>CM046311.1:12798527-14162291 GCA_025267735.1 Mactra quadrangularis
TATAAAGAACATCGATTTTAAATATTCTAGGTAGTGGAACTTTACGGTTATGAAAATATAATAATAAGGAAAGATTCGAATCTATAACATTTTGTATCATAATTCGTAAACATTCAGTTTTCCGCTGCACCGCAGATTGACTTGATATGTATTGTAATATATTCAACAATATACAGTTAAGTTCCGCTATTAAGACCAATTTTGTTTTTTTCCCTAAAAGATGCGATGGTTGACTAAAATTAAGACCCAAATGCTTCATTTGTGAGCAAAAGAGTCTCTATAATAAGACCGTTTCGCTTTTAAGACCAACGATTTTGCTGGTTTTAATAGCGAAACACCTACTGTATAGCCATAGCAGACTAAGACCTTACATTATCTATAGTAATTATAAATATCCCATCTGAATGGATCATACCAAATTTAAAAGTACAGACATGCGTCAGTCGAATTATGCTTCTGAAATCACGATCAATTTAGATAAGCGTGGTTAACGTATGCACCACTATCAAATACAACTAAAAAATGCATCAATCATTTCAATTTGTTAAGTAGATCATGCATGCTTTGCACTTAAAAAAGCAACTAGGCCTTACAGGAGGCCAGTCTTCATAATTTTACAGTCGGAACGCCTCGACCCTTCATATTTAGGTGCCTTAAGGTTAAATTTATGTATTCTAATAAGTTCTCAAATATTTTCCAAACATGGATATATTTGTATACATTTATATATAAATGGCCTAAAATAGGGATCCATTCCTGATTAGAAATAGACACAGTGACAATTTACAAAATAACTTAACGTGATTAGTTAAACATTAGAAATGAGACAATCTATTCCAGGGCAAGGCAGTATTGAAAATAAAAATTTGCAATTCATTTTAACAAATTATCATGGCGGGTAACCTACCACTATTTGGTAAATCATGCTACTAAAATGATACAACGATTTTCCATTACAGCAAAAACTAAGACACTCGTAAAACATATCACAATTGTTTATGTTATTGTCATCCTGAGCATCCCTCGTCGTTGTTCTATATATAAGACCCTCCCTAACTTATTTCACATTGGGACATTATGCTGTTACGTAGGGTCTTGTCGGCTTCCATATAGTTTGATGTATCAAAACATGCTCGAGTTCCCTTGCGTGCTAAAAGCGAGCACAATAATGTCCAAATTGAAATGAGTTACAGAGGGTCTTATTTATATGACTACCCTCTTCGTAGATTAGTTCCTTGCATAGTTATTATAAACAGTGTATCATTTTATGGTTCGAACTAAAGTTTATATTAATGTGCATATGTGTATGATATTGCACTGCTTTGAAACATTTGCACGATCCGGATATGCATAGACTACAGGTCGTATTCTAAGTCATGCGGGTCATTGTACTTTAAAAAATGGACTTGCCCACAAAATAGGTGAATAAGCTGATGCATGAACAACATTTTACTGATTTATACTTACCACTTTGATATTTTACATTTATTTTAAATTGTGTATATTCATACTGTTATTTTTATACAATATGTTCATAGAAGAAATATAAACTGACTAAACTATAAGATTGTAGAATAATTCACCACTAAATATCGGTGTGTAATGAAACTGGCTTAGCTTATTTACGCAATGTGCAGGTCGTGCACGTAAACATTGCGTATATAAACATAGCCAGTTTCATTACACACTGATATTAAGGGGTGAATTATTTTTATAATTTTATAGTTTAATTAGTTTACACTTATTTTATTAACATATCATTAGGCCTACATAAAATTTGCTCTGTGCATACACACTATTTAAAATAAATGATATGTATAAAAAATATCTGTTTAAATCAGCAAAATGCTGTTCATGCTGGTTCCCCTATTTAGTGGGCAAGTCAATTATCCAAAGTACAAAAACATGCATGACATAGAATACGACCAGTTCAATGCTTCTCGTATATACTTTATCAAGCCCGTTGTCAGTAATTCTAAATGTTAAAAAAGAAGACCTAAGCAATACAGAAAACTATTTTACTTACCTATTAATAGATGTAATAAAATAAATACAAATATCCACATTATTATAAGCACATCCACAAATCTATCAGCGACACTTTTTAATACACACTTAGTTTGAACAGTAACCAGACTGATTTATATCAAGATTATGAAACATTTGTTTGTACGGACCGGATACTTGTTGAAAAAAACTCGAGTTGAAAATAACAGCTAGAGCGTATAGTTACAACGTTTATATGATGGTTGAAATAAGTGAGAGATATACTTGAACAATTCTCCGTAAACAGATATCATGTAGAGCCTTGTCGTACAGGATCTCTAAGATCTCAATTGACGGCCACGTCGAGATGACCTTCATGTCGACCAATCAAAAGGTAGCTTTCATCTAGATGAAATACTATTAAAACATTTTGATTTCGTAATTTCTTTTTTAGACCAAGGTTTAAGAGCTAATTTAACAGCGGAAATATTCACGGTCTGCGATGAGACGGCTCGTAGACGATGTAAAAAAGTAAATAAGCATATCAATTTCGTCAAGAATATTATGATGAGAAAAGAAAAATGGGATACTCGTTTTTAAACGGCCAGATCTATATTAGCGAGTAGGCGAGCTGAAATTTTAGATCGGACTTTAATCAGATTGATACTAAGAGAGCTATCGAATTTGTTAGATATTATTTTACTGAGGCACGTTAACCGCTATACGAGGGTCCAATGTTTAACATTTTGGCAGATCAAGTAATATACTAAACCAAAAAAGAAAAAGTTTGATTGTAGATATGTTAGTACAGTTTCAATCCTTTTGGCTGAAAGCTTACATTTTTTGTAAAATAATGTATTTTTAAAAATCGTCATTTTGGAGGAAAGGATTAGATTGATTGTTGAATTTTAAATTAAAATAAGGTAGGAGTCATTTCTAAAGTTAACAATCAGTAGCGTGTGTGGCCGCCGTGGGCGATGCTGACTGCCTGACAGCGACGTCGCACAAGTTTTTTGATGTCAGCCTGTGGAATATTATTCCATTCTTCAATCAATGCAGCTCGAAGATCGTTGGTGTTGTTTGGAGGGTTAGGACGTCGACGTACACGTCTATCCAGATTATCCCAAAGATGTTCAATAATGGGTTCAAATCCGGACTTTTTGAGTGCCAGTCGTCGATGAAATCAATGTTATGATTTTGTAAATACTGTATTATTGACACGAGCAACAGTTTTACAAGTTACTACATGTATATATGTGTGTACATCTAAGTGGTACCCTTGAACCATTGGCACATACTTTGCGAAAGTTTCTTTTTTGGTTCAGTATATGTCTTGCTTGGATCACAGTTCAACAACAAAATGTGTAGCGTTTAGTTCGGTATTAGACTTTTAAAAGATAATAAACTAAATTCAATTTTAGGGGTTTCCCCCAGTACAAACACATTTCACCGTAATAATAAAAGCATGTGTACAAAGAACATTAATATTTCGTGTCTCGTGCTTTTAGCGCTTATGTGTAAAAATCTTCGTTTGAACCGCCTGTGTACGGATGGGAAAACTTACAAATTTTAGTTCTGAATAATTTATTTTGTATGTTATTGGTGATATGCGTTGAACCTAGACCCGTGAAAATATTACATATCTCCATAACTATCGGATGGAATCAACTAAATTTGTATGTGATCATAACTAGCGTTTTCCTTCTCAAATAAAAAGATAGATTTTCGAGGACGGGACAACTCAACACGTAGACAACTCAATCCGTGCATAACTCAACTCAAAGTCGGGACAACAGAATCCGTTTGTAAGGAATTGAGTAGTCTCGGGTTGAGTTGTCTTCAGTTCAGAGCTGATGAATTTGTTTAGCAATTATTATGATAAAAAAAATCATTTCCTGATGAAGCCGCAAGGCGAAACTTAGTAAATTAATAAGAGTTATAGAAAATCGTCGTGTTTGGTGATTTTTTTTACATTATAGCAATTATTATGGAATTCTGTATCTCATTTTATGCCTGCATACAGACCAAAGAAAATAAATGTACATGAAGGGTAATATCATTTTGTTAGCCGGTTTTTCAACAAAGAAAATTAGGCTTATAGTTTGGTGAAACACGGGCGGTCAGGTTGGCGGGCGTGTGTCCGGTGTTGTAAGCATTTTTGTTAAAGCCCCATTACTAAATAGAACGCTGATAATTGTCAAGTATCACGCTTTTGCTTAAAACTAATGCAAACATTAAATGAATATATAAAACGCACCCAAGGCCCAAAAAAACTCAAGTATTTCTCCAGAATTTATACTAATACTATTTTAAAATTAGCGATAAACCCAAAGTAATGACTCTACGGAAAATCACGGAACTCAACGAACGAGATCGGAACATCCCGTCTTGGCTAAAATTAACCACAACTTCAAATCGGAAGAAAACAAATTTTTTGCTTTGATAAATACACTTCTGTATGGTGAATTTCGTGCGAAAGCCAATAAAAAATCACGAAATCATGTAAATAGTTTTATACATGAACATATACTGATGGGAAAAAGAAACGAACCAATTAAGTCTTACGGTATACAGAAACGTTTGCTGATAGACCACGTTTAGGTAGAATGAGTGTAATGTCGGTAAGACAACTAGATAATATCATATTTATGCCTTCATCATTTGCGTAACAGATATTCATGGCAGTATCTACGTCATGTGTGGTGAAAGGGTAACCGTGTATGCCAAATAAGTCGATAAATAATGGGAAATCTTCTTGTTTGGCGTAAACGGTTCTAAAGTTATGCCACCGTCACCAACGTCTATCTCTCCCCTCGTATCATCGTGGTCATGGTGT
This sequence comes from Mactra quadrangularis, assembly GCA_025267735.1. Taxonomy (NCBI): domain Eukaryota; kingdom Metazoa; phylum Mollusca; class Bivalvia; order Venerida; family Mactridae; genus Mactra; species Mactra quadrangularis. The sequence goes on from CM046311.1 coordinate 12,803,350, forward strand.
TGGGAGAATGTAGAGTTCAGTGATAAGTCGTGTTTCGACTTATGTAACGCCTTAAGTGTCTTAAATCGAGTTTAAATCACAACTCGTTGTTTGCCAAGGTAATCTCTTGGACATACATATAGACCAGCTTTATTGCTCGTTGAGTGTCTCTATATTCATGACTGTGTCTATCAGCATAGTAACGACAGACCTCACGTTGTGTAAGTCACCAAGGACTTTTACTGGGTGAAAACATTAATGTTTCCTTATACTATTCTGAATCACGAAAATTATGTACCAAGTTGAAATGAGGCGTTTCTTTTTAGCATCAGTTTAAATGTTTGCGTGCTCAAAATTTGCACGCACTGATTTCTCGGGTAAACCACTGGAAAGACGATATGACATATCCAACACTTAACAATTTTGTGTAAGTTTTATCAAACACCTTTTAAGCAACTTGATTGGCTGAGAGGGTATCTCCGTAGTCTGATTTGCATGTTATAAAAGTACCCCACTTTTATAAGAAATTGATATTTTAAATAACTTGACCCCTAAAAGGGAACCCGCTAGAGAGAGTTATTATAATCCACAGGCAGTTATATTCTATAGTCTTTTTGATAGTTTTACATGTTTTTAAATTGATGATAAAGATTTTGTCTTCGTTTAGTGGCTTTAAAGTTTTCAATTTACCATTAAGTCTTCCATTTATTGTTAGACCTTTATGAAACTTCATACAATGATAACATGCCATTTGATGAACAGAATTAGAAAGCAACCGCAACTCTACTTGGTTTAATTATGGATTATTTCCCTTTGTATTTTTTGCATTAAAGTTTTAAATTTGTTGTATATCTCTGTCATTTAAGATGAATTATTGCCCTTTGTACACCTTCTCATAAGTAATTTGTTAAATATGACTTTCATTTGTAACAACATAAACTTGATCTAAATTTCCCCATCAGCAGAAAAATGCTGCTTTAATGTGGTTTCCACGCAATATTTCATGTTATATTTTCTACGATAATTTGTTGATTTTTACATTTTAATTATTTTCCATCGTAATAATGTTCTACTAATGTTTTGCAGTTGGTTGAATGAGATGCAGTACCATAGCATTTAATATACCATTACTGAAAGGATTAACAGTGCACCAGGAAGGCCTAGATCAATTTGTTGTATTCAGTGACTTTACAACGCTGTTAAAATCAAAACAATCTCCTGCAGACTCAAAAATAAAGAGAAGTAATATATTTTAGTGGCTGAAAGGAAAAGAAAGGAGCGTAAAAGAAATAGGTGGTCATCCTGCTTTTGCTGTTAAACACGTTCTGCATTTTATTTTCTCATTCTGGACATTATGATATTTGCAACAGAATAGCAGCAGAAATACAGTTTAAAATTTTGACTTCAATTGACCCAGCATGTGAAACCACTAGGGATATATATTATGCAGTTTCAAAATCTAGTTTCTTATCTGCAGACCTACTGTCGGATGAATCAATTGTTGAAAGTGAAATTAAGACTCTTCACACTGAATACAAACATGAATTTGATGTTGAAGCCTGGAAAAAAATATGTTTATTTGAGTTCCACTTTAACAGGTCGGGTGTTGTTGATTTCAGAAATGAAATATTTGAAGATTTGGTAAAAAAGAAGTCAGAATATTTTCAAATGTTGCGAACCAGTGATTGCATTTATAGCCGTGTTAAAAAAGATTCAGCTAAAGAAATAACATGTCGCTTGCAGAGAAAAAAATAAGCTAACAGTGACGAGGTAGTCACTTTGTTTGGTAACAGACGCCACAGCCCCACTGTTTTTGGCCTCGGCTACATTTACACAGTCTTAAGTTCAGAAATGATGTGTATGTTATTCTGAAAAAACCTGGAGGAACATATGACATTTACAATGTAACTGCAATACTGTCACTTTTTGAGAAATCCACAGCTCTGGATGCCACCTGCCAGTGCTATCAGGCTGCTTTCAAAGAATGTTCAATGCCTGATAGCATACTAATTGACAGCCGGACGACACTCGGCTGCTGCACCAAACTTTCTGCTTGATGGATGCTTGATGAAAATGAAAAATGGAGATGTAGAATATGACCTTGGGGCAGAGGCTCACACTGACACTATTGATTCCTGTACACAAACCGACCAAGAAATACTTCAAGACAAACTATCTAAAGCAAGACTAAAGCCCACAAAACGGAAGCCTGAAAACACACCACAGAAAGGCAGGAGACGAAAAATGAAACCGATGACATCTACACCAAGGTAGCATATTGTTATTATCTGTACACAAACAACCTTTTACTTATTCTGCAATTCTATGTTTAAGTTACAAAAAAATAAATGATCATCATCGGTTACATACTTATTAATCTTCGTTTATCTTACAAATATATATTAAGTCACTAGTTTCTAGATGGTTGTAGATGGTTGTAGTTTTTTTAATCAACAAACACATAAAAACTAAATACTGTTTTACTGAACTCTCTCAAAACTTAAGTGATTTTTTCATCTCAAAAATAGAAACTATTAGAAGTGACATTGCTGAACAAAATACTGGAACTACTGTTGAGACTACCTGTGAATTTGACTTAGAAACAAAGCTAAGTATTATGTCTCTTGCATCTCAAGAAGAGGTTAAAAAACTGATACTGGCTGCACCAAATAAATCATGTGAACTTGACCCACTGCCAACTTGGTTACTGAAGGCTTGTATTGATGAGCTAGTACCTATCATTACACAAATCATAAATGCTTCAATCAGTTCATGCTCTGTACCAAAGTCTTTGAAGAGTGCCATTATACGTCCTTTATTGAAAAAAACCTGGACTAGATTCTGCTGTCTTAAAGAACTATAGACCAGTTTCAAACCTTCAGTTTATTGGTAAAATACTTGAAAAAGTGGTAAATAATCGCTTAGAAAGTCATCTAGCTGAACACTCGTTACATGAACCACATCAGTCAGCATAATCGTAAATATCATTCAACAGAGACAGCATTGTTGAAAGTTCAAAATGATCTATTAACCTCCTTGGACAGTAATAATGTTGCTGTTCTTGTTATGCTTGACTTGTCAGCTGCCTTTGATACGATAGATCATGAGACACTTCTAAATCGGCTTCGCTCCCTTTATGGCATTGTGGATAATTCTCTATTGTGGATCTCATCTTACCTCAATGATCGTTTTCAAACTGTTTGCATAGATGGTGACTTTTCGGAACCTGTTTCTGTTAAATATGGCATTCCTCAGGGATCTGTCTTAGGCCCAAAGTTTTTTACAATGTATACTAAGCCTGTTGGTGACATTTGTAGGAAACATGGTCTTTTGAATCACTTTTATGCCGACGACTCACAATTATACATTTCATTTAAACCTGTGGACAATGTATCCAAAACTGAAGCCTTGTATCGTATTGAAAACTGTTTGAATGAAGTCATCTTATGGATGAACAAAAACATGTTAAAATTGAACACTGATAAGACTGAAGTTGTGCTATTTTCATCAAGACACAACATTAAACATGTTGACAGTGTAGAAATCAAAGTTGGTGATTCTCTGATCAAATCTACTAGTTATGCAAAGAATCTTGGAACATACTTTACATCACACATGGACATGGAGCGCCAAGTAAATCATGTGATAAAAACTGCATACCTCAATCTTAAAAACATAAGTCGAATAAGGAAATATCTGTCCATGGATGCAACAAAAACCCTAGTGAATTCATTGGTCACATCTCGTTTGGATTACTGCAATGCTCTTCTTATTGGCATCTCAGATTCAAGTCTTAAAAAACTGCAACGTGTTCAGAACACAGCAGCTCGTATTATTACTAAGATATCTCTTAATAGTCATATTACTCCTATATTAAAAGAATTGCATAGGCTCCCTGTTGTCTATAGAATACAATACAAAGTTTTATTGCATACTTTTAAAGCATTGAATGGTCTTGCTCCAAAATATGTAAGAGACATGTTTGACATCTACATTCCTGCTAGAAACCTGCGTTCCAATAATTCCTTATCTTTAGTTGTACCAAAAGTTAAAACCGCTACATTTGGTTACAAATCTTTCAGCTGGGCAGCACCTCATTACTGGAATAATCTCCCATTAGAAATAAAACAAGCTCAGTCTTTGAACAGTTTTAAGAAACTTTTAAAAACTTACTTTTTTAAAATTCATTATAATTAAAGAAATTTTACATAGATGGATGTTCTAGTGGAATCCTTGGATAAGAATCCAACTTTGCATCTTGCAATTATGGATTTTCCATTGCATCCAGCCAGTTTCCCCCATAGGCTGGGGGTTGCATTTTCACAGTTTATTTACTCATTACCTTTAAGATTAATACTTCATCTAACCAATCAGGCGCTGACACTGATGGATGTTCTGACAGGATCCTTGGATCGGAATCGAACTTTGCACCTTGCAATTATGGATTTTCTAGGGCATCTAGCCAGATTCCCTATTGGCTAGGTGTTGCCTTTCCACCTATAATATAATCATTACCTTTAAAATTAATACCTTATATAACCAATCAGGCACAGACACTGATGGATGTTCTGACAGGATCCTTGGATCGGAATCGAACTTTGCACCTTGCAATTACGGATTTTCTAGGGCATCTAGCCAGATTCCCCATTGGCTAGGTGTTGCCTTTCCACCAATAATATAATCATTACCTTTAAGATTAATACCTTATCTAACCAAACAGGCACAGACGCTGATAGATGTTCCAGAGGGATCCTTGGATTAGAATCCGACTTTGCACCTTGCAATCATGGATTTTTCTAGGCATCGGGCTGGACTCCCTATTGGTCGCTGGCCGCCTTTTCTCATAATCTAATCATAACTTTTATCACTTTTACTTTATCACTTTATAATGCATTGTTGGGGGCGCGCGGGCGATGATGCTGGTGGATGGTCGGGCGTGGGCCCTGGATTAGAATCCAACTTTGCACCTTGCAATCATGGATTTTCGGGGCATTGGCCTGATTCCCCATCGACCACTTTGCTGCCGTTCAACCAACAATCCATTATCTCTCATTCACTATTTTTACAGTTGAAAATATAATGGTTTTGTTGTTGTTGTTGTTGTTTTTAAACTACTATTAGCACTTTATTGATCACTAATTCTTAGTTTTGTATTACTCTTCAGTTTATGTTTTTTTGGTTTTTTTATATTTATCATCTCTTAACCATTTTCATTTAAAGTAGTTTGTTTCCTAATTGTGCATATGATTGTGAAGCGCTTTTAAACATATATTCAATATGGAAAGAGCGCTATACAAATGCGGTATATATGGTATATATAAACTTATTACCACAGTTTGTAATTCAACTACTGCTACTGCTAAATTTGCTGCTAACTAAAGCTGTTGCTACTTCTCTGCTCATATTTACTCGTAATACTGTTTACAACAATGCTACTACTGTTAATGCAACAACAAATACAGTTTTCACGAATGTTACTATTAGAAGCTGCTGCTATAACTATTATTACTGCTATTTTTACTGCTACTACTTCTGCTGATGATACTAATGCTGGTACTACTTCTTACCTGTTTTTATGCTGCTACTACTAACAATGGCTACTTCTAAAAATACTGCTTCTACTGCCAGTTCTGTTTTTACTACTACTACTACAACCACTGCTTTTTCTTTAACAACTACTACTACTGCGGTTAATAATAATGGTGACAATAATGATAATGAAAAGAATCATCAGCAGCAGCAGCTGCATAATGTTGACTTTCTTTATTTCAGAAAGTCTGAAGTGTGAATACAAAAATTTCCCCAGTGTACAGAAACAAGGAAAGTAACATTATCCGGCTTATCAGCTCTAGACTACAGTGTGTGGAGATAATTAATTGTTCATGGTGTGAAAGATGTCATTTTAATTTCATGGACAATAAACAGATGGTGATAGTAACGGTATCACCAACTGGGGTGATTTTGGAGAAATCCGTCCTTAAGTGTAGGATTGTACAGTACCTTTTTGAAAAATCAAAAATCAAAGAAAGGAACATTATCTGGCTTATCAGCTCTAGACTGTAGCGTGTGGAGATAATTAATTGTTCTTGCTGTGAGAAATGTCATCTTAATTTCATGGACAATAAACAGCTGGTGATAGTAACGGTATCATCAAATAGGGTGATTTTGGAGAAATCCGTCCTTAAGTGTAGGATTGTTCTATTATCTTGACATTTCTCGTATAGAGCATTCTGGAAGACACGCCCCTGCTCTTGTTACGTTTTTTATCCTTGTTAAACAGGATCTAAAGTCCTCACAGATATAGTTGTGCAAGTATATTACTTCATCACACAACCCCAAACATCAGTATTGTCTCATTAGTAAATGTTTATTTTCATTTTAAATCTTTGGTTGGGTTTATAGCTACAGCAACACGTTGTTTAAGTCATACAGTACCCACCAAAAGTTAGGCGACAAAACAATTTTACTACAATTCTTGAATTTTAATGATTATTTTTGTAGGATTATTATTTTTAATATATTTAAGTATAGTTTGTGATGAAATGAAAAAAAGCCATTTCATTAATGCAGCATATTTATACAATTCGGCATTTAATATCCTAAAGCCTTCAAAACCATGTTTATTGTAATTATTTTCCATGACATTGCTTTAATGCTATTTTTGTTGTCTCGGCTATAATTATAATGATAACCAAAAATATGAAGCAAAACTAAAAAGCATTTAGAAAAAAGGTTATCAAGTTTAAGATAAAAGCTATTCAGTAGAATATTACAGTACAATTTGAAAATGTCTACAGACTTTTGGTGGGTACTGTATAACGGCGGTCAGTCAACCTACTTTCGGTTCCTCAAAAAGCTAAATTTCTGGATTTAGATGCTAACCAACTACTGCGTGCATATTTTCGTCAGCGACTAACAACTGCCCTACATGGTAAAAATAGCATTAATAAGAGATTGAATGACTGTATAAATAATTTCAAGACCGAGCTTCACGAAAGTATGCCCCGCCGCTAAATCAGATCCACGACCCCTCGAAGAGAAGACTTGTGTGCTTCCAACTGAGCTAGCGGGGCGGCTTCTAAATCTTTATTTTGCTAACTTTCACATGGGTCTAGAAGGAAACTACAATATGACATTAAACAATTCTACAGTTCACCCATCGTGGGCTCGATTACCGGCGGGGCATGCTTTCTTGGGGCTTGGTCATGAAATTATTTCTACGGCCATTCTCCCTCCTACCAATGATTTTTAATTATGTAGGACAGTTGTCAGTCATTGACGAAAGTATGCGCTTAGTAGTTAGTTAACAGCTAAATCCAGAGATTGAGCCTTTCAAGGAGGAGTGCGTAGGTTGACTGGGCGCCGTTATATGACCTATACCATGGGTTGCCACGGCGTTAAACTAAACAAAAACAAACAAAAAAACATTTAAACACAGTCGAGTGTGTTTTGATACATTTAAAGTTCAGTGAAACAGACAACATTAAGACCAGTAGACTGTTCAATTACCCTAAACGTTCCAAAACGTTCCGTAACGATACATTCGGAATTCATCGGCCATTCGCTGCGAATAAAGTCGGACAATTTCCTTTCTTACAAATTCTCTTTATGTTTCTGTTATTTATCAAATACGTCCGTCGAAATGACTTGAGTCTAGGTTTGTTTATTTTCTAAAAACACTTGCAGTGTCGATAATCTGGTTCAGTTTGTAATGCATGAATATGCGGACGTAGATTTTAATACTCTGGCTGACAATTAAATTATCGTGGGAATTATGTTACGCTGGTAAACATACGCTGTTTAATGAGACGCTCATTTTGTGGAAACTCGCATAATTGATATATTTAATGATAGATATTGTAATACGTAAAATCAAGTAACTTATCTAAATAGGGGCGGATCAAGGATTTCTTTTCCAGGGAGAAAAACTTTCTTACTACAACTTTTTTATATATTGTTTGCATAAGAATGCAACATATTAAATCTACGCCTATATTAAAAGTTTTGTCAGGGAGCATAATTATTTTAGCCGCTTGATTTCAAACGTTTCCAGTATAAACGGTGAAGTTTCAACTTTTTAAAAACTGTCTCAGTAATAACAAATGTATGTAAAAATTCCATACCTATAAGGGGAGACAATACGATGACATATCTGAATACATAGACAGCAGCGATGACATGCTTCAAAATATGTTTATTGTTGAGCATAGATTCGAATAAATGTTTACGAATGCGAGCGAAGCGAGCCCAAAAATGCTTCATGCTACTTAAAATGGTTTACAGTTAAAATACAATCAAAGACTAGTAAACATGATAGTGTAAGCTTATATTATTGCCTAATGTTAAATATGATCGTGTTAGCTTCGATTACTGCATATTGTGAAAGTATGATCATTTAAAGCTTGTAAGCTAAGATAACTGGCCCCAGTTTCACGAAAAATCTCAACTTTGTACTCAAACTCAAACTTATGTTATAATCATTTATTTTACTTATTTAATCAATCTTACAACAAATAAAGTATCATCAGAAACACAAATGGTGATTTAAAAGCTATATTATTGTAAATAAAACTGACTTACATATTTGGATAAGGTTTAATTTAATTTTATTGTTTTGAGTCTGTTAATAAATTGTTGAGTTTAGTCTTCAGTAAAAATTGAGTTTGTGACTTTAAGTTTATAATAAAACCCAAGATATTTTATGTTGATACATTCTATATATTTTTACTATTGTGATCACTTTAAAACAGCCATTCCAATTACATTTATATGCTATTTAGAGATCAAAAACACTCGAGTCTGTAATTGAGTTCTTACTTAAGTTTGTTTGTGAAACTGGGGCCTGCTCATTATTAAGTTTGATCGTGTCAGCATTAGACCTTGTTATTTTTAAACAGTCAAGAAATTGCTTTTAAACAATGGTCGATGACTGGGTTTTTGCATTTCAGAGTGAATGTTACTTTTTGAAAATGACCTAACAACAAAACAGACATAAATATTTTAACTTTATGTTCCCACAATAAGCATTTTATCTTAATTTCTTTTCACTCTTAAATCACTCGAAAGAAGTGCGGTTATAAGTGTTTGTTTCGTATCCTTGAAACTTGAACAACTTATATCTTTAACCTCGTCTAGGATGTTAGGAAAATTTCCACTGATGACGTTTCTAACCCACTCAACAAAACAGATGGTTGATATAAATAATCATTCCTAGAAACCGGATGTTATTGCGTTATATTCTTTGAATTAGGGCAAATAAACAGATCCAGTACACGTGTACGTGAAAAACAAATAAATAAATTGGTTCAAAAAGTCAAGATGTTTCTCCGCGAACTTAACAAATCTAGGATAATGAGTAAATGGTTAATTTAATGTTGGCGACTTTTGTCGCTAACTACATGTAAGCACTTTTCGAAAAAAAAGTGTTTTCAAAACTAGAAAAACTTTGACGTTATGCTGATACGCCCAACGTATTTTTTACTCAACACTGCGTTGTTATAATAATTGGTATACTTATTGAAAAAATAACGAAACAAAATATATACTTTCTTTGGCATAAAAATGACAATTCATAGCCAACAGAGTTTTAATAAAAATCGCTTCAGGATTAAGTATACACTCTTAAGTAAAGTATTTTATTGAAAAAATGAGCCAAATTACCGTTAATTTGTACTGACACAACATATTTGATGCCGCCCGGCTAGCTCAGTTTTTTAGCACGCAAGTCTACTGATCGTGGAGTCGTGGGTTCGATTCCCGGACGGGACATACCTTCGTGGAGCTTTGTCGTGAAAACATTTCTACGGCCATTCTCCCTCCTACCCTCCTATGATATTAATTATGTAGGGCAGTTGTCAGGGATTTAGCCTTTCCAGGAGAAGTGAGTAGGTTGACTGGCCGCCGTTATATGACCTATACAATGTGTTGCTACGGCGTTAAACACAACAAGAACAAACAACCAAAAACATTTATGATATTGTAAAGCGTAATGTCACAGTTAAGATCATTGCCATATACTATGTATCACAGACTGCCGGCATAAAATAGTCCCCCTTTAATATACTGTTTGTAAAAGTATATAAAAGGAGGACAATTTTATGTCGGCAGCCTGTGTCTTTAAGAAGTGATTTAATGATTTAATAAATCAAATTGTTTTAATTACTCTCCTTTATACGTAAATATGAGTAATTCAGCAGTAGTAATCAATGCCTATTAGCATGAAACATCGCCTCTTTTATCTGAAAACTATACGTATTTTCAATTTTAACCCAATTTTCACCCAATTCAGTAGAGGAGATGCGGTTTTTTAAACTTTCTTTGTTGGATTGTTTCATTTACATAAAACGGAAAAACAGATCGATCTGATCAAAGCGCTGATATTATTATTCTGACAAGATTCTAACATGGCAAAAGCTGGTAATGTCATTCGAAGGGATATATGTGGCACCGGATTGACAAGGACTTTACCGAGGAAGATTTCATTAGGCCTCACATGAGCAATTAATAGAAAAGCTACTACTGTACTCAAAAAATGTCCGCTTCACGTTTTATTGTTCGTTTTTTCTAATCTGTCAAAGTTTGAATAATTTCACGGTGAATGATTACATACTATCTCAATATCTCGAGTGTTAGACAAAGAGCACGAAGTCACTGTGAAATTATTCATGTTTTGACAGTTGAGAAAAAACGAACAATAACACAAATACGATGCAGTTAGTGGAATTCAAGTATATTTGATCATGTTAAGGCGTTTTAGGATCTGACACTGTTAGACAATTTCCCTAATCTCGCTTCTGTTTGTTGTATAATTTAGTGTTATAGCTCGTTTAGGATAACTTGAGGCAAAAGACTTAGTTTGTTGACATATTTGGGACTCAGGTATTACATAAAACAGGAAGGTCAGTTGATTTTGTGTAATGAAAGTATTAAACATGTCTTAATGAATGGAACGTGTGTTCTCGCACTAAATTTAATACATCAAAAACACACTGATAAACTTAGATCCATCTGTGTATAAAAATGGTATCATTGTATTTTGTCTGAAGTTATCCTAAATGAGCTATAATATACATGCACTTATCAAAACCCTTTGTCCCAACAGCGTTATCAGCACTTTGATTTTTCATTGACGTGTGATTGTGGTTATAATGATTTAATATGTATAACATCTTTTTACATAATAACCAAGTACAGCTAATTTCGCAATGCATATAATTGATGATGTTAACATAATCATTTTGTAATATGTTGGTAAAATCCCCCCGAATTCCCAATAAAGGTTATAAAGCTCGATAAAGTATGATTGACAAGGATTCTTTACATCTTAATGTAAAACGACACAACGAAACACACTTTCTTACGCAATGCAGTTCTTCCAGCACTTTGATTCGTGATAATTTCTGCTTAACAGAGTAATGTATTTCGTACTTGACCTGAATGTGTAGCTTTACCAAGGGTTATTATGATACAAGTGGTTTTGATGTGTTAGACATTTATAATCCTGTAGTTTAGTATAATTGGCACTTAACCATGAGAGTCTGCATCCTTGAGATTACAGACCCTAATTTGTTTATGTTCAAGTACTTTTAGCCAATCAGCTTACAGAAACTCATACAGGTCATTCATGTACATTTTCTGGGAATCCCCCTGTATTTCTTTTTTTCTCGCAACAAGTTCAAAGTCAAGTGTTCTAGTATATCACGCAAAACAAGTTTGATTTTATTATAGGTCTACAATGAAATTCATGCTCAAAGACTCAAAGTAATTGTGAAGTGAATGAGTAAAATGAAGAATTGTTGGTCAAGTATGTATATCGTGTGGTTTCTGCTTGGTATCGTTTATCAAGGTATGTATAGAATTTTGACGTATCTGTTAATTACAGTTCTAAATGTACGCTTTTAATTTTTATAATGATGTAATTTAAAGTTCGCACGAAAAAAACCGCTGTTTTTATAAACAATACGATGAACTAATCTACGACTGGGGATGTTCAGAATAATTTATAAGTTTGATATGTTTTAGGAATGCTTTGTTAGTGTGATGATAAAGTTGGCCAACATTACAAGCATGATTAATTAACAAATTATGTTAAAATAAACTATAAAAACTTTTATTTTCAATGCTGCCTACCTCTGGAGTGGATTGGTCCATTTGTATTGTTTACACAAACACGTTTTGTTATTTTGTACGCACTGTAAGAGGGTTTATCTTTTTTTTTCGCGGACATTTTATGTACATTTACGCAATGTTATTTTTGCCTGATAAACTAATCTTTTCGCGTTTCTATGAATGATTTTGCTCGCACCTTACTTCATAAGTTGTTTGTTTGTTTTCTTGGGATTAACACCGTAGCAACACATTGTTTAGGTAATATTACTGCGGTTAGTCAACTAACTCATTGATCTTGACAGTGAAAAGGCTAAATCTCTGGATTTAGCTGTTAACCAACTTCTAAGCGCACACTTTCGTCAGTGACTGACAACTGACATGCATTGTTAAGAATACTTGATAGTAGGAATGACCATAGAAATAACTTATGACCAATCTCCAGTTTATTATCCACTAGCCAGTTACTTAGAGTTTGCATGTCATTGGGCAAGAGTTTATCAATTTCAAATTCACACTTACTGGCCACTGAAATAGCTGAATCATCAGCATACAACAGTTGTTTACTTTTAACAGTGCCAGCCATTTCATTAATGTATATTTAAAGTCTAGATGGTAACAAAGTAGGTTTAGTTGCATGTGAACACTCTTTTTTTACGAGAATGCGACTGCCTGACAATGCATCTATATTTACTGCCGAAGTCAAAGCAATAGATCTAGCTTTAATGTACATATCTAGTTGTATAAATAACAATTTTATTATTTTCTCAGATTCTCTATCTGTATTATTGACCAGAAGTTCAGACAATATACTTATTAAAAGTATCGAATTGAAATTAAATGATATTTTAAAATCTAAAACAGTACACCTCTGCTGGATACCAAGTCATATTGGTTTACATCGAAATGTAAAAGTAGATATTTTAGCCAAAGAATCTTTAAACCTTCAACCAGTAGATATCAAATTACCAAGCAGTGACTTCAATTGTTCGATAAATTCGTTAATTAAGTCGAAATGGCAACACTGTGGAATAATGCTATATTTAAAAAGTTAATGCCATCTTGCATGACACAAAGCCAACCCATGCCATCTTTCTATTAAGTAATATTTCCTAATCGATTAGATCAAATAGTGATTACGCGATATCGAATTTTTCATACCAGATTAACGCATTCATACTTTCTCAAAAGAGAGGAAGTACCAAAATGTAAAACATGTGACTAGCATTTCAATGTAAAACACGTTCTCCTTGATTGTTTGTTTGTTTGTTGGGTTTAAAGCCGTAGCAACACATTATAGGTTATATCACGGCGGTCAGCCCACCTTTCTCACAGTTCCTGGAAAGGCTAAATTTCTGGATTTAGCTGTTGACCAACTACTGAGCACATACTTCGCCAGTAACTGACTACTGCCCTACATGACCAAACCCCACAAAATATGCCCCGCCTGGGAATCGAACCCACGACCCCCTTTATCAGTAGACTTGTGCGCTACCGATTGAGCTAGCCGGGCGGCTTACGTTCTCCTTGACTGTCATGATCTTTAAAAAAGACACCCGTGACAAACTTTAACTAAGATTACCTACTTAGAGAATTTTTTTAGTCGGTACCATCATATGCGATACATAACTATTTAAAGGTCCCGTTACACCAAACAAGTTCCCAGAACGTTCGACCCCGTTCTAAAAATATCGCAAAACTGGTTGTGAATGAGCTAAAACGTGCCGTTTAAGTCGAAAAATATCAGCTATACGATCAAAGTACGTTCAGAACCAGCTCCCCATACGTGCGTTTCGTCCTTATACCGTCTGTAGTCCGTTTGTATCTGGATTAGATCGGGGAAAATTGGTGGTTTTGGTCACGAGATACCGTCTCCAACACATCAAAACCCGCTCGTAGTCAGTTTTAACCTGCTCATAACTAGTTCCTCTAAGCTCATTTATACCCCCGTTACACCAAACTCGTTCTCACTTCTTTCTAAAAAATGGACCGAACGAGTTCCAACAGTGCGAAAACGGACTGGACGTAGAAGTAACTTTTTACGGTGTGTGTACGAACTTGATGGACGAGCTCAGTTGGAACTCGTTCGGTCCAATTTTCCAGATCGTGGTAAGATCGAGTTTGGTGTAACGGGGGTATAAAGGAAATAAAATATATCATAAAATGTAGGACTTTAAATCATCATTATCGATAGAATTAATATTATCATCAATTGTTTATAAATAATAGGTGCAACATTTCATCAGGTATACTATTCTTTGGATTAAAGACAAATTAATAATGTAAGCTTGAGGATGGGCAATGACAGGAGCACCATCTTTGATAAAGCGACAATAAATATTATTAAGCCCAGTTGCTTTACCAAAGCTTTCATTGTCAATTTTAATTAAAAACGCTATTTTCAGTAATTAAAGAAAAAGAGTAACTGTTTAGAACAACACCTTGGTCTTTATAAAACCTAGCAATAAAGTCTGTGCCATACTTTCCTTGCGCAGCAGGTAATTTTTGTAACAAGAACTGAAGCCACTGTGGTAAAAAACTTATTGAAATAATTGACTACCTCAGACTTGTTGAAGTTAATATCATTATCAATTTTAAGTCTTATGTCAGGGGTACATTGTCACTTTTCTAAGAAGGCATTCTAAGATCTTTCAGAGCTTTCCATAATGATTTAGAATCATTTTGATTATCAATATTATATTTTTTGTAACAATCTATTTTAGCTGAACTAATTACATATCGTGTAGAATTGCTCAATTGTTTATTTTTTTCAAAATTTTCATCCGTTTTATCCTTAACAACAATTTGGAATGCTTTATCCCTTTGTTGAATGCAATTTAAAATCGCAGATGACCCAAGGTGCTGTTCTTGCAATTAGTGGAATTCAAGTATAATTGATCATTATATTGGATCATACCCTCGTTTGTTTGCATAGTTGTATTGCTCATTTATAAACGCAAACCCGGAAATCGGTACGTGTTTCTCGTGCAAATATCCCGCGTGGTCTGATTTGGTGAAAATTATTAGTGTGTTGATATGCTCACTGAAGAAACGAGAAATAGCTTAAATGTCGCCAGAAGAACGAGAAATTGTCATATGTATTTCGCAAGGCGTTGCGTCACCTGCAGAGATAAGATTTCTAATTATAATACCTTTAGTTTTCTATTACATGTACATCAAAGCAATAACAAATCTTCGAATTTCCACTTTTAAGCACATGTACGACAAAACATGGTTTGCATCAATAAAGAATCATACAAGCTATGCAAGCAGACGGCAGTATGGTCCTACAGTGTACACATTTCCACTATCGATTGGGCATAAATATTGAAAATTGCACATTTCCTACAATATGGAAATTGGGGTACATTAATAAATGTCTCAAAAAATAAACTTTGAAACATACAGTAGAGATTTAAACCTCTTATGTTTCAATTAGTGGTCTGGATCTTTACGTCATTAGTTATATTGGCATCTCATGCTACAGTCCCATTAACATAAAAATAGCCGTGAGGGCACCATACGGGTGCCTTGTGACCAAGACCCTCAAGAACTGCTACGAAATCTTACGTGCCTATGCGGACTTATGCGTTTTTAACAAGGGTCCATGAGATGAACCGTGAATACACGTAATAGTTTTAAAGTCAAATCGAGAACAAATTCGTGGCCGAGTATAGATTAAACTTGCATATCTCCAAGCTACAGCTCAGTTCGGGTGTGTTGTATAGTGTGTTCGTACATACGCCTTAATACGCAAGGTTTCCCACGGCCTTCGGCTGTCTGCACGTACGGGTCTGCAACAAGCCACGATTTTATTGGACTCAGGCACAACTCCATTTGTTTAAACCGTCAAGTATTCAAAATACTTCTACAACCCATTTGTCATCACTAGATTTTGGTTTACATTATTTTGAATTCTTATGCATTTTCTTTTGCAGTATCCGGCTTTTGTGACAAACACAGTCTAACCAATGGGTTCGAAGCACATGTAAGTAATATTTTACTTATTCTTTGTGTATTTTATAGGTCTGTCACAATACGCCTGAAGCACGTCGCAATATACTACAGTACGCTGGCGTCGTTTCGCGATACTAACCACGATATATTGTGGACTTTTAGATTGGTTGTGCCTATGCTGTACAGTATTTGACAGAAACATTGCACATCTTACATGCAGCAACTGATAGAATCAAGCTTCAATCAAGAATCAAGTATATACGGTCATTTAGGATTGTGACTCGCCCCAATCGGCTAAATTCTTGTAATTTAAGGTGAGATGAGATGAACAATTAAAAAATTGGAATACTGAGGTTTCGCCACATTTATTTCGCCAAAGCAAAACTTCTCAAATGAAATAAAATATCTTGCAAAATACTGGTATTTTAAAATCGTACTGCGGTACGTAATTCCTGAGCTGCGTATTTCAATATACCGGTAATTGTGATTGGCCCTAGTATCTAAAAAGAACAACATTTACATGTACTTACTGCTCTAAAATCGTTCTCTTTACAAGTACACATTTCCTTAACCACAAACAAAATGTCAACAATCATGCTGCATCTTCAGGCATGTTTCTAAAACTATCTCCACATTTCATACACTCTCGTTAGTTAGGATTGTCATCGCTAAAATCAGAAACATATGGGAGCGGGTTAATTTCGCAAAATGGAGATACACTGTAGTTTAGAATAGCATACTTAGAAATAGAAGTGTGCAAACACGAGTTTAGACTACTTTTTATTCGCTCGTTATGAAAAAACGGACGTATTATGTTATGATGTTGTCAGTCTGTCCGTCCGTGGACAATTGCGTGTCCGGATGATAACTTAAGAAAGGGTGTACCTATGTTCATGGTTTTTTTTGTGGATAGCCCTTGGGTAGAGGATGTTCCCTATTGATTTTTAGACTTCAGGGTCAAAGGTCAAGGTCACTGGGACTTAAAATATGAAAACCTTGTCCGGACGATAACTCAACTACGACAGTACCTAGGTTAACCAAATTTTATGTAAGAGTAGCCCATGTGACAAGGATATTCCCTATTGGTTTTGCGGCCCCTAGGTCAAAGGTCAAGGTCACAGGGCATAATATGGGGAAACACTTGTGCGGACAATAACTGAATAAAAAATGCACCTAGGTTCACCAAATTTCATGTGAAAGTAGCCCATGTATCAAGGATGTGTCGTATCCGTTTTGTGGAAACAGGGTCAAATTTAAACCTTCAACCAGTAGACATCAAATTACCTAGCAGTGACTTCAAAAGTTTAATCAATATGTTAATTAAGTCAAAATGGCAAACAATGTGAACAATGCTATATTTAATGAGTTACATGACATTAGTTCACCAAATTTTATGTGAGGGTAGCCCATGTGTCAAGGATGTTCCCTATTAGTTTGTAGGTCCCTGGATCAAAGGTTAAGGTCATATGGGCATCATATTCAAAGCCTTGTTCTGACAATAACTCAACATTGATTGTACCTTGGTTTACCAAATTTAATGTGAGAGTAGCCCATGTGTCAAGAATTAATATGTTGATAACTCTTTGGTAGAGGATGTTCCCTTTTGATTTGGACACCCCAGGGTCAAAGGTCAAAGTCACTGGGACTTAATTTATATTGAAACATTTTCCGAACCATAACTCAATGATGAGTGTACCTTAGGTTCACCGAATGTTATTTAAGGGTAGCCTAAATGTCTAGCATATGCCCCTTTGGTTTGAGGCCCCTGGGCCAAAGGTCAAGGTCGCAAGGAAATCATGAGGAAAAACCTTGTCCAACAACCAACGTTATCTAAGATCAACAAGTTTCATGTATCAATACTCTCTGGGTCAAGAGTGTGAACTTTTGGTTGTGAGGCCCCAGGGTCAAGGTCACTGGAAGTTTATATGAGAAAACTTTGTGCCGGTGATAACTCAACCATGGCTGTACCTGGGTTCTCAAAATCTTTGCTTTGGATAGCCCTACAGTTAAGGTTGTGACCTATTCTGAGATCCTTGGGTCATTGGTCAAGGTCACAGGGACTTCGTATGAGATAGAACACAGCATGGACTGCACACGGGCGTATAATGTCCCACCCAGCGAAGCTCTTGTTTTCACTGAATGATTGATAATACTAGTGTTTATTTTATGTTACAAAAACATATTTCCTTCTGTTATTTTACTTAATAGTCGCCGTTTAATATTGTCAGCTTCTTGTCCCAGTGGTAGGATGCTCAAAGGAATCGAGAGTTCCGGGGTTCGAACCCGACTAGGGGCACTGCCAATTTTCCTGAAAAAGAAATTTACCAGCATTTGTTCCTGTCCACCCATGTGAAAACTAGAAAAAGATTGCAGTGTAGGCTGAACATGTATTTCGAAGAACTCTTTAAACCACACTTTAATTAGCGACGCACCTAGGTGCGTCGATATAAACAATTATCAAGATATGAGCAGTTTTAGTGGATACCGGTTGCCGTAAGCCAGTCCAAACGATGCATTTGAGGTCACATGATAAGAAAATGGCAATGAAAAAGTAAAAAAGGCGTGTGTGAATATACTCGTCTCTGCCATGAACAAGTCGTTGACTGAAATCCAGCTAGCGCACAGTCAATAGCGAGCATCAACAGAGGTTTAGGAAGGCTACAAACCACTAAATATTTTAGCGGAACTTTAGCATTTTCATGCAAGTATTTTTGATCGGAAAAGAAAAAAAATACAAGATGGTTGTAAATAGACTTGTCACCGAAAGCAAAATTTATTTTCAATTCATAACATTCGCCACGTAAGCAAATGAATATTAACAAAAAGTATATAATTATATCAATAGACAAAAATGCTGAGAAATAAGTTTTGGAAATGCTAATAGTTGTTTTTTTAACTTACATTTGAATTTTTGTACTTTCTGTATTCATTCATTTAAGGTAATTAAGAGAGATAACGCATACAAGTATAGATGTAACGATGGATTCGTTAGTAACATTCCTAGCTTAGATTCCATGTTCTTCAATTGTAAAGGGGATGGCATATGGAAGGCATCAGCAGTGTTTTATTCAGAAAACTCAGATAGGATTTACCTGAGTAATGTCACGTGTCAACGTAAGTTCAATAATACTTATATTACTTATGAATATTGTGCGTAAAGTTTGACCCCGATCTGACCTTTAGGCCACAACAAGTTGATCATATGTTCATACGGATTTTTCTGAAAAAAAAATGGGGCGAGCGAGCGAAGAAAAAAAAAGTCTTTATTCACTTACTTTATATAGCGGTTTGACAAAATTTTTATGAGAGAGCGAGGAAATAAAAATATTTTTTTGTAAAAACCGTCAAAATTAAGGTGCGAGCGAATCCATAGAACATTTAATCAATTTGTTGTGGCCTTATGCAAGCATATTCATTACATTGAATACGAATGTAGTATATTAATGTTCGATACCGATCGTAGTATATCGTCTCAACTCGAAGGAAATTATAACACAGGGATTTTTTTACAGAACAACTCATTCTAAATTTAGACACCTGTGTTGCATGCTTTTATGTGGTTAGATATAACGGTAGTATTTCGGTATGTTACGGTGAACGAACACATCACTGAGGCCCTGCAATGCGTGCATGAACCAAGTTCAAATGCTGTGTTGGTATATTTGTATTGAACGTCAGAAAAAAGTATACGTCCTTAATTGACATCGATTTTTGCTGTTTTGACTTTACACTCAATGTCAAAAAAGTGAACAATTTCACATTTTCAATGTCCCTTCGCCCTCATTTTTTTAAAACAGAAGGTATCTGAGATTTTTTCTCATTAGATGATGTATACAACATATATGTACCTCCAACAAGAGTTTTGTCCCTCATTGAACATACTTTCTGGTGAAAACTTTAATCCAAAAATACAAAAACTGTTGATTTTGTGTTGTCCCTGCATAGGGTACTTGTTTTGACTAAAATATAATTTTGAAATAATACACCGTTTTGCTGCAAATGTTACCTTTACTAATGGTCATTTGGGGTAATTAAATGAAAACATAACCTTCCGAAATCAGACAAAAAAATTTGCTAAAATTGAAAATTATTTTCCTGTGTCCCAAAATTGGATGTAAGATACGTTAACAGTTATGGACATCATGCATTAAGTCCAAATATTGGCAATTTCACTCGGATTTATGCCAATATAAACTCCCAATTGGTTAATGTAAGAGATAAAAAAGGCTTTTGGCGTCTAAGATCTAATACAGATTAACCATATTTTTTAAATAATGAAAAATTGAATTGTTACTTTAAGATTTGATAAGATACGTTAACTTTCCATATGTTACAACACATAAGCTAGTTCAGAAAGCAGGCAGAGTTACCTAATTTCACAATGCCTACTTCATGCAGGCATAATCCAGAGAAATTTCACCCTCGAAAAGTCCGATATGCTTACTTTATGGTAAAAAATAGTAAATGTCAATAAGATACGTTAACATAAGATACGTTAACACGTACCTGAAATTTCAATATTTGTCGAAAATAAATCATCTTTGGATTTACTTTCTAGCCAATTGCGTTGCTAATTACCAAAATTTCCACTCAAAACAGAAGTTGTAAAGTATTCCTGGCGATTATGACTAAACAATCAAGCATTTTATGACAACTCCAGAAAACTGAAGCCTTCTAGTTATTTTTTATATTTAAGACAGTTAAACTTGCTTTTCATGTGTAACAAAGACAAGTCAGAACAATTGTATGCATTGTACATGTCTTATTTGCTAATTGATACCAACAGACATGAACAAACTTGTTCCACGTATCTTACTCAATGTTAACGTATCTTACATTGTTTAAAAGACATGATATAACAAGTAAATACAAAGTTATAGGATGTTAACTTATTAGAATTATAAAGTAAAATGGACAACTTTTGATATAAAACCTAAAAAAAACCATTTCTTTCATTGAGTATTTGACAAAACTTATACATTGTAGTAAAGGTTAACGTATCTTTCTTTCCAGCTTAAGTATCTTAAAATACTAATGTACAGGATGAAAAAATAGACTAGAGCTTAATACCAGCAAGGGTACAAGAAATGAAAAATGACAAATGGTCAAATATACCTTCTGAATATGGAGCACAATTAAACGCTTAATCAAACAAAGTAACAATAAAATGTCCGAGTATTTCAACAAAAGAAAATTTATCTGCAAAAAACACATTCCGAATGATTTAGGAAAAAACAACAACAGAAGAATGCATTACAAATGAGGCTTTTACGCACCCAGCACAATCTACAAGTTTAAATGAGAAAGAAAAATAAGGTTTCAGGTAAATTCAATATTGAAAAATTTCTGAATATAGTTTGAGCAAGTACATCAGTCCAATGTACACGACAGATAGACAAAACAAGATTGTTTTTTTAAAAATGCCAATTTGTGACCTAGAAAAACAAAGGGCCACCTTGTAGATATAAGACAAAGGTCAGCGGCATACAGAAGTTGGTCTTGAAATGATCAGGTGAAAACGCTTAAACAAAATTATGAACCTTTTTTAAAAAAGAAAAATATGCAAAAGTCTTAACATGAATTCAGATTGTAAGGAATTACCATACGACTAAAACTAATGGAAACAAAACCTCGTCCAGCACACCAGGATCTAAAACCAAATTAAAACTCAATGGTGCAGGTATAGTTTCGGACATATTTCCACAGAAACTCAAGAAACACTTTTTATGCAAATAATGTAATCGAAAAAGTTTAATTTCATATAACAACGCCACGGTCCAAAACGGTACACCAGCAGAAAGAAGGACAAGTTGAAAATATATTTAGATAGTTGGACTTTTAAAACAAATTGTAGAACCTCTACCTTGTTGAAAAACAAATCGACAATTTTGTTGCAATAAAGCTGACAGCAGCTGTCTAATGAAACAGATAATATGTAAAGTTGTATGAAAATGGACCATATATTTTGAACTCTTAAGTCATGAACTGATTTTGATAAATGAGTAAGATACGTTAACAGATACAAAATAAATGTTAACAGAAAAAACCAATAGATATGTCTTCTTTCTGATAAATAAACATATTTGAAGCAAAAGAGCTAGCATTGTTTTGATTTTAACATAAATTGTGCCTTAACTAGAATGTCTTTTAAAATAAACGGCAGTGGAACTTATGTGAATTGAAAAAGTAAGATACGTTACCTTTTAAAGTTTACCAATGTGAACATTTGATTGTTGTCTAAACAAACTTAAGTTTAATTTTAGATTATCGTTTTGAAGTGTTTGTAAGCAAATGCTAGCATAATTTTTGCTTATTGATTACATTTACCTCAGATATATGTTAATAATTTTTTAGTAAGATACGTTATTATTTACCTTGTACAAATTAAGTGATTAAACCTTACACTAGGAACATAGTAGCGGCATTAGAACTGGGTTTTTAGTGTGTTCTTACATTGACTCCTGTGCTACGGTTTTATTGTTTTATTAGCGCTAGTAATTCCTGAATAAAACGAATTGATTTAGAAACACCTTCAAATTAAAAAAACAATCATTGTGTTTTTTGTTAAATCAAGGACAAATAGAACTTCATGTCATAAGAAATATATAAATAATTGTCATAAAGTTTACCGTCATACTATGAAATACCTTTTAATTAATGATTATTAGATTTGCTACTGTCTATCGGTTCCAGAAATTTTATTTTAAAAATCTTAACGTATCTTACTTTACATTTATATTACCTTTCGTTAAGCCATGACAACTTTCAGTACAGTCCTTTATAAAATCTCCGATGCGTATTTTCTACTTCCAAATAGGTTAGTGTTAAAGATTATAATGATAAAAGATGTTAAACTCCTACTTCATTTTTGATCAATTGTCAAATTCTAATTGTGCACTTTTTTGACATTGAGTGTTTAAGAAAAAAAAACTTTAAAACAACTGATGTGGGCCAACACAGACAGCGAGACATTCGATGCCAACGCTCGAATGACAGAAATGAGCTTTCATTTTCTTTGAAAAGCCAGACAAAACCGTTCTGTTTTACCGAGTTTTATTTTTCTGCATTTGTAACATTCGCCATTTATTGGAAAATTGAAAGGGTTTTTGGGCCCAACCTGACTAAACTCCGATCTTAAATTCTCCGCTGGCCTACTCGCTAATTTAGATCTGACTTTTTCATTATGAGGGTCACGTTCAGGTAACATTTTCTCATTATGATATTCATGACGTATTCATTATGTTTAGTAATTTATTTACATCGTTTATCACGCATTTTGCAAAGAGTCGTCCAACCACAGCCTGTGAATAGCACCACCGTCAATTAGCTCGCAAACCTCGGTCTAAAGATAAAAACATCGAAATCATAATGATATTTAAAGAATTTCTTCAATATGAAAGCCACGCATTGATTGACTGGCACAAAGGTTATCTCGACTTGACCCCCCCCCCTGAGAGACTTTAAGATATCCTATACGACAGCGGACTATAGGATATCTTTTTACGTCATTCAAGTTGATGTTATCTACCGGAAAGTAGTATCGGTTACTTCCCTTACGAAAATAATCTGTAATTCTTCTGATTTTCGAGGGCCCCAACAAGATCTGACAACATTATTAGATTAAAAGTGAATTATATCGAGAGCAAGAGCGGCCATTGTTGAGTCTTTTATCCCATAATTCAATGCAGTTAGGATTAAAAACGCTCCTAGGACTGCCTATGACCACTCCTAAAGTTAGGACCGTTTTTGTCCTAGGATTTTATTTAGGAATTTTAATGAAACGCACTTAGGATTTTTTCTTGATCCTAGGACCAAATTTCGTCCTAGGATCGTTAATGAAACGCAGTCCTGGTTTATAAACCATCCAAATTCGTGTAATTGTATATAAATTTATTATAATGAAGATAATTGTGGTTATCATTTATACTTGTTGGTTTCTATACATTTTACTGTACAATGCGAAATTATATTTGGACTATACGCAATTTAAAAGTCATAATCGGCTCGTCCAATAAAACTTTTCAAGCTGTGTACCAGTTCAAAATATTTCTGTATTGTACAGTAAAATGTATAATAATTTTTTATATCTTTCGCTTCCTTTGAACCATCCTCACCATCATTCCCAACAAAGCAATCACAGCCATATTTGTCACATCGTTTAGTGAACCTTCCAACACGAATTATTTCAAAAAAAATATCCAATACGGAAATATATTGGACGGTCACGTGGTACAAATGCGGATTGTCGATTAGTTAGATTTATAATATATATAATTATAACATGCATGACATGCCAATTTGTGTATTG
Source organism: Mactra quadrangularis (assembly GCA_025267735.1). Taxonomy (NCBI): domain Eukaryota; kingdom Metazoa; phylum Mollusca; class Bivalvia; order Venerida; family Mactridae; genus Mactra; species Mactra quadrangularis. Next base: position 12,827,699 of record CM046311.1, read on the forward strand.
TACCGCTTGGACTAACTCCCTCCTGCCTTACTGAACTAATTTTTTTAAATTTTAAAACTTATAATTCATAATTATAATAATTATTAGCCACACAGTCTTATTATATCAAACCAGAATGAGTACATGCTGTCAGTTTTTTTTTTACTTATATCTCTTTGCAGTTTCTTTAAGGGTTCGTAAAGTGTATTGTTTAAAGTTGCAAGCGCCTTTCTAGCAGCAAATGTATTGTCCGTTTTTTCTCAACTGTCAAAGATGTCAACATTATTTCACGGTGACTGAATGCATTGTTTTTGTACTAGTGGAAACATTGTTATTACAAACATCTTGACTAAAACATATCATACAACATAAGCAGCCTTCCTCGATCATAATACCCACTTTTGAAAACTCATGCATGTATTACGACAATAATTTTAACAAATGCATTCACCGTGAAATTATTCATGTCTTGACAGTTGAAATAGAAACGAACAGTACTTCGGTTAACAAGTATTCCATTTATATTAACGTCTTTTTTATAATAAATAATTGTTTTGAGGAAAAATGGTACGTATGGCAAGAATTAAACTAAATGAATGAATGTCGTATACTATTTTGCAGTGAAAGTAGAATGTCCAAATCCTCCAGATGTTCCAAAAGGTGTGGACGTTGAAGTTATTTCACGATACCAGCATGGTGTGAAATCATGGAATAAGAAATTGAAAATAAGCTCGCCTAAATTTTATGAGGGAGATAAAATTAAATATAAGTGTTCAAATGGGTAATTTCTTTAATAATTTAAGTCAAACGTTTGTGTATGTTATGCATGTTGAAGGTGAATTTAAACTTTCTGTAAGTACACCGACTCTTGTTTGTCTTTTTGTTTGGTTTCACGCCGTAGCAACACATTGTATAGGTCATGTAATGGCGGTCAGTCAACCTTATCACTCTTCTTGGAATGGTTAAATCTCTAGATTAAGATGTTAACTAACTACTTAGCGCATATTCGTAAGTGACTGACAGCTGCCCTACATAATTAAAATTATAGGAGGGAGATTGGCCGTAGAAATAATTTCATGAATCAACTCCACGAAAGAATGCCCCGTCTGGGAATCGAACCCATGATCACTCGATCAGTAGACTTGCTTGCTACCAACTGAGCCAGACGGGCGGTGCACCGACTTTTTAAAGATGTACAAGATTCGGACTGCCATTTTCAGGGTTTTATGTACAAGTATACTCTATTCTCTTACCCAGAGGTTATCAAGATTCTTGAGCTAGTATCGAGAATCATATAAGTCTTTGGGTATGAGAATGTGAATACAATTTCTTATAACAGCTATTGAGCTATTTCATTTAATTCTTTAAACTTAACTTCAGTCTTTTACCATTTCAATGACTTACCTTACCCGCCCGGCTAGCTTAGTCGGTAGCGCACAATTCTACTGATCTAGGGGACTTTCATTGCCATACCATGAATGTATATATATATATATATATAAAACAAAGAGATGTGTAGACAAATGTCTCACACTACGGGGAAAATGATATTTAGATTAATCAAATAGGCAAACTAGTTAAAGTTTTTTATTTTTTATTTCTCTCTCGACCGGTTTCTACAAACTCTTCAGGAGGGAAATATACTAAGATATCAATATGACGTTGTAAACATAGTAACGACGTTCGTGACGTCACTTTCAAATAAATTAAAGGGACGTCACTCTAGGTGACGTCAAAACAGTTAATTTAATTTAGGTTTCAATAATTCAATAAATTCTTTTTCTTTTTGCCTTCTGCTGGTTACTCTGTCATTGTTCATTTTATATAATGGAAAAACTCGAAATTTTGGTTCTGTTATTGAGCATCTGTCTAAATGTCCGCTTACTTTTAGTTTTCTTACTGTTGGGTCTCGTACGTGTTGTCTATGAACAGTCATCCTTTTTCTTAAGTCATTCGTCTCACCAACATACTCTTCATCGCATCCATTGCAGATAATCGCATAAACTATATTTTTGGCATCGCATGTGATATTTTGTTGTACGGACACACTTTTTCCGTTCTGAAACTGTATTTTTTCACCTTCTATTAAATAGGGACATAGACCACAATTGGGTCTATTGCAACGTTTTACAGAGCTTGTTGTGTTAATTGTAGAAAATTTGGCTTTTGTTAATAAACGTTTGAGGTTTGGTGGTTGTCTTTTGCTTTTTATTATTTTGAAATCATTGAGAACATTGTCCATATGTGTATCTCTTCTCAATATTTTGATATCGTCTAGAAGATCCGAAAATATTTCAGGGTTATTTGGGTTATGCGTACTTACAAATGAGATTGATTTTGTTTCATTGGTTCTGTTTGGTTCTTTAATGAGTTCTTGTCTGTCTAGTTGTTTGGCTTTCTCAATGCTTGCTGTTATAAGTTGACAGTTTTATGCCTTGGTCAAGATCAACAGTAACTTCATTAATTTAATATGTTTTATGTATACACGATTAATAAATAATGTATGCCATCTGTTTATTTATTTATAGCTAATTGTCTTTCCTTAAATACATGATTTACATTTGTCTGCTCGTTCATTTGATATTATGCGATGTAATAAATAGGTAGTGATTTTAAAGTAATTCTTGTGGTGTGTTTGTTTGTTTGATTGTTATAGGATAGTCCTGTTTTGTAGGACAATAGTTTTTATAGTGCGTAAAAAAACCACCACTGTTTATATAAACAACACAATGAACAAATTCATGACCATTCCGAGCATCCTCGGTCAAGTCAAGTCAAATATTGCTGTTTATTATTTACCGACAATAAATGAAAGGAAAGGAATATTTTACTTGACTGCGGATGCTCAGGATGACTGACGATAATATATACATGTATTATTCTTATAAGAATGTATACATTTTATGAGTTTATTGTTGGTGTAATGGAAAAGCGTTCCTCCATTACAAGCATGACTGACTAGGAGGTGATAGTTTATCTGCCACACTTATAATATAAACATGAACTAAGCAACTTTTAATTTCACTACTGCCTACCTCTGGAATGGATTGGTTATTTTTTATGTTTACACATACACGTTTTGTTATTTTGTACACGCTATAGCTAGTGTAATATATGTTTGATTAAAACCGACTTCATGATTAGTGTATCTTATCTTATTGTATTCAATCCTACAGGTATGAAATGACGGAGGATGCTCAAGATGAATATTATGGTTATGATTATTACGATTATGATAATAACGTTAACGAAGAAGACGAACCACCAGTTGATGAAATAGAATGTATGCCGTCTGGACTTTGGAACAACTTGGAAGTTGAAACCCTTAATGAAAAGTTAATTCAGTGTAAAGGTAATAAATTTGATTATGCATGTATTGGCGACTGTACTAGTTTAAAATTGCTTTTTCACATCCATTTTGTAAGCATAGCATGTTATTCAACATCTTATTTAGACTCATCCGACTATAGGAGAAAATTCTTATGAAACTATTTTATTTGTTCAGTATATGTATTTCAGTAGTTAAGTGTGTAGATATTACTCTCTAGTTCTTTTTATATACCAATAGATAATAATGAAACACACCTTTTTTCCACTTCTGGGTCGACTAAACAAAATATGCATTGATTGTGGTATTTGAAATCTATTTTGGGGAATGTGCAAAATTGTTGGTTTCATTCGAAAGAGCAAGACCTTAGCTATGCATGTTTGTATAAGCTCTGTAATAGAATGATTCATAATAAAAATTAAGTGGCGTTTCACTTAAACATATACACAATAGTAATAAGACATTTGTGTAAGTTAATAGCGTATTTTTGTTTTTGTAGTAATTATACATGTATTTTATACGTACAATTAGTCTTTATTTCCAAAACGGGTCGGTAGCCTACGACATTTCAATAATGTTTTTCTTTTTTCAGAGATAGTTTGCAATGCGAGTGAATTTGTTAACATAACAAATGGCAACGTTACAAATTATAAGGAAATCTACAATTACTTCGATGTTATGGAACTGTCTTGTGATGAAGGATATCGTCCTATCAATCATCTAGATCAAGTCCTTTGTTCATCTTTTTCTAGTTTTGAGAGCATTAAACTAGACTTTGGATGTGAACGTAGGTATATCATTAATAAGCTTTTAGTTGTTACATTTTGCTGAAAGTCTGTAACACATACAATGTGAACGTTAGTATATTACATACAATCGTTTATTTATTATATTTTGCTGAAAATCAGTGACATAATTATACAATATGATCAAAATATTTTATTTGTTAAATTTTGCTGAAAGTCGATGACGCATGCAATGTAATTATTGTCTTTTATTTGATAACTTTTGCTTAAAGTTGACTCATACAAGGTAATCATTTGTATATTAGTCAAAACCTGTTTTTGTTCAATTTTGCTGAAAGTCAGTGACACAGTTATTGTCACTTGCAATTGTTCTATTTGTTGCCACGTTAAAATATAAAATTGATCCAAGTTCTGCAAAGCAGCCCTCTATAAAAAAATTACAAAACAACAGCTTTTGATGTATAGTCCATTCGCTAAAATTTAATTGAATTCAACCTCTACAGAGCAACAACCTCTGAACAGCAACACAACTAACTCCCTCTCAGTAGGTTTTGTTCAAGAGAGGTTGCACTGTACATTCCGTATTCAAATAGTATGATATTTCTATAATTGTTGTGTTTTAGCTATTACATGTGAACCACCTACGGCACCAATAAATGGTCGTGTGAAATTTGACAATAATAGTAAAATTATTTATGTGGGAGAAATGGCTTACTTTGATTGTGATTATGGTAATCTAATTGGTGACGCTGAATGGACTTGTCAGTCAGATGGTTCATGGGATTCTTCCTGTGTTGTCTGCGAGGATGAAGACAGTAAAACATTATTTTATTATACAATTTTCATTATCATCATAGTACAAATAGTTTTCCACTTTACATCTAAGCGAGCAAAATTTTTAATTCAGAAGTCGCTAGTTTTAAAATTGACAAAATGGCTTAAAATGGCAGAAAACTAAAAGATGTTGTGAGTAACTCTAGTTACGTGTCATTCGTGTGAGAGCAATATTATAAACGTCGACATATTTTGACTCGCCAGACACGAACTAAAATTATTTATTTACATACATCGTGGAGAGCGACCGCCTGCAACACAGGGAATTGTCATGTTACTTCCCTTTGATTTTTTCAATCATACCGTATATATAGATTTATTCAAGGGGTACAACTGCGTTTAGTATACCACTTCATGTCGATTTACTTTTATATAACCCACTAAATATACAGATTCTCTTATGGCACTTTAATCCTAGATTAAATATAACACTTAAATCAAGGAAGGTTAATGGTTTCAACGTGCATACCATTGGTATGATTTAACTGACAAAAATATCAAATACGGTACAAAAATCTCTACTAGGACAAGCTTTGACACGTGGAAATCGACGAATCTAGAGAAAAATCATTACAATTTCTTTAAACAATTTAATTGAAAAATAAATGTGATTACTAACCCTCTACCTCGATAGAAACAGTTGCGAGCCAGAAAAAGCGAAATTGACAATTTTAATTTTGTTATCTGATGGTGTAGCCGATATCTTGCATTCATTCAACACAACTGTAATGAATGTGTTTTGGTTCCTCGTTTTAAAATTTAAAACTCTACGGATTATATTATCAAAAATTGTTAAACAAATTATGTGGCCACGTAAACGTTATCGCGTGCGCACGTAATAGCTATTACGTGGCCACGTAAATCTTAAATATATCTCCATGTCACCTCTTTGCCTATGTAGCCACTAGCGTATCAGCAATATTTGTGAGTTACATGAAATTAAATCTACATTGAGAGGTCTACTAAAGGCAGTTGTACCCCTTGTGCATATTTATATATACTGCATGTTTGAAAATCAAAGGGAGGTAACATGACAATTCCCTGTGGTATGCAAAAGTAATTTATCGTTTTCCTCGTCATTATTCATCATTTCTTCGTTAATTATTTTTGACACAACCATAGCCATTGCTGTTGGCACCATTTAAGTTAGCCGGAACGCTTGATTCATTTGTCACCTGGGGACAAGCTGGTTGATAAGCCGCCCTGGCAAATCAAGTCGGCCTATCGATTCAAATTTAAAGAAAAAGGCATATGAACCAAACTAGTTTATACATGTATAAAGTAATTTGAAATCTGTCAATTCTGTCAAGTAAGTATCTATTTACTAATGGACAAAAGTCTTGTCCGGTCTACAAACAATCTCCGTAAACAGAGATCCTGTTCTACTCGCGTTGTCGTACTGGATCTCTTAGTCAATGCAAGGTCACGTCGAGATGAACTTTGTGTCGAAACATAATAATCATCTTTTTTGTTGGTTTTTGCACACTAATACATTTGGTATTGTTAGAAAGAGAATGAAATTATGCGTTGAATAAAAAAAAGAATTGTGAAATTTGAGATAGTTCTGTCGGTCAATTATGTGTTGAAAATTGACATTGATGATTTGCAAGTCACGAATGATTGCGTTGTGTCAGTTTTAAATGAAACATTTTTTTTTCAATAATGCGTGTGACCCCCAATAACCCATTTGAGTTTTCTGGTCTCCCGGCTAGATTCCTTTGCAAACTTTTAGCACCGATGCATAAAAGTAGCGCCGATCTCATTCCGGTTAATGGAGGTCACACATTCTATTGAAAACAATGTGTCATTTAAAACTGACTCAACGCAATCATTTTGTAACTTGCAAATCCTCAATGTCAATATTCAACACATTACTGTACCGACATAACCGGCTTAAATTTATAATTCTTTTTTTATTCAATGCATAATAACATTCTCTTTCTAACGATACAAAACGTATGAGTGTGCCATAACAAACAAAAAAGATAGTATGCTTTTTGTAGACCGGACAAGACTTTTGTCCATTAGTATATATGCTTCTGAACTCTGCTGTTATTAGTTTTCATCCATGTTGACAATTAGTAATCTGAAGCACGTTCTCTTGATAGGCATGCATGTCTATATCTGAACCCAATAGTGCTAAGTCCGGACCTCGCCAGTGACTGACGACTTCTCTACTTAATAAAGAGGTGATTTTATAAGGGAATTCAATCAAGGAAGTGGGACATAATTTTGGCTGGTGACTTTTTAATCCGTGTACAATGTCTAATGTTATTGTGATATATGTTTTTCCATATATTTTAGAGTCACGTTGTTCCCCACCATGCTTGCCATTAGGTGCCACTATGATATCCACAGAAAAAGTGTTTTATCGTGGTGACACAGTAAAACTTGGTTGTAGGGATGCTTTAAGTAAACCGATAACCAGAACGTGCATGGAAAACAGAGCTTGGAGTGGAAAACCCATCGATTGCATCGGTAATGTTATGATGCTTTTGGTTCCTAATATAACATAATTGCTTTAAACATTGAGTATTTTCGATAAGAAACCACTGTGTACATTTATTTTTTAAATCGGTTAAAATCTTAATTGTGTAATTTGGTGAAAGTTTCTTATATTACTAGTATTTTTTTCTCAATACAAGTACATATATACTGGGTTTTTTATTAACCTTTTAATTTTGTATTGACAACCAAGTTTCAGTCTACATTTACGCATTAAATTGCGTGCTGATATTTCATTGAAAAATTAATTTGTTTAAACAGTACTCTGGACAAAAATGATTTCAATAATTATCGATAGTTTGTACTTGTATGAAACGCTTCAAGTAGGTCCGTGATCCTAAGTCCTTGCCAAGTTTGTTTATAGTCTTTCACGATTCTATTGCAGATGCAGGAGAAAGTAGTGCTTTCACGAGTGAATCATTATCTATTGCCATGGACAAAATACGATTAGATAAAGAACAAGTCGATAACAATGAATCCAGTGTCGACGGTATACAAGCACGTACTATCAATGTTGGTAACAGCCGCGGTAACGATGTGTATTTTCTGATAGACATTTCAAAAAGTATCACCGAGAAAAAGGCTGAACTTCGAGCCAAGTTTTTGAAAGCATTGTTGCCTCAGGTAGGTGTATGGCTTACTTAGTACTTTAAATGCATTTTTATTTGAATATTCTAGAACTTTTGGCTGATCATTTGACATGACAGACAATATTTGGTTAGGAAAGAAGCATTTCATTTTTGGGTTAAAGTGACCGTGAATCATATCAATTCTAGCAAATAGAATTAAAATCTTTCATTAGAGGATGGGACATCGGCTGGCAATTTAAAGCGATCATCAGTTGATATCGGTTACTGCTGTCGATGGCATTCTTCCAATTGTAATCGGTTCCTGATAAGTTGTCTTTTGAATGAATGTTTCACAACAAATCCTTATTAAGTTTATGTATTATGGACTAGGAACTAAAAACAGCTCCTGGTGTAGTGTAGTGTTTTTTGTTTTGTGTTTGCTTTCTACTATTGCACGTTCAATTAATTTTACTCGTGAAATAATTCAAGTTTGCAAAATAAATGTGCATTACGTCACATAATGCCAAAGAAAACGCCACCAATTTTGAAAAAAAAAACAGAAATTTCAGAAACTCTGATTTACGTGCCAGTAGCCTTTTTCATGCAATGGAACGATTAAGATACTCTCCAGTATTGTATTTTTTGTTTATCCATTACGATGAGATTTTAAAATAAACTAAAAATAAATGTATCACAAAATCAGCTTAGACAGCTACACTATATATAATAATCAATGATACCTCTAAAATAAATGATGAATTGACTAGTTCACTTGACAAGTATAGTAGTTGCACTTAAACAAAACCTATCAGTATTCAGTAAAAGTCTGACATGTATTTGAGCACCATACATAACTTTTCAGCCACCCGGTTAGCTCGGTTTACTGTTCGAAGGGTCGTGGGTTCGATTCCCGGGCAGGGAATACTCTTGCGAAGATATGTCATAATTCATTCCTACGGCAATTATTCCTCAAACTTATGATTTTTATTATGTATGGTAGTTGTCAGTCACTGACGAAAGTATGCGCTTACAAAGAAGGTAAACAAATTATTGACAAAATGAATTCTTTTCAACTTTAATTCAACTCTCTGTCTGTCATTTGGGTTGACTTCGCCATAGAGTGTCACTTTAAAGAAAAACTGTTTATTCTTACCACGTGTTCACCAATGATTTATTTAAGATTTTCAGTTTTGACTATTGAGTCAATTTTATTTATTGCAGATTGGTATAAGTGATAAACCTAATGGTACACGTCTTGCCTTTTATTTGTTTGCTGGTGAAACCCACAAAGATAAAAATCATCATTATTGCGGTTTAGATGTCTTTAAAGACTATAAAGAAGCTCAGAAACACATTGACGAAAAATTTATCTTTAATGAGCTGAACAAAGTCCAGACAAAAGTCGGTAAATATAATTCTCTATACTTTTCCTGATAAACTCAAGAGCCTCTTGTACTGAAATATGCTACACTATCTTTTCTGTGAAGAACCAGTTTACAACAGCAGTCATACACCCTGAGGAGAAAATGTGTTCTTTCTGAAATTGAACTGTCTTGAACAGCTGCGGTCTTATCACCAAATTCCATCTATCTATAAAACAATTATAAATATGCGAAGTACAGATAACGCTTGAGCTAGTAAGATGAAGGTCAAATGAAAAGAAAAAGTAGCAATGAGTTATCATCAAACTTATTAATTTGATCATGATTCAGATAAGTAAATATCTAAATATGTGTTTTGCATGATACATTTTTATACATCTGTCTTTTATATTATCAGCAAAAGGAACAGCAATATCGACTGCCCTTGACGACGTAGGTATGGATATACTTGCAAAGAAAATAACATTTGATAAAGGAAATTGTGCAAGGAATGCAGAACAGGTGGTTATTATCATAAGTGATGGTAAGTTTATCTTTACAATATGTTTCTGCTAGTTCAAAATCAATGTCATTATTATCCATTTCCCAAATTTTTAGTTTCACTACAGTTACAAGCACAACGTCTTAACAAATTACTTCCACAAATTGCAATTCATGTTATAGAGAGATTAGTGAAAGTTTTTTATTCTTGTCCCTTCTGTATAGCCACACGCTATCTATGTTGTTAGCACGCAAGTCTACTGATCGAGGGGTCGTAGGTTCAATTCCCGGGCGGGGCATACTTTCGTATAGCTTGGTCATGAAATTATTTCTACGGCCATTCTCCCTCCCTCCAATGATATAAATTATGTAGGGCGTTGTCAGTTCCTAACGAAAGTATGCGCTTCGTAGTTGGTTATCAACTAAATCCAGAGATTAAGCCTTTCCAGGAGGAGTGAGTAGCTTGACTGACCGCCGTAAAATGACCTATACAATGTGTTGCGACGGTGTTTACCCAACAAACAATATCTTTTATGAGCCAATGGCTACAAAAAGTCAAATTCTAGTAATTATCACATTGCACAACACGGTAGGTGTTCTCTCATTTAAGTGCAATTTTCATTTTATTCAAATCATGAAGTCATGCTAGAATTTCAAACTTAGCATATGATTATATATTAATACATTGATATATCAATTTCAGCGTCGCCAATTTAACGACGTTTACAATTGCTAATAATGTACTTCAGCTAAAAATAGTGATTTACCTTTAAAGCTGAAGTTATGATATATTATTTTTATTAGGCTGGTATAACAAAGAAGGCAACCCAACAGATATTGCTAAAACTCTCAAGGAAAAACCATATTATGCGGAAATATTCTCGATACTATTGGGAGCTGACGAGCGAAATCATAACACAGCTTACAATACAATGAAAGATATAGCATCTAACATCGAAGATGAAGAACATTTTTTTCCAATTAAAGAAGGTCAGCTTGATGAAGTCATCAATGCTATGATTGAAAACGGTAAACAAAACAATATAATTATACATTTATAAAAACAGGAGAACCCCAGCAATATTTTAACTGTTATGTAATTTTAATTTTTAAAGATAATTTGGAAAGCACTTTATCGATAAAGGATTTAAATATCCAAGGTTTCATAGCGAGATAAATGTATACCAACTCTAGGCCAACAAATATCTTTTCTCAAAATTACCATGTGAAGCTTTCTAAATGTAAACAGAATAAAAAAATCGCATATTTATTTTTGTAACGTATAAATATAATGTATCTTATTATGCATTAATCGCAGTAAACGAACTTATGAACAAACGTACGCGTGTGAAATCATCCTTATTTTGTTCTATTTACATTAAGATGACACTTCAGGTTGATAATAAGCATTAATCGGTTTTTTTGTAATAAATGCACACTCTAGCAAAACATTATCTGAAAATACAAAGGATAAAACATTATTGGGAACCATTGTTACTAAATTGTCGGGATTCAATTAATTCGAAATTTCTTTCCAAAATTGCGGAAATCGGATGAACAACAGAATTGTATAGAAATTAACAAACAGATGAAATATATAAAATAAAACTTGAGTAGATGAATGTCCAATTCTCCATTGATTCTGTGTTTCTTTGTCAAAAATCTAACGATGTTAAATGTCCGATTTATATAAATTAAAATTTCCATTTTTGAAATCCAAGTAAAGATGTTATTTCTATTATTCCAACACTGCTTAATAATATTTATGACCACCTTCAATGAATGTACTGTATTAAATAAACTTGATGACATGACTGAAGACTGAATGATGATCAACCCAGGATTGGTGACCTTTATATAGACACGTGGAACGTTCAAGAATGTTTAAGAATCATTTCAGAACAGGGTAAAATGACAAATGAGTAGTACATTTAAGATTCTTCCAGTAAATATGATGCAACATCATAAAACAATGTAACACTGTATAAATTGTATACATGTGAGGCATGAAACCATAGTTTTTGTATATATTATATAGTATACAATATAATTATAGGCATGTGGTTGTTCTTTATAGGATCATCATTAAATTTACAGTGTGGTCAAACTGATCTGTCACTTACAAGATTAGAGAATGATTCTAAACCAGTATATAAACACGACGCAGTAAAGGGAGCATGGCCATGGATGGCACAATTGGTAGATGTAAGTTTTATTTTACTAAATATGTATTACTGAAATCAAGATTATGTCTTAATACAAGAAATATTTATGTTATGAACCTTTGATCATAATTCAGCGATACAGTTGTACATAGTGCCAATAGAAAAGATTAGTTAAGCTTGGGATCCTAGTTATACTATAAGTAATAATGGATTCAAAGTTGACATCATCTTCGTCTTATTTCGTTGACATCATCAGTTAACTAATTAATTAAAGGAATTCAAAATCTTACTGAAGATCTGTATTTTATGCTGTAACAAAATTCAATAGAGAACTTTTAAGTTTATATGACATCTTGGACACCAATATTGGTGAAACCTGATAGAAATGTTCCTTGCACTCAGCAATCAATTTATGCAGACTATTCTTACAATCGAAATGAGTCAAGATGGTCTCTGCATACTGCCTATGCTGCGCACCAGTTTATCAAAACTACCAAATAGTACTGTCCATCTTACTGGAAAAGAATTTCATTGGACAAACAGAAATGGGGGAGCAAGTTGTACTTAAGATAAGAAACTATTTGGTTAGGACAGTTGTTACACAGTTGTGCCAAAAAGAAGTGAGCATTAGCTTTGAAACTTGCTATTAAAGATAATTCTTCTAAGTTATGTATTGGTCTTAAATGAGCTTGTATAAATAATTATTTGGCAATGATATCCGAGTGTATACTATACAACTTCGTGCCATGACAAGTCACAATTTAGACAATGTACTTCATAAAATGAAACAATCGACATGTTTGCAAAATCATTTCAGATTTCATATTTCTTTATAACGAGTTACATTATTCAAGTTTAATGTTGTTTTACAACTATAATCATAATCATATGTTAATATGAATTACAAATTGCCTGTAACATTTATATAACATTAAATGATTCAATATTGCCCAATATTAAAGCTCACTGACCACACGCTTTAGCATATTATCCAAGAATAAACCACTAACCTGATGCTTCTTTTTCTTTAAACTGTATATGCCCTAAGAAAGAATACTGTATTTTATGAAAGGCTATGATATAGTCTCCGTCTTTGAATTCAAATTGAGTCAGACTATACTTTCAATGTAATAAATACTGTATACTTGAAAATTAAACAATATGACATAACACTGAGCCTACTTAACTACAACCCTAAACAAGTGGCAAATTTGTTGAACAAAGAACTCATTTTTGTCTATAGACAAATGACTGATATTTGTTAGAGTATACGCCAATACTTTCATTGCTGAACGGATTATGAGTATTTAGAAATGGCAAGGCTGGCGTTATGTCAATTGTCCCATTGCTGTTGAAACAAAACATATATTATCATATAACTTGTCATATATAAAATTACCACGAGTATGTTAAGGTTTTATAATGCAGCAAATCGTATCTTATATTATGTAAACTAAGGAAGTCAATTGTTGTGCGAATGTATCACACTATTATTCATTCTAAGTATCGTGATAATCTTATAATGTTCACAAATTCATTTCAGAAAAATGGTGTTTTAGTATGTGGAGGATCTCTTATTGACTCAAAGTGGATACTAACAGCTGCTCATTGTACTGCAAATACTGATAAAGTCATTTTAAGTAAATTTTCTTCTTTATTTCATTACAGGAAGTAGAGCGAAATGGTTATTTCTGCAATGTATTGAATTTAAAAGAGTAAAACTCGTAGGGCAAATATTTTATACGGACTTGAACTGTGTGTATTTCATTTTAGATATTTTGTAGACAGAGAACGCGATTTGCCTGGGAAAGAACAGAATTTTCATTACTGCAAACATGTACTGATGTAATATATCCATACTTTCAAGCTTTTCCCTTTCAACAATTTCTTATTAGTTCCACAACAAAAAAATTCATACTTGCATTCTGGGACCAGGTATATACATGAATCATCAAATGTATATACAACCATGTTAATGTGATTACTGTGCGTTACGCAGCGATAATCAGAATATTAAGTCAGTTATTTACCCGTGTGTACTCTTCAAATATGTATGTCCAATTAGTTTGATAACTCGGATCTACCCTTACTTTTCAATGACAATATGCCAAATTAAATATTGGATTACATTTACGCAATCTTTTTAAAATTTGTTTAAAAATCGAAGTATTGTTAGGGTTAATATCTATCTAAATTTCATCCCTTCTGTAAACATCTATATGAATAAGAAAGATATTATATTAAATATTGTGTTATCCTTACATGAGACTTTAATGGTAAAATCTGATGATTACATATTTAAAGACCTTCTGACCAATTGGTCTGCTTCAGATTTTATAAAGGAAAGAAAACTCACTAAAGTCCGTAATTAAACATTAAGAAACGTTTGTCAAATTGCTTGTCCGAACACTCCTTAATATATGTTTTTCAGACAAAAGGAAATTTTTTTATCAATTAGGAAAAATATGAACAAATCTTAATTAATTTTTTTTCTGTATAACGTGCGACTTTTCGTCGAGGTGTTTGTCTTGCCGTTAAAGCAGATGATTTTATATTTTTATTTTGATAATTTCAAGCAAAATAATTGTACATTTACTCCTAATTGGATTTGTTACTAAAACATGCTTCAATCGTTCTATGTAGATTAGTTTCATTGATGAAACGGTATTTTATTTAGACAATATAAGAAGATACACCAATTAGCTCCAATAAGTAAGCAACTTGTTGATTTAATGAAATGTTATTTGGAGTATATGTATGCCCTTTAAATCCTCATAACCTTGATTTATTTCAGAAATTCTAGAACTGGGAGATAATGGAGGTGTTGTATCGTGCGATATAAGCAAAACAATAAACCATGAAAACTATAATACAGATGAAGGCAAAAAATTTGCATATGATATAGCGTTGATTAAGTTAACAAAAGAAGTGAAGATGTCAAAATCTCTCTTACCAATTTGTCTTCCGGATAAAAATGGTCAGTTATCATATATATTGATACTGCAACCTTAAGCCAAGCGTAGATTAATATGAGGAAAAATCAAAATAGTATTGATCAATTGCCATGACCGCAACTTTTTGGTATGGAAAGACAGAAACCCTCAGCTGCTGTCTTGAAAAAAAATATTTTCTGTGTAGTCAAGTAATAAATAATATCACAGCTGGCTTATCATTGTCAACTTTCTAGCATTAAAGTTTACTAACTGTATTTTTATTGTTTTTCGTTTTTGTTAGGTTTGGTGCCGTAGCAACACATTTTATAGGTCATATAACGGCGGACAGTCAATCTAATCTCGTTCATGGGAGGACTAAAATTCTGGATTTATCTGTTAACTAGATACTAAGCGCAAACTTTGATCAGTGACTGGCAACTGATATACATAATTAAGAATAATTGAAACGATGAGGAATGGCCGAAGAAATAATTTCATGACCTCTAATTCATGTATATTATGTATAATTTTTAGCGACATTCAATAAAGGTGTTTATGGTGTGGTCACTGGATGGGGTAAATCAGTAGCTACTGGAAACACAAACAAGCATCTTCAACAAATGCAAATGAAAATACAAACATGTGAAGATGATGAAAATTTCAATAATGAAATCATGTTCTGTGCAGGAAGTAAAGGTAATGCATTGCCATATAAGAACATCAACATTATAGACATCATATACGACTATGACTCTCTCAGATTAAGTCATATACACTTCAAAAACAGTTTTTTGTTAATTTTATTTATTAGAAGAATTCACACACATTGATTCTAAACATAAAAAACCTGAAGAATAAAAAAAACCATTCACCATTACATTATCCAATATTTATTATGCATACTATATTACATCTATGATTCCCTTTTCTAACGTACATGGTATTTATATAAATATACTATATAAAGTTGACTGTTTTACTAGATTTGTTTATTTCAAGCGCGATAACTTAGCATTTAAAATAGAAATTAACAATTAGAAAACAAGATAACTAAGCAATTATGAAATACTGAGTGTTTTTTGGAGAGAAAAATTGCTTGAAAGAGATTGGATGGGGGCGAAAAAGAAGATGACTTTTTATTGTCAACATTTATTGTTTGACATTCAAATTATAATGTATGTAGTCATTGGAAAACACAATACATTGTATATACACATAAATTGTATACGTATTAATAGATACTTAAAACTTTAAATAAGAAAAGATAAAGCAAGAACAAGTAATTTGCGAAAATAAATCGCATAGTTGAACTTTTAAAGTGACAAAATACATTATAAGTATATTTTCATAAAAGCGTCAAGTATAAATGAACTTTTTTACGATTTCCCACGGATATTAATAGAGTGCTTGTTTGAAACTGTACAATATAACAACATGCCAGCAGCCATTTTGCCAACGTGCGTTCCACATGTAAAGTATTAACATACAAACAAATTGTCTCTATTTTTTCACCTTAGACCATTACTGTTTTTATCTTAACTTACAGTTGGGGACAAAGTAGTTGATGCCTGCCAAGGTGATAGTGGAGGACCATTTAGTGTACGTATGACAAATGATGAAACACGTTATGTACAAATAGGTAAACCATATTCTTATTCATTGTGTAATCAGTACTTTATGTCGAATACACACGACGTGTATTTTACGAGCGATAATGAAATATCAAATATATTTGTATATGGAATGTATCACATAACATGGAATGTTCAACATAATAGCATATCGATATTGCAATCCAATTGGAGGCATCAGATTAGTAAATTTTTGCATTATAGCACAACAAAAATCTACATTTTTGGTTTATTGACATGGATTGTGCAAGCAATTCGGTCTTAGTAAGCGATATATTTTGAAACGCATTACAAAATGTAGCGGCGTAGACATTCGACGGACATGGGCAGTCAGATTCAGTACAACTGTATATAGTTAGGTTAACCCAACGCGTGAATTAATAGCCCCCTGTTAACAATACCTGACATATATAATATCTGATAATATAGGACCACCATTTATCTGCTAAAATTGATAACAAGTTATGTAACCTCCGACCCGTTCCTGTTCTTTTCATACATTCAACTATATCCTCTATGTGCTTAAGTAGACACGCCTGCAATAGTCCAATGTCTTATATAGATCATTTTCATGTGGTGTAGGAAATCATGATCGGTTGATAAGCATTTATCAGCGGGAGTAATCAACGTTGTGATTCTACGTGATACAGTGTGTTTGTAAATTTTAGACGTCGCATATCCTCTTTCTTATGACACCACCAGAGTTTGCCCTGTTAAATCCATGTCCATACAGCGCTATTGGCGCATTGATTATACATATACTAGCTTTTGGTCAATCTAGACTACTTTGCGTCGCATGAACTTAATGTTCAAAAAAGATATGACATTTGTGCTATTTATTTGCATTTTATGTTGAGTTAAAGAGATAGTGAGCAAATTAAATTCCATGTTAAATGTTACATTCAATATTCAAATAATATAATGATATTTCGTCTAGACATTATCTCCTTTTCTTGTTTTACGGTAACTTACTAGCCGTCATGAGAAATAAGTCAAATATTGGCAGATATGTGATGATGTGTTTTTTTGCGCAAAAATCGTTATACCTTTCTTTTGGTAAATGTAAACGAACTACTTTTCTTTCATTAATTTTATACAGTTTACTCCAAGCAGTAACACAGTTAGCACTCACATAAGCTATGCTTTGGTTAACGGCAAGATGTTTCATCTAAAACTCACTGACTAACTAAGTAATATTTGTTACATTATGGTCAATTTAACTTGATGCTGACGGTGACGGCCATTTTGCTTTTTTGAAACGTAATTTTGTCCTTTACTCTTCAAATGACTCATTACCTGTACGCAAGCCCATTTAAGAGAAGAGATTCTACGTATTGTTGTATTTTAACCGCTCATAGCTTAGAGTTCAATGTATTTTGTGTTAGAAACGGCTTTGAGGTAAATGTTTTTTGTTGTAAGTCCAAGTGAGTGGTTGTGCATGAAAGTTTTGTCGTTTTAAAAACATCAAATTTGAGATGAAGGCCACGAACAAGACACTGTTGTTTAGTGTAAGGTCATTTGTTTTCAAATCATATGTCGGTGTTATGTTTGACCTTAATACGGTGGATATTTTTGTTTACTTCAGGTATTGTATCTTTTGGAAAAGGTTGCAAGAAAGAGCATGGCGTGTATACCAAACTTGAACCAAGTATGATCAAATGGATAAAAGAAACAATGAAAAAGCACTAAATTGGAATGCTATTGTGTCAACCTGTTTTAACGACGAAATCCCAACTCGGAAAATTGTTATCTGCTTATGGCTTACCTAACTATTGAATAATGATATTTTTAGTTTTTACACTTCATAAACACTGAATTATTGCGATTAAAAGTTATCGCTTAATTATTGATTCAATAAGATTCTAATATTAATCTAATAACTAATATTAGGCTTCTGTATAGACAGTGGGTTAGGTTGACTGTATGCCACCATTAAGACTAATTGAAAATAACTAGAAAGAATAACTGTTACATACATATTTTTAACATTATCAAACACCAAAGTCGTACACATAATATTATGGTTAAAAATTTGAATTGGATGTATTTTCGTGTTCAAATATCACTTGTCATGTTTATTTGTATATATTTTATCCATCGTTGTTTTATGCTTAATAAAAAACGTCACTTTAATCCAAAGTGGAACACGTTAAATGATTATTATTTTTTCTCTTAACCAAAGTTCACCATTTGATTATTTTTGTACTCATAGTACTGTAATTTTGTTGTAATGTTTTATTTGTTGTATATTTTTTTGTTTATTATACATGTGTTTGCAATGAATACAAACCTTTATTGGTACATTTCATTTTTGAGTTGCAGCAAAAGTTATCTATAAGCCTTCAAAATATAGTCAATGTGGGCCCAATGTTCGAATATGACATATATAACTACTTTTGTTATTTTAAATACAAAAACAATGTACTGATTACAAAACAGAACACTGGGCGTCCGTTGTCGTTAACAATCGCGTTAAAGTTTTTTTTATTAAGCATATGTTTCTGCAATTTATTGTCTGATCTTTATGAAACTTCATACAATGATAACATACCATGTGATGAACATAATTAAAAAGTAACCACAAATTTACATGGCTTTATCATGGATATTTTCCTCTGTAACTTTTGCGTTAAAGTTTTTCAATCCGGCTTTAGTGAGGTTTCCACATTACATTTCTTGTTTGATGTATTGTCAGAGCAATAATTGATTTAACGAAATATTTAAAGGAAGGATTTATCTTTGAAAATTAGTACTACCTTCATTGAAGAATGTAATCAGAAAACTCAGTAGAAAATAAACGTTTGATAGGATTTTACGTTTTACGTAAACAAAAACTTGGAAAATCAATGTTCATTAGACACGTGCATATCCCTGGTTTGCCTGGTAAAGAGATGAATGTTCGCACCGATTGATAATGTTCAAAAATTACAGAACACATTTTTACTAGTTCGTACACTTTATTTCATGAAATCTGTGGAATAAATTGCTCATCTAAACTGGACCTAAATCGGAATGATGATTTCATAAAAGTTATTGGTTAAATACTCTTGACTTCAACATACGAACTCAACTCGTGGCTATGCCACACTTTAAAATAGAAGATGAGTTCACTCGGCAAAATAATAATTGATCTTACAAAAAATTAAACGAAAATTCTAGTTGCAAAATTATTTTTCCCATGTACAAATCATTTGTATTTTGTGCCAAATGTTTAATTTAGTTTGTTTAATAAATACTATTTTGCTTTGACAAAACGTAGTGTTTGTTTTTTTATGAAAGTGTGAATGGTTACATTGACCATTGGTTATCAATAAGGGACTTTAGTCAGTTATCTTTCCTTGATAAAATCTAAAGCATCAAATTAGTAAGTAGGTCCTTACAATTGGAATCCTCGGATTTTATCTTTGAATTCCTATGTAGGTATAACAAAATATTTCATCTAATATATTTCTTGTTAATGAAAATGTGCACAAATTTAGATAGTTTCTTACCATAAAAATACTAAGCTTGAATTTCAAACAAATTAAATTATGTACATAATAGTTATTTAAGAATAATGTTTGCAAATTGACATGGAAAAGTATGGGTAAAATCAGAGTAATCCTACTATCTTGACCTACCTATTAGAAGAGTTTACGAGGGGAAATAACTGACTAAGGTTCCTTATTGTTTACAGTCATCCTTCCTAGGAAATGGTTTATACGTTAAAACATAAATACCTAAGAAAGATGTTGTACTTGATCGAAGCATTGAAAGTTTACAGTGATTTAATTCACGCATATTAATCAATTCACAAAGCAGGCAGCATATCTAAATACATCATTTGATAATATACACTGATTGATACACAGAGTAATACGTTTTCTTAAATCACATATAAATACAACATGTGTATGCCATTGTTAAATCTAAACAAGAAATGTCTATAAAGATATATTTGGCGCTTTACAGGGTTGATTTATTTGAAGTATAAACGTAGCCATGACAACGTAACATGCAGTAATAAGCACAAAAGGTAAAATGAGTTGTTACAGTATTTAACATTGTGAATTACCAAAATAAAGATAATCCTGTATATAAAGAGTACATAAAGTCATATTTGCACACTGAATTTTATATCTTTGATTAAATATGAGTCATATTCGCAGTTTAGTTATGCAACAAGGACGTACATGACGGATGCATAATCACTTATCATAGCGAGTCATCAATAATACACAGCGAAAACAGTCAGCAAACCTGTCCATGTTATGCACCTGTTTATCATAACCAACCAAAGGTGTCATATCATTTATCAATTTCTTTAAACCTGAACATATTTTCATTGGACAGACAGGTTTGCTGAAACAAATTGCAACTATTATAAAGTTTCTCTATCAAGGTAATAGCATGATTGATTTCCAATTGTTTCTAACAGTTCAGGTTTTAATTCACTTATCCTTGATGTCCTTCCTTTTGTTTGTTCCACCCGTATGTCGTGAGTTATGTTATATTTCTAATGGTTTAGTCAAATGTAGATAAGATAACAACTAGAATTTAGAATTTAGAAGTTGGCTGTTAAAAACCTTAATATAAAGGTCAGTTGAGTAAAGTTAGTATTAGTAAGTATGGTGTCGCTCCTGTAAAATTTTCCCTAAATATTTCTATATGAAATAGATGAGTTTCAGTGTCTCTGCTGACTTTCACAAATATATTGAAAAATGTTGATTTGTATCCTGCGAATTCTCCACACTAGAACAGCAACATAAGTCCAAGAAATGTAGGTGATGAACTATACTTTTTTAACATTTCACATTTGTGCGCATGTATAGTTTGGAATTCTCATTCTCAAAGGTCAAAATGGCTGCAGTACACTAAATTCTAGATCTTCGACCGCAAGAAGCAGTCCCCTTAACACAAACTGGTCAGAGTATTGTCCTACAGGGATAGAAAAACTAAGCTGAGTGAAAAATATTTTATTTTGACAGATACAAGCTTCTTCTTGCTCTGACACCGTACTGAGTCATGTACACTGAACAAAAGTTCTAACCGATTACTTTTTTTTTTAATTTTGATTATTTTATAACGGGCCAATGGTCTAAGTTAAATTTTGCAGAGGTGATTTTTGTGTAATTTTCAACAATTTTCGATTTGTGGAAAGAAAAATACGGTTTATACGTTCCTTTGCACGGAAGCGGGATACGGGGCGTGGTTTACTTATTTTGGTAATTTTAGCGTGATGAGTATTATATTTCACATTGCATAAATCCTTATTATTACAAGAAAAAAACATTAAACATGTAAAATTTAATACTTCTTTAATACTAAAAAACTGAAATGGGTAATATTATTAGTATTATTAATGGAAGTACATTGATTTCTTATGTAACTAGCTAACCGGTGACGTGATGGTGTTGACCCCCTGTGAAGTTAAGAAGTGGCTCTTGGGTTGGTGAAACTAAAGTTCAATCCATCAGATCTAACTTGGCTATCATCCTTCAATGAGTTAAATCTGTTAGTGGTTTCAGAAAATGTCAAATTGAAAAAACTGGAGTTAAGACTGGGACTCTACATTGAAAGCATTCCCATGATATGTTATATAGACCTAGATATTAGTCATATTTCATGCCCATGCAGTCAGTATGATACCATATATTGCAGGAGTCGTACTGCACACCTTAAGTTGTCCACTTTACAGTCTTTTGACAGACTTGACATGGATACTCGGTTGCCAAGGACCCGGATTCCGTTCAGGTGCAAATGATTTCTGTAAGAGTAGCACACATAGGTTTAGCAAGACTTTTCTTAAACCAACAACTATTCTATTCTTTCTACTGTTCTATGAATTCAAAAAATTCATCTCTACTTCTCTTTAAAAACATTCTTATATTTTATAAGAAGAATTTTTTTTCAATAAACTTACAAGTTAGCTAAGACGTTATAAAGAATTGACATGTATACATGGTGCATTATATTTATATATACAATATTCTTTAGATTAGTGAATTGTACAAGTAATACTATATATATATATATTTATTTACAATTGAATCATGTAATAATGTATGTTTTTGGTGTTTCTTTTCACTTATATTCTTTTTGTCTTGTATGTAAGAATGTATGATTATGATTTCTTCTTATAAATAAAATTAATTAAAAAAAAAAAAAAAAAAAAAAAAAAAAAAAGAGTAGCACACATAGGTTTAGCAAGACTAGTCGCTCACGGCAGACTAGTTTGCACTAGACATTGATTTTTGTCATAGAAGCACGTAGGGTCGTTAATCAGACGGGAATACTTTGTACTTACGAATTAAAATAGGTCGAAAACTGACTTGACGTTGGTAAACGTTTATATTGCGCAGCTGTTAGTAAACAATGTGATCATTTGATTCCATTGTTACTAAAATTGTTTCTACAACTGAGACCTTAAAATTGTAAATATACTTAAAGATAATCAAGAAACATGGTCAAACCCTTTTTATATGCATCTAGACCATTACCAATTATTTTTAAAAATCAGAATTAATAATTTGCGTATATATATCGAAATTTTCACAGGTTTTCGCGATTTAAATGCAACAAAGGAATATAACAAAGGAACAAAACAATCATTCATAACTGAATCCAAGAAAAGATACATTTATGTTAATACAAAGGTCGAATTAAAAAACAAGTATAAACATAATTTACATATAGAACTAAATAAGATTTTGCCCTTGGTGAACTTATTGACCCAATTGTGATTTCTAGTATAACCAGAAAATTTTATAATTTCCTGTAGGACTATTTAATGAAAGTAAACCATTTTCACAATTATTTATATTATTATTAGCAGTGATTAGATGGTTAATCAACAATTCTACATGTTTTGCCAATAAAATTTTACGAAAAATTAACCTTGCATTGAAATGACTATTGTTGACATTTGTACCCATATATACGCCTGTCTGCAGTTTTTTAGCAGTAATAATTGCTAGAAATATGGTTATACGCAGCTTTCGAGAAATTTGTCACGATCTGACCTATAGCTTTCCTTTACTGACTAAAAGACATGTGTCATCGAAGTCGGAGAGGGAAGGTTGAGAAAGAGAATATATTAAACAACATGGCTTGTCTCAAAATTATTTGTATAAATAAATTTCATTTTATTCTAAACCAAAAGAAAACCAATTTAATTTTATTATTCATATTATGCAATTCCCATAGTTCTTTTGTAATTGACCTAACGCCAGAATACCTATGCTCCGCCCACCGATACACGTATTACATTGTCCGACATTATCAGGGTTAATCTATGTCCCTGACCATTGTCTGTGTTTTGAAAGTAACAGGTTCAAATGCATGCTATTTACTTACTTGTCATCCGATTTCAATAAAATTTATATTTTTGAAAAGGACATTGCCTCATATATCAAATGATACATAATTTATGAATATCCATTCATAAATATTCAAAATAAATGTGAGTCCATTTGCTCCAACAAAATATATACGCACAAAGAATGAGCACTGTATTTTACATGTCTTTAAGTTTATTTGTGTCAATGGATTGTCCCAGAAGAATATCATCATGCAATCTTTGCTTTAGTTGCTTTACAGCACTAGCCCGGTTAGGCTACCAGGTAGCAATTCTCACTAGCTCGATTTTTGAAAAGAGAAATGTCCTTTGTATCTTATTTTTGTACATCCAAGGCATCAAACAAGATATTTAATCTGTTTTTCATATTTCTGGGAAATGTCATTCAAAATTTTAGCCACATTATTTACTATAGCATTATGCAATTGTGTTGACTGTTCAAAGTAATCAGCAACTTATGATATAATGAAATCAACTAATAGGGTATTACATAATTCACAAATGAGGAGAATACTAATATTTCAGGTTCTGATCAATTTAATCAAATAACATATTTTTGCTAAACAATGTTTATAAATTCGTTTAAATAGGCCTATTTTCCCACAATGAAAACAATATTTGAAAAAAAATCCATAACGTGCCGTGTACGAAAATTATTGGGGACGAATGTTTTACTTTTACTATGACGTTTTTAATACTTCAAATTACTGTTGTATGTCCTCAACCATCGCATCATTATTAAGAAATCATCATGAAATGAACAGCTTTCATTCTCTATGCTTTATGGCAGCTAGTTTTTTGTTAAAATGGTAAACTCGCGGTCCGTGAAAAATTCGTTAATGCAATGACCTTGACCAAAATTAAGCTTTGTCATTTAGAAGCGGTAAGACAAAAAGGTTTGTTTGTCAACAATCACCTTTAATTTGATTGCAAAACGAAACTATAAATTTGTAGAAGAGTGATTACGCAAAACTCTCAGATAAAAGTTATACAAGTTAACGTAAAAGTGCGTTCGAGTACATCTTTTTCGGATACAAACATGATTCGGATACGAAAACAGGACTCGCCCGATCGGGCTACTGACTGTGGTTTTCGCTCGCTCATCGACGATTTCACTTGTCTTGGGCGTCGGGCACGTGGGTTAAGTCGAAAAAAAGTTGTTCTTGAACACATTTTCTGCCAAATCCGCCATTATAATGCGCACACGAAAATAAATTATCTCCCTTGGGTACGGGCTAGTTTTTCGCGACGTCGCCGTCCAGAGAAATAGTAATCGATAAATCGTCGCACAAATTTTTCTAACCGATTTCGGCGACGTCGGCGATAATCGGAACATCACTAGTTTCTTTACCTTCGAAATAGTTTAATCCTCAATTATAATCCCGTTAGGAAATGATCTGTGTGTATTTGGTAAAGTGCGTTTCTTTAAAAGTTATCAGATTAACTCTGGGTTATTTGCCTATTGTTAAAATAATCCTACTATAGGGGTGGTTTAATTCGAGTGTAGATTGGAATCTGAACTAATATACTGATTAATTTAATGAATGCCGCTGCTGTGGATCATATAATGAAATGCTATCACCTGTTGAATTAGGGATGTTATTACTAAATGATCTTTGAAGCTTTAAAAAATGGTTTTGTTAGATGGGTATGGTCATGTTGTGGACGGGGAACGCTTTACATGTATATGCTAGGGTTCTCTGGTAAAATAATAAAATTTCAGGCTCCGTGCCGCGTAAATGTACAGCCATACCAAATGTTATCTGGTCGGTAATTTGTAAAATGAACACACCCATATCAAAACTAACTCTGTATATTGACGACAAAATATATCTATCCGATGGAATTGATGCAAAGTATTTGTATAATTTCAAGTTAAAATGTTATTGTGGGTTGAAGTCTGTTAATGATGTTTCTTGCATTAAAAATGATCGAAACCGAAAGCAGAATTTAATCGTCGGTGCAAAAAAAATCGACCATAAGACAATTAATTTTGTCGAAGATACTAACTACATATGGTTTAATGTAATTCTAAAAATAGTTTAGATAATGAATTCTTGAATTTTATCAAAAGAACGGGTATGTTTCTCTTTTTTGAAAAGACGCCATTAGAAACCAAGAAAAATAATTATTATAGTACGTAGTAATTAAGATCATATCTGTATACCTCAGATTTCCTAAATTACAATATATCCATAGGATCACAAGGAGCACCAGCGACCTTTAAAAATGTACGTCGATTTTTCAGTTAACATGATAGATAGTTTATTTGTGTGTTTTTTTTATAAATGACATTTATCAACGTATGAGGGAAAATCTATATAATAAAGATAGCAAAACATGCATATCAGATGAATACATATTGAATGATAACAATTTACTGACAAAATAAATTATGATCTTAATTATTAAATTGATTTCCATTAACATATCAATACATTTTTGTGATGTCATCAACGTTCGTATTGACATGCCAACATAGTCACATGGTCACCTAAGAGGACCATTTTCAATTAATCCACGTGAACTTTGGTGAGTAAATCCGTACTCGAGTCAATTATTTTCTACACTCGAATTAATCTCGGATTTGCTATTTTTTTTAAAGAAATGCAATAGAAATAATTCCGAATTCAAAACAATCTATGATTATAGAACGGGTTAGCAAACCCCGAATTTGTCAGGAGTTAATCCTCTAGTAAAGAAGTTGGGCATTTGTGTGACAAATTCATAGGCGCACACGTACACTTACTGGCCAACAATCCTAGAAAGTTTCATGACTCTGGGACAAATACTTTTGGAGGTACGCTGGACAAGAGGTGTAAAGAGTCAACTTTTACTAAGCCAAGGGCAATAACTCTGCCGTCACTAAAAGCTTTCGACCGCGTAACTCCAGGTGCACAACTACACATGCTGACCAACATTCCTATAAAGTTTCATCACTCTAGGTCAAATTATTTTGGAGGTATGCTGCACACAAGGTTTAAAGTGCCGATTTTGACTAACCCAAGGACAACTATACGTGTTGTTCATAAATGCGCCAATTCTCGAATAATGCAAATAAATAATATGTAATAAGTTATAAATTAAAAGTTTTAAATTTTAAGTTTTAAATAATAAAATATAAGAAATAAATATTAAATGTCCCTACAGGGCTTCCGTAACTAGGGGCTATCTAGACGGAGTTGTGTTCAAATACATGCATAAGATTTACGAGATATCATATTTCCAAAAAATTAATTTGTCTGAAAATGGCATTGTCATAACTCTCAAATGATTCCCTTTTTTATAATATCCATTGATATATATTCAAAATTAAGGTTAGTTCATTTGCTCAAACAAAACATTATATGCGCAAAAATTATCAAAGAACGCATCTCACAATGAACGTTTGTAAAAAAACCTTTATAAATCAGAAAACTTGGATATACACGAACACAACTTTATATACATGTAATCCTTAAAATGGTGTATAGGTGAAAATATGCTGAGAAATAAAAAGTTAAGGGGTGGGTCCATAGATCTTTGTGCTACATTTTGGGGGAAAACATGCATAAAAATTGTAATTTTCAACCTTATTTATTATATGTGACCCCATGTGTACATGACCATTCTAATTTGTTTTATTGAGTTTATTTTGTAACTTTCACTGAGAACCCTATATAACTGTATAGGGTCCATGCTAACACAAAAGAATAATTCGATATCCGTCAAGACCAAATGTCGGACAAAATGGCAGCCAATAAGCCGCTAATCCTAGATAAGAATCAGGGTATCGAATGCCGGACGCTGATTGGCTAATAGGAGCTGTCAATCAAATTCTGGCGTAAGGGAAATCTACATGACGTTGATGTATATTTCTTGTTTTCTCTTATTTCACGGCGTCTCAACGCCGTGATATTGTGGTGGATAGATTTCGTTGGCAATGGGCAAAAGTCACGTGACAAAAATCCTTAAAAATCCTTTCGATTTCCAATTCCGACATTATTTTGTTTTTTAAATGCAATCATTGTACAGCCAATTTCTGTTAAAACTTAAACAGAAAATTTATAAAAGCATTTTTTTCAAAACCATGTAAATAATATTTGATCAACACTCGAAATATCAGGGGGGGTTTTTATCACATTTCCGCAAATCCTTTAGACTTACTAGCAAAGCTTCATGGGTATTTTTATTTGTTCGAATGGATTTTTTTCGTCTCCGAGTAATTGTTTTCACGTGTAAAAGTGTCATTTAGACCTTACATTTCTAAGTTTTCTATATTTGCTGTCATGTTATTTTATTTTGTTTCTTAAAAAGTATGATTTCTATTCCGAATAGTTTGCATTTTGTATTTAGGGGATTTTTTTCGGAATTGAACTTAGTGTAAATTCCTTTCGATTTTCCCACAACAACAAGTCTTGCGTAACAAAGAAAGGTACGTATCTCACTAATATTAGAACATTTTGTTTTTTACAATCATATGTTTGTAGGTTTATTATATTGCAGCATAATACTATATGAGATTATAAATCAGGGTGGTGCTATTTCATTGCTTTTAACTTGGTGTTTACAGTATTCTTTGCGTGCCGATCTGAGAACGGATTAAGTAGTTGGGTTTTCGGATAAGCGAATCTGGACGCTGTTTTGCGTTGCGACACAAGGGGCGCACTGTAGAACCTGTCACCCGAGCGTTACTTTTACATGCATGGCAGGATTTTAATATAACTTTGCACAAATGTTCCCGTATAGTTTAGATTTAAATAAAGACTAGCGAGCTTGACGTTCTGTTCTAAGACCTAAATATAAGACCCTATGTAACTTTTTTTATCATTTAGACATTTTTATGTGACTGTTCTGTTCTTTGCACATGTTGTTACTTTTTTAATATTTTTATAACTATTCATTTCACGGCGTCTCAACGCCGTGATATTGTGGTGGGTAGATTTTGATAGCAATGGGCAAAAGTCACGTGACATAAATCCTTTCGATTTCCACTGCCGACAATTTATTGTTTGTTTTAATGCAGTCATAGTACAGCCCATTTCCGTTTAAAGTTTCATCGAAAAAGCATTTTGAGGGAAAGCATATAAACAATATTTCTATCAACAATGCAACACACGAAAAATCAGCGTTTTACATCAACACATTCCTTCAAATCCTTTCGACTCTCATGTAAAGGGGTAGGTATAATTTGCGGACCAACCGGACCAGCGGACCAGTTTAGTATACGGATACAGTATAACAAATATGCGTATCATAATGTGTGTATAGTAGATATATAACTGAGATTTGCCAATATTTTATTTGAAAAGATAAGATTGATAGAGTTTTCGGAAATTACTCAAATTTAAATATATAAATACCAATGTCGAAATTGTTTTTAGAATAATTGTTATTACTGTTAGAGTTTTTTTTTTCATTTGAAAACAAATTTGATAGGATTCAAACGTAATATTTTAACTATATACCTTTTTGTCCTTTTAAGCGGACTTTATAACAACAATAACAAATGTTCACGCCTGTAATATCAGAATGTCGAAATTCAAAGATGTTGGACAGTTTTGCATTAGTTTGATAACGGAAAATTAACAAAAAAGAAAGTAATCATTGATTTTTTCGAACGTGCATCTCTGGTCCTTCACGTATAAAAATAAAGCAACTTATTGAACTTGAATACAAAGTGTAGCAACGATATATGACGTAATACGAGGTTGCATTCGTCACTAGTGGGATAATATCATATAAGGCGTTGTTTACACGCTCAACAAATGCGTATAAAGTTTTGCAGCTATATTGGAATTTGGTGAACGTTCATTGGCTGTTTAAAGGTTCATAGTAAAGGTCAATATCATTATCGCCGGTCGTTGTACCGGCGATATAGACAATTGTCAAGATTTGAGCAATGTGTAGTCAACACCGGTTGCTTAAAGCCAATCAAAACGATGCATTTGAGGTCACATTATGAAAAAAATTGACATCGAAAAGTTAGGGGTGCGTGGATGGGCTCGTCGAAGCCATGTTTTGTTGGGTTACTTGATGGAATTAATTACCAAAAATACCTATATCAATTAATAAACGTGTGCCAGTTAATTGACAGTTGCAATGTTAGACCAAGAAAAAATGTTTAACTATATGTAACGTGTTTAATTCTTTCTAAAACTCGCATTTGTTGAAAAATTGCAAACCTAACTTCGCTACTTCGGGGCGAATCTAAATCAATGGTTTTACCTAGGGTACACTAATTCCTGGTATTCTATAAAAAGACTCACTGGTTTTACATATCTTTACCAGCCCCGTGTCCAGTTACTACTGTTAGCTAATAGCTAAGGTTAAGGATACAGAAGAACTCAACCCGAAGCCAGCTCAACCTTTGGAATACTCAACACAAAGTCGGGACAACTCAATCTGTTAGTATGATATTGAGTTGTCTCGGGTTGGGCTGTCAATTTGTTCAGTTGTTCCGATTCTACAGTTACGGAATGTCTATTTGTCAGGATCTTTTAACTTTTTCTTTATTAATCCTTTTCCGACGTGCACTTAATCCTGCCTGTAACACTCGAGAGAGGGATTGGTAGTATAAAGACATAATTTTTTTGTACAGCAAATCAACATCCTATTGCTTCTGTACAGTTCGGTATAGGCTTATCTGTGGACGAACTTTCTTATGATTATTATGGCACATCTTTTGGTCTTAAACCGGTTACGTCATGTTTTGTTCTTGGGATGTAGCTGTTGCGGTTAAAAGGCCCCTTTTTATGTACTTTGTTTTGTTTTTCATTTTGCCCGGAGACCAACGATCGTCCCTTATTAAACAGATCACTTTTGGGAACCAACAGTCACACGGATTGATAAGAACAGATCCGCATTGTAAGGAGCATTTGACTGAACAGAAGCGATAAGTCATGTAAATAGTGTCTGTTTTGAAAGACTATGTTTTCCCTTTTGCCGATCTTTTTAAGCGTCATGATAATATGCATTACTGGAAATAAATCCAACTGAAACCAAACATCCTGTCGGCATAAAGATGGTGTCTAGATCAAGACCATTCTCGTACTCTGCGGTTATCAAGCTTCTCGATCTAACTAGTATCGAGAATCTAACTAGGCTATGGGAACGAGAATGTTACATTTGAACAGGAAAACGTTTTATAACAAGTTACCTTTTTATTACTGAAAGATATTAACATGACAATTCAATATAATGCTTTTTGGAGTTACCTTTAGATTATACTTAATAATTCTTTTTTTGTTTGCCGTGACAATCCCTTTGCTGCATTTCGCAGCAATTTTTTACTTGTTAAATATTTTACGGGTGCTAAGGTTTTTCAACTGTCAATGTTGAGAATTTTTCAGCTAGTGCCTTCCACTTATCATTTCATTTTTTAAACCTAGTTCACTCAGTTTCAATGTACAGCCCAGGCACGTTTCGGGCTCCATGTAAACTGTACCATAACGGTCGCGAATCCTTAAATATCAGAATTGAATCAGGATAAACGGTATTCTTTCGGCGATTGTTTGCGAGTGTCCCATGTGGTGTTTAATTTTTTTAATACAATTGTCATTCATTGGGGAGCTAACCCAAGTCGGTTCATTCGGAGAGGACCGGGGCGTCATCATATCTCTTCCGGCATGGTAGGAATCTCCAAATCAGAACCACTGGACGAAACCGTAGTAAATCGGCATGTCCTGTGTCTAAAGTACAGAAACTGTGACCAATGATCTTGTAACTCTATTTACTTCACGAACTATCGATGTTTATTGTCTACTGTTTATACATGGTACGTGAAACTCGAATGTGAATTGAAATGGCATTCTGTTCTTGAATGACTTGGTATCCATGGGAAATGGGTACGGATTATATTGTTAGTACTATGTTTGTACATTTGACATTAATCACTAATCATAAATGGATTAAGAACAGTTTTACCTTGGAATCTTCAGTTTACAAAAAAGCAAATAGTGATCGAAGAAGCTGGTTGAAACCTGCATATTTCCTTATGCTTCCTAGGATCTGCCCGACGGTCAGCAATACAGACAAACGGCTGTGAATGACGACATACAATAATTGAGCAAGCTAATATACTAATTAACATTGACTGTGTGGTGCCAACTGACTAGTAAGAGGGCTAATTAACTCACGCAGGAAAGCCCACGTGAATTGTTTCTATATGTGCATAAAAAAAATAAAGTAGCGAAGCTTAAAGAATAAATTGTGTTTAAGATTGCTTTAATATGTATCCCGATGTTTAAACATCACTCGAAACTAACAGGTATAAACGCGGGGCAAAATATGTTTGAAACGAACCCCCGATTAATATGACTAAGGCCTCAAAGCGAGCTCGACGAATTCGACTTTTTTACGCAACCAACTTTTTTGACTTGTTAACTTGTAGACCCATAAAAAAAGAAGCCGGAAATTAATAGCGAGCTCGAAGAGCGGACCCGAAGGCGTGGCGTCTTTTCATCGGCTTGAAAGATTTACAGCTGCCTCGTGGCCCTTTTCACTTACAAAATAATTTCAAATGTGTTTTTACGATGCTTATTCCATAATAACAATTCAAAATATATTTGGTGGTTTTATTCGTTCTTTTCCTCTATTATTAATGACTTCTTTACATCGAAAATACTTACCAACGCACCGTTTATGACGTCGCTAAGAAACGTTCATGATAAAACCGGCACGTTTCCGTAACTTAACGCTACCGGGCATTGTTTAAAGAGGAAAAGATATCTATCTTAAAAATTTAAATATGAATGTTTTATTGAAGCTTTTTCATCTTCATCTCTTTTCAAAAGATAAATAATAATGTATAATACATTTCTTTCAGAATTGAAATATGATTCTGACATAAAAGAATGAGATGTTGTCAGATTTTTCTGAATACAATAAATTACGCAGTTATCTCCCCTAGCTTATTTATTTAATAATATCTCGAATAAATATATCACTGAAGCAGGTACAATGAGGCCATGTTTACAAGCGCTGCTCTACAAGTTAAAAAAGTGACATTTTTAAAGGTACCAAAAATTGAATAGAAACAGGGGATATGTTTTGTGGGTTGAAGCCGTATATATAGTCTAATCAAATGTTTTACTTCTTAGAAAACATGATATTCTTGTGAGGATGCAGGTGTAGTCCTACCTTCTATTTCTCTGTGATGTGACGCTTTTAAGTACAGCAAAACACATAGAGTGATTATAGGGTTTAATTAGTGTTTTGATGATTGGTCTTGAAAATTGATTTCCTTTAGAAGGTTCTTTTTTCTCTTTTTAAGCTCCATTAATTTCAGACTTTTATGGGTCAACAAGTTAACAAGTCAAAAAAGTTAGTTACATCTCCGTATATATAGTTTTGGATTTCGTCGAGCTCGCTTTGAGGCTCCGCCATAGTCATATTAGAGATAAAAAAGCAGAAAGAAACCTTTTCAAGGAAATCATTGTTCTCTGTCCCAAACATAAAATATTAAACAATAAGGGACCTTAGTATTTTATTTACCCCTTGTGTTCTCTTCACAAAAGTAGGTCCAATTAATTGGATTACTCAGATTTTACCCTTACTTTTCAATGTCATTTTACCAAAGTTAATCTTAAAATATTTTTTGTTAATCATTTAACTTGTTTGAAATTCAAGCTAAGTATTTCTGAGGTAAAGAACTATCAAAATTTTATCACTTCTGTTAATGTCTTTATTAACAAAAAGATATTAGATGAAATATTGTGTTATCTTTACATAGGAATTTAATTTTAAAACCCGAGAATTACAACTGTAAGGACATATTTACCAATTGGATTGCTTCTGATTTTATCAGGGAAGAATAACTAACAAAAGTCCCTGATTGTATTTAACCATATAACGTGAATATCCCCGAAATGTAATACTACTTCTAATATCTATACAGAAATGTATATAATCATATACCAAATTACGTTGCTCATAGTCGTCTACAAAAAATGAAACTGCTTAGTTTGCTTGTTTATTTGTTGGGTTTAACTCCATAGCAAAACACTGTATAGGTCATATAACGGTCAGTCAACCTAGTCACTCCTCATGGAAAAACTAAATCTCTGGATTTAGCTGTTACACAACTACTAAGTGCATACATTCTTCAGTGACTGACTACTTCTCTACATAATTAAAAATCATTGGTAGGAGGGAGAATGACCCTAGAAATAATTTCATAACCAAGCTCCACGAAAGTATGCCCCATTCGGCAATCGAAACCACAACCCCTCTATCAGAAGACTTGCGTACTACCAACTAAGAGAGCAGGGAAGTTGAAACTGCTTAGTCCACTTAAATTTAAATAAAACTGAACGTACCATTTAAAATGTATCTGATTTTGCTCATAAACTATGAACTAATCTGGCATTTTGATTGAATAGAACTTATTAGAGTTACTTTTATTATAAATACTCCTACCTTTATTTTTCATCGTGTAAGCAGTACAATGTACAATATTATGTTGTAAGATGATTGTGTATGCTTCTAACTGCAACTAGATTCGGAATTGGGAATATTTATGTTGTTTAATTTATTCAATAAGTAAACCATAATTATATCAATACAATGATGTATCGATAAGTTACAAGAAATACGTTAGGCCTAACAGCATTACGTCTAAGATTTTTAGTTTTCTATAAAAACGCTGAAAATGATTTCGAAAATACAATAGTCACCTCACTTAAAGTAGCAATTCAACCATACATCCTCATTCAGATTATTTCATGATAACGTATCTTGAATTTTGAGAAAAAAAATGTTTTTCACGTACACATGTACTAGATCTGTTTAGGCTCCATTTCTAAGAAGCAAAATTTAACATCCGTGTTTCTCAGAAATATTGTTGATTTGAAACATCTGTTTTGTTATGTAGGTTAGAAACGTCAGCAGTGGAAATTTTCTAAAGGTCCTAGAAGAGGTCTATTATAAATCGTTTAAGTTACAAGGAAATGAAACATTCTAGTTAGTTGAAAGTTTAAAATTGGAAGTAAATGTGATATTGTGGTAACAAAATAATTGAAGTTGAAATTATTATAATTATTATTGTTATTGTTTTTGTTTTGATTGTAATTGTTGTTATCGCTGTAATTGCTATTATTGTTATTTTTAGCGTATTATTGCTGCTGTTTTAATTATCGTTATCGTCGTGTTAATTGTTATTAATAAATATAATATTGCTATTATTTTCATTTTGTAGTAGTTCTCATGTCGAATTTGTTTCATAAGTATCCGTACCAAAGAGGATTTTAAGGATATAATCAGTTGTGTTTCTATTAAACTAAGACGTGTGTATTAAAAAGTGTCGCAGATAGATTTTTGGAAGTGTCAATAATAAAGATGATAATTGTATTTATTTTATTTCATCTTTCAGTAGGTAAGTAAATCAGTTTTCTCTATTGTCTAGGTCTTTTTTTAGGAATAATAATAAATATTATTTGTCCGTGTTATGTTCCATTATGTCAACATAAGAGGAAAATAACGTTCAATTTTATTGTAAAATTGTGCATTCGTATTTTGTCGATGGTTTAATAATTGAATAATTTCTGAAGAGCTCGTGGATGATCTTAGAATAATATGTAACTTATGATACATAGGCAAAACGATCAACAGACAAAGCACTCAACGGTTATGCAAGTTATGCCCAATTTCTTTACATAACCCAAGTGTTATATTGTGAATTAACCCGAAATATAACACGCGGTGTGTTTCTTTACCTTCGAAATAGTTTAATCCTCAATTATAATCCCGTGAGAAAATGATCTGAGTTTATTTGGTAAAGTGTGTTTCTTTAAAAATTCTCAGATAATAACTCTGGGTTATTTGCCTATTGTTAAAATAATCCTACTATAGGGGTGGTTTAATTCGAGTGTAGATTGGAATCTGAACTGAAATACTGATCAATTCAATGAATGCTGCTGCTGCTGTGGAGCATAGAGAGACGTGTTATCACCTGTTGAATTAGGGATAATACTACTTAATGTTCTTTGAAGCTTTAAAATTGAGTTTGATGGATGGGAATGGTCATGCTGTGGAAGGGGGATGTTTTATATGCTAGCGTTCTTTGGTAACATAATAACATTTAAGGCTTCAAGCCGCGTAAATGTATAGCCATTCCAAATGTTATCTTGTTGGTAATTTGTAAAATAAACTCACTCATATCAAAACTATCTTAACATATTAACTACAAAATATATGTAATCAATCGAATTGATACAATGTATCTTGTATGATTTCTAGTAAAATGCATTTTTGTCTGAAAGTTTGTTGATGTTGTTTCTTACATTAAAAAAATCGAAACCGAAAATAGAATTTAATCGTCGGTGCTAAAAATAATAATTCGACCATAAAAAAAATAAGTTAGTCGTAGATACTTCCTACAAATGGTTTTATGTTATTCTAAAAATAGTTAAGATAATGATTTCAAGAATTCTATCAAAAGAACAGGTATCTTTCTTCTTTTTTAAAGACACTATTAGACACCAAAAGAACAATTATTATAGCGTGAAGTAATTAAATTCGAATCTATATACCTCAGGTTTCCTAAATTGCAATATATCCATAGACTTACAAGGAGCACCAGCGACCTTTAAAAATGTGCGTCGAAATTTCAGTAAACGTTTCCACGAGAGTCTTAAAATACTGTAAAAATGATCCGAGTGTATTTGGTAAAGAGTGTGTGTTTTTAAATTCTCAGATCAACTTTATTCTATTTACCTATGGTTCAAATAAATCTACTGCAAAGGAGATTAAATTCGAGTGTATAATAGTAACTGAAATGCTGGTCAATTAAATAAATGCTTTTGACGTAAAACGCAGAATGATGCCATCAAAGAAGCTTCAAAATCGAGTTAATTAGATTTGTACGTCTCTGTTTTCGAAGGGAAACACATTTAAATGATAGCGTAATTTGTAAAATAATCAAATACCACTTAAATATTTATTTTTAGAAATACTGACTGGATGATAAAACTCTTCCATATCAAGACCAACTCTGTCAACAAAATAGATCTAAGCGATCGATTTAATAGAATGTGTTTTGTATGATTTTAAATGACTCTGCTGAAAAAAGTCCAAATATAACTTTGGCTGAACGTCCGTTGACGCTGTTTCTTGCATTTAAATAATAATCGAAACCGAAAGCAGAATTTGATCGTCGATACTGAAACAATTGTTTCATATGTTGTGATAGATACATGTACTTCTTAAAATGGTTTATTCTAAAAATATCTTAGAGCATGTGTGTTCTTGAACCGTAACAAAGGAAAAATACCTATGACTCAAAGAGTATATAGCGGGTTAGCAAACCCCGAATTAGTCGGGAGTTAATCCTCCAGTAAAGAAATTGGGCATTAGTATTGTCGTAATTTGGAAAGCACCCAAGACTTTGTAAACATATTTAATTTTCTGTTTATTTTATATTATCCAGGTGTTATATGAAGAATTAGCTAGAGATATAACTCCCGTAGAATTTCCTTAAATTAAAAAAAGAGAAAATCTGATATTATTTCGAATGAGAAAATAACTGACACGAGTTAGGATTTACTCACCAAAGTTCTCGTGAATTAAATGAAATACTCCCTTTAGGTACTCGTGTGACTATGTTGTCAATTAGAACGCTGATGACATCACAAAAACTGGTGTGTTGATGGAAGATAAAATGTTCAATAATTAAAATAATGATTTTTTTCTTGATACAGTAAATTGTTTTAATTCAATATCTATTCTTCTGATATTCATGATTTGTTATCCATTATTATGTTGTTTTGCCCTAATACATTTAGAAATGTTATTGATAAAAAAGCCGTGGGCGTGGCGTAGTGGTTAGCATGCCTGACTTCGAATCCGGAGATCCTGGATTCGAGCCCGGTTGCGGTAGATCATACCCTATACATGAGTCGTCGGCGTCGTGGAAGGGTAAGTTAGTACTGGTGATAGAAATGTCTCCAGGAAACCTCTAGTAGAAAGAGCCGACCGTCGTATACATAACCTTAAAATGTGTTGAATACGACGTTTATCAAAGTGCAAAAGGCACTGAATTTGTTCGGGTTGGAAAAGTGCAATTAGATTTCCAGCTTAAACAAAACATTCGTTCACAAAGAACAGTTCAGTGATATTAGTTTGCTAGGTAAACCAGCACTGTTACGATTCAAAACAATTTATACGATCGACCTATAAATACAAAAGGTTTACCTGACAGGCGAACGCTCTTCTGATAGATTTTACACAATCACCCAAGTCATAGGGGTAATCCTTAAAACAATTCAATAACTGCCGCTAAAATGCCATTGTATTACATAAAATGATAATACATCTCTACTAAAACCTGACACAAACGACGGGTCGTTGCTGATACCACTTTATTACATAAGATGACGTAACCTTCCCGACTGAGACGCACAACATAGGAGTGAGTATTCATACACTTGAGATATAGTTCGGATAATAAGTGTATTAATGCGCCCGTCATAGCAGACGATCTTTTTTATTTGTTCTATACATACATGTATATACTGAGGGACTACTTCTAGATTCGGTAAATTTTCAAATAAGGAAAGGGTCTGAATACGGTAAATATATTTACAAATAAAAACCAATTAAAAGAAATAAATTAATGTAAACACACATTAAACTATCTAGCATGTATATGATCGTTTTCACGAGAGCCGTAAAATACTACAGATAAGATGTTTTATAAAGTTTATGTTGTAATGAGGATCGAAAATATTTTACTATACTATTTCAAGATAAATTACTACACATGATAGATAGCTTTTTGTTTTGATAATAATAACATTTATAAATATATGAAGGCAAAACTACAAAATAAAATATGACAAAACATACATATCAGAGAAATAAATATTGAATTAAAAATAAATTACTGCATTGAGACAAAATAAATTTTTTGATCTTAATAATTAACGTTTTTCAATATACCAGTACATTCTTGTGATGTCATCAGTGTTTGTAATGACGACAGTGTCAAATGGTCACCTAAGGGGGAACATTTTCAAATAATTCATGTAAACTTTGGTGATTTAATCCTTACAACAGGTCGTCCACGTTAAAATTGCGTATATAACATTGCCGGTTTCATTACACACGAATATTAAGGGCTGAATTATATCTACAAATTTATAGTTAGTTAACGCTTATTTTATACACATAACTATATAAAAATTCATAATGTGCATATTCACTGCTTAAAATATATGTTTAATAAAGCGGTATGTTAAAATCATTAAAATTCTATTCATGCATTAGCTTAATACAAACCTATTTCGTGGGCCAGTCCATTGTTTAATGTACAAAAAACACGCGTGACCTAGAAAACTGTTTTTTTCTTTTTTTTACCGTCGCATTCAACATATTTATAGGTCATATACACGACGGCCAGCTCTTCCTACAAAAGGTTTTCTGGACACTTTTCTATCACCAGTACTAACTTACCTTACCACGAGGCCGACAACTTATGTATAGGGTATGACCTGCCGCGACCGGGATTCGAACCTGCGATCTCCAGATTCGAAGTCAGACATGCTAACCACTATGCCACGGCCGCGGCTACACCTAGAATACGACCTGTAGTGTCAATTATTTTCTACACTCGAATTAATCTCTGATTTGCTAATTTTTGTGAAGGATATTAACTGAGTGCGAGGGTTTGTCGAGTTAGAACATCCTGGTTTCGGACTTCTCGTGGAAACCCAAAAATGCGAAGCGTTTAAGGATTACGAGAAGTCCAAGGCTAGGTTGTTTTAACATCTGAAATCCGTGGCAACAGAGATGTGTTCAACAATGCGAGTGCTTGAGCTAGCGTCCGCCTCGCGAATTGTAAATGTTGAACGACTGCGAGCGCTCGCTGTAAATTTCAAGATGACGTAAAACACCACATTATTGAAAAAGCGGGTGGGGGAACAATCATTTCTGCTGATACGCGAGATATTTCACATCTTTGTCAATCATAAATCATACTTATACAAATTACTCTACCAAATAAAGTACATTTTTCATGTCATTTCGTAGACGTTTTATGTGCAACATGTTACACACAAGTTTGCGTCCCACTATACAGGGAAATGTTTTTGTATGAAAAATGTAATGCTTTTGTAATCCATTTTTGATATAAGCGGGGTATAGGGGCGGCATGTACATTAGCGACTTGTACATTTACGAGTCTGCTCATAGAAACAGCATGCTGCGCACGCATATTGTTATTTATTTTCGGGGTCCGCTAAACAAGACGGCTTCCATGGCTGAATGTCGCCGCAAGTACGAGAAATTGCCATAATTATTGCAAGGCGGTGCGTCTCTTTCAGAAATAATAATTTTAATAGCTTTTGTTTTCTGTAAATAAAAGTAATAAGAAAGCTTTTCATTTCTACTTTTATCGCACGTACGGCAAAACCGGGTTTGCATCGATAAAGAAGCATATAAGCTATGCAAGAAGACGACAGTATGGTCCTATAAATGTACACATTTCCACTATCGATTGGACATGAATATTGAAAAATACAAATTTTCTACAATAAGTAAATCTGGGTGCATTAATAAACTTCTGAGAAAACTTTGAAACATACAGTAGAGATTTAAACCTCTTATATTTCACTTGGTCTGGATCTTAACATTATTGGTTATATGACCATCTTATGTTACAATCTCATAAACATAAAAATAGCCGTGAGGGCACCGTACGGGCGGACTTTTGCGTTTTTACAAGGGTCCATGGGATGAGCCGTAAATACACGTATTAGATTTAAAGTCAAATCGAGAACATAGTCGTGGCCAAGTGTGAATTAAACTTGCATACCTTCCAGCTACGGCTCCGTTTGGGTGTGTTGTTTTGTGACATGTGCGTACCGTCACCATAATACGCAAGGTTTCCCAGGGCCTACGGCTATCTGCACGTCTGGGTTCGCAACAAGCCACGATTCAATGGGACTGAGGCATAACTCTATTTGTTTAAATCGTCAAGTATTCAAAATACTTCGACGACCCATTCTTCATAACTAGACTTTGGTTTACATGATTTTGAACTCTTTTGCATTTTCTTTTGCAGTATCCGGCTTTTGTGACAAGCAGAGTCTAACCAACGGGTTTGGAGTAAGTAATATTTTACTTATTCTTTGTGTATTTTATAGGGCTGTTACAATACGCCTGAAGCATGTCGCAATATTTTGCAGTACGCTGGCGTCGTTTCGCGATACTAACCACGATATATTGTGGACTTTTAGATCGGTTGTGCCTATGCTGTATTCGACAGAAACATTGCACATCTTACATGCAGCTACTGATAGAATTAAACCTCTAAGTATTCACGGTCATTTAGGGTTGTGACGCGCCATAATCGGCTAAATTCTTGTAATTTAAGGTTAGATGGAATGAACAATGGAAAAACTGAGGTTTCGCCACTTG
This sequence comes from Mactra quadrangularis, assembly GCA_025267735.1. NCBI lineage: Eukaryota > Metazoa > Mollusca > Bivalvia > Venerida > Mactridae > Mactra > Mactra quadrangularis. The sequence continues at coordinate 12,868,981 of CM046311.1, forward strand.
TATTTTGCCACAGCAAAAATTCTCCAATGAAATAAAATATCTTGCAAAATACAGGTATGTTAAAATCATACCGCGGTACGTATTGCCGCAGCTGCGTGATGCAATATACCGGTATATTGTGACAGCCCTAGTATCTAATAAGAACAATATAGATGAGCCAATATCAAATTTCGCCTGGAAATGGATCTCGATTTGTGAAGAAAGTGAGGTTCATTAAAAGAGAGATATTTTTTGTCCAATTATTAAATACATGCATTTACTATTGTATTTCAAAGTTAGCAATATTTTATTATACGTATAATACGTAGTTATTTTTTGTATAAGGCCTTGATAAGTTTGACCTCTCACACGATAGAGTCCTTCCAGTAACACAACTATTTATAATATTTTTTATAAATTCCACGACAATGATAAATTACTCGTATATTTTTATCTCATTAATGTCAAAAATATGTATGTCTTAGTTTCAATCATGAAAACCAGGTTATGCTGTCAATTAAGAAAAATAAGAAGAGAAACTTGATGGATTTCCAAGATTTCATGGATTCTGTATCCTTGATTTTCTATTTATAAGTTTATTCACCAAATATGCCTATTGCTTTTTTGCTGAAGTTTATAGGCATTACATTCAGGTTCATATAATCAATTGTGATTTAAATCAGATGTCACTATTTAACTAGAGGCATGAAAAAATAATCGTTACATGAAGGACTTCATCGTTTTTGAAAGGACATACACTTGTTACTGAATGGACAATAAGCCAATGCAAAGCTTTTAATGTTTTATTAGAAACTTTCAACTTCATAACTGAAAAAAGACAGATACCTATCTATAGAATAAGCAAATCAAACATGATACATTTTACATTTAGATCAAAGTATCAAGTCAAGGCGGAAAATTAAAACCATGTTATTGCATGGAAAAAAAACGTTACGGTGCAGACCTTTGAAAATATGACAAAACTTGAAAAAAATAAAAGAAATATCAATACAATAACTGGCACATAATGATGCATTTCTTGAAAGAGACTAGATTAAACACCTTTAAAACAATAAATTTTGAAACATAACTAGCAATGACTAGTACTAAAGTCTGATTTGAACAAGAACATGAAGAACAAATGTCAGTTTTACATCATTTTGGTAAACACAAAAAATAACTATAACGAAGGTTTGTCAAGTTGCCAACATATCAAAATCGCAACACTTGTCCTAACTGTCCTAATTATAGCCATACTTATTCATTCTCTAGGAATTTAAAGTTTTCTCAAGGAAATAAAGTATTCTCAAGCGAATAATCAATTCATAATCAATTATTTTAATCATTGCACTCTGACAAGGCTTTTTGAAAGAGCTGTTCATCAATTGAAAAATTACGATGAGAATTAGGCAATGGACGTGGTTCAGCAATAATTGTTAATATTTCATTGTAATTGTACCATGATAGATCTTGAATTCTTTGTCGCCAGAAAAAACAGTTTGAAGATTTTTTTCTACCAACTTGGTGCATACAAAGCACTTCCAAGTCACTATTCTCAACATCTTTAACTAAACCTGGGTATGGTCTACCATTAAATCTTATAAGAACATACTTATTTAAGCAGTTGTTTATATCTGGCACATTATACTTAATAATCCTTTGAGTATATCCATCATCCTTCTCAGAACAATAACTTTGTGAATCTATGCCATCATTTTTTCTGCAGACATTCGACTTGTTAGTATATTTGATCAAGGTCTCATCTTCATTTTCACACGATACTGCACAATCCTGTGATCTTTCACTTTCATCATAATGGCATACTGTGCTTTGTAGATTATTGTTGTCTGAGATTGATGCACGGTTGAAATGAACCAAAGGCACAAAGTGATTAGGAACCCAATGTTCTAAAGAAACATCTTTTCTAGTGTTTGTCCACAATATGTGGATTGGTTTGGTTTTTGGCATGGTTCTAGGCATAATGAGACGATCGATTCAAATCTGCTCTTACCGTCGGGTTACCTTTCTGAGGATAAACACTCACAATTGGTGTTTCCAGAACACTGGCAAGAGCAAACATTTGCCATATCCCCATAAACGATCTATTGGCAGTCAGCGATAAGACCTCTTTTCTATAGACTTCTTGAATCAGATTATCATCTAAAAGCATACCAGGTACAAAGTACTCGGAATATTGAGCATATTGCTTAGGCAGATTATTGTTTGCATGCTGTATCAATCCTTTCACAAGATTTGTTTGAGCGAGATAGTATTTTTCATAATCAACAACTTCTTTAATTATTCTAACGCGCATTTCTTCTGGTCTGTCTGGGAATCCAAAAGCAAATACACTACCACAGGACGGCAAACAATTACCATCTGTACAAACTTCAACCGGGTACAGTTCTGTATCCCCAATGTCATTAGGTATATTAGGTATGGCATCAAAGTCAACATCTAGTCTATTTTCATATACACCTATTTCATCAGAATTACTTCTAGTTATCATAGAAGGAATACGAGTCAGCTTTCTCTTCAAATCAACAAATGTTTGGCATAAATTCAACTCTTCAAGAAAGTGTTCATAGTTGCTGATAGCCTTTGAAAAATTTAGGGGGGCTTTTTTTAGTTTTGATGTGTTATGTGTTGATTCACATGTTTGTTCTTCCTTTTTTGACTCAGCTTTATTGACATGAACAATCAAGTTGTCAGCAAGTAGAGAAACAATTTTGAATTCATGCCCCTGATGTTCATGTCCAACGGCACAATGGCAGCTGTGATTCCGATAAGCAATATGACCATCATCTAGACACTGTATTTGATGAAGATTGAGTGTTCCTGGAACAGCTTTTAATGATTTACCATCGAGTTCTTTCTTCTCCAAGTTGACACTTTCCTCATTTATCAATGACAATCTGACTTTGGAGACTGGTGAAACAGCACTTATGAACATGGAAGCTGTATTTATATCTTTTCCATACTTTACTATGTTATCAGCTTGTCTCTTTATAGCACCCCCTATAGCATCAGGCACACCTTTTCCGTGACCACTTTCAAAGAATGACCACATTACATGTTTAAATCCATTTTTTTTTCAATTGACTGACAAAAGGTGAAAGTTGCCTTTCTGTCTATATTGGGTCACTGGCCCATCCCTGAACAATTCCAATTTTTCAACTTGTGGATGACTTTGTCTTATATCTGTAAGAATTGGTTTCAAGTGAGCCCATACTGCCTCAGGACTATGAGCAAGAGATTCACTGACGGTGCAAAAAGTGAAACTATCATTTTTCATATGAGCTATACCTGTGTGAAGTGACAGTTGTTTCTTTGACCCTCCAAAATGAGCACTTTGTATTTCTGAACTGTAACCACAAACATAGTTTTCCGAAAAGTCTACATGAAGAATACATTCATCGTCATCAATGTGGTTTTTTTCATAGTAAAGTATTTATATTGGTTATTTACTCTATAAATATGCATGGCATATCTTTTTAGTTGATTCTCAAATCGATCCGTTAGCATACTGGACGATCCTGTTTGTGCTTCTTTCAAAGTTATGGTTACAACCTCGAAATCGACTTTCCCTTCTTTATCACTCTATTTTCTTTTTTTGTCTTCCACTCATACCAAGTTACTTCATAATTTATATCTTTGTTGAATGTTAGACACTTTTCTTTACAGGATTTACAATCACCATACATGCACAGTTTATCATTCTTAGAGCGAACTAATTTTTGTGTTGTTTTCAGTCAAAAATTTCATGTGCAAGGTTTTGATATCGTGCAGTAAAACTCGTCTTTGTTTCTTATCTTTGTTGAGTGTTTTTGTTTGTCTTTTACCACTTATCAATCTTGAGTTATCATTTCTGGTATAAAAGTTATGGACAATCATACTTAATCTTTTGGTCAGACTTAGAACTTTACTTCTATGTTTCTTAGGACTATGGTAGCCAATCTTACACTGAGTTTCAGTTTTCAAACCATACTTTTTCTAAGTTTGACTGCAGATAAATTTGCTTAAATTTGATTTCTCTTTCTTGCGTCTATCATTATACTTATTTCGAATTGCATCAACAATAACTTCACACTTGAAGAGAGCGCGTTTTGTTTCTTTAGGTGTGAGATGCCGTAATAATTTTCTAGTTCTTTGGCGTGGTGTTTCTGGTGTATTCTTCTCAAAATTGTCTTTTTTTCGATGCAGTCTTTTTTTCAACATCTCAATTTTTTATAGCGTTTTTTAACTCAATTTCTAATTTTAATTTTTCACGATACACGTTCGCTTTTTCACGATTTTTTTCTTTTCTTTACTTTCAAATCTTTCATCTTGTCTTCTTAAATCTTCATTGTTTGATGGGGAAGGTGTGTTGACCGTGGCTAATAATCTTTTTATATCTGTCAATCTTTTTCTTTGGGTTCTTTTCTGATTTCGCCATTTTTTCCTTACACTCCTTTTCTCCCGTTCTGACAGCTCAGATATTGACTTCTTCACACCACTTTCACGTTCTCTTTGATACCTTTCTACACCCGTCTTGAGATACTTTTGCCTTTTATCTGGATCATTGTCTTTTTTTTCTCTGAATCTTCTCTGTCTTTCTGCATTTGTTAATGCCATTGTCTGTAAAAATATGCAAAATATACTACTACAAACTAGATCAGGTAAGTATTTGTAAGTATATTTACAAGCTTGTGTATATATCTAATGATTACGGTGGCATAGAGGTGACATGGAAAAATAATTTAAATACCGCCACTATTACCTGGCCACGTAATAGCTCTATGTGCGCACGCAATAGCTTTTACGTGGCCATGCAATAGCTTTACGTGCGCACGTAACTTGTCCAATGAAAAATGGCCGCCAATTTTGACAACTCACATTGGTCAATTATAACGTGCGCACGTAAAAGCTATTGCGCGCGCACGTAAAGCTATTTTGTGGCCACGTAAACGTTATTGCGTGCGAATGTAAAAGCTATTGCATGCACAGGTAAAGCTATTACGTGGCCACGTAAACGTTATTGTTTGCGCACGTAAAAGCTACTGCGTGGCCACGTAATAGTAGTGGTATTTTAAATTATTCTCCATGTCATCTGTATGTCCCCGTAAATGAAAAACACTTTCAACCTAATATTATAGTGATAGCATACAGAGGTTTTATCATTATTGTCATTACAGTAACTAGAGTGTCTTTACAATAACGAAATATTTAAAATCAGCATATTTCAACTAAATTAATTTATTTTCTTAATAAAAGAATATAGGAATAATTGATTTAAAGCCAATGGTAGAGCTTCATTTCATCGATGACATATAAAACTGCATAACAATGCCTTTTTATCATGAATGTCATTCCAGTAACATTTTATGTGCTTACAGTAACAAAAACACGTGTTATTGTATGGACAGTTACTGGAAAGAATTACGCCACAAGTTTATGCCATCCCATATAAAAGTAAACAAAGAGAAGCACATTTGATTACGTGAACATATCTGACTTTTCAATCCATTAATCTGAGATTAAAATGAACTCGTTCCAATGAGTAGTATGGGAGATAAAATATTACTTAAAAAGACGGTGAAAAAAAATACGCACCTGACCATGTACAAAGATGTCGAATTATCTCAAAATTCAAAACATATTCCACATGTCGCTCAACTGGACTCCATTTTGGAAAGATGGGACTTCTATTTGAAGAGCTCTTTATAGTTATAGAAGTAATGCAGAGTAGTCTACCCTATATGATGTTACTGTATGGACAATTAGACTTCATATGCTGGGGACAAAGTTCAAACGCCAATGTATAATGTACCTACATGATTGTTTAGCAAAAATATACTTTTTTCATACCTTCAATAGTTGTTTTATGTGACTTGTTACAAAAAAAAATAATAAAAATCTAAAATCACTTTGAGAATAATTTCATTTTGATATTTTACTTTGGGGACAAGAACAAATCCAAAAAAAATCCTAAATTACATCTTATTTATCTCACCTTAATGTGTACTTGATATAACAGTTTGAATTTTTAAAATAAAATAATTCAGTTAAGAAAAACCCAAAAGACAACAATTCAGGCGAAATTTGAAATCGGCTCAGATATAGAAGTTTGCACATACGAATTTAGATTATTTTTTGTTCCCTAAAGTAATGATAATATTAGAGTTTATTCTATGTTACAAAATAATTTTGCCTTTTGTTATTTTACGTAATAGTCGCCGTTTTATATTGTCAGCTTCGTGTCTAGGATTCGTTTCATTCCTGCAGCATGTTCAATTACCCTAAACTTCCAAAAACCTTTATGAAACGATATTTTTGAAGTCCTCGTCCATTCGCTGCGAATAATCAAATCTAATAAACAAATGCACGATCGTTAAGGTACATGTATTTCAAAATTTATGGACTAAAATAAAACATCACGCTTTGCCTAAACGATCGTATATTTGTTTTTATCAACACTGGTAGTTTCAAAATAGCGTCTAAATATTTCCAATAATATTTGCAGCGAATGGCCGATGAGTTCCGAATGTATCATTACGGAACATTTTGGAAAGTTTAGGATAGTTGATGCGCAATGGAATCGAGAGTTCCAGGGTTCGAGCCAAACTAGGGGCACTGCCAATGTCCCAAAAAACATACCAGCACACGTTCCAGTTCACCCATGTGTAAACTAAATACCATTGCAGAGTAGGCTGAACATAGAATAACTCTTTAAACCACACTTGAATTATCGACGCACCTAGATGCGTCGATATAAACAATTATCAAGATATGAGTAGTGGACACTGGTTGACATAAGCCAGTAAAAACAAATCATTTGAGGTCTCATGATAAAAAAATGACCGTGAAAAAGTAAAAACGGGTTGTGTGAATGGACTCGTTTCCGCCATGAACAAGCCGTCGACTAAAATCAAGCTGACGCACAGTCAATAGCGGGCATTATCAGAGGTTTAGGAAGGCTAAACTCCACTTAATATTTCGGCGGATATCAACATTTTCATGCAAGTTTTTTTTTATCGAAAAAAGTAGAATTTACAAAGATAATTGTAGATAGACATGGTCATCGAAAGCAAGATTTATTTTCTATTCATAACCTTCGCCACGTTAGCAAAGGAATATTACTCACAAAATATATACATCAATGGTGAAGACATCAAACACTACAGTGCGTCGATTTTAAACCTTTTTGGAACAGCTAATTTTTGTGTTTTTTTTCACTTACATTTGAAATTACTTTCTGTATTCATTCATTTTAGAGAAGAGATGTAGATAACGCTTACAAGTATGAATGTAACGATGGATTTGTAAGTAACATTCCTAGCTTAAAGTCCATGTTATTCAAATGTGATGGGGGTGGCAAATGGAAGGCATTATATGTGTTATATTCAGGAAAGTCAGAAAGAATTTACCTGAGTGATGTCACGTGTCAAAGTAAGTTCAATAATACTTATATTACTTATGAATGTTGTGCGTAAAGTTTGACTCCGATCTGACCTTTTTGTAAGAACATTCATTACATTGAATACGATTGTAGTATATTAATGTTCGATACCGATCGTAGTATATCGTCTCAACTCGATGGAAATTATAGCATAGGGATTATTTTTAAAGAATAACTTATTCTAAATTCAGACACCTGTGTTGTATGCTTTTTGTGGTTAGATATAACGGTAGTATTTCAGTATGTAACGGTGAACGAACACCTCACTGACGCCCTGCAATGCGAGCATGAACCAAGTTCAAATGCTGTGTCGGTATATTTGTATTGAACGTCAGAAAAAGTTATACGTCCTTAATTGACATAGATTTTTACTGTTTGACTTTAAGTATAAAAAACTATTAAACAACTGATGTGGGTCAACACAGACAGCGAGACATTTGATGCCAACGCTCGAATGACAGAAATGAGCTCTCATTTTCTTTGAAAAGCCAGACAAAACCGTTCTTTTTTCCGAGTTTTTTTTCGGCATTTGTAACATTCGCTATTTATTGGACAATTAAAAGTGTTTGTGGGACCAACCTGACTAAACTCCGATCTTAAATTCTCCGCTGGCCTACTCGCTAATTGTGATCTGACTTTTTCATTATAAGGGTCACGTTCTGGTAACATTTTCTCATTATGATATTCATAACGTTTTCATTATGTTTAGTAACTTATTTACATCGTTTATCGCGCATTTTGCTAAGAGTCTTCCAACCACAGCCTGTGAACAGCACCACCGTCAATTAGCTCGCAAACCTCGGTCTAAAGATAAAAACATCAAAATTATAATAATATTAAAAGATTTTTTTCTATATGAAAGCCACGCATTGCTTGACTTGCACAAAGGTTTTCTCGACTAGACACCCCCCGAGAGACTTTATGATATCCTATACAACAGCGGTATATAGGATATCTTTTTACGGAGATTGGCGAGGGTCTGGTTTATAAACCATCCAAATTCGTGTAATTGTATACAAATTTATTATAATGTAGATAATTGTGGTTTTCATTTATACTTATTGGTTTCTATACATTTTACTGTACAATGCAAAATTATATTTGGACTGTACGCAGCTTAAAAGTCATAATGGGCTCGTCCAATAAAACTTTTCAAGCTGTGTACCAGTTCAAAATATTTTTTTTATCTTTCGCTTCCTTTGAACCACCATCTCCATCATTCCCAACAAAGCAATCACAGCCATATTTGTCACATCGTTTAGTGCACATGTACCCAACCTTCCAATACGAAATATTTAAAAAAATATCCAATACGGAAATATATTGGACGGTCACGTGGTACAAATGCGGATTGTCGAGTAGTTGATTTATAATATAAATAATTATAACATGCATGACATGTCAATTTTGTGTATTGTACCGCTAGGACTAACTCCCTCCTGCCTTACTGAACTAATTTTTTTAAATTTTAAAACTTATAATTCATAATTATAATAATTATTAGTCACACAGTCCGGTTCTATCAAACCAGAATGAGTACATGCTGTCAGTTTATTTTGGACTTATTTCTCTTTGCAGTATCTTAAAGGGTTCGTAAAGTGTATTGTTTAAAAATTGCAATCGCCTTTCTAGCAGCAAATGTATTGTCCGTTTTTTCTCAACTGTCAAAGATGTCAACATTATTTCACGGTGATTGAATGCATTGTTTTTGTACTTGTGGAAACATTGTTATGACAAACATCTTGACTAAAACATATCATACAACATAAGAAGCCTTCCTCGATCATAATACCCACTTTTGGAAACTCATGGATGTATTACAACAATAATTTTAACAAATGCATTCACCGTGAAATTATTCATGTCTTGACAGTTGAAAGAAAAACAAACAGTACTTCGGTTAACAAGTATTCCATTTATATTAACGTCTTTTTTATAATAATAAATAATTGTTTTGAACCATTCTAGGAGGGAAAAGGTACGTATAGCAAGAATTGAACTAAATGATTAAATGTCGTGTACTATTTTGCAGGAAAAGCAGAATGTCCAAATCCTCTAGATGTTCCAAAAGGTGTGGGCGTTGAAGTTATTTCACGATACCAGCATGGTGTGAAAACAGAGAATAAGGATTTGAAAATAAGCTCGCTTAAATTTTATGAGGGAGATAGAATTAGATATAAGTGTTCAAATGGGTAATTTCTTTAATAATTTAAGTCAAACGTTTGTGTATGGTATATATGTTGAAGGTGAATTTAAACTTTCTGTCAGTACACCGACTCTTGTTTGTCTTTTTGTTTGGTTTCACGCCGTAGCAACACATTGTATAGGTCATGTAATGGCGGTCAGTCAACCTTATCACTCCTGGAATGGCTAAATCTCTAGATTTAGATGTTTACCAACTACTTGGGGCATATTCGTAAGTGACTGACAGCTGCCCTACATAATTAAAATTATAGGAAGGAGATTGGCCGTAGAAATAATTTCATGAATAAACTTTACGAAAGAATGTCCCGTCTGGGAATCGAACCCATGATCACTCGATCAGTAGACTTGCTTGCTACCAACTGAGCCAGACGAGCGGTGCACCGACTTTTTAATGATGTACAAGATTCGGACTGACATTTTCAGGGTTTATGTACAAGTATACTCTATTCTCTTACCCAGAGGTTATCAAGATTCACGAGCTAGTATCGAGGATCATACAAGTCTTTGGATATACTGTACAATACGGAAATATATTTGGACGAGTACACAGCTTGAAAAGCCATATTGGACGAGCCGATAGGCGTGTCAAATATACCTTTTCAAGCTGTGTTCGATTCCAAATATACCGTATTGTATTGTAAAATGTATAATAGCCTTTTATTATATATCTTTCGTTTTCTTTGAAATAATCATCATCATTTGATCGTTAAAGATTAAAATCGGAAACCAGAATTGCATCGTTTACTGCACATGTACCCAACTGTCCAATACGAAAACAATATATATATTTTGGATCCAATACCGGAATATATTGGACGGTCACGTGATACAAATTAAGATTGTTAGATTTATAAGATATATAATAAAATTTCTTATAACAGCAATTGAGCTATTTCATTTAATTTTTTAAACTTAACTTCAGTCTTTTACCATTTCAATGACTTACCTTACCCGCCCGGCTAGCTTAGTCGGTAGCGCACAATTCTACTGATCTAGGGGACGTAGGGTCGAGTCCCTAGCTTGGCATACTTTCGTGTGGCTTTGTCATTAAATATTTTCTATGGCCATCCTCCATCCTACCACTGATTCTAAATTATGTTGAAAAACAGTCAGTCACTTATGCCAAATAGTTGGTTAAAAACTAAATACACAGATTTAGTCTTTCCAGGAACTTTGAGTTGATGGTCTGTCCGCCGTTATATAACATATACAATGTGCTGCTACGACATTTAACCCACCGAAGCAAACAAACTACTAATGAGGTACCAGATTATGTATGGCAGTAATTATTTTCTAGTTTGCTCGGTAGTAAGCAAATCTAAGCAGGAAACTATGCTCTTTAAGGTCTACCCTAAGTAGATAATAACTCCTGATATATATTATCCGGTGTATAAACAGATTATTTGCATTGTCGCCCCTGATTTACACGTTCATGGTATGGTAATGAAAGTTCAACACGTCATAGAAGTTTTGGACTCGGCCCTTTTTCGCTAATTGTCAACAATAATGAAGCATATCTAAGCACGGCCGTAGAGAATAGAAAACATGTTGTGCTTCGGTCACTAAATGTGCTAAAAAAATGCGAATAACATAATGATGTAGAATAAGATTACGTTGCTTTCGTCGTATAAAATGTACATTTCATTTGTACTTGTAAACTATACATGAAAACTAATTTTCATTGGATTATCAATAAAAGATATCTTAATATTCAAGAAAAACTAATTTATAAACTGATAAAAATGTATACTCCTAAAATGACACTGGTATAATAACCATAGAGGATTACAGAGAAATACAATCGAATGGTCATACAAATCAATCACACGGCGTAAAAATCTACAACTTGTATTTATATTTATTGCAATTAATTGATGATAAGTACTTATGAAGTAATGATAAGTGTTTTTTTTAAATTTGCAACAGAACTTTTAACTTCAATTCATTACCATATATGAGCTATAATTAAATACAACGTGGAACAATTTCACCAATTATCCTAATAATCTGTTTATTTTCTCATCCATTGATCTATATTAGGGTTCAGCATAAACTAACTGGTTAAACCGATACTACGCTACGAATCATGAGTACAAATGTCTAAATACCTGAAAACTTTTATACTGGTCATTTAAACTCCATGAGAAAGTGTTTACATCTGTCAATCATTACTCACAGCTTTGTAAACAAAATAAGGATACACAACAGCTAATACCCATGGCAGCTGCGGGTTTAGCCCCGGGCTTCAGGTCTGCAGCCCCATATCTCAGTCCAGAGATACGTTTTCAAGCTGAGCTGATATACTCTAATGCATTTATGGTCCGTAGTGTGTCCGTTATCAAAGTAGTTAATTGGTAGCATCCGGTTGTTAATCTCTTTGTTGAGAGTGTAATTATTATTCGACAAGTTGTTCATTCCTGACCAGAGATATATATTTATAACACTGGTTTGGCTTAAAGGACCATTGAAACGGTGTTGAATGATGAACGATCTAACGGATCTGTTAAGATTGCTTTAGCATTCAGATTTACTTCGCATAGATTAATTAATTATTTTATTTTCCATCTAAATTTTAACATATTTATTGGCTTATTTTCATCCCACATCGTAGAATTTATATTGAGATAAATAAAATAGAGCAAGCTAACCTAGTGAATCATGTATTTCTGTACTTTTATCTATCACAAAAATATATTATTTGACATAATTTTATATCAGTTCAACGTGTTACTTGGTGTAATTAAGAGATAATGGACCATTCAGAGTGCAACCTTTTTATTAGAATAATAATACGTTTACCCACAGAATTATAAGCATGTGCTCTTATGTAAACACCTTTTATGTGGGACAAAGTAATTGTAATCCTTTGTTAGATATGCTAATAAGTAAGGCCATGGAAAGGTTCATTGATAATCAATTCTATTCAAATCGGATTTGTCACTTTTTGTGTTTCTTAGATTCTATTTTTATTTAATCAATATCTTATGACAGTTTTATGCCTTGGTCAAGATCAACAGTAACTTCATTTATTTAATATGTTTTATGTATAAACGATCAATAAATAATGTATGACGTCTGTAAATTTATTTATAGCTAATTGCCTTTCCTTACATATATGATTTACATTTGTCTGCTCGTTCATTTGATATTATGCGATGTAATAAATAGGTAGTGATTTTAAAGTAATTCTTGTGGTGTGTATGTTTGTTTGATTGTTATATGATAGTCCTGTTTTGTAGAACAATAGCTTTTATAGTATGTAAAAAACACTGTTTATATAAACAACACAATGAACAAATCCATGACCATTCCTAGCATCCTCGTTCAAGTCAAGTCAAATATAACTGTTTATTGTTTACCGACAATAAAGGAAAGGAAATGAATATTTTACTTGACTGCGGATGCTCAGGATGACTGACGATAATATACACGTGTATTATTCTGATACATTTTATGAGTGTATTGTAGGTGTAATGCAAAAGCGTTCCTCCATTACAAGCATGGCTGACTAAGAGGTGATGGTTTATTTGCCACACTTATTATATAAACATGAACTAAGCAACTTTAAATTTCACTACTGCCTACCTCTGGAATGGATTGGTTATTTTTTATGTTTACACATACACGTTTTGTTATTTTGCACACGCTTTAGCTAGTGTAATATGTTTGATTTAAAACGACTTCATGATTAGTGTATATTATTTTATTGTATTCAATCCTATAGGTATGAAATGACGGATGATGCTCAAGATGAATATAATAATTATGATAATTATGATAATGATAATAACGAAGAAGACGAACCACCAGTTGATGAAATAGAATGTATGCCGTCTGGACTTTGGAACAACTTGGAAGTTGAAACCCTTAATGAAAAGTTAATTCAGTGTAAAGGTAATAAATTTGATTATACATGTATTGGCGACTCTACTAGTTTAAAATTGCTTTTTCACATCCATTTTGTAAACATAGCATGTTATTCGACATTTTATTTAGACTTATCCGACTATAGGAGAAAATTCTTATGAAACTATCTTATTTGTTCAGTATATGTATTTCAGTAGTTAAGGGCCGGACTTCATTTCTTGAAAAAAGCGGGTGGTTAGCAATTAAGCCGATAAGGAGAGAGGGGGAGGGTTTGACCTAAGTTATCAGAGGTTACCAACGGCTGGAATTTCCTTGATTGTAAACAAAGTTACTACTAAATTTACTACATGTTTATACAGAGAAAACTCCAACATGTGTTTCTAATCTAAGAATATAAGAGAAGTTAGATATCATATTTGTATTGAACCATCTAGTGTTGTAAACTACTAAATATTTTTATAGAGTAACAATATTTCATTATCAAATTTTTTTCAAATACTTCAAGAATTTTGTTTATTTACTACTACAATTACATTCAAATACAGTAACTGGTCATCCTGGAATTATTACATGATTGATACTAAAATAGGTTATACATGTATATAAATGTAACACTGCACTACAGGAATAATCTATGAATCAACAGTTGTGGGAATTTTTATGAGGGTCAGTGAGAAGATATTATTACTGGCTAAGAGTTGGTCGTGAACTCTCTTTCGATTGGCTAAGTGTAGGTTATGAACCCCTAATCACCTGTCAGTCAAATTTGAATTTTTTAAACTTGTTTATCAATTTTTCTTTTATAAGTACTTTTTTAAGTAACATTATAAAACTGAAAATTTCAAATAAAGCTGAAAATGTATTTAACTATCAATTAACAAAATTTCATTAAAATCTGACGGGTAAATTTGTCACAGTTCTAGATTTTCTTTCTCTGGTTTAACACATTCACTGCTCAGAGAGTCAGAGAGAAGTGGCCATTTTCCAGATTCTCTCTCTTTTATAGTTGAAGCCCGGCCTTTAAGTGAGTAGATATTAATCTCTAGTTCTTTTTATGTATAGGATAGAGCATGAGTAGCAGTTTGATATGGGATTTATCAACGAGCGAAGCGAGTTGATAAATCTCATATCAAACTGCTACGAGTACTCTATCCGACTTAGACAACGGGTAGGAAATTATATGTTTATAATGTCCATTTTCATTTATTTTGTCACGTATTTATACTACTGTCACCTTAAAGCCATATAAAACGCAGGAAATATGGTTGGCCTTAATCTAAAGCGTACGATATGTGTGTCGTGAATTTCGTGCAAAGCTAATGAAATAGCATGAACAACATTTAGATAGTGTTACTCATGATTATAAATATTTGTGCCCATGTACATATCGGCAGTTAAATAATGAATAAAAAATCATTTTGATAAATAATCACAGTGGTGAGTGGTCTTAGGAATAATTCTTTATCGCAGAACTAAAGAATGTTTTGGCTAACCAAGAGTGTTATTAGCCTGTAAGTACATGTTATTGCTTACGAATTTCATCCTTTTCTGCATTGTTATACCTAATAAACATGCAAATATTCAATTTAGACAATATTTCTCATATATAGTCGGTTTAATATGTAATCAAGGGAGAAGATAGATGTGAATTGCATTGTGGTACATAATACTAGTCGTTCTATTATGTAGGAACAAGTGGACCTTTGAATCAACCCCTACCAATTTATTTTCACTATCAAGACGATTAGACGCTTAAGGTGGGTCGGTACCTTACTCGGAGGGAAAAACGAAAAAAATATTTTGTTCACCGATTATGATAAAAGTTGGCAGGCAGATACCTTCATGCTTCTCGTTTGTTTTTCTGGTAACCTTAGCGACGTTGTCGTTTTTTTCACGACGTCATGGACGTCACAATGGTTCGCGCTAAAAACAGGCATGCAAGTACATTAAACCCACATATTTGATATATTGAATGTCCGAGGTCAATGATTATTACACCAAAATATTTGAAATGTTGTTGCCTACAATCATTTTGTTCCGATTATCCAAATATCACGTCAGTCGTAAAGATTGTACATTTTATCACTGAATTTAGGGTTTTCACGTCTAAAAGGTTTCACCAATTGCCGAGTTATAATGTTAATTTTCATATTAATGCAGAACGGTGGTCAAATTCTTATCGCGATTTTTGAAATCTATGCACTTTTTGTGTCGTTTTAATGAAATAAAAAAGGAAAGTGAACGTTCTCAGTTTTTCACAATATCGCGTTCAAAGTAAAATTACCTTCATTACAACGACGTTAACGTAACTAACGCTGACGTTGTGATTAAAGCATTTGTTGCAAAAATAAGTAGAAGCGGACTTATGTTAAATGAATTTTGAACAGATCAGATGCTGAGTAACACAAGAAATTAATTAAGAACTTGAAAGAAACTACAAAATTAAATTTACAAGAAAATTACATACATAACCCAAAATCACAGCGTCAGCCCAACGTAATATTAACGTCGTTGTTTTAAAGGTAATTTTACTTTGAAAGCGATATTGTGAAAAACTGAGAACGTTCACTTTCCTTTTTTATTTCATTAAAATGACACAAAAAGTGTGTAGTTTTCAAAAATCGCGATAAGAATTCGACCACCGTTCTGCATTTATTTGAAAATAAACGTTATAAATCGGCAATTGGTGAAACCTTTTAGACGTGAAAACCCTAAATTCAGTGATGAAATGTACAATCTTTACGACTGACGTGATATTAAGATAATCGGAACAAAATATTTGTATGCAACAACATTGCAGAAACATTTTGGTATAATTATCATTGGCCTCGGACACTCAATACATTAAATATATGGGTTTAATGTACTTGCATGCCTGTTTTTAGCGCGAACGACTGTGACGTTCGTGACGTCGTGAAAAAAACGACAACGTCGCTAAGGTTACCAAGAAAACAAACAAGAAGCATGAAGGTATCTGCTTGCTAACTTTTTTTATAATCGGCGAACATATTTTTTTCGTTTTTCCCTCCGAGTAAGGTACCGACCCACCTTAAACATTTGTTTCGTTGAAAGTATGAACTATCCAAAATACAATTGATCGAAAAGCTTTTTGTCTTAAATATAGATCTTGGTTTTCTTTAAAATAACATAACAAGTTGTATTAATTTAATCGGATGAATTCAATAAATTCATTCGTTTGCAGTAGTTTTAGACTTATAAAAAATGCGCTTCCTTGTCTCCCGGTAATAAGCAATAAGGACAATAAATTTCTCAAAACTTAGGTTAGCTTTCAAATAGATTTGTCCGGTTCCCAGTCGAACTTTGACAGGTAATAAAAGAACGTCAGGCAAAGGATGATAATGGCCGCGCCCTATTAATGATTTAGGTATTGGATAACAAGGTTTTCATATGAACATTTCTCACTACACAGGCTAAAATCTAAAGATCATTGTACAAGAATTACAGTGGATACATTTTTAGTAGTTCGGTTACATTTATGATAAATAAAGTTTCCGAAATTCTCACGAGACTATTTCACGTCTGAATTGTGTTCACTTCGAGACATGGGTTTTGCTGAATTGTTCGCTAAGTATACGAGCAATCAGTAAATCGACTTTGAATTTCTTATATAGTACCGAATTGCTACTAAAGTTACTGTTGTCACCAAATGATCGAGCAGATAAAGAAAACGTATACGATAATTTTGTTATATGAATAAAAACTGGGAGTGAAGCCATGATCGTGCTTTGCCTGACCTGATAACGATAGTGGTAAGGGGCAGGTAATCCAGCCTAAATACAGATAAGCTTATTGAAGCATTTCAGTTGATAGTATTAAACTGATTATGTGGCGGATCTAGACTTTTAATAAGGGGTTGTACTATTTAATGACTTACACTTGTCAACAAATAAGATCATAATTAGACTTTTTCAATGTTCGTGGCCGCTTGTATACTTGTCTATCCTATACAAATCGACTGCTTATTTTAAATAAGTAACGGACCGAATCGTAGATTAGGTGTGATATTGATTTTCGAGGGGATACGTGTATCTGATTATAAGATGCAAATGAGAAAGGTAAGGTCGAGGTTAATATGTCCGCACTACAATATACATGTAGCTCATACGTACAATTTTTCTTTATTTCCTAAACGGGTCGGTAGCCTACGACATTGCAATAATGTTTTTTTCTTTTTTCAGAGATTGTTTGCAATGCGAGTGAATTTGTTAACATAACAAATGGCAACGTTACAAATTATAAGGAAATCTACAATTACTTCGATGTTATGGAACTGTCTTGTGATGAAGGATATCGCCCTATCAAGAATATAGATAATGTCCTCTGTTCATCTTTATCTAGTTTTGAGAGCATTAAACTAGACTTTGGATGTGAACGTTAGTATATAACATATAATATTTTATTAATTATATTTTACTGAAAGGCAGTGACACATGCAATGTGAACGTTAGTATATTACTTACGATCGTCTGTTTGTTATATTTTGCTGAAAGTCAGTGATATATACAATGGGATTAAAATCTTTTATTTGTTAAATTTTGCTGAAAGTCGATAAAGCATTCAATGTAATTATTATCATTTATTTTTTCAATTTTGCTTAAAGTTGACCCATACAACGTAAGTTTTTGTTTATTAGTCAAACCTGTTTTTGTTAAACTTAACAGTTATTGTCTCATACAATTGTTATATTTGTCACCATGTTAAACTATAAAAATGCTCATGTTCTGCTATGGAATATAGCTTGTAAAGGATAAGTTTAGACAATGTTAATAAGACATTGACTGACTTAATGTTCAAATTAGAAAAGATCTTGACATGTTTTGGCCATGGACTATATTTAACGCCGAATGAACTGTCGATAGATTATTGCATTAGATAAAATACAATTTGCAGCGAGTTTAGATAATTCCATGTTATATAATACAGTTTAATCTCTGCAAAGCATACCTCTATAAAAAATCACACTTTTATACAACAGGTTTTGATATATAGTCAAATCGCTAAAATTTAATTTAAATGTACCTCTACAGAGCAATAACCTCTGAACAGCAACACAACGAATTCCCACTCAGTAGGTTTTGTTCAAAAGAGGTTGCACTGTACATTCCATATTTAAACAGTATTGTGATTCTATAATTGTTATATTTTCAGCTATTACATGTGAACCACCTACGGCACCAATTAAAGGTCGTGTGAAATTTGACAATAATAGTAAAATTATCTATGTGGGAGAAATGGCCTACTTTTATTGTGATTATGGTAATCTAATTGGTGACGCTGAATGGACTTGTCAGCCAGATGGTTCATGGGATTCGTACTGTGTTGTCTGCGAGGATGAAGACAGTAAAACATTATTTTATTATACAATTTTCATTATCAACATAGTACAAATTGGTTTTAAACATAACATTTTAGCCGTAGTGCATTGGAAGTGAACAAAATTTCTAATTCAGAAGTCGCGAGTTTGATAATCGACAAAATGGCTTAAAATAGCAACAAGTGGAAAACATGAATGTCATGGGCTAAACGCTAATTCATGTTGTGTGTAACTCACGTTACGTGTCATTCGTGTGAGAGCAATATCATAAAAGTGTACATATTTAACTCGCCAGACACGAACTTTTAAATATTGACGACTAAAATTATTTATTTACATACACTGCTGGAAAGCGACCGTCTGCAACTCAGGGTAGTGTCATGTTACCTCCCATTGATTATTTCAATCATAACGTATATAAAGATTTATTCAAGGGGTACAGCTGCGTTTAGAAGACCACTTCATGTCGATTTATTTCTATATTACCCACAAAATATACAGATTCTCTGATTACATACTAAATGTAATTCTTATATCTACGTAGGTTAATAGTTTCAGACCATTGGTATAATTTCACTGTCAAAACTATCAAATGCAGTACAACAATAATTTAATTCAATTCTACTAGGGCAAGCTCCGATACTGTGGAAATCGACGTATCTAGAGGAAAATCATTACAATTTCCTACCTTGAAATAGCCTATCAACCTAAGTCAAAGACAAATATGTCAGTTAAACAATTTAATTGAAAATAAATGTGATTACTAACCCTCCACATCGATAGAAACACATGCGAGCCAGAAAAAAAACGAAACTGACAATTCTTATTTTGTAATCTGATTTTGTAGCTGGTATCCTTCATTCATTCAACAAAACTGTAAGAAATTATCTATTTGTTAATTTTGTCAGGAAAATCACCAGGGTTTCCCAGTGACCAGTCGAGTTCTCCTTGAACTTTTCGCAGTGTTTCAGATCCTCGTTTTAAAATAAAAAACCTCTGTACGGATTTTCGTATAGAAATTGTTCAACAAATAAGATTGCAATATTTGTGACGCACGAGTTAGAATGGTTGGGAAAATCACTATTTCATAATTAAAAATGGTAAAAACTGAGCAAATATTCATAGTAAGTCATGGTAGGTAGAAATTGAAACGAAACCTGATATTTTCATAATTACTGAAGCGAATAACACAATGTAAGCGAAGTAATACAATGCTGATCAAGAGGTAACATTGAATAATAAGCAATTTCATTATGTTTAAAAAGTATCCAAACTTGTCCGAGTTGATGTGTTTGTACTGGGTTAGGCATTTTTAATAATATTTTATATCAATGGTCTGCGCGCTGAAATTAAAAACATCGCAGATTGCAGATTTAAATGGCAAATCAAATCAGTCTATTGATTCAAATCTAGAGAAAAAGACATATTAATTGAAACTTATTAAACATGTATAAAGTCATTTTTATTCAGTCAATTCTGACAAGTTAGAATCTATCATATATCATATATGCTTCTGAACTGCGCTGTTATTAGTTTTCATCCATATTGACAAGAAGTAATCTGAAGCACGTTATCTTGATACGCATATATATCTGAACCCAATTGTGCTAAGTCCGGACCTCGCTAGTGACTGACAACTTATCTTTTTGATACGGAGGTGATACAAAGGGCATTAAATCAAGGAAGTGGGACTTAATTTGGCTGGTGATTATTTTTAATCCGTGTACAATCTCTTATGTAATTATGTCATTGTGATATATGTTTTTCAATGTATTTCAGAGTCACGTTGTTCCCCACCATGCTTGCCATTAGGTGCCACTGTGATATCCACAGAAAAGGTGTTTTATCGAGGTGACACAGTAAAGATAGGTTGTAGAGATGCTATAAGTGAACCGATAACCAGAACGTGTATGGAAAACAGAGCTTGGAGTGGAAAACCCATCGATTGCATCGGTAATGTTATGATGCTCTTGGTTCCTTATTTAAACTTATTTCTTTAAACATTGAGTTTCTTCGATAAGAAACCACTGCACTAATTTTGTATTGACAACCAAGTTTCAGTCTATATTTACGCATTAAATTGCGTGCTGATTTTTCATTGAAAAATTAATTTGTTTAGACAGTACTTTTGAAAAAAATGATTTCAATTAATTATCGATAGTTTGCACTTGTATGAAACGTCTCAGGTGGGTCCGAATCCTAAGTCCGTAATTGCCAAGTTTGTTTAAAATCTTTCACGATTCTATTGCAGATGCTGGAGTAAATAGTGCTTTCACGAGTGAATCATTATCTATTGCCATGAACAAAATACATGACGGTAATAATAAAACTAGTGTTGACGATATACAAGCACGAAGTATCAAGAAATCTAACAGCCGCGGTAACGATGTGTATTTTCTGGTTGACATATCGAAAAGTATCACCGAAGACACGAGGAAAACTGAACTTCGAGGCAAGTTTTTGAAAGCATTGTTGCCACAGGTAGGTGTATGGCATGTTATCACTTTGAATATATTTTAATTGTATATTCTAAAGCTTTCGACTTTCGACATAACAGGCAATATTTGGTCAGAAAAGAAGCATTAATTTATTTTGGTTGTAGTGATCGTGAATCATATTAATTCTAGCTAATTAAATTAAAATCCATCATTAGTAGTACTGAAACATCGGCTTGAAATTATTATCGATCATCAGTTGAAATCGGTTACTGCTGTCGATACCATTCTTTCAATTAACACAGTCCGGAATATGTTTGCGAATCCAGAAATCTTGCAAATTACTTTCTTTATTTTTTATCCGATTTATTTCAAATTTTCAATAAATGTAAATCTACACATGGGCATAACACCAGTAAACTTTTATCCAGATATCTTTACTAAAATGTGATTTTTAGTCAGAAGTTAAAAGTCCAATGGGAATGGCTCTCCCATGGGAATTTCATTAAGAACGTGGAAATTTTCTCCCATGGGAGAATTCTCCTATTTCTAATTCCATTAATAAAGGTCACAACAAAAGTTTAACTACAAATTTGGCATCATACTTATGTTCTTACAATGTAACAAGAATGAAAAAAAAATATTTAAAAAGTCCAAAAACAAAAAAATCCCATATTTTAGAATGGGAGAATTCTCCCGTGGGAGAAATCCTATATTTCAGGATGGGTGAATTCTCTCGTGGGAGAAATCCCATGTTCAAATGGGAGAATTTTCCAGTGGGAGAAATCCCATTTTCAAAATGGGAGAATTCTCCCGTGGGAAAAATCCAATGTTTTAAAAGGGAGAATATTCACAATGGAAAACTATTGCAGAAGACGGCATGTAGATCTTTCGGATGATTTTAAAGTCTAAAGAAGTAAATGCTTATTGTTAATTCTGTTTAATTTCTTAAATGAAGTTTTAATCTAAAAAATACAATACTTTTATGATTATTTGGTTGTTTGTGTAATGCATAAATGTAAATTTGTTAACCTGCTTCTATGAATACATTTTATAAAAAGAGCACGATGCAATTACTTGAATACAGGTTACATAGATTTTAAGTTTCATTAAAAATGAGGAATAGATAACGCTATTAATCTATCCTTTACACCACTCATCAATTTAACCCACTAGCCTGACTCCAAGACTAGCATACATTGATACAGGCTCTACTTGCTAGATACACTTGGGTTAGCTGATAATTTTGTCTTGAACTTCATCACATCAATTACAGACCTTGTGCTTGAGAAAATTAAAGATGACAGTCATCCCCATAACCCGCTAGCCTAACACAAGGACTAGCAAACATAGATACAGGCTTGTGAAATCTTCTTGATTCATAAAATTAGCTAACTGATTATTTTGCCATAAACTTCATAACATTGATAATGGACAGAGAGCCTAAGGAAATTTAAGATGGCAGTCATCAATTTAATTCACAAACTGACTCCAGGACTTGCATAGATACAGGCTTGTGATATGTACCTAATTCATCCAATCAGACTAGCTAATAATTTGCCATGAACTTCATTACAATAATAATGAACCAATTGCTCGAGACAGTTAAAGATGGCAGTCATCAACCCTACCTATTAGCCTTACCCAAGGACTTACTAAACATTACATGAGTAGAGGCTTTTGAAAAATCTACATGAATCATGCAATCGGGCTAACTGATAATTTTGCATTGTACTTCAAAACATTGTGATTAAAGGCCTAGTGCTAAGAAATTAAGATGGCAGTTTCAAACCGACCACAGGACTAGCATTCATATAACACACTTTGGAAATCGACTTGATAAATGCAATTGGGTTAGCTGATAATTTTGCCTTGAACTTCATAACATTAATGATAGACCTAGTGCTCTAGAAAAATAAAAAATGGCAGTCATCAATTTTACCCACTAGCCTGACCCCAGGACTAGCGTACTATGTACAGACTTGTCAAATCTACATGATTCATACAAACACGTTAGCTTATAATTTTGGTGGCAGTCATCAACTTAACGTACTAGCCTGACCCCAGGATAAGCATACATAGATACAGGTATTATTGAAAGAAATACATGTTTTATCTTAGGTAATTTTGTTTAATACCTCACTTAAAGATTAGTCTTCACCAAAACTATAACTAGCCCACTAGTGGCATGATTATTCTAGCTAGAGCTTGACTTAACTTGAATTAATGTTTATTAATTTATCCCCTAAATATACTAGAAGCCTACTAGTTACACAAGTTAGCTAAACTTTATTTGGTTTGTAAAAAATCAATTAAGATCTGACTGTACTTCACTGTAGTGACTATGGACATTTAATAAAGCATTATCAATTTACAAAATATATTCAACAGAATTTAAGTTGAGGTAATGAAATAGTCAAATTATTCAATCATTAAATGTAATCAAAAAGATAAGGGCTGTGGATTGTTGAGCTAGTGGCAATCGGACCATAACCGTGATTGGTGTGTACCAATTCACGAATCAAACCACTATTCAGTCGTTGATTGAGAATCATACAGGAATTTATGTTATAAAAAAACTAGTGAAGAATTACATAAGCTTTACTATATGGAAAACGATGTACTCCAAACATTTCAATTACTAGGTGTGTTTTGTGCATTTTCAGTGATAATATTTTAGTTTATGAGTGTATCAATCAAGTGCTAATATTGTTTCATACAAGTAAAAATAAAGTTATGTTTGGAGTAAATTTTGTTGACAGGCCAATGAAGACAATTTTTACTCTCTTCAGGTGAAATTATCACTGTAGTTCTTTGTACGAATTCAATTTTATCTACAGTATAACCTGCATTAAGCAGCCAGCAAAGGGAAGTGACTATATTGGCTGCTTACTGCAGGTGGACACTTATTTCAGGTTAAGATAAAAAATAATGTTTAGTTAGCAGCAGTGAGTGATTATTTATACTGGCTTTAGCCTTAGAAATTATGTAAAAGCTAATTCAAAATAATCTTAATTTAAAAACAACAATCTAATTAAATTTAAATTTATTAAAAATTTAAGCAACTACCAGTATCTAAATATAAGCTATTGCATATTTGATTTGACCAATCTTATTTAAGATAAGTATTAATGCAGTTTCTCATTAAATGATTTTCAAAAAGGGCACTAGAGACAATATCAGTTGTATGTTGGAAGTCTTAATTTATGTGATGTCACTTTGTTGATAAATTTTTATTTGGTGGGTTTTCACACATCTGTACCATTATAAAATGATGGTGACACCTTGTTAATTCTATAATTTAATTGACTGTGGCAACTTAGTACAGGTAAATTAATGAATTAGAAAGGAAATAGGTGACAACTGGCCACAGACAGCAGGTGACTGCTTATAACAGGTTCAAAATAGAGTAATTTTCATTGGGAGGAAGCCAGACTGGCTGCTTACAGCAGGTGACCGCTTATTACAGGTGGCTGTTAATGCAGGTTATACTGTATATACATATCAGTATACATGTTAACTTTATTTTCGTTTCATCGGAATAAAATATTATACATATTAGTCTTAATTGCTTATCTCATCTAAGATCTGTGACTATATATAAGCTATTGAACCTGGGATATCAGATGGTTGCCATAGTAATAATTTTGACAGTTTCTTCTTTCATTGGTTAATTTATCAGATCTTACAACTTGTAATTTACAGTTATGTTCAATGTAAAAATTATCATACAAATTAGCATAATATAATGTTCTGCAAAGTTAGTGAGAGCAAGTTCTGTTTTTCATAATCACACATTGGCTAACAGTCTAATCATTACACCGTTCATCTAAATATAAGTTAAATAAATACAGTAGCTAAAATAAGATCAGTATTGCTTTATCTTTAAATAAGATCTTCTTCCTGACATTATATTACACAGTCTATATATTTATAGATTGCATCTAACTATTAGTCTTAATTTCATTTAAGATCTGTGGCTGTATATAGACTGTTGAACCTGGGATATCAGCTGGTTGCCATAGTAATTATTTTGACACTTTCTTCTTTCATTGGTTAATTTATAAGATTTTATAACTTGTAATTTACAGCTATGTTCAATGTGATATACAGCATTCAAGATTTACACCAAACTTAATTAAAAAAAACAACGACATAATACTAGTTATTTTACAATAATGTGTATTTATTGGCGTGTGTAGTTGTAAAAAATATTCAATAGTAACAAAAATGAGACAATGCAAAACAGAAATTCAATTAATTCTCTACATCTACTGAAACTATAATAATAGTCATCTATGAGCAATCACTCAATTATCAATGAAAAAAAGAAAATACATAAATATATATATTAATATAAATATATGCTCTTTATACTAAAATTTTAGAATATCAACCTGTAAAGTAAAGATGTTCTTATTGAAAACTAATATATTATGATTAAACTTTATTACTATGAAAATATTAGAGTGTTTGATTACATGATTACTTCCCTTTTGAGCATTTTGTCGCGAAAATTGGTGAAAGAAAAAAATCGTCCACAATTGTTCAACTAGTAGACTTACAGTAAGTGATTATGGTTTAAATCTGCTTAAATTGTGTTTATTTATGCTTCGTGACCTTTTAAGTAGACATCGATAAGGTTGAAATAATGTCACAGTGGTGTAAAATTAACAGCGAGTGGTATACCTATTTTTAGAGATTTTTTGACAAATGTGGAAAACTTTTGAAAAGACAGTTCATTATTTAATGTTGCTAGATGACTTACTGAGCCACATAAAGAATGTTTAAAACCCTTTTTTGTGATAAAAATGTGTTATTTAGGTCAAAGGTCAACAAAGTGCACTTTCTTATTATTAGAGTTATGTGATAATTGTACAGTAAATTTCTTGCAAAACGTCAAGTAGATTTATAAAAGAAAACTTTTTAAATACTTTCAAATTGTTCAAAAGATTATAAATGCGTTTGGTTACATGATTACGTCCCTTTATGTAATGTTTGGCGCGTAAATAGGTAAGGATACAGCTCCAATTTAGCTCAGTTGGTAGCTAGTTAGTCTGCTGATCGCGAGTTTTTTACATTTCTATTCCCGGGCAAAGCTTACTTTCATAGAGTTTGTTCATGAAATGATTTCTATGGAAATTTTCCCTCCTATCATTGATTCTTAATTATGTCAGTCACTGACGAAAATACATGCTTAGTAACTGGTAGAGAGCTTAATCCAGATATTTGGCTTTTCTAGGACGGCTGTCATATGACCTTTACGATGTGCTGCAACGGCGTTGGACCCAACTAAACAGGGAAATGCACAATAATTAAACCCTCAAATGACAGACAATGAGTAAAGAACTTATTTTGATTTCTATGAAAAGTTTGTTAAAAATATAATAATCTAAATGGTACATAGTTTCAGGAAACAGGATAAGCACAATCTTGTACTTTACTATCACACCCAAATATGCATACTTAGCCAGCTTTATAACATTTGCATGTCGCAGAATTGCTTTTGTTTTGAATCTAACAACACAGGTCACTAGTTGCAAGCATGCAGAAGGATTTGGCGACTTTCGAATCCAAACAGGAGATATTTTATCCTTTCTATGTGATCAATGTCCCATAGTGACTTGATCTTTAGGTTCGAAGTTAATATTTGCAGCCTGTACCAAGATCTCTGTAAGATAACTGGCGCTTAAAAATATGAAACTGTTAAGCGTCCGTGGTAGGCGGAAGCGAATCAATGGAGATCTTTGCATTAAAAACGTATTTAACGACATTAATCTATGTTGGTTTTTAGGATTGCAATAATAAAGTGCACACAAGAATCTTTTAATATTTTCAATCTCCTTATTGTGACCAATTGATAACAACACAGATAGCTTGATGTACCAGATACCATTTATATTTCAATCTAAAGATTGTAATTTATAAATAAGTAATACATCAGTATTTGTACCACTTACAAGTAATCGTTTATGTCCTTTATCTACAAAATCCGTGACGTAAATTATAATGCGAGTGTATAAGTGTTTTGCTCGAGCATTGATAAAACCAGAAATTCTCTTCTGTTCTACAAAAGCACAAATTTGGGGGATTGGACCTTGTATGTAGAAACCTACGCCTCTGTGATGCCATGGATGTCAATTTCTGAATGTACTTACCACTGAACAAGTTATAATCGTTCAATCAAAGGTATCTAATTCAAGCAGACCTACATCGGTTTTTAGAGAGTTATGCTTGATTTAATCTCTTTGCAAGCCTGAACAGTGTCAGACTGAACAGTGTTTGGTGACCATGCTGTTATATTTGTCAAGACTTTTTTCTGACTTTTTTGTGAACAAACTACGCTTGTTGGTGTCACTTTTGATAAATATCTTGGTTGAAACTCCACTTACGTCTTTACAAGAACAATGCAAATTGGTGAAAGACGACCTGTTAGAAAAAAAATTACTTCTCGACATGTGACACTACCTCAAATATGGGATCAATATATTAACATAAGCTGACAACAAAGCAGACCTAATCTCATGAGGGGAGGAAATTCTTTACCATTGTATTATTCAATTGTTACAGGTGGTGGGGTTTCTGGTATAATCATCGCTCTAGCAAATAACTTTAATGCAGAAAGTTTTTTCACAAAGCACGAGTCTGACACTCACATTATAATTCACATAAAGGATGCGATGGAAAATAAATATATACGATAACTTGTTACATGTAGTAGTACAGATACTGACGAATTACTTCTGCATTTGTGGCGTTGTTATCATGTAAATTCTATCACTGAATAGTTAGGGGTGATATCAGAAAAATCATTATTGACTGGGGGCAATATCACGTCTTCATTTCATGGATTCAGCAAGAATACAAGTTAGAAGAAATTTGTTAAAAATCCTGGCTTGTTTTTATCAATAAGTCACAATAAGGAAACTAAGAATATTGAAAGATTAAAGTGTTCCCTCTATGGTTGCAATTCTGAAAACCTACTTAGTCCAGACGTAGATTTATGTTATATCATAATTTTTATGAAAACAAACAGTCCTCTGATTTGCTTCCGTCTACCAAGGACGCTTCACACCTTCATATTTTAAGCGCCAGTTATCTACAGAGATCTTCATACCCAACTTTAGATACATCAGTTTCGTAATAAAATAATCTACAAGGCTTGACCCCATGTTGTGATCGATAATGTAAGATAAGGATCTTAGATCACGATCATAACCACATACATGTAGATTTCACTTTATCATTAGGGGATTGAATATCTTGTGGACAAATGTTTTGTATTTGTATAATTGTGCATGAGATGTAATGAAGATGTCACTAGTTTAGAGGTGACATTTTGTATACATGACAGTTAGTAGAAATAGGGGTTTTATGCAACAAATGCATATATATGTATGTTATATAAATGTTTTATATAAAATGACTGGTTAAAACAAAATTAACGATTGAAATAGTTTGTCGATTGTTAAATTATGTTAGAAATGAGAAATATAAAAACACTATTATATCTCCTTTTTTAATTAATTCATTGCCCGTCCGCCGTTAACTTTGATATGCCATATTTTTAATAAAGTTAAATTGCAACAACTTATTCAATGCTCATCGTTATTGTTAAACCGTCGATAACTATTTTTTTGTTTTGTTTTTCCGTTGCAATATTCTATTTTGACAGAATTTTAGTTCAGTTAGTTGATGAATAATAGTATTGCTGTTCAACTAAGTTCACCTTTTTCATGTAATTGCTTTACATGAATAAACTAGTCAATAAAAAAGTTTTCATGGTATCTTTGTTTAAATAAACCATAACTGTAGTGGTGAAATTAAAACAGTTACATGTCAGTTTCTATCATGCCGACAAATAAACTACAACACTTAATTAATGTTTGAAAGTATTCATTTATCAGCAAAATATGAATACATTAAAACGAAAATTATATGCATATACAAAGTGTAAATATATTACAAGCAATGAAGGAATATTACATCAATAAAATTGTTTTAAAGTAATATTATTTTATAATACTGATTTCATTGGCTCTTTTAGTCGAGTAAATCTACCAAAAATTATATGATCTTAACAGTCCAGAATAATATTTTATCTAAAATTTTATTGCTAGATCATTTGACAAATACAACTTATCATCAATAAAACAGAGACAGGAAGGTTATCTTGTCATAAAAGTGTACCCGCTGTGCCTTGCTATACACAATGTATTATACAATCCCACCAGGGGTCCCTATATCCTATAGCGCACATTATAAAATTAAGGGGAAAAACATTTAGAATCCAAAACTTTTGGAAAAAAGTGCAAAATAGACCAAAACTTCATACATAGATATTTTAAAAATAAAAATGCTCCGGAAACTAAAAACATTTAGCTTTCTCAAGTCGTTTGCACAAATTTGATCAAAGAACCGGAAAGGCTTTATTTTTTAACATATATCAACAAAGGTATTTTTTCCTTCTTATTCTATAGTAACGTGAGTAATCAAATATAACCTTAAAATAGACCAAAACTTTACAATTTTACAAAAATATAAAAACAACCAAATGGAAGAAGAAAGATGAAGCTTTTTACCATCATTTGCGCAAAATTGGTATCTTCAACAATAAAAAAGATGTGGCCGTTTAAAGAATTGTTCCCTATACTTTTCTATTGAAAGTCGAGCATCGATTTGAGATCATGTATGGGCCTAAAAGTTGGACATGGATACAGGCTGCATATACATGTATTCACTTTGAACCTTATGATTACGTAAAGTCAATACGGGATATTGGTCACATGAAAATGATACTTTATCTCCTGTTTGGATTCGAAAGCCGCCGATTCCTTCGGTATGCTTGCAACTAGTGACCTGTGGTGTTAGAAACATATGCAATTCTGCGACATGCGAATGCTATCAAGCTGGCTAAGTATGCATACTTGGGTGTGAAAGTAAATTACAAGATTGTGCTAATCCTGTTTCGTCTTTTCATAAGTTATGTGAGAATATGTACCATTTAGATTATGATACATTTTACAAATATTCCATAGAAATCAAAATACGTTCTTAAGGTAGAATTCCCATAATAGCTGCTGTCAAACTTCGGGCGATGTCGGGTCATGTCGACCAATTACGTAAGCGGTTTTCGTCGGTGTCGTTATCAATCGATAAAGATCGGATGAACTTTTTTATTGTGTAAATGCCTCATTTTTCAAATATTATTATTATTTTTATTGTATTACCTCACAAGAATATTAATTCTCTCAATTATTTGAGAAAATAGGTAGAATTCGTGTAAAAAGTTTAAACCGGAAGTTTAAAAATCCAATTCAAATAATGGTCGAAAAGATTCGTCCCCTAACAGATTCGTCCCCGAACAAATTCGTAATCAATAAGTTGTTGATGATTAATGCAATTAGACCGTAAAATACCACTATTTTATCTTTAAATTGTCAATAATGGCGTTTAAAAGTAAAATATATACTGTAAAGATGTGTTTACTTCATATTATGATGGTCACTAGAGTTTTGACATTTTTTCAAAAAGGGGGTTGATGTATTAAAATGGCATTTTGTTTAGTTATCTGTGGTAAAAGTTTTTGTTCTTTGTTTTATACATTGCCATTTGGTTTAAGGTAAATTATTAAATGTGTAACTAGGAGTGCAGAAACTGTTTTCATAGTCAAAAAATAAGGATACGGACTTGTAGTTTTTATAGCTGGTGAAAATCGTCACATTTTCTGTTGGGTCTCCCTATTATTAACTTGGTATGTGTGTAAAAATACCAAGGTAAAGTTATTAAAGTTGATGTATTTGCATTCATTAAAGTATTGTGAATTTTATCAAACAAAATTTATGAAAATAATTTGATTATTTAATTCAATTTTTAATTTTAAAGACATATACCCCTTCAAATTTATAGTGTGATTCTTACTTATAACTCAATTTTCAAAAAAAATGTTATAAAAAATTTATTGGACGGTAAAAATTTAAAATATTTTGCCAGTGAATCTAGGTTGTGATCCTGATTATAAAGAAAGTAGCAAAAGTCTTATTCCTTGATATGTGTATTATGGGTATTCTACCTTAATTCAATGTTTGTCAAGTAAGGGTTGATTTATTGTGAATTAACCAGTTTAGTTGGGTCCAACGCCGTAGCAGCACATCGTTAAGGTCATATCACGGCCGTCCTAGAGAAGCTAAATATCTTGGTTAAGGTCTCTACCAGTTACTAAGCATGTTCTTTTGACAGTACCTGACATAATTAAGAATCCGTGGTAGGAGGGAGAATTTCCATAGAAATCATTTTATGAACAAACTCCATGAAATAATTCATTGCCCGGTAATATAATAAAAAACCTCACAATCAGCAGACTAGCGTGCTACCAACTGAGCTAAATCGGAGCTGTATTGTTACCCATTTACGCAACAAACATTACATTAAGGGACGTAATCATGTAACCAGGCGCATTAAAAATCTTTTGAATAAATTTAAAGTATTTTAAAAGTTTCTATTATAAACTTACTTGACTAGTAATATACTGTACCATGACCACATAACTTCAATAAAAAGGAAATGCACTTTGTTGACCTTTGACCTAAATAACACATTTTTATCACAAAATAGGGTTTTAAACATTCTTTATGTGGCTCAGTTAGTCATCTAGCAACGTGAATTAAATAATGAACTGCCTTTCAAAAGTTTTCCACATTTGTAAAAAAATCTCTAAAAACAGGTATACCACTCGCTGTTAATTTTACACCACTGTGGCATAACCTTATTGATTATTAAATGTCTACTTAAACGGTCATGAAGCATCAATAAACACAATTCAATAGATTTAAACAATAACAGCGCCGACGAATGCCGTATGTAAGTGAACCAGTTTTGAACCATGTTGACTAGTTTCGGTTTGGCGCTTTCTGTTGGTTAGTTTTTGAACGGGGGTCAACTCAAAGCAATTTTATTGAGCCACATTTCTGATTAAGTTTGATTAAAGGTTAACAGCAATAAAAAGTAATATTTCTGATAGACGCTCTTATAATAATAAGAGATGGCTTATGTTCAGAAATTAAATCACCACTGCTTTTGTATGATCCATTTTGATGTATTGAGATTTTTTTCTCACAAAATTAGGGATGTTAGTCAGTTCCTATATCTTTTCCTGATACAATCTGAAGCAGTTCAATTGGTAAGTATGTCCTTGCAGATTTTATCATTGAATTCCTTTATACGAGAAACAAATATAAAAATTGAGATATTTACAGAAGTGATGAAATTTAGATAGTTATTTACTATAAAAATACTTAGCCAGCATTTCAAACAAGTCAAATCATTTACAAAAAAGTTATTCATGATTAAATTTGGCAAATTGACATTAACAAATAAGTGTAAAATCTAAATAATCCAACTAATTGGACCTACTTTTTGAAGAGTATACAAGGGGAACAAACTGACCAAGGTCCCTCGTTGTGAAAGGCAAATTGTGAGTACATATACCTAACTAGTTAATATCAGAGACGTTTATAACATTATCTCTGTTACTATGTCTATCTTTTTTTGACAACACTAGAAGATAAACAATAAAGAGTTCATAATGGAGCCATTGGTTTAACATTACATGTGAAACAGAATGAATTCTCATTAGAAATTACTGAAGCTACAGATGTTTTTTCATGGCATTGATATGAAAACTCATTAAAGTTAGTTGACATTGGTTATATGTGTATCTAAGCAATTTCTTATACGATAAAAAATTATCTGAAATTAAATATAATATGAATATAGGAATTTTACAGAGTCACAAATGGCATACAGACAAATAACTCACGACAATTTCTGAGAATTCATATTCAGATTGTTCCACAGGCATTCAACCGACAAGAATTTGAAGAAGATTTCTAGTATGAAGGGGATGTATTTAGCAGAGGTGTAATGCACATCACTTTTTCCCTCATTGTAGCTAGCTTTTATGGTGGTGTGGTTATGTTCACTCAATGGCGCAAGACTACTGTATTAAACTGTTAGAGACATAGATATCGCGGTACAGAATATCATTTTATCAGTGTAGTAACTACACACTAAAAACTTAAGGATATATTTAGTGGAATGAACTCTCCAGTATAATACTGGACATAACCCCTCCACCTGTAGTGGTTATAGTTGAATACTTGTATGCAGTGAAACCTATCAACTTTGGCAGAATGCGGACTCGGGCATCATACCTTCTCATGAAATTGAAGTAGGCAGTTGCTTTCCGACTTATTCGCAGGAATAGTAGATAAGCAAACTGATCAAACAGAAGGAAATAGCATGACACAGCTATAGCTAAAGTATTTTATTGTTTAAATAGCTGCTAAATATCAAAAGAATATAATCTATGTTCTTGCTTTCTTAACAAGTTAAGTGACAACAAGAAAAATGAAACAAACATATACATGTTTGATTTTATTTTATGGCACATGTGATAAAAAAATTGTCTAAATTTTGGAAAAAGCAATCTGGATCTACAAGTGCACTTCAGCTGTAACATACACACTATTTCATATTTTTTTTACAAAATATAAGTAAGGAAAACTCTGCATAATTAAAATGCATCACAATCCTGATTATTGTTGCTTGGCAAAGAACTATCTAAAATATTCACTTAAATATACTGACAAGTAAACAAATGGAATTGCTGATATACTTTAATGATACAGGAAAATCAACTAAACAAAACTTATAACGCAACACGTAAATACGTGATAGTTTCCTTAATATGTAACATTTTTCGTTGAATTGTACGCAAACATTAAATATGTTCAACACAATCGATTTGAATAAACGGTTTGAAAATTTTACACATTATTTTTCTAAAATAACAATTTATCGTGTTAAACAGATTACGTGTGTCACGTGAATCACGTGCAAATATGGAATTTCAAAATTTCAAAGTTCAATACTCTATTGGCCGCTTTTCACTTTAACACATTTCGTTTTATCAAATAGACGTTTATTATGCCACGATTGCGCACTGAACTTCGGGGTCAGGCCATTGAATTGTTGCAAGCTGGAACTTCAACGCGACAAGTTGCAAGAATGATGCGATGTGCTCCGTCAACAATATCCAGGCTTTGGCAAACGTTCAATCAAACAGGTATGTAACGGAACCGATATTTACTTCATACTCGTCTTATGATTTTTCATTCCTGATCGTTGAAGTTTGAAGTTCAAAGAACAGTATTCAGTTTCTTTCTTTCATCGTTTCAGGTCAAGTTTCTGATCTTCAAAGGAGGAGTCGTGAACGTGTAACGACAAGACAACAGGATAATGCCATAAGACTACAACACCTACGAAACAGAAAACTGCCAGCAACAACAACAACTGTTGTAACCGTAGGAACACACAATAGATCAGTAAGTGTGCAAACAATTCGTAACAGACTGAGAGAGAGGGGTATCCATTTTAGGCGTCCTTACGTGGGTCCGGTTTTGTTAGCAAGACATCGCCAGGCACGTTTACGTTGGGCTACGACGCACAGACGATGGCAAGCTATTCACTGGAATCTAGTGATTTTTTCCTGATGAGTCGAGGTTCACTTTACAAAAGACAGATGATCGTGTACGTGTTTACCGATGTCAGGGTGAACGCTTTAGTGACGCCTGTGTCGTGGAAGCTTATGTTTTAAGACGATTGTCAGTAATGGTATGGGGTGGTGTAACACATAACGCTAAGCTTGGCTTGTTGTTATTCCTGGTACTCTCAACGCTCAACGCTATTGTGACATATCCTTCGTAATGTACTCCTTCCATACGTCAATGCCAACCAAGGAAAAGTCATATTCCAGCATGACAATGCTAGGCCACATGTTGCTCGTGTCTGTACACAGTTTCTTCAGGAAAACCACATTTCAACATTGCCTTGGCCTGCATACTCAGCAGATCACAACCCCATCGAGCATTTATGGGATGAACTTGATAGGCGTGTACGGCAACGTCATGTTTAACCTCAGACTCTGCAACAACTGTCTGATGCCTTACATCAGAAGTTTGACAATATTCCGTTGACATTTGTTAGGCGCTTAATTGCATCAATGCGTCAAAGATGTATTGCCGTTGTCAACGCAGAAGAAGGACACACTAGATACTGATAGTGTTAATTCCAGATTATGGTGACCTATGTTGTTAATTGTAAATGAATAAAAGAAGTGAATAAAATGTGTATTGAGTATTCTTATAGACTTATTCTAGTATCACATTATATATATTTATAATCACATAGCCCATGCTACCTATCTTTGCAAATGTACACTGTTGCGGTAGATGTTTTGCCTAGTATATATCTATCAAATGAGTGACAGTGCCTGCATCCATATCCAATACATTTACAAGGAAATAATCTACATCATTGTGGGTATAGATCTAAGTAAGATTTCATTGTAGTATTATACAATGTATGCTAATCTTCTTACCCATAGAATTACATTAATAGATTCCCATATGCACATGAACTTGATTTTCTAATTGAAAATAATTTTAATCATTGGAAGGTTGGGTATTTTCGTGTTCACATTTAAAACTTCTAATTCCCAAGTTATTTTAATAGTGTACCAAAGTTTTGAAGTGAACATCTGAAAATGCTTTTTATCAAACACTGGCAAAATAAAAACAGCTAGAAGGACGGACGTGAGTGCTCAAAAACAAAACAACAATGTGTATGAACGAAATTATCCTCATTTTCCATCATCTGATAAATACCAAAGCTCAAGTTTGCCTTGAAATGTCATTTTTTAGACGACCCCTGATAAACGAAATGTACAAAATCACTGTTCCGGAACTGGTCTAACTACCAGTCTTACAATTCGAATGATAACTTGTAAATTTCTCAACGGCAGCAAGAAAGAGTGGTCTTAATTGAAAGAGTGTGAAAATAACATCATAATCATAACCAAATATATGGCATTTACCCCAATATTAATAACTTTATTCGATTTTAAACACGGCGGCGGCTAATACGTACGTATGCGAATCGACACTTCATTTCAAGCGCTTGTTGACTCGGAGTGTAAACATCGATTATGAAATTTGTATACTTTAGAAGAAAAATGGTTAAACTTCGTAACCAGTTTACTTTTTTAAGGCTTTCTCTGTGTTTAAATCGCAGTTACATGCAAAATAAGATTAAGTGAGCCGGAACTGGTCCTTTACCGGAATTGTTTCAATGACTGTATTATCTTCGATTTCAATCAGTACT
Source organism: Mactra quadrangularis (assembly GCA_025267735.1). Taxonomy (NCBI): domain Eukaryota; kingdom Metazoa; phylum Mollusca; class Bivalvia; order Venerida; family Mactridae; genus Mactra; species Mactra quadrangularis. Next base: position 12,905,462 of record CM046311.1, read on the forward strand.
ATGTACGGTCATTCCCATTTCTGCCAAGTTTCAGTAATTTATTCCAATTATTTACTGTGATATTAACGATTTTCCAGCAAGAAATGTCACATGTTGAACAACTGTCCATTTCATTTATTAATACTATTTCCGGTTCGTTGCATTCGGAACACCCTCGACCTTTCATGATTGAATAATCTCGGAAGGATTCGTCGGGGTTCTTCACTTGATTTTGGTGATTTTACTACCTACGCGAGGCGAAGCACATAACGCTTACACAAAATAGTTCTTGTAGTGTACACACAGATCTTTGTCTAAACATATTTATTTGTTTTAAATTGAACCAAATATTGTTCATCGGTACCAATGAAATGAGAAATTTCAAATTTATGGTCTAAAAACGAACTTTCAGTCATCGTCTAAACGATCATGTACTTGTTTACATAGTTTCAATCAGGTGCCAGAATATGTCCGAGGTTGTTCGTAGCGAATGACCGACTACTTTCCGAATGCGGTTCGTTGCTATTAACTACGCAGTTCTATTAGACGGATCTACATTTTTAATCTACGGACATTTTAGTATTACACTGATTTCTTGAATCTACTGAATTGTTGTCGTCATGCAAGATGCAAATATTTAAAAGTAATTTCTTATATAATGCTTTAATAATAAGATAACCCATTAAATTAACGTCAATAAAACACAAGTGGATCCACGGGGGTGCGAACCCGGTGTATGCCAAGGTTTTTCTATCGATCGTAAAATATGATATTTAAGGGAGACTCCATGGGGTGGGATGATGCACGGGCAGGTTGATACAGAACAATAATTCAATCCCCCTGCTAAGCCTTGCTAGATCCGCCTACGAATATAAAATTTACTATATGATTTAGTAAACTCACTTTTTTTGAAAATATTATTTTCTTAATAAATGGTTGGTTTTAAGGGGGCGGAGTTGCGTTGTAGCAACACATTGTAGAAGTCGCATCTTATCGACCTGTCAACCCATATACTCATCTTTCCTGGGTGGTTAGAATTTCAATGTTGACCGTTTACTAAGCACATACTCTGTGACTGACAACTAGCTGCCTGACATGGTCTAGAATAAGCAAGGGAGAAAAGTGGTAGAAATAATTTCTTGAACACACTCTGCGAAAGTATGATATTGAATAACGTAGGGTAATTTGGGAGAATTGTCCTATTTATAATATGGGAGAATTTTTAAATGGTGTTTTAATGCTTTAAAAATGACAAACTATTCATTTTTTATTTGGAATAATGTTATGTACAAATGTATCTATCCATTTCTATCTCTAAATGTTAGTTTGGATAAATTTGAAAAGATAGGAATTTTCTCCCATATTATAAATGGGAGAAAATTTCCATTTTTCTCCTATTAAAATCCCATGGGAGAGCCATTCTGCCATGGGACTTTGCCAATTCCCATGGGAATTTTGAGTTTGACTTAACATTAATCATATTAGTTAAAGATATATGGATGAAAGTTTACTGGTGTTATGTCCATGTGTAGATCTACATTTATTGAAAATTTGAAATAAATCTAATGAAAAATAAAAAAGTAAGTTTGTAAGATTTCTTGATTCGCAAATGTATTCCGGACTGTGTTAATTATAATCGGTTCCTTATAAGTTATATTTGAGTTAATGTTTAACAACAAATCCTTATTCAGTTTAAACAGTTCCTTTTGTATTGTAGTGTTTTTGTTTTGCGTTTGCTTACTACTATAGTACATGTACCTGGCACACGTTTAATAAATTTTATTCGTGATGTATTCAAAATTTGCAAAATAACCGTGTTTTACGTCACACAATGCTAAAGAAAACATCACCAATTTTGAATAACATAGAGAAATTCCGATTTCTTTACATGTAGCGTTTTTCAACCAATAGAGCGAGGAATAGCTCCTTCTCACCAGTATGGCATCTTTTGTCTATCCATTAGGATTAGATTTTAAGATAGACCACAGAATCAGCTCAGGCAGTTACGCCGAAATAATAAATGATACTTCTAAAATAAAGGATCTATTGACTAGTTCACTTGACAAGTACCGTAGTGTACTGCACTGAAACAAAACTTATCAATATTCAGTAAAGGTGTGACACGTAATTAAGCATTATTCATAATTTTTCAGCCGCGCGACAAGCTAAGTTGGTACCACACATCGAAGGTCATTCTCCCTCCTACCAATGATTCTTGATAGAGCAGTAACTGTTGTCAGTCAATAACGAAAGTATGCGCTTACTAGTAAATTAAACAAAATTTTGACAAAAAGAATACTTTTATGCTTTTAATCATATTTCTGTCTGCCATTTTGGTTGACTTCGCCATAAATTATCGCTTTAGGGTAAAACTGTTTATTCTTACCTCATGATCACCAATAATTCAGTAAACAATTTTAGTTTTTAATTATTTGGTCAATTTTATTTATTGCAGCTCGGTATAAGTGATAAACCTAATGGCACACGTCTTGCCTTTTTTTTGTTTGCTGGTGGAACCTTCGAGGCAAGAAATGATCATTATAACGATGAAAATGCAATATTTAAAGACTATAAAGATGCTCAAAAACACATCGACAAGACGTTTGTTAAAAATGAGCTGAACACAACCCTTAGTAAAGTCGGTAAATATGATTCCTATACAAATGTTTCTCAGCGTGAAGTCTTATATATACTTTTCCTGATAAACTCCACTTTTATGTTTGTTTGTTTGTTTGGGTTTTACGGCGCACCAACACAGAAAGGTTATATCGCGCCGAGCACTTTTATGAGTCTCTTGTATGGAAATATACTAAACTATCTGTAATGTGAAAAAACATTTACAATAGATGTTATAGCAGTCAAACACCCTGAGGCGAAAATGTGTTCTTTCTGAAATTAAACTGTCGTGAACAGTTGTGGTATAATCACCAAACTTCCTCTAACTGTAAAACAATTATTAATGCACATAGTACAGATAACGTTTGTGCTGGTTCGATGAAGGTCAAATGAAAAGAATTAACATCAATGAGTTAACATAACACATATTGATTGATCAGGATTCAGATTAGTGAATGTCTTAATATACGTTTTGCATGATATATATATATCAGTCTTCTATATTTTCAGGAAAAGGAACAGCAATCTCGACTGCCCTTCTAGACGTAGGTAAGGATATATATTCAAAGAAACAATCATATAATAAAGGACAACGTACAAGGAATGCAGATCAGGTGGTAATTATAATGAGCGACGGTAAGTTTATCTTTAAAATATGTTTCTGCCAGTTCAAAGTTGATTTCATTATCATCCATTTCCAAAAACTATAGTTTCAGTACAGTTACGAGCGCAATGTCTAATCAGATTGCTTCCACAAATTGCAATTCATGTTACAGAGTAAAAAAGTGAAATTTTTTATACAGTCATTTTTGCCCCTTATGTACAGCCACAAGCTAGCCCAGTTTGGTAGCACGCAAATCTACCGATCGAGGGGTCGTAGGTTTGATTCCTGGGCGGGCATACTTTTGTATAGCTTGCTCATTATTCCTACGGTCATTCTCCCTCCTAACAATAATTTTAATTATGTAGGGCATTGTCAGTTCCTAACGAAAGTATGCGCTTCGTAGTTGGTTAACAGCTAAATCCAGAGATTCAGCCTCTCCAGGCGGAGTAAGAAGGTTCACTGACCGCCGTTATATGACATATACAATGTATGGCTACGGCTCTAACCCAATTAACCTTGAATTAGCAAATGGCAAAGAAAACATATGATAGAAATTATCACACTGCACAACACAGTGGGTTTTCTCTCGTTAAAGTGCAATTATCATTTTATTCAAATCATAAACTCATGTTAGTATTTAAAACGTAGCATATGATTATAAATACATTAATATATCAATTTATCGTTGCCAATTTATCGACGTTTACAATTGTTATCTAATAATGTACTTAGCTAAAAAAGTGATTTACCTTTAAGGCTGAAGTTATGATATATTATTTTTATTAGGCTGGTATAATAAAGAAGGCAACCCAACAGATATTGCTGATAAACTAAAGAAAGAACCATATTATGCGGAAATATTCTCAATACTATTGGGAGCTGACAAGCTAAATCATAACACAGCTTACAATACAATGAAAGATATGGCATCTAACATCGAAGATGAAGAACATTTTTTTCCAATTAAAGAAGATCAGCTTGATGAAGTCATCAAACAAATGATTGAAAACGGTAAACAAAACAATATTATTATATATTTATAAAAACAGGAGAACCCCAGCAATATTTACCTGTTATGTAATTTTAATTTCTAAAGATAATTTGGTAAGCACTTTATCGTTAAGAGATTTAAATATCGAAGGTTTCATAGCGATATAAATGTATACTTACTCTAGGCCAACAAATATCTTTTCTCAAAACAACCATGTGAAGCTTTCTTAATGTAAACAGAATTGAAAAAATCGCATATTTATTTTTGTAATGTATAGATATAATGTATCATTTGAAAATTACGAAAATCAGCTGAAATTTCCATTAAAACAAATTCTGGGTTGTGTGCGTATTATCAGTAACATTCGGCTTACGATGATTTTAGAGTTAAAGAACCGCTTTTATCATGTAAAGAAATTAAGTCGAGCGACTCACTTTCTATACGTGGTAAAAGATTACCGGATTAAATCATGTAGGTTCCTTACCTGACATAGAACCTCGAATTGATTCATATAAGGCAAGCGATGTTGTATTATAAAACTTTAAAATACTGTTGGTTATTTTAGATTTGACAAGTTATATGATTTTATTTGTTATCTTTCAACCGCATTAGGGCGAGCTAATTAACATAACATCAGACGTCCAATTTCTAGATATTCATAATCCGTTCACTAATGAAAGGATTAGCGTATACTTGGACAAACAAAGTCAAAAGTCTTTGGACACGAAGGATTACTTTGTTATGTAGATAAGCCCTTGGTCTTACGTTGTTGTAACACTAGCCCCGGCGAAATGTCAATAATGATGTTTTATTAGAAATATTTGTTATTTTAATGAATTATATAATGTAGGCACGTATAAAAAAAGTCAAAATTATTGTTACGGTGCAGAAAATGAATTGAATTCCGTTACTAAATAAAATGAACAAATATAAATGTATTTAACAACATTTTGTATAAAAATTAACAAACAGATGAAATACAGTGTAACCTGCATTAATGGCCACCTGGAATATGCGGTCACCTGCTGTAAGCGGCCAGTTTGGCTTCCTCCCGACGAAAATCGTGCAATATTGCACCTAGAATAAGCGGTCACCTGCTGTCTGTGGCCACTGGTCAGTCATTTCTTCTAAAAACGGTCAATTTACCTGTAATAAGCGGTCACCGACCGCGATTTTTTCAATTTTTTGAATTAACAACGTGTCACCAAAATTTCATTATCTTAGCGGACGTGTCAAATACTAGCATTATCGATTTTTATGACGATGAATTGACGGGAACATGTTTAATCACGTGATAAGAATCGCATTAAATGCCAATGTTTTTGTTTGAAAAATTACTAAAGGTGTCTCTTAGTTAGATTAATCGTTCAACAAATTGCGTAAGTTAGCTTAACTAGAGAAAGTTTTTTTATCACCATTTTATCATTTATAGTCGTGAATAACGATGTCAATGTTAAAGATTATCAGTATTACATTTGCGGCCACACACTCCTTCAAAAATTGTCAATTTACCTGGATTTAGCGGTCACGGTCAAATAAATTTGAAATTAACTGCTTGTCACAAACAATGTTATCAACCCATCCAGTTAAGTCATTAAACAGACAAATTTAATTTATACAAGCGTCGTCACGTGACGTTTGATTTCCGATATACAAATGACACTTGTCATCTTTGAAAATCAATAAATAATAAGCTCTGCATAAACACTTAATCTGCTAGTTTTACTCAATTAGTTAAATTAGGTTATAAGAAGGTTTGACAACTGGCAATTACAATTGATTTCAATACTAAAATATTTTTACGAAGATCAAATAAGTAAGTGAGTTATACGGAAAATAACCGGATTACGGGTTTGTAACGTAAACAAAACGGCGACAGTGTCGTCAAGTTCGTAACCGCTATTTTGGCAGAACCTGTCTTAAAATTATCGGAAATATTTGAAGCTCACTTTAATATCAAGAAAGAGTAACGTTACACCCGATGTATATGGACACAATTATTACGTAAAAGAATGTCATTTAAATCATATTATAAACAAACCAAAGACATTCAAAAATGGCGAATTTTTGTGTACAGTCAGAACGAACTGCTTGATGCAGTGTAATTAAACCTGGTTGAAGCGGCAACCTGCTGTAAGCAGTCAATCTGGCCACTTCCCGTTCCTGGCCACTTAGGGTAACACTGTATATAAAATAAAACTTGAGTAGATGAATGTCCAATTCTCTATTGATTCTGTGTTTCTTTGTCAAAAGTCTCCGATTTATATAAATTGAAATTCCCATTTTTGAAATCCAAGTTACGATGTTATTTCTGTTATTCCAACACTGTTTATTAATATTTATGACCACATTAAATGAATATACTGTAATAAATAAACTTGAAGACTGAATGATGATCAACCAAGGATAAGTGACCTTTATGAAGACACGTGGAACGTTCAAGAATGTTTAAGAATCATTTAAGAACAGGGTAAAATGACAATTGAGTAGTACATTTAAGATTCTTCCAGTAAATATGATGCAACATCATAAAACAATGTAACATTGTATAATTAATTACAGATTAGACATAAAACCATAGTAACATAGTTTTTGTTTATAACATACAGTATGCAACATAATTATAGACATTCGCTTGTTCTTTACAGGCTCATCATTAAATTTACAGTGTGGTCAAACTGATCTGGCACTTACAAGATTAGAGAATGATTCTAAACCAGTAAATAAACACGACGCAGTAAAGGGAGCATGGCCATGGATGGCACAATTGGTAGATGTAAGTTTTATTTTACTAAATATGTATTACTGAAATCAAGATTATGTCTTAATACAAGAAATATTTATGTTATGAACCTTTGATCATAATTCAGCGATACAGTTGTACATAGTGCCAATAGAAAAGATTAGTTAAGCTTGGGATCCTAGTTATACTATAAGTAATAATGGATTCAAAGTTGACATCATCTTCGTCTTATTTCGTTGACATCATCAGTTAACTAATTAATTAAAGGAATTCAAAATCTTACTGAAGATCAGTATTTTATGCTGTAACAAAATTCAATAGAGAACTTTTAAGTTTATATGACATCTTGGACACCAATATTGGTGAAACCTGATAGAAATGTTCCTTGCACTCAGCAATCAATTTATGCAGACTATTCTTACAATCGAAATGAGTCAAGATGGTCTCTGCATACTGCCTATGCTGCGCACCAGTTTATCAAAACTACCAAATAGTACTGTCCATCTTACTGGAAAAGAATTTCATTGGACAAACAGAAATGGGGGAGCAAGTTGTACTTAAGATAAGAAACTATTTGGTTAGGACAGTTGTTACACAGTTGTGCCAAAAAGAAGTGAGCATTAGCTTTGAAACTTGCTATTGAAGATAATTCTTCTAAGTTATGTATTGGTCTTAAATGAGCTTGTATAAATAATTATTTGGCAATGATATCCGAGTGTATACTATACAACTTCGTGCCATGACAAGTCACAATTTAGACAATGTACTTCATAAAATGAAACAATCGACATGTTTGCAAAATCATTTCAGATTTCATATTTCTTTATAACGAGTTACATTATTCAAGTTTAATGTTGTTTTACAACTATAATCATAATCATATGTTAATATGAATTACAAATTGCCTGTAACATTTATATAACATTAAATGATTCAATATTGCCCAATATTAAAGCTCACTGACCACACGCTTTAGCATATTATCCAAGAATAAACCACTAACCTGATGCTTCTTTTTCTTTAAACTGTATATGCCCTAAGAAAGAATACTGTATTTTATGAAAGGCTATGATATAGTCTCCGTCTTTGAATTCAAATTGAGTCAGACTATACTTTCAATGTAATAAATACTGTATACTTGAAAATTAAACAATATGACATAACACTGAGCCTACTTAACTACAACCCTAAACAAGTGGCAAATTTGTTGAACAAAGAACTCATTTTTGTCTATAGACAAATGACTGATATTTGTTAGAGTATACGCCAATACTTTCATTGCTGAACGGATTATGAGTATTTAGAAATGGCAAGGCTGGCGTTATGTCAATTATGTCCCATTGCTGTTGAAACAAAACATATATTATCATATAACTTGTCATATATAAAATTACCACGAGTATGTTAAGGTTTTATAATGCAGCAAATCGTATCTTATATTATGTAAACTAAGGAAGTCAATTGTTGTGCGAATGTATCACACTATTATTCATTCTAAGTATCGTGATAATCTTATAATGTTCACAAATTCATTTCAGAAAAATGGTGTTTTAGTATGTGGAGGATCTCTTATTGACTCAAAGTGGATACTAACAGCTGCTCATTGTACTGCAAATACTGATAAAGTCATTTTAAGTAAATTTTCTTCTTTATTTCATTACAGGAAGTAGAGCGAAATGGTTATTTCTGCAATGTATTGAATTTAAAAGAGTAAAACTCGTAGGGCAAATATTTTATACGGACTTGAACTGTGTGTATTTCATTTTAGATATTTTGTAGACAGAGAACGCGATTTGCCTGGGAAAGAACAGAATTTTCATTACTGCAAACATGTACTAATGTAATATATCCATACTTTCAAGCTTTTCCCTTTCCACAATTTCTTATTAGTTCCCCAACAAAAAATTTCATACTTGCATTCTGGGACCAGGTATATACATGAATCATCAAATGTATATACAACCATGTTAATGTGATTACTGTGCGTTACGCAGCGATAATCAGAATATTAAGTCAGTTATTTACCCGTGTGTACTCTTCAAATATGTATGTCCAATTAGTTTGATAACTCGGATCTACCCTTACTTTTCAATGACAATATGCCAAATTAAATATTGGATTACATTTACGCAATCTTTTTAAAATTTGTTTAAAAATCGAAGTATTGTTAGGGTTAATATCTATCTAAATTTCATCCCTTCTGTAAACATCTATATGAATAAGAAAGATATTATATTAAATATTGTGTTATCCTTACATGAGACTTTAATGGTAAAATCTGATGATTACAACTTTAAAGACCTTCTGACCAATTGGTCTGCTTCAGATTTTATAAAGGAAAGAAAACTCACTAAAGTCCGTAATTAAACATTAAGAAACGTTTGTCAAATTGCTTGTCCGAACACTCCTTAATATATTTTTTTCAGACAAAAGGAAATTTTTTTATCAATTAGGAAAAATATGAACAAATCTTAATTAATTTTTTTTTCTGTATAACGTGCGACTTTTCGTCGAGGTGTTTGTCTTGCCGTTAAAGCAGATGATTTTATATTTTTATTTTGATAATTTCAAGCAAAATAATTGTACATTTACTCCTAATTGGATTTGTTACTAAAACATGCTTCAATCGTTCTATGTAGATTAGTTTCATTGATGAAACGGTATTTTATTTAGACAATATAAGAAGATACACCAATTAGCTCCAATAAGTAAGCAACTTGTTGATTTAATGAAATGTTATTTGGAGTATATGTATGCCCTTTAAATCCTCATAACCTTGATTTATTTCAGAAATTCTAGAACTGGGAGATAATGGAGGTGTTGTATCGTGCGATATAAGCAAAAAGATACCCCATGAAAACTATAATACAGATGAAGGCAAAAAATTTGCATATGATATAGCGTTGATTAAGTTAACAAAAGAAGTGAAGATGTCAAAATCTCTCTTACCAATTTGTCTTCCGGATAAAAATGGTCAGTTATCATATATTTTGATACTGCAACCTTAAGCCAAGCGTAGATTAATATGAGGAAAAATCAAAATAGTATTGATCAATTGCCATGACCGCAACTTTTTGGTATGGAAAGACAGAAACCCTCAGCTGCTGTCTCGAAAAAAAATATTTTCTGTGTAGTCAAGTAATAAATAATATCACAGCTGGCTTATCATTGTCAACTTTCTAGCATTAAAGTTTGCTAACTGTATTTTTATTGTTTTTCGTTTTTGTTAGGTTTGGTGCCGTAGCAACACATTTTATAGGTCATATAACGGCGGACAGTCAATCTAATCTCGTTCATGGGAGGACTAAAATTCTGGATTTATCTGTTAACTAGATACTAAGCGCAAACTTTGATCAGTGACTGGCGACTGATATACATAATTAAGAATAATTGAAACGATGAGGAATGGCCGAAGCAATAATTTCATGACCTCTAATTCATGTATATTATGTATAATTTTAGCGACATTCAATAAAGGTGTTTATGGTGTGGTCACTGGATGGGGTAAATCAGTAGCTACTGGAAACACAAACAAGCATCTTCAACAAATGCAAATGAAAATACAAACATGTGAAGATGATGAAAATTTCAATAATGAAATCATGTTCTGTGCAGGAAGTAAAGGTAATGCATTGCCATATAAGAACATCAACATTATAGACATCATATACGACTATGACTCTCTCAGATTAAGTCATATACACTTCAAAAACAGTTTTTTGTTAGTTTTATTTATTAGAAGAATTCACACACATTGATTCTAAACATAAAAAACCTGAAGAATAAAACAAACCATTCACCATTACATTATCCAATATTTATTATGCATACTATATTACATCTATGATTCCCTTTTCTAACGTACATGGTATTTATATAAATATACTATATAAAGTTGACTGTTTTACTAGATTTGTTTATTTCAAGCGCGATAACTTAGCATTTAAAATAGAACTTAACAATTAGAAAACATGATAACTAAGCAATTATGAAATGCTGAGTGTTTTTGGAGAGAAAACTTGATTGAAAGAGATTGGATGGGGGCGAAAAAGAAGATGACTTTTTATTGTCAACATTTATTGTTTGACATTCAAATTATAATGTATGTAGTCATTGGAAAACACAATACATTGTATATACATATACATTGTATACGTATAAATAGATACTTAAAACTTTAAATAAGAAAAGATAAAGCCAGAACAAGTAATTTGCGAAAATAAATCGCATAATTGAACTTTTAAAGTGACAAAATACATATAAGTATATTTTCATAAAAGCATCAAGTATAAATGAACTTTTTTACGATTTCCCCACGGATAATAATAGAGTGCTTGTTTGAAACTGTATATAATAACATGCCAGCAGCCATTTTGCCAACGTGCGTTCCACATGTAAAGTATTAACATACAAACAAATTGTCTCTATTTTTTAACCTTAGACCATAACTGTTTTTATCTTAACTTACAGTTGGGGACAAAGTAGTTGATGCCTGCCAAGGTGATAGTGGAGGACCATTTAGTGTACGTATGACAAATGATGAAACACGTTATGTACAAATAGGTAAACCATACTCTTATTCATTGTGTAATCAGTACTTTATGTCGAATACACACGACGTGTATTTTACGAGCGATAATGAAATATCAACTATATTTGTATATGGAATGTATCACATAACATGGAATGTTCAACATAATAGCATATCGATATTGTAATCGAATTCGAGGCATCAGATTAGTAGCTTTTTGCATTATAGCACAACAAAAATCTACATTTTTGGTTTATTGACATGGATTGCGCAAGTAATTCGGTCTTAGTAAGCGCTATATTTGAAATGCATTACAAAATGTAGCGGCGTAGACATTCGACGGACATGTGCAATCAGATTCAGTACGACTGTATGTAGTTAGTTAACCTAAACGCGTGAATTAACAGCCTCCTTGTTAACAATATATGACATATATAATATCTTATAATATAGGACCGCCATTCATCTGCTAAAAATGATTAACAAGTTATGTAACCTCCGACCCGTTTCTGTTCTTTTCATGCATTCAACTGTATCCACTATGTGCTTAAGTAGACACGCCTGCAGTAGTCCAATGTCTTATATAGATCATTTTCATGTAGAGTAGGAAATCATGTTGATTCATCGGTTGATAAGCATTTATAAGCGGAGGGTATCAGTGTTGTGATCCTACGTTATACAGTGTGTTTGTACATTTTAGACGTCGCATAACCTCTTTCTTATGACACCACCAGACTTTGCCCTTTTAAATCCATGTCCAGACAGTGCTCTTGGCGCATTGATCATACTTATTCTTGCTTTTGGTCAATCTAGACTACTTTGCGTCGCAAGAACTCAATGTAGGGATTTGTTTTATATATTCAATACAGTCGTGAGATGGTGTTGCAACTAAATATATGCCTGTATTATTAAAAACGATTATTTATTTTTAAATATTAAAAAATGATATGGCATTTGAGTATTTATTTGCATTTTATATTGAGTTTTAGGGATAGTGAGTAAATTTAAAAATTGTTAAATGATACATTCAATATTCAAATAATATAATGTTATTTCGTCGTGGCATTATCTCCTTTTCTTGTTTATGCGGTAACTTATCAGCCGATATGAGAAATAAGTCAAATATTGGCTGATATGTGCGGATGTGTTTTTTGCGCAAAAATCGTCATACCTTTCTTTTGGCAAATGTAAACGAACTGCTTTTCTTTCATTAATTTTATACAGTTTACTCCAAGCAGTAACACATTTACATTTACATAAGCTACGCTTTGGTTAACGGCAAGAATTGTTTCATCTAAAACTCACTGACATACTAAGTAATATTTGTTACATTGGTCAATTTAGCTTTATGCTGACGGTGACGGCCAGTTTGCTTTTTTTAAACGTAATTTTGTCTTTTACTCATTTACAAATGACTCAAAAACTGTACGCAAGCCCATTTATAGACACTGAGAGAAGAGATTGTACGTATTGTTGTATTTTAAAGAGTTCAATGTATTTTGTGATTGAAACGGCTTTGAGGTAAATGTTTGGTTGTAAGTCCAAGTGAGTGGTTGTGCATGAAATTTGTGTCATTTTAAAAATGTCAAATTTGAGATGAAGGCCACGAACAAGACATTAGTGTTTAGCGTAAGGTCATTTGTTTCCAAATCATATGTCGGATACTATTGTTTACTGCAGGTATTGTATCTCATGGAAATGGGTGCCAGAAAGAGCATGGCGTTTATACAAAACTTGAACCAAGTATGATCAAATGGATAAAAGAAACAATGATAAAACCATGATGAAGACTGATTGAACATAACTAGAAAACTAGAAAGAACAACAGTTAAATACATATTTTTTACATTATCAAACACCATATTGGTACACATGATATTATGGTTGTATGTATTTTCGTGTTCAAATATCACTCGTCATGTTTATTTGTATATATTTTATTCATCGTTGAGCATAATATCACATATTTTATGCTTAATAAAAAACGTCACTTTAATCCAAAGTGGAACACGTTAAAAGACTATTATTTTTTCTTTTAACCAAAGTTCACCATTTGATTATTTTTGTACTCATAGAACTGTAATTTTGTTGTAATGTTTTATTTGTTGTATATATTTTTTGTATATTATACATGTGTTTGCAATGAATACAAACCTTTATTGGTACATTTCATTTTTGAGTTGCAGCAAAAGTTATCTATAAGCCTTCAAAATATAGTCAATGTGGGCCCTATGTTCGAATATGACATATTAACTACTTTTGTTATTTCAAATACAAAAACAATGTACTGATTACAAAACAGAACACCGGGCGTCCGGTGTCGTTAACAATCGCTTTAAAGTTTTTTTATTAAGCATATTTTTCTGCAATTTATTGTCTGATCTTTATGAAACTTCATACAATGATAACATACCATGTGATGAACATAATTAGAAAGTAACCAAAAATCTACATGGCTTTATCATGGATATTTTCCTCTGTAACTTTTGCGTTTAAGTTTTTTAAACCGGCTTTAATGAGGTTCCCACATTACATTTCTTGTGTGATGTATTGTCAAAGCAATAATTGATTTAACGAAAGATTTAAAGGAAGGATTTATCTTTTAAAATTCGTACTACCTTCATTTGAAGAATGTAATCAGAAAACTCAGTAGAAAATAAACGTTTGATAGGTTTTTACGTTTTACGTAAACAAAAACTTGGAAAATCAATGTTCATCAGACACGTGGAGATCCCTGGTTTGCCTGGTTAAGAGATGAATGTTCGCACCGATTGATAATGTTCAATAATTACAGAAAACATTTTTACTAGTTCTTACACTTTATTTCATGAATTCTGTGGAATAAATTGCTCATCTAAATTGGACCTAAATTGGAATTATAATTGCATAAATGTTATTGGTTAAATCTGTTTAACTTCAACATACGAACTCAAACAGACATGTTTACTCGTGGCTATGCCACACTTTAAAATATAAGATGAGTTCACTCGGCGAAATAATAATTGATCTTACACAAAATAAAGAGAAAATTCTAGTTGCAAAATTATCTCTTCCATGTAAAAATCATTTGTATTTTGTGCCAAATTTTTAATTTAGTGTGTTTAATAAATATTTGTTTGCTTTGACAAAAAGTAGTTTGTTTTTTTCTTTATGAAAGCGTGAATGGTTACATTGACTATTGGTCATCAATAAGGGACTTTAGTCAGTTATCTTTCCTTGATAAAATCTGAAGCAATTCAATTGGTAAGTAGGTCCTTACAATTGAAATCCTCGGATTTTATCTTTGAATTCCTATGTAAGCATAACAAATATTTCATCTAATATATTTCTTGTTAATGAAGATATCTACACAAATTTAGATAGTTTCTTACCTTAAAATACTTAGCTTGAATTTCAAACAAATTAAATGATGTGCAAAAACGTTATTTAAGAATAATTTTGGCAAATTGACATCGAAAAGTAAGGTTAAAATCCGAGTAATCCAACTATCTTGGCCTACCTATTTGAAGAGTTTACGAGGGGAAATAACTGACTAAGGTCCCTTATTGTTTACAGTCATCCTTCCTAGGAAATGGTTTATACGTTACAACATAAATACCTAAGAAAAATGTTGTACTTGAACCAAGCATTGAAAGTTTACAGTGATTTAATTCACGCATATTAATCAATTCACAAAGCAGGCAGCATAATATAAATACAATATTTGATAATATACACTGATTGATACACAGAGTAATACGTTTTCTTAAATCACAAATAAATACAACATGTGTATGCCATTGTTAAATCTAAACAAGAAATGTCTATAAAATATATATTTGGCGCTTTACAGGGTTGATTTATTTGAAGTGTAAACGTAGCCATGACAACGTAACATGCAGTAATAAGCACAAAAGGTAAAATGAGTGGTTACAGTATTTAACATTGTGAATTACCAAAATAAAGATAATCCTGTATATAAAGAGTACATAAAATCATATTTACACACTGAATTTTATATCTTTGATTAAATATGAGTCATATTCGCAGTTTAGTTATACAACGAGGACGTACATGACGGATGCATAATCACTTATCATAGCGAGTCATCAATAATACACAGCGAAAACAGTCAGCAAACCTGTCCATGTTATGCACCTGTTTATCATAACCAACAAAAGGTGTCATATCATTTATTAATTTCTTTAAACCTGAACATATTTTCATTGGACAGACAGGTTTGCTTAAACAAATTGCAACTATTATAAAGTTTCTCTATCAAGGTAATAGGATGATTGATTTCCATGTGTTTCAAACAGTTCAAGTTTTAATTCACTCATCCATTTCACATTTGTGCGCATGTAAAAGTTGGAACTCCCTTTCTCAAATGTCAAAATGGCTGCAATACACTAAATTCTAGATCTTCGACAGCAAGAAGTAGTCCCTAAACACAAACTGGTCAGAGTATTGTCCTACAGGGATAGAAAAACTAAGCTGAGTGAAAAATATTTTATTTTGACGCATACAAGCTTCTTCTTGCTCTGACACCGTACTGAGTCATGTACACTGAACAAAAGTTCTAACCGATTACTTTTTTTTTTAATTTTGATTATTTTATAACGGGCCAATGGTCTAAGTTAAATTTTGCAGAGGTGATTTTTGTGTAATTTTCAACCGATTTGTGGAAAGAAAAATACGGTTTATACGTTCCTTTGCACGGAAGCGGGATACGGGGCGTGGTTTACTTATTTTGGTAATTTTAGCGTGATGAGTATTATATTTCACATTGCATAAATCCTTATTATTACAAGAAAAAAACATTAAACATGTAAAATTTAATACTTCTTTAATACTAAAAAACTGAAATGGGTAATATTATTAGTATTATTAATGGAAGTACATTGATTTCTTATGTAACTAGCTAACCGGTGACGTGATGGTGTTGACCCCCTGTGAAGTTAAGAAGTGGCTCTTGGGTTGGTGAAACTAAAGTTCAATCCATCAGATCTAACTTGGCTATCATCCTTCAATGAGTTAAATCTGTTAGTGGTTTCAGAAAATGTCAAATTGAAAAAACTGGAGTTAAGACTGGGACTCTACATTGAAAGCATTCCCATGATATGTTATATAGACCTAGATATAAGTCATATTTCATGCCCATGCAGTCAGTATGATACCATATATTGCAGGAGTCGTACTGCACACCTTAAGTTGTCCACTTTACAGTCTTTTGACAGACTTGACATGGATACTCGGTTGCCAAGGACCCGGATTCCGTTCAGGTGCAAATGATTTCTGTAAGAGTAGCACACATAGGTTTAGCAAGACTTTTCTTAAACCAACAACTATTCTATTCTTTCTACTGTTCTATGAATTCAAAAAATTCATCTCTACTTCTCTTTAAAAACATTCTTATATTTTATAAGAAGAATTTTTTTTCAATAAACTTACAAGTTAGCTAAGACGTTATAAAGAATTGACATGTATACATGGTGCATTATATTTATATATACAATATTCTTTAGATTAGTGAATTGTACAAGTAATACTATATATATATATATTTATTTACAATTGAATCATGTAATAATGTATGTTTTTGGTGTTTCTTTTCACTTATATTCTTTTTGTCTTGTATGTAAGAATGTATGATTATGATTTCTTCTTATAAATAAAATTAATTAAAAAAAAAAAAAAAAAAAAAAAAAAAAAAAAAAAAAAAGAGTAGCACACATAGGTTTAGCAAGACTAGTCGCTCACGGCAGACTAGTTTGCACTAGACATTGATTTTTGTCATAGAAGCACGTAGGGTCGTTAATCAGACGGGAATACTTTGTACTTACGAATTAAAATAGGTCGAAAACTGACTTACTGTCATCAAAATTCCTACCATTACCATCGGTGGTTTTACCAAGATGTATTTTCTTCACTACAAGGAAAGCAGCAAGCAGTTTAATGGCTAGGAACTTTTAACACATGTTGGTAAACGTTTATATTGCGCAGCTGTTAGTAAACAATGTGATCATTTGATTCCATTGTTACTAAAATTGTTTCTACAACTGTGACCTTAAAATTGTAAATATACTTAAAGATAATCAAGAAACATGGTCAAACCCTTTTTATATGCATCTAGACCATTACCAATTATTTTTAAAAATCAGAATTAATAATTTGCGTACATATATCGAAATTTTCACAGGTTTTCGCGATTTAAATGCAACAAAGGAATATAACAAAGGAACAAAACAATCATTCATAACTGAATCCAAGAAAAGATACATTTATGTTAATACAAAGGTCGAATTAAAAAACAAGTATAAACATAATTTACATATAGAACTAAATAAGATTTTGCCCTTGGTGAACTTATTGACCCAATTGTGATTTCTAGTATAACCAGAAAATTTTATAATTTCCTGTAGGACTATTTAATGAAAGTAAACCATTTTCACAATTATTTATATTATTATTAGCAGTGATTAGATGGTTAATCAACAATTCTACATGTTTTGCCAATAAAATTTTACGAAAAATTAACCTTGTATTGAAATGACTATTGTTGACATTTGTACCCATATATACGCCTGTCTGCAGTTTTTTAGCAGTAATAATTGCTAGAAATATGGTTATACGCAGCTTTCGAGAAATTTGTCACGATCTGACCTATAGCTTTCCTTTACTGACTAAAAGACATGTCTCATCGAAGTCGGAGAGGGAAAGTTGAGAAAGAGAGTATATCAAACACAGGGGCTTGTCTCAAAATTATTTGTATAAATAAATTTCATTTTATTCTAAACCAAAAGAAAACCAATTTAATTTGATTATTCATATTATGCAATTCCCATAGTTCTTTTGTAATTGACCTAACGCCAGAATACCTATGCTCCGCCCACCGATACACGTATAACATTGTCCGACATTATCAGGGTTAATCTATGTCCCTGACCATTATCTGTGTTTTGAAAGTAACAGGTTCAAATGCATACTATTTACTTACTTGTCATCCGATTTCAATAAAATTAATATCTTTGAAAAGGACATTGCCTCATATATCAAATGATACATAATTTATGAATATCCATTCATAAATATTCAAAATAAATGTGAGTCCATTTGCTCCAACAAAATATATACGCACAAAGAATGAGCACTGTATTTTACATGTCTTTAAGTTTATTTGTGTCAATGGATTGTCCCAGAAGAATATCATCATGCAATCTTTGCTTTAGTTGCTTTACAGCACTAGCCCGGTTAGGCTACCAGGTAGCAATTCTCACTAGCTCGATTTTTGAAAAGAGAAATGTCCTTTGTATCTCATTTTTGTACATCCAAGGCATCAAACAAGATATTTAATCTGTTTTTCATATTTCTTGGAAATGTCATTCAAAATTTTAGCCACATTATTTACTATAGCATTATGCAATTGTGTTGACTGTTCAAAGTAATCAGCAACTTATGATATAATGAAATCAACTAATAGGGCATTACATAATTCACAAATGAGGAGAATACTAGTATTTCAGGTTCTGATCAATTTAATCAAATAACATATTTTTACTAAACAATGTTTATAAATTCGTTTAAATAGGCTTATTTTCCCACAATGAAAAAAATATTTGAAAAAAAATCCATAACATGCCGTGTACGAAAATTATTGGGGACGAATGTTTTACTTTTACTATGACGTTTTTAATACTTCAAATTACTGTTGTATGTTCTCAACCATCGCATCATTATTAAGAAATCATCATGAAATGAACAGCTTTCATTCTCTATGCTTTATGGCAGCTAGTTTTTTGTTAAAATGGTAAAATCGCGGTCCGTGAAAAATTCGTTAATGCAATGACCTTGACCAAAATTAAGCTTTGTCATTTAGAAGCGGTAAGACAAAAAGGTTTTTTGTCAACAATCACCTTTAATTTGATTGCAAAACGAAACTATAAATTTGTAGAAGAGTGATTACGCAAAACTCTCAGATAAAAGTTATACAAGTTAACGTAAAAGTGCGTTCGAGTACATCTTTTTCGGATACAAACATGATTCGGATACGAAAACAGGACTCGCCCGATCGGGCTACTGACTGTGGTTTTCGCTCGCTCATCGACGATTTCACTTGTCTTGGGCGTAGGGCACGTGGGTTAAGTCGAAAAAAAGTTGTTCTTGAACACATTTTCTGCCAAATCCGCCATTATAATGCGCACACGAAATTAAATTATCTCCCTTGGGTACGGGCTAGTTTTTCGTGACGTCGCCGTCCAGAGAAATAGTAATCGATAAATCGTCGCACAAATTTTTCTAACCGATTTCGGCGACGTCGGCGATAATCGGAACATCACTAGTTTCTTTACCTTCGAAATAGTTTAATCCTCAATTATAATCCCGTTAGGAAATGATCTGTGTGTATTTGGTAAAGTGCGTTTCTTTAAAAGTTATCAGATTAACTCTGGGTTATTTGCCTATTGTTAAAATAATCCTACTATAGGGGTGGTTTAATTCGAGTGTAGATTGGAATCTGAACTAATATACTGATTAATTTAATGAATGCTGCTGCTGTGGATCATATAATGATATGTTATCACCTGTTGAATTAGGGATGTTATTACTAAATGATCTTTGAAGCTTTAAAAAATGGTTTCGTTAGATGGGTATGGTCATGTTGTGGAAGGGGAACGCTTTACATGTATATGCTAGGGTTCTCTGGTAAAATAATAAAATTTCAGGCTCCGTGCCGCGTAATTGTACAGCCATACCAAATGTTATCTGGTCGGTAATTTGTAAAATGAACACACCCATATCAAAACTAACTCTGTATATTGACGACAAAATATATTTATCCGATGGAATTGATGCAAAGTATTTGTATAATTTCAAGTTAAAATGTTATTGTGTCTTGAAGTCTGTTAATGATGTTTCTTGCATTAAAAATGATCGAAACCGAAAGCAGAATTTAATCGTCGGTGCAAAAAAAATCGACAATAAGACAATTAATTTTGTCGAAGATACTAACTACATATGGTTTAATGTAATTCTAAAAATAGTTTAGATAATGAATTCTTGAATTTTATCAAAAGAACGGG
Organism: Mactra quadrangularis; assembly: GCA_025267735.1. Taxonomy (NCBI): domain Eukaryota; kingdom Metazoa; phylum Mollusca; class Bivalvia; order Venerida; family Mactridae; genus Mactra; species Mactra quadrangularis. Next base: position 12,925,982 of record CM046311.1, read on the forward strand.
TATGTTTCTCTTTTTTGAAAAGACGCCATTAGAAACCAAGAAAGACAATTATTATAGTGCGTAGTAATTAAGATCATATTTGTATACCTCAGATTTCCTAAATTACAATATATCCATAGGATCACAAGGAGCACCAGCGACCTTTAAAAATGTACGTCGATTTTTCAGTTAACATGATAGATAGTTTATTTGTGTGTTTTTTTATAAATGACATTTATCAACGTATGAGGGAAAATCTATATAATAAAGATAGCAAAACATGCATATCAGATGAATACATATTGAATGATAACAATTTACTGACAAAATAAATTATGATCTTAATTATTAAATTGATTTCCATTAACATATCAATACATTTTTGTGATGTCATCAACGTTCGTATTGACATGCCAACATAGTCACATGGTCACCTAAGAGGACCATTTTCAATTAATCCACGTGAACTTTGGTGAGTAAATCCGTACTCGAGTCAATTATTTTCTACGCTCGAATTAATCTCGGATTTGCTATTTTTTTTAAAGAAATGCAATAGAAATAATTCCGAATTCAAAACAATCTATGATTATAGAACGGGTTAGCAAACCCCGAATTTGTCAGGAGTTAATCCTCTAGTAAAGAAGTTGGGCATTTGTGTGACAAATTCATAGGCGCACACGTACACTTACTGGCCAACAATCCTAGAAAGTTTCATGACTCTGGGACAAATACTTTTGGAGGTACGCTGGACAAGAGGTGTAAAGAGTCAACTTTTACTAAGCCAAGGGCAATAACTCTGCCGTCACTAAGAGCTTTCGACCGCGTAACTCCAGGTGAACAACTACACATGCTGACCAACATTCCTATAAAGTTTCATCACTCTAGGTCAAATTATTTTGGAGGTATGCTGCACACAAGGTTTAAAGTGCCGATTTTGACTAACCCAAGGACAACTATACGTGTTGTTCATAAATGCGCCAATTCTCGAATAATGCAAATAAATAATATGTAATAAGTTATAAATTAAAAGTTTTAAATTTTAAGTTTTAAATAATAAAATATAAGAAATAAATATTAAATGTCCCTACAGGGCTTCCGTAACTAGGGACTATCTAGACGGAGTTGTGTTCAAATACATGCATAAGATTTACGAGATATCATATTTCCAAAAAATTAATTTGTCTGAAAATGGCATTGTCATAACTCTCAAATGATTCCCTTTTTTATAATATCCATTGATATATATTCAAAATTAAGGTTAGTTCATTTGCTCAAACAAAACATTATATGCGCAAAAATTATCAAAGAACGCATCTCACAATGAACGTTTGTAAAAAAACCTTTATAAATAGAAAACTTGGATATACACGAACACAACTTTATATACATGTAATCCTTAAAATGGTGTATAGGTGAAAATATGCTAAGAAATAAAAAGTTAAGGGGTGGGTCCATAGATCTTTGTGCTACATTTTGGGGGAAAACATGCATAAAAATTGTAATTTTCAACCTTATTTATTATATGTGACCCCATGTGTACATGACCATTCTAATTTGTTTTATTGAGTTTATTTTGTAACTTTCACTGAGAACCCTATATAACTGTACATAGGGTCCATGCTAACACAAAAGAATAATTCGATATCCGTCAAGATCAAATGTCGGACAAAATGGCGACCAAAAAGCCGCTCATCCTAGATAAGAATCAGGGTATCAAATGCCGGACGCTGATTGGCTAATAGGAGCTGTCAATCAAATTCTGGCGTAAGGTCAATTTACATGACGTTGATGTATAATTCTTGTTTTCTCTTATTAAATATTTTACGGGTGCTAAGGTTTTTCAACTGTCAATGTTGAGAATTTTTCAGCTAGTGCCTTCCACTTATCATTTCATTTTTAAACCTAGTTCACTCAGTCCCATGTAAACTGTACCATAACGGTCGCGAATCCGTAAATATCAGAATTGAATCAGGATAAACGGTATTCTTTCGGCGATTGTTTGCGAGTGTCCCATGTGGTGTTTAAATTTTTTAATACAATTGTCATTCATTGGGGAGCTAACCCAAGTCGGTTCATTCGGAGAGGACCGGGGCATCATCATATCTCTTCCGGCATGGTAGGAATCTCCAAATCAGGACCACTGGACGAAACCGTAGTAAACCGGCATGTCCTGTGTCTAAAGTACAGATACTGTGACCAATGGTCTTGTATCTCGATTTACTTCACGAACTATCGATGTTTATTGTCTATTGTTGTCTTTATACATGGTACGTGAAACTCGAATGTGAATTGAAATGGCATTCTGTTCTTGAATTACTTGGTATCCATGGGAAATGGGTACGGTTTATACTGTTAGTACTATGTTTGTACATTTGACATTAATCACTAATCATAAATGGATTAAGAACAGTTTTACCTTGGAATCTTCAGTTTACAAAAAAGCAAATAGTGATCGAGGAAGCTGGTTTAAACCTGCATACTTCCATATGCTTCCTAGGATCTGCCCGACGGTCAGCAATACAGACAAACGGCTGTGATTGACGACATGCAATAATTGAGCAAGCTAATATGCTAATTTACATTGACTGTGTGGTGCCAATTGACTAGTGAGTGGGCTAATTAACTCACGCAGGAAAACCCACATGAATTGTTTCTATATGTGCATATAAAAATTAAAGTAGCGAAGCTTAAAGTATAAATTGTGTTTAAGATTGTTTTTAATAATATGTATTTCGATGTTTAAACATCACTCGAAACTAACAGGTATAAACGCACAAAATATGTTTGAAAAGATCCCCCGATTAATATGACTAAGGCAAAGCCTCAAAGCGAGCTCGACGAATTCAACTTTTATACGCAACCACCTTTTTTGACTTGTTAACTTGTAGACCCATAAAAAAAGAAGCCGGAAATTAATAGCGAGCTCGAAGGGCCCGCTCGTAAACCGAGCTTTACGGTAACACGAATATTTTTCTATACAGTATTGTATTTTGACAATTAACCGGAAGTTGATTTTTTAACCCGCCCTGCGCATCCGGAAATTAAAACAGGAAGAGAGTCAACGCGGCGAAGAAAGTGGCGTCTTTTCATCGGCTTAAAAGATTTACAGCTGCCTCGAGGCCCTTTTCACTTACAAAATAATTTCAAATGTGTTTTTTATGATGCTTATTCCATAATAACAATTCAAAATATATTTGGTGGATTTATTCGTTCTTTTTCTCTATTTATTAATGACTTTTTTACATCGAAAATACTTACCAACGCACCGTTTATGACGTCGCTAAGAGATAAAACCGGCACGTTTCCGTAACTTAACGCTACCGGGCATTGTTTAAAGAGGAAAAACATATCTATCTAAAAATATGAATGTTTTATTGGGGCTTTTTCATCTTCATCTCTATTCAAAAGATAAATAATAAGGTATAATACATTTCTTTCAGAATTGAAATATGATTCTGACATACAAGAATGAGATGTTGTCAGATTTTTCTGAATACAATAAATTACGCAGTTATCTCCCCTAGATTATTTATTTAATAGTCCCTCGAATAAATATATCACTGAAGCAGCTACAATAAGGCCATGTTTACAAGCGCTGATCTACAAGTTCATAAAAAGTGACATTTTTAAAGGTACCAAAGAAGATAATAGAAACAGGGGATGTTTTGTGGGATGAAGCCGTATATATAGTCTAATAAAATGTTTTACTTGCATCTTAAAGAACATGATATTCTTGTGAGGATGCAGGTGTAGTCCTACCTTCCATTTCTCTGTGATGTGACGCTTTTAAGTACAGCAAAACACATAGAGTGATCATAGTGTATAATTAGTGTTTCGATGATTGGTCTTGAAAATTGATTTCCTTTAGAAGGTTCTTTTTTCTCTTTTTAAGCTCCATTAATTTCAGACTTTTATGGGTCTACAAGTAAACAAGTCAAAAAAGTTGGTTACATCTCCGTATATATAGTTTTGGATTCGTCGAGCTCGCTTTGAGGCTTCGCCTTAGTCAAATTAGAAATAAAAAGGAGAAACAAAAACCTTCACAAGGAAATCAGTGTTCTCTCGCCCAAACATAAAAATATTAAACAATAAGGGACCTTAGTCTTTTATTTACCCTTGTGTACCCTTCAAAAAGGTAGGTCCAATTAATTGGATTACTAAGATTTTACCCTTACTTTTCAATGTCATTTTACCTAAATTAATCTTAAAATATTTTTTGTTAATCATTTAACTTGTTTGAAATTCAAGCTAAGTATTTCTAAGGTAAAGAACTATCAAAATTTTATCACTTCTGTTAATGTCGTTATTAACAAAAAGATATTAGATGAAATATTTTGTTATATTTACATAGGAATTTAATTTTAAAACCTGAGAATTACAACTGTAAGGACATATTTACCAATTGGATTGCTTCTGATTTCATCAGGGAAGAATAACTAACAAAAGTCCCTGATTGTATTAAACCATATAACGTGAATATCCCCGAAATATAATACTACTTCTAATATCTATACAGAAATGTATATAATCATATACCAAATTACGTTGCTCATAGCCTTCTACAAAAAAGTTGAAACTGCTCCATAGCAAAACATTGTATAGGTCATATAACGGTCAGTCAACCTACTTACTCCTCCTGGAAAGACTAAATCTCTGGATTTAGCTGTTACACAACTACTAAGCGCATACATTCTTCAGTGACTGACTACTTCTCTACATAATTAAAAATCATTGGTAAGAGGGACAATGACCCTAGAAATAATTTCATGACCAAGTTCCACGTAAGTATGCCCCATTCGGGAATCGAAACCACAACCCCTCTATCAGAAGACTTGCGTACTACCAACTAAGATAGCAGGGAAGTTGAAACTGCTTGGCCCACTTAAATTAAAATAAAACTGAACGTACCATTTAAAATGTATCTGCTTTTGCTCATAAACTATGAAATAATCTGGCATTTTGATTGAATAGAACTTATTAGTGTTACTTTTATTGGAACGATGTTCTGAACATCGTTACAGAGATAACAAACCGTAATTTCAGCTCCAAGCATTGAATCTAAGCTAAAACCCCGATCCACTCCGCATATCATTACTGCAAAATTTGATTCGGATGTTTTCGGCTCGTATATTATCCTGATAATCGCTTGCTACTTATTTCCATAGATTTGATTTTTCATCCGGCAATAGAGCAACATGATACGGTTTACTGCTGGTATGGCTAAAACACGCAATAGAGAATAAGGGGCAAAATGGACGAAATGCAGTCAGTAGCGAATAGAACAACATGATACGGTTTACTGCAGGTATGACTAAAACACGCAATAGAGAATAAGGGGCAAAATGGACGAAAGCAGTCAGTAGCGAAATGAAGTTTTAATTGGATAAATTACTTTTTGGGCGTTAATATATTATCAGCAATAAAACAACAGAATATGACTTAAATACGCAATGGAGAATTCTGCGCAAATGGACGAAATGGAACAGACATTGGCGAATCGGAGATTTAACTGTATAAATCCAGTGTTGAATCTAAATCGCACCATTGCGCAAATGCACCCTTATGTACGTAAATGACATAATGTCAAACGTCTATTGGGCCCGTCGGGCGCACGAAAATATGGCTATTTGCCTATATCAGACCAGGGACTTTATGCTCGTGTCTCTAATCGGTCAGGCTTTCGACGACTTTTCGTTTATTCTGTGCCCGTCCGTCTCTTTAAACCCATTTCGTTAAATAGTTCTAGAAAGAAGAAGAAATAGTTCTAGTCGTGTTAGAGACAAACATAATTAAATTTCACATTGTTTGAGCGACTGTACAGATATTGAAGACAAAAATGTTCATTTGACATCGAATACTGTACATATGCAATAATTTCAAAATCGATGGTTTTCCAATCGATGGAATGGCAGTAAACGACCACAGCGATTGACTAGTTTACAAAGTAATTGAAACGATAGATTCGATAGTAAAGTTCCAAAGATTACGCGATGCAGACTGCTGGTGTCCGATTAATTTAAGAAGATAAGTTCTCTCGCATACAATTCACACGATGCCGTCACAAAACAGTCCCCCACCCCAAAAAAATCTTTTTTATACACACACACATATTTATAGTAAAGGTACGCTACTGGTCACCTCAGAAACCAAGAAAAAAATGACCGATCTTATTCAACGGGCTCTTGTGTTTTTATTTCTCGGTCGATTTTCAAAAACTTGGTCTTATTCACCAAACAAATGCTTAATATGTCGATTGCATATAAAAGCTTATTAATGAAAAGCAAATGAAGAAAGTTATCTGACGTTAAACAGGAAAAAACGTTTAATCGTACCCTATCTGATCTACCAAAACCCCGTTTCCTTCCCGAACGTAACACATAAATGTGCAAGTGGAACTCCGATAAAAATGAACTAAAACAGAGAAAATAATATTTAAAGTCACTAGCCTCTCTCACAGTTGTCAGAACAGAACAGAACAGAACATAAACTTTATTTAACCCAGGTAATATACAGCATGGGATTATTTACAAAACATTATAATAATCATATAAATACAATACAGAAAATGGAAAAATAAAAAGATAAATTACACATGGTACATCATGTCTAAGACAAATAATTTGATCACTATCATAAATTTCCTTGGCTTGCCGTGAGTTTTTTTTTCGTAAAACGGCATGAGTTCGGTTTTAGCCTAGACTTCTTTCTCAAAATGGAACAATTGTTGCAATGACATAATTATAAAGTGTCTAGTTAACATGTGCATACTTTAAGTCAATTAAGATATCAAAATGAAAATAGATGTGCTAATTCATTGATGGTACGTCTTCTTAAATTTGAAGGGACGTTACTATGGACTAATGTTATAGCAGTTCTGCCTCTTTTATATTTATATGAATTGGTTTATTATTCTTTGACTGATTAATTTGTTTGATAAAGTAAGATAAACCTTGCAATTAGCAAATTACTCGAAAAGTCAAGTTCTATCCTTGGACTGCTCTTGTTAAATTCTATTAATTGATACTGCATACATTATTTTATAGATAATATTGCTGCACAAGTTTGATTTTTACATAATTATAATCTTTATTTATTAAATCAGTTCAGGACATCGTTCCTCCAGCACTCCAGTGCTTTGATTATAAATTCTCTTACCTTTATTTTTCATCGTGTAAGTAGTACAATGTACAATATTATGTTGTAAGATGATTATGTATGCTACTAACTGCAACTAGATTCGAAATTGGGAATATTGATGTTGTTTAATTTATTCAATAAGTAAACCATAATTATATGAATACAATGATGTAACGATAAGTTACAAGAAATACTGGCCTATCAGCATTACGTCTAGGATTTTTAGTTTTCTATAAAAACGCTGAAAATGATTTCGAAAATACTAAAGTCACCTAACTTAAAGTAGCAATTGAACCATACATCCTCAATTAGATTACTTCATGATAAAGTATCTTGAATTTCGAAAAAAAAAATGTTTTTCACGTACACATGTACTAGGTCTGTTTACACACCATTTCTAAGAAGCAAAAATTAACATTCGGGTTTCTCAGAAATATTGTTGATTTGAAACATCTGTTTTGTAATGTAGGTTAGAAACGTCAGCAGTGGAAATTTTTCAAACGCCGTAGAAGAGGTGAAATTATAAATCGTTCATGTTACAAGGAAATGAAACATTCTAGTTAGTTGAAAGTTTAAAAATTGGATATATTGTGGGATATTGTTGTAACATAATAATTGAAATTAAAATTATTATTTTATTGATGCTTTTGTTATTGTTATTTTTATCGCTATTGTATTCATAATTAAAATTATAATAATAATTATAATAATGATAAAAATACAATAATAATAATATTGCTATTATTTTTATTTTGTTGTAATTTTCACATCGAGTTTGTTCTACAAGTATCCGTTCCATACAAACAAGTGTTTATAATAAGGATATAATCAATTGTGTTTCAGTAAAACAAAGACGTGTGTATTAAAAAAGTGTCGCAAATAGATTTATGGAAATGTTTATAATAAAAAGTGTAGTTGTATTTATTTTATTTCATCTTTTAGTAGGTAAGTTGATCAGTTTTCTCTATTGTCCAGGTCTTTTTTTAAAAGAATATTTGTTGCCAACAGACTTGATAAATATTATTCGTCCGTGTTATGTTCCATAATATTAATATAAGAGGTAAATAACGTTCATTTTAATTTTAAAATTGTACATTCGTATTGTGTCGATCGTTTATTAAATGAATAATTTCTGAAAGTCTGTGGATGATCATAGAAGAATATGTAACTTATGCTACATAGGCAAAACGATCCACAGGCAAAGCACTTTACGGTTATTGTCGTAATTTGGAAATCATCCAGAACTTTGTAAACACATTTCATGTTCTGTTTATTTTATATTATCCGGGTGTTATATAAAGAATTAACTAGAGATATAACTCCCGTAGAATTTCCTTTAAAATCCTTATGCCCAATTTCTTTACATTACCCGAGTGTTATATCGCGAATTAACACGAGATTTAACACCCGGTGTGTTTCTTTACCTTCGAAATAGTTTAATCCTCAATCATAATCCAGTTAGAAAATGATCTGAGCGTATTTGGTAAAATGCATTTCTTAAAAAATTCTCAGATTAACTCTGGGTTATTTGCCTATTGTTCAAATAATTCTACTATAGGGGTGGTTTAATTCGAGTGTAGATTGAAATCTGAACTAAAATGCGGATCAATTTAATGAATGCTGCTGCTGTGGAGCAAAAAATATATGTTAATAACTGTTGAATTAGGAATATTATTACTTAATGCTCTTTGAAGCTTTAAAATTGAGTTTGTTAGAAGGGTATGGTATTGTTGTGGAAGAGAAACGCTTTATATGTTAGCGTTCTTTGGTAAAAGAATGAAATTTTAGGCTTCGAGCCACGTAAATGTACAACCATTCCAAATGTTATCTTGTCGGTAATTTGTAAAATGAAAACACTCATATCAAAACTAACTCTGTATATTGACTACAAAATATATCTATCCAATCGATTGATACAATGTGTTTTGTATAATTTCAAGTTGAAATGTAAAGTTGTTTCTTGCATTAAAAATGATCGAAACCGAAAACAAAATTTAATCGTCGGTGCTAAAAATTAAAATTCGACCTTAAGTTTGTCGTAGATACTACCTACATAGGGTTTAATGTAATCATAAAAATAGTTTAGATAATGAATTCTTGAATTTTATCAAAAGAACGAGTATATTTCTCTTTTTGAAAAGACACCATTAGAAACCAAAAGAACAATTATTATAGTGCGAAGAAATTAGGTTCGCATCAGTAAACGGTTCCACGAGAGCCTTAAAATACTGTAAGAAAATTGATTTATAAAGTGAGGATCTAATATATTTTATTTAGATAGAATAACATTTTAAGATAAATGTATATACATGATAGATAGTTTATTTGTTTTTATATTGATAACATTTATAAAAGTATGAAGGCAAAACTATATAATAAAAGGTGGCAAAACATGCATATCAGAAGAATAAATATTGAATGAAAACAATTTACTGTATTAAGACAAAATAAATTATAATCGTAATTATTAAACATAATTATTTTCCATCAACATACCAGTACTTTCTTGTGATGTCATCAACGTTTGTATTGACAACATAGTCACCAAAAGGTAGCATTTTCAATTAATTCACGTGAACTTTGGTGAGTAAATCCGTACTCGTGTCAGTTATTTTCTACACTCGAATTAATCTCTAATCTCTAATTTTTTTGAAAGAAACGCGATAGAAATAACCCCGAATTCAAAACAATCTAAGATTATATAGCGGGTTAGCAAACCCCGAATTTGTCAGGAGTTAATCCTCCAGTAAAGAAATTGGGCATTAATATATGTGAAAATGATCCGAGTGTATTTGGTATAGAGTGGGGTTTTTTTTAAATTCTCAGATCAACTTTATTCTATTTACCTATTGTTCAAATAAATCTACTGCAAAGGAGGTTAAATTCGAGTGTATAATAGTAACTGATCTGAAATGCTGGTCAATTAAATGAATCGTAACAAATGCAACATTCTATAAGTTTGCAAGGGGCACAAACAAATTTATAAATTGGCGTTCACTCTCATTTAAATCATTTTGTGTGAAATAATCTATTGAAACTAAATTATTATCTTTAAAACACAGTCCGGAAAACGTTTGCGAATCCAGAAATCTTGCAAACTTACTTTTTTTATTTTTCATCCGGTTAATTTCAAATTTTCAATAAATGTAGATCTACACATGGGCATATCACCAGTAAACTTTCATCCAGATATCTTTACTAGAAATATGTTTAATTTCAAGTCAAAAGTCAAAATTCCCATGGGAATCAGCAAATTCCCATGGGAGAATGGCTCTCCCATGGGAATCCCATTTAGAATGTGGGAATTTTCTCCCATGGGAGAATTCTCCCATTTCTAATTCCATTAATAAAGGTCACAACAAGGTAAAAATACAGATTTGGCATCATACTGATGTTCTTAACAAGAATGTGAAAAAAAATATTTAAAAAGTCCAAAAATAAAAAAATCCCATATTTTAGAATGGGAGAATTCTCCCGTGGGAGAAATCCCATATTTCAGAATGGGAGAATTCTCCCGTGGGAGAAATCCCATATCGCATATGGGAGAATTCTCCCGTGGGAGAAATCCCATTTTCAAAATGGGAGAATTCTCCCGTGGGAGAAATCCAATTTTTTCAATGGTAGAATATTCACAATGAAAAACTATTGCAAAGATATAAGGACTGAAGTTTCAAAAGACGGCTTGTATTTTTTTTGAAAGATTTTAAAGTCTAAAATAGTAAATGCTTACAGTTGATTCTTTTTCATTTCTTAAATGAAGTTTTCATTTAAAAAATACAATACTTATAATGATTTGTTGGTTGTAAATATATCACATAAATGTAAATTAGTTAATCGGCTTCTATGAATACATTTTGTAGATGAGCACAATGCAATAACTTGAATACAGACTTCCCTAGATTTTAAGTTTCATAAAAAATAAGGAGTAGATAACACTATAATTATTCTATCACTTATACCACTCATCAACTTACCCACTAGCCTGACTTCAGGACTAGCATACATTGAAACAGGCTTGTAAAATCTACTTGATAAATACAATTGGGCTGGTTGATAATTTTGCCTTGAACTTCATAACAATAAAAATACACCTAGTGTTCGAAAAAAATTTAAGTTGGCAGTCATCAACTTAACCCACAAGCCTAACCCCAGGACTAGCATACATAGATACTGGCTGGTTAAGTCTACTTGATTCATACAAAAGGGCTAGCTAATAATTTTGCCTTAAACTTTATAACATAAATAATAAACCGAGTGCTCAAGAAAATTAAGGATGGCAGTCATCAACTTAACCCTCTAGCCTGACCCCAGGACTAGCATACATAGATATAGGCTTGTGAAGTCTAGTTAATTCATACAATCAGGCTAGCTTATATTTTTTCCTATAACTTCATAACATTAATAATGGGCCAAGAGCTTGAGAAAATTGAAGATGGAAGTCACCAATTAACCTACTTGTCTAACCCCAGGACTAGCATACATAGGTACATGCCTGTTAAATTTTCAGGATTCATTCAATCAGGCTAGCTGATTATTTTTCCTTGAACTTCATAACATTAATAATGGATGAAGTGCTCGAGAAATTTAAAGATGGCAGTCATCAACTTAACCAACTAGCCTGACCCCAGGACTAGCAAACATAATGTGGATACATGCTTTAAAAATCTACTTGATAAATACAATTAGGCTAGCTGATAATTTTGCCTTGAACTTTAAAACATTAATTAAAGACCTAGTGCTTGTGAAAATTAAAAATGGCAGTCATCAACTTAACCCACTAGCCTGACCACAGGACTAGCATTCATAGATAAATTCTTGTGAAATCTACTTGATTCACACAATCGGGCTAGCTGAAAATTTCGCTTTGAACTTCATAACATAAATAATAGATCAAGCGCTTGAGAAAATTAAAAAGGGCAGTCATCAACTTAACCCACTAGCCTGACCCCAGGACTAGCATTCATAGATAAAGGCTTGTGAAATCTACTTGATCATACAATCAAGCTAGCTAGTAATTTTGCCTTGAATTTCATAACATTAATAATTGATCGAGTGCTCGAGAAAATTTAAGATGGCAGTCATCAACTTAACCAACTAGCCTGACCCCAGGACTAGCATACATAGATACATGCTAGTAAAATCTACATGATTCATACAATCAGGCTAGCTAATAATTTTGCCTTGACTTTCATAACATTAATAATGGACCTAGTGCCTGAAAAAAAATAAGATGGCATTCTTCAACTTAATCCACTAGCCTGACCCCAGGACTAGCATACATAGATACAGGCTTGTGAAATCTAATTGATTCATACAATCAGGCTAGCTAATAATTTTGTCTTGAACTTAAAAACATTTAGAAATTAAAGCGCTGAAGGCACTGAATTTAAAAAAGTAAAATGAGATTTCCGGCTCCAACTATGTTTGTACACAAAGAACAGTTCAGTGATAGGTAGAAAGGCATTGCTATGGTTCAAAACACTTCCAATTTCTAACTCGGAGAGGGCCTAAAATACGGTAGTTATATTTGTTCAGGATTGACATCCCAAACAAATAAAAACCTAGAGCTCAAAAAAATTTAAGTTGACAGCCATCAATTTTTACCCACAAGCCTGACCCAAGGACTAGCATACAAAGATACATTGTTGGGAAATCTACTTGATAAGTACAATTGGGCTTGCTGATAATTTTGCCTTGAACTTCATAACACTATTAATAGACCTAGTGTTAGAAAAAAATTAAGATGGTAGTCATCAACTTAACCCACTAGCCTGACCCCAGGACTAATATACATAGATACAGGCTTGTGGAGTCTACTTGACCATACAATCAAGCTAGCTAATATTTTACCTTGAAGTTCATTACATTTATAATATATCGAGTGCTCAAGAAAAATTCAGATGGCAGTCATCAACTTGACCCACTAGCCTGACCCAAAGACTAGCATACATAGATACAAGCTTTTGAAATCTACTTTATTCATACAATCAGGCTAGCTGATAATTTTGTCTTGAAGTTAAAAACATTAGTAAAAAACAAAGCTCTCAAAAAAATTTAAGTTGGAAGTCATCAACTTAACCAACTAGCCTGACCCCAGGACTAGCATACATAGATACATGCTTGTAAAATCTACATGATTCATACAATCAGGCTAGCTAATAATTTTGCCTTGAACTTCATAACATAATTAATGAACCTGCTTGAGAAAATTTAAGATGGCAGTCATCAACTTAACCCACTAGCCTGACCCAAGGACTAGCATTCATAGATACAGGTTTGTTAAATCTACTTCATCATACAATAAATGCTAGCTGATAATTTGCCTTGAACTATATAACATTAATGATGGATCGAGTGCTCGAGAAAATTTAAGATGGCAGTCATCAATTTTACCAACTAGTCTGACCCAAGGACAAGCTTACATAGATACAGGCTTGTGAAATCTACTTTATTCATACAATCGGGCTAGCTAATAATTTTGCTTTGAACTTCAAAACAAAATCAATGGATCTGCTTGAGAAAATTTAAGATGGCAGTCATCAACTTAACCCACTAGCCTGACCCCAAGACTAGCATACATAGATACATGCTTGTAAAATCTACTTGATTCATACAATCAGGCTAGCTAATAATTTTGCCTTGAACTTCGTAACATTATTAATGGACCTGCTCAAGAAAATTAAAGATGATAGTCATCAACTCAACCCACTAGCCTGACCCCAGGACTAGAATCATTGATACAGGCTTGTGAAATCTACTTGATTCATATGATCAAGCTAACTACCGCTAATAATTTTGCCTTGAACTTTATAACATTATTAATGGACCTAGTGCCTGAAAAAAATTAGGATGGCAGCCATCAACTTAACCCACTAGCCTAATCCCAGGACTAGCATACATAGATACAGGAATTATTGAAAACCTAATACATATTTTTTTTCAGATAATTTTGCATAATAACTCCCTACAAGATTAGTCTTCACCTTAACTATAACTAGCCCACTAGTAGCATGATTATTCTGGCTAGTGCTTGAATTAACTTCAGGCAATGTTTGTAAATTTCTCCTTTAAATGTACTAGAAGCCTACTATTTACACAAGTAAGACAAACCTGATTTGGTTCGTAAAAAATGAATTCAAATTAGTAGTTCACTGTTGTGACTGTGGACCTTAATAAAACATAATCATGATAAATTTACAAAACTTATTTAACAGAATTAAAGTTGAGGTAATGAAATAGTCAAATGATTCAATTATAAAATGTAATAACAAAGATAAAGGCTGTAGATTGTTGAGCTAGTGGCAATCTGACCCTAACCGTGATTCAAGTGTACCAATTCACGAATTGAACTACTATTCAGTTGTTAATGGAGAAGCATACAGGAATTCATGTTATAAAAAAATCAAAGCATTGAAATGCTGGAGGAACGATGTCCCGAACTAATTTAATAAATAAAGATTTTAATTATGTAGAAAATCAAACTTATGCAGCAATATTATCTATAAATAATGTATTAATTAACAATTAATTAAATTTAACAAGAGCAGTCCAAGGATAAAACTAGACTTTTTGATTGTTTTGCTAATTGCAAGGTTTATTTTACTTTATCAAACATATATCAGTCAAAGAATAATGAACCAATTCATATAAATATAAAAGAGGCAAAACTGCTATAACATAAATCCATAGTAAAGTCCCTTCAAAGTTAAGTAGATGTACCATCATTGAATTAGCACACCTACTTTCATTTTGATATCTTAATTAACTTAAAGTATGCAAATGTTAACTAGACACTTTATGATTATGTAATTGCAATCAAATACCATAAAGTCAGAATTATACTGACACACATCTTAAATTGGTTTTATCAATTTTCGTTCAAAACTGCAAACAAGTATTAATTAGTCACCAAATCAAAGCACCGATAGTACTGTTGAGGCAGTGATGCTGAAAGTTTGAAAGAACAGTGGTGTTTTTCACAAAATTCTTACGTTAAAGATCTTCGTATGTCAAAAGCAAGAAACCTCAGTAATACGCCAATTTTTGGCTTAACAATTCTAAATACTGTAGAATTGTGTATACCTTTTTGTTTCATAGTTATGCTTATTTTCATGCTTACTAAGAAGTGCTAATTATATGAAACTGACTAATGAAAATTATTCGTATAAGAATTTTTGTGTGAAAAAGCACCACTGATCATGACAGTCATACCTGATGGCCATGAACAACACGTCAAACTTAATATTAACTCACAACTAGTGAGAAGGTTTAAACCCAGTTTCAACAAAATGTTCATCGCCAAGTACATATTCATTTAGGCCAGCAGTTACAAGTAATCACATAATTATTTACCTTTTCAATAGTAAACTTCACCATGGAAGTACATGTACATGTAAGTCAGTCAGTGAAATATTTATCACAAGAAAAAACGTGAAATTACCCAATATTATTAATTTTTGTTGCAATAATCGCTGAGGTCCTTTACTGCCATTCCATCGATAGGAAAACCATCGATATTTAAAGTTATTGCATATGTACAGTACTCCATGTCAAATGAACAACATTTATGTCCTCAATATATGTACAGTCGCTCGAACAATGTGAAATTTGATTATGTTTGTCTCTAATACACCTAGAACTATTTCTCCTTCTTTCAATAACTATTTTAAACAATCTCTAACTCCCTAATTTACAGACCATTGAAATATTGCATCTACAGCAATAATGTTTGATGTTTTTTATTGTTTTGGATGTCCCTAAACTTTTCACCAGAGATAAACTTCAAATTTAATAGATAATCAAAAGTTGTGGCATGTTTAGGATTATGCCCCCTTACTGTTGAAAATAGAAAAAAATGACAAAAAAGTTAATTCTGACAATAGACATTTAATTCAGCATAAAATCAATGTAAACATATAGGAATGGTATCAATCAAACACATATGTGTATACAAGTAAATGTTTAATGCAATTTGCCAAGTTTGTTTTGTTTTTTTTTCCCAAAAATTATGGCCTTTGAAGTCCTCGGCTAGGGTCAAATTAGCCTACTATGTCACACACATGACATTTTTAACACATCATAAAAAAATTAATAAAAGATCAATATTCACCAAACTTGCACAATATTGTCTTATATTACAGATAATTCTTGAGAAGAATTATGATAGACTTTTACCGAATACTTTTTGAAAAAACAGTAAATCAATTATCAGTATTCCCGGAAAAGTGTTAATTTCAAGCATTGAAATATCATGAAATATGTATTTTCTGAATTCAAAAATTTAACTACACCAATATAACTAACATAATATGTTCCTATAATATAAACAATATCAGAAAAGAAAATTCAACAATATTCAAAGCATGCTTAAAAATATAGAAGATCCAAATTCTAGGCCGAAGCATAATTTCTGAGTCACCAAAAGTTGATAAAATGAAATAATGAACTATATCTTCTTTAGAGTCAAAATAATTTCTCAAATGATAGGTGCTACTATTAAAAACTAATTGGAATATAATCTATACATACTTACAAGAAAAAGTTAAGTCAAATCATAAAAATAACTTTAAGTTGTGACCTGAAATCTACAGTACCAACCAAAAGTTTGGAGACATTTTCACTTTTTAAGCCTACTGAATAGCTGTTATCTTAAATTTGACAATTACTTATTTTGAAATGCTTTTTATTGTCAGCTTCATATTTTGATTATAATTATATTCATAAATAAAACTACAAAAATATCATTAAAGCTTTGTTATAGAAAATAATTACAATAAACATGGATTTAGAGGCTTGAGGGCATCAGATGCTGAATCTTGTAAATGAGTTGCATTAATAAATATGTTTTCATTTTATCAAAAACCATACTTTAATATATAAAAGATAATAACTCTATAGAAATAGACATCAAAATTCAAGAATTGCAGTGAGTTTCTTTTGTCTCCAAACTTTTGGTGAGTACTGTAGATATTTTTTGCTTATTTAGTTATAAAAATTGATCTAATAGTTTATACCAAATCACTCAAACAATTTCAGTACAATACATTTTTACACAAGTAGCTTTATTGAAGCACAATTTTAAAGAGACATTACCATATTGTTCATTTCATTCTTAAAAAAGTACAGTTGTTCCTAAATTATCTTATGCATATCAAATTCATAAAAAAATTTATGTACAAAGCACAAAAAATGTAAAAAACTTATCCAGCTTACACCAGGTAAACATTAACAAAATTATGTATTTCTAAATAAAGAATGATTACCAACAAGATACACTAGTAGCTGCCATATTGTAAAAAACAAAAATGCTCTACAATCTTTCATTGTCAGGGTACTAACAGTATGTTGGAGCAATTTACTAAGAGCCCAGCATCACCAACAGCATCATGAGCACTGTATGTAACTAATATACAAAATATCAGAGACCAGAGAGTCTTGTTGATTTATACAGTCTTACTAAGATACATGTTATGACAAAGAGTTACATATAGCCATAACACACAATGAAAGTCTGTCAAAATCATTCACTTTGACAACACTGAAACTAACACATGAAAATCAAATCTGTTTTTCATTCTGGGCTGTAACTTTGTAAGAATGACATAAGAATTTTTTTCGAGTCACTCGATGAAAAAGTCTCAGGTTGTATTGATGTCCACTGTTGACACTGGTGATCCATTCACAAACATTTTGTCACCAACCATAGACATTCTCTTAATCTGATGTGAAGTTGCAGTAATATGAATCAATAGCTGCACATAAGATAAAGGGTATAATCTGACCAACAATCTGAGTTGTATGAGGAATTTCACCTTTACTAACTGAAATAGAGACAAGTAGAATGACTTCACAAAATGATATAATTTTAAACTAGGATTTTTTCTTCAATATACAGGTACAATATTGATATACTCATTGACAAACACAATACCAATGTATGTTGTAGACAGCCTCAACATTTTTAGAAACAAGTAATAGACAACTTGTGACACTTGGTAAAATCCCTTGACTAATATCTGCATTTTCATTCAAGTAAATTGTATTCATGTGTCATCAATACTGCAGAGATAAAATAAAAATTAAAATAAAATATAGTCATTTAACTAAATAATAATTCTTATACTTGCTTTGTTCAGTTATTTCTAAATCAAATGTCAAGTAACCAATGTCTACTGTATATGAATGAAACAAAAAATTGCTGCCAGATGATGGCAGTTAGTATGTCTAATGGACAATGGTTATGTGAACCATCCAAAACAAAACTCCAATTGAATTAACACCTATAAACTCAGTCCAACAAGAGCAATGCTACATTTATTGATACAGACTCATATTATATATCATAGATTACCTGTAGTTGGGAGAAGAATCTGACAACAAAGCAACACCAAGGTCAGGATGTATAACTTGCATGATTGATTCAGTTTCCGAGTTTCTTCTAGAGCTTGTCCTTAAATAAACAAAAAATAAGATTTTTACTAGCACCAGGACTGAAATGTAATCTCACATAATTGCAAAATGGAGTGTATTTTGATATTTGTAAGTACCATTTTTAGCTAATAAACATAGCAAGGTAAAATTGCCATAAAATATCATAATGCAGATCTACTATCTAAACTAATGAGACTCAAACCAGCCTTGGTGTGTCAAGCAAGATTGATAGCAACTACAGATTTCAGCCAGTTTGGAAACAATATGCGTCTCTGACAACTTTCACTAAATTCTGACCCATTAAAAGTTTAAGATAGATCATTACAGCCTTGTCTGGATACCCTGATTCATCTGCTACAGACAGGCAACTCAACCCGAATCCAACTCAACCCAGGACAACTCATCCTGTAAGCCGAGACAACTCAACCCGTGGACAACTCAACCCGATGGACAACTAAACCCGAGGATAACTCAACCTGTATGATATATAATTAGTTATTCATCATAAATGATGTGTGATCAACAATTATTACAATTTAAATTGTTTAATCTTGTTATAAGACGAATGGTTTCGGCACACTTCAATCATAATTTTATCTTCAAGAAGTTTATTTGATGGTTCGACATACTAGTTATACCATTACTGTACTTTATTCACAAATATCTTCCATTCTTGATAGAAATATATTCAATTTCATTTTTTATTGTTAATACAAATTTTTATGATAAATAACCAATTAGATTATATATCAAACTATCATAATATATTTTACTGGTTGAGTTGGCCACGGTTTGAGTTGTCCACGGGTTGAGTTGTCCCAATTTTGGGTTGAGTTGTCCACGGGTTGAGTTGGATTCGGGTTGAGTTGTACCGGACCCGACAGGCAGTGTTACACATTATATTAGATGATAACTCTCTCAGGCAAAGTTAAATCTAGTTTGTTTGTTTTGTAGGGTTTAATGTTGTAAGAACACACTGTAAAATACATACAAGTTATAATGTATCATTTTGTCAGTTACTGACAACTGCCCTACATAATTAAAAATCATTGGTAGTTGGGAGAATGGCCGTAGACATTATTTCATGACCAAGCTTCCACACAAGTATGCCCCGCTCTGGAATCAAACCAGCTCCCCCACCCCCGATCAACTGACTTGCATGTTACCAGTCGGGCAAAGCGGGCGGCTATCATATGTTAAATATAGCACTGTGTTGTATGTTCTGTTGCATATTCAGTATGTCTCTAGTTTTGTGCCAAACTAATAATTATTAATCTCAAATTGTAATGTAATCTCTTACCTGCAGAAGGACATAGATAAGGGTATCTAATTCCCTGCCTGTGCCTAGACTAGAGGCTAAAACATGGTGCACCAGTACCTTTCACCCTGAGTGCTTGTTAACAGCTTAACCCGCACATTGCTTATGTAACATCACACTTCATAACTGCATTTATCAAATAAATATCCCGATAGTTCACAATTTAATTCATCAACAACACAGCCTGTCATTTGTAAACAGTAAATCAATGGCACCAGGTCAATTCCACATCTTTCACAAAACCTCAGTGCGTCCGACTTATTTGACGCCCTATTCTCCATTCTTCAACCTCTGATGGTTGTTATTTATCAATTACTATCCCAGATAGATTGTTTAGTCCTAATAAACTTCTGTCGAAACGAACATAACGTCGTTTTGAAAAACGATTGAGCTTATTGCTGTCTCCGCCATGTTGAATAACTCGACTTTACCTCGGGAAACCCCGCTATGTCATACGTCACGTGGTCGTGGGTTTAAAGAAGCGAACGGGCACAGAATAAACGAAAAGTCGTCAAAAAGCCAGATCGATTAGAGACACGAACATTAAGTCCCTGCATGTTCTGATATAGCAGGGAATTATCTATGTCTCTGATTAAATCTTCGATTCGCCAATGTCTGTTCCATTTCGTCCATATTGCCCCAAATTATCTATAGCGCATTTTAGTCATACCCACGGTAAACCAGTCAATGTCTGTTCCAATGAGTGGATTTGCGTGTTTTAGTCGTATAATGATGTTGCTCTATTGCCGAATGAAAAATCAAGTCTATGGAAATAAGTTGCTAGCGATTATCAGGAAAACATACTAGCCGAAAACATCCGAATCAAATTTTGCAGTAATGATATGCGGAGTGGATCGGGGTTTTAGCTTAGATTCAATGCTCGGAGCTGAAATTACGGTTTGTTAACTTTGGAACGATGTTCAGAACATCGTTCCAAAAACAAGTGAAGAATCACAGAAGCTTTTACTGTATGGAAAACCATGTACTCCAAATGTTTCAATTACTAGGTGTGTTTGGGGCATTTTCAGTGATAATATTTTAGTTTATAAGTGTATCAATCAAGTACTTCTATTGTTTCAGACAAGAAAAACTAAATGTTTTATTTAGTGTATATTTGTAGAGAGGCCAATGAAGACAATATTTACACTCTGCAGGTTACATTATCACTATAGTTTTCTGAACAAATTCAATTTTATCCATATACATATCAGTATACATTTTACTTTATTCTAGTTTCATCAGAAAAAAATAATTATACATAATAGCATAATATAATATTCTGCTAAGTTTGTGAGAGCAAATTCTGTTTTTCATAAACACATATTGGCTAACAGTCTAATCATCATAGGGTTTATCTAACAATAAGTTAAATGAATATAGTAGCTAAAATAAGACTAAACTATTGCTTTATCTTTAATTAAGATCTACTCTCTGACATTATATTACACAGTCTGTATATCTATACATTGTATTTTACAATTAGCCTTAATCAGCTTATCTCATCTAAGATCTGTAGCTATAAATAGACTGTTGATCCTGGGATATCAGCTGGTTGCCATAGTAACAATTTTGACAGCTTTTTCTTTCATTGGTTAATTGAGCAGATTTTATTATCAGTAATCAGGGAATTAGATTCTATGTCTCTGCAGTAATTTACAATTCTGTTCATTTTGATATACAGCATTTAAGATTTACAGTTTACACCAAACTTATTTTGAAAAAAAGCAAAAACATAATACTAGTTATTTTATTATAATGTGTATATAAATGATGTATGTAGTTGTAAAAAAATCAAAAGAAAAAATGAGACAATGAAAAAAAGAAATTCATTAATTTTCTACATTTACTGAAATTATAATAATAGTCATCTATGAGCAATTACTGAATTATCAATGAAAATAAGAAAATACATTAATATATTTTAAGATTATTTCTAATGTTTATGATCATCCAGAGATATCACGAGATACAAGTTGTCCGCTATGTAATTTGTATTAAATGCTTTAAATATATAAAGTCATTCTCTGAGTTTTTGTTCATCAAATATATGTATTGAAAATAATAACATGTAGATCTATATTATACAAATGAATATATAATTTTCCTATTAGACTGATAGGGTTTTTTTTCAGCCTCAAAATATAAATATATTATAAATACATTCTTACAAAACAATAGTGCTTTGCTAGCCATATATAGTCTGTATCTTTAGACATGTATATAGTCTATATCAAAATTTAAATGATGCTTGCTTTCCTTTTACTTGGCACTGGTCCAAGTTATAAAAATACATACATGGAGAGAAGTGGAACCACTGGTATAACATATTAGTTGGGTAGTTGTTAAGTTAATTACAGATTTTCTTATGCATTTGATTTGGTTGTAAGCCAGAAGCTTATTTAACAATATATACACAAACTATTATCACTATTAGGTTCATATTGGTTTTGAATGCACTGATCATAAGTCTAGTAATACATTTTTAGTTCATAATTAGGTGCATTAGATCTACTTTTAATGCCTTTAATAGTATTATAATAATTGTAAAAATGGCATTGATTTACAAATATATAATGTATTTAAAGACTAAAACATAAATAATGTTAATAAATAATATTTAGTGCCCAATTACTCGATAATTAATAAAGATTCTCTCAGACTCAAATATATAATTTTATCTATTGGCCTTCATATTAAACTGCACTATGAAAACATGTACAAGTAATTTGTATTTTCATAGTTTTGTTTTTTAAGTAAGATATATGACCCCTCCCTTAAATATCATAGCTTAACTATAGACATCAGCCAATCAGCACCCAATAAAATTTAACAGTGTATAAAATATCTAGCAAAACTGTTCCTTTCAATGCAGGACCCCTAGTGTGAATGTTATCTATTCTGATAAGAGGGTTATATACATGTAACAAGGTTAAAATCAGTCATCTGGAAAATGATGGTATATAGGGTCTATGTAAATATGTCTTTACTTTTAGGATTTACATAAAAAATTCTAAACTTTATTTCTTTATGAACTATATTTCTATTTATTATTTCTTAATAGAATTTAATTGTTTAAACATATTACCTTATCAAGTCGATATAATATATCTTATCAACATGATTTAAGTTGAAAATACCTTCTGGCTTTGTCTATTGTTAAATAAAATATGCCATCATGACATCTGTATTTATAGATGTCACAAATTAACATTAACTACATGATTAATTGATAACCCAAAGTATTATTCTTCAAAGTTGATTAACTTTATTGGATAATTTTTATTGACCCCCCCCCCAATATATTTCTTATAAAATTAATTATACAGTACTGATTATAGAGAACATATAGATATGATACTTTGAAAGAGAGTTTACATTAAGAAAACTATTAGAATTTTGGTGTTGTTTAAACTATTATATTATATGTTATATGCGATACTTGGAACATGTTAGAAAATATTGAAAAGAACTTTACAAAAGATAGTAGTGGAAATACAAAAAAATCATAATGGATCATAGGAAATAAACTAACAAAGCTTTTCGATCAATCATCAATTGTATAATTGAAACATTTACTCATCTGTTTCATTTGGGATTTCCTAAAATATATGACCATACATTGCAACCGTTTAAGTGATTTTGTTTCATATGATAGAATATTAAAATCATGCATAATAATTTTATAATTTTTGTTTTAGTGGCTGTTTATGTTTAATAATAAAATCAATTTTCGGACATTTTCAGTACCAAAACATGATAGAAAAGGGGCTATATATTGTCCAATACTGGCAATTTCGGACCCTGGAAGTAAATACAAATATGTGTGCGCTGTTTCTATGAGCAGACACACGAAGGTAAATGCCGCTTATTTTCTGTTATTATGGGGGCTGCCGCCCCAGCACCCCACTGATAATAAAAATGGATTGCAAAAAAGCATATTAAAATAGTTGTTGAAAATAATTCATTTAAGAAATGAATTAAAAAAACTGCATTGGTAACAAAAATGGGGTCCAATCTTTGTATACAACGCTATGTCCTAGCATCGCATTAGCTGGGTCCGCAAAACTTGATTCTATCCCCAAAACTTGAAAAGTATGTTTATCATGTTCATGACTGTTACCCTGTTTGCATCTATTTCTGCGTTACTATGCGCTATAATAAAAATTATGATACAAAGTCTCTTACATTTCTTTTCAGCTCAAATATCCACTAATCTTTCATTTTTAGAGTAGCAAAAAGAAATTACATCAAATGTTTACATTTATCCATTTTAACGGCAATATTCAAGTCATGTGACAACCACCATTACGTAAGGGAAGTGAATCTGGATGTGCGGTATAAATAGTCTGTACCATACTGTCATAATAAATTAACTGTTCAAAATTTTTCATGAATTCAGTCAGCACACAATCATAGCAAAAGTTATTTAATAAAAAAGTTAACAATAACTGGATCGTTTACTCAAACAATTCATACAGGACTGTTATTTTTTGTTTGTATTACAGTAAAACTCGGATATAACATACTCACTGGGCCATAGAAATAAATTATGTTATAACCGAGGTATGTTATATCCATATAGAATACTAAGTAAATTATATATAAGGATGAAAAACAGGCCAGAAAAATTGGTATGTTGTAACCGAGTGTATGTTATAACCGAGTATGTTATATCCGAGTATGTTATATCCGAGTTTTACTGTACTCTTCTTTTTCACAAAGGAGGCATCTAAAGACAGTTGCATGCCTGCCTGAGTGGTTCATTCAGCAAAATCTGGCAAAATATCTTTCTGTGCGAAATTTAGGTCACTTTTATTTACGTGGAGGTGTGGCTTCAATAGAAATTACCGTAAAGTGAAAATAATGCAGAACTGGATTTAACGCAGAAATAGATGCAATGAGTATAATGAGTTTCAATGTAATCATCCTCACTTTTAAGACAAAATAACACATTCAGAATAGAAAATATTGAAATAATATGACATTAAACTATTTAACTATAATAATTAATTTACCTTCATGGTCCGGTCAGGTTTCACTCTATCGTAGGTTAACTGTATCTTGTAACTGTAACTTGTAAGGCTTATTTCTATGTTAAACTTAGTCTATATAGATTGTAAATAACATTGGCTTCACCCATAGATCTGGACAGGTGCACTAGGATAATCATTACAATGCATCATGTCTGGTCTATGAATTTCACCAAGATATTTCAGATGATTCCCAATTTCACTAGGCTTATTTGTCAAACCTCCAATCCGGCATTTGTCATTACGTTTGTTCATGTAAACAAATGTTTGTATCCATTTTTTAAATGTGACAGTTAATTCAACATAGTTTCATCGGTTTAAGTCAGTAATATGTATGTTAATTCACATTTCTGCCAAGTTTCAGTAATTCATTCCAATTATTTACCGTGATATTAACGATTTTCCAGCGAGAAATGTCACCTTGAATAATCATATCACTTATTATACTGTTTCCGGTTCGTTGCTATTAACAACGCTTGTTCTATTAGACGGATCAACATTTTAATCTGCGGACATTTTAGTATTTTACTTATTTCTATAGTGTATGAGGATATAAACATTAGAAATCATCCATACAATGTTATTTTAATATGTATTTATGTATATTTAAGTATATCATGTTGTTTAATGGGCCGTATTTGCCGTTATAGCCTACTTAAGCGCAAAAGAGCGCAGTGTGGGACCGTTAGCGCGACGGCGTAGCAGTCTGTACTCGGCTAACGGTCCCACGGCGGTTTTGCGACATTTGCGGTCGCACTGCTACTTAAATGTGAAGCACTTGCTGCACAGGGAGCACTTTATAAGTCCAGGCCTGTGCTGCGGTTAAAAACTTCAACACTTACTCCCAAAGTATGCACAAAGTTATTTTATAAGTTAGATTGAACTTGTATTTTTTTGCATTTTCGTGCTTACTTTTCTAAAAAAATTTATAGTAACTGCGTATACTTCGTAAACTAGTATTGTTAGGGTATTTTCAATCCTTTCTTAACACTCTTGTATCATCGCTAGGGATGTTAGATCCATTTGATTGTAGCTCTATTAATTTGACGAAATTTGACATGAAAAAGAACATTCCAGAGTTTTTACTTCTGGAATTAAAGTTACTAAAACAATTAGACTAATTTGTTCCTACGATCGTTGTCGATGCAAACATGTAAAACAAACTTTTTTACAATGTTTCAATAATAAAATAAACCCTTAAACTGATATCAATAAACAGGCGCGTATCTGCCAATGTTACGCACTTTACGCACGTGCGTAACCTCAATTCCAGCAATCGAAAATCTTTAAGTGCCAAAAACACTGAGAAATAGGATGCCTCATCCGAGTTAGGCAATATTTGACTCGACTGTGATAACTTTACACAATGAAAAGTCATATGAAATAACTTATATTGAGCAGTAGGCTTACACAAATTATTTATTATGTCTATTTGTGCACATTGAAACTTCTTTCAAAACAGAAAGAATGAAAACGGGAATCAACCACATCGGGTAGATATATAAAAAGATATCCATGACTATTAACAAATATAATGTTCACGTCGTAAGGGATTGCTGACGTAAGGAAAAATAAATATACAAATTTAAAATATAATATACAAAAAACTATTTGATCATTACCAAAACCAAATAAATGAATATTTACATTACAATATGTTCTAGATACCAAAAGTGATTTAGACATACTATAATTTTATAAAGAAAACATTTAAATCGTAGGGCCCTCGAATTACACTCACCACAAAATGTTACTATCTTAAAAGTAGTTAGTATAAAAAATGCTGTATGAAAATTTCTTAACTCAAAATTTACCAAGTGCTGTTTAAATGTGAACATCTTTGGTTTCGAAAGTATTTATACATTTCAAAACCAAAAGTAGATAACACAGGACTGTGTTTTTCATATATTGTGTATTTATGTTATTGACATTATAGTAGAATAATAGAGATAGTGTGTTGTAATCTTTTGATTACTGCACATTTTAACTTTTAATCTTACATAAGAAAAAAAACAGAGTGGGCCTTCTTGACTTTAACCAGGTCTTGATGGTGAGCGACCTTTGTTCTCTGTTGTCTATTTTCGCTTCTGAAGTATTAACAAACTTTTAAATCTAAGTTTTTTTTCATAATGTTTAAACACTATCTCAGTTTAATGTCTTACTAACCTATCGTTTAGACAACTTTAAGAATTATTTTATACTACTTTGCAAGACATACTTGAGGTCTACAGTGACAACAGAACGTATGATCGGTCTGGCCCTTATTGCTATGCACAGGGAACTTACTATTGACATAGATAAAGTGATTGATACCTTTGCTCGCAAAAGAGAGCGACATCTTGCGCTATTTTTTATGTTTGTACGTAGCATTTGGCTGTTTTCAACAAGGGAAAGAATGTGTTGATTAAAAACAGTGATTAGCAATGTCATTCATCTGCGTAAACTTTCTATGAGGTTATTGTTTGATACAATTTCTATAGTTTGCAAATGCGATCTTGTTAATTCAGTGTTATACAATACACAATGTTCACTTTTTATTTGCCCGTATGAAATTGTATAGGTTATATAAAATAAGAATGGAACGAAGGGTAATTCTGTTGTCAAATATGCGTGCAGCCGGTTGCCAAAAATTTACCAAAATGCATTTAAGTCAATGTATCGAAAAAAGTCAGGAAGGGGTATGCCCCTGTATCCTTCTAGCATTTGTGCGAAACCTCAAAAATGGCATAGATACGCGCCTGTCAATAAAAACACAAGTGAATCCAGGGGGGGGGGTGCGGACCCGGTGTATGCCATTTTTTCTACTAATTGTGAAATATGATATTAAGGGAGACTCCATTAGTGGGTTGATGCACGGGACAGGTTGATACAGTCCATTAGTTCAACCCCCCTGCCCTGCCCTGCTAGATCCGCCTATGAATATTTAGTTTACAGTATGATTTAGTAAACTCTGCCTTTTATTTTTGAAAATATTAGTTTTTTTTATTAAGCGTTGGGTTTTTAGGGGGCGGGGTTGCGTGGTAGCAACACATTGTATAAGTCGCATCTTATCGGTCAGACAACTCATTACTTATCTTTCCTGGAAAGTTTGGATTTAACAGTTAACCATTTACTTAGCACATACTCAGTAACTGAGTCAGTGACTGACAACTGTCCGACATGGTTAGGAATCAGTCTGGGATAATAGTGGTAGAAATCATTTCTTGAACAAACTCTGCAAACGTATGTATGCCCCGTTCGGGAATCAGATGGAATGTTCAAAACACTGCTGAAAAAGTGTTTAGTCACTGATTCAACTAACCATTTTTCCAGTCAACTATCTAACACGAAAACAATACATACATGATCTTACTAAAAAGTGTCAACTATAAATGAAAAAGAAAAGGTATCCATTTGTCGACTTCTAAATGTATCAAACACAGCTTTTGAGTAACGTACATAGAATATTTTCAACAATCTAAAACAAAGTTTTTTGCTATATTTGATTTTATAAAATCATGTTAGTTTATAAAGAAGGCTGTCGAACTGTTTTCTACTATGCAGCGTAATTTACTCATAAAATACAGTCAAATAGTAAAAAAACGGCGATATCTAGTCATTAAATAAGAGTTTCCTTAGAAATTCTCAATAAAATATGCAAAATCTAATTATTTTAGGAATTCCCATTTTCAGAATGGGAGAATTCTCCCATGGGAGAAATCCCATATTCAGAAATGGGAGAATTCTCCCATGGGAGAAATCCCATATTCAGAAATGGGAGAATTCTCCCATTGGAGAAATCCCATATTCAGAAATGGGAGAATTCTCCCATGGGAGAATTCTCCCATTTCTAATATGGGAGAATTTTAAATGGTGTTTAAATGCTTTTAAAATGAGAAACTATTCATTTTTTCTTTGGAATAATGTTATGTACTAATAGATCTATCCAATTCTAACTCTAAATGTTAGTTTGGATGAATTTGAAAAAATGGGAATTTTCTCCCATATTTGTATATGGGAGAAAATTCCCATTTTTCTCCCATGAAAATCCCATGGGAGAGCATTTCTCCCATGGGAATTTGCCGATTCCCATGGGAATTTTGACTTTTGACTTTAAATTAAACACATTTCTAGTAAAGATATCAGGATGAAAGTTTACTGGTGTTATGCCCATATGTAGATCTACATTTATTGAAAATTTGAAATAAATCGGATTAAAAATAAAAAAAGTAAGTTTGCAAGATTTCTGGATTCGCAAACGTATTCTGGACTAAGTTAGTATGATAACAATATTTTTTATCAACTTCACAGTACCTTCTTGTGATATCATCAACGTGCGTAACCTAATGCCCAGTTTTTTTACATTACCCAAGTGTTATATCGTGAATTAACACGAGATATAACACCGGGTCTGTTTCTTAACCTTCGAAATAGTTTAATGCTCAATTATAATATCGTTAGGGAATGATCTGAGTGTGTTTGGTAAAGTGCGTTTCTTTAGATAGATAGATAGATAGACAGATAGATAGACAGATAGACAGATAGACAGATAGATAGATTTATTTACAAAAAAGAGTGAACTCTTGTTTCCATTGTGGACCCTCATGTGGTAGTATGACACGGAGAGGCGAAATTAATGTTAACAGTAAAAACATGTTCACAGTAATCCTAAGGTATCATATCACAGAAAATTGAAACTATTTAATAGTTGCACATGTTACACAGTAAAGTTTATCACAAATGTACAAAGACAGAGATCTTAAAAATTGATAGACCTATACCTGGCTAGGAAAATAAATAAAAGCACATTACTTATGTAGGAAATAATAAAAAGTTGATGTGAAATTATATAAATATTTTATCAAATTTGAGGGAACACATTATTTAGACTACTTTAGAAAGCAAAAAGTTTTTTATAGAATCTTTAAAAGGTTTATATTTTATTAAATTAGAAATATCTGCAGGCAAGTTATTCCACAGCTTGGAGCCAATATAACAGAAAGATTTAGTTCCTGAATTTTTCACTCTAGGAATACAGTATCCACCCTTGGTACTTAATCTTGTGCTGTAAGAGTGCACAGAAGTTTGAGATAAAAAAATGTTGTTTCAGGTACTCTGGTGCAATACCATGGTTAATTTTATGAACATGGCACAACATAATTTGTTCAACTCTACTCTGTACCGGTAACCAATTTAGCTTAATGAAATGTTCCGGTCCAATGTGCGCCCGGGAATCAAAATTAAATATAAATCAAATTAGTTTATTCTGTGTGGTTTGTAACCTGTTTTTCAAGTTTTGCGTTATGCCATTGTACCACACAGAGCAAGCGTAATCAAAGTGGCATTGAACTAACGCTGTCACAAGTTGTTTTCTTGTATGAAAATTAAGAAAATCTTTTTTACGATACAGAAATTTAAGTCGAGCATTGGCTTTCTTAAGAACTGACTCAGCCATAGATTGGAAAGACAAAAACTGATCAATGGTTACACCAAGGTATTTGACAGAACTTGTAGCATTAATGTTTGTACCATTACATGAGATATTGAGGATTGTTTGTGATTTAAGTTTTTGTTTAGAACCAAAAAGTATTGTTTCAGTTTTACCAAGATGTAAAGACAATTTATTATCAGTTAACCACTGACTTACTAAAAGAAGATCATGAGACAAAGCTTGTTCAACATAAGATGTGTTCTTTCCAGATACAAGGATGGCAGAATCATCAGCATATAATAATAATTTGTTTTTCACTACACTAGGCATATTATTAACATATAAAAGAAATAATAAAGGGCTAAGGATCGAACCTTGTGGAACCCCACATGTAACAGTTGAATTACTTGAAAAAGTACCAGCCACATCTACTAATTGTTGTCTTTCAGACAGATAAGACTCAAACCACCGACAAATGCCGTTACCAAAGCCACATGCTTTAAGTTTGGTTATAAGAATGGCATGGTTGACAGTGTCAAAAGCTTTCTGCAGGTCCAGCAACACCATGCCTACAACATTTCCTTTGTCATTTTCAAGACGGATGTAATCGATTAAATGAATTAGACATGTATCAGTGGAGAAACCACCCCTAAAACCTGACTGAAAATTGAGATAAGAATCAATTTGATCATAAACAACTTTTTCAAGAATTTTCGAAAAAATATTTAAAATAGACACCGGTCTGTAGTTACCAACAGATAGACGGTTGTTCCTCTTAAAAAGGGGAACTACTCTTGCATTTTTCAATTCTTCAGGTACTCTCCCTTGTATAAGAGACAAATTTATAATTTGTGTCAGGGGGCCAACAATAATGGGAGCCCCATCCCTGATAAAACGAAAAGGTAGTCCGTCAA
This sequence comes from Mactra quadrangularis, assembly GCA_025267735.1. Taxonomy (NCBI): domain Eukaryota; kingdom Metazoa; phylum Mollusca; class Bivalvia; order Venerida; family Mactridae; genus Mactra; species Mactra quadrangularis. The sequence continues at coordinate 12,957,200 of CM046311.1, forward strand.
GGCCAGTAGCTTTATTTGGGCTTAAACTGTTGATATATTTTAACACTTTAGCCTCAGACATTAGAGAGAAAGCAAAACTGTTTGATCGGACACCGAGTTTAGAATAAAAGTTAGTCACAAAACTTTCGCCATATTGACCAACACTGTTGGGAAGTTTATCTACAAGTTTACATGCAATAGTGGTGAAAAATCATTAAAAGTCTTAGCAATAGTGGACTTCTCAAAACACACCTCTCCATCAACAGATAATGCTATATTACAAGAAGGTACATTATTGTTTTTCTTTGAGGGTAAGCCAAGTGTTTTTAAACACTGCCATAAAGATTTAGAATCATTTTTATTTTCTTCAATAACGCTTGAAAAATAATTAGTTTTAGCATTGTGTACAAGATATTGAACTTTATTTCTTAGCAACTTAAAAGCATCAAAATTCTCATCAGTTTTTTCTCTTACATACAATTTAAAAGCTTTATTTCTGTCTTCAATAGTTTGAAGAATTTCACCGTCTATCCATGGTTCTGATCTTTGTTTGAGCCTTATGTGTCTGACAGGAGCAATGCTATCCAAAACTGATAAAAATTAAGTTTTAAAACAATTCCAGCCAATGTTTACATCATCACTTAATAATACTTGGCTCCAATCTGTGTTTAAAAGATGTTTTTGAAAATCTTCTTTATTATATCTTTTAGTGGATCTGTATTTAACATGATTGTGACAACCAAAAAAACTTTTACAATTTTTCCTGGTGCAAAATATTAAACAATGATCACTGAAAGATGTATGTATTACACCAGACTGTAAAATCTTATCTTTCTCAGATACAAGTATCAAATCAATGGTTGTAGAAGATGTAGCACTAATCCTAGTTGGGTTACATATAAGCTGACTAAAATGAAACATTTGGATAAAAGATTTAAAATTTTGTAAAATAGGAAGTGTATGTTTACCGGTAACATCTGTATTAAAATCACCAAGTAATAGAGTCTCATGTGATAAAAAGTCACTGCTTCTAGAGCAAACATCATTAAGTAAAGAATAAAAGTTATGTTGAGTTGTGGGTCTGTATACAGCTCCACAAAGAATAGGTTTGGACTTCGGAAGAAAAATGTCTACCCATACAGCTTCAATGTCATTGTGAAGTAAGTCGCTGCGAGTGTTGAATGACAGGTCACTTCGTATGTATAAACACACTCCACCACTATGGCATGATGCCTATTTCGATCATTGCGTACTGTAGAATAATTATCAATATAAATTTCTGCATCAGTTACCGAGTCATCAAGCCAACTTTCAGAAATACAAATGCATGCTGCTTTTGAAATTTGAGCTAAAGATTTAATCTCATGAAGTTTTGGGAGTAGACTTTGGACGTTGACGTGAAGAAAGTGCAAATCACGCTGTTGAAAGACTTTATAAGCGCTAGAGTTGTTGTTGGAATCTCCTTGTTCACAGGTCACAGGGCCTGGACATGGATGAATGTCTCCACATAATAATAAAGCCATATGAAGAAAACGTTTATGTTGATGAAAAGAATACAATGTCGACTCTTTACGTGTTGAATAACTAGAAGAACTGTTCACATAGGTGCCGTAAAACACATGTTGACCGAAATTAATTGGTAAAAACGAAATCGTTTCTGCAATATAATTGTCTGAAAATAATGCATCTTTAGGTAGTTGTTTATCATAGTCAATAAAGAACCGAGTGGATAAAAACAATACAATGATCACCACCTCTGTAATATTCATGCTGATGCTTCCTTACCATTCAGGATGAAGTTGATGGCTTTAAAAGTTGTAAACAAAACAAAAACACGTTACTGTGTTAACAAAAGCCTCTCCAGTCACACACCACTAAAAGCAAAAGACGATTTTCAACTTTTGCTACTGTTTTTTTAGAAGTTCTCAGATTAAATCTGTGTCATTTGCCTATTGTTTGTATGTAGTTTTGCCCTCATATATTTATAAATGTTATTAATGTAAAACTATTGCCGTAGCGTAGTGGTTAGCATGTCTGACTTTATATCCGGAGATTGTGGGTTCGGGCCCGGTCGCGGTAGGTCATATCTTATGCATGAGTTTTGGACCTCGTGATAGGGTAAGTTAGTACTGGTGATAGAAACGTGTCCAGGAAACATATAGTAGGAAGAGCTGACCGTCGTGTATATAACCTTAATATGTATTGAATACGACGTTAATCAAAGTGCTGAAGGCACTGAATTTGTTCGGGAGGGAATAGTGGAATTAGATTTCCGGCTCAAACAAAACATTCGTTCACAAAGAAACAATCAGTGATATTAGTTTGAAAGGTAGACCAGCACTGTTTCGGTTCAAAACACTTAATACGATCGACCTATAAATACAACATGTTTACCGGACAGGTGAAAATACTACTGATATTTTTTACACAATCGCCACAAGTCATAGGGGTAATCCTAAAAACAATGCAATAACTGCCGCTAAAAAGGTATCAATCATGCACATTTATGATACTGCATCTGTTTGTAAAAAAATCAAGTCCACTATTCAGACATCATTCAAAGTCATTTACTACGATCTCTTAACTTTTCCTATAGAGCCATTCTATTACATTAGAAGATGTAACATCTCTACTGACAACTGGCACAAACGACAGGTTGTGACTGATACCACACTAGTACATAAGATGACGTAATCATCCCTACTGAGACGCACAACATAGCAGCGAGAATTCTTACACTTGACATATGGTTCGGATAACTAGTGTATTAATGCGCTCGTCATAGCAGACGATCTTTTTGAATTGCTCTATACATACATGTATGCACTGAGGGACTACTTCTGGATTCGGTAAACGTTCGAAGTGGGAAAGGGTATGAAATACGGTAAATACATTTGTTCAGGACTGAAGTCCCGAACAAAAAAAAATTAATTAAAAAAGTAACATAATGTAAAAACAAATAAAACTATCTATCATGTATATACATTTTTCTTTAATCAATACTCTATCTTAATAAAATATATTCAATCCTCATCACAATATATACTTTATAAATCATTCTTTTTCTTATAGTATTTTACAGATCTCGATCGTGAAAACGTTTACTGAAAATTGGACGCACATTTGTAAAGGTCGCGAGTGCTCCTTGTGACCCTATGGAAATATTGCAATTTAAGAAACACTTAGGTAATGTAAAGAAACTGTGCATAAGGTTAGTTTAATTCACATGTAGATTGGAATCGGAACTGAAGTACTGATCAATTTAATGAATTCTGCTGCTGTGGAACAAACAATGATATGCTATCAACTGTTGAATTAGAGATATTATAAATAAATACTCTTTGAAGATTAAAAATTGAGTTTGTTAGACGGGCATGGTGATGTCGTGGTGGGGAAACGCTTTATATGTTAGCGTTCGTAAAGGAATAGAATTTTAGGCTTCGAGCCGCGTAAAACCGATAATTTGTAAAATAAAACCACCAATATCAAACCTAACTCTGCATATTGACTACAAAATATATTTAACCAATTGAGTATCACAAATTGTTTTGTATAAGTTCAAATGACTTAAAAAAAGTTAAGATATAATTTTGTCTGAAAGTCTATAAATGCTGTTTATTGCATTAAAAATGACCAAAACCGACAGCAGAATTTAATTGTCGGTGCTAGACATTAAAATTCGACCACAAGAAATTCAGTGTTAGATGCTACCTACATAGGTTTTTATGTACTTCTAAAAATAGTTTCGATGGTGAATTCTTGAATTTTATCAAAAGAACGAGCATATTTCTCGTTATGGAAGGTTACTATTAGAAACCAAAAGAACAATAAGGGCAATAGAGTGCGAAGTCCTTAGTTTATTTCATTTGTTTGAAAATAAGGAATTAATGGGATGATCGATTAGAAATTTTGGTGCGTGTATATACATCAGCTTTCTTAAATATATATACATAATCCTCATGGCCATGGTGTAATAGAGCTTTAATACTACAGGTCGTCCACGTAAACATTGCGTATATAAACATGGCCAGTTTAATTACACACCAATATTTAGGGGTGATTTATTTTTTTAAAAATACAGTTTGGTTAGTTTACACTTGTTTTATTAACATATCATCATAAAAAAATTACAAAGTAGATATACATCATTTAAGATAAATGTTTAATATCAAGTGGTGTGTTTAAATCAGTAAAATGATGTTCATGCATTTGCTTATTCACCTATTCAGTGGGCAGGCCCATTATTTAAATACAATAACACGCATGACCTAGAATACGACCTGTACATCGTATTCAATTTAATGTGTATTCTTGCATAAAGGTCATGGTCAATTTTACTAAAAAATACCAGCGACTTTTAAAAATGTGCGTCGAATTTTCTGTAAACGTTTCCACGAGAGCCGTAAAATACTATAGAAAAAATGGTTTGTAAACTATTTGTTGTGATATGAATCGAACGTTTTTATTTAGATACGTACAATGTTATTTTAAAGTACATTACTATTCATAATAGAAAGTTTTTTGTTTTGATAATGATAACATTTATAAATATATGAGGGCAAAACTACATAATAAAATATGACAATACATACATATCAGAAGAATATATATTGAATTAAAAATAATTTACTGTATTAAGACAAAATAAATTTTAAGATTTTAATTATTAATTTTTTCATCATACCAGTACACTCTTGTGATATCATCAGCGTTCGTATTGACAACATAATCACATGGTCACCTAAGGGGAGCGTTTTCAAGTTATTCACGTGAACTTTGATGATTAAATCCTTACTACAGGTCGTCCACGTAAACATTGCGTATATAAACATTGCCGGTTTCATTACACACTAATATTTAGGACTGAATGTTTTCAACAAATTTATAGTTAGTTTATAGCTCGTTTAGGATAACTTGAGACAAACGATTCAGTTTGTTTACATATTTGGGACTCGGGTATTTCATAAAATATGGAGGTCAGCTGATTTTGTGTAATGAAAGTATTAAACATGTCTTAATGCGTGGAACGTGTGTTCTCGTACTAAATTTAATACATCAAAAAACACCGATAATAGTCGATAATTACGTGTACTAAACTTAAATCCACCTGTGTATAAAAATGGTATCGTTGTATTTTGTCTCCAGTTATCCTAAACGAGCTATACACTTATTGTATAAACACATCATTAATAAAAGACATTATATAACATTTATAATGCACATATACACTGTTTAAAATATATGTTTAATATCAAAGTGGCGTGTTCAAATCATTAAAATGGTATTCATGCATTAGCTTAATATAAACTATTAACCATTCCATTGTTTAAAATACAAAAACACGCATGACCTAGAATAAGGCCTGTAGTGTAAATTATTTTTTTACACTCGAATTAATCTCTGATTTGCTAATTTTTGTAAATTGAGTGCGAGGGTTTTCCGAGTAAGAAGAACCAGATTACGGACTTCACGTGAAAATCCGAAAACGCGAATCGTTTGAGGATTTTGGGAAGTCCAAGACTAGGTTTTTAACACAGGAAATCTGTAGCACCAGGTTTATATCCGACTTACACAACGATTCAAGTGATTAGTTACACAAATACATTGATTGGGCATGGACTACATTTTTGCAAACGAATTTGAATTTTGATGCATACTTTTCTCTCACGAGAGTTTAGCGGATCTGAAACTATTAATTTACAGTAATGAGCGTAATTGGATTGCATGTTTTATAATCCGGGAAGGAAAATAGTATTTGTTAATAAACAATAAATGTATGAATAAGATTCTGGATTTATTATCTTGTTAAAATTTATTAAGGCTGATATTTAGTTCTTATTCAACGCCGCCATCTCATTTTTCGGTAAATTACATAATTGTACGCCTTGCATGTTGGACATAGTTATGAGCAGTGATATTTTACAAACTAATTCTCGATTACATTTGATTTGGATGTATAATCGTAGGACAATGAGTCAAAAGGGGGAGTAATTTAGGTGGTTAACGTCATAACTAATATCAGTACATGAATAAATACAACTGAAAATACTTATTTTCACATTTCATGTATTTTGAAGAAATCCAAAGTTCTGTATATATTTTCGAAATGATTTCATGCAAATATTGTAAAGACAATATTTCAAAACTGAACCGTTCGTTTTGATTCTAAATTCTAAATTTACACGCAGACTGCGTTCCGTTGAATACACAAATTAAAATTTCACGAGAGCAGGTTATTCTTTTCACGTGGCCGGGTTGATGTTTTAATATCAACTCGCTCACGTTAACAAGAACAACTCGCTCACGTGAAATCTTTTGTTTTAGTTGGTTGTTCCGAAATAAAAAAACCAATGTAAACAAAGGAAGCGGTGTGTAATTAAAGAAACGCGATAGAAATACCCCCGAATTCAAAACAATCTAAGACTATATAGCGGGTAAGCAAACCCCGAATTTGTAAGGAGTTAATCCGTCAGTAAAAACCACTTTTAAAAAAATTAATTGACTGAGAGGGTACCTTCGTTGTCTAAATTAAATATCATATAAGAAATTGATATTTTGAAGAACTTGACTCCTACAAGGGAGCCCGCTAGAGAGAGTTATTATAACCCCTAGGCAGTTATATTTTTTGCATTTTGATAATTATATTTGTTTTTTGATTGATGATAAAGCTATTGTCTTCGTTAAGAGACTTTACTTTGAGAGTTTTTAAAGAAACGCACTTTAACAAATACTCCCAGATCAGTTTCTAACATAATTATAATTGAAGTTTAAACTAATTCGAAGGTAAAGAATTATATCGGGCGTTATATCTCGTGGTAGTTCACGATATAACACTTGGGTAATGTAAAGAAACTCGGCATAAGGCATGCATGACATGTTTGAATTTTTGTGTTTGTAGCATGGCGATTATACAGTTGTTCATTCGTTTAAAAATTGATCTCCATATTATGAGCTCTGTATGATAATAAATTTAATGCATGTTTACACTATGTTACTATAAATGACTTTAAAATTTAACTCTACATAGTATTGTATTTATACTATGTGCATGGATCATTTCTGTCTTTATACATAACTATTACATAGTAATCTATATTGATTAAATTCTCATACCCCGAGATATCAAGAATCCTACTAGACTATGGGTACAATAATGTATTGATTGAAACAAACTCTTGGAAACAACAGAACAGTGCTCATGTTGTAATGTATTTTATATCTTCTCAATTAAAGTTCCATTTGTCTATTACAGGTGTAAGAGGGTTTTGTGATGAACCAGATATTCCCGCTAATTCTGTTATAAAAGAAGAATCACATAATGGATATAATAATCGGTATGATGAAGGTTCATACATCGATTATCGTTGTGAGACCGGATATGCAATGAACGGAATAATACGCATAAAATGCCAACATGGAAAATGGACGAAAGCAGAATTTCAGTGTATAGGTATATATATAGGCATTTTTATTTTACATTTCATTCATGATGACATCGCTTATTTCATATTTTGTCACAATAATCTGAGACAGGAGTTTACTAAACTTCTCAATTTAAGAGTTTCGTTTGTATGCACTGGCAACAGAAAAGTGTACGAAAACCTTTTTGTGTTTGTTTGTTTGTTTGGGTTTTACGGCGCACCAACACAGAAAGGTCATATCGCACCGAAAACAAATAATGATACTATTAATCCAATCGATATTAATGATCTTTAGCCCTATATTTTATCATATACATTTATTTTCTTCAAACATTTAAGTATCGCATGTGATGGTACAGACTCAAAAAGTTCTTTAAGTGAGTTAACTTTAAAATGTTTATCACGGATGTTTTTGAGATCCTGACAATCAATGAGAACGTGTTTGACATTGAAATGCTCGTCACATGGTATACACTTAGGTGCTTCCTCTCTTGTGAGAAGGTATGAATGTGTTAATCTAGACTTTTATGTGAACAGGAGCTTTACAAAATCAAATTATTATATTATAGTGATGGAACGGTGCTTAATTATAAAAAGCTAAAAATCTAAAATATGTTAAAAAGTGATGAAATATTTTCAAAAAATAGATTTAAAAACTCATATCGTACAGAAAAATTCTGGTAACATCCGAATGCAACCTCCTTTGACAACTAGTCCCTGAAAAATTATTTCCTACAGGCATGCTTGGTATCAATAGTTGTATTTTAGTTTATTCGAATTATGACCTTAGCATAATTTTCTCCGAAACTGTAAGTTACAATAATTGTTCATTAAACTAGGTCACGTATTGTAAAATGATTAAACTAAGTTTCCGGATAGCGTAGAACAGAAGGGTCCAATGTTGGTAAACAGACGGGGAATTTATAGAAGTTGTTTGTGCATTTTGATTACAATAGCGTTGAAATGTTACTTTCTGATAAAGAAGATCGGCTCTCGAACAAGTGTTAGGGCCTCTATGGGCCTAATTCCAAATACAAAATACAAACTTTTTATTCAGGGTTGATATTATATACAACAATTACATTTGGGCATGTTTTATATATAATTTTGAAGCTGTCAATAGCCATTATACATAAACGTCTTATTCTCAAAGTTGGTAAAACTTATTTTTTCAAACCAGATTCCTAACTGGATGTATAATCATTATATATAAAACGGAGTGATATCTTCTGTATATTTCAATTTTTATGTGTCAGTATTGCTACAAAAATGCCATGTAAGCGGACAGTAATTAAAATTGGACATTATAAGAAAGTATTAACTATTCAATTTGCCGAGCTTAAAAGTATTCCCAAATTCTTGTTGGTACATTTAATTAGTTTTATATAAGAGAGATATATTTATTAAATTAAGTTTAAATTCTGTTGTAATGCCCAAAAGTGTAACCTCTTCATCACAGTGTATATCAAAACTATCAATAAAAACAGGTTTTGACTGTGTGTTTTTTACTGATGGAAATGGCTTTTTAAAGGGGGTCGCTTGCATTTTATTGCTTGTAAACCAATTACTTAAATATCTATTGTCAGATTCATGTTTATTTTTCTTCTGTTTCTACCGAGTTGTGGGCACTGAACAGCGTATTATCGTCAGCATAGTTATAGAGATCGTGTTCCTCTATTTTATGGAGATAAAGTTTGATTTAAAGGCAAGAATCGATGTTTACAGGCCGTAGAAGAAAAAATGCTATAGTTTTTTTCAAAAATACTACAGTAAACACGTTAATCAAATTGCAACTATGTTATTGATTATGAATGAGACTTTTACAATATGTTTAACCGAATAGTAAACATAATGAAATTGAGAGATAAAATATACTTCTGCATCAATAAACTTTGTCGCTTTAACACGGAGCATTTAACATGTTTGGTACTATATTTGAATATATTACAGAATGCCATGGAATTATCGGACTCTGTTTGCCGCATATATCATTGGTTTCTATGGTTTCTATTTTACTGTATAAAAGCATAATGCGTCTACCATCTGGCGGTATTTGATGCTTAGCATAATCTTTTTTTAACACATTTACTCCTTTGTCAAATATGTTGTAAGGAATTGTCTTAACAAACTAGTTCTTATCGTCTATAACCTTTTCGGGCAGTTGTCTATTGACGTCACGATGAACGGGTGCTTATTCTCTCTATGCTATAAATAGAAAAAAACCTTTATGCACGTATCCATATTTGGCTAAGTGACCTAGTTTTATACCCCATACGATCCATATTTGACATAGAAATCATCAAAACAATATTTCAGACAAATTTCAAGGATATTTCGATCAAAACAGTAGCTACTACAGTGTAAACAAGTTTTTTTCTTTTTTTAGCACCTGTGACCTAGTTTTTCATTCGAGATGACCCATGTTCGAACTCATTTGAGCAATCATCTAGTCAAGTAACCTCACAAAGTTTGAAAAGAATTGAACTAAAATGTAACCACTAGAATGTTAATAGATGGTCGAAAAATTCTTCGTTTGTTACTTTCTAGAGCTCATACCACACAATTGCAATACGAATTAAAGATTTCCGTGATTTTAAATTCCGTTACCATGTGTGGTATATTAATCATATACGTTTCGCGGAGACACGGTGCCAATCAGAGCATCATGTATTTATGTCACAGTCTGATATTACATTGAAAACTTAATTTCTTGAAATACATTTTTATTTTAATTAATTATCGATAGTTTGTACTTGTAAAAAAAACACCCGTAATCCATAATCCTAAGTCCTTGCCAAGTTTGTTTATAGTATTTTTTCACGACTCTATTGCAGATGCTGGAGACATTAGTACTTTCACGAGTGAATCATTATCTATTGCCATGAACAAAATACTGTTTGATAAGAAAAAAGTCGATAATAATGCATCCAGTATCAAGGTTGGTAACAGCAGCGGAAATGATGTGTATTTTCTGATTGACATATCGAAAAGTATCACCGAGAAAAAGGCTGAACTGCTAGGCAAGTTTTTAAAAGCATTGTTTCCAAAGGTAGGTGTATGGCTTATTTAGTACTTTAAATACAATTTTATTGGAATATTCTTTAGCTTTCGACTGATCATTTGACATGACATACAATATTTGGTTAGAAAAGAAGCATGTAATTATTTAGGTGGTTGTGATCATGGATCACATCAATATCAGCTAATAGTATTAAAATATATCAATAATTTCAGTTACATTGTGCAGTTTTGTGTCATAGCAGTCAGGGTAATAGTATGCGAACAGTTCACCATATCATCGATCCTTGAATAAATCAGTTTTTAAGTGTCATCTTTTTAAGGATTGCCTTTATATCATATTAAATTCATGCACGAAAGAATAATCGATTTGTGTGAAAACAATTATTTCAAGACTGTGAATTGGTCAGTCTTATTAAATTTGTTTAGTCATAATGACATATCAAGACCAGATTGACCGACCACTCGTTATAAAGATGACAATTTAGCAAATTCAGTAAGATAATTGCTTCTGTCGATAATTGAAAAATATATCATTTTATACCTGTACGTCCAAAATACTGCAAACTAATACTTAAACATTTACCTAAATATTTTCGCAGCTAATTTCAAATATTCAACAGTAATTTCAAATGTTACATTAATGGTCGTATTTATTGGTGATAATTCTTCAATTTTCATAAAATATAGATAAATTTTCAAATATTACCCAAATTTTCTCGAAATTTAATTGTCAAATAACAGCATCATACGAATTTTAACTCTAAGTCATAACGCACCTGCATAAAATTTATCATGAGTTATCTCTCGTGAACGGAATCGGTATGACGTCACCGTAGTCGTACATCTCATTAGCGCCTTTTTAGATATAAAGGCTAACTCAAGAATAGACATATTTAGTTTTTTATTAACTGTTTATTATGAATGGATTTTTTCTGACATCTCTCTTATAATGTTTTCACTATAAATTTAGGTAACTTGTTCCGAACGTCAACAACTTAGCTTATTTTGTATGTTCAGTCTACATCTTTTTTATGATGGTTCGTAATAACTCCCTTTGTTACGTTTTTATCTTCTTTCGTATTTCCCACTGATAATTTTCAAGTTTCAATAAAATCACATTTTACTCTTTGGAAAACTCAACTGCTCATATATTTGTCTTACACAAAATAGTCAAAGTACAGACATTTGCGTCGCCAATTGACATCCGTGAATTACAATATCAATGCCGAACTTTTTGGAAACTTATGAAACAATTCTGTCCCAATAATAACCAGCAATCATCAATACCACCACTTAAAGATTTAAATACTGGATCGTACATAACTGACGACACTGAAAAAGCAAATTTACTGAATAATTTCTTTCAATCACAAACATTCCTAAATGACGACAATAAACGTCTACCAGATATTGAAACAAGCACACACACTCAACAGCTATCTAATATACATATCACAAATGAAGATGTTTCATCTGTCCTGAAATCGCTAAAGACTGGTAAAGCATGTGGTCCAGATAATATTAACAGTCGTGTACTCAAAGAGATTCATGCTGAAATATGTAAACCCCTCTGTAAACTTTTTAATTATTCACTTTTAATAGGACAAATACCAATACAATGGAAAACATCAAATGTCTGTGCAATTTTCAAGAAAAATGATCCAAGTGAGGTCAGTAATTATCGTCCGATTTCCCTTCTTTCTGTTATAAGTAAGGCATTTGAAAAAATAATTCACAAATACCTATACAACTTCTTAACTTCAAATGCCTCTATCACAGCTTTACAATCAGGTTTTGTCCAAAATGATTCCACTATTAACCAACTCACTGCTCTTTATCACACTTTCTGTGAAGCGCTTGATGAAGGGAAAGAGGTCAGAGCCATATTTTGCGATGTATCTAAGGCTTTTGACAGGGTATGGCACAGAGGTCTAATTCATAAACTTAAATCAAAAGGAGTCAATGGTTCTTTGATAAAATGGTTTGAAAATTATTTGTCTGACAGGTACCAGTGTGTCGTTATAAATGGTAAAATGTCATCAAAACTTGGTCTTAAAGCCGGCGTCCCTCAAGGTTCCATACTCGGCCCACTTTTATTTATAGTTTACATTAACGATATTGTAGATGATATTCAATCTCCTATACGTCTGTTTGCAGACGATACTAGTCTTTATGTAATTGTGGAGGATCCAACTAGAGCCTCAAAAGCTCTTAACACCGACATGCGAACTATTTCCCAGTGGGCAAACAAATGGTTAGTTTCTTTCAATCCACAGAAAACTGAATCACTCATTATCTCAAGAAAACACAACAAACCCATTCATCCACAAGTATATATGCAAGACTCTGCTATTCAAGAAGTATCTCATCACAAACATCTTGGATTAACATTCTCCTCAGATGGAACATGGCATCTTCACATTCTTAACATCACTGAAAAGGCATGGAAAAGAGTCCATGCAATGAAATCTCTAAAATTTACACTGGACCGCAAATCTCTAGAAATTATGTATCTTTCTTACATACGACCTGTTTTAGAATATGGTGATGTAATCTGGGCAAACTTAACAACTCAAGATGAAACTCTTCTTGAAAATGTCCAACTTGAAGCTCTTCGAATTATCACAGGTACCACCAAACTTGGCTCTATAAACAAACTTTATAAAGAAACCGGACTTGTTCCGCTTAAACAGCGACGGACAAAACATAGACTGACACAATTCTATAAAATGAAAAACGGTCTGTCTCCACAGTACCTTAGCAATTTAATACCTGAACAAATTTCTGATGTAACATCCTACAGCCTTAGAAATGCCACAAACACACGGAATGTTTTTTGCAACACAAATCTATTTTCTAATTCTTTCCTTCCTGATACAATAAGAAATTGGAATTTGCTCCCAACTGAAGTGAGAGAAGCACAAACATTGCAGTCGTTTAAACATGATTTGACGACACATTATCACAGATACCAAATTCCCAAATACTACCTCGAAGGTGATCGAGTAAACTCCATTCATCACACACGCCTTAGAACTCATTGTAGCATCCTAAAAGAACACCTTTTCTCTAAAAATATCATTGACAATCCAAACTGTGTCTGTGGACAAATTGAAACAACGAAACACTATCTCTTAGAATGTCCTCTGTTTGAACCACAACGACGAGTCCTTCATGAAAATCTTCAGCAATTCAATACAACATTAACTGAACAAAAACTTCTATTTGGCGATGAGACACTTGACCTTAAGACGAATATTACAATATTCAAATGTATTCAAAATTTTATAAAAAATACAAGAAGATTTGTTTAAACATTTGGCCATTCGTAACAAATCAAAGCTGCCTATAGTTCTCAAAGGACTGACCTCTTCAATGTATATCATAAATATCCTACATTATCTCATTCTGCCTTCATCTCTGTTTCCCTCTTTTTGTCTTTCTCTTTGTTTTTAACCGCGTCTGCGTTCATCTACTAGCTTTTATACTAGAATACTAAAAATGCAACCGGTAATGTATGTATTTTGTAATATTTATATTTGTTTTTGTTTTTTCTAATTTGAGGAGAGAGATAACAAAACTAGCTTTTAAAGCTATCTTCTCAATCCTCTCTTTTGCAACATTTGACTGTTACTTTGTATATGTATGTATGTTTGTATTTACCTAAATAAAATATTGTTTAAACCAATGCCGATTTAATTTCAAATAATTATTTTCTGAATGTATTTAAAAATGCCAGACAAAAATGCCATTTACCAAAATGTCTCAGGTAAAATGCCACACCATAAGTGGTAAAGATGCCATAGGTAGTAATGTCTGAGAAAAAATACCAGAGGTTGTATATAATTCTAATTAGTTTTTTCATATTAGGTTATATATTTACTCATTTGTTTTACAATTTAAGCATTAAAAATGTTGCTCTTACATTTTTTAAGTATAATTTGAAGAATTATAAAAGAATAAGTTGTACATAAATTTGCACAATTAAGAAATTGTTCAACCTATTTTTCACCAACAACATAATTGCACTGAATATACAACACGTTCAAGTAAGAAAGATATTACTTTTAGTGATTATTTTGTTTTAGTTAAATGTAAATATCTAGAAACAAAAGAAAATTATGTTGCACTATGGTCATTTTAGTGCAAAACATTTTAATATAATAATCTTTGTAAAGAGAGTATAATTGTTACCTCAATTATCTCTATAGCGCTTTAGCTTGGTTATTAAACAATTTTATATAAAATTAAAAAGTTATGCAGAAAATTAATGATATATATATTTTATTTAAAAATAATATTGCGACTGATTATTTAACAGATGTGTGTATATTGTAGTCCGGTTTTTTCTCGACTGAAAAGGCATGAAAATTTTTAACGGTGACTAAATGCATTGTTTTTGTACTGGCGGCCTAATTGTTATTAAATATATCTTGACTAAAACATATCATATGGCGTAAGCAACTTAATTTATCATAATACACTTTTGGAAACTCATGAATGTATCACGACGACAATTTAACAAACGCAATAACTGTGAAATAATTCACGTATTGACAGTTGAGAAAAAAACTAACTATACAACCTAGTTATCGCCTGCAATGTAGTTATAACACGATAAATCGATTGAACTACGATGACGTCATTCACGGGAGGTAAGCGATGCTGTACTATCGGCTAAATTGATAAATTTTAAATAGGAGTTAAATATATCCATTTATAGATACTTATAGCGCTAGAGTTTGAAATTTTGTTTCCCCTAAATATTTAACGTTTGAATATGCATTCACATTTAACATTTGAATATGCATTTATGTCTTCCTATTTAATCAAAGACAAGTCAAAATAAGGCAATTATATTTTCCTCACTTCAAGTTTGGGAAAACGTAAATCGACCAATTTATCATTTATTTCTTGGCAGTTTGGTGGATTTTAAGGAAAAAGAGATGTTTCATTTTAGTTACACAACAATCAGTATGAATCAAACAAAATATTAACAATATAAATTCGTTTTAGCAAGCTTTTAATCCGCTCTCCGTCTCTATGTCTGCCAGTTCGGATGATTTCACATAGAGAGTAACTTGAGGAAAAAAATGTTTATTCTTACCTCATGTTCACCAAATTCAGAAAAGATTTTTAGCTTTGACTATTTGGTCATTTTTTATTGCAGATTGGTATAAGTAATAAACCTAATGGTACACGTCTTGCCTTTTATTTGTTTGCTGGTGAACTCTTCACGCAAAGACATGATCATTACAACTACGAAAATAAAATATTTAGAGACTATGAACAAGCTCAAAAGTTCATCGACAATATGTTTGTCGTAGATGTACTGAACAAAGTCCAGAAAGAAGTCGGTAAATATAATTTTTAAGTAAATGTTTCTCGGCAGTATTCTCTATACATTTCCTGATAAACTCAACTTGTTAGAGTCTCTTGTATAGAAATATGCCAAACTATCCGTTCTGTGAAGAACTATTAAATATAAGTGTAATAACAGTCATACATCCTGAGAAGAAAATGTGTTCTCTCTGAAATTGAACTGTCGTGAACAGTCGTGGTATAATCACCAAATTTTCTCTATCTGTTAAACCATTATTAATGCACAAAGTGCAGATAACGTTTAAGCTAGAAGGATGAAGGTCAAATGAAAATAAAATTTTAATGAGTGAACATTACATTTATGGATTTGATAACGATTCAGATTAGTAAATATCTGAATATGCCTTTTTGCATGATGTATTTATATACGTCTGTTTTCTAAATATTCAGGAAAAGGAACAGCAATATCGACTGCCCTTCTCGACGTAGGTGTGGATATAGTTTCAAAGAAAATCTCATTTGCAAAAGGACATTTTGCAAGGAATGCAAAACAGGTTGTCATAATCATAAGTGATGGTAAGTTTATCTTTAGAATATGTTTATGCTAGTCCAAAGTTGACTTCATTATTATCAATTCTAGTTTCCGAATAGAGCATAATGGCTTTACAAATTGCTCCCGCATGTATATGGCTATTTTGTGAATATATTGCCATTCATGTTACAGAGTGAATTGGTGAAAGTTTTTTGTACTATCATTCATGTGACTTATGTTTAAAATACAGCAGAAATAACGGAATCATAGACAGTTAAAACTTTGATACTGTTAAATGTATTAATATTATAAATGCCTGCAAGCATAATATCAATATAAATTATTACCTGATTGCTTATATAAGTGTAATTCAATATTTTTAGCTGTTTTCTGACTGAACTGTTGACCGGTCAATAGTTTTGACTGTTTCCCGCGCGTGCACTGACGTCACGTAATGACGTCACGAACTGTTACTGTACTGATATAAGGGGAAGTAACTGCTGCGGGATTTTAGGCTTACCAGACGCTTTAAACATGTCAAGTACTGTTAAAAAAGCAATTGGTCAGGTAATAAAACAGTTATTATATGTGTGATTGGGGAACAGTAAAACGGTTTTCCCTCGATGTCAGGAATAGTGTTTTAAACTGTTTCCCTTGGCCTACGACCTCGGGAAACAGTTCAAAACACTATTCCCTCCACCTCGGGCCAACAGTTTGACTGTTCCCAAATCACACATGAAATAACTGTATACTGTGAAATTGTTAGGACACGACCACCTTTACTACATTATTTTTAACATTGGCCATAACTATTCATTGCAAAGTAGGCGCTTAACAGTTGATAAACAGAAAAAAAATCAGAGATTTAGCCTTCCCAGGAGGAGTGAGTTAGTTGACTTACCGCCGTTATATGACCTATACAATGAGTTGCTGCGGCGTTTAACCCAAAAAACAATACTTTAAATGAGCCAATGGCATCACACAGTCATATTTAGTAATTATCACATTGCGCATATAGTAGGTTTTCTCTTGTTGTAGTGCAATTTTCATTTCATTCATATCAAAAACAATTTGAAATTATATAGATTGGTACATTTATATAACAATTTCAGCTTCACCACTTTATTGATGTTAACAATTGTATGCTAATAATGTTTGTTTGTTAGTCGGTTTTAACGCCGTAGCAAAACATAATATAGGTTCTATCATGGAGGTCAGTCAACCTGCTCACTCATCCTGGAAAGGTTAAATCTCTGGATTTAGCTGTTAACCAACTACTAAGCGCATACTTTTGTCAGTGACTGACAATTGCCCAACATCATTACAAACTTTGGTAGGAGAGAGAATGGCCTAAGAAATAATTTCATGATCAAGCTCGACGAAAGTATGCCCCGCCCGGGAATCGAACCCACGCCCCTCGATCAGTAAACTTGCGTTCTACCAACTGAGCTAGCCGCTAATACTGTACTTCAGCTAAAACGATATTGATTTACCCTTAAAGGTGAAGTTATGGTGTATTATTTTTATTAGGCAGGTATAACAAAGATGAGAAACCAACAGATATTGCTGAAAACCTAAAGAAAAAACCCTATCATGCGGAAATATTCTCGATACTATTGGGAGCTGACAAGCTAAATCGTAACAAAGCTTACAATACAATGAAAAATATGGCATCTAACATCGAAGATGAAGAACATTTTTTTTCCAATTAAAGAAGGTCAGCTTGAAGAAGTTATCAAAAATATGATTGAAAACGGTAAACAAAACAATATTATTATATATTTATTAATACAGGAGAACCCCAGCAATATTTTAACTGTTATGTATTTGGTCTTGAAAGATAATAGGCAAATATCTATATAATGTTTGAATATTAAAGTCGGCTTAGCGAAATAAATGTATTATAACTCTGGGCCAAAAAATATCTTTTCTCAAAAATACAATGTGAAAATTCCTAACTATCTCAATATAAACAGAACAGAAGAGAACGTATATTTTATTTTTGTAACGTATAAGTACTATGTATCTTATTACACATAAATCAGTAAACGAACGCATGAACAAACGTACGCGTGTGTTTTCTCAAATATTTATTCTATATGACACTTCGAGTTGATATTAAGCATTAATTCTAGCGGGAAATAAAATGCAATTTGTTTGTTTTTTCTAATAAATGCACGCTCCAGCAAAACAGTATTTTGAGATACCTAGCATTAAAAGATTATTCGGAACAAACGTTACTAAATTGTCGGGATTCATTATATCAGAAATCAGTTCCCAAAATTGTGAAAGCGGCTGAATTTTCCTTAAAACAATTTCTTGGTTGTGTGCGTTTTATTGCGAACATTCGGCTTACGATAATTTTAAAATGAAAGACGAATTTTTAAGTCGAGCAACCCACTTTCTATACGTGGTAAAAGATTCCCGTAGAAATACGTAGGTTTCTTACCTGACACAGAACCTAGAATTACATCATATATGACACGCGTTGCTGCATTATAAAACTTTAAAATACTGTTGGTTATTTTAGATTTGACAAGTTATATGATGTTATTTGTTTTCTTTCAACAACAGTAGGACGAGCTAATTGACATAACACCAGACGTCCGATTTCTAAATATTCTTAATCCTTTCACCTTTGAAATGCTTAGCGTCAACTTGGACAAACGTAGTCACTTGTCTTTGGACACAAAGGATTACATTGTTATGTAAATTAGCCCTTTGTCTTATAACAGTAGCCTCGGCGAAATGTCAGTAATGATGTTTTATTAGAAATATTTGTTATTTTATTAAATTATATCATTTAGGCAGGTATAAAAATGTCAACATAATTGTTATGGTACAGTAAAAGAATTAAATCCAGTTACAAATTACAATAAACAAATACAAATTTATCTAACAACAAAATTGTGTAAAAAATTACAAGCCAATGAAAAATGTAAAATAAACTTTAGTATATGAATAATCAATCACATAATAATATATAATATAATGATCATTATTTGACTATATCAATGTTTCATAGCTACGCTGTTAAATCTGTCAATTTTAAACCGATAATGAGTAAATAGTCAATAGTATGATGTAATACATGTACAATCTTTTAGCAATGACTTAATACACATCACACAAACACATTAAATATCAATACACGATGTCCTCGTGTTATCCTTGTACAATCAGGAAATGAAATTAAAGCAAAAAGAGGTTGATGTAATATATATGTAGAGTTTGAAAAACAAAACAAAATCACTCTGCTGGCAAAGCTTTCATGACTAAATATAAAATTTCATGATTAATAATTGGATTTGTGAGGCTATGATTGAAAAGGTAAATCAATATTCTCTTATTTGAATTCTGCATTTCGTTGCTTGTTAACATTCACCGATACATAATTTAATTTGTTTGCTTTTATTTTGCATTCAAACCTCAATTTTGTTGTCGGGAAGCTTTAATCGTGTTTACACGCATTTTTATTTGTTCTTCATAGAAACAGTGATACATATATGTATTTGAATGCCATTTATTCTATGAGTCATGCAATTTGAATTCTGTTAAAATTGCCAGTAGCATAGAACTTTAATGCAACAAGAACTGTCATGTGAACTGGCAAACTATGTGACCTACTTGTAGGTAACTTGCTGGTCTGGGATAACCTGTACATATTAATTAAGTATTGGTCGTCAAACACTTCAAATGAGATAAATATATTCTTATTATTTGCGGCCTACTCAAATGACATCTCCGAATTAAAACATTGGGCGCAGCCATATTGAAATTTCTGACTTAAGTCACCTATTTTAGACTTAAGTCACCTCCCTAGCTGACTAAAGTTTTGTCTAAAGTTTATGTTTCAAAATCAACTAAAGTTTTTTTGTGAAACAGTGATAAGATAAAATCTAGACTTAAGCAACAACTTAAGTTTAAAAATGAACTTAAGTTGTTTTGTGAAAGTGGCCCCTGTTCTTTATTTATTAGGGCACTTGCTTCCCAAGCAAGTCCCTGTTTTCTTAGAGAGACTTGCTTCCTAAGTAAGTCTCTCTGATTTTCTTGAGTGGACTTGCTTCCTAATAAGCTCGTATTTTTTTTATTTCAGCAGATATGCTTTTTTCTTTAACCAGCAAGTTTTCTCTTTGTCTCTCGGAAGCAAGTCTTTTCTTTATCTCTCGGCAGCAGGTCTCCTCTTTATCTCTCGGAAGCAGGTCTTCGATGGTAACGCTGGACTTCCTAACTTTTGACAACTGAGATTAACTGTTCGAACTGACTTTTTTCCACTCCTCTTTATTTACAAAACTCACATAGTATGTATATACAAAGCGCGAACCGGTGAGAAGACACCATTATGACGTCACGTCATAGCAGCGGCAAAACAAAATATTTAAAAATGTCGGACTATTGTGTTTCTTTTTAAATTAAAAATTGTTATTTTGCCAACACCTTTAAAATCAATGTTATTAATCTCGTTTGGTAGTCATAGTTTGATAAATGTTTACACTATTTTCACTTGTTGAGTACATTGAGTTATCAGTATTGCCTAAAATCATTCAACTGAATCTCAACTAGTTTCCGTTTGTAATTGTGATACGTACGTCTATACCCATCGCTATATGAATGATCCAGATATTGGTTTAAACATTTTCACAGTTTACAAAGTGGGTGTTGTTTTAAGTTTAAATAAAGATATATCTAAATCTCCGAATATGTTTTGAGTGTCAGTTTAATGTTTCAACTAGATATCAATATGAGGCGTGAATCGGCAATTAATAGATATTGAGTGTTCGAACCCATCAACGATGTTTTATAAGAGTGTTCTATAAATACTGACAAGTGCTTCTTATCTTAGATTGTGTGATTGAAGAAAGCAAGGTTTACAAATACACAGATAAAAATGGCGACGAAATTTCTAAGGTAAAGTTTGTTTTAATTTTGTGATACATGTATAAACAATTAAAGTTCTTGAAACATGATAAACTGTATCTTGAATAGTTCATGTTCGGAACTAGAATTTATTGGGGGATCAATTTATCACTGCTTTACCAAACACAATTTGTGCCATGAATTTGTTTACGATTTAGCCAGGCAATTACTATAAAAAAATCATTGATTTCTACCGTCATGGTGAATAAATTGGTGTTTCTTTTAAACACTATAGTGTTATCAACGATACATCAGAATTAAAAATCAGACACTATACTGTTTGAGATAACAAGGCATTGATAAAATAGTATTATGACAATTCAATACATGACTTGATTCAAATTATATAAAGTTAAACTCTGAATCACACGACTACGAATTTTGTTCCTTTGTTTTGCGTTATAAAATGTAACCTTAAATATGTACAAATATAACGGTAGGTTATCTAACTTTTCAACTTGAATGTTTCGATGCTATTATTTTCATAAAAAGTTTTTTGACTTAGTAACTATGTAATGATGAATGATGTACTTTGTACAATGACATGAATAATGTTGTTTGTTTGTGTTTCAGATAAGAAATGGGGATTCAGTATATGTTGATTGTTTGAATCCTAATATTTATTACTACGATTACTACGATTACTACGATAACTACGATGACAGTCATTATATTTATTGTAAAAATGGCACGCTCACACCTGTCAACCTTACATGTGATGACACCACCGGTGAGTGTTTTGTGAATTACAGTTTGTTATCTTACAAATGCATCAGACTTGTTAGGTATTCAAAACTGCACAGGTTTTTATCTCGACGATTCGAAGAACAGACCATACTCTTTATCAGAATTGGCGTAGCACTTCTTCATTAAATGTTTACATGTAGCATGTTAATATCATTCACATCCATACTTGAAATCGTTAATCTACCATGAATTTTGACACTTTTATACTCAGTTATTTCTTAGTGTTTTTTCTTCAACATTTTATCTTTGTTCACTTGAAACACATTTTACAAAAGCGGGCTACCATTGGAGATCAAATAATAAGTAACATAACTGTAGTATGAATTTCGACCAAACCGTGGCCTTGTTGTGTAAAGAAATTCTATGTTTATTTGTACTTAAACCAATGAAAGTATTCACTTTAACTTTCAATCGTCTTAATGGGGTTAAAAATAACTGATAATTTGTAAGCCTTACGAATAGGGAGCTTTCGGTCTGTGAACTGCTTTTGTTTTCATATCAACCATCATAGCCTTGCAAGTATTCACGAAAGAGGTAGCATACTTGTGAATGATATTTCATGGTATTTGTTTGTTGTCAGAACAAATGAAATAAAATTAAGGTCACTTGATACTTCCTGCTTCACTTATCCTCACTTGAACTAAATATTAATTTCAAATGTATGTACTTTGTTTTTAGATAAAAGCGTTCATAGTTTTATTCATATTTCAGTACCATATGAATCTTGTAGTGACTTGATTTTACAAAATGGTGTGATAATAAGTGAGGCTCAAATAGACAAATATACCATCGAATGTAACCAGGGATTTCATCTTAATGTACGTTCAGAGGTACCGTGTACTTGTGTTAACCAAACAATTACATGTGCAGGTGAAATACCTGTTTGTTTAGAAGGTAAGTATTCAGTGAATACAATATATTTGTACTGTGTATGTTTTCAACTGTGATATTTATATATTTATTGCATATGCTTCTATAAATAAAAACACATTTCCGTGCGAGTGTGCCGATATAGCCTGAATATGGGCAATATATTCCAGTATTGAGCAAGAATGCTGAATTATCGATATTTGGCTCACTTCCGAACCTGGTATTAGCCCTCGAGCATAAGACATCAGACCAATACCTTAGCAAGTGTGTCGGTGTCTTCCTTAAGGCATCACACTTGTCCAGTTTATAACCTTTACTTAAGCATAGATTTTTTATTAACATTAAGTATTTGTTTGATAAACATTTATTACTTTTCTTTATTTCAAATTATATCATCATGGTCGCACAATTCAATTCTGAATGTTTATATCATCTATTACCCCTCTACGTCATGCCACTACGCAATACAACATCCATCTGTGTCAGTCCGTTGGCGTTCGTCCGTTTGTTAGTCTACCTACCCGTTCATATATTCAGCTTAGCCATCCTGTAGTAAATTTTAAGATTTTGTCTGCTTTTTAATCAAATCATGAGAAATTTAGAATGAATTGCTTCGTTGTTTCAGAAATAACACACTTACCTTCATCATAACTACCTTTCAGTGTTTGTATAAGGAATGTGGAATATATCTTATAATTATCAATTAACAGAGTTAATACTTAGTTTAGTTATTCTATATATAGTCTCACCCCCTATATCTAATAAATCTCTATAACCACACAATGTATAGTGTATTGTTGTATTTGGGCCGGTGGCCTTAGTTTCTTTAATAAGTACAACTGTTATAATGATAAGTTGAGTAATTCTAAATATTGTCTCATTTTAATGCTAAAAAGCAGCATAACCACGCAATTTTGTGTGTTGTATTGCTGTAATTTGGACCGGTGGCCTTGTTTGTCTTGAGTGAAATTAGTCTTGTTTTGTCTTGTATATAATACGTGTATACAGCACGTAAAACTATTTCAATCACCAGCAAGCAATACATGTGTTACCCTCTTTCTTGTCTTCTAATATCACTAATAATGGGTAGGGGTTCTTTCCTCGTATGGTATACCCTGTAATATAGAATATGGCATAAATGAACAAACAATGATTCTCACCACTTTGAATGTCTACTGACAAATGTGCACGTGCAGCATCACGTCGCGCGCGCAGTTTATTTATTGAATACGTTCAACAATAGAAAATGAATAATGCATGAAATACAAACATGAGATAAAATACAAGTCGCCAATATCAATGAAACATGTCAACAACACAATAGAAAAGGGCTACTAACCTGTATCATAGAATATGGCATAATTGAACAAACAATGGTTCTCAACACTTTATGTGTCTACTGGCAAATGCACCGATTACAGTATTTTGCCAGTCGACCTGCGCGCATGCTCTGACAGGTCGGCTCCGCCCTAATGTAAGATATTGATGACATGTAAAAAATTTAGGTGCGATGTATATTAATTAATGAGGATGGTTATGGTAAAAATGAAATGGGGTGAAGAGAAATGAAAGGAATAGATTATAGACAATGTATATAATATAACATGGGCATGTGACCCTGTTGCACAAGTTAGTAAGTTTGGGGAAAAGAGGAAGGAAGAATAGATGGTGCACTTGATAGAAATTAAAGATCTGATATGAATTAAGTATAATTGTCAATTCATTTTTAGATGATTGTACGATTCCATCTCAGTTTCACAGTCGTTTAACATTGTCTCAAAATAAAGGACATAAACAATAAAGGATAAACATGTACACAGTCATTGACGTCATTTGGCGTTGTTACGTCACTTTGCACCAACATGTTTCCTTAAACACTGCTATGGAAACTAGTTTTAGCATTACAAACATAAGGTTTGATGGTACCAAGTTTCGTAATCCATAACCATCTCTAAGTTGATTTTATGTCCTCTCCGCTCCATACATATTCTGCACTCCAATTACCGTATCGTTTACTGCATTATCAGGCCATCCTAAAACGGGACTTAACTAGTTTGTCATTTGTAGACAATTTGTAGACCGGAAATATTCATACTTCCATGTGCCAAATTCTCTGTCAGCTTCCCCGACACATACAGGAGACTGGCACCTTGAACATAGGATGACATATATGTATTGTATTGAGATAATGTCATCGACTGTGTTGTATAGTACCTCACTTTAATGTCACTTATTTCCCCGCGCAATTCTTAATAATATGTTTATATAGAACGGCATAAGTTGATCGTACTGGAATACTGCTGCGATTTTAATCTTACTGCTGACAGGAACAGCATTGTAACTTATTTCCTGCTGATCTTGCTAACTTTTACTTTTTATTCATTAAATAACATACATTTCTCCTTTAGGTACAGATAAAAAGCTAGTAGTTTTGTGTCCAGAGGCGTGTGTAAGAAATGGTGGTAGATGTGATGACCCAGATGTTTGTGTGTGTCCATCTGGTAGTTCTGGTAAAAATTGTGAAATAAAAGGTATGTTAAATTTTAGTATAATTAGTTGCACTATTTGTTTTAACGAGATAATTTGTAACAATTGCAGATTTTCTATTAATCAGCACAAAAATAATAATGTGTAAACATGGTAGTCAAATATGATGTTGTGTTCTAATGGTTGAGGTTAATCCGATAGTGAGATGCTTTAAAGATACTTGACGTTAAAGAAATTACCGCTAAAAAGTTTTTTTGACCGGCTTAAATATGTATTTGCGTACATAAACTCCGCTAGACGTCATTGATTAGTTTTATGTGATTATATCAATCAAGGTGGTATAAATGTATGATTTTGTCCGACTCTAGGTCAATAAAATTATCCACTGTCTTTTCAAAATAGTAAAGATTCGCTGTTTTGAGAATGTTGGGGTAAAATGTACTTCACCATTGCATCCAAATGATGATTATTCTGTAGTAAGAACAATACAATTACATGTACTTAAATTGTGTATACATGTACATGTACACTGTAGTTTATTTGAATGAGTTGATATACGAGGGTGAAGCCAAAAGTTCGTACAGTGTTCTTCTGAGTGCAAATAACAATATACAAAAAATACAATATTAATGTTCTTATTATAATCACAAATTATTATTGTACATATCTTTTTTATATCCCAGCACAAAGTGGTAGGGGCTATATAGGAGTCACTTAGTCTGTTCGTCCGAACTTTATCAAGGCAACAACTCCACCATAGATTGATATATTCAAAAGTATTCATATCAAATACAATTTCTGCCTTGAATGCACCTTCATGGCTTGGTTATATCAACCTGTCACATCTTGAATAATTACACGGTCACTGAATGTGTTATCATTCAACTTCTTTTTAACCATTGAGCCTCCGATCCATATCAATTATTGATAATCTGACTATGCAGCGATTTTGAATATCGGGGAAATAAGAAATTCGAAAGGAGTTAAAAATAACAGATTCAGTGACCGTGTAATTATTTAAGTTGTGACAGGTTAATGTAATAGAACTATATTACATGATTTGTTGTGAGGTGGTATAATGTAAAATATTTAAATTTATTTATGTAATATGAAACTTATGTAAGAGCACTAACCTCTAATTAGAATATCCTTGGTGTTAGACTTTAAGTCTCGGACGAAACAAATAGCTTAAGATATTATTAACTCTGCCAGGTTCTCAGATAGGGTTCCAAACAGTGTAAGTGAAAATAATTCCTGCAATAACCTTGTTGTATAGTACCTCACTTT
Source organism: Mactra quadrangularis (assembly GCA_025267735.1). Classification (NCBI taxonomy): domain Eukaryota; kingdom Metazoa; phylum Mollusca; class Bivalvia; order Venerida; family Mactridae; genus Mactra; species Mactra quadrangularis. The sequence continues at coordinate 12,983,783 of CM046311.1, forward strand.
AATGTCACTTATTTCCCCGCGCAATTCTTAATAATACGTTTATATGGAACGGCATAAGTTGATCGTACTGGAATACTGCTGCGATTTTAATCTTACTGCTGACAGGAACAGCATTGTAACTTATTTCCTGCTGATCTTGCTAACTTTTACTTTTTATTCATTAAATAACATACATTTCTCCTTTAGGTACAGATAAAAAGCTAGTAGTTTTGTGTCCAGAGGCGTGTGTAAGAAATGGTGGTAGATGTGATGACCCAGATGTTTGTGTGTGTCCATCTGGTAGTTCTGGTAAAAATTGTGAAATAAAAGGTATGTTAAATTTTAGTATAATTAGTTGCACTATTTGTTTTAACGAGATAATTTGTATCAATTGCAGATTTGCTATTAATCAGCACCAAAATAATAATGTGTAAACATGGTAGTCAAATATGATGTTGTGTTCTACTGTTTGAGGTTAATCCGATAGTGAGATGCTTTAAAGATACTTGACGTTAAAGAAATTACCGCTAAAATGTTTTTTGACCGGCTTAAATATGTATTTGCGTACATAATTTCCGCTAGACGTCATTGATTAGTTTTTATGTGATTATATCAATCAAGGTGGTATAAATGTATGATTTTGTCCGACTCTAGGTCAATAAAATTATCCACTGTCTTTTCAAAATAGTAAAGATTCGCTGTTTTGAGAATGTTGGGGGAAAATGTACTTCACCATTGCATGCAAATGATGATTATTCTGTAGTAAGAACAATACAATTACATGTACTTAAATTGTGTATACATGTACATGTACATTGTAGTTTATTTGAATGAGTTGATATACGAGGATGAAGACAAAAGTTCGTACAGTGTTCTTCTGAGTGAAAATAACAATATACAAAAAACACAATAATAATGTTCTTATTATAATCACAAATTATTATTGTACATATCTTTTTTATATCCCAGCACAAAGTGGTAGGGGCTATATAGGAGTCACTTAGTCTGTTCGTCCGAACTTTATCAAGGCAACAACTCCACCATAGATTGATATATTCAAAAGTATTCATATCAAATACAATTTCTGCCTTGAATGCACCTTCATGGCTTGGTTATATTAACCTGTCACATCTTGAATAATTACACGGTCACTGAATGTGTTATCATTCAACTTCTTTTTAACCATTGAGCCTCCGATCCATATCAATTATTGATAATCTGACTATATATGCAGCGATTTTGAATAACGGGGAAATAAGAAATTCGAAAGGAGTTAAAAATAACAGATTCAGTGACCGTGTAATTATTTAAGTTGTGACAGGTTAATGTAATAGAACTATATTACATGATTTGTTGTGAGGTGGTGAAATGTAATATATTTAAATTTATTTATGTAATATGAAACTTATGTAAGAGCACTAACCTCTAATTAGAATATCCTTGGTGTTAGACTTTAAGTCTCGGACGAAACAAATAGCTTAAGATATTATTAACTCTGCCAGGTTCTCAGATAGGGTTCCAAACAGTGTAAGTGAAAATAATTCCTGCAATCACTTTTGAATTAAAAGCCTTTTATGAAAGTTGTTATTTAACATTTCATTTAATTTTAACTACGTTTATTGTTGATATACGAATCTCTTAAGGCTTACAATGGTTTAACTAATTTGATTATGGTTATATTAATATAAACATTTTCAAAAACAGAATAAAATGTAAAACATGTATTTAATAAGCTGTTCAAATTTCAGAGAGTGTTTTGTTTTAGTGTCTGTTAAAACTATACGTATTGATTCTGATTACTAGGCCCACATTACCAATTGTAATAAAACCATGCAAAATGATTAATGTTTTAGGCTACATGACACACAATAACACTTAAAGAATGTGTAATTTTTATATCATTAAACATTACTTTGTTAGTTAAAATGGCATATTTACATACGGGGTCAACAAATAAGGGAATATCTTTTAGATATTGAATGTATATAGATTATTGAATGGTAGTTTAATACATATATTTTCTATTATGTTACGATATTCATTCATGTAGAACATTTTAACATTTCAATCTAAAGTAAAAATGGCGGCTGAAGCCCCAGAAAAAAATCAAGTATGACTTTGAAGAAAGTCGTATTTTAAGTTATCAGTAATCTGATTAAAACCCGATCTAAAATTCTCCGCTCGCCTACTCGCTTATTTAGATCTGGTCTTTTTCAAACGAGGGTCACGTTCATGTGATCTTTTCTCGTCATACTATTAATGAAGAAAATGTTAGGATACTTAACTTGTTTACCTCGTCTACGTCACGGAATTTGAAATGAGCCGTCCAATCGCAGACTGTAAATAATACCGCTGTTAAATTAGCTTGCAAACCTTGGTCTAAAAATAGAAATTACAAAATCAAAATGTAATTGATAGTGTTTCGTCTAGATGAAAGCTACGCATTGATTAGTCGACATAAAGGTCATCTCGACGCGACCCTCCATTGAGATAGTAGAGATTATGTACGATAATGCTCTACAGGATATCTGTTTACGGAGATTGAGTTATGAGTCATTCTCAATACGAAGGTCCATTTGACAAAATGTTACATAACTCCCTGCTAGTAATGAATTTTAGTGTATCGTCGATTGCCTAGTAGATGTCCAATGATTGTGTAAAAAAATACAAAAATCGGACTGATGATAAAATCGTAACTGGCTTTTTTGACCCTTATTTTAAATTTCCGTTACTGTCGCCAGTCCACCCCTGTGTTGTTTGCAATAAAATTGCAGAGAACACAGCCACTGAAAGAGTTAAATTTGCATGCATATGCATTGGTAAACAATTGAAATTTGTACTTAAAAGGCTCTGTAAAACAGTATGTCAGACATTTTTTAAATATCTAATGCAGAGTGCATGTCGCCAGACTTTATACTTTTCATAAAATTTCCGATACCGTATCTGCCACAACTAGATTGGAAAGCAAAATATCAACACAGAGTTATAAAAAACGAATAAAAGTTATCTTAGTTTCATTGATTATCAAATAAAGTAACAAAAACCTTTGGTATGAATGATATATTAAAGTACATGAAAGACAAATGTGATATAAGTTATATGTTGAGCTGATAAATATTGGCCTGCTAAAAGAGACTCAAGACTAAACATGGAATTATATAACGAAATATTGAAAACAAATTCGTAAATTGTATGGCCTATAGCTTTATTGTTTGCATTGCCAACTCAAGGTCACACTTTTATACAGATAAATGTATCAAGAGATTTTGTGTCAAATGCCCTCACAATCTATTTCTCATGTTAGTGGCCATGACTCCTCGGGACCCCCTCAATATCCTCTTTATATCATACATACATGTATATCTGTTTACTGAATTGAAAAGATACGAACATATTAAAATCACGTACTCGTCAATATGTTAAATATTATTGCAGAGATCAAATAATGTCAGGTGGCAGATATCTCTGTGAACAAAATTTCCGTTACTGTGTTGTTTTAGTCGATAAGCGTTGTTTCACCGAGTTATGATCTCGCTCATTCTTAATCAGTGTCTTAGTTTTATGTTTCAACAGAACCACGTCATCTGTTTGAACAAAAGCATTCAAGTTTTCAAATTAATAATGCGTTTGTTATACTAGTCGTATTTTTTGATTATGTATATAGAACATATGATATGGAAAAAATATTTTGTATTCGAGTAAGCTATTTGATTAAGAAATAAAATGCAACTATAAAGTAACACATTTGTTGGTTCAGTTAAAGACTTGGTGGATTTGACTATGTTATAACTTTACATTATCAATATAAAATTTACGTTACCATTGCACCTGTTCTTTATACATACGTGCCTTTTAAGTATGCGGCTTATCACAGGTAATGTGTACATTTTTTCTATCGGCAATGATCAAAGTGAAGTATAAGAAACAGCAAGTTATCATTGTGACGTCCACAAATAATAGAAAACAATTGGATTGTCACCAATGATTACAGTCTTGATTTAACCCTTAGCATTGAAAAGTGTGCCTAAAGTTCAGTGGGATGTAATGACTTTATCAAAAAGTCATTGTAGTCGATTTTTTTATTTTTAAAGACATGTATAATTGTTGAAAACCAAACCATTTTATTTTGTACGGAAGAAGATATTTGTGTGTACGACTTTACTGTCTGCAATTAGGGTACAAAATCGGATGTTAAAAGCGAATAGTAAAATGTTTACACCTTACCCTCTTAATATGACCATAGCACTGGTAATAAGATAGTTATGCATCCAGAAAACTAGATTTACATCCCTGATACATGCATAATAATGAAAAAATCAATTAAAACTGTTTTATTTGAATTTGATTTTTCATATATTCACATTCCCAAATGGACCTTCGTATTGAGAATTGCCGTATCAGTTAAATAAAATAAGAATAGTTTTTACTATGAATGGATATGTCCCAGTATTGATATTTGATGAGTTTTAACTAACGAATTTAACACATTAAAGTGTTTGCAACAAAGTGTTTACAATGGTAACAATTATAAGTAATTTAAAGTTTATTTAAACTTAAAAAATAGTTGACAAAACAACATTATGTATGATACACGTTATTTTCAATGATTTGTAATTGCCGTTCATCCTCAATTTTTAGACATCTGTCTCATAACTGTCCTAAGTTGCATCGATTGTGTCATGGTAATGCATTCGAATGACTTGGAAATATTTTGATAAATCTTCTTAATAGTTCGGTCAATTTTTATAAAAATTGTTTTAATACTCGTAAAAATGGATTTATATATCCGAATGTACATAATAATACAAAATAGTTGATATAACACAATAGTTGATATAATAAAACATAATTTAAATATGATTGGAACGAGAGAAATATAATAAAGACTGACTTTTTATTACCATTTATGTAATTACTTCACTGAAATGATATCTTATTTACATTGAGGTTTTGTTTAATATTTACCTGCGAATCTGTTTAAATTTGAGTTCTGGCTTAAATGTTTACATTCAGATGTATAAACTTAATAAACGTTCATTTTTACATTTAAGGATCCAACTTAAGATATGTAGTTGACATTCAATTATCTACGCAATGGCTTTCTGCAACTAAAGACGATGTTTACATTGAACTCGTTGGAATGAATGGGAAAAGAGATCAATTCAAAATGTATAAGGCTGGTAAAGGTGAATTTTCAGAAATAAACTACTACGGGAAAGACGTTACCCCTGTAAGTAACATATATCATATAATAATGTAATACATCAGACTGGACATATTAAAGAATAGCTGTTGATGGGTGTCTGTATTGGTTTGCTAATCCTTTGTCAGTAGCATAACTTTGCCACCTTAAGGCAGAATAAATCGACAAGTGGAAGTGCAGTGTAAAACCAGCTGGTGCAGTATTTTCTCATTTTCTGTAGGATACAACGTGCAGTGTTCGTATATATAATCGGCTGGCATTTTATATTTGTGTACATTTTCATTTGTTATAAGTTTTAACGTATGTTTCTATGGACTATATTTCTTATAGTAGTCCTCAATACTTGAGTATCATTATTCAACTGAACATGTTTATAGTCAAAGTGCTTGGTACTTACAGTAACGTGCCCCCAAAGGTATGGCGATGTTCCTCATTTAAAACCCTGTTAGCTCTCGGACTATTATTATTGCTTCCACTTATTATCATTTTTTGTGGTAAATTGCATTTTACACTTACGGCGTATTTATTCACTTAGTCAGATTCCATAAACAATTATGATGTTGAGATGAGTTGTTACAGTTTACTCTAAATCCTCTGCACTAATAATTTTGCCAATTAGTCTATGATCATACTGATCAATTAAATTTTATGCAGAAGAATTTTAGCTAACGACTTACATTAAAAGAACACATTTAGATTTTTGAAACAAGAATATAAGACGTTATTATGCGCTAGTTAGAGTCATTCAATTCTGTTTGAAATGGGAAAACGGCGATAAACATCTTTGTTTATCTCATTAGCTGTTTTTTGTGGGTTAACAACTGAATCAATTACAAGACCATTTATAAGTTGTGTCTTGCAGCCATTTTTCTATTGCGCATGCGCCAGATAATAAACGTGGCAGTCTCCATACCTAATCTACGAATTATTGTTGCACGGACTTAAAACTTAACCTAAAGCGATGGAAAAATCGTATGGCTCATTTCAAGATAATACCTGTTTACAGAAAACATATCATTGATTTTCCTAGCATGTTTGACCCGTTATTCAAGCGATCCGTATTAGGCAGACCGTAAGAAAACAGGGGACCTAGTAGGACTAAACATTTTCAAATTATGTAATTTAAACTAAACCAGACCGGGAAATTCACTGTTTCTTCTCACCAGAGGTGCGTTCAAAAATGCGAGCTCTCGAGCGAGCGCCTGCTTCGAGAATTGTTAGGCTATTGAACGACTGCGAGTGCTCGCTGTAAAATCCAAGATGGCGTCAAGCAGGACATTATTGAAAATAGCAGGTGGGGAAACAATTATTTCCGCTGATACATGAGATTTTTTACATTTTTTATCTTATATGAATCATTATGATACAAATAACTGTACCAAATAAATTCTATTATATGCATTGCGTTGATATGTTATGTGGAACAAATAAAACACAAGTTTGCGTCCCACTTTTCAGGAATGATTCTTTGCGATAGAATGAATAGAATCATTTTCAGCCGCCATCTTTGATAACTAAGCGAAACACCTCTCAAGCTGAATCGCGTGCGCTCGCAAGGACTCGCGCGGGCGCCCGCGTTCAGAACGAGAGCGCTCGATGCCGCCTTGAGCGTTCGCATTGTTGAACGCACCTCGGACAAGTTTGATTTTAAAATACTTCCTACGCCACTGTTATGATTTTTTATGATATATGATTTGTTCATTCAGGTCAGAAATAGGTCTTGATTATGAACTCTGAAATCGAAAATAAACGGTACGGGATAAAGTATCAACATTCTCATCAGTAAATAGTTTCAGAATATTAAAATGTATAATACTAAATGTTCAATGCTCTTATGGAAACTGTTAAGGCCTAAATACTGCAATTGAAATCAAGTCATAAAGTGTAATAGGATTTTGTTATTCTATTTTTTTCATTGTTTTCCAGATAGATTATGTTGTAATCAGTAAAAAAACAAAGTATGTTGTCGATGATAACATGTTGATAGATCATGTATCAATATCTGTTCCGGAACATGACGATTACTATGTATTCAAAGACCAACATCCAGGAAATAACTGGCTGAAGTCAGATACACCAAGAACTTTTACCATATCAGGTATGTTTGTTTGTATGGTGATAACTTGTTTATAATTATCTATGGATAGTAAGATCTGCCCAAAAGGACAAGATAGTGAGATACAGCCTTGTTTGACTTGCCTTTAAAATCATAAAGACATACTATCTCATGCTGGGTCTCTGTCTATAGTGCAAAATAATAAAACGTGTTCGGGTAAACATTAGAAACTGAACATTCCATTTCAGAGGTAGGCAGTATTGAAAATAAAAGTTGGATAAACCACCACCCCTGGTCAATCATGCTTGTCGTGGTAGACCGCTATACCAACAAGACGCTCATAAAACATATTAAAATTATATAATGTTATTGTCATCCTGAACATCCCCTGTCGTGGATTAGTTCATTCTATTGTTTATATAAACAGTATTTTTGTACGAACTATATATTACTGATATACAACAAGTCAACTTTCCGTCTCTCTAATGTTGTGATTTCCGCTTAGTTAGTTGTAGATGCGTGAAGAAAACAAGCATCAACTTTAAAGTACAAATATTTTGGTACCTGTGACATTGAATGGAAAATAATACTTGTATCATTTAAAAGGAGAAATTCCGTTAAATTATGTTGTAGTGTATTTCATTGGTCCGTCTGTTTTCAATTTTAGTTCATTAGCTCTGGATTATCTTACTCGTTAGCGAGTTTAGCCATGGTCGGAAAAATATCAATCTAGGATTGTCTAATTTCAAAGGTCAAGAGAATTGTTGTTTTGATTATTTCTCCAGATGAAAAAGTATTCTGGAAATCATACGTTGCTGTCTTGAATGGAGCAGAGATTTCTCTTGTGAATTTGCAAATAGTGAGTTACAACTGAGTTGTGTCAACCTGTTTCTTACATTTAACCCTCGACTTAGAATATACTGTGAACGTTTAATTCTCTGACGAGAGGAAATCTTCTAAAACACATTTTATTCTTCAGCACACCCAGAACATTGTGTTCATACATACGGACTGGCTTTAAACAGAGCCCCAATACGTAGAGCATCTGGTGGATTTTGGATTTCTGAACGAGGATGTAAACAAGCTTGTGTAAAAGAAGAGAGGTTTAGATGTGCCAGTGTGTATGTTATGCCTAATCCACGTAGTGGTAGAGTATACTGTACATTATATAGTGATTCAGCATCCAGTAACCAATTTAGAGACAGCAATCGAGTAGAAACTCATAGAAAATATAAATCCTATAATAGAATTTGTAGACAGAAATAAAATAATTGGTTCTGTTAGTTGAGCTATCAGAGAAAATTGCATAATAAATATGACATGTTATAAGAGTTAGTTTCAATGTGTTTCAATAAGAATCTTGTTTGTTTCAACAATAAAGGAAACTGCATGAATCTATTTTATAATAACTTTGCAGTACTAGTGAGTATAGCGTACATATTAATTGATGCATTTGGAATGTTTTCTCTTTCTTGAACCTTATTGAAATAAATAGCATTAAACACTGTGTATATTCTGTAATGTTTATTTGTGTTACCAGTTGATATATGTAGTTTGCGTTAAAACTGGACTCGTAAAATAAACCGTAAAATTAAATATCTATCAAACTACAACATTATATTTGCTGAGATATTGCACACAATCTTATTTCAACTTTTTCGTCAGCCTCAGGGATTACGATTTTTAGAATTATTAGTCTATTTTATAAAGAACTTTTCCATATGATTTAATGCAAACTATTTGCATTTTTATAACTAGAACTGCCACCAGTGGCGAAAATACCCCCGCAACGGCAACATTTCAAGATGACCGCAAGTCAACATTGTTGAAGTCCAAAAGGGTAAATGTTGTAAGAAGCATAAAAACCATAAAAAAAACAGGATGCAAACATCAAATTGGAAATAAACAGCAAATTACAGTGTAATTTACTATGGATAAGAAAAAGCAAAATGAACAGTAGTTGTCTTATTTCAAATGATTTTTACATGAAAATGAACACCATTTGGTCATTATGAATGTAAAGTGGAACAACAGACAAAGAGTGGTCACATTTAAACTTATCATCCCAACATTATAAAAAAATTCAAGATTGCCATTAGTTTGTCAATTTGAATTTGAATTTAAGAAAAAATACATATAAATGTCATCAGCAAGAATTTGTAAGCACAATTTTATTAAAATGGGCTGAAAAAAGATATTCACAAGATATTAGAAAGACATGTGTGCACAATTTTGCAAAATTTGAGTAAGAAACAGCATACTATACAGTAATTAAAATAAAAATTCAAGATGGCCACCAGTCAGCCATTTTGAATATAAAATTGTGAAGAAAAGTCTTACTTATCAACTGTAATAGTGAAACCTTGTATGCAATTTTTTCTCAAAATCCATATGGAAATAAGCATGCAATACTGTTATAATATTAAATAAAAAAATACAGATGGCAGCCAGTCCGCCATTTTGAATTGGAATTGATATAAAGTGCATGTACACATCAACTGTAAGAATTTGAACTTGTGTGCAAAATTCTATCAAAATTGGTTAAGAAAAAATGAAAAAAATAAAAAAGATGCAATATCATATATAACACAATTAAATATTTTAAACAAGTGAGATATGTTTCCATAGTTACATGAGTTTTGTATACACCATTAAATCATGGTATATAACAGCTTCTATTCAAATACATTAAGAAATAAACATACTACAAATGTATTAATTTTTTGGGACAGACCACGCGACCAACCAACCAACCAACAAACCAACCAACCAACCAACCAACCAACCACCAGGGTGATTCCAGTATACCCCCGAAAACTTTGTTTGCGGGGGTATAAAAACTCCGGTGTGAGAGATAAAAGGTTGTTCTTGTTATAATATTGTGATACTTACTTTGTGGTACTATGTTTTTGGACAAATGCAGTGAGCTTATTGTAAATATGACGAATTAAGAGGTCCGTCTTTCGACAATTACTAGGGATAGAACTTGTGTGAAGTTTTAAGTTCTGTTTTAAGTTACTTGGATGATCAAATAATTATTTTAAGCTATTATTTTTAACTACAGTAATATAACTGATATGATCTTGGCACGTACCCATAACAATACCCTTTTTTGCTACTTAATTTGTATTACATTTCTACGGATAGTATGTTTAAATGTAATTGAAGAAAAATTATGATTTTTCAGGACTTAAGAAGCAAAATGCTAGTTATGACCACATACATAATTTAGATAGTTCCATTCTATAGGTACTGAGATATTACATGTTTTAGGAGTCCAGGTTCCACGCAAACCACTCTATACATATTTTCTGATACTATACTTAACGAAACCTCTAAGTACACCGATTTCAATGATGTCAGAAATTTTCATTTTTCAACATTTATCCTATCGTTAATGGAAATGTGTATAGGACTGTCGTCTGCCTGCATGGTTTTCATGCTTCTTAATTTATGCAAAATTGGTTTTGTCGTGCATGTGCAGAAAATTAGAAATGTGCACGTGCTTATCGTGCAAAAATTTCACGCGGTCAGTTTTAGTGAAAATCATAAGTAAGTTGATATGCACAGCGAAAAATCAAGAAATGGCTCGAATGTCGCTTCAAGAACGAGAAATTGCCATATGTATTTTGCCAAACGGTGCGTCACCTGCAGAATAAGACTTCTAATTGCTTATTTTCTGTTCAATCAAAACAATTAGAAAATCTTCTTATATCATCGCATGCGAGACAAAAATGGTTTTGCATTGATAAAGTAGCATAAAACCATAAAAGCAAAGGTCAGTATGGTCCAAAACACACTTCCATCATCGATCGGACTTTAATGTTGAAAAATAAGACTTCATACAATACTGAAATCGGAGTACTTAGAAGTTTCGTTAAGAATACTTTTTTAACGTCGTATTCAACACATATTTAGTTTATATATACGACGGCCAGCTCTCCCTAATATATGTTTCCTAGACACTTTCCTATCCCCAGTACTAACTTACCCAACCACGAGACCGACAACTCATGTATAGGATATAACCTTTCGCGGCCGGGCTCGAACCCGTGATCTCCGGATTCGAAGTCAAACATGCTAACCACTTCGCCACGATTTTGGCTTCTCTGATGGGGAATGTTCAATGAATAACATACATGTATACAATAAATATGTTCAATTCCATGAAAATTTGACAAAAATTTCAATATCCTCTTTAAATAATATATATCAAAAAAGTATCCATCGTTGTAGAAGGATGAGTAACAGGTTACAGGCAATGGTCCAGGAAAGCTAGTTTAGGTTATTGTCAAATAACGACAATTCTGTTGGGATAGCACTAAACCCAGTGCAATGAAAATGTTCATATGTTGATATACAAGTTATTATAAATTAGTTGCTAATCTCTTCATTGTTAGAATATTGTTTCTGAAATAGGAAATATTCAAATTACGCATAAACTAACTGTATCATTTCTCGTATGTCTGAAATTTTCCATACCAGCATAATAAATCGTAAAATAAATTACTTTGAACTCTTTGCACAAATTATTTTACAAATAACATAGTTTGACTTACGATTCAGTTTCTGTGTGAAGGATTTGAAGCTAAAAACTATCATCGCGGAACCTATTTGTGGGAGAGAGAAAGACAGAAGGTATTTGATGCGTCATATGATGTGAATAAATGATATGTCCGAAGGAGAAATCAACATAATCAGATTTCTTTATCAAACAGTAATGTATTGCTGCACTGCTTTACCCTGTGTTTGTTTGGTTTTGTTGGGTTTACCGACGTAGCAACGCTTTGTATAGGTCATAAAACGGCGATCAGTCAACCTACTCACTCCTGGAAAGGCTAAATCGCTGGATTTAGCTGTTAACCAACTACTCAGCGCATACTTGTGTCAGTGACTGACAACTGCCCTACATAATTAAAAATCATTGGTAGGAGAGAGAATTGCCGTAGAAATTATTTAATAACCAAGTCCACGATAGTATGCCCCGCCCAGGAATCGAACTCAAGACCCCCTGATCAGTAGACTTGTGTGTTACCAACTAAGCTAGCCGGGAGGCTTTACCCTGTGTACTAAACGTCATATTATAGATCATTTTATGTAGATCAAAGATCACATGGAATCCAATTAGCAATAAAACAGTTATTAAATCTATACAAGATGATACAAACCTCCATAAGCAAATGCCGAACGATACTTTGTCACACGAGTCATGTAGGTAGGCTTGAAGCTATCAGAAAATATATGAGTATCAGTGACTGTTTACATTGACTTGAAACCACAGAGAACAGTCATGTTACCTCCCTTTGATTTTTCAAACATATTGTTTATATACATATATTCAAGGGGATATAACTGCGTTTAGTATACCACTTCATGTCGATTTATTTTTATGTAACACACAAAATATACAGACTACCTGATGGCACTTTAATCACACCATTAAATAGATTAAATATAACTCTTAAATCTACGAAGGTTAATGGTTTCATAGCGCATACCATTGGTATGATATAACTGTCAAAAATATCAAATACGGTACAAAAATCACAACTAGGACAAGTTTGGATACCGTTGAAATCGACGAATCTAGGGGAATATCAAATTCATCATTTGAAATAGCCTATCAATCCCAATCGAAGACAAACATGTCATTTAAACAATTTAATTGAAAAATAAATGTGATAACTAACGCTCCACTTTAACAGAAACACTTGCTAGCCAGAAAAATGAAAGTTGACAACTTTTATTTTGTAATCTGATGTTGTAGCCGGTATCATTAATTCATTCAACAAAACTGTAAGAAATTATATGATTGGTGAATTTTGCCAGGAATATCGCCAGGGTTGCCCAGTGACAAGTTGGGTTGCATTTGGACTTTTCACAGTGCTTTGGTTGCCTCGTTTTAAATTGGAAACTCTGTATGGATTATCGAATCAGAAATTGTTTAACAAATTAGATTGCAATTTTTGTGACGTACGAGTTAAAATGGTTGGGAGAATTACTATTTCATAATCAAAATAGATAAAAACAAAATGTGCAAATATTCATATTTAGTCATGGCAGGTGAAAATTGAAACGAAGCCTGGTATTTTCATAACTATTGAAGCAAATAACACAATTTAATAGGAGTAATACCATGCTGATCGCGAGGTAACATTGAATAATAAGCAGTTTTCATTCTTTTAAACGGTATCCATACTTTCCTAGTTGACTTTTTTGTACTTTTTATTAATAACTCATATTAATGGTCTGCGCGTTGAAACTAAAAACCATCGTAGATTGCATATTGATATTTAATCTATTTAATTGTGTAGTAAACGTGTCTTTAGAGTATCAGTAATAATTGTATGTTACATAATAATAAAATCTACATTGAGAAGTTTACTAATTATAGTTGTATCCCTTGTATATAGGTATATAAACATTACGGTTGAAAAAGGGAGGTAACATGACAATTCCCTGTGCTTGAAACCATCTGTCTGAACCACATGAAGGAAAGGAGTAAATGTTTATTTAAATACAATACAAGGGTATGTTTTGTAGGTCGTTTATTAATCGTGAGTGTTTTTGTAATTCAAACAATAGACTTGTCGACTCATTCAGTGAAAATATGTCGCACGTACATCATTTTACTGATTAAAGCAGATTTCGTTGACTTACAGCCTGTATTTTGTCACAGTAAATCAAGTATATAATGTATGGATTTAACCAATATACAAGAGAGAATCCAAAGGTTACAAGTTTTTATTTCATTAACAGAGATTTGTAGTAGCACTGTCTTACAATGCAGATATATCTGAACCATTCAAAAACAAATTGCTTAACCGAAACGAAATTATAAAGCAAACTGTTAAGGAAGTAGTGATAATAAAACATTTTATGAAAGTAAAAATATACATGTATTGCCTAGCCGAAATAAATGAAAATAAACACCAAGTATTTATACCCTATCTCAAACCCAGAGGATATCAGGATTTTCCATCTTTGTAGGTACATTTGTATATAAACGTAAAAACAAGTAAATCTGTGAGCTAATGCTCACTAGTGATACCCCCGCCAAAATCTAAAAATATGCGACAAACAGGAAGTAGATGAGCAAGGAGCATGAAATCGCTTTACACCGCATGGGACTATGGGATGAAGCAATATGCAAAGTATTAGGCTGTTGCATGATATAGTTGCTGAGAAAACTGTGACGGAAATTTTGTAACGGACGGACGCACGCACGAACACACGCACGCACGGACAAGGGTAAAACAGTATACCCCCCTCTTCTTCGAAGCGGGGGTATAATAATATATGGTTAAGACATTTCATTTATTACATTCTTGGTCATATTCTATATCAATTAATAAATCTATACCCACTTATTTCACATGTATGAAAAACCATCAACCGGTCAAAGTGCAACGCTGCTACAATTAGTATGATATCGAGGTCGTGCAAAATCTGAGAGAAGAGCATTTGACTGGCTTGCTATATGGCAATCTCCGTTAACAGATATACTGTAGAACGCTGTCGTACAGGATCTCTAAGATCTTAATGAAGGGTCACGTCGAGATGACCTTTATTTCAACGAATCAATGCGTAGCTTTCATCTAGACGAAACACTTTTAATAGAATTTTATTTCGTAATTTCTATTTTTAGACCTAGGTTTGCGAGTTAATTTTAAAAAGCGGTATTATTCACAAGCTGTGATTAGTCAGCTCATTTTAAATTGTGAGACGTAGTCGATGTTAACAAGTTACTTAACATAAAAATTTCATCGTGAATATTGTAATGAAAAAAGGTCACCTGATGTTACAGGATCTGAAATATTGATATCGGTCTGAAAAATGACTTGTCATTCCTAAAATAGGTCATTTTGTGCCAGAAATCGAGAATCTTAATAACCTTAGAATACATACCTTAAGTCAATCAATCATAAACATCAAATATATTAGTGATACACAGACAACAAGCAAAAGAATGATATAAATAGTAGTAAGAAAAATAATGATATAAATAGTAGTAAGAAAAATAATGATATAATAGTAGTAAGAAAAATAATGATATAAATAGTAGTAAGAAAAATAATGATATAAATAGTAGTAAGAAAAATAATGATATAAATAGTAGTAAGAAAAATAATGATAAAAATAGTAGTAAGAAAAATAATGATATAAAAGTAGTAAGAAAAATAATGATATAAATAGTAGTAAGAAAAATAGTGATATAAATAGTAGTAAGAAAATAATGATATAAATAATAGTAAGCAAAATATTGATATAAATAGTAGTCAGAAAAATAATGATATAAATAGTAGTAAGAAAAATAATGATATAATAGTAGTAAGAAAATAATGATATAAATAATAGTAAGCAAAATATTGATATAAATAGTAGTCAGAAAAATAATGATATAAATAGTAGTAAGAAAAATAATGATATAATAGTAGTAAGAAAATAATGATATAAATAATAGTAAGCAAAATATTGATATAAATAGTAGTAAGAAAAATAATGATATAATAGTAGTAAGAAAAATAATGATATTAGTAATAGTAAGCAAAATATTGATATAGATAGTAGTAAGGAAAATAATGATACAAATAATGATTTTTGTTGGGTTTAAAGCTGTAACGATACATTGTTTATGTTTCATTTTGGCGAGCGGTCAGCTTACTCGCCGGAAATCTATATCTCTGGATTTAGCTGTTAACTAGTTACTTACAGTTTACTTCCATCAGTAACTGAAAACTGCCATGTATGATTTATAATTGAAAATAGGATGAAGGATGGCTGTATCTAACTAATTTACGATGCGAAATTATACTAAATATCAACAACATGTAGTCAATATCAAAATGAAAATGCCAGTATCATCAAATTAAAAACAAAAATTTGATACAATAAAGTAACACTAAATTATGAATTGTGCTTACATGTGAGCGAGTTAAATCAATCATAGTCATAAGTGTGTTGATTAAACAAATCGCTAAGTATCGCTTTGTACCTTTAATTTGATGCCACTCACTCATTTCTTATGTTGTAAGAAGGGAACCAGGACACAAAGCAATACGTAGCGATTTGCTTAAGCAATGCACCCAATGTCTCCATGTCGAAATATCAGTTTTAATACATTCACAACATACGAAATCGCTAAAATCTCATTAAGATTTCAATGTTTGACGAATTTGCACCTTGAAATCCGAACAATTCATTAAAGTAGTATGGATTCCAAAAACAGTGTCCAAATTAAAAGTCGAACTATGTGAATATCACAAACTCGATGTAATCAGTAATATTCTCATTGTCATTCTTTTTGTAACTATATATGTCTTTGTGTTGTTTACTCGACTTCATACGTAAACATTGATGTCCTTCATAAGAGATAAGATCTAAAGGCTACAACGTTTTAATCATTATGGTCACAAGTTTTTGAATTTTGTCAGATTCAAAATTTCATGTTAATATCACTTGCAAGAAAATGATCGCAGCCCTTTGGTTATAATGCAGTTTCAAGAATGTAGGCCCCACTTCTTTTTAACGAGTACGAAATTTCATACATTTCATCCAAAGGGTTTGGGTTTTTCAAATTTATTTTCGCCAAGTCCAAAGGTGTGAAACCAACTCTGTTTATTCGAGCAGTGTCAGCACCGTGTGCTAAGAGAGTACGTACAAGACTGAGATTACCTGTACGAACAGCATCATGCAATGGAACGTCTCCATCTTTGTTACGTTCATTTAAAAGATATGTAGCTTCTAACAAGAGATATGCGACGATATCTTCAGCTTCTGTTCTTGTTGCTATATGTAACACTGTATCACCTCCTGGTATCGTACGAGCTCCAAAATTTGCTCGGGCGTAAGACAACTCTTTGAGGGTATTAAGTTGTTTATACTGAGCTGCAACATGGACTGGATATTGTCCATCGCATACACTATCAACGACAATGTCGTAATTCAAGAGAAGTTCAACAATGTCGGGGTTTTCTTTAATTGCAAAATGCAACAAATTGTCATTAAGTTTATTTGCACAGTTCACATTAAAGCCATTGTTGAGGAGGAACGTGAGCATCTCTTTCTTATTTTCAGAAACGGCATTAAATAAACATTCATTTGCTTGTTTGCTGTTTGCCAATGCTACATACTCCCTCTTATTGTTTAAAGTTTTTGACATTGCTTCAAGCAAAAGATAAAATACATCAAAGTCTTTTGCTAGATCAAGCGGCGTCTGATAAGACGAATCCAAAGTAGTGATATCGACTTCTCTATCCAACAAGAATTTCATAGCTTTTACTCTATTATGTTTAGCTGCCAAATGTACTGGCTGCCTGCTTTCAGTAGTACATGCTTTTAATATACCTGCGTCATCATCGGCTAGTGACTGCATTATTTCAACGTTGTCATGTACCGTCGCTTCATGAATTGGCATAAACCCAGATGTTTGATCGCACAGCCTTTGATCGGCACCATATTTTAAAGCGATCTTAACGAAAGCTGTATTGTTGTGACTCACGGCTTCGTGCAAGCAAGTTCTTCCTTTCCCGTTGGTTATATTGATATTGCCATTGAACTCCTTTAGAGTTACAATCATTTTGGCATCACCCGATTTTGCTGCTGTGAAGATGAAAGGTTCCGGCCAAATGTTTCTGTCGTTGATTTTCACAAAATCTAGCAGGGTCTTGACAACATTCTTCCGTCTATCTATGGGCTCTTCTGTGTAAAGGTTTAAGGCTAATTCTAATGCCTTACGCGTCTTCTTAACTCTAATATTTGAGTATTTACTTTCCAAAATTTTACGCACTATATCTTTCGATTCTCCTTTTATCGCGGCCATAAGACATTCCAAATCTGGAAACACATCGTATTTGGATTGCAATTCTAAGTAGGTTTCGTTGTCCCCTTTGGAGCAAACGTATTTCAAGAAATGCAGTTCTATTGATCTAGCTTTTTCTTTATAACGTTTTCTCATTTCTTTCCAAAACCGATGTGATAGGACCTTATATGCCAGAGATTGTTTGGGTATATTATCTGCTCCAACGGTGTCTAGATTGCAATCAAGAGATAGTTCGACAACACTTCTCTTATCAGTAGTGCCATTCTTTGTGAATGTGCTCCAGAAGAGGGCTGGATTCTCGTCAAAATGTTTCATGAAACATTGAACAAACTTCATATCTGACAATAGTTTATGTCTTGCAAAGGATTCTGTGCTTTCTTCATCAAATAACATCATTAACTTTTCTATAGCCATGTCACATATCAAGCTATCATTTGTATCTAATGTGACATTATTATCTTCACGCAGTTTTTGTTCAGATAGTTGTCCTCTAATGTAGGTTTTAAAGAAATCCAGATCACAAACTTGAAGAACATACTTCGGGAATTTTTTACCAATGTACAGCCAGACAGAATTTTGTATACACGGAGCTGCAAACTCATATTCTTTTGGCCGAGTTTGTTTCAGCGTACGATCGATCGAAGCTTTCAGGCCACCATCTACATGATTGCTCAAAGTTTCAACGGAACAATGGCTTGCGTAATACTGAACAATTTCATTCCATGGTTGTGGTTCTACTTTGTGAATTTCGCCTTGACGATACGTGTGCCTTTTCTTTTTCCCGGGTCTATTTCGTCTGGCAAGAACATGGGAGACTTTTGTGATATTTTCCTTGGCAAAATCTCCATCTAAGACAGTTGTCAACACGAGGACTAGACATTTATTCTTCACGTCGTCATTTGTGCCTTTGGATTCACGTTGTTGAAACAGTGCGCAAACTTCCGGAACTGGACTTGTAAAGAGATTGCAGCCTTGTTTGAAGTTTTCCCTAAATTTGATGAAATCAAAAAATCGTTTTGGGAATCCAATTGACCAGCTTTGTTTGCAAATTTCAAACAACAAGTCACTGGCGTTTTCTTCGGTAAGTCCTTCACTACGCAATCTTTCTTCCCATGTTTGTTTGTTGTTGTGTACCAAAACGTTTGCTAACCCATGGCGGTCTTTCTCAGTCAACTGAAATTCCTTGTCTTCTAAGTCAATGACGCATGCTTGATATCGAGTGAATTTGTCTTCACATTTAACCCATATCCATTTCTTTACAGTGACGATGTTCTTCAATGTGTTTTTTCCACCTGATTGGCTAAGTGATATCATAGTTATTAGCTTGTCGACTGCGGTAGCGTTGAGTTCAAATAACCCTAAAGGATTTATATGTAGAATCAAAGTAGGGCCAATATTACGGGAACAGGCAATGGACTCTTCAATATCAGATGCTATGAATTTATGTTCTGTGTCATCTTCTGACAGCAATTCAAAAGAAAGATGTTTAGCACCCGACCCTTCTTCAGATACAATAATCAGTAACCCGTTGTTCGACAGAATTTGTTTGGCTTTACTCAAGCGTTTGTGTTCAAACGTCTCCTGTTCATTGAACGCATCAATTTTTGTCTCGGTGTGGGCTGCAAAAATACAGAGGACATTTGTCAATATTGGTGTAATGAACTTATGAGCATAATACAAGTTTGTACAGCTGAAATGAGTCGCAGTTCAGATTGCTTCCTGTCCTCGCTTACCAAAATAGTTTGGTCAGTTGTTTTTAAAGTGATAAGTTAAATGACGATAAAACTTTTCATTCAATCTTCTTACATTATACTGGTATAATGAAAAAAAATCTAAATATTTTTGTCAACTAATTACTCATAACTTAGCTAATGATAACATATGGCATACACTTGTTTGAAAAGGAAAGTAGAATACCGAGGGTATTTCCAAGTTATTTATAGATGTGATACTTGTTAAACTTCTTGCCCTAAGGCATTTCCATCGGTCGATTTTTGTCCTTTTATCATTCTAGGACGATGCGTATTTATTTGTGCCATTATCATTTTTTTAGCTTGTAGCTACATCAGTAATTGCTTTTTTTAACAAATAATCTAATTTTAACCACAGGGATTTGTCAAGTTACCTCCCTTTGATTTTTCAACCATACCTTTTATATACCTATATACAATGGGTACAACTGCGTTTACTAGACCACTTCATCTAAATTTATTATTTTGAGATTCACACAAAAATCTGATACCCTGGTGGCACTTTAACCACACGATTAAATCGATAAAACATGACTCTTCGAGCTATAATTGTTAAATGTTTCGCGTACACCATTAATACGATTAAATAATCAAAAACATAAAAAACAGCACAGAAATCTCAACTCGGACAAGTTAGTGCACAATTGACCAGAATGAAAATTGCTAAAAGTTCGATGTTACGTCGATTACAGCATGATTTACTCCGTGTTAGATTGTATTTCTCGCTTCACTAATTATAAAAATACAAAAAATCGTGCCAATTATCCCCTGTCGTGAAACAAAACGAATATCTGTCCACTTTTTATCTGATTTAACCTAAAAAATTTAATCTCACAACCATTTTAACAAATACGTCACAAACATAATAATCTAATTAGTTAAATAATTTCTGATTCGTCGAACCGTACGGGGATTTTCCTACTTACAAACGAGACAACAAAATTACTGCGAAAAAGTCGATATCTTCCAAATATGATACAGTGAATTACTCGGAAGTCTTGGCGATTTTCGTTTGCAAAATTAACCAATCAAAAAGTTTCTTACAAGTTTCTTGAATAAATTAAGGATACCGGCTACAACATTGATTATCGAATAGAGTTTGTTAACTTCGCTTTTTATTACTCGCAAGTACGTGTTTCTGTCAAGGTGGAGAGTTATATAAATTACATTTTTATTCAATAATATTGTTTTTCTGTAATATTTTCTTTGATTGAGGTAAATAGGTTATTTTGAAATATGAAAATAAAACGATTTTCCTCGAGATTTGTCGATTTCATCTGTGCACTAACTTGTCCGAGTTGAGATTTTCGTGCTGTTTTTTATGTTTTCGATAATTTAATCGTATTTATGGTCTGCGTTATAAAACATTTAATATTCACAGCTCGAAGAGTTATGTTTAATCGTTCTGTAAAAGTGTCACCAGGGTATCAGTATTTTTTGTGAGTCACAAAATAATAAATCTAGATGAAGTGGTCAAGTAAATGCAGTTTTACCCCTTGTATATAAGTATATAAAAGGTATGTTTGAAAAAGCAAAGGGAGGTAACTTGACAAATCCCTGTGATTTTAACTCATAATCAGTTTTAACCCATGTGGGTCAAGTTAGAAACTTCTCAAACTTAAAAAGAATTACATAAATAATTTAATAAGCAGTATATTATTTTCTCTATTGCAACCACAATTATTTTAATAAAATGCAATACTAGAAAAAATGGCACTGAATATTTTGCCTACTAAATTCTTCAAACTAAGATACAAAGATTTGAGTTAAGTTGGGGATTTTAACAAACGCGCAGCTGGCTATCTTAAGATATCAGTGCACTACCAAACGCGCCCGATCATTCTAGCTGAATAATTAGGTACGACTCGAGAAATACATTTTCATGGTCAAAGGTTGCTACAGACTTTACATGGTCAAAGGATGCTACAGGCTTTGCACAGTCAAAGGATGCTACCATTTACATGGTCAAAGGATGCTACCATTTATATGGTCAAAGGATGCTACACACTTTACATGGTCAAAGGATGCTACCATTTATATGGTCAAAGGACGCTACACACTTTACATGGTCAAATGATACTACCATTTATATGGTCAAAGGATGCTACACACTTTACATGGTCAAATGATACTACCATTTATATGGTCAAAGGATGCTACACACTTTACATGGTCAAATGATACTACCATTTATATGGTCAAAGGATGCTACACACTTTACATGGTCAAATGATACTACCATTTATATGGTCAAAGGATGCTACACACTTTACATGGTCAAATGATACTACCATTTATATGGTCAAAGGATGCTACACACTTTACATGGTCAAATGATACTACCATTTATATGGTCAAAGGATGCTACACACTTTACATGGTCAAATGATACTACCATTTATATGGTCAAAGGATGCTACACACTTTACATGGTCAAATGATACTACCATTTATATGGTCAAAAGATGCTACACACTTTACATGGTCAAATGATACTACCATTTATATGGTCAAAGGATGCTACACACTTTACATGGTCAAATGATACTACCATTTATATGGTCAAAGGACGCTACACACTTTACATGGTCAAATGATACTACCATTTATATGGTCAAAGGATGCTACACACTTTACATGGTCAAATGATACTACCATTTATATGGTCAAAGGACGCTACACACTTTACATGGTCAAATGATACTACCATTTATATGGTCAAAGGATGCTACACACTTTACATGGTCAAATGATACTACCATTTATATGGTCAAAGGATGCTACTCACTTTACATGGTCAAATGATACTACCATTTATATGGTCAAAGGACGCTACACACTACATAGTCAAAGAATGCTACACACTTTGCACTTGCTATGCACTTTACATGTTCAAAAGATGCTGCATACTTCACATGCTACTTGTTATAATATGATATTTGGATATTTTAATGCTTTATTACCTGCAATAGAGTTTCTAAGGTCATACTCTGATGTTCCGGACGCTGAAATATATATATATTACTTGTTGATAAATAAATGTGATATCGAACACCATAAAGATAGCTTGTAATGTTCAATTGTGAATTTTTTTTAAAGAACATTACGGGATTACTTCATTTTCTTCAATATCCGTAAACATGTATCCTATAGACCACTGTCGTATAGGATCTCTTAGGGTCGCTCGGAAGGTCACGTCGAGATGACCTTTGTGCCGACCAATCAATGCGTAGCTGTCATCTACACGAAACGCTATTAATAACTTTTTTCGTTTCTTTTTTTTTACCGAATGCTAATTTGACGAGGGTATTATTCACAAACTTTGATTAAACGGCTTATTTCAAATTGTGTAACGTAGACGATGTAAACAGGATGATTGCATCATGAATTTTGTAACGAGAAAGGTCACCTGAACGTGACCCTCATAACTAAACAGCCAGGTCAGATTGCAGTTTCTACAGAGAGTTGAAAATCACAAACAATATATTGTCTTTGTATAATGTAGTAAAATCATCTTTGAGTGGAAATTGTGTGTCAGTATGACCAGCAAGTTGTTATCATTGGAAGATTACCAGCTTTGGTTCATTGTATGTTTATCCTGTTTTTTAAACAAACAAACCAACATACCATACCAGTATATTCGTGGTAATTTATGGTTTATATTTAATAATCCAGGCTGTAATATTATCATTATTATCCTGATTGTTAATGATATACCGATAAAAATAATATATCGTAATGTAAGACTGTAATATCAAATGATATAGACCTTGAGCCAGTATATGACATTGCTCCCCCCCCAGGGGGAATTTTCAAGGGTATGATTTTCTTAACCCATATGGTGGTAGGCATTCACTGATGAAAGTTTGCAAAGTTCTGTTGGGGCTTTACAGAGTTATGGGACTTTGAAATATCACCCATTCTCATTTTCTGGTCAAATCCATAACAGACCTTGAGCCAGTATATACCCACGCGGGGAATTTTCATGGGTAGGATTTTCTTAACCCATAAAGTGGTAGGCATTCACTGATTAAAGTTTACAAAGATCTGTTGGGGCTTTACAGAGTTATGGGACTTTGAAATATCGCCCATTCTCATTTTCCGGTCAAATTCATCATATCTTTGAGCCAGTATATGACATTGCTCCCGCATGGGGAATTTTTAAGGATATGATTTTCTTAACCAATGTAGTGGTAGGCATTCACTGATAAAAGTTAAAAAAGTTCTGTTGGGGCAATACAGAGTTATGGGACTTTGAATTATCGCTCATTCTCATTTTCGAGTCAAATCCATAATAGACCATGAGCCAGTATATGACATTGCTCCCCACATGGGGGATTTTTAAGGTTATGATTTTCTTAACCCATATAATGCTAGGCATTCACTGATGTAAGTTTACAAAGTTGTGCTGGGGCTTTACAGAGTTATGGGACTTTGGAATATCGCCCATTCTCATTTCTGGTAAAATTTTTAATAGACCTTGAGCCAGTATATAACATTGCTCCCCACATGGAGAATTTTCAAATGTATGATTTGCTTAACCCATTACGTGGTAGTCATTCATTGTTAAAAGTTTATAAAGTTCTGTTTAGGCCTTACAGAGTTATGTGACTTTGAATTATCGCCCATTCTCATTTTTGGTTTAAACCATAAGTGCTTTTAAAGCAAGTTTAAGACATTGCTCCTTCCTGGGAATAATTATCTATGGTATATTTTTTAAACCCACATGAAAGTAACAGTTCACTGATAAAAACTTTGCAAAGTTCTGTTGGGGCTTTACAGATTTATGGGACTTTGAAATATCGCTCATTCTCATTTTCCGGTAAAACCATAAGTGCTTTTAAAGCCAGTATATGACATCGCTCCTCCTGGGAGTAATTATCTATGGTATGATTATTTAACCCACAAGGTAGATGCAATTCACTTATAAAAGTTTGCAAAGTTTTGTAGGGGCTTTACAGAGTTCTGGGACTTTGAACTTCATGACCCCCTATGGCCATTTTCTTTGCCAAAATGTTCTTATTACTGTCCTCCGGTATTCTATTTAGACACATCTTAATTACGAAGCCATTTTGTTTTTGACAACGATTTGGATTTTGGGTTACCCTGTAACGTCATTCCTGTGCATTTCCTATGCTAAGCAGTGTGGTGATTTCTTAACACCAATATGTGAGGAGGCAGGGATGTTGAGGGGCTCTTTTCATACCTCTTTTCAACACAAAAATGGTGCTTTTTCCTATTACGTTCTTAGTTTTGTTTTGAACATGCTATTTTTTCTAAAACAATAAATAAAAAAGACAGATTGGCGTTCCTTATTTCTTGCTATTTCTGAGAGTCACTTGACAGGTAGAGTACTTTCGTGTTGGCAAGACTAAAAATAGAAACAAATCAAGTGCATCGTTTCTCTGTTCTCTTATGTCAGCCATATAAGAAATCTCCACTTTACATATTTTTATTTCTTGATTTTAATGATAACTTTCAGTTATCAATAAAAGTTTTACAAGATGGACAAATGAATAAAGTATTTACGGGAAGGGTCATTCGTTAGTCAGACTAAATAAATTTTACACCTATTTGAATAAAAGCACCTATTTTTTATGGTAACGTATGTTTCTATACGGACCACGCTAATAAAACTTTATTTTTTCTTCTTTATTTGTATGTTTGTCTATGATTTTAGCACTTTAGGAAGGCAAATGGTTGATACTGGAAATACATTTACCACAAAATGATAAATTCAGGACGCCCCTTCCCTCAAATATGACTTAAATTTTAGATCAACTTAAGGAAAATTACAGAAATACATTTATAAACCTTGAAACAATGACTTTCAAACTTGGAAAAATCGAAAGAAACTTAAGTACCATAGCCGTGAACAGTCAAAATCAATGAATACATTTTAAAAGTTTATATACTTAACTCACCGAAAAGTTCATAATTATGAATGCCTAAAGAAAGAAATAGGTAGTAACGTATGTTACAACAACACTGTTTAAACTATCACATTCCAATTTTATCTGTCACACCCAGTACAACAGTTTAAATAATTTAATGGTAGCACAAACTATTTCCTATGCACTATGTCATATCTAAATACTGTTAATTACATCAATAAGGATTACCTTGAAAATTAAGGGAAACATGTTAAAATTAAGAGTTTAAAAGGTTACAAATTAGTCTCAGAAATACATAACAGATCAATTGTGTTCAAAGTTCATGTAGTAATCACTTTGAAGCAAAAAATCAAAACGTTCACCTATATTATTCCATTAGGTATTGGCATACTTATTTCTTATAAAAAGTCATTTGTCACCCAAAATTACATCCTCAAGGGTTTGCCATTAGATAAGAGATCGGCGTTGTTGCATGAACGATGTGTTTGCTTTCTTATCATTATCAATTTGTTGTACCATGCTTATGTACCATGTTCCCTTAAATATTTCTAAAACAAAATCTTCCGCGATGTATTAAAGTTCATCTACGACAAAATAATAAATTCGGACATAAATTGTGCTGTTTTTTGTTGTAAGGAATTACAACAACCTGTGGTTACGTGTGTTTATAAAAGTCCAACTACATTATTTCGCTGCTGTTAAATTCAACCGACATTTTGTGTTCCTTTACACTAAAGACATGGTATAAAAGAAACATTTAGAACTTAAACGTTTCAAGTTTCCAAAAAAGCGAAACATTGGGAAACAAGCTAACAAACAAGCATCAACTATGATACATTTCATATGAAACATACCTAACCAAACGTAACGTATGTTACAATTCATAAAACCATGTTTTATTGAATAAGAAGCGAACAAAGGACGCTTTGGTTACATTTGAGATTTGGTTACATCTAGTAAGAATTGAAGTAACAAATGAATTGCAAAAATATCGATTTGAGTATTGCTATGAAGGATTCTATGCTTATATTGCATGAAATGGTTAAAAAATCTTCATAGTTTAATTTATCAAAGCCATTGAGATGCACACAGTTTCATGTTCATCTTCTGGTTGAAGATGTCAATTTTTTTCAATGAGATAATAACGACTTCATTCATTGTGGATAACATTTTTGGTGTAAACCAATTTTCAATATGTTATCGTTTAACCCTTCTCCGCACTGTAAGATCGGTATATCATTTTAACGGTAACGTATGTTACATCACGTATGTTATATTTGATACTTTAGACAGCATTATCTCTAGACGATCCTGAGGAATGGCAAAAGTAGTAATCATAAATGAAGAGTTCATTAGAGAGACTAATTAGTAAACGTGAAGTCAACTAAGATATTGCACATTAGTTGAAAAACCATGGTCATGTATGTTTCATGTTTAAATGTCTACCCGAAAATTTTGCTAAAGTTTGAAATTTAATGAAATGTCATTGAATACTTAATGACAATCGTTTTTATTTCATATATATTCATATCTGATCTTATGTTTTAAAATATTTTACAAGTATGATATCTTTTCTAATTTGAAAAAAAAAATGAATTTTTTATGGTTATGTATGTTTCAACACTCTTGGCGACAAAGTTTAAGAGCTGAGTGTAAGTTAATATTTCTGAGGAACAAGATAAAAATCGTATTCTTACATACAACAACATTGTATATCTTAAAAAGCAAGTGTATTATGACTACTTTATGTGGCTATGTTCCATAGTCTGCGCGCAAAGGCACAGTAACGTATCTTACATTTTAAGGTACTTATGAGCTCAGTATCAACAACAATTTCCTTTATAAAACACAAAAGACACATTTTCTTCTTAATTGACAAACAATATCAAGAGAACTTGGTGTTGCAAACACGATTTAATGGTTTTTGCAAAAATAAATCGATAAAAATAGAACAAAAATTGCTATATACCTATACAATTAAAAGTTGATTTTCTCAGCAATGCCCCACTGGAAACTTGCAAACTTTGTACTGTTGGACTCAGGACAGATAGGGGAATAAAAAAATATGGGTCTTGAAAATTCCCCCTGGGGGGGGAGCAAAAGTGTATCTGGCTCACGGCCTAATAGAAAATATAAACTTTTCTTACATCGAAGACTGGTGCTGGAAAACCCTGAAAATAAGACAATTATAGAACTTTAACATACAGTAAGCCGGTTTAACTTTATTGTCAGTTATAAGTTTATAATAAGTATGAGCGTTTCTAAAAATGCTTGAAATCGCCGTTTAGCCGTGAATTCTCCTTAGAGTAAAAACATTCAAGCAATACGCGTCAGCGATTTATACCGCCCCAATCCTATTTATAGAATACTATAATGAGCATGCACTCTTAACGATATGTAAAACCATTTATGATTAATGAATATTTATATTCGCCCGATTGTAGGGAAGATAGGTGTGTATTTTTTCAACAAATGCGAATTTAAAAAGAAAAAAACATGTTACAATGAGTTATGCATACGTTATAGTATCATATCGATACGAAAGGAGACGATATGATAATTAACGATACGAGACATGGTGTTATTGTAAAAATATACTGTAAAACATTCATTCGACGAAACAGTTGGTGGTCTTGACAAAGCAATATGCATCAGGACAAGAGAATCGCATTTAACACAAGACTCAACATAGTTGTTGTTTGCGTCGACCATTTATAAACATTGAATTCATATGCTGTGCTACTGATGATTGTATTGGTTATTCTAAAATAAACTAGCCAATCAGTGATCATTTAACATGGTTACAAATGTCAGGGTCGTATCGCGATATATCGAGCAGGGCGTCGATACGTATTGTTGTCGAAGTTTCGATATTGTACCGATATATTGCCAAATGGTCAATTCAAGAAAAACACCAATGGACAGGTACAATTTGGAAATTCTAGAGGGACCCCTACTACACCCGCTAGATCTGCCTATGCTTACCTTTATCTAAATTGTATATTCTGACGTCACTGCCTTTACCATGTACATTAATATATGTTTCTGATTTGGCCGTCGGCGATTGTATCTTAAAATCTGAACTCCGTTTATGGTTGTCAGGAACTGAAATGAAGTGGGAGAATGCGTTAATATCAAACAGTTGTAGAGGCAAATCCAGGATTTCTAGTTGGGAGCGGAAAAGGAACAAGCAGAACAGGAGTTCATGGGGACTTATTGGTGCTCGGTGGGTCCTGGGCATAACTATGGCAAGAATACCAGGGGGCGAAAGTCACCCGAAGCCACTGGGTTTAAGCCATTCCTAAGGGATTTGAGGACATTTCCAAAACCTCAACTATCCTTTCCTAGGGAAACTTCTCCATATTATCTAATCAATGGAGAAAATTCGACATTAATGTCAAATTTTCATGGAAGGGTATAACCTCCCCGGGTGGGATTTGAGCCCGCACCCCCTTGGGCACGAAATTCCAAATCCCGGCGAGCTTCTAACTGCGCTATCGACCCGGGATAACTTTAGTATATAGAATATAATATAATATATTTGAAGTTTTATTATTGACATCAGAATTGTGATAGTGTTTGGATTATAGTTTTTCACCCTCTAAAGTGTTTAACTTTCGAGGATGAGTTTTTGTTGTTTTTGTTGGGTTTAACGCCGTAGCAACACAATGAATAAATCATATAACGGCGGTGACTGCCAACTGGCCTACATTATTATTAAGAATCATTAGTAGGAGGGAGAATGGCCGTAGAAATAATTATATGACCGAGCTCTACGAAAGTATACCCTACCCGGGAATCGAACCCACGACCCCTCGATCAGTAGACATGCTTGCTACCAACTGAGCTAGCCGGGCGGCGTCGAGGGTGAAAAAATACGATTCAAACTGTTTGGAATTTTAGCTCGAACCAACTTACCACTGGTAGATTTCCTATTTATCTTGTTATTCTGTACTGGTGGGTCAAATGATATTTGTTCTTCTTCTTCTTCGCTATCTGATACATCACTAACGTTCACCGGTTCACTGGGTAAATAATTGGTACTTAAACTCTGAGGTCGATCCTTCTTTATATTGAACTCTCTGTTGTTATGAGACCAAGCTGGATCTAAATTCAATGACATCAAAGAACCAGAAGCGGCAGACGAACCAGAGGCAGCAGACGTACTTTGTGTCCTTTGTTTCGGTTTAACAGTAGTTGGTTCTGCGAGTATTTTGTTTCCGCCATTGCTTAAATCCTTTAAAACACTATTTCTGTCAGGTCTTGTTATGTCTTTTGTTGTGTAAGCGTTGCGTCCTACGCATTTTGATGTGTTGGTAGCTGTATTTCTTTTCATATATTTGTTTGCACTTACACCTGATCCTGTGATCCATGGCTGCCTTGAATTTCGCATAAAATCAGGTGATTTGTTAGTTTTTGCAGGAATGTCATTACAACTTGCGGACACACTATCCTTCTTCTTCCAAAAATCTAATATTTTTTCGAACATTTTAGATCTGAAAATTATTATTAACATTTTATTAGACTTTACACTTATAGTAAGACTTTTTATGTAGCGTCTAGTTTACATTACCATCATTCCTGGACACGTTTCTTTTATCAGTATGCAGTCCAACTTGAGCTAGCGAACACCTCTCGATAATGGACACTTGTGGACAACGGGCACATCAATCCCCCCATCAAAAAATGCTCTTGAAATACTTCTAAACAGCGGACACCTGTTGTCTGCGGACACTTGTGATGTCAAACTCCCCGCAGTGGTTATCTCCCTATATTAAATCAATAACCACTGCCACCACAAGAAAATTCGTCCCTCAGAGAGCCGAAAAACTTTTTTCATCTTTTCTTTTACATTTTAATATTTTTAATGAATATAGTCTTCTTTTAGTAAAATATTATGTTCAAAGTACATAAAGGGAAAAAATAAATATTATGAATAAATAACTTGAAAAAAAACAAGATTAATTTTACCCTGACAGCGGTTACCTAAAGTGCGTAAAATTGCATGAATAGCAAAATGTTACGCAAAATAAATATTAAATGGATAACTGTACTTATTCTAGTCATTTAATATATAAATGTTATATTTTTCAGTATCATACATATATGATTTCATCCTACTTACTTAAGATTTCTAACCAAAAGCATCTTATAAGTAGCATGAGTTGGACCAAGGACCCTATTGGGTGGACAACGCAGCTCATTCCCGATCTTGCTCACTTTCAGGAGTAATTCATTCATGAATTCAACAATTTTGGTTCATAATGATATGTTGATATATTTCTATTTAACTTGTCTTATTTCTTTGGCAGAACGTGTAAATCAACCACATTTTTTATCATTCAATGTTATTTTTCTCTACATTACGCCTAACGCTTTTTAGGCTAACCGTTATTGCTCGTTTAAATTTAAACATTAGTCACATGGTACTACTTGCGTCATGTGATTCATGTGAAGGCAGTGGTTAAAGTAGCAACGCGTGACGTAACCGCTGTGAGGAGTTTGCTGTGTTGTCTCCTAAATCCATAATATAACCTCAAGCAACGGACACGCGGAAGTGACACTTGGTATAAGAGGCGTCGATCTATAACATAGCAGTACACGTCGGCAAAACACGTGACTATACATGTAGTATGTTCTTATTGTTTATATAAAAGTTACGTGTTCATTCGGAACATCCTCGGCCATTCGCTACGAATAACCTCGGACTATTTAGGCGCCATTTTGAAACTATGTAAACAATTACACATCGTTTAGGCGGTGTAGTCTACCTATCTTTTGGTGAAATTTTGACCACCGTAGGACATTTTTGTTAATGCAAATCTAATGATTGATTCAAGTAGCTGGATGACCCCCTGATAACGTACGGGGGGATGTATAAAATCTAAATCGCGTTTAAGCCCGTAATCTGGGTCAAAGGTCAACTAGGTGCATTTATTTTTTATCCGACCCCATGCTTTTTATACTTCATTTTTTTTAGAAATTCAATCAATTAAGTGGATTTTTTTTGTTGGAAACTAATGTATAAGGATTAAACAATATTTCTATAAAAAATCAAGTGTTTGATTGCATGATTACCTCCCCTTTTTAGCCTTTTTATCGCGAAAATAGGTGACAATGAAAAAAATATTAACATTAGTTTTTGTTGTGAAACGACAATAGGTGTTAATGGTGAAAATTCACCTGTACAGTGTTTATGGATGCTTCGTGACTCTTTTTGGGTGCAACTATCACTCGATTAGGTCAAATTAATGTCACAGTGATGGAAAATAAATGATCAGTGGTATACCTGTTTTTTCGACAATTTTTGGGAATGTGCAAAAGTTTTGTAAAGGAAGTTAATTTATTATTTTAGGTAACAATATGACTTACTTGGTCACATATATAGAGCGTTTAAGACTTTTTTGTGATAAAATTGTGTAATTTAGGTCAAAGGTCGCCTAGGTGAATTTAATTTTGAAAAGGCCCTACAATCGCCATACTGCATCTTGCAACAAAAACAACGCATTGTTTTCCTTATAATACTATCTTACACATGTATTTAAATGAATGGAACGACTTCGACCTGCACTATCATAACAAAACTCGGTCATGCGAAAAAAAAACAAATAGGTTCACGGGTTTGTGTAATAAAATATCAACTATGTTTTATGGTTGATTAAATCACTGAAAACTTATCAGTGTGTTTTCCTTGTACAACTTGCTAGAAGCACGCAATAAAGTATAGCAAAATAATCTCATCAACTTGTAGCTACATGTATTCAGTTTAAGTCTAGGTTTCAACTGTGACTTAATCTACAATTTGTTCGTACGAATAAACATTTGCTGTTTCTCTGATTAACTTTTCGAGCTAAACTTATTACAACTTTAATTAAAAGTTGCATTTATTCTTTTTTGTATATCTTATTTTTATTTCATTTTTGCAATAAAGTGCATATAATTTTAATTCGGTAGTTACCGTGATATCATTATCATCTTATGGTTTTTTTTCTTTGATTTTCTAAAGTGTATTTTCATTTTTTGGTTTGGTTTTAAAGTGATGTTCATCTAAGTAGTCATATTAGTTTTCAGATATTTCGATTTCTCATTTTGTTTTCAAACGTGTTCACTATAATTTAGTGCCTTCTGTATATTTTTTTGAGTATTTTTGTTGTATTTGTGGCCTCTGATATTGCCATAAACTTTTAATTGTGTACTGTTACTTAATACTGTCAATACCGACAGTTTGTTCTAAGCTTTCTATAACCTTTTTACTGAGTATTCTTCTTATCGTTTTAATTTCATCGCTTAATATTTGTATATTGCCAGTTCCCATTTTTTCGTAAATTAAGCACCGAATGTCAATATGATTTAACTTCAGTGTGTTTGAATATCTTTCACGCATCCTGCTTATTTCATCTTTTTGTTCTTGTTTCATATATTTCCTGTAAATTGATCCTTGATTGTTTTGTGACATTTATTCATTGATTGCTTTACTTAGTTGTAAATCACAGGCACATAGCTTTTTCATATTCTAATAAATATTAGGTTTTTTTAGGGTTTTTTTCAAGTTTGTTTTGCAAATTTGTTCCAGCGAAACATTTTGCAATTGGTATACATTTTTATTTTGAAATAATTGTCCTTATAAACAAACACTATATATATACACCATAAGACCTTAATATAAAGATAATGGAGACAAAATCTGAATTTCCTGAGTCAGTCGGTGTTTTGAAAAGAAAAACACGTTCAACAAATTTTAACCTTTGTGTCTTCTGTCAAAAAAAGAAAGGTGAACCTTTAAGAAATAGTACTATTGCAGCTAAGCAAAAGGTGATGGACTGTATTACAAAACGTTGGAAAACGTCGAGATGGACGAAATATTGAACTTCTTGATAGATTACATGAGATAGACGATGTTACATGGAAATCAGAACTTAAAACTATATCATGGCATAAAAACTGTTACAGCTCATTCACATCTATCACAAACATCCGCTTTCTTGAAACTCGGGGTAAAAAATGTACAGATCTTGAAGGCAAGTCAGAAAATGATCAAATCTCTTCTTCGGTAGCTGCAAGCACACGTAATAAATCCATTCCAGTTGATTGGGGGAAATGCATGTTCTGTCAGACTGTAGGGAAGGGGCGTTTACATGTTGTTCAAACCCTTGAAAAGTCTTCTAAAATACTACAATTGTCTAAAACAGACCATAATATGAGTGTGCGTTTGTCCTCTGTTCATGACTTAGTTGCTGTAGAAGGCAAATATCATCTTAAATGTTTAATAAAATTTGAACGAAATTCAAAAACTGATGAAAATAACACTACTAAAGATGTAATGACTCAACTTTGTACAAATTTGAATGATGGATTGGCAAGCGGAAACATTTATGACATGGGAAAAGTTTGGAGAAAATATGTTGAGATGTCGTATGAGTTAGAAAGTGAAATACCCGCTCGATATGAATCAAGACGACAGTATTTTTACCAAGATATTAAGCAACAATTAGGCGACAAAGCTAGTTTTATTCGACCCGCAGGCAACCGTTGCCAATCATTACTTCTCTATCCTGGTGATAAATCTGAGTTTGTTATATCCCATTCTTTAAACAAAAATTCTGACACGGACTTGTTTGCAAATTCTGATTCTGAATCCTCTTCTGATGAGTTACTAGGTAACAAATCGTTTTCTTGTAATATGATGGACGGTTTTTTTCTAAAAATGGTACACGTTGCTCTCCAAATTCGCAGTGATTTGGAACAAACCCCTGGTCATGATTTAAAATGGAGACACATTGACCATCAACATGTTGAAAGTGTTATTCCAAATAGTTTGTATCTTTTTCTTTCATTGGTTTTCGGGGGCAGTGCTGTTATTGATGAAGTATCTTCCACAGAAAAGTGTATTGATGATGAACAAACAAATCGACGAATATTAAGTGTAGCTCAAGATATAGTTTTTGGAGTTTCAAAAGGTCGAAAATTAACTCCAAAGCACGTTGGTCTTGGTTTAAGTCTTCATCAGGCCACTCGCTCAGAGAAGCTTGTTGACTTGTTTCATGCAGCTAATCATTGTATTTCCATTCAAACCATCCGCAAATTTGACAATGGTATAGCAAATCAAATCCTTGATCATTACAAAGAAAATGGATATGTATATATACCTCCAAATATCATTAGCAATGTATTTACACATTTCTCATGTGACAATATCGATGTGTCGGAGGCCACTCTTGATGGTAAAAATACCTTTCATTCTACCCAAATGATTGCTTGGCAGCGACAGACAGTAAGCTCTGACCATCAGAGAAATGTTGATTTACCTGACAATATAGTTGCTGACAAAGAGATAATGAAGGTTTATCAAAATATTGAGCCAGCTAAACTTCCAATTGGAAAACGTCCATCCCCAAACGTAATTCCTCATAATATAGACATTAACAATTGGTTTAAATATGAAGATCAGACGAATAACGCAAAACTGATAAACCTGGTGTGGACAGTTGCTAGGCAAAACTTTCGAGGTGGCTCACAGTCAATTCCTCTCTGGAGATCATTCAATGAACAGCTTTGTTCTGAAAAGCGTCCATTGACAAAAGCTTGTATGCTACCAATACTAGCTGCACCAGCTGATGAATATGATACTATTATGTCAATAATCAAACGTTTCATGGGCATCAGTAATTTCGTTGGACAAACATATACAGTTATTACAGCTGACCAACCTTTGTACAGCAAGGCTAAAGAGTTAGTTTGGGCTAATCCTAATGAGTTTAGTAATGTTATTTTAATGATGGGTGGGTTACATATTTGCTTCAATTTTTTGCGTGTCATTGGACAGCATATGGAGTATTCTGGTCTTGAAGATATATGGGTTGAGGCCGGAGTGTTTGGAACAAATACAATAGGATCTGTACTAGATGGCAAAGCCTATTACAGGGCTGTCAGAGGCCATATACTTACATATGAAGCTTTATGCAGATTAAAATGGCGATACTTTGAAGCATGGCTTACAGATAAAGCAAAAATCAAGACCCCAAGCTTGAAACTTGAATTAGATAACCTTCAATCTGCATTTTTATGTCATCCCAAACAACGTGGAGATATTCAAAAAGTATGTGATGATTTATCTAAACGTCTAGGCGATTCTGGTATTTTATCACTTCTGCAACAGTTTGAACAAGAAATGATGTCAATTAAAAATTTTGCTTTCTGGCATTCTTATTTACGTTTAGTTGAAATACTCTTATTCTTTATAAAAGCACAACGATTGGGGAATTGGGCCTTACACGTAGAAACCTTTGCCTCTATGTTGCCATGGATGGCTATCTATGACCATACAAATTATGCCAGATGGGGTCCAGTTTATCTCTATGATATGAAAGCGATGAATGCAAACGCACCGGATGT
This sequence comes from Mactra quadrangularis, assembly GCA_025267735.1. NCBI lineage: Eukaryota > Metazoa > Mollusca > Bivalvia > Venerida > Mactridae > Mactra > Mactra quadrangularis. The sequence goes on from CM046311.1 coordinate 13,019,880, forward strand.
CCTGAAAGAATTTAAAGCAGGAAACTTTGTTGTGAAGAGAAGCAATAACTATTTCAATGAAGTTCCAACTGATCAGGCTACAGAGTGGATAAACAAAGTTTGTAAAACTGCTGGTGGAATTATTGGCATAACACGCCAGGATCAGGCACGTGATAGATTCTGCATTACTTGGTCTCAACGATCGCAGATTACCAATGAGACTTTGTGTCTTTTTGGTCTTCACGATGATGAAGAACAAATTGCAAGTAACAGAAAAGATGCCCAAAAAACTAGAATCACCTCCGATGAAAAGATAATCAATCTCCTTTGTGAACTTTTTGGCTCGTCAAATGTGTTCGGCATATCCTCTCTTGGATTTGACTTGTCACAATTGGTGGAAGACAAGCTTATTTCGATAGCATCAAAGGATGTAGCCACCGATATCATTTGTAAAGATTTACTCACGTGTGAACAACGTGGTCAAAATATAATTGAGGAATTCACAAAAACTCGCCTTGCGGAGAAAAACATTGATTTTCTTGCTCCAATTAAAAGGCATAAATCACAAACATTTGCAAATCTTTACAAAACCATGCCATCAGAAAAAAACCAAACGTCTAAATTAATAAAAGCAGACCGAAAATTGCTTCAAAGACTTTTTAATGCAGCAAATGCGGGTCGATGCGTGCAAATTGCTGAAGTATTGAAGCACGAGTTATCACCAATTCCATTATCACTTGCTTCATCTGATGGTTCTATGAATAAAACCACCAAATCACAAATATTGAATGTACTAACCACTGATCATGGTATAACTGCTCCAACAAAGGTACCTAACTCAGAAAAACCTACATGTGTTATAATAGACGGGTTTGCTTTGATTCAATCTCTAGGCAAGCCTGAACATTGTCAAACATTTGGTGACTATGCTGATAAATTTGTCAAGTCTGTTTTTTCTCATTTTGGTGAACAAACAACGAGGGTTGATGTCACTTTTGATAGATATCCAGGTTGTAATTCCACTAAAGCTTTCACAAGAACAAAGCGTATTGGCAAAAGACGACCTATCAGAAAACAAATAACTTGTAGACAAGTACCACTACCTCAAGTATGGGATCAATATATAACATTAGCTGACAACAAGGCAGACCTTGCAGAATTCCTTTCTTCTGAACTAATGCAGCAAGGAAATTCTTTACCATTTAATTACTCAATTGTTGCTGGTGGTGGGTTTTCCGGGGATATTAATGCTCGAGCAAATAACTTTAATGCTGAAAGTCTATCCGCAAAGCACGAGGAAGCTGACACTCGCATTATTATTCACCTCATGAATGCTGTAGAAAAGGGATATCAACGATTACTTGTAACTAGTAGAGATACTGATGTTTTACTTTTGCTTATATATTACATAATACCCGAGATTGAGATATGGATGGTCTCTGGTACATCAAGGCAACGGCGTTGTTATCCTGTTCATTCTATCGCAGAGAAGTTAGGGGATGATATCAGAAGAATGATACTTGGATTTCATGCACTAACTGGGTGCGATACAACGTCTTCATTTTATGGATTCAGCAAGAAGACTTGTTGGAAGATATTTGTTGAGAATCCTAGCTTGTTTTCAACAATCGGTCACAATGAGGAGACTGAGAGTATTGAAAGATTCTTGTGTACCCTTTATGGTTGCAGTCCTGAAAACCACCATAGTCCAGACGTAGATGTATGTCGTTACAGACTTTTTATGAAGGCAAAGAAGTCCCTTGATTTGCTTTTACCTACCAAGGACGCTTTACAACTTCATGTTCAGAGAGCCAGTTATCAAGCAGAAATCTGGATGAATGCCGCAAATGTTCACTTTGAACTTAAAGATCCAGTCACTACAGGATCTTGGGCGCATACAAATGGTACCATATCTCCAGTTTGGATTCGGAAGCCACCAATTCCTTCGGCATGCTTGCAACTAGTAACCTGTGGTTGTAGGTCCAAATGCAATTCTTCTAAATGCAAATGCTATAAGGCTGGCCAAGTATGCATGTTTGAGTGTGGTTGTGAGGCACAAGATTGTGCTAATCCTGTCTAATCTTTTAAGAAACCATTTGTTAAGGAATTGTACCATTTCACTTATTAAGCATTTTAAAAACATTTTATAAAAATCAAAGTACATTGTATGTTCTTCATTCAATCTTTGTCGTGTTTTGGTTGTAGTATTATGTATTTTCAACTTTTTCTTTGGATAAGCGCCGATACAAAACATCGTATAGGTCAAATCGTGGACGTCCTGGAAATGCTAAATCTTTTGTTTAAGCTCTCTTCCAGCTACTAGGCACCTACCCCGTCAGTGACTGACAAATATCTTACGTAATTAAGAAGTAGGGAGTATGGCCATAGAAATAATTCCATTCTCAAACTCCTCGAAAGTATGCTCCCCCACCCCCCGGAATCGAATCCACAAACTCTCGATCAGTAGTCTTTCGTACGACCAACTGAGCTAGCTGGTAAGCTGTATTTTTACCAATTCACGCGACAAACGTGATATAAGGGAACGTAATCACGTAACCAGGCGTATTTATTTCTCCGAAAAATATCTTTAAAGTATTCAATCAATGATTTAGTTGACTTTTGTGCAAGTAATACAGTGTACACTGATCACATAGCTTAAATAATAAAAAAATAAATGTAGTTGACCTTTGACCTCAATTACACATTTTATTATAAAAAAAATCTTAAACACTCTATATATGACCAAGTAAGTCAAAGTGTTACCTTAATTAATAAATAAACTGCCTTTAAAAGACGTTGGCACATTTATAAAAAAATTGTCGAAAAACAGGTTTACCACTGGTCAATAATTTTCCATCACTGTGACATTATTTGACCTAATCGAGTGATAGTTGCACCCAAAAAGAGTCACGAAGCATCCATAAACACAATACAGGTAAATTTTCACCATTAACACCTATTGTCGTTTCACAGCAAAAACTATTCTTGATATTTTTTTCATTGTCACCTATTTTCGCGATAAAAAGGCTAAAAAGGAGAGGTAATAATGTAATCAAACACTTGATTTTTTATAGAAAAATTGTTTAATCATTATACATAAGTTTCCAACAAAAAAAATCCACTTTACCGATCGAATTTCTAAAAAAATGTAGTATAAAGAGCATAGGGTCTGATAAAAAATAAATGCACCTAGTTGACCTTTGACCCAGATTACGGACTTAAACGCGATTTAGATTTTATACATCCCCCCGTACGATATCAAGGAGTCATCCAGCTACATGAATCAACCATCAGATTTGCATTAACAAAAATGTCCTACGCTTTCATTTTCTAGAGTTTTTTTTCGAAATCGAAGGTAGACTAGTGACTTAAGTTCCGTTTTTAATCCGTAAATTTAAAATTACACAATTCAATGATACCGATGAACAATATTTGGTTCGATTTAAAACACATAAATATGCTTAGACAAAGATCTGTGTGTATACTACAAGAACTATTTTGCGTAACCGTTACGTGCTTCGCCTCGCGTAGGTAGTAAAATCTCCAAAATCTGGTGAAGACCCCCCACGAATCCTTCCGAGATTATTCATTCATGGAAGGTCGAGAGTGTTCCGAATGGTTACATGTTGTGAGGTTATTCAATGTTGGTGTAATTGGGCACTAGTTTCCAATTAGACTTCGATTTTCTTAGTTAATCATCAACGCACCTAAGTGCGATGATATAATCAATGATCAAGATTTTAGCATTTTGTAGTCAACACAGGTTGCATTAAGCCAATCAAAACGATGCATTTGAGGTCACATGATAAGAAAATTGTCGTGAAATAGTAAAAAGGGTGTGTGTGAATGGACTCGCCTAGTTGTTGACTAAAATCAACCTGGCGCATAGTCAATTACGGGCATCAGCAAATGTTTAGGAAGGCTGCACACTACTAAATATTTTAGCGGACGGCGGAACGATTTACTGCATACTCCCCATACTTACCGCATGTTTAGGAAGGCTACATGCCACTAAATATTTAAGCGGACATTCACATTTTCACGCAAGTATTTTTGATCGGAAATAAGTAATTTACAAAGATAACTTGTCAATTGTAAATAGACTTGTTCATCGAAATCAATATCTATTTTACATTCATAACATCCGCCCCGTTAGCAAATGAATATTAACCACAAAATTAGGGCTGCAACGATTCGATTCGATACATCGTAACTCGACTGCGAGGGCGGCGATTCGATTTCGATTCGGGACCCACGAATTTCGATTCGATACTGACCTTTAATCGTATCTACATAAGTTATAAGCATAAAAGCAAAAGGGCACCTTAAAGACACTAACTCTCCGCAACGGTTATTTCCCTTTATTAAATCAAGTAGCAAGGCATTATCTGCAGTATATTAAGAGCTGCATATTCTGAAACAATTTATGTTTCATGTTGTATATATAAATACGCTTTAGTTGATATTACATTAATGATACATTTTCGCGACCTTTATATTCGTACCCAGTCCATTTCGTACTTAAAGAAGCAATCTTAATTTAGCAGATTTTCGGGTTTCATGTGAATTTCATTTGAGTAACACTTGTATTTTATCAATAATAAATAGTTTTAATCTCAAATAAATGTATAAATGCATATATGGAGTAAATTATTCTAAATGATGAATCGAATCGAAAGAATAAATATCGAATCGCATCGAATCGATTTTCCGGTTAATCGTTGCAGCTCTACACAAAATATATACATCTATGGAGAGGACATCAAACACGACTGAGCGTTGATTTAAAGCATTTTTGGAAATGCTAATGCTTGTTCTTTAATAGCGGTTGTAAATTAAATGTGAAACTACCTACAAGAAGCAATAAGAAACTTGCTGTGTTTATATTTATTTTGTTGTCGCGTTGAATTAGTTATCAGGTTTCAGTATTACTTTACAAATTAGAAGTTACTCTTGTTTTGCATCCAATATTGTCATAATTGAAACGGACGAAAAAATAAGCTGAAAACAAATTAATGATCCACAAGTTCAAAATACTACACTTCCACACATGCACCCCTACACCCCCACCCCACCCCCACAAAAATGACTTTAAACTTAAAAAACGGGTTTGGGATGGATTGTCTGTTTTAAACTCGCATTTTCTCCCTAAATCTTCCACATTTTGAAAATATAAAGCAATGTGTTAAATCGCAAAGCTCAGCCCGACAGATCGATGCCACTATTATAACATGAAAATTAATATCAAAGAATAATTATCGAAATACTTATACTGATTGTGATTAAAAACATTACCGTATTGGCAATCGCCCGAATTAGCCTCGCGCGCCTGATTTTGCGGGTTACCCTGTGTGATAATAAATTGATTGCAGTAAGATATTACAAAATTTAATGCAACCACCTGTGTTAACCAAAAAAAACAATTAACTTTTTAAACAATAAATACATGTAAGAAAAACATACCTTTTTAAAAAATATGGTAAAAAGAACACAATCTGTTCACCCGGGACTAAAACACATTTAACACGTCATTGGATGGTTTAGCCTGTTATTCGTTTTTGTAAACAACTGATGATATTTTAGGCCTAACCGAAAGTTTCGGGAAATCCCCATCTAAATATAGACCATCGTCACTTTATGAAATATAATCCAACTTTATTTAAATAAGAGACTAGATTAAAGTTTTTTTCTATACATGTATACACCTGAGCGAAGTTTGAAATATCTGGGCGATATTTAATCACCGTTCAGAGTATACTGTAATTTGATATTCAATTTGAATAATTTAGTACTTCACCAGTTCACGTATTGCGTAGTAAAATAACAATGAATTAAATAGAACGATATTAAAGATTGGTAAAATATAAAAAGTACATTTAAAATCATCAAAAATGTTTTGACAAAGTTTTGACTTATTCCGTTTACAGATAATGGCGTACAAAACATTCATACGAAAGGCTGCTAAAACGATATGATTTAATACCATAAAAGCAAAAAGCTATTCATGTTTTTGAAAATACAAATACGCCAAAAGAGTGAGGTATGACATTTCAATAACAACTGGGAAAATGTTCTTTGAAGTTTTTGAGAAGCGTATGTCACTTAATTTAGCTTAAAGACCAAAACTCATATGCCAATAAGATGATATTGCACGTGGGTTCACGACGTACATGTTACATGTATCGTTAGTTTTTATTTAACTGTCAGTGGCGCATACACTAGTTCCACTGATTTAAATCGGTTTTAAGTACAGAAGTGCTGATGTGAGTATCTAAATCAGTGGGGTTAATGCATGCGCCACTTATAGTCAAATACAATTGAAAATACAATTAGACTTAATTAACGCGATTTAGTTGAGAGAAATTCAATAAGTTCTAGTACTTTTAAAAAAGACTGGATGTTCGCCGCTGGCTGGTTGGCGTCTGCGAAATATCAACCAAATGTCAGTGTCCTTTGCTCAATTATTTAGCTCGTACTGCAGCTTTTGGTTAAAATCTGTATATACAGTACCCACCAAAAGTTTGGAGACAAAATATTTTTTTTTACAATTCTTTAATTTTGATGATTTTTTTTTGCTAAATCACTATGTTTAGTACATTTGAGTATGGTTTGTGATAAAATGAAAACAAAATTTCATGAATGCAACACATTTATAAGATTCAGCATCTACCTTTCGAAAGTCCCCAAAACCATGTTTATTGTAGTTTTTTCCATAACATAGTTTTAAGCTATTTTGTAGTCTCAGTTATAAGTACATTTGTATCATAAATCTACCAAACAATAAAGCAAAACTACAAAACATTTTAAAATAAACAGTAACCAAATTTTAGATAAAAGCAATTCAGTAGACCAAAAATCTGAAAACGTCTCCAAACGTTTGGTGGGTACTGTAATAAACAAACCTCTGATCGGTACCGATTATTTGATCGAGCACAGCTATTTGTCAGTACAAGTTCGATTTTCAAACAGATAATTAAACGCCTTTTCCGTTTTTACTGGGTTTAACGCCGTTTCGACACACATTAAAGTGTCAGGTAATGGCCGCAAACGAACTTAACCTAACCTAACCCCTTGTCTATAGTTGGTTCTCTACTATACAAGACCAGTAGCCTGTTCAATTACACAAAACGTTACAGAACGTTCCGTAACGATACATTTGGAACTCCTCGGCCATTCACTGCGATTAATCTCGGACATATTTAGCCGCTATTCTGAAACTACAGGTGTTGAAGTAAACAAATTATGGTCGTTTAGGCAATAAGCGATGTTCAGTTTTTTTTTTTCGTAAATTTTGAAACATCACTCATATCCTTAACGATCGCATATTTGTGTATTGGATGAGATTATTCGCAGCGAATGTCCAAGAAGTTCCGAATGTAACGTTACGGAACGTTGTGTAACATTTTATGTAATTGAACAGGCTACAGTCACTTTTTAGTTACCGTAACTAATTAACCTCATAATTAACTAGTTAATATCTAAATAAATTAAGTTAAGTGGTTAACTAGTCATGGTAACTAGTTAACCACTTAAATAACGTGTTAGTTATGTGGTTATCTGTTGGCAGAAATATGCCAACATAAAAATAAATTTATGTACGAAACTTAATTTTTTTCTTTGATAAAACGTAAGTTAATACGTATTTCAAACAGTGGGGTATTTTGAAAGCCCAATGACGAGAGGGATAGGAGTGTCGGTGTGTAATTTAATATGATATCTATGGATAGAAATTGTATCATCGCTATTTTTATTCTACAAATATTAGCTCAATCTAATGTAAAATCATGTGATTTAATAATTTGGGAACCCTGCTATGCTCAAAAATGGTAAATATTTGTGACATTAAGTGGGTTTGAATTAAAGTATGCCAGCTCATTTATCAAATAGTCATATTGGTAAATATAATCCAAGGACATATTAAAAAAAAACAGGATTATAATTTACACTGCCCTCAAAAAGTGCCTTCACACATTCTCAATTTACATTGAACTAAATGGATTTTTAAAAATTTGTAAAAGCAGTTTTATCATTTAAATGAATGAATGTAAATGTATAGAATGAAAAATGTATGTACCGAATTCGTCAAAATATTTATGTGAATGTTTCTTTGTGTATTGAATTAATTATTATCGTATGAACTTTTTTTATTATATAAATAATACCTCAACAATACGCAAACTAAACGAGATGATTTAAAGAACGAATGAACTTCATTATGTGATTGTCAGTTCGTTAATAAAGCGTAGCAGTGGAAAGATCTTAACGTTGATAAAAACGCAACCATAAAAATAATATTGTATTTACAAATTGTGACGTTACGTTACATTATGTCCGTCATTATCGTGCGTTACATTTAAATGTTTTAAGTTTGCTTTTTGAAATCAGTTCTTGTTCCCTTTAAATGTAAAATAACAAAAAAATCTCGAACTTGATAATGGTTCATTGAGATACATTAACCATAGTTTCGGAGGCTGATAAATATTAACTGATGGGGCAACTCAATAAAATAAAATGTACTAGGAAAATATTGTTTTCATTGCATGAAAAATGAATTAAATAAACAATACCATAATAATTCTTCAAACTTGAACTTGGAATTTGTAACAATTCAATTAATTGTAATGTGAAGGAATGTTTGGAGGGCAGTGTATATTTCAAGTCTTTATATGTTTCACTAATACATGTACCTTATAGATAATGATAAAATGATTACATTTTCATACTTCAGATAGGGTAATACTTGCTGAGACCAGGTCCCAGTGTCACAAATATACTCAAGCACGAACTCAATAACTGATAACTGACTCAAGTAGTTTTTGTCTCTAAAGAGCATGTGAATACCTACAGTCGGCTAGTTTTAGAAGATCATAATAATGAACATATTTATCGAGGGTTGCCCGCAATAATACCTACAGTAGGCTAGTTTTAGATCATAATAATGAACATATATATCGAGGGTTGTCCGCAATATTGTAGTAACTTGCTCTATAATGCAATGCACTTACTACAGTCTTGCGGGCAACCCTCGATATGATGTATTGACATAAAATATCAACTTTTTTACATGGGGTTTCCCCATGTTTAGTAGTGGACTGTGGCAAATCCTCATCAAAATTTGTCGCGGACGATTACATTCGGCTGTGCGTGCGCATTCAAGGGATAATTACTACTGCAATTAATGTAGTCCGCATTACGCGTTAACAAGCAGACGATAAGAAGTACATGTATATCTTATCTGGCTTATGTAAGGTAAAGGTCCCTTGTATCGCTTCCGTTTGTTGTATACAGCCATATATTCCATCAAAACCCCATGTCTGACAGCGCTATTGGCGCTTTGATTAATTATATACTTAGGGGCACAAGCTCAATTTCACTCGAGGCTAAACTCAAAAGCTCACCAACATAGTGAACATACCCAAACCGATGTAACAGAATTGAACCTTGTCCAAAAATATTTATCTTGTAAAATATGACTTTTAAACAACCATTGGAATGTCTAATGATGTAATATTGTTGGAAAGTTGATTAAATTAACAAAATTAATTATCAAAATAAAAAAAAATGAAAATTGAGTTATTTCATGTAGCTGGAGCCAGTAACCCCTAAAAAACACCATGTACAAGTAATACCTTAGTGAAGTTGACTTGAGCTTGCATGTCTTAATTAACCATAGTCTTGATTACCTCTTCCTTATCGCGTCAGGCAAAGCACAATAATGGCGGCGCCCTCAGTTTATCTTCAGCTTACAAAATTTTCTTTTACTTGTCTTCATTTTGCATGAGCATTTACTGACGATGGTAAATTTGGTAGGAGTTATGTAGTGAGAGTGTTCATTTGAAAACCGAAATATCCGATACCTTGCATATAACATCGGGCACCGCCATTATTCCGCTTTGCCTAACGTACTTTTACACATTAAAGTACGATTGAGAACCATACGAACTTAACCCTACTATACAGTTTACCTTCGTTGTATGTTGTTTTCCATATAAAAGTTGTTTATGAAATAGGTGAAAGAAATTAATTGTCTTTTTATTCCACCGTTCCTGTTCTTTATGTTTGTTAATCTATCAAAATGCCGTTTCACTGTTGTGTTACCTTTTTAAAACAATTTTCCAAACATCCAATACCATGATCTTTTCATAAATATGGTCTATTTCAATGATTAAAATGATGTAAATAAAAATTTTCATTTAATTAAACGGCGTTTAATCCACATTTCTTTATTTTATTATATTCAGCGAATTTTCGTAAACAGATATCCGATAAATGACAGCGGTCAACAGAATATCATGTGATATTTCGTGTCGCCCTCTGTTTAGGGAGACATTTCTGTGCCCATACTACATAACCATATGTTGCTTGTGTAGTCATAATATTTAGAGTTAAATTACTAAACCGAATTCATTTCTACCTGTATAATTGTAATGTATGCCATATTTAATACTATCAAGTAAATACCAAGTATATATAAACATTAACGCATGACAGGTCTGTCTTAAAGTTTATGACCTTATATTGAGGTCCACCTTCCTCTGTCTGTCTGGCAATCCCGTACCCAGAGGTTATCAAGATTCTCAATATAACGTTTCACTCCTAAAATTGAACGTGAGGAGATCTGAGATTAAATCGAGAATCTTGAGAACAGAACAGAACATAATAGAACAGAACAGAACGTCTTGTTACGAGGATGTCTGACTAGATAACTAGGATTAGTTTGTTGTGAACACTTGATAATACACTGCCCTCAAAAAGTTCCTTCAAACATTTACAATTTACATTGTACTAAATGGAATTTCAAAATGTTGTCAATGTATCTAATTTACAAATGATTAGAATTTTGCCATTTGAAATCAGTACATTTTTCTTTTGTATATAAAGTGACAAAATGGCTTAAACTTGATATTGGTTCATTCATATAAGATGATTTTTCCAGCATCTCTAAAATGAAATGTGCTGATAAAATTGTGTTTCCATTGCAAAAATAATATGAATAAAACCAACAATGATACAATGATCTTTTTAAACATGAACTTGGAAATAATAGCAATTTGATTAATTGTACCTCGAAGGAACTTTTGGAGGGCAGTGTAAATAATTTGTTCAAAACATAAACCCAGCTTCGAGATTTTTTGACGGAATGAATGTGGGTTCAAACGTTATGCATTTAATACATGGTGCGAAGTCAAATGTATGAAATATTCTGAAAGACAAAACATTTTAATTCAATAACAATATCTTGCTTAAATCTTTTTTTAAAAATGAACAGAAAAATTTAAATCATTTTATGTTTTAAGTTACGATCATTATTGTTGTAGGAGGTTTTTGTGTGAAAATATTAACACTATAATTCTATTCTTATTGTGACAAGGGATGACGGATTCACTTAGTATAGTTAATTAAGTACTTACTTTGTACCGATTTGTTGTTATCCTATTTTTGTAGAAATACGTCATAGTTACAACACTGACGTGTTTCAAACCAAATTATACTCCTAACCATGTTTAAGCAATATATTAACCTCTATTATCCGTCTTTATATTAATAATATCTGTATGTAAAATTCGTACCCGTTTACATATGCTGCGTATTTCATCTGGAATCCCAAAATACCAAGCCCACAAAAATATTAATGACATACCACTACCAGTAATTCTTGATTACCAGCACCAGGTCACTATCGTTATCGGGTCAAAGCACAATAATGGCCGCGCCCTCAACTTCTCTGAGGTTTACAAACTTTTCTCTCACTTTTTCTTTATTTGACATTATCATTTTCTGACGACATAGTTGGTAGGAGTTATAAATAATAACATATGTCATTCGAAGTCGACTTTTCATTTTGGACTAAAATATAGCGAACAATTAAGCAAAAACCATGTCTTCAAAGTGGACACGATTCGGACGTTGAATTGTCTCGAATTTCGAATACCTTTTTATTAAGCACGATTGGAACCTAAAGCCTAATACTCGTATAAGGTATCCAATGTAGTACTTGTTCTAAGATCATTTGATTAAAGTCTTCATAGTGAGAAATTTGCATTTGAAAATATATGATTATCTAATATTTTGTACAATACATTGGGTGCGCCCATTATTCTGCTAAGCCTGACATACTTTTACTCGCCCAAGTACGACTGGGAACCTGACAAACTACCGCTATGATTAGTTGTTAAGTTTTCATTTAAAATGTTCAAACCGACTAGATAGGTTAAAAACAACAACCACTGTGCCTATAAACAAAGAAGGTTAGGTTTAACACCGTGTCAACACGATTTAGGTCATTTTACGGCGTCCAGCGCACATAACTTAGCCTCTCCGGACCCTTGTCTAATACCAGTACTCACCTACCCTTCCACAAGGCCGGAAACTTCTCCATGTCATCTAATCAATGGAGGCAAAATAACATTATTGTCAAATTTTCATGGAAGAGTATAACCTCCCGGTTGGGATTCGAACCGTACCCCCTTCGGGACACGAGATTCCAAATCCCGGCGCGGTACTAACAGCATTATCGAAAAGAAGCCTAATTATAGTTATGTTACATTAACCTGTCACAACTTGAATAATTACACGGTCACTAATGTGTTATTATTTAAGCTCTTTTTAACCATTGAGTCACCAATCTATATTAATTATTGATAATCTAACTATATATGCGACAATTTTGAATATCGGGGAAATAAGTTCGAAAGGGGTTAAAAATAACAGAACCAGGGACCGTGTAATTATTCAAGTTGTGACAGGTTAATGTAATAGAACAATAATTCGATAAAGCAGTTTTTTTATAACATAAGTTACAGGTGGCCCAGGTAAACATTGCGTACATAAACATAGCCAGTTTCATTACACACTATATATTTAGGGGTGAATTATTTTTACAATTTTATAGTTCAGTTAGTTTACACTTTTTTCATAACCTATCATCATGTGCATTTACATTATTTGAGATAAATGTTAAATGTTAGAGTGGTATGTTTAAATCAGTATAATGGTGTTCATGCATCAGCTTAATTATCTATTTAGTGGGCAAGTCCATTGTTTAAAGTACAAAAACAAGCATGACCTAGTTACGACCTGTATGTTTTTCAAATGTTAGTGCTTTTAATTAAAAGGTCGTAATCTACCTACATGCCCACGAACGCTAGACATAAAAAATTATGATCGATTTTTTATGAATTTTTTGTAGCAAAATAGATCATGTTAAAAATAGTCATTGTGCGGGGTCACAAATCGTAACGTTTAACTAAGGGTTTACGCAGGTTTTAAACTATTAATAACTAAAATAAACATGTTTACTTTCTCCATTCAGGAAATGATTTAATTGGAAATACAATTCACGGAACTATAAATATAGTCTGTAATATAAATAGTAACAAATAATCTTTACAACAAAATAGTATTATCAGCATTATCATTTAACAATATGATAATTATGCCATAACCATAAGAACGAAATCATCATCATCATCATCAATATTGTTTTCGTCGTCATAATTCTTTATAAATAACATCAAAATCATCATCATCATCAATATTGTTTCAATCATCTTCATAGCAAAACACATCATCATCATCATTCTTATTACCATCATCAAAAACTTCATCATTATCATCATCATTAATATTATTTTCATCATTATCATCGTAAATCCATATTACAAGCACCATTATCATCATCATCATCAATATTGTTTCAATCATCTTAATTGCAAAACACATCATCATCATCATTTTTAGTACTCATCATTATTATCTTCATCATTATTATTAACCTTAACAATCATCATTATCATCATCATCACCATAGGCGATTATTCAAAGTTAACCAATTGATCTAGTTTCTATCAATTATGGTCAGTATCATTATATAGTTGTGTACCAACATGTAAACTGGCATCTCATTCAACAATTATCAAACAATGAAAGATCAGTTTTAAACGTACTGTATAGTTAGTTTTTACTCAACTGTCAAAACATGAAGAATTTCACGGTGACTTAGTGCTCTATGTCTAACACTCTTGATATTGTGAAAGTGTGAATTTAACATTTGAGAAAAAATGGACTATACACCTATTTTAAAAATACAAAAATAAATTGATTTCAAAATCATGAGAAATATGAAGTATTTTTTCTCAACTTAAATCAGCATTAATGAGTAAACTTTCATCGTCATTTAAACCATCATCACTCAAACCATCATCACCATCACTCAAACCATCATCACCATCACTCAAACCATCATCACCATCACTAAAAACCATCATCACCATCAATCAAACCATCCTCATCATCACTCAAACCATTCTCATTATCACTCAAACCATCATCACCATCACTCAAACCATCATCACCATCAATCAAACCATCATCATCATCACCATCACTCAAACCATCATCATCATCACTCAAACCATCATTGTCATCACTCAAACCATCATCGTCATCACTCAAACCATTATCATCATCACTCAAACCATCATTACCATCAATCAAACCATCATCATCATCACTCAAACCATCATCGTCACCATCACTTAAACCATCATCATCACTCAAACCATCATTGTCATCACTCAAACCATCATCGTCATCACTCAAACCATTATCATCATCACTCAAACCATCATCGTCATCACTCAAACCATCATTATCATCATCACTCAAACCATTATCATCATCACTCAAACCGTCATCATCATCACTCAAACCGTCATCACCATCACTCAAACCATCATCACTCAAACCATCATTGTCATCACTCAAACCATCATCATCATCACTCAAACCATCATTGTCATCACTCAAACCATCATCGTCATCACTCAAACCATCATTATCATCATCACTCAAACCATTATCATCATCACTCAAACCGTCATCATCATCACTCAAACCGCCATCATCATCACTCAAACCATCATCATCAACATCACTCAAACCATCATCACCATCATCACTCAAACCATCATCATCATCATCACTCAAACCATCATCATCAACATCACTCAAACCATCATCATCAACATCACTCAAACCATCATCATCATCAACACTCAAACCATCATCACCATCACTCAATCAAACCATCATTATCATCACTCACTCAAACCATCGTCACCATCACTCACTCAAACCATCATTATCATCACTCACTCAAACCGTCATTATCATCACTCACTCAAACCATCATTATCATCACTCACTCAAACAATCATCATCATCACTCAAACCATCATTACCATCAATCAAACCATCATCATCATCACTCAAACCATCATCGTCACCATCACTCAAACCATCATCATCATCACTCAAACCATCATTGTCATCACTCAAACCATCATCGTCATCACTCAAACCATTATCATCATCACTCAAACCATCATCGTCATCACTCAAACCATCATAATCATCATCACTCAAACCATCATTATCATCATCACTCAAACCATTATCATCATCACTCAAACCGTCATCATCATCACTCAAACCGTCATCACCATCACTCAAACCATCATCACTCAAACCATCATCGTCACCATCACTCAAACCATCATCATCATCACTCAAACCATCATTGTCATCACTCAAACCATCATCGTCATCACTCAAACCATTATCATCATCACTCAAACCATCATCGTCATCACTCAAACCATCATTATCATCATCACTCAAACCATTATCATCATCACTCAAACCGTCATCATCATCACTCAAACCGTCATCATCATCACTCAAACCATCATCATCAACATCACTCAAACCATCATCACCATCATCACTCAAACCATCATCATCATCATCACTCAAACCATCATCATCAACATCACTCAAACCATCATCATCATCAACACTCAAACCATCATCACCATCACTCACTCAAACCATCATTATCATCACTCACTCAAACCATCATCACCATCACTCACTCAAACCATCATTATCATCACTCACTCAAACCATCATCACCATCACTCACTCAAACCATCATTATCATCACTCACTCAAACCATCATCACCATCACTCACTCAAACCATCACCATCATCACTCACTCAAACCATCATTATCATCACTGTAATCATAATCATCATCATCATAACTCAAACCCGTCGACATAAAAATCTTTAATATGTCTATGCTCAAACAACATCATCGTCATCATCACTTAAACCATCCCCATCATCATTACTCAAACCATCCCCAACATCATCACTCAAACCATCATCATCATCATTACTCAAACCATCCCCATCATCAACGTCACTCAAATCATCGTCATCATCATCATTTCTCAAACTATCCTCATCATCATCACTCAGTGTTAGGTATTTAAGCAAAACTTGACAAAACAATATGATTCATAAGTGAATATTTATTTATTGAGGGTATCGTATAAAACAACTATCATAACAAGTTTAATCATTCGGAATTGATTTTTATATATTCCATCATTGCCATCATCATATTGAAAATCACTTATGTATAAATATAGCAAAACAACCCATAACTATCAATATCAAAGGTTATTCCGGATTATCTTATACCCCAGTCATAATTAAGCCCCGATTTGTTTCCGATTAGTTTCCGACGTGTTTGAAGACAATATCGGCCGGGCACCGGCCGGACATCTGCCGGGCTCCGGAGAAAATTTTGACATTTTTAGACGTCGGCCGGGCGCCGGGTTCATTTTAACTCGCAGTTAAAATCACTCCCGACGTCGGGCATCGGAAAGTCATCTGAAACGAATCGGCTGACGTCCGGCCGATATCCGACCGGGCATCGGCCGAGCATCGGACACATCGTCCGGTGCGAATAATTATATAGGCCGCTATGTGTATCCATCCATACATTTACCGGACGCCGGCCGGGCGCCGTGCAGACGTAAAATGTAAAAAAGTCTATAAGGGGAAATATCAGAGCACCACCCAACAAGAGCAAGGTATGACTGCTCAAGGAGAAGAGAGCGTTGGTCCAGTCACCAATGTGGAAGAAGTTAAATAAAATCAAAATTATCTGACCCCCAAGAAGAGGAGAATTTTTTGAGGATCATCCTATGTTCTACAATATAACATTAGCAGACTAAAAAATAAGTCAAAGAAAACGCTTTACTTCTTGAATTATCACAAATGATGTCCGGACCGGGTGAGGTTTCCCGTGTTGAGTCATATTAAGGCACAAGAGCCCTTCCGTAAATTTCTTTAAGTTTCAGCTTTGCAACCATACTGCGCCCGGAACCCAAAGATTTTGGTTTCAAGGGGTCTAACGGCGAGGTCATAGTTGAAGCAACTATCGCTGATCAAAAGTTGGCATCGTTTAGGATCAGAACTACAACAGTATCTGATCCCCTTCAAACCTCTGACTTTTGTTCTGGATTAATGAAAACATGCTTGGCAAATGCTTTCGTTGTTGTGCGTCTTGCGACGGTCCAAGAATTTCACCTCTAGCGCCGCAATAAGGATGCCCCCGTCAGTCCCTATAGATCATTACCTCGCGCTCCTGAAACCATCAGAATATCCTATTCCATTACATGTATACCATGCAACATTATCCAGGCGATGTTTCGGCCTGCTTTGAGCACTCAAATTTCTTCAATGTAAACATTCCGGCCGGACGAGAGACTCGGTCAAGAGCACCAGGACACGGTGTACCAGGGTGGACGGCAGGACGGGCAGCGAGCGCCGCTGTAGGCGTACCGCCCGCCTACACCCGAGATCCAACCACGAGCTTTTTATCTGCAGAAACTTTAATATACACTATTAGAGCTGGAATCATCGCAGCTACTGGCACCAGACTTGCCTTTCAATAGAACCTGCTTAAAGCATTTAGGGTGTACTCATTCCAATCACGAGGCCTCGAAAGGGTCCCGTATAGTTATTTTCGTCACTACCTTGCCGTGTCGGCATTGGGTAATTTGCGCGCCTGCAGCCGTCCTTGGTGCGATGCTGTTTTATCGTAGAAAATTGCTGACGTATTAGCCTACTTCCACAAGCGACAAGGACGGTGATGAATCTATAGCGTGCAAAGCTACTCTTGCCATCAAAAGCGACACACGCCGGGCGGACATCGGCCGATGTTCGTTATGTAGTCTACCAGCGCTACCTCGATGCCCGTCCGGACACCGTGCGACTCGGAAGAATCGGGCGATACCCGGGCGAGTATCGCACGGGCGTCGTAAGAACATCGTGCTGATATCGGAAGGGCATCTGTTAGAAAATCGGGGTTAGAAAATCATGAAATCGGACGATTGCCGTGCGGCCATCTTCCGGATCCCGTACGGGCATCTGACGGGTACCTTTCTAGTATGAAGGATTTAATTTTGCCGGCCGATCTGATTCCGATCTCACCATGCCAGCCGATTTCTAAAAATCGGGAACGCCGGCCGGGCGCCGGGTTAAATGTGACCTAGGCATTAGTATTGATTCTTACTAATGGGACATAACTCGACTAAGTATTGTGTATTTTAAATAACTGAGCACAGTACTGTGTGGGCGATTATCTCCCTTTACACTCGTTGTTATATGGGTCGATCATAAAAGCATTACAATAGAATAAAACTTTTCGTAAAATTAACACCACGGAGTCATTCAATCTATAAACTTATTGTTTTTCACTCTACCAATAATGCCATACCTTTTATATTTTTCGTCTTACGAAAATACCGACCGTAGTTTTCAGAAATTGAAAAAAAAATCTTATTTATATTTTTTATTACCAGCCATTATTTTAGCACCAAAAAAGAAAACAACAGAACCCATCCCAGTACAAATAAGCTCAACGTGTAATTTATCACACAAATTGAGAAAATGTCAGTGATTTTCTAAAGATAAATATCAATTTCATTCAGAACGTGTACAAAATGGGTTTGAAAGTCGGTTAAAATTGACTTTTTTATTTCGACCTGCCATACTCATTTTTTCAAGAAAATTCTCGTAAGACTAAAAATTTAAAAAGTGTGGACTAATGTTGGGAAATATGTGTCAATTTTCCTATCACCAGTCATAAACTAAGCCATGATCATTGTAATGTTAACAAAAAACACTTCGTACAGAAAGTATATGAGCAGAGGAAACAATTTAGACTGTACTTGGGCTGCAACTGATCACTGGAAAGTCGATTCGATGTGCCTCGCGTTTTTCTATTTCATTCATTTAATAGTACAATGCATACCAAATGTATAGCAATATATTAATCTAGAATAAAATTGTTGCTTAAATTCTTAACATGTATTCCAGAACAAGATCAATGAAGTAAATGTACAGTGTAACTTGCATTAAGTAGCCAGTGAAAGGAAGTGACTAAAATGGCCGCTTACATCAGGTAACCACTTAAACCAGGTTAAGATAAAATGCTTTGATTAGTTCAATGTGAATATTAATTGTTCATACAGTTTCTTATTAAATGATCTTACAAAATGTTAAAAAATGGACCCAAGTGACAATATCAGTTTTAGCATGAAGACTTATTTTATGTGATGACACTTTGTTGATAAATTTTGACTGTTTAAAGACTAAACTGGGTGGGTTTTCATGTCTGTGCCATTATACAATGGTGGTGACACTTAGTTAATTTTAAATTTAATTGACAGTGACCACTTAATGCAGGTAAATTGGTGAATTTGTAAGGAAGTAGGTGACCACTGGCCACAAACAGCAGGTCGTTGATTATAACAGATGCAAAATGGAGGGATTTTCGTTAGGAGGAAGCCGGATTGACCACTTACAGCAGGTGACCGCTGATAGCAGGTGGCTGTTAATGCAAGTTATACTGTATTACATATTTATTAATGAACACTTAGTCTAGTTTATCATTGTAACTAAAAGTCTGAAATTCTTATACATGTATAAATGTAACTTTTATAGACAAGTTTAAAGCCTATATCCAAGTTTACGGCAATAATCTGTACATATATGACGCTGAATAAATAAATATTGTATTGTATTGTATTGAATCGAAAATCGCAGGTTCAAAATCGAAATCGAATCGGCACCCTCGCAATCGATTTTCGGTGTATCGAATCGAATCGTTGCAGCCATAGATTATACCATATCAGCAGTCTCATATTTTTACATGTGTACAAGTTCAGTTACACGAGATTTGAAATGATCAGCAAGATTGTTTAACACATTTCTCTCTTTACCAGCTAGGATATTCACTGACGTGTTAAAGTAATCCGGTAGCTTTCCTCTCCTCAAACATCCTTCTAGTTTTTTCATCGAATCTATGAAACAATTATCAGAGTTTTTCATGTGCCAATAGTCAGTGTTCTTTATCCCTTCTTGTTCACTACACCATAACATATGATGCTGAAAGTTCAAAATACGAGGGTTGATAAAAAAACCAATGTTGTTTAAACCATTTGAAGCATTGTAAGATATGATTAATAAAAATGCATCTATAAAAGTTTGGAAAATCTTTCTGCAACACAGCACAGAAAACAGAACGTAAAACAAGCAATGAAAATACAATGTATAGTATTTTAAGTGAGTATATAGTTAATTGTTCGGAGCTCGGTAAAAACGACGCTGATAACGTCGTCGACGTAGCGCTTTAAAATATCACATCGTCTATTTCACTTCTACACAAACGACTGTGACTTGATGTCTGGGAAGTAAAAACACAGTCAGGTTTCATCCGTCGTTATGATTCGACTAAGGAACCGATTTTAAATTTTATGTTTTTGGCCTACTGTAAGTTACTATTTTATTCAATAAAGGTGTACTACAAGTGCACATCAACTTCAAGTGGATAAAGGGCACACCAAGTGCATTTTGTGTTAACTTATGAGTGACTGAACTGTAGTAACCATTTACCTTTGATAATAAGCCTTGAAAATCTCGGCAGACATAATTTTAAATTGTGTATCAATCGTATTAACGCAACATGTTCAAAGTCTGGCGTACAGTGCAGGCATGTAGGAGCTGAGACCGCAGGGGGGGGGCGGCTACGGCCTCAATATTCAGGCAAGTTGCAGCAATGGGGCCGCGAGTAAATTTTTCATGACACATATTGAAAATTTTGAGTCATATATTTGTTCTTACAATGGGAGTACTGAAAGCGCTGTAAATCGAGTTTCAGAGGCTTACATTCACACAAAAAATAAAAAAGGCGGGTATCCACCCAATCTGCGGCCCCAATATTCTGATCATTCCTACGCGCCTGCAATGATGAAAGAATCTTAAAACATAATTTTGTCGATGAACATATATGATCAGTCGTAAGTATACGAAACTATAGAAACTACAAAACTGTAGGATCATTTATTTATCACAAACAGTCTGTATGGGTGAAAAGAATAAGCTCGTGGGCCCTAGCGTCCTTGATCTGTTTAAAAGAGCCAGTCACATTCTCCTAGAGTAGGCGTACACACAAATAACACTGATTGACCAAGCAGAGGCCATCGACAGGTTCTAATAAACACACCGGACATATTTTCTTGCTCCATCCGGATCTCAAGCGTCATTAACAATTGAATCTTAGATGCTATGAACAAATTTTATCACAGTTACCTTGATAATGTGAGACGAGATGCCCGGAAGTCCATCTTCACTACGAGATGCGCATGTCGTCACTTCCTTCTTCATCAGTTTGCCGACATATCGTCGACATCCATTTCCGGCATCGATGTTCGAGAGCATTTTCTGTGCCATGCTATTATTTGATACTAACCATACCTCATTTTGCTTGGGTACGTAGCAGTATCCAGCTTTCTCAATGCGGGCTCTAGTGTCTGCGTCGTACGCTTTCATCGTATCAGGACGGCTGAGACGTGCAGGCTGAGATGACGCCACGGTCGGCGTAATATCTACACTGATATGATGGCCACCATTCGGAGGTACAATAGTCAAAGTAAGAGCTGGTCCATGACAGTGTTTGTTTAAGTGAACACCTAAAATGCATAATAAATAATGCAATGTATGAAGCTACGTGTAGCATTTTATTCTCCTATACGCATCGGTCGATTCACCGAGCTGCGGGCTGAGCGTTTTCACTGTCCTTTACTGGCATAGATCTCTAGACTCAAACTGTATACATAGTATATGGTCCTTGATAGTACTAAGTACATACATTAGAGCTGCAATCGATTCTAACGATATCGCTGTATCGTCGATTTTTATTTTTCGATCAATAATCGATAAGCATTTTGAAATATCGGTAATGCCTATATAGGTACACAAACAGACAGGACTCAAATTTAATTAAAAAATGGACTCTCAAATTTACGCGAGTTGTTTTAATTTCAATTCGCAAAATGAAAATTATTTCACTAAAATGTTTATAGCATACGTAGCGGAGAGATATCTAATTCCCTGGACGTAGTAACTATGAGAATCTTGAATTAATACTATCAAACTATCCGGTCGTTTACAATGATGATTTGAGACTCATAAGTTAAAATTTATGCAGCGATTTCAACTCGCGAAAATGTGCGAGTTAAAAAAAGTTACTCTTAATTATTAAAATTCACTCGCATTTTGTGAGTATACAAGCTTAAATTCAAAACAAAAGTCATAAAGGGGTCAAATTTGAGAGACGAACCCTCTATCGTAAGCGGAAACAGGTGTTCTGTCATAATATGAACTGACAGGTCTGAAACATTGACAGGACCCCCATTGTGGAAATAGTTCTAGTCCACAGAAGATATAATATTCATGACAAATATACATCTATCATGAGTTTATGACAAGATAAATGGATTGTATAGTACTGCAGTGAAGGTTTCGATATATATCAGTGTATCGTTGATATCTATTTCTCGATATTGTCGATATGCTTCGAGCCCAATCAATGACAGCTCTAATTAACACACATGTACCATTGCCAGTGGCCAACAGCTGCCCTATCTGATGCAGAGGTATACAGTAGAATGGACGTAGACAATACTTCATTACTACACCCCTGACTAAGTTATGCAGGGCATGCCCCGGAATCATTAACTGTTATCCACGACTAAGCTCGGGTACACTGGACAGGCTTGAAAACGTTGTGAGCCCTGAAGTGGGACTTAGTTTGAACCAAAGGGCATTCATTTAACGTTCTACGTCATTCTAATACATGTAGAGGATTATGAAGTGGGAATACACGCCTTACTTGTCTATAGTTGGTATTTTATGACCAAAAGTCGATGACATAGTGAAAGTAGTAAATAACTTCTTATCACGTACTAGCATGTCCATGTTAAGGACAAAGTAAAAAGTATTCATGGTTTACAAGAATGCCAAGATTTATCTCAAAATATTTGAAATGAAAACCGTTGTAAGTTTTCTTGATTATTGAAAAGAAATGATTTTACCACTTATCCCCTTTTTGCACAATGCCGTCAAATTCTCCTCTTATAGTCCAAAAACAATGTATTAAATCGAATTAGCATCTCAAATATATTTACATATGATTATAAAATTGTCTACGATGATGAAATAAACAAAACTATAAATGAGGTTCCTTTGACCCTCTCGGACCGCCTGGCTAGCTCAGTGGGTAGCGCACAAGTCTACTGATTGAGGGGTCGTAGGTTCAATTCGAAGGCGGGGCATACTTTCGTAGAGCTTGGTCATGATATAATTTCTACGGCCATTCTCCATCCTACCACTGATTCTAAATTATGTAGGGCAGTAGTCAGTCACTGACGGAAGTATGCGCAAAGTAGTTGGTCAACAGCTAAATCCAGAGATTTAGCTTTCCCAGGAGCAGTGAGTAGGTGGACAGACCGCCGTGATATAACCTATACAATGTGTTGCTACAGCGTTATCCCCCACAAAATGACCTTTTTTCTTTCTAATTCGCTAGATCTGCCTGCTTCACGTAACAGTATTCAATATTCTTGTTTGTGTGTTTGTTTGTTGGGTTGAAATCATTGGTGGGAGGGAGAATGGCCGTAAAAATAATTTAATGACAAAGCTCCACGATCAGTAGACTTGCTAGCTGCCAACTGAGCTAACAGGGCGGTTTTCAATATTCTTGTGACTGAAACATACTAGATACACGATATTATACCTGGCATATCCACAATAGCGTCTTTAATTTTACCATGCAAGTCTTCTTTTACAGCTCTAGGAACTAAGAAACCATTGTGTACTAACTTGTCAGGCATTGTTCCATCAGCACACTTGAGGGCTGCATAACCATTAGGTATTTTCTGACCATGTCTTTGATCTGTTAATTCTCTCTTGATATTCAGATTGTTGTCAAGACCGTCCTTAAATACAATGATTTATCATCTAATCGATATAAAACAATACAGTAAAGTTCCGCAATTAAAACCAGCAAAATCGATGGTCTTAATAGCGAAGAAGTCTTATTATATAGCCCCTTTTGTTCACAAATTAGGCATTTGAGTTTGAATAGTTCTCAAAAACCGCATGATTTTGAAATAACAAAAGTGGTCATAATAGCGGAACTTTACTGTATATTAGTATGAATCAAATACGAGACAATAAAAGGTGTCCGTTATACAATGCTCAAAGAACTATCAACATTGTATGCCAGGTTCGAATCCTGACTATATCTCTATTAAAACTGTAGTTTTTGAACTTTTAGGACAGGTTGGTTCGGTACTGAGCAGACAACAGGCCTAAAATGTTTAGAAGTAGTATAACATGTACATGAGTTATAGATACGTTAGCGAGAACATGAATCATCATAATTTACGACATCAAAAGGACGACAGACTCAAGATATCATATACAAAATGTAATATACAACAACATATCTTAGGATCAATTTAATTACAACTGACAGGGGCGAATCCAGGGTTTTTTTCCAAGGGGTCCGAACTTTTTCTGAGGGAATCTTAACTTTCGAACCACAACCACATTATACACATTTTGCCGAATAATGCAACATACATGATTTAAAATCATAATCTACATAACCATTAAATCTATGTTAAGCACATAGAACAATTGCTTCATTATATTTAAAAATGACTTACAGTCAAGAAATATACTAATGGACAGGTACATTATATTCCAGGGGGGGGGGTCCGCACCCCCTCCCCTCGCTAGATCCGACTATGTAAGATATCATATTATAAAACACAACATACCTTAGGATCAATTTTATTATAACTGTAGTACACTTTTCCTTTATCCATAGTAAGCTCTGGTGTTACATTCACGTGGAGTTGTGTATCAAATTCATCTGCTTTTCCAATCTTCATTTTTGTCGGGTAACTGCCAGATTTTCGAATGTTCTGGTCGTATATATGTCCACCGTCGGCTTTGGTTACAGAGCCCATTATTTCTCTGAGTACAGTGTCTACTCTATTTACGGATACTTTCTTGTCTTCCTTGGACAGAGCAACATTTTTCTTGTACAACATGTCGATGTACTCTTTACGTCTTGTCTCGGACTTTCCACTGTGACCAGTGTCACGTTTATGTTGATCCCTCTGGTTAGCATTGCGGAATGTCACGGTGCAGACATTACATGTCGTTTCTTTATCAGCAAATTTACCAGCCATGTATTTCTTATGATCATTTAAACCTTGTTGGGTTCTAAATGTCCTCTTGCACTGATCATCACATGGATGGAAACCAAGTTTTTCTGACATGGTGTTACGTTCGCCAGAATTCCAATGTTGCTTGTCACGTTTGTGATCCCACAAAGATTTCGCGCTGTCGAATGAGCGACAACATCCCGAGCACGCGTCCTGCTTCTTGTTTGCATTTTTATACGCCGTGTGTTCATCAAGCTCTTTTTTCGTAACAAACTTTTTGTCACATGGACAAGAAAACGCAGCGTGATTTTTAGAGACATGACATCCAAGCTGTGCTAGATTTCCAAATCTATCCTCACCGCAGTGACTGCAAGCCATCTTTTCTCGCTAATCCGCTCGAAGTCCTGACGTAAAATCAAATGCACACTAGTTTAAATATCAAAGAGATGTAATCAAGTAAAGCCACGTATATCTTGTTTTAAAAATAGTACGTCGGGATTTTCCAATTACACCGGTGTAGCTATTGAGGGATACCAATACTCATATCTTGGAGTACATTTGGACTGTGAATGAAAAAAAACGTACATGTATTATCTAAATCCCCCCTCCGAAAATTTGCATTCGGAACTACCTCGGACATTACTACATAACGATCGTCAGTCAACGGAATCACCCGAGCGTTTTTCCGAATGCAAACTTTGTTTTGTAATTTTATCTGTGGCTACGGCACTGCATTTGGATTTATATCAATAATCATATGACTGCAAAAATATACATGATTTTGTACATGTAAACATGTATGTTGAACTGTCTGTAAATTGCTTAATATCAAAATCATCTCGAGGCTTATAAGTTTTGTGTATTAAAACTACAACAGGTAATCAATGTAAGCAATACAAATATGCATTTTTAAAAATAACCGGTTTTCCGAAAATACAAATATACATGTACGTCTATATATATACTAATATAATAGTACGACTTGGGCAAATATCTCTCTATTGGACAAATGCACGATTTCGTGAAGCAAATTACGAAAAAACCCACTCCAGAAATAGGTTAAAAACACCAAAAATAGGCCACAATAAATGAAGAAAGCGTTTCTCAGTGGTCTAATGTTTGTACGCATTCTATAAATAGACGGTGAAGCTATCAGTCAGACCGTTTGTGTACAGAATGGGTTGTACGATGAATTAAGTTTGACGAATCTGTCTTTTGACGAGTTGACTCGCACCCGCTCGTGTTTACAGTCAACTGATCAGTTTCAGCTTACAAGTAATACCCTTATACAGTACAACCTCTCTTGGACAACATCCACTGGGAGGGACTTACATTGTGTTGGTGTTCAGAGGTTCCATGCTATTAAAATACACTTGGGGGAAATATCAAAATCTGATATTGTGCACAGGGTTAGTTCTGTCAGAGGACTGCTCCGCTGTGGTTTAAGTGTATAACAAATATTCTCGGTCAGTCACCTTCTATAGTAAATATATAGCCGCCCTGCTAGCTCAGTTGGTTGCACGCGAGTCCACTGATCAAGGGTTCGATTTCCGGGCGGTGCATACTTTCGTGGAGCTTGGTCATGAAATTATTTCAATGGCCATTCTCCCTCCTACCAATGATTTATAATTAGGTAAGGCAGTTGTCAGTCACTGACGAAAGTATGCGATTAAATCCAAAGATTTAGCCTTTCCAGAAGTGAGAAGGTTGACTGACCACCGTTATATGAACTATACAAGGTGTTGCTACAGCGTTAAACCAATAAAAAACAAACCAATGTTAATAAAGGTCAACCAACTTATCAGTTTATAACGTTAGCATATATAGTTCGAACAAAAAAAACACAACACTGTTTATAATAACAATATGTACAATGAACTAACCCACGACAAGGGATGCCCAGGATGACTTTGAAATAAACAATTGTGAAATGTTTTTCTTGTGTCTTCTAGTCTGATTTTATTCGGAGAGCCGTGACTGCACTTTTGTACTTTTACATTTTAGGAACATTCCCACGAAAAGGAAGCACAGCTTATTCAGTCTACCATGTAATCTACTTAATTACAATTATACTGATTCAATTAAAATGACTCCGTGGCTGTGACAGTATAACACTTGGGTTGAGATACATGGCTTTTGTTACCCTGGGTTCGAATTCTGCTTGGTTCCATTTATTTTTCTATTTTGTTTTTATTTATGACATCATGGAAATGTACAACTCGAAATCTCAGTGCAGCATGAAGCCACATACATATAAGAAAATTGAATAAACACTTTAGTCCGAATTTGTGCGTAGCTATTGTTGCGATGTTGTACACTAAGCTGTCAAGTGTTGCTTATTAAAATGATTCCGAAGCAATTGTGTAAACTGTACATGCATTTAATAAGAAAGAAAAGCAGAATGTGATGCAGATAACTTCGGCACTTTCGTTAGATAGGATCCTCGCCTATTTTCAATACAGCCACTGCAAGTGAAGCCGAATATTTAATATACATGTACATGTATCATTACTATTAGGTAAATTGCTGGATATAAAAATAAAGAAATGATAAATAGAATAAAAAGTAATGAAAAAATAAATAAATTATAACACTAAGATTATTATATGATACAACTAAGCCCGATTTAAGAAAAAATACAAAAAGATACGGAAGCGGCGAGGTTCAAACCACTGCTGTAAAATTAATGCAAGAGGCATATCTTACCGACTGCGCTACATCGGACAATGTTGTTGCGCCACTCTATCGTGTGTTTTTATACTTGAGCTATATAAAGTACTTGAGCTATATACAGGTCGTATTCTAGGTCATGCGTGTTTTTTGTACTTAAAACAATGGATTTGTCCACTACATAGGTGAATAAGCTAATGCATGAACAGCTTTTAATGATTTAAATATTCCACTTTGATATTAAACCATTATTTTAAGAAGTGTATATGCACATTATAAATTTCATATAATGATGTGTTTATAAAATAAGTGTAATCTAACTTAACTATAAATTTGTAAAAATAATTCACCCCTAAATACCAGTGTGTAATGAAACCGGCAATGTTTGTATACGCAATATTTACGTGGACGACCTGTAGTTTGTATTGATTTTCAGTGTAGTATTTACTGGTTATACCTATCGTCATGGTTATGATTGGACTCTTCCAACCTGTCACGGCTCACCGAATAAAATCAGACTATAGTTGTTTGTGTCATGGAAAGCGTTCTACCATAACAAGCATGATTTACCAAGTGGTGGTGGTTTATCAACGGTGCTAATTTTGTTTGAATTACACAGATTTTATTTAATTACTGCCTACCCTTGAAATTAATTGTCTCATATTCTTAAGGTTTACCAAAACATGTTTTGTTTTTTTGAACGCACTATAACTTCCAAGTTTCCTAATACTCTACCTTGTTATCATGGTATACACTACTCAAACATATCTGTTGATATGCAAATAATCTCATGCCAAAAACATGTTCTTGGTCAAGAAAAAAATACTCAAGTTGAATACATGACATCCTGTCATCAACTTTTAAATAGCCGCCCGGCTAGCACACATCTATTGTCTGGTTCCCAGTCGTACTTTGACAGGTAAAAGGTACGTCAGGCAAAGCATGATCATGACGGCGCCCGATGTAATATATTAGGTTTGGAAAATTATGCTTTCATATGATCATTTCTCACAACACAGGCTTTTAAAAATCTAAGGATCATTGTACAAGAATTACAATGGATACTTTTTTTAGTTGTTCGGTTACATTTATGCTAAATTAAGTATCCGAAATTCTAAAGAGACTAATCCACAACTGTATTGTGTTCACTTAAACATGTTTTTGTTATTCTTCCGCTAAAAATACGTGTAATTCGAAACATCGAAGTTGAATGACCTATAAAGTACTGAACTCTTACTAAAGTAACTATCATCAGCAAATGATCATTCAAGATAAAGATATCATAATACCTGAATAACTGAGGAGGCCGCCATGATTAGAGGTTAGGGGCAGGTAATCCAGACTAGCAAGTCTACTGATCAAGGGGTTGTGGGATCGATTCCCGGACGGGGCTTACTTTCCTGGAGCTTGGTCATAAAATTTTCTCCTTCCTGCCAATGATTTTTAATTATGTAGGGCAGTTGTCAGTCGCCGACCTAAGTATGGGCTTAGTAGTTGGTTAAAAGCTAAATCCAGAGATTTAGCCTTTCCAGGAGTGAGTAGGTTGACTGACCTCCATTATTTGACAAAACAAACATTAACTTTCATATCATCTGCAAGCTGTAAATGGTTTTATTGGCAAGGCTGTTCTCGACATAATGAGAACAAGAGGGTCCTGTGGAACCTGGACCATTCACCCGAGAACTAGATGCTTAGGGCGTCTGACAAAATTGTTTAACAGAAACAGCCAATGAAAACGGTGATCCCTGGGGCTGGGCCAATTATGAACCCACAACAGATGTCACTGTATTTCAGCACATAGATGTAACAGCAAGGTAAATAAACAAGACACAAGTCAAGAATTTTCTTTTCTTTTTTTTAATTGGCCATAGATATACAAACAATTTACTTCTTCTTAGATACACCAACAGTTTTACCAGTGTGTCCAGTAGTCTTAGTGTGCTGACCTCTCACACGTAGACTGAAATAGAAAATAGTAATACAACATTTTACTTGTCCATCTTTCGTTATACCACACAGGGTAATCAAATGAAGTAGTAAAGTATGACTACCAATACTTTAAGACTGGTTACAGTCGTTTTTTTCTCAACTGTCAAAGCTTAATAATTTCACAGTGACTAATTGCTTTGTATTTATTATATTAATACCCGCAGCTTCGTCATATCTGAAATATCTTGACTAAAAACTTATCATACAACATAAGCAGCTATACTCGATCATAATACACACATTTTGAAAAATAACGTTAATAATATTTAGAATTGATAAGCAAAAAAATGAGTGTATCATTAATATTTCTTGCTTTTGACTCATGAACATTTTTTTGAAAGAATTTTTGTGATAAGCACCACTGATGTGTCACTTGCAACAACTACCGAGAATACATCTGCTGGTTTTACCTCATTAGTCCTGGTAAACTTGTTACTCTTGTACAAAATTATCACTTGCCTAAAGTACCTTTATGTTACTTTTCAACGAGAAAAGTGGAAGTGTTTGTTTTATTATATGAAATGGATGCCCCAGAGGTATTTGAACCAAACAGTCATATTATAAGCTCTGGGTATTTAGAGTCTAAGCCATGCCATATATAACAAGTAAATCTGTGAGCTAATGCTCACTAGTGATACCTCCGCCAAAATCTAAAAATATGCGACAAACATGAAGTAGATGAGCAAGGAGCATGAAATCGCTTTACACCATATAGGACTATAGGATGAAGCAATATGCAAAGTTTTAGGCTGCTGCATGTTACAGGCTGTCAACCAACCATTTATAAAAATATAGGAATTTATATAGGAATTTTATTTTCAAAATATAGGAACTTTTAGAGAAAACCAAGTAGAAATATAGGAACTTTTGAGCGTTATTCCAATACATTTAGGTCCCTTTACGCATACTATCATTGCTCAAAGACTGAATAAGTACATGTTCTGAATAAATACATGTTTCAGTATCGGTGTATTACTTTTAATGACTAAATGCATCATGGACCAAACTACATGTACCTCTAAATGAAAAAAATACAAACTATCTTGGAGTTAATGCATGTTTTACAAAATAATAACTCTTTAAAGAAATGGTAAAATTTAAAAGAAAATGGTTTGACAATTTTACTTTGTCTCTAATCCCTCTATGTTAATGACTTCATTGTTTAAAGACAGGTTTTATATATACTAACTGGGTATAATAAATGAAAATATTGTGGTACCCGGAATATGGGCTTTAAATCTATCTTGAGAAAATAAATTCTTCCATCATTTGATCTGATACAAGCAGAAACCTGCCGTTTATTACAGCAGCTGATGTAGCCTTTCCTGATCCACAGAGCTGATGATAAGAGAGTATCAACTGATAATGCATCATACATCATAGCAAACTGAATGAAAGATTCATGCCAGTTACTCATCGAAGTAACTAAATGAGGACTTCAAATTTTCTTATTTCATACAACTTTTTTATCAGTGACTCCAAAGGGAAGATGCTTAAATGATCAGTGTAGTCCAGAACACCCCAAGATGATGCCACATAAAAACTCTACTAGCTCTGGGCACATGGTTTCATACAGAAATATTTAAACAATTGTTCTATGTTAAGATTGTGAATTCTGTCAATTTTTCTCTCACTTTTTGAACATTGTAGATGATGCAAGCCTAACATGAAAGTTCTAAATATAATTTACTTACAAAATATTTTTTAAGACTTCTATAAAAAATTCTTTATGAAAATTAGTACGCCTAAACAGAGGTCACATTTGGCATCAAATGTGTCACTTAAATGATCTTTCCATGCATGCCAAATATGGAGGTTCTTGACTTAATGGTTACATGAGAATTTTTGACTGTTTTACTAAAGTAATAACTACAATGTACTATATACATTGAGAGAAAAAAATACACCCTAACAGGGCTAGTTTTGAACCTAAGGCTAAAATGTGTCACCCACAATCATTTAAGAAAGATACTATACAATGTTTTCGGACATACTATACAATTTCTAGCACTGTCTGTAAAAAAACAGGTTCATTGATTTATTTCCTTTCAATAACTATGTAACCATATTTTCAATGAAATACAATGAACGAGTGGAAGGATGCATGCCTACAGATTTAGAGATCTATAACACACCAGTGGTACCATTATTTAACTACAAGTAGAGAAGGGTATTGGAATACCCTTGCAATTGCTTTACTTTGTAGTATAATTTAGCAATGTATTTTATAGGTTGCAGTGAATGGGCAATAAGTGACATTGACTACAAAATAAAATTAGGTTGAATAGAACACTTTGAAAACTTGAACAAAGAACATTTCTTCTAAATTTTTCAAGAGGGGTTTTTAAAAAAGAGTTGCATAAGTAGCAAAGGGTTAGGGCTACTTGAATACTGACACTTGACAGCCACCTACCAGATCAACTCATCATGGGCACTTACTATATTCAACTTATAGGCAGTATAAGAGGAAAAAGATACAAAATACTCAAATATATATGGAAAAAAACCTATTAACATACTCGACATGTTCAAATTAGAATGATTTACAAAAATATAGGAATGATGGACAAAATACAGTATAAATATAGGAAATATAGGACACTTTTAAAAATATAGGAATGAAACCCAAAATATAGGAATAATATAGGAATTGGTTGACAGCCTGATGTTATAGTTGCTGAGAAAACTGCGACGGAAATTTTGTAACGGATGGACGCACGGACAAGGGTAAAACAGTATACCCCCCTCTTCTTCGAAGCGGGGGTATAACAATTTGATAGTAACATGACTTCACCAAATATAGTTACTTTCTCAACATAATTATATTTCTCTCCAAATGCACAAGAATCAGCCTTGGAAATCACTCTTATTATAAAAAGTGGTGTTGATTTTCTAGTGTTCTTTCTGAATGGCCAAAACCAAAATGTCATCCAACCTATTATAATATTGTTCTAGCATTGAACAATGTTCAAACAAAAAAGAGTTGTCCTAAATATCTACTTATTTTACTGACTCCAGACAGTATAGAATAGTGTTGAATGTATTTTAATGATATATTACGTATTAGCCAGCCTGACTAGCTCAGTCCATAGCCCACAAGTCTACTGATCGAGAGGTCATAAGTTCGATTCCCACACGGCACAACCTTTCTTGGAGCTTGGTCATAAAATAACATTCTACGGCCATTCTCCTCCTACCACTGATTCAAAATCATGTAGGGCGTTGTCAGTCACAGACAGAAGTATCCCCTAGTTCTTGGTTAACAGCTTAATTCAGAGATTAAGCCTTTCCAGGAACAGTGAGTAGGTGGACTGATGACCTATACAATGTGTTGCTACTGCGTTAACCCCCTCAAAAAAATAGGATATTAACATACCCCCAGTAATGTCTAAGACCTCTGTGTGTTCTGATCTTCTTTAATCTTTCTAAATCTTCACGAAGTTTGTTATCTAAAGAGTTAGACATCACCTAAAAGATAAAAATATGATAAAAACATCAGTCACTGCAAGGCTCAACAGTTATAATGGACAGTAGGTGCTGTGAAGATAAAAATTTACAGGACAAAACCAAGTCTTACAGGACCAGAGAAATTTTACATATTTTGGTGGACAACCCTGTTAACCTGCAGAACTGGACAGACCTTCTATTATTTTACAGGATTTGTTCATCAGTCTGCCATGTTTCCCATTTTGCAGTGACTAAAAAAAACAACAAATTATCAGTCGTTGACTTTGATATACTAGGTATATGCAGGACTATCAATATATAATAAAGTCAGTTAAAAAGAATTAACCTATAAACTGGTAGGTCCATTTATAGCTAAAACTGCTAATGAAATATATTTCACAATCTTTTGTCATGTTACCCCACACATTGAGTAAGTCTGGGTTAAGAATCAAGTCATACTGAAAAATCTATGAGAATAATGAAAATATCTAGAGATTGAACCTTTTGACTAGTATGTGGGATGATCCAGAAATAACAGGACTGGTAACCTAGAGACAACAATATTTACGGCACATATATAAATTATACACTGTAAGAAAGAGCAAACACTATCCATTCAATGGGAGAAATATAACACATAAATCTTTATCCAGTCTTTAGCAAACCATTCTTTAATAACTATGGAAACGCTGAGGCGGCGCAGCTCAAATTACGTGACCTAATATGGAGAGATCATTACAAACATCAAGTTCTTTCATTTACACATCCCTGAACTGAATAACATATTTTCATTGAGGAAAATATTATATCTCAATATCAAATTTACAGCTCCATAAATTTATAGTAGCCTAGTAAAAAACAATAGCAATTTGGTTTACACAAACTTTATTCAAGCTTAAATAATACAACCTACGAAATAAGGATATGCAAGAGGTTGTCCAAACAAGTAATTTACGAAGCAGGCACAATATCTTGCCCAATGGCAATTTCTGTTCGCCCAAACAGAAGTGGATATCCTAGGCAACTGAACATCCACTAATTTCATGTACTGATAATATCTTTCAACTTTTGGTCAGTATGAAAACTATGATAACAAATATGTTGACATCTAAATTTTCAAATAACAAAACATACCTGACTAAATTTACCATCCTTGACATCCTTTTGTCTATTCAAGAACCAATCAGGAATTTTATATTGTCTAGGATTCTGAATGATGGTCATTACTCTTTCAATCTGTAAGTTGAATTCAAAATGATAAAAAAATGGCAAACAAAGCTTGATGAAGTTTTCTGGCACATAAATAAGGTCCAGGAGTCAGTATTATCAATTATCGTTTCACAGATTTTTGTCATACAACTTTCTTTATCAGTGCATTGTCTCATTATATCACTTTTAGGAGTAAGATAATATGCTGCTTTAGAATAAATCAATATAATTTAAATCATGGGCAGATCCATGGGGGGGGGTCAGGGGGGTCCAGACTCCCCCCTGAAATTTCCAAAATGTACTTGCCCATGTTTGTATTTTTTTTTAACTTTAAGCCATTTTTAGATAGCAAGAAGCAATTTTTTTCGGGCTCGCTTCACTTGCCTTTGTGTTTAATATAGATCTTATGCAGAGCTCGAATTTTAGCTCGCATACTCACATAGCGGATTTTGAAATTGCAAGTAACTTTTATTTTAACTCGCAAATTTTCTAGTTTTGAAATCGACCAAAAATATTTCTGTCTTATCTAATGAGCTCAAATCAGCTAAGAAACGGCCAGATAGATAGACAGTATCTACTAAAGATTCACCTAAAAGACATGTTTGATACTCTTTGTCTATCCCACAGTAATGCCCTTGTTCCATCAATAGTTAAATATAGTACTGTGTTGTTTTTATTGCATTATATGAATTGTAACTATGTATTCTGTTAAGATTTTAAGAAAAAACTTGAGTCTCTTTTTTTATTTGTGAGTTGAAATAAAATCCACTTGCAAAAATTTGCAAGTTCAGGTTTTTGTTAAATTCAAACCCTGTCTTATGGTGTAGTCATTTTGCTGCAGCTAAGTCAATGTGTTACACTAGGGAGAATAAAAAACACTAAAATACCTCTTCCTCTGTAAGTTCTCCAGCTCTCTTGGAAAGATCAATATCAGCCTTCTTACAAACAAGGTTGGCATAACGACGTCCAACACCCTGAATATATAAATGCCAGATCATAAATGTTTTATATTTGTAATATATAATACTCAAAAATGCTTACACAATAAAGAAGTTGCATACAAAATGAGATGACCAGAAATGTTAGTTTGCCACAATAACAATCTGATAAAAACCCGATCTAAAATTTTACACTCGCATACTCGCTAATTTAGATCTGGCCTTTTCCAAACGAAGGTCACGTTCAGGTGACCTTTTCTCATCATAATATACATGACGAAATTGTTATGAAACGTTACTTGTTTACATCGTCTATGTCACGCAATTTGAAATGAGCCACCCAATCACTGAGTGTGAATGATACTTCTGTTAAATAAGCATGCAAACCTTGGTCTAAAAATAGAAATCAAAATGTGTTTAATAGTGTTTTCGTCTAGATGAAAGCTACGCATTGATTGGTCGACACAAAGTTCATCTCGACGTGACCTTCAACAGAGAAAGTAGAGAGCCTGTACGACAACGCTCTACAGGATATGTTTACGGAGAGCGCCACAATAATGTATTCAATTTTTCAATAACTATGTAGGGTTAGGAATAAAAACTGTCTGGTTCCAAAGTAAACTACAACAGAAACCACAAGACTACAGACAAGCAAATTTTCAGTGTATTTTTGAAAGTCTTTGAAATTATCTTCAGTACTACTGTTGAACCACAATACATTAACCTGGATTTATTTTTTTCTCTGTATTCCAGCTTTAAGGTTACCCTAACATTTCCTTGTACCCTCTACTATGTAGTCACTAGTGAATAAAGTAAGGAGATCTTTAGAATATTTACAAACTTCGTTTTTTTCACCAAATTCTCACAACCTCCAAATTAATAGGTAAGATTTAAATAGTTCATAAAATAACTTCTAGTATTTCTTTGTCTGAAAATACCTACATTAGCCTGTAACCCTTATTGGTTGTAAGGAATCCTCTGCACTAAGAATTTTTGTCTATGACTAAAATTTTGGCTGCCAAATATTTTTTTAAGAATTAGGTTATTTATTTCTAAGATAATGGAGAAAAATGATCCTTCTAAATAAGGAATTTCAGTCCCAATAATACATACCTTAATGGATGTTAGAGCGTACATGATGTTTCTTCTACCATCAATGTTCGTGTTGAGAACACGAAGAATGTGCTGAAACCTCTCAGGAATGACTAAAGTCTGAAATTGAAACAATATCCTTTAGGGTGCATATAACGTTCTGACACAACCTAGTAATTAGAATTGATACAAGAAAAAACCCATGTGAGTTGGTACTGGTATGTGAAAAGTTTCCTTGAAACAGAAATCACAAAGAATTACGGTCATCTAGAGGCAATTCAAGTCCCTCCTATTTACAACTTGTATGTCAAAAATTTAGACAGAACAATACTTCTAGAACCAAGGTTTGTATTAGGAACTTTGATACTCGGTGCTTGATATGAAAAGTCGTCCAATTGCCCCTGACATTTGTGTTTGGGCAACCTATCACTACTAGTAAAAATTTGGTTCAGGCAAGTAAAATACATAGTCAAGCTGCTTGTCCAAACGGGCAACCTACTTGATCATTATTATTTCAATTACTGTTTAATGCTGTGTCAAAACAGTTTAGGTTATGGTGTCCAGTGCACCCAACCTAGCTATCCAAGGGCTTGTCAATAACCAGTACTCACTGACCCTTCCACAAGGCCCGAAACTCCTCCATATACCTTATTAATGGAGAAAAATTGACATCACTGTCAAATTTTCATGGAAGGGTATAACATCCCCAGGTGGGATTCAAACCTGTACCCCCTTCTAGGCACTAGATTATAGATACTACCAACCAGGGTTTCTGGTTAAGGGTGTGAAAGAATGATGCATTGGATCAGAATATGTTAGAGCAACTAGTGCAGAGATGAAGTGAAAGATAGTTCAAAATATGATTCATGGTCAAGACATAAGTCAGTATAGTCCTATTTATAAGACCCTCCGTAACTCATTTCACATTGGGACATTATTCTGTTACGGCAGGGTCTTATCGGCTTCCGTATATATTGATGTAGCAAAACGTGCACAGATTAAGTGTACGATTTAAACAAATGTAATTCATTATTATTACGCAATTTTCTTAACAAACTCTATTAGACTGCTAGTATATACAATAATTAATCACATTATCATATAAGAATTATAATAGGTCACCTCAGCAAGTAGAAATATTCCATTGTTTCCGTCAAGTCCAAAAAATCCTGTCTTTCATTTTTAAAACAACGCTAAATTCCAGTCATCCGGTACCATTTCCCGAATCGTTACTGATAAATGCCATTTAGTCGTACCAATCCGGATTACAAATTTGATTATTTTTAATTTTCAGGAGACAAAAAATATAGCTAAATGCAAGTATTATTGTGTTAATTGAATTGTTAGAAAGTAATTTTGTTTCAACGACGACGGAAAAAATGTTTAGTGCAAATGTTTTGAATTTGTAATCCGGATTCCAAACGGATTGTGTGGCGTTTATCATGACCAGTCCTGTATCGGTTACGGCCTAATCGAACTTTAGTGTTAGAAGTATTCAAAACGAAAGTCTGGAGTTTTGAGTTACGGAAACAATGGATTAATTATACAAAATAAGGTTGGTTATTTTATATCTTATGTTGTAATATGCTAGATAAATGTGTCTATTAGTGTTAGGAATGGGTAAAACAAAATTATTTTTGAAAAATATTGAATAATGCTCGCTTTTGTCGCGCGAGGGAATCCCTGCGCATTTTGCTACATCAACCTGTATGGAAGTCGATAAGACCCTACGTAACAGAAGCAATGTCCAAATGAAAAATAAGTTACGGAGGGTTATATATATAGGACTAAAGTCAGTACAGCATGCAATATATATGGAATTAAAAAATGTCCTAAAAAGTTCCCTATGTCAAGGCCTAGCCCTCTCATTTGACGCACAGCTACAGGAAGTTTTTAACCAATATTAATTATATTTATTTGGTCTCGAGTAATTTCTGACCTCAATAGGAAATAACAAAACTGAAAATGCGTCAATAAAAAAACAACAATTGGTTTACTGTTGCAGAATATCGAAAATATAAAACAAACAATTCCAACGGCAACACTAAAGTAAATTGGGAGAATAAAAACCACATGCCCTGACTGGGAATCGAACCTGGTTCTCCCGGGTGGTAGGCGAGACACTCAACCACGTCGCTAAAGGGTTAACCCTACAACAAGGCTGTTGGAAGTGACTATACAGTCACCTACGATCACCACAACACAAATCATAGTTTATTTTATCCATGAAAATAGCAGTAGTATT
Source organism: Mactra quadrangularis (assembly GCA_025267735.1). NCBI lineage: Eukaryota > Metazoa > Mollusca > Bivalvia > Venerida > Mactridae > Mactra > Mactra quadrangularis. The sequence goes on from CM046311.1 coordinate 13,058,892, forward strand.
TAATATGCATGGTTCCCAAAAATTGTCAGGTACCACGATTTATTTAAGCCGGATCGTAAGCATATGATGACAGTTAATCAATGCTTTAAAACAAACCTAAGAGAATTCATAGATCTCTATATCTTTCAGATTTACGAAAAAAATGTATAGGTGTAGCGGTAGAAAAATGTCTTATTTCTATGATAAGGACCAAAAGTCGAATCAAAAAAATACTTGTTCATATTCAGTAAGAATATTTCATCACTGAGATTGAGTTTCAAGTCTAAGGATAGTTTGGTCAACCAAGATTTGTTCGATATTTAATTCAGAGGTACAAATCTAAACATACCATAGTTGCAGTTCAGCGGAAAAGGAAGTTGTAATCGATGAAAGTTTGGTTCCCTGTTCCATTGAAAGTTTAGACGGAAAGGACCAAAGTGTTCCGAATATACAGTAATTTTTGCCGTAGATTACTGGGTATGACTAAAACACGGAATGGAGATTTTGAGGCGAAATGGACGAAATGGAGATTTTATGGCGAAATGGAGTTTTAATTGTTTAATAACTCTTTTATTCCCATGATTATACTTATTTTGTTGACTGAAAATGAACATAGGTATAATATACTACACAAATATCGATAAACATTTAAAAATTATTTTACTTAGAATGATTTATTGCCGAATTCCTACAATCATCGTACCAAAGTCCATTTCGTACACGAATTGGAGACGAAATGGAGTCTCGATTATTTAATAACTAGTTTTCTCCAATGACAATGTTGACTATGTTTACTGAGAATGAACATATATATAATAAACTACACAAATATCGATTAACATTTAAAAAATGTTTTATTGATTTGGAGTTATGACCGAATTCCTACAAATCATTAAACCAAAAGTCCATTTCGTACTCGAAATCGAGACGAAAAGGAGTCTTAATCGTCTAATAACTATTATTTTCCAATGATAATATTAATTTTGTTTACAGAGAATGATCATTGATGGAATTAAGTACACACATATCTATTAACAGTTAAATAATGTTTTATCAATAAGGAGTTATGAGCGAATTCTTAAAATCATCAAACCAAAAGTCCATTTCGTACACGAAATGGAGTTTTAATCGTTTAATAACTTTTTTTTCCAATTATGATGTTGACTATGTTTACTGATAATGAACATTAATATGATAACTGCACAAATATCGATTAACATTTCAAAAATGTTTTATTGAGTTGGAGTTATGACCGAATTCCTACAAATCATTAAACCAAAAGTCCATTTCGTACACGGAATGGAGACGAAATGGAGTTTTAATTGTTAAGTAACTATTTTTCTCCAATGATAATATTGATTTTGTTTACTGAGAATGAACATTAATATAATATACTACACAAATATCTATTAACATTTAAAAAAATATTTTATTAAGTTGGAGTTATCACCGAAGTCCATTTTGTAATAGAGTGGAGACGAAATGGAGTTCTAATTGTTTAATTACTGTGTTATATTGCAATTAAAATACATATTAACTTGATTGATAATGAAAAGAAGTACAATTTAAAGATATAAAAAATGTATTATTGAGGTACATAATAAAATACATTATATATATAAATCAGGAAGCGAAGTCTCTGGCTTAATGGACAACTAAATCAATATTTCATTTTTTGAAACTCCATTTTCGTTGCCGCAAACAAATGGAGAATCTTGGACAAAATGAAGCTGTCATTGGCGAAATGGAGTTATATTTGTTTAAAGCAACTGCACTACTAATTTTGTTTATTTATAATGAAAAATGATATTTTAAATCACACAATAGATATAAAGATCTAATAGAAATGTTTTCAAGAATTTGATTACCGAAGTCTTACAAAAAAAATTCAGGTAATGAGCAATACTCATCATCCAAGTACATTGTAAGTGGGAGATCTTAACGATGTCAAATTATTAAACAAATCTTAGAACGTGAGAAATAATAGGTAATGTTGTGTACAAACAATTTTTTAATACATATCAAATCGTTAAGTAAAATATACAAAAAACACTTAAGATATAGGTACAATTTCTCCATTGCGTGTTTTAGTCATGGGGAATTTTGTCGAAATGTGGCAGACATCGATGAATTATTATAAGATATAGATTGAATCGATTTATTTCAAACATAATCAAGTTTACAAATACCAATTACAGTTGATAATATTCCAGTTATATATTTTGAACGAAAAAAAAAACGTTGGCCGCCAATCATTCATCAAAACTACTTAAAACTGAACTTAATCTGCATTTGCGAATATATGAATAACATAATTTGTAAGAATGAATTCAAACAAAATGTCCATTTCGTTGGCAAAATGGACGGTTGAATGGATCAATAAACATTGGAAAAATACATAATTTCAAATGAGTGATTATAAAACGCCACAAATAAAAATACCTTAGTCATGAAGAATAAAATATATATACTTATTTATTGACATTAATTATTATTAATAAATATCCATTTCGAAGACATAATGAACCACGATCATTTTAATCATTATTAGCGCTAATTGATTCGCTTGTTATCACGTGACGTAGATATTATGTTTCATTCCCTGAACTAAACGTAACTCCGCCCACTTGTGTAAGCGCACTGAAGTGTTGCATCAGTTCTTATACGGAAACGCCTAACTCTGTATTGTATGACAATATTATAATTAGTGAATACATTGAATGGAATCTCCATTGCGTCTACCCCAAATTTTGTCATAATTAATAATTCAAATTGCATTTGTTTTACATAGCAAACATCTAGATTATTATTATTATATTTTTTATAAATATGTATAACTGCATAACTCTTGGTTAATATGAACCACGACATGAATATATCTTTATTTGAATATCCATTCCGTTAGAGATGGAATTAGATAAAGTAAATAAAAACTATCTTTATACTTACTGACATAGGGCGTTCAGTTACCATTTGTTGCCAAAAACATTAATATTATATTTTATTTAATGATTTTGATGATAAATGGCAACCAGGTCACACCAACGTGGGGGGATCCTTCCGTGTCCCCATCTATTGATACGACAATAAGTGAAACAAAATAATGCATGTACATTAATACAAAATGTTTATAATACAAGTATACAATCATCACTGTCTAAATTGTGAAACGGGGCCGATCTCTGTCGTCACTGTGTAGTCACAACAAGATAGCGGACAAACAATCTCCATTTCGCCAACAAATTGAACACGGAATGGAGAATTTTGGACGGAATGGACTAAACATTGGCGATATGGAGTTTTAATTAATGAAAATGTTTTACAGCAATTATAAAACAAATTCACTTCAACGAGAATGAACAGCGATAAATTAACCAATGCAAAAAGAGAATAGAGCAGAGATATTATTACAGGGCTTGAGCAATATTCACCACTCAAATTATTGGAATATCTTTACCATGTCAAGTATACAAACAATTTTAAGCACTGTTCGGGGTTGGAATTTCATTTGAATTGACTCATTATGAGAAGTAACTTAGTAAAGTACACAAATATTAGTGGAGTAGGATGATCGAACGATACCTCCATTTCGTGGTCAAAATGGTCGGCGACGAAATGGAGATTTAGAAAATATTTTGTTGCTCATAAACAATAAATTCTACGCATCTTAACTGGTACCAAAATAAATCAGATATAAAGATTTTAAGTGAATATATGTTATAAATGTATATTTGATCTTTTTATATAGAAAAAATCCAGAAAGATGTTATATTTGTATGAAAAATGATCCATGACCAATCATTAAATAACTCATCTTAATCTACATTCGCGATAAATACCAATGAGCATCATGATTAGTTAGATTAGATTAAAACCTATTTTCAAGCAGTGAATGATTGTGAAACTATACCAAAAACTATCATAAATGACTGTGACCAAAACAATATAGGCTCACACAATGGCCATAATGGGAACATATCAAACTATATATATGATCTCAACGAAACAACAAATAGTATGCATGGAGAAGACACATACATATGTGACAGCCAGCCGATAGCCAATCAAGAGTTCTTCTTTAAAATGGATGATATATTACATAACCTACCCAAAGACTTATATATCGAAAAGCTTATTCAGCGAACAAATAAAAACGATGATGATATCTGCTTGTATAGATCAATACTTATGAAACGTGCGAGTGAATCGAACTTGTGCCCACATGGGTCATTAAAGCAAAGACGTACAACGACTCAAGGTGAAAGCTATAAACGATATGCTGAAGACTGCTATGCTTTACAACAGTTTATTGACAGTAATGATCCCAGAATACTTAATGAAATCTTAAGTAAACGTAAATTCTCTACTAAAAGTGTAGAAGTGGATATGAGCCAAAATGTATCAGCACCTATTAGTGATCAAACAGAGCTTGCTGATCTTAAAGCAAATCTGAACCTACTTCAACAAGACGTAGACAACTTAAAATCCCAAACTAACCAAGATAACATCAAAATAAATATGCTACAAGAAGAATTAGCTACCAGCAAAGCTCAAACAATTGAAATTTTGAGATCAGCTAACGCTCAACTAGCTTATCAAGCGCATATAATAGAATCCTTAAAATTTGAAATGTTTGCATTAAAAAGAAACTTTACGTTAAATAACAATATTTCATCAAATACACCAAGCGAGACAACTCATGTTGAACAACCACAAAATACATCAATTCATTCTACTAATCACCCGGAGGTAATCATAACTCAGAATCAAAATGAAGAAAGATCTGACACTCAATTGCTCGAGCAACAACAAAATAACCATGCAAATGCATGCTCGCCTTCTGAAAAGCGCAATAGTTACGCTGATGTGGTAAAAAGCACCAGTCGGACGGAACCATTACAACGCAACATCAACGTACATGTCACTAACAGACGTGAGAATACTACCAGTGCTAATGACTATCAGTTTTCTGGTCAAGGTCAACATAAATCGACCTACAAAACAGGTCCAAGGCATAATACGCATCAAAACTTTCAGAAACCTAACTTAGATTCATCGCATTCAAATGAGGAACCTATATTTGAAAGCATTGAAACACGGAGAACAAGGAGATATTATGTAGGTGGCATAGCTTTGAACTCAAATAAAGCCGGGATGCTTGATTTCCTACAACAAAATGGCATAAAACCAGCCGCAATTAAATTAATTAACACTAACCGTGACAGTCTTGCCGCAAAATTAACTTTATATGAAACAGACTGGGAAACTGTGGAAAGTAAACGATTTTGGCCACGAAAGATATACTGTCGTCGCTGGTACTCAGAAATGGAATGGGAGGCAAAATTTTACACTACGCATGACCGAGAATACGGGCCATCACATAATGAAGTTGATTAATAATATAGCTATAAAATATGACAGTACAAAATCATATATCTCAGTTGAAGCTTCTTACATGGAACATTAGAGGTGCTATGTCGTCTGCAAGCAGCCTCAGTGTTATCTTAGACAAATATGGCATTGATATAGCCCTAATCAGTGAACACAAACTCTTAGAAAGTATGAAACAATTCCTTGGAACTATACACTCTGAATACAAAGCACTGACATTGTGTGATGAACCATCTCAATTATCGGGTAGACACGGCAGGGGCGGAGTCAGTGTAATATACAAAAAGTCACTTGAATTTTGTGTGAAAGACTTACCAATGTTTCATTCCTCAAGAATCAAAGGCATACAGATTGAAGGCAAATCAATGACCCCTGTGTTCTTGTTCTCAGTATACTTACCTTCTGTAAACTATACAGTAGATGAATACATAGAATGCTTAAATATACTACAAGGTTTGACAGATACATATATTCAACATGGTATAGTGCTCTTCTGTGGAGACTTTAATGTAGACATTGTATCATCCTTGAATAACTCCAAGAGAAAAGCTGCGTTCTTAGATTTTCTGCATCGGAACAACTTAAACGCTATAAACTTAGACGGAAACGTGCACACATTCAAACCAACCATGAAAACTCTTGATTATGTAGTACTAGGCACGTGGCATACTGAACTGATTAAAAGTCACTATGTATTAACGGACCAACTCTGTGGCGTTTCCGATCACCTACCGTTAATTACCACTATCTCAGCGAACGCTACAGTTCACTATCAAAACAAACCCCCAAACATCGCTTGGTCTAAATGTACAGTTAGTGACCAGACCAACTATAAAAACTTATTATCAGCTTACTTGTTACTTATTGACATTAGTGCGGCTAAACCAGACACAAGTTATATTGAAATGCTTTATAATCATATAATTAAAAGTATTAAATCTGCCGAAAAATCCCTGCCACTCAGCAAGTATAATATTCACTCTAAACCATACTGGACGAGAGAAGTAAAGCAAGCTCATCACGATCAACGACTAGCGCGAAAGTCCTGGATAAGTAACGGCCGAATACATGATGCTAGTGACTCATTCTTCAGAGCATATAAATCCGCCAAACGCAAATTCATAAAAGTACAGAAAAAAGAAATTTCAAAGCAAACTGAAAAACTATTTGACGATCTTAACACTGCAGCTACTTGTGACACACGTTATTTCTGGTACCTAGTGCGAAAATGTACACGACCACGCGCAGACTCAGTTACTGAAATAATGAAAAATGAAAGTATAACTCGCGAACCTCAATCAATAGCAGACGTATTTAGAGATTATTATCAGAAGGTTTTCACCCCTGATACCATGAACTCAAACTCAGACTTTTACAAACATATAAGTCGTACCATTGAAGACTTTATGACATCAAACGATTACTCAACGGATGAAATCCTAAACCGCGAAATAAACTCGTGTGAAATAAAGAATGCTTTACATAATCTGAAATGTAAAAAAGCACCCGGTATTGACCAAGTCGCTAACGAACATTTAATTCACGGAGGTGAAACTCTCTGTAATTACATAACGGTTTTGTTCAACCTCATGATTGAAGCTTGCTACATACCAGACAGCTGTAAAATCGGTATTATTATTCCAATACCGAAGGAAAATAAACCAAAGCAACTTCCACAGAGTCATCGCCCCATAACCCTATTACCAGTTTTATACAAACTTTTTGAAAAGATTCTACATACTAGACTAACTAATTGGTGTACATATTATGGCAAACACTTGCCCAACCAACAACAAAACGCCTATCAGCGTCACCATGGTTCCATCACATTGTCTTTTAACCTGCAGGAAACCATCTGTTCATATCGTGAACACAATTCACTTGTCTTTTCTACCATGCTGGACACTGCCGGAGCATTTGATAATGTGAGCCACAAAGCTCTATTCTACAAACTGTTGGAACTTGGCATAAAAGGCAAAACACTTCGCACCCTTATCAACTGCTATGAAAATATCAAAAGTGTTGTACAAATCAATGGCATACAGTCGTCATCCTTTTTAGTGCAACAAGGCGTAAGACAAGGAGGTGTACTCTCTACATGGTTATACCTACTATTCATCGATAATCTTCTCCAAGATCTCGAACGCTCACCTCATGGAACATGTGTTGGCTCCCTTAAAACCGGTAACCCTACCTTAGCAGATGACCTAACTCTCGTATCCCCAAACCTTAATTCACTTCAATTACAAATAAACAGGGTATTGAACTACGCCAATAAGTGGGGATACAAACTAAATGAAAATAAATGTAAATTAATAGTGTTTGGATGCCCAAGAAATAAAAAGTATCGTGTTAACATTAACGATTCTGTTTTACAATCCAGTGATTCAGTGACTCACGTAGGGATAGAACTACAACCCTCTCTAAAATGTACATCTACAATAGATTCTAGAATCAACAAGGCACAAGCTTCACTCTTTTCAATATTATCAATAGAACAGAAGTATGGAGATATAAATCCGCTTACACTTAGCTCTATATTCGAACGTGTTACTATGCCTGTAGCTTTGTATGGCTGCGAGCTATGGACCAACATGTCAGTTAGTGATGAACTCAAATGTGAACGATTCCTTCGCTTAGCCGCAAAATGCATACAACATCTTCCGAAAAGAACGCGAACGGACAGTGCCTTGGCCATGCTTGGTTGGAATCCATTTTTAGCCAACATCGAATACAGGAAGCTGATATTTTTTCAAAAGTTGACTACCTTGCCTACTAACTCTTTGACGAGAAAACTTTTTGAGTTTCGACTACAATTATTTGTAGTGAGAAGTTATCAACTACAACTTGGCTTCATACCAGACATATACTCTATTCTTAATAAATTCTCATTGTTAGACTACTGGACACAATACCTTGACAAAGTTATCTTACCATCAAAATACCAATGGAAAACTATGATTAAATCCAGAATAAACGATTTCTACAAAACTCAGTGGCTCAACAGAACATATAACGATCCTGATTTTTTCAGACTATTAGCTACACAAGACAATATATCACCATCGATTATATGGAGAACAGCATATGACAGACAGTCAATCCTACAAGGTCTTAGACTTTCTCGTGTCATTTCTTATGCATATAATAGATTTTCTGAGCAAACGTGTTCATTGTGTGAAACAACAACATCAGACATATATAGACACATTATTGCTGATTGTTTAAATCCACGCATCGTCAATTATCGTAAAATTTATCTTCAGAAACTAAAATATGACTATTCTCCAGAACTTTATAAGTTTATTACAGAACAAAAAGGTGAAAGTCTGATATCAAGCATCCTTAACATAAATCTTTTTAGACAATTCAATATAAGTGATGTAAAATGTATTGATCTCTTCAAACTATCCGAAGACTTAGTATACAACTTATCAAGACTAGCCAGCTTTAATTAATTACAAATATATTATGTGCTTAAGTCTGAGATGATGTATAACATTGACTATTACATGTATATATAAACATTTGTAGATATTGTGTTTTTACTAGAATAGCTTATATATATGCATATAGATACTTGTAGATGCCAGTATTATGTACAGAACAATTTGATTGCTGTTTCATTGATAATGCTGTTACGCAATAAACATACAACCTATGTGTAGAATCTACCAGGGATACGAGTATCATACTCAGTCTCAAAGCCGTCTGAATTGCATATGATATGTCATCCGATTACGTTTTTCTTTAAGACTACACTTAGACAACTTGCTTATCATATCATAAATATGTAAATTGTCATATGATTGTATTGTTTTGGTGTTTTAGCACCTATTTTCTTATTCATTTATCCATTATTTGTAATACCTATGTATGTAAATATTCTATGACTTCTAAATATTCAACCATATACATGTATATAAATCACCGTAAGGTGGAATTAAAGAGTATAAATAAATAAATAAATGTCCATTTCGTAGGCAAATTAAATGCCGGAATGGAGTTCAAATATTTGAAATATATACAAATTCAACTGACTGATCATGAAACACAACATAACAATAAACGTAAGATATAATAATTAAATATGTATTTTGACTAATTAACATAAATTATCAATAATAAACCATTTATTCATTATTATCGTGGGTTCAATTTTTATCAGAACAGAACAGAACAGAAATTTTATTAAAAGAAAAGGAATAAAATTTCTGTTCTGTTCTGTTCTGTTCTGTTCTAACCGTCGATAAACGGCAGAAGTAGCTACATAATATGAAATCTCCATTTCGCCGACAACAAATTTCGTCATTATTAACCATTTGAAATTGTATTTGTACAAATTAATATATTATTCATTATGTATCATAAAATTGCATGAAATATAATTGAGACGTGTTCATAATTAATAAATCGATTATAATGCGAAGTTCAAGAATTAATAAGATTATCTCTATAATTCATATTTTCTATCGGCTCTTTCTGACTAATTTTACAAAAAGAATGGTCAACAACTTGGCCTAAACCAGTTTTTATGTAATTTTGCCTAAAATATCACGCGACTTCGAATCAAAGGGAAATAACTCATACAAACTAATAATAATTTGAGATTAATAAGTTGTCTCCCTTTTTTCCAAAATGTAGATAATTAAAAATCTGAATCTGTATAATTATATGCGAAATCTCTTGCAAGAATCATTCTCGTTCCCAGTATCTAGTCGGATTCTCAATACTAGACTCTCGGAACAAGAATGGCAAAAATTTTCAACTTTCTATATAAAATTATAGGTGTTTATTTAGGCTCGCCTATATGCCACGTTGGGCTTCGGGCGTGCGTTGACTATTTTCTGCCCACAAATTAAAAAAATTGGGTCATAATAACGAGTGGTACACGTACTACTCAGGTGAGTGAGTGGCCCTGAAAAGGGCCGAACGTGTTCTACTCATATTATGCCCACTGACTTAAATGGTTAAACTGTACATAGTGCCCACTGATTTAAAGTTATCCTATTTAGAAAAAAAAACAATTTATTTACATAAATAGGTAAATGAGTGGCCCTGGAAAGAGCCGCGCACGCAATATTCATATTCTGTCTTAAAAATAATTTAATTCAATTTAAGAATTTAAATGTACAACGAAATAAGATTTCTTTATTTACATCTCCATTTCGTCAGCGAAGTAATTGTGATAATCATCTAAGAGTGTTCCGATGTAACTAGTAATAAATTGTTTTTATTCGGAATCAACATCGCACGTTCTGGGTTTATTACAAACGATGTGTGAAAGTCTGTAATATAATACAAACTTATTCATCATACAAAAGAACAATCGTCAATATGCATGCAATTATAATTGTAAGAGTAAAATTTTTTGTAGTGAACCGTTATTTGTTACACTTATTTACTAATGTATAAATATTTCTATTGTAAATATATAATTACTCTAAGGACAATTGTTTATTAAAATGTTTGCTAAATTAAAGTTTTTGTCATCAATAACTTACTGTCATTGATATAAAGATTATATAACATCATTTTGATTATTCGTTTTTTATCTGGGCGTGGATTGGTGCGATTATTATCGGATTATATCTAACTGATTAAATATTTTTTTCATTGGCTTAATTAATAATAGTAACTCCTCCCATTTTAAAAGCTCGTTGATTCAATGCGTTGCCGAACTCTGTATCGTAATTAATTGGCCCATAACGGGTACGAAATTATTATTATTATATACCGCATTTGTATAGCACTCTTTTCATATTGGTATGAAATGGACTTTCGTTTGAAAATTCGGTAATATATCGTACAAACTTTAATGTTTATTGGATATCAATTGCTATGCGTAAAATTAATGATATGGATTTTCATTAAAACTCAACTTAATTTGTAGTTTAATTGCAATAACACAATTATTAAACATTTAAAACTCCATTTCGCCAATGACTGCCCCATTTCGTCCATTTCGTCCAAAATTCTCCATTCCGTGCTCAATGTTTTCATGAAATGGAGATTCGCTTGATAGGACATAGGTAAGATATTCCGCTCACTAATTATTTATATCTTTTTTGGGTATTCTATCGGGGTATGACTAAAACACGCAATGGAGAATTTGTGTAAGTTTATTGTATCATATCTATCTTTGTCCGTGCTTAATAATTGTAATAACTGTGAAACAGTTATGAAATAATTAAGACTCCATTTCGTGGTCCATTTTGCTCATAATTGGTTTGTTGAGTTTGACTTTAGTAAAACATCTTTCTAATTCAATTATTTTTTTTCGCAATTCGTGTAGTTTATCGTACCATATTGCTGTACAATGAAATCAGATCTGTATTTTACTTGAAGAAACAAAAAATTTTAAACAATTAAGACTCCATTTCGTCTCCATTTCGTGTACGAAATGGACTTTGGTTTTAGTAATTTGTAGGAATTCGTCAATAAATCAATCTAAACTAAACATTTTTTTTTAATCTTAATCGATATTTGTGTAGTTTATTATACTGATATTCTTTCTCAGTAAACAAAATCAACAATATCATTGGAGAAAAAAGTTACTAAACAATTAAGACTCCATTTCGTCTCAATTTCGTGTACGAAATGGACTTAGGTTTGAAAATTTTTAGGAAATTGGTCATATTTCCAACTTAATGAAACATTTTTTAAATGTTAATCGATATTTGTGTAGTTTATTATATATATGTTCATTCTCAGTAAACAAAGTCAACATTGTCATTGGAGAAAACTAGTTATTAAATAATCAAGACTCCATTTCGTCTCCAATTCGTGTACGAAATGGACTTTGGTACGATGATTTGTAGGAATTCGGCAATAAATCATTCTAAGTAAAATAATTTTTAAATGTTTATCGATATTTGTGTAGTATATTATACCTATGATCATTTTCAGTCAACAAAATAAATATTAACATTGGAATAAAAGAGTTATTAAACAATTAAAACTCCATAAAATCTCCATTTCGTCCATTTCGCCTCAAAATCTCCATTTCGTGTTTTAGTCATACCGTATAATAATCCATTAATCGCTGTTGACACACATCATTTTCATCCGGAGTGCTTCGGCCTTTTTCCCAAGTGATTTGAGAGGAGTCAAGTTGGAAAATGCTTGCAGACTGTCTCTTAATCGTTTTTATTTCCGTTTGTACTGCTTTTCTTGGTGAAGGTAAAATTAAAATATTTATCTTAATGTTATCGTGCTGTGTAATTTGTCACTTTGAGATCCAAATATTGTGATTTTTCATATTGTAATGTAATTTCGCGACATGATATGATATGACCAGCAATGGATTGAAGTTCAATTTGAACTTAAGTGTAGATCTGATTTTGTAATAGTTATTTAAACAGGGCAGAAGGGTTTCCACTCGCATTTTTTCCGCCATTGGGGAAGGACATCCCTCCCTGAAGTCGAAAAAAGTTCTAATTCTAATTCTTTTATACCCATTTATACGGGACTAGGACAACTTAGTCCTAATATATAAGACCCTACATAACTATTTTATCATACGGACGTTCTTCTGTTATGTAGAGTCTTAACGGATTGCTTCAAAACCGCATAGCAAAATATTTTTTTCTAAAAGTTAATTAATGTGGGTCAAATTAGCACCAATCGATAGATAATAGTTTACTTTTATTCTTTCCATAAAGCAAAAGATAATAATCAGTTTTTTCGCTTACGAAAACACTAATTACTTTTCCTGCTATCCAGGGTTGTCGCCATTCGCCGCCATTTTGAACTGAAATCGTGCCGGTGAAAAAAGTGTGGCTTCGCTTAAACGAAATTTTTACTCTCCAGAGTAGTCATTCTTACTACCGACAGTCAATAGTATACACGAAACGGTCCAGATACTGGCTTTTATATTCGTTCAAAATCAATTCTTACAAATTGCGTGACCCAATTTGAATTCGGATTGCCTTGGCTATTATTGCACGGTTATTGTGACAAACTGAAAGTACTCGTTAATAAAGGATTTAAAATGGATTATTTGACTGTCTAAGGTTAGAATTTGAAATAATTATACTTTTATCATACATGTGTATTTTTCATTTATCTTTCCATTGGTGTATCGTTTTGTTGCAAAATTTTGGAATTTAAACAAGTAGAACGTTCAGACCTGAATCGATGTCTGTACACTAAAATTTTTGCTATGCGTTTTTGAAGCAATCCGTTAAGACCCTAGTCTACATAACAGAAAAATGTCCAAATGATAAAAAAGTTACGTAGGGTCTTATATTTAGGACTATGGGACAACCAGGCCTTTTTTTCCTTATATAACAGGGGCCGTTTACAGGCGCCTTCCCCTATCGAAATTTCTTTTAAATCATGCAGTTTTCCTCAAATTTGGAGTTTAACTTGGATTTTTTGTTCCCCCACCTGTGAAATTGCAATACAATTTCCCCAAATATTCTATATAAAAAAAGGCCCCAGGTCTCTTCCCCAAACAATGAAAAAAAGCCCTGGGACAACTCAACCTGAAGACAACTCAACCCGGGACAACTCAACCCGTAAGCCGGGACAACTCGACCCGTGGAACACTCAACCCGTATGATATATAATTAATATTATCATAAATAATATGTTAAAACTGTTAAATTTGATATTAAGATAAAATTTATCGCTAATGAAAGATATTCAACTATGAAAATAATGATGACAATTATAACCTTTAGTCTAATGTTTGCTAATTAAATTGGAAATATGTCATTAAATATATTGACAAACAAAATCCACAATGAAATATACAAAACGAAGAGCTTGTTTAATCAAAAGTTAATGTGAATTATCCCATTTCGCTGTGTAGTTTGACAATTAATGCAATTTGAATTCTTTAAGAATGGCCCATTCTATGAGTAAGTAAATTAAATTTAAATTACTGTTTATTGATTTGTTATTATTATGTTACCTTGAAAATCTGTAATAAAAAATATATATATCATTCTTGTTTATCACTTTTCACATGTTTTTACAGTCAATATGAGGATTACAAGGCTCGACAAATTGGATAGCCCGACGTCCGGGAGAAGTGACATCCCACGGTCAGGCAAGTGACTGCTAGTCAGAATCACATCCGCGGACAACTGCCTAAAATCGGTCGGGCTAGTGACAAAATTCATGAAGAGACTATATAAAAGCGTGCACATAATCTGTTATTAATTTACAATCTAAAAATATCAATACTTAAATTCCGCGACGACTAGCATAGCCACCTACTGCGCCGCGCTTTTTGATGTTTTTTCATGTACCGCCGTAGTGCGCTTTGTTTGAAGTCAATGTACGCCGAAAGTCCTTTGATCTGCAACTGCCGTTGCCCAGTTGTGTAAATATAATCTCCCACGCTTCTAATTTCGGTATACATAATATTAATTTCAAGAAGAAGTATTGAATTATTACATAACAAAATGTCATGCATATCGCGAGAGTTTATATTTTAATTGTTTGTAGCAATTGATATCAATATTAATCCTTTGTTGGATAACGAACGTGTCGGCAAGTTTTCACACTTAGTCGACGTATGATAGCGTATGCTTTATAGTGAATAATGGAAACTAATTTGATTCAATTGTTATTCAGAATATTTCTAAAAACAAGCGTGACCTAGTTTTTTAATTGTTGACTATATGTTAAACAAATAATTGCGGTAATGAAGGGAAAGGCTATATCTGCGATCGCACAAAAATCTTTGCTTTAATTTACTGATACTTGTCATTCACACCCGCGTTTTTATCGTTTTATTTTTATAAAGTTAAAACATTACTCTGTCCGTTCATATTTTTGTGGAAAAAAAAACTAACCAACTATTATAGATCGAATTAACGCATTTTATCGTTGGAACGTAGAAGCACAATGTCGTTTGCTAATCGTGAAAGGCAGAACGCATGATGTTGTGTATAGATATTTATGGAAGAAAACGCAATATTTAATATAATATTGTCTTCTTTACAGTCATAGGATGCGTGATTGTCCTATTTACGCTAATATTTTGCGTTCATTAATATCAGCGGAACCGTTAGTATTTTGGCCCTAAAAATTTTCGCCCTTTTTTGCTTTTCCGCGAAATTTTTGCGATTTTCAAAAAGTGGTCGTTGGGATTTTCCAAATCGCGGAAATCCGCGGAAGAGTCACACCCCTGAATTCTTAAAGCAATTGTAAACGCCGGCGTGTGATTGATCGAAAACCGACAAAACTCCGCCCCAGTGTTCGCGTTTACGCCGTAAACATATCTATTTACGCATAAAAGTCGCCAGGGACGAAACAAAATCAAGGACGTTTCGTCCCTGGGACGAAACGCTTTTCCACGGGAAATATGACACTTTTAGAGCTGTTTTGCGATATAACCATAGTAAATGGATTTTTTCGTTCGATAAAAATGACCTGTTTGATGTTTAAGTGCATTTCACATTGGTTTAATCGATTTATTTCTCATTGGGCGAAGTTTATCGTTCACGAAAGTTAACTGGAAGCAAGTGCGATGAAGCCGCGTTTCGATAACGCACCTTGCTTAGCAACCACAAAATGGCCGCGCCGCCAATCAAGAAAGTTAAACACAGTCGCCATTCCAAGAATCTGGGCTATTAGATAAAGAATTTAAAGACTGGTCCTTATCAAGACATAAAAATGCAATTTTAATTTCCGATCTCATGTTTCGACGCACATATATTTCAATGACATCTTTGTTTTGATCATACCAGTGCAATCTTGTATGACGTCACTGATACCGTGGCTACACTTTGCAATTAAGATTAATGTGCTTTATGTTTAAAATAAAAAAAAGAGATGCACTTATAAAATTATCTAACTTTACTTCTTTCGAGGTCAATTTTCCAATATTTTACCAATGGAAAATTGCCCAACATCTTTGCATGTCGATTTTTGCAATTGTAACGTGTACCGAGCGTGTATCTAATCAGGTAGGTTAATGAATGATTAAGTTGTAACTCACCCCCTTGTAGGGTCAGTCATAAAGACAATATTATATAACAATTTTCCTCGTCTTGCTTAGACTAATGATTGGAGAAATAAATGATACAAAATAATAGGATAGAACAACAAATAATCACAGTTAATTACATATATACATATACGCTATCCACAGACACAACTTAATGGATCAAGCTCCAAATTCTTACAAGTCACAACTTACAGGAGTTCCAACTCCAACATCAACAATTTAGTTCTAACTTATGGACAAACCATATATACATGATCCGATCGGTAACTAAAGAAACTCACACAAACTATCATACAAGGCTGGGGTTTCAACGCACGAGGTGTTGGAACTGCCAGGCGTTCCAACCAGAAACAAATTCTACCAATCCGTCAACTGAACAACAAATAACCCAAGGCAACACATACTTAATCACTACAAACACGTTCGAGCCTCAGCACAAGAGGCGTTGAAACCACCAGGAGTTATAACCAACAACTCCCACAACACACCAGGTTCTATGACTAACCTGCGGTTTCAACCCGAACTCACCAAACCACGACGTTCTAACAACGACTCTCTCTTACACTGCGACCCGGTATTAGGTACTAACTATTCTAACACTCTCTTGGGCAAGCGCAATGCTTGAACAAGAACGCGAGTAGATAGATTTGTAGCACCAGGTATACTGACAAAGTCCCAGTCAATTAAGAGCGATGTGAACCCTCCGGAGTCTCCTGCCAGACTCCAATCTTCTCTGTCGAGTATCGCCTTTTATACCCACCTGATGCCCACGCATACCGGAACTGAAATCTGATTGGTACATACATACATTTGATGCTCTTTGGAACTTACGCACGGGAAGCACACATGCAAGCGCCTACTTTGTCTTTGAATGAGCGTCTACCGTTACCCGTTTACAAATGTTGCCTTGCTTACACGGGAGGTAACCTTACATGGAGACGCTAAAATACAGTCATGACCGTTAACGTTACACAATTATAAGCGTGGGAATATTTTTCATTCTCGGTCGATTAAACACACGTCTATTTTTAGAAACCATGCAAAAGGCATGCGAAAAAAATATTACAAGGTAAAAAATCACGCTTTAGAAAGCTGTACTCGTTATATTGTCCACGAACGCTAATCAGATTTTAATTGCCTGACCGTCATATATATATGTTCATTTGATTCAATGCTTTTAAATATTATGTTATTCAAAATTTTACTTTTAAAATTATTCTTTTATTTAGACATGAGATGTTTTGATTATACAAAAAAATTACTTAATTATCTTGTAGAATGTAGGGGCAGAGACATAGATAATTATCTAATTCCCTGGTAGGGGTAATTATTTTGTTACCTGGTTTTGATATGTGCCGGGTTCGTTTTTTCAGAAGGAAAAAAATAATGACATGCTATTTTTTTCATTTGTCTAAAAAATAGTACTTGGATATTTTTGCATCATGTAACAGACTGAGTGCTCGCAGTAATAATTTTGCTTTTTCCATGTTTCATTACAGTTGATTTTTTAGAACATGGATGCTGCAACGGCCCTTGGTTACAATCAAAATTTAACCATTTTCGGCGAGTGTTATGTCCTTGAAAACGTTCAAAAATGTACAAAAGGAATGAAATCATCGATTTTAGTTGTAATTTGCTGTCCTCTCTGAAATCACATGATATACACATTTTGTTGCCTTAAGTGCGTCAAAACAAATGACACCAGGATAAGCATCAACATTTTTATAATTCTGGACTCGTCACATTTGAATTGGGACTCAATATATTTTACACCACTGAGTCCCGGGGACTTGGTGAAATTTGGAAAAATCGCGAACACTGCCGCCCCAACACTTTAATGATCAACAGTCAGTAGGAGACTGGTAAATTCCAGTTAAAAGTCACAGTGGCTGTTAGCTTAGCCAATGAAAATGGGTTTTTTTACAAAACGACTAATGACAAAACGAAAGTAGCTGATTATAGACAGTTGCTAATTGATACTAATTATTGCAACCACCAATTACTTAGATTTGATGCGTCCACAGACTATTTAAAAGTGGAGCATTTACGGCAGGTGTTATAAACAATTGACATAAAACACCGGTGTTTTCTGATGTTTGTCAAAGAAACTATTATGTTTTACTATTCTTTTTGGTGTCATCCAATTGTTTATTATTTAATGCTTATTGTAATATTTGAACTGAGTATTTGCTCATTTTCTTTTGTAAAGATGCCCACAGATTTATCACTTGTCAATTTTCCACCACAGAGAGGTTAGAAGGTGATTAACACATTTGTCATATTTGCTCAGATTCCCTGGAATGTGTAGATGTTATTGTCTAGTTTATGGGATGTTTTGTTGTAGTCAGCTACTTATGATATGGTGTTTGTAACATTCATCTATTACCAAAAAGTATTGCTTTCTAATGTTAGGTATATATATCCTTGTCCCCCTCTCTCTGGATGAGAACATTGATATGTGATTACCTACCAATTGCTACAAAATAACACAGAATACAACACATACAAGCATACAAGTAATGGTATTAATACAAGTTGAAACAACAATGTCAAGTCCTGCTTTAGACGGGACAAGTCCCGATATGGATGGGACAAGTGACCTATTTGGGTGGGACAAGTGACTTTTTGCAGGTGTCTAGTCCCGGACAAGTGACTAAAAATAAAATTAGTCGAGCACTGGATTAATTACAAAATAAGTTCAATTATCGGTAAAACAGGTATCAATCTTAAAGCATATGAATAAAACACATTTGACATACAACACAATTGACACAATATTTACGCAATCTCTAAATACCATACATTACCTACATTTTATTAATAAATATTTTCCTTCTTGATAGAAATATTATTTAATTTCACTTTTTATTGTTAATTCATATTTTTATGATAAATACCTAATTAGATTATATATCATATCATAATATATTATACGGGTTGAGTTGTCCACGGGTTGAGTTGTCCCAACTTCGGGTTGAGTTGTCCGCTGGTTGAGTTGTCCACGGGTTGAGTTGTACCGAACCCATTTATACAAGGTATAAGAGCTTAAATAGATGGCAGTGGCTTGAGTTATGGTATCGTAACTCTTGACCCAGGGTCTAGAGTTAAGGAAGTTCTGTAACGGTAGAAAACCCTCGCAAGGGTAGGCTAGAAAACTTGTAAATATTCATTATTACTCAAAATAAACAAATATTTACCGTCATGACTTATCCTATGTTATTACACATGCCATTTTGGATATTTATAATAAACTTACCCGATGTTCAATATCTAGTCATGGTTTATCATTTCAGGATTGACATGGATTCTTGTCTATAGAACTGAAAAATATAAAAAATTGAAGGCAGAGGTGGAAAAACAAAGTAAAAAACGTAAGTTTACAATCTTTTCCAGTGAGATATCAAGTCAAATGTGAAAAAAACTTTTTTATATTTTGTCTGACATCATCTTTGAAAAGTGGTTATGTGGTTCCAGTGACACTGAGTCAAAGGTCACAAAAACATTTAACATACAAGTCAGATTCATTTCAATTCAAGAACTTAAATAGACTGTTGGAGGCAAATTCTTATTGAGTTATTCTAGCTGTACAAGTTGGTCACTTGCAGGGTTTTACACAGCCATTGATAATTGGGGGTCCACTGGATGCAGGACTGACAAAAACAGGGGTCCACACAGTGAAATCAGGGGTCCAATACCAAACTGCAAACAAGTTTGTTGTATTAAAGTAATGATTGTTGTTTTATTTGTTTAAAATAAAATAAGAAGGAAATGAAAGAAAATTAAACCACCAGAAAACTTGTATCTCAGTTTATTGAACATTGGTAGTAACAACAGTGAACACTTTAGAAATATAACGAAACATAGTTAAGTGTATGACACAAAGTAGCATAATGACTAGAACAATATAATGTTTCCTTGCACTGACATGATTTGGCAATACATCTGTGAAATTCAGTAACCATTGAAAAGATTAAAAAAACACTGAATTTATTTGTAAGCATTCTAGAACTCTGCTTATATTAAAAAAACTTGACAGTACTACAGTCTATATCTTGATTTATAATATCAACAGTGTTGTATAATACTAAGGTATGTGCTGGCAGGAAATGATCTATGAAACATAACAACATAACAACTCAAAAACAGTACAATAACAGTGAACTAATGCTGAGACTCAAGCCTCACAATAAGATTTAGCTGGTTTAAAGCCTACCCTCTGCCCCACGAGCAAATTCTCTGGCAACTGGGAGGAACTCAAACTGATCAATAGGTGGCCCTACTAGTTTAATGAACATCAACCTATTCAATCTGTCAGCATTCAATCTGTTTCTGACTTTGGTTTTCAATGCATTCTGTACAGAAAAACCACGCTCACATGGGACTGAGGAGACTGGAATCACCAAAGCAATTTTAGAAAGGCTTACAAAGTCTGGATACTCATCCTCATACTCATTGATTAACAACTTTGCAAATTGGTCAAATGGCAAAGCTTTCTGTGATCTAGCAAAATGTTTAAACATAAGGAAATGAGCATTTGCTCTATCAGCCTGAACATTGGCAGCAAAATGATCTAGCAAACAATCCAGTTGCTCAGTACCATATGTAGCTAGGTCAATAACTTGGTCAGGATACCTTTTAGGATTCAGCAACATATCTAAACATTCAAGAATTTGAAGCTGATCCTCTGGGAACCTAGCATCCAAGTTCTCAATTAATTTATCAATGTATGCTTTTCTCAAATTACTGAACTCATTTCTGATCTGCTGGCTGTCATTTATTTCAAGATCTTTAAACAGCCTCTTTGTACATGTGCCAGGGACATTCCCTATTTCATTAAATACCTGGTTAACTGTAGCAGACCCAGTTGTCATAGTAACCAATGTCTCCTTTGTAGTGGAAACACTGTGCCTAATGTGTGAAACATTTACCAAATCTTTTTGAAAAGTTAAACTTAGAATACCAACAACTGTTAGGACATCTATTAACAAAGCAGTGAAAAGTACAAACTTGATATTAGAAATAAATTTCAACAAACCATCAGCTTTCCCAGCAGATTTATCACTTTCAAGAGACTGGTACACTGGCCCATAGTGAGCAAAGATTGTTTTCACAGCAGCCTCAACAGACAGCCAACGGACAGAACTGGGTTCAGTAATTTGTGCAGATTTTCCAATCAACAATTCTTGTAATTCCCTTAGCCTATCATACCTTACAGACGAATCAGAATAATATCTATACAATGCATGGATCATAGTATGGTACCTCTTACAATATTCAATACCCTTGCCTGCCTGTGAAGCAGCAAGATTTAATCTATGTGCAACACAATGAACCTGAGTAAGTTGTGGATTTCTGGTTTTTAGTTTAGCACCCAGACCATTAAGGCGACCTGTCATTACTGAGGCACCATCTGTGCCTAACCCCATTACATTACTAATTTTCTCATCAGCTAGTCCCTTACGGAGAAGAAAGCTAATCAATGCTGTCTCAATGCCAGCAGCAGTACAGTCAGTTATTTGTTCATTGCCCACAAAAGCAACAGAAACCTCTCCATTGATTAAGTATTTAACATATATAGCAAGCTTCTTGTGGACATTAATATCACACGTCTCATCTAACATGAGTCCAATAAAGTCACTACTCTGTATTTCTTGTGTTGTTTTTTCACATATTGCCTGTTCAATACACTGTTCCATTTCGGCAATAATTTGTGGACGTTTGTAGTACTCACATTTCAAGCCATTGAGGTTTTGTAAATGCATGAGATCTGTGAAAACATCTGCAGGTATGTCCCTTTTTACCATAGTGTAAATCGTACGTAGTTGCATTACGAAGTCATTAAGTTTACTAGACATTGCCATATCGGACTGAACAGTGGCTGTTTTACGTGCTGTGACAAAGTTTGATCGCATATTTAATAATTGTATGCTGTTCATGTGAACTTTAGATTCCTGGTGACGTAGTAAGGTAGACATTTGAAAGTTTACACAACCTTCAGTGAATGGGTTTGTTGCACCTTTCGCCGATACACAAGTGTTACAATACATTTTATCATCGCGATATATTAACCATTTAAACTTTTCTAACCATACAGATTGGAATTTTCTTGCTCGTTTAGGGGCAGACGGTGTTGAAAGGGATTCCTCACTGCTAGTTTGAGGCACTTCTGAATTTACTTGTTCATCATCGCACTTAGATTTATGCCCCCCAAAGACTTTTCAAGTTTGTTTGTTTTGACATTTTGAAGCGAGTCTTACATGACCGGAAACATAAAGAAACAACCGAGTGCTCCGATTTCGGAGTTCTTGACGACACGCGGCTTAGTTGACATTGGGAAATACCGTATTACGTCATCAAAATAACCTCTACTTAAACAACCGAAAGTTCCGAATACGGCGTTCGCGCCTTCTTGAGTAAACTTCCCGCAGCGGTTATTTCCCTTTATCAAATACATTAGAGTAGCAACGCGTGACGTAATCGCTACGAGGACTTTGTTTCTTTGGCTGACTTGGGAAATACCATATTACGTCAACATCCGGGTATTGAAATGGAATTTCTTATTCGATTGCCTATAAAATACGGTCAATCTTAGCTTAAAATAGAAATGTTTCCAGTAATCTTGTGCAGTTGAAAGAATATCTGAGGATTTTGCCATGTATTTTATGCGTCCAAGTGGACGCAGGCTTTAAAATGTTTGCGTCCAGACAGGTAGTTTATGCGTATATGGACGCGGATTTGTGCGTCCCGTAAAACCCTGCACTTGTACCTCTGAGAAACCAATATTAAATGTTAGAGGCCCAGGTCATTATCATGCATTAAAAGTGACTCTGGTAGTGTATATAAATGTATTATGACTAGTATGTCAACCACAGTTATGTGGTGAAGTGCAAGATTTTTGTATCTAAAGATCATGGAGTTAATACCCTGCGTGTTATACTTAACCATGAAAATGTAGAAAGAGAAGCTGTTACTGGTTAAGAAAATTGTCCAGGAAAGCTGGGTAGGTAAGTTGGCAATTGTACAGAAACTAGTAAAGAGTTGATAAATATTATAAAATGGTGTCAAATCCTATTATAAAAATGATAAGATAGAATGTTATAATTACTCTTCTGGTGTGAGATCAAAAATTGGAACAAACCAGTATTTGTACAGTCAATCATGTTCATACTAAATTACAAAAATGTAGTAGTGTTCAAATTTTTCTGCTGATAACTCATACTCTTGATTTTAAACAGGAAATGATAACAATTTTGTCAATAAACTACTGTAGTAAAATCAAAGTCTTATAATTTTCATGTTTATCATTTCAGTGGAGAAACAGAAAGAAAATGAAGCATCTGATCGTAGTCAAAAAAAGAAAATTGGTAATTTATATATTATATGAATAATATGGTATAGTAACTTAAATTTTACCCTATATCTGATGATGTAGCGCTTGGTGTAGTGATTTTGTGTGATGATGAAAGTCACATTCAATTGCAGTCTTCTCTCAAAATAAACTTTTACTGGACCAAATGAACGTTTACTGGACCTAAAAAATTCATAGTGACACTCGCATTATAAGAGTCACTGGACTGGTGACCATTTTGGTGAATTTTGTCCAAAGTCCATGACCAGTATTCACATATTGTTTGTTTTATTTATATATTTTCTATTTACAGAAAGACAAGAAGAAAAATTAAAGAATAATAACAGAGATCTATCAATGGTATGATGTTTACAATTTAATTAGGATTTTTATAAATACTTGAATTTCAAAGCTAATCTGAAGTCCCAATATTTTATCCTATAAATTTAATGCAAAAATTCAGGCATTGTTTTAAATTTGTAGACATTTTAGAGTTTATTAAGTCAATCCAAGTCATAATTTATTAAAATAAAAAAACATTTATAAGTTGTGATCTTATCACATATGTTTCACACTTCTTACATTCCAATTTTATTATACCCCTGCTTCGAAGAAGAGGGGGGTATACTGTTTTACCCTTGTCCGTGCGTGCGTCCATCTGTTACAAAATTTCCGTCGCAGTTTTCTCAGCAACTATAACATGCAGCAGCCTAATACTTTGCATATAATATTGCTTCATACCATAGTCCCATGTGGTGTAAAGCGATTTCATGCTCCTTGCTCATCTACTTCCTGTTTGTCGCTTATTTTTAGATTTTTGCGGGGGTATCACTAGTGAGCATTAGCTCACAGATTTACTTGTTTAATTTTATTTTAATTATATTTAATTTTATTTTTTCAAAAAACAACAAAAAATAAACAAACGTTTTATGTTTTAAACTTTTATTTTGGAAGCAAACTGGTTCAACTTGCTTATTATGTCTGTTATCTATGATATATTCTATTGACATAATGGTTATTAGTCACTTTTTCATATCAGCTGTTAGTGAATATATTGATGGTTAGGGACATTATAATGGGCTATATATTTATTTCAGGTAAAGATGAAGTCAATGTTTGCTATTGGTTTTGCATTTACAAGTTTACTTAGTATGTTTAATTCTATGTAAGTATTATTTTTCTTGTCATATACTACAATGTAGTTAATATGTTTTAGTTTGATTGTGAAACAAGTTATTAGGTCAGCTTTCTGTTAATAAACTATTAGGATAAAGTTTCTAACAAAAGAAGATGTGATTGTCTCTGAATATGCTACAAAGTGACGTCAAATGGTTACAGTTCTAATGTTGTAAACACTAAGCCAAACATTTTCTCATGTTTTCCTCATTCAATCTTGAATAATGAAACAACACACAAAATGGAAAACTATTTTGAACTCACTTACGTTCAAACGTTCTCTAGAAAGCCCGGTCATAGCCTTATATATGTTATAAAAACTTTCTATCTTTAGTTTTTTGCTTCAAGTACTTAAATTAACAAAACTTTGAGAAACTAAGTTATTTGTCTATTTGGACATAAAAACTATTGCTAGTTTAACTATATTTTCAGAAGGGGTTGTAACATGCTTTCTTCTATGGGTAATGTTTAGTTGAACTTTAATTGACATACAGTGACATCACGTACTAATATAACTTTAAGAATTGACATCCTAAGTGACGCCCACAAACTAATAAAATAACTAAAACTGTTTTCAGATCAATTCAGAGATTTTTGTAAACTTTTGTTGATTCTGCCATCACTTACAGCTGATCATTGGTCAGGTAAAGTCAATGTTGACAGGAGAGTTATAGCAAGGTCACCAGATCCTGTTGTAATACCATGCTTGATATCTCATTTAATGAGATTGTATTGATGTCTTTTCTATATTTCTAGATTTGATGGTCGAGTTGTTGCTAAGTTACCATTTGTACCTATCTCATTTTTACAAGGAATATCACATAGAAATTTAGCTGGTGAAGATTACACTGATTGTTCATTTATATTCTTATATATACTTTGTACAATGTCTATCAGACAGGTATGTATTCCTGGTGTACTCATGGCACCAGCAAATCCCTGGTTTATTGATGTTGAGTCTATTCTTTTTCATTTCCTGACTTCCCATTTTGATTAAAAGTTTCTTAAAATAATGAATTATCAAATGTACTCATTCCAAGTTCATTAAAATAAGCAACACAGTTCATGTAATTTAAATCAAATGGTTTTCTGAGAGTTAGTATAACTGATAATTGGTGAGATTTGTTTGGGTGGCATATTTTCAATGTCTTTTACTTATACAGTCAAACCCCTCTAAACCAGACTTGCTCTGGACTGAGAAAATAATTCCGGTTAGGAGATTTCTGGAATACAAGGCATTTACATTCTGACCATATGATTTAACATATTTGTTTGATGGTACACCTACATTGATTATGTATTAAGTGCTCACATTACCTGGTAGTACATGTATTTCAGGATGAATAATTGAGTTGTACATACATTAGTAGATCAATATGTCCTGTCTGTATATATTATCAGTCATGCCTTTGCCCAGTGAATTCTGCATACATTTGCATAAACATTGTAAATACATGTATATCAGTTTTTACTTGTATTTCAGAATATACAGAAAATGTTAGGACTTGCTCCATCAAGAGCTGCCAGTAAACAAGGTGGTGGTTTCTTTACACCTCCAACACAGATGTCAAAATAATTATAATAGTGAAATAACAATAGAATAGTTATTCTCAGATCAGTGGTTCAACACAATATGTCAGTCATTGTTTTACATTTACAACTTGTACTTATTTGTTTACTTGACTATCCAAGCTATAAGTACAGCCACGATACTCACCTTATCATAGTGTTAGTTTCTTAATATAATTAGACATAGCCAATCATGTTGTGCCTGAACAGTCCATAGTCTGGATTACCTCCCCCTTACCACTATCATTGGCTGCAATGGCAGGTCAGGCAAACCGTAATAATGGCGGCTCCTCAGTTATTATTCAGGTATTACGTTTTCTTAATCTTGCATGATCATTTGCTGACAATAGTTACTTTAGTTAGAGTTCAGTACTATAAAGGTCATTTGATTTTTTTTTATTATGCATATATTTAGCTAAAGATTAACAAAAACATGTCTCAAGTGAACACAATTCAGACTTAGATTAGTCTCATTAGAATTTTGGATACTTTATTTAGCATAAATGTAACCGAACAACTAAAAAAAGGAATCCACTGTAATTCCTGTACAATGATCCTTTGATTTAAGCCTGTGTAGTGAAGAAATGTTCATTTGGAAACATAATTATCCAATACCTAATTCCATGGGTGAAAGTTTTCCGTATTTTGACGGAATTCCGTATTTTCGACGGCTGCCAAGGCCATTTTTCCAATTCATGTAAATCCGTTGAGAAATTTGAGGGGGGGGGGTAGGGGGTGAGGGTGTCAAAATCGGTGTTTGGCTATCGTAATCACGAAAAAGGGAAGTAATTTTGACGGAAATACGGAAGTTACCAATGTCAGTGACGCGTTAAAATGTATCTAATAGCATGCGTCATTTGACGTAACTTTTTCAATTTAATTTAACAACGGTACACAAATATAACCTGCTAAAAATAACTATGACGGAATTACAAGTCATTTTTTCGGTGATCAGTAGATCACTAAATACGGCTTTTAATAGCATACGACGCAGGCATTTGGTTACGAGGTATCAATTTAAAATAGTGATCTTGTCTTATTACTTTACTATTTGTCTCAAATCGTCTTTATATTTCATTATTAACCAGCGATTGAATTCAATTTAATCCTTTGTTTGGTTACAAATTTACACATGTTTGACATTGTTAAGATGTGTTTTTTCTGGCGGCTTTTTTCACACTCTTTGATGTTTTATTACACAGCAATGTCTTAAATGCAACGTCTCAGTGTGTCATAATAGCGTTAAGTTTGATTTAATTGTTTATATAATTAGTTATGCTTAAAACAAGAATAACCTAGTTTTTTTAATTGTCCGCTAGATTATAATGATCAAAAGAAAATGATCGATTAAAACAAATATTGGCAAATGCAGATCGGCATGTTCCTTTGTTTACATTCACCTACTTTTAAAATAGCACTGTCTTTAAATTGTTTACTTTTAAACAGTTTAAATTGGTTATTTTATACAACTTTACGCTCGGCGATTTCTTCAGAAATGTCTGCGATTTTTAATGAATTATTTCAAACCCTTGAACTCAGACATTTAGAATACACAAAATATTTGTAAATCAGCGATTCCCTGATGTAAATTTGCAGAATTAATTCTTAAAAAACGACTATTTTCAACACGTTTCCATGTGCACTTTTTTAAAAAAATCGGCAAATTTACGTACGAAATCCTTTTTTGAGGTAATCGTGTGGTGGACAAAGCCATGTTAAATTTGTAAATAGTTGATTTTTGTTCAATTATGACTATGTGCAAAACAAACCAACATTTTTATAATGCAGCTCATATTTGATATAAATGGGTTAGATAGTCATATAAGTTAGTTATAACACTGACCCTTGAAAACTTCAAATGACCCTCGAAAAAATAAAAATAGGGGTAAAAATGACTCTTAAGTTTTAAAGATTGCAGAAACACAGATATAGTAATGTTTACTACATATTAAGGCCACTACTTCTTTTATATAAATTGGTTTACAAAACCGGCGACCGAAAATTTCGTGAAAATGGAAAAAAATGAAAAACACCAGTTTTTGTTGTTGTTCCGACCGACCAAAAAATCGACGAAAATAAAAAAAACCAGACCGATTTGGGGAAAAACACTCTATTTTGAGAGTAAACAAAATAATAAAATGCCACAGAAAAATAATCGTCGAAACAAACATTTTTTCAAAGACAATTTTTTGGCACTCGACCAAGAAGTTTTATGGAGTAATTCAATAATTTGATGTCTAAATATCAACATTTATCACTATAACTTAACTAAAATTGTAACAAAACAGTCATGTTAACATACGTCATAAGCAATGATAAAGACACAAGCCTCTGTTCCTTTGTTCTTTTTAATCCTAGAAATTCTATCTAGTTTATATTTAATTACAAAATGAATACGTAAATGCAATGCACTTTAACTTAAACACCGAGTTTAACACATGATACACCTTAAATTGATTTGAAATCAGACTCAGTTGAACAGTGACGTCGACTTAGTGTCTACATCAACTCTACTCAGCTCTGGATACGTGACGTCATATGTTCCCCTGCTGTGTTAACACTACTACTGATGACAAACAGGTAATTAAGACAGGGAAGAAGATTTCACATTCTACTGTTAATACACCAAAATACTCAAACAGTCTCATTTAAATTAAAGCTGTATTTTGCATAAGACCAAAAGGTTAAGTCCATTTTCGTTTAAGGGGTGAGCAGATTCTAATTGCAATCTTCTGGATAACTTAGGGTATATTAGCATGTTGCAGTTCTTTCTTATTTAGTCTAAAGCATAATTTGCCCAAATGACAAGCCCGTATTTATGCACTCAAAAGTCAACAGATTTGGTCCATTATTATTTTATAGGGGTACTGACTATAAAATCCTCATTCATGATGACTTAAGTACTCTGAGTAGTTGTTTTTTTTTGTTGAGTCAATCCCGTATTTCACAAATAATATTTTAACTTTATTTATACTCCAAAAAAGTCAACAGGACTGGTCCATAATTATTGTATAGGGATGCTGGTACACATTTTGGATGACTTAATTATATTGAGCAGTTGTATGTTGTTGAGCATATCTCTTTATAATTTACCCAATAACATTGAGACTTTACTTATACACCAAAGTTAACAGGTTTGGTCCATGATGATGTTAGCAGAACTGATTCTAAATTTATACAGTAATCTTGGAAGTTTTAAATTGAATGTTCATATTGTATAATCAGCATATGTATAGATTAAATAGACAAATTTGTTTACATTCAAAATTTCTAATATTATGAGTCTTGGAACTCGGGTGTCATTTTGTCAGCTGGACAACATGTGAAACAAGATTTGAGTAACAACATAGGCATTACCAATGTGTATGTAATTTAATACATGGGTCTGTTTGCCAAAAGAGCTGCCATTGATATAAAATTTTGTAGCAATATATTGAACAATAGTTATTGGTGATACATCAAAATATCAAGTCAGACAAGGAGTGTAATAGAAGCTGCTAGAACTTATTTTTTTTTATTTATTTACTTTAAATTTGTTAAGGTTATATTTTCAAATTTTAAAATATGTATGTTCCTTATCATCAACATCATCTCCTGTGACAAATACTTACTAAGTCGAGCATGCTGTCTCTGACAGCTCTTGTTCTGTTCTTAGTGCAAAATAAGCATGACATTGGTCTGTGAAAAAAATATTTTACATGCAATCAGAAAGCAACTAGATCATTCAGCAACCTGCTGCCAAAAAAGACTTATCTATCAATTTCACTTGCAAAGTGGATTGAAATTATTCTCTGTGTACATTCAACTTGGTCTTATACACTAACTTTAAATGATTTGATGGCATGTTTAAGAATTAAGATAGTTATATACCATACAATTTGTAATTTGAATGATGAGGGGGTCAAGTTAAGAACTTATGAAGTACTCATGAGTACCAAAATGCTTAATATATGTACATAGATATTTTACTCAGAAGTCCTGAAAGTTCCTGCTAGCTTCCATGAATGCTTGATTTTACTGCTTTATTTTGCTTCTACACTGTCAGCTTTCGGGGGCCTCCGGCCCCCTGACCCACGCCAAGGCGTTGCCCTGGACCCACCGGGGGTCCTAGCGGCCCCCTGGCCCCCAGCATTTTCTTCAGTATTTTCAGTTTTCACAACTTTCACCCATGTAATTCATTACATCGGGTGCGGCCATTATCATGCTTTGCCTGACAGACTTTTACCTGTCTAAGTATGACTGGGAACCAGACAAGAACAGTTCCTTGCATGGATAGGTCATTATTGGTGTTCAGTGATGGACAACTGGAATTGGAACTTAAAATTGTTTGATATTTCTGTTTAAATACTGTGAGGTTTGAACAATAGGTTTCTTGTTGTCATGTTTTTTTCACAATGCTGAAGTGTTATGTTAGTATTTAACCTTATATTATATGGAAACCACTTCATTTTGTATATTATACAATATCTTGTATTCATTTAATTCAAACTTGTACTTTATTTATTCAGTCTTATATGTACATAAACTTGTGTCCATTAAAATGTATCTACAACGTCTGAGCTGTTGGTTGATTTCTTTTATTTTTTGGTTGGGTTTAACACTGTAGCAACACATTGCATAGGTATTATCTTGGTGGTCAGTCAACCGACTCACTGTTCCTGAAAAGGCTAAATCTCTGGATTTAGCTGTTAACCCGAGGTGCGTTCAACAATGCAAGCGCTCGGGGCGACATCGAGCGCCCGCGTTCTGAACGCGCGCGTGCGCACGCGTGCGCTCGCGATACAGGTCGAGAGGTGTTTCGCTTATAAATTGTTATATAAAATCCGGTAAATACCGTTTTGTTTTGGTACCGGTACTCAAATCGGTACATTGAAAAAAATATAGCAGATTTAAAATAACCAAATACGAAATATCCAATGCTTTAATCTCAAGCCTTCTGTGTATTTATCGTATTTCAAAGGGATTTACATCGATCTAAACTTCAGTTTAGTATATCATATAAGCTAAGGTGTCAGATGCTGAATATTATACATGTGCCGCATAAATGAAATTTGTTTTCATTTTATCACGACCATATCTAAATATAAAAAAAATATATCAAAGAATTTTACTGAAAAGTGGACGCAAACTTGTGTGTTACTTGTTCCACATAAACTACCCACGCAATGCATGTGATTTTTATAGCGAGCGCTCGCCATTCTGTACACAAACGGTCTGACTGACCGATATCTTCACCTTCTTCTATTTATAGAATGAGCGCTCGCAGTCGTTCAGTAACAAAACAATTCGCGAGGCGGGCGCTCGAGCGAGCGCCCGCATTGTTGAACACACCTCAGTTACTAGGCAACTGAAAATCAAACCTGCATGATTTAGAATTAATGGTAGGTGAGAGAATAGCTGTAGAAATTATTTCATGACCAAACTCCATGAAAGATTGCCCCACCTGGTAATTGAAAAATACGACCTTTCAATGACTATACTTGTGGGCTACAACTATGGCAGCCAGGCAGACCCAAATATTTCTAACAGGCAGTAATGAAACAAGAAGTAAAACAAGAGGTCCGCTGGGCGGGGCATTATATGCCCGTGTGCTGTCCCATATGAAGTACCGATGCCCTTGACTTATGACCATGGGAACTCAAAATAATTAGGTCACATCCTTGACTGGAGGGCTTTCCAAAGCAAAGATTTCATGAACTTAGGTACAGCTGTTTGCGAGTTATCACCGGCAAAAAGTTTCCAATATGACCTTCCATCGACCTTGATTTTCAACATCAGGGCCTCAGAACCAATAGGGCACATGGGCCATCCACTCATAAAATTTTGTGAACCTGGGTAAAGCTGTTGTTGAGTTATGGACCGAACAGTCTTTTATATGATGTCCCAGTGACCTTGACCTTTGACACCTTGGCCTCGGATTTAATGGGGCACATACTTGACACAAGGGCTATCATATTTAAAGTTTGGTAAACCTAAGTAAATCAGTTGTTAAGTTTCCTCTGGACAATGTTTTTCCATAGTATGAAGTTTCTGCTACATTGACCTTTGACCCCGAAACCTCAGAACCAAAAGGGCACACCCTTTACACAAAGGCTATTTACACATAAAATGTCAATCTGTTATTGAGTTATTGTCTGGACAAAATTTTCCAATATGAATCCCTTGACCTTTAACCCGGAGCTCCAGGACCAGAAGGGCACACACTTCACACAAAGGCTATCTCCACAAAATTTTTTGTAAACCTATGAAAAGTGGTTGTTGGATTATTGCTGGGACAAAGTTTTCATAACTTATGTCCCAGTGACTTTGACCCTTGGGTCTTAAAATCAATAGGGCACACTTCTACAAAAGGGCTATCCATGCATAAAATTTAGTGAACTTGGGTACAGTCGTTGATGAGTTATTGTGCGGACAAAGTTTTCATATTTTAAGTCCCAGTGACCTTTGACCCTGGGGTCTCAAAATCAATAGGGCACACCCTCTACCCAAGGCTATTCACACATAAAATTTGGTGAACCTAAGTGAATTGGTTGTCGAGTTATTGTCTGGACAAAATTTTCTTATGTCTTAGTGACTTTGACCCTGGGGTCCCATAGTCAATAGGGCACACCC
The DNA here is from genome assembly GCA_025267735.1 of Mactra quadrangularis. Lineage (NCBI taxonomy): Eukaryota > Metazoa > Mollusca > Bivalvia > Venerida > Mactridae > Mactra > Mactra quadrangularis. Next base: position 13,091,933 of record CM046311.1, read on the forward strand.
TCTACCAAAGGGCTATCCACACATAAAATTTGGTGAACCTAGGATCAGTCTTGAGTTATTGTCTGGGCAAGGTTTTCATATTTTAAGTCCCAGTGACCTTGACCTTTGACCCTGGGGTCTCACAATTAATAGGGCACATCCTTGACCCAAGGGCTATCCACAAATAAAATATGGTGAACCCAAGTACAGTCTTCGTTATCATCTGGACAAAGTTTTCATATTTTAAGTTCCAGTGACCTTTGACCCTGGGGTCACAAAATCAATAGGGCACACCCTCTACCCAAGGGCTATCAGCACATAAAATTTGGTTAACCTAAGTCAATCGGTTGTTGAGTTATCATATGGACAAAGGTTTTTCCATATATTAAGTCCCAGTGACCTTGACCTTTGACCATGGGGTCTCAAAATCAATAGGGCACTCCCTCTAGCCAGGGGCTATCCACGTGTTAAATTTGAAGAACCTAGGTACATCATAACATAATACGTCCCGATTTAGTACAATAAATTATTTCACTCAAGTGAAATGTTACTCTGATGGTCAAAACCACCTACTTGAAATTTCAATATTTATCAAAAACCACATTCTTAAACAAGACGAACTAAAGTTTTATATTTTATTATTTATTTATAAAAATATGTATACAAATTTGTAATAATATTATAATACAACTTATGAAGATAAAGTCTCCATTAAAAAGGTTCCATAACAATAACAAGAGGTTCACTGGGAAGGTCCTATAGTTTACTAACATAAACAGGATCAGGTTCATTTTGATACTCTTATTAGATTCTTTTTTAAAAGTAAACGTAAGCAGAAATCTAGCTAACACTTACTGAACTTAAAATAAAACAAGAAATGTAATGTGGAAACCACATTAAAGCCGTATTTAAAAACTGTAACGCAAAAATTACAAAGGGAAATAATCCATAATACAAGCAGGTAGAATTGTGGTTACTTTCTAATTCTGTTCATCACATGGTATGTTATCATTGTATGAAGTTTCATAAAGATCTGACAATAAATGGCAGAAATATAAGGAAAAGAAAAACTTAAACACAATTGTTAACGACACCAGACAACCGCCCACCCATGTTTTGCCCAACTATTAGCCAAATTGTTTTGTTGAAAAATCAGGCTAATTAGTGTACTGTTTTGAGGATTGAACAAATAGATAACAAAAAGTGAGGAAATAAATGAAATAATATGCTTAGTTTTGATAATCTAGATCAAATTGATCCACTTTCTTTGTCTTGCATAATTTCTTGCATGTTTTTTTCCTTCGTTTTACAAGCAAGTAAGTTGATTTTCAAGCCATTTTATCACTTAAAAGTTACCTGATCATTTATATATTATTAAACTTGGGACCAGGCCTTGTATTCACAAAAAATCTCAACTTGTTTTCATTCTTACTTGATTAATATCATACTTCTGAAGGGGTAAGTGATGTTATTAATTGAATATTAACTCAGTATATGTTATTGAATAGATATTGAGAAAACTTCTCCAGTGTTTGAGAGAAAATTGAGTTTTGAGAGAAAAACTTATTATAGTATTTATTTGTGAATAGTTATTGAACAGAAACTTTAATTATTTGAGTGAAAACTGAGACTTGAGTATTTTTGTGAATCTCTGGCCAAGGCATTATATGCCAGTAGGGATTGCTAATATCTCACAACTTTTTAACACTAAATACATGAAAATAGAAAGTCAAGTTATCAACCAGACAAATATTTCTCCACAAACAAGACATGCCATTACATAATACAACCCAACTAAAGTCAGACATATGATATAATAATGAAAATAAATTGAGACTTGCATAGAAATCATTAACATTGTTTAACAGTAAACTAACAGGTATATAAAAAATGTATATACATAATTATTTATCACATTGAAAATTACATATTGTATAATTGAAGTAAAAAATATACATCTATATAAAACCTTTGCTCCTAAGTTTTCAGTTTGACCTTGTATATTTTATTAACCCAATCAGATATATGTATACAAATACAACCCACAAAAATTTATATAATACATATAATTCAACCCACTCGTCTATAGAATATCCAAAATTAGTTGCCCAACCATAACATTTTTAAAACAAGTATAAACACATTAATACAAAAAATGTACTTTATTAATAGTGGCTGAGTCACACATTCACAAATGATGTTACATGGTAGGTATAGTAAAGTAAGGTAATGATGATGCAAAGATACCCAGCTATGGCAGATTAACTTGGGATTCATATGGATTGCTATGAAATCTGACCCCAGCTATGGCAGATTAACTTGGGATTCATATGGATTGCTATGAAATCTGACCCCAGCTATGGCAGATTAACTTGGGATTCATATAGATTGCTATGAAATCTGACCCCAGCTATGGCAGATTAACTTGGGATTCATATAGATTGCTATGAAATCTGACCAGGTTTTATCATGTGTAAATGTGTCATCCAGGCATAATACACGATGCATATTAAAGTTAACATAATAACAAACACCTTTATTTGGCCATCATTAAAGGTAATAAATGTGTCTACATATATACATGTAAGTATAAAAAATGGCATAATTGAAATCTATGGCAAACATAAATATACAAGTTTTCTCTAAAATAATATTCAATAAAACACTTAACATAACACAGTAGAAGATATTTATAACTATTTTAATAGTTTAAAATGTTTGGTACTGATGTTCAGGTTTAAAAGACCAAAGTGAAAAAATTAACAATGCAGATCTCATACAAGAAAGGTAACAAGCAAGATGAGATAACCTACTAATTTTAATTTCAATTAAAATCTCAAGTACTTTCTTTAAAACTTTGTTATATGTTTTTACATAAGGTATTCAAAGACCTTTTCAGATACAGACAGACATAATATATATCCACCATTATCAAGGACACTTATCCAGCAACAATATGAACACAATATTAAAAATCTGATATCAAAAATAAGTATATATATATATATATATATACTAACAGTCTATAACAACCAATGCATAGTATAATATAAATAAAGGTAAGTGCATAGATTAACATTGCTACAAGTTGTAATACCCTCCATACACAGTACAATAAACTGTAACATTGGAGGTAAACAATTCAGGGCACTAGACAACTTTTGGGGACAGGTACCCATACCCTCAGAAAGGGAATTTTGCGTCATTTCAAGACAATATGGGGAATTTTCAGTCAACTCTTAAATGCATACAGTTGTTACTCTAAACACTTCTACCATTGATTTGAATAGCTAGAATAGATTGTGACTGTAGAATGACAAATAAAACAAATGGGCCCATATTCGGCCCCAAATATGCCAAATGAGTGCCCAGCGATTACATGTAAATAGGCTTTTGTAGTCAACAAGTCATACATATAGTCAACATTCACTCTGTAAAAAATTACTGTAAGCAATGGGTATTAACACAATTGTTACATACAAACAGAAATTATTTGAATGTCAGTTCAAAACTTAACAACATACAACTTGACATGATATGACAAAGTGAAAATTCGAAATGTGTACAAAATAGTAAACCAAGATTCTCTGCCATGGATCATACAAGTAGCTATTTATATAGTACCTATTTTACAATATTTATGTACAACAGGGCTTGAATTTAAGCTCACATACTCGCAAAATGCAAGTTGATTTTTAACAAGAGCTGTCAGAGGAGACAGCATGCTCGACTCAGTAAGTGTTTGTCACAGGAGATGTGGTTGATGATAAGGAACATACATATTTTAAAATTTGAAAATATAACCTTAACAAATTCAAAGAAAAAAAAAGAAATAAATAGAAAACTATAAGTTCAAGGGGGATAACTCTGAAAAAATGTATAAGGAGTTATGAATCTTGTCACATGAGATGTGGTTGATAATAAGGAACATATATCTAAAGTTTGAAGTCAATACCTGAAGAAATAAAACAGTTGCAGTAAAAACAAACATTTTTAAAGAAAACTCTAATTTCAAGGAGAGATAATTCTGAAAAAAAAATATATTTGGAGTTATGAACCTTGTCACATGAGATGTGATTGATAATAAGGAACATATATTTAAAGTCAATACCTAAAGAAATAAAACAGTTGCAGTAAAAACAAATATTTATTAAAGAAAACTATAAGTTCAAAAGGGATAACTTTGAAAATAATGTATACGGAGTTATGAACCTTGTCACATGAGATGTGGTTGATAATAAGGAACATATATTTAAAGTTTGAAATCAATACCTAAAGAAATAAAACAGTTGCAGTAAAAACAAACATTTTTTAAAGAAAACTAAGTTCAAGGGGAGATAATTCTGAAAAAAATGCATTCGGAGTTATGGAGTTATGTGGTTGATAGAAAGGAACATATATTTAAAGTTTGAAGTTAATATCTTAAGAAATAACAAAGATACAGAAGAAAGTATTTTACTGCACAAAAACTTTAATCTGTGCACAAAAACTTCAATCAGTTCAAGGGGAGATAATTCTTGAAAAAATGTGTTTGGAGTTATGGACCTTGTCACATGAGATGTGGTTGATAGTAAGGAACATATATTTAAAGTTTGAAGTTAATATCTTAAGAAATAACAAAGATATAGAAGAAAGTATTTTACTGCACAAAAACTTTTAATCAGAAGTGTGGACGCGGACGCGGACACCGACGCTGGGGCGAGTAGGAGAGCTCTACATTACTTCGTAAAGTCGAGCTAAAAATGCGAGTAACTTTTATTTTGACTCGCAAATTTTCAGGAGTTGAAATCGACGAAAAACATTACTGTCCTAACTACTGAGGCCCAGATCAGCATTGAAACGGCTAGATAGATCTATAGTATTAAAGATTCACTAAAAGAAAATGTTCAATATTCATTGGCTATCCCACAATAACGCCCTTGTTCTATCTACAGTTAAATATAATACTATGTTGTTTTTATATTGCATATACATGTATGAATAGTAATTATGAATGCTATTAAAATTTGGAGAAAAAATGCTAATGATTTTTTTCATTTTGGGAGTTTAAATAAAAACAAATCGCAAAAATTTGCAAGTCCATTTTTTATTAAAATTGAGCCCTGATGTACATGTATCAGATACAGTGTATCAATGTCATCAAACAACAAATCTACCTTACAATAAAAATATGAACAGTAGTCAACTACGTGACGAGAAGATCCTCAGACAACAAGTTCAAATGTTAAGGGTTCTATTCTCTGATGGTAACAAAATCAAAATAAATTTGATAATAAAACATTTTATATGAACATTCCCCATCCTACTGCAGAACCAATTAGGCCATAGTTAGCTACTGGTAAAAGTAAGTACAGTTAAGTCTCGATTATCCGAAATCGGATCGAACGAATAACATGGATCATCCAAAATGCTTCCTCGGTCCCGAACATTTTGCTATATAACGTATAGTAAAAAAGTCCATTTTATCCAAAATGGATTATCCGAATATCATGGATTATCCGAACTAAAATTTTGGACCCTACGTTAAGAAATTAATAGATTTTCACACCTTTTATCCGAAGGCGGTCAACTCTGAGGATAGGTAAGTCCCCTTATTATTGAGACGTAGACAAAAGGGCGCGAAAAACATATGCACATGTATATTGTATATTGTAAAGACGTGTCATAATCGATATTAATTTTGCAAACCGTTGAATGTAAATTGTCTTAAAATAGTTAATACAGTTTAAGTTAACTTGTGTTCACTATTAAATTGACATTATTAAAATTATTGTTTGTTTTCTGATTTTTTTTATTTGAATGAATGCCGTAAAATATCAAAGTTGAAAGTGTTCAGTATGTTTTTGCATGCCTTTAAATTTGTCCTTATTTCGTTAAAATTACAAATAAAATTTACGTATATAAGACAGGTAATTTCTGACTAAATCATTCTATTCTCGTAAATCACCTCCTTCTTAAAAACTATTGACTTTATAATGTGACGACAACGACTCAATGTTATTCGTCAGTGACTTAAACCATACCTTCCGTTGTTGGAATCAATATTATTCGTTCGTGACTTTAGCCTCAACCTTCCGTTGTCTTAATGTTTATTGTTAATGTTATGTGTTTAACGTATACATAATTATTTGTTAGTTTTATAGATGTGATTGTGTATGTGTTGTAAATAAAATATTTTAAACTACATGCTAGTTTGCTTGTTATTTTTTATTATACCATTTCTTTATCTATGAAGACGTGTATTACAGAATTTATGACGTCATCAACTTCACACAGAACGTTGAAGTCAGATTTAAGCTTTAAATCACTTCGAACTAAGAAAAGACACATACTAGCAAAGATTTTGATCTTTAATCACATAGAATCAACACAACCAGGGAGTTTTAAATGTAGCAGCAAGTTATACCATGTATAAACATACAAAGTATTAATGAACTTAACTTATATTAAGTCATGTTGGATATTAATTTCCAAGACCTTCGAAACCCACTTTATCCAAAATCCCGGATTATCCCAATTATTTTTTCGGTCCCTACGAATTTGGATAATCGAGGTTTAACTGTATTTTGTATTTGTTCAAAGCTTAGGTGTAGAAATCTTAACCTCATGGAGAACAGTGAATACTGAATAGGTCTACGACTGTCATGCTATGATTAATACAGCTATTTGGATCTTCAAAAATGCTACTATTAAATAGTAGGGCTGCAACGATTCGATTCGATACATCGAAACTCGATTGCAAGGGCGCCGATTCGATTTCGATTCGGGACCCGCGAGTTTCGATTCGATACTGACTTTTAAACATGTTTACATAAGTTATAACGATAAAAGCAAAGGCTCACCTAAATGACAAAGTACGTTGACAGTGAAACTGGGGTTATCTTTGTTACATTTCTCTAAAGTTTCCAATACGATTTAAGTAGCATGAAAACTCTGTTCCAAATATTTATTGACAGTATATGCCCCAACGCTACGCAAATTGGGTCGGTGTGATTGAATTTTACCTGCCAAGTTTTGATGTTAGTTAATTCAAATTTCAATATATTTGCCAACAAAGCGTAGGTTTATGTTAAATGTACAGTAGAACTGTATCTTTCTACAATTTATGCTCCATGCTGTTTATACTTTTTTAGTCGAAATTACAGTTATAATACATTTTCGCGAACTTTACATTCGTACCCAAACCATTTCGTACTTGAAAAAAGCAAATATTAATTTAGCAGATTTTCGAGTTTCGTGTTATCAAATTTCAGTAACACTTTAAGTTAGTCCATATTATTTAGTTTTAAGCTCAAATTAATGTATAAATGCATATTTGAAGTAAATTATATTAATAAATGAATCGAATCGAAAAAAATCGAATCGAAAGAAAAAGTATCGAATCGCATCGAATCGACTTTCCTGTGAATCGTTGCAGCACTATTAAATAGTATTTAGAAATCAAGCCCCACTATTGCCCCTTAACATCCCATGCTTGTCCTAAATTTCAAACATTGATTTTTAACAAAATTTCTTTATCTTATGGATGCGAGACAAATAAAATTTACACATTTTGACATTGATGTTTGGTCAGTTATAGCTTGAAACACATAAGGCCACAACAAGTTGATGATATGTTCGAAAGATTTTTCTAGAAAAATCTTAATTCAGTTGCTTTATATAGCAGTTTGACCAAATTTCTATGAGCGAACAAGGAAATAAAATCATATTTTTTGTAAAAACTGTCAGAATTAAGGTGCTAAAGAATTCATAGAACATATGATCAATTCGTTGTGGCCTTAAAACTAAAAATGGTAACTAAAATTTGATCTTTTAAATTGAGGAACTATCAAAATCCCATTTTGATGGAACTTTGTCACTTTCTTCACTTTTACTGGACGACGGTTCACTGTCAGAATCAGGAAGCTGTTTAATTGGTTTAGCAACTTTAGCGTGCATAGTTGAAGAGGAAATGGGCGGAGATTCACAGACCGGTTTACTCTCAATGGTTTCATTTGAGCTTAGAAATTTATCAGAATCTGAAGTACCGGTAACATCAACATCATCATCTTCACTAACAGGTTCATTGTTTGTTACATTGTAAGACTTTACATCACTATCATTGACAATACAAACTTGTTTTAAACTATCACAATCAGAACTTGCTGAAGTGTTCTTACTATCACTTTCACCTGCTGTTCCATCAGTTTTAGGTTCAATCACAGTTTCACTGCTAGTGCTATCATTTGATTCCTTGATTGGATTGTCTACTCCACCCTCCACTAGCTTGAATTTAGTAAGTCCAGGGGGTGATTTACTTCCAGTAGGGGAGATAATCATTTGTTGTGGCTGAAAAGTTGTAAGGGGAGGTAATTGTGGTAATTCAAGATCCTCATTGTCTCCATTTTCCATTTCTAATTCTTTCATGAGATCAGCTAGTTTCTTGGCTTTACGGACTTCATTTTGATGTATAATTGTATATAAATGTTCTGTTAGCTGTTCCTTTAACTCAGATTTGTTATGTAAATCCATTTTGGCTGCAACATATTCATTTTCTGCTCTTTCAAATCTCTTCCTAAAATGTAGATAGATTTAAATCATTTAGTTAAGATGATTTAAAAAGAAAAGTTCTCCATAACAATTAATGACTTATATTATTTTACCTAGATATTTTTTTCAAATAGTAAAGTAACCAGGACTGGTGAAATCTTAAAATTGTTCACTTGTCCATCCTTGGCAATTGGTAAAGTTACTTGTCCGTATGAATATTATAGAATAAAATTATTGAAAAATCCACTTGTCCAAATTTGCTTCGGGACAACACGGACATTTGATTTTCTGGAAATGGTAAGTGAAATGGTATTGATGATTACATCAAATTTAAGTCTGTAATCAATTAAATACTAATTGAGAATGACTGTTGATTATCATCTATTCAGTCTTCAAGACAAACCTTCATTAGCATTGGACAAACAGTCCAGTGAAATGGAATTTTATACTGGACCAAATGAAACTTTACCGCACCAATATCATCTTAGTGTAAGTTGAAATATGCTGTTCATTATAACAACAGATAGTGATTTTTTATTAAATAATTTTTAATTGCGGTAGTAAAATGTAGGTGGAACATCCGACCACTCCATGTCTAGAAGTCACTGGACTGACAGATATTTTGGTGGACACGGTCCAGTGGATAAATTCAAAGACTGAATTGATTAAATGTATTTGATTTTAAATCGATAAGCATAACTGTTAACAATTACACACTCCCTAATGAGTGTTGGGTCACTAGTGTTCTCTATACACGATAAGTATTTCCATGTTAGAAACCTAGGTGGAGATCATACATAAACTGTTTGTCTTTAGCCCTGATCATTATTTCTATACATGTATAATGTTTATCTTACTGAGCTTCCATATATTCTCTGCTAGTTTCTTCTATCTTCCCTCGTATCACTTGTACATCTGCTGTTAGTAAGTTGTCTAAACGAAATAATTCTTTCTGAATGTGTTCTAACTTATGAGCTTCTTTTTTAGCTTTATATTTTCTGTGAAAATAAATACAATTGATGTTTATTGAAAATTGAAAAACAAACACAAACAGGTAAATGTATTAAAATTATTACATGTATCACCTTTCAAGAGATGAAGGATGTTCCGACCTTTTCAACCCAGAAAACAGAAAGGGGAACTTTTAATGTATCTTTGTTTAAGGACAGGTGTGATGATTTAATTTTTGAAACATGTCAATACCTTCCTATGGGTTCAACAAAAAGCTTTAATCTTCAAAGATATATAAACTTTGACCAAGTGTTAAACCAGAGAGTAAGATAACTCTAAATAGGTAAACATGAATGTTGTAATTACAATTCAATGTCTCATTTAAACAAGTCAAATTTCTATAAAAAGGTAAATCACTCACCTTTCTGTAATTGTCTTTGACAGCAGAAGTTTCTTCTGTTTATTTGCTTCCTCTATGGCTTTTTGTTGCTCACGAAATTTCTCCAGAGATTTGATTTCTCGACTGCAATCAAAAATGTGAAATATAGTGCTTTTATTTTGATTTTATGTAGGTTTTCTACACTTAAATCAAAGTGGTTACTTCATTCAAAGTAATTAACAGAACTGGCTCATCTAGGCAGAATGGTTTTGCTAGTACCATCTTAACATCTTACAAAAGTCAAGGAACTTTTTCCAACACAAAGGAGAATTAACATTAAGTAATGTCAACTTTTCATGAAAGGTTTGCTGTGTTGAAGTTAGGAAACAAAGTAAGATTACTGGATTAGAAGTTAAGCATTCTACCAACTACACTTTGGTCCAAACCTGTCAGTACTAGTACTTAATACCAAAACATGCCTACATCAAATACTATCAACATTTGCTCAAATTAATGTGAAATTAAAGAGAATGTATTAAAGTTTCACCCAGTATTGTTAAGGGAAGTTTGAAGGAACATTGTTACTCCATACCTATTGACAAAGCACTTAGTACTTAAAAAGGGAAATTAATTATGTTCATTAAAATTAAAGTGAAAGTTTAAAAGCTTCCTGAATTTAAAACTTGGTAGATCCTGATTTATAAGCAAATCTCAGTAATGGTCTTAGCTAAATGGTAATGAAAAGGGAATGAAGACATCCAAATAAGAATAATGGAAAGTGAAGCTGAAGGACAAGGACAATCAATTTTGTATAACATTGTTCCAAGCTGCCCGGCTAGCTCAGTTGGTAGCACACATGTCTACTGATCGAGGGGTCATGGGGTCGATTCCCGGGCGGGGCATATTTTCGTGGAGCTTGGTCATGAAATTCTTTCACCGGCCATTCTCCCTCCTACCAATGATCCTTAATTATGTAGAGCAGTTGTTAGTCACAGACGAAAGTATGCACATAGTAGTTGGTTAATAGCTAAATCCAGAGATTTAGCCTTTCCAGGAACAGTGAGTAGGTTGACTGACTGACGTTATATGACCTATACAATGTGTTGATATGGCGTTAAACCTAACAAAAACAAACAAAACATAAGATTGTTCCACTCCACAGTAAACACATCAGGTGAGCTCAGTTGGTAGCATGTCAGATAAGAATCCAATGGTTGCTGTCCCTAAATTCCTAATAGCAAGTAAACATATTCACATTGTAAATACAACAAATCATATTAAAGTCTTACTTCATAGCAGTCTCTCTGTCAAGTTCTTGTACAACTTCATCCTTGGGTTCTTGTTTCGGTTCCAATACAGCAAGATTGATGTTCATGGAGTCTAAAGGAGTTTCAACAATAGTGTACTCAGCCATATTTTCTTTCGGGATTTTATGACTTGGAGGCTGTAAAATACCAGAAAATATTACTACATATTTATAAAATCTGCATTATATTTTTAATGAATTAAAAATTGAATGACATCTAAACTTATTATACTTCAAAAGCTTGCATTACACAGAATAAGTTGATAATGACCTGTAAATGCACATCAATTATCCTTTTGCATACAAATACATGTACTTCATCAATATTTTGAGGCATCAGGGATGGGGTACTCATACTGAAGTATTATGAGTACAAGTAACACTTTTTCCAGTACTTGCCTGTACTCAGTACTCAGGAAAACATATTGTACTCGTACTTACTCAAGAACAAAATTTGAAATACTCAAGTACTGGGCCCATATTCACAAAAATAAATCTCAAACTCAGACTCAAACTCAGTCTTGAACTTAGACTGACTTCCCTGAGCAAATTTTCAAAATGGTATTCACGAACGCTTTCTGACCTAGACTCAGCTGAGATTAAAATTTATTTGATATAAGCGGCCTTTAACTATGATAAAAATGAAGCAAAATGACCGCCATTATTATTACATTATTAACTATTTTTATCTCTTCAGTAAAGTTTTGAGTCTACAATTTTTAGACTCAACATTTTAGACTCAGACTCAAGACTCAAAATTTTTGTGAATACCTTTTTTTGACATTTTGAGTCAGAGTCTGAGTCTAAAGTCTAAAACTACTTAGTTTTAGACTCAAAAAGCGATAGTGAATATGGGCCCTGGAATCCAGTACTCAACCCAGCCCTGTGAGGCATGGGCTCTTTATTCTAGCAAAAAGCACATACTGCTTGTTAAAACACCACTGATTCTAGTTGAGGCATTTAAAAGATGTTTCAGAAAAACATAGGAAATGTAATCAAACTCATACCTTTTTTTCTCTTGTAGAACCATTGTTTGATCTTTCAGGTCTATTGGTCGGATCTGAAATAATAAAAGATAACATTTACAAACAGGTCATTTTATGTAAAATTTTCATACATCCAACCATGCAAGGTTAAAAAGATTAAATTATCTTTTAGTCATATTAATGACAGACACTGACAAACTCAACAGTTTATTGCTGAACAGTAGGACCGGAGAAATTTTACATATTTTGATGAATTGAAAACCGTATGGATAAGATCAATTTTGAGCTGAACAGTTGGTCCAGCAAACCTGCAGACCTAGCAAGACCTTCTGGTTCTTTTTTTACAGGAGTTGTCCATTGATGACCCATGTTTGTCATGAGTTCACAAAGATTATTTTTTGAATATCAGGAATTATGCCATTTTTTGACGCGCAATAGAATCGAAGTTCATTTTGCTACAACCTATAACCTGTATTCATCAACCTAACCCTGTCATAACAATCAATTCCCAAACAAGAAAAAAGGACGGACGGACGGATGGACGGACGCACGCACGGACAAGGGTAAAACAGTATACCCCCCTCTTCTTCGAAGCGGGGGTATAATAAGACTGGGTCTATTATCTTTATAAATAAGCCTAGAAGAAATGCTGTCCTTTGAAGATGTAAAAGCAAGAAATAGCATTATACACCATCATCACTCCCTAGTTTTTGTCATAAAGAGTGACAAATTTTTTGTAGAGAGTGAAACCATTATGAAATGGCGAACTGCCCAAAATACTTAATGCAAGCTTAGCGCAAAACTGTCGTAACTCACTCTTTTTTTTTAAATTGGGTTACAACCATTTTGTGCTAAGCCCACGATTAGAACGCAAATACTCAGGAAGAAATTATGAAATTTGCTTTTCAGGCTGCATTGAAATCAGTAATGTGAAAAATCTTAATGTCAAACTCAAAATCAGACAAATATGACTGCAATAAAATCACTGGAGTGAGCATGCCTATTTTTTGTTTTATCTTTCTTTCTATAAATATACCTGTTTCTCGTATTCTCGCGGTTTCTCATATTCTCGTGGCGTAATAAAAATGGTCCGAACCGACGCACACGACGATTGGAAATATCCGAAAATACGTCAACTTTTTACTCTGATCAATATCAAACTCGCCCAAAGTACAAAAAACGACAAAAGACTGCTTGAAACCCTAATTATGAGTGAATAAGTGAATTATATTAGCAATTTTATATAAAAAACTTCATATTTCCCACCAAAATAACTGTTTTAACGACTCGTTTTTTGCAAAAGGCGACAACATCTTTTAAAGTAGGTCATGCATCATTATCACATAGATGCTTTGTCACACAAAGGTTAAACCCCAATAAATTCCACATTGTAGTTCAGAAAGTGTTCCACGCCAATTGAAATAAAAATCCAATTACACGATTATTGTTGTGCCTCATTTTGAATCAAAATTGAGCTGTGACCACTGAGTACCACTTAGATTTGGCACCTCAGCATGGGTTTTCAAGCTACACTGTGAGTTTCTGAGCATCTGTTGTCAGTAAGAAGAATTTGTATGAAAATAGACCACAATTTTCCATAGTTTTTTATGATTATTGCACTTAAATTGCCATTTTTTCATGCATATGTTAAGCCTGATATCTAATTTTCTTCATGCTCAGTACCATAGCACAGTTAAATGTCCGTTAGAATGTAAAAAAAACTCATTCCACAGATTCAAAAACTCGCCAAAATGTTTTATTTAGAGTGAATTTGGATATCTGAACTGAATTGTAGAATAAATATGTCACATAGTTACGAGCCTTGACCGCCAATCAAAAACCCACGAGAATATGAGAAAGCTCTTTAGTGATCCAGAGTAAAAGGTAATCATTTTAAAACGTCAAATTGACCTATTTATCCCGAAGTTTCGCTATTTTTGTTGCTTGTACATTGTAGACGAAAGTTTTGTGTATTTTTTGCAACAATATAGAATTAAGACATTCCTCTTATTTGTGCCTGATACCCAAGTATAGTCTTAACCCCACGAGAATACGAGAACACAGGATAGTTAAAATATTCATTTAAGCAATATACCTGTTTCTCGTATTCTCGTGGTTTCTCATATTCTCGTGTCGTAATAAAAATGGTCCGAACCGACGCTCGCGACGATTGGTAATATCCGAAAATACGTCAACTTTTTACTCTGATCAATATCAAACTCGCCCCAAGTACAAAAACGACAAAAGACCGTTAGAAACCCTAAATATGAGTGAAAAAGCCTATTAAATTAGCAATTTTATATGAAAAACTTCATAATCCTCCCCAGAATAACTGTTTTAACGACTCGTTTTTTGCAAAAGCCGTCAAAAGTAGGTCATGCATCATTATTACGTAGATGCTTTGTCACACAAAGGTTAAACCCCAATAAATTCTACATTGCAGTTCAGAAAGTGTGTTCCACGCCAATTGAAATAAAAATCCAATTACACGATTATTGTTGTGCCTTATTTTGAATCAAAATTGAGCTGTGACCACTGTGTTCTACTTAGCTTTAGCACCTAAGTATGGGTTTTCAAGCTAAACTGAGTTTCTGAAGATCTGTTGTCAGTAAGGAGAATTTGTATGAAAATAGACCACAGTTTACCATAGTTTTTTTTATAATTATTGCACTTAAATTGCCATTTTTTTAATGCATATGTTAAGCCTGATATCAAATTTTCTTCATTCTCAGTACCATGGCACATTTAAATGTCCGTTAGAATATAAAAAAAACTCATTCCACAGATTAAAAAACTCGCCAAAATGTTTAATTTAGAGTGAATTAAGAAATCTGAACTGAATTGTAGAATAAATATGTCACATAGTTACGAGGCTTGACAGCCAATCAAAAACCACGAGAATATGAGAAAGCTCTTCAGTGATCCAGAGTAACAGGTAATCGTTTTAAAACGTCAAATTGACCTATTTATCCGTAAGTTTTGCTATTTTCGTCGCTTGTACATTGTAGACGAAAGTTTTGTGTATTTTTTTGCAACAATATAAAATTAAGACATTCCTCTGATTTGTGCCTGATACCCAACTATAGTCTTAACCCCACGAGAATACGAGAACACAGGATAGTTTATAGGGATAAATCCCCCATCATGACCCATGGACCCTACATGTTCTGTGCTCATATGGGTCCTTGCATGGCTTATTTCAGCATTATCATTTATCAATGCTTAGGTACATTTAATTTCTGACTAACTTTTACATGATTTTATGGAATAATATGATCTTAACACTAATTGAGTACGAAATATATTGGGGCCGAACAGTTTCTGACTGAGATTAGCGCAAGAAATCTAAAAATTCTAGTAAAAATAAGGTTATATGTTACACGCAATAATTCAAGTTTCTTTAAACAATGCATATGAACCATATTTTGCGTCATGAAAAGGCTTGACATTACGTTTCTTTGATAGATTTTTCACTCTTCGCAACTCTTCTTCAGAAAATCCTGACCAGGCGGCCATTTTGACACGTACCCGACTGGTACCAGACGCTGGTTCCCATTTAAGTCTCGGTCTTAAAAAAGCTTGTTAAAAAATTTGTGTCGTCTGTAGACAGAAGTACTTGATTATTTAAGGTTTAACAAGGACTTTAAAAGTACATAAAACATGTTTGATTACAAATGAAAATTTAAGTGGCAAAAATTTATTCTCCTATAATTACACAACCTTTCAATCAAGAATTGACAAGTCCGTTCGATTCGTACTCAAACCATATCGTACCCACAATGAACTGGTTTATTTCATGTCCCGTTTTTAAGTCATAGTGTGTCGCATTTTAACTGTCTTTTTATGCACCTTCATGCAATCGCTTATTAGATATAAGTTTTTCCTGGCAACTAGGCTTCAAGTCCACTGCATAAAATTGTTTAGATTCTGATTTATAAAGCTTATAAACCATTTTTGTTTCAGTATTTGAAAGAAAATCATATCTTATTGTCATCTACAGTACCTTTTCTAGGTGAAACATGGAGGGAGATGGATTGATATGTAACTATAAAAAGTGTAGAAAAAGACTGACAGACATTGCATATGTAAGTGTAGTTTAAACGCAGGATGTCACAGTGTCAGCGTCTCTACATTTTTTAAGTTTTTTAAACACATAATTTAGTATGTGTGTTCAAAAAATATTTTGACTATAAGGTTGAATTTAGTCATTGAGAAGGAATCCACAACATATTTGTAGGCTGTTACTACAAACCCCATGAAGTAGATCCTGTATCTTTAGATGAACTGTGGTCATCCCTCAGTAAAATCCCCCAGAACAGTATTGTATGGCTCCTTGGAGATTTTAATATGCCTGACATAGACTGGGAATCAGAAACCATCAAACCTAACTGTAATAACTAGTCCTTATATGAAGATTTTTTACAAAGCGCAGCACATTTCAATCTTGAACAAATGGTCAAAATTCCAACAAGACAATCAAATACACTTGACCTATTTTTCACCAACTATCCATCCCAGGTACATGAAGTCACATCTCTTCCTAGCTTATCCACCTCTGATCATGACATCATTTTTCAAGAAATCAGATTAAACAGGGGACAACCCCTTCAACCTAAAAGGCTTCTTAAGCAATATGCAAAAGCTCAATGGAATGAAATCAAGTCTCCCATAACTTCTTCCAGGCAAACCACACTAATCCTAATAGTGTATGGACTTCTCTCAGAGATAAACTTAATGAATCTTGTTCTAAACACATCCCCACTAAGTTGAGTAAGCCAAGAACTGACTTACCCTGGGTCACTCCTAAGATCATCAGACAAATTAGAAAATGTCGCAAGCTATTTCACAAGCTAAAACTGAATCCTAACTCCAATGGAAGGGATAAATTAAAAACTCTCAAGTCAAATATCCAGATAAAAAAAAAATAAAGTCCTCATATTGGTCATACTTAAATGACATCATTTTCAATCATTCTAGTCCTGGTAGAAATAAACAGTTTTACAGTTTCGTAAAGCACAACAAGAAAGAAAATGTTGGCATAGCCCCACTCAAATCTAATGGTGTCACATTTAATGACCCTGTTGCTAAGGCAGATATTCTAAACCAGCAGTTTGAGTCTGTATTCTCCCCTCTCAAACCTCTAAGCTTATCTCAGCTAAGTTTCAGGGCTCATTCTCCTGCAGAAGTTCTCATGAACGATATCGTGGTCACAACAGAAGGAGTTGATAAATTACTCTCAGGTCTATCTCCCAACAAGGCAGCTGGTCCTGACAAGATATCTCCCTGGGTCCTAAAAGAACTTCACCATGAAATTTCCCCTGTGCTCACACATATCTTTAACTTATCTCTGAACACTGGTATTGTTCCGGAAGACTTTAAGAAAGCTATTGTAGCTCCTGTCTTTAACAAGAGCTCAGCTGGGCGGGGCATTATACGCCCGTGTGCAGTCCATGCTGTGCTCTATCTCATATGAAGTCCCTGTGACCTTGATAAATGACCCCTGGATATCAGAATAGGTCCCATCCTTAACTGGAGGGCTATCCAAAGCAAAGATTTTGAGAACCTAGGTACAGCCATGGTTGAGTTATCACCGGCACAAAGTTTTCCCATACAAAATTCCAGTGACCTTGCCCTGGGCCTCAGAACCAAAAGTTCTCACCCTTGACCCAAAGAGTATTGATACATAAAATTTGGTGATCTTAGATAAAGTTGGTTGTTGGACAAGGTTTTTCCTCATGATTTCCTTGTGACTTTGACCTTTGACCCAGGGGCCTAAAACCAAAGGGGCATATGCTAGACATTTAGGCTACCCTTAAATAAAATTCGGTGAACCTAGGTACAATCATTATTGAGTTATTGTCCGGAAAATGTTTCAATATAAAATAAGTCCCAGTGACTTTGACTTTAGACCCTAGGGTCTCCAAATCAAAAGGGAACATCCTCAACCAAAGAGCTATCAACACATTACTCCTTGACAAATGGGCTGATCCACATAAAATTTGGTTAACCTAGGTACAAGCATTGTTTAGTTATTGTCTTGACAAGGTTTTTCCATATGATGCCCCTGTGACCTTGACCTTTGACCTAGGGGCCTCATAAACCAATCGGGAACATCCTTGACACATGGGCTACCCTCACATAAAATTTGGTGAACTTATTTCATGTTACTTATTAAATATAGCATTATTTCCATTGTTTGCCATTTTGACTTTATCAACATATTGATTGAACATTTGAAGTCGCTGCTTAGTAATTTGATATCTTCTGGTTGATGGTTTAAACTTGACCCAGGGGCCCCAAAACCAATAGGGAACATCCTTGACACATGGGCAACTCTCACATGAAATTTGGTGAACCTAGGTGCAGTCATTGTTAAGTTATTACCTGGACAATGTTTTTCAATATGATGCCCCAGTGACCTTGACCTTTGACCCAGGGGCCCCAAAACCAATAGGGCAAATCCTTGACACATGGGCTACTCTCACATAAAATTTGGTGAACCTAGGTACATTGGTGGTTCAGGTATTGTCTGGACAAAGTTTTTCCATATGATGCCTCTGTGACCTTGACCTTTGAACCTGGGGCCCAAAAACCTATAGGGCACATCCTTGACACAAGGGCTACCCTCACATAAAATTTGGTGAACCTAGGTACATTGGTGGTTCAGTTATTGTCCGGACAAGTTTTTCATTGCTTGTCATTTTGACTTTATTAACATATTGCATATATAGTGATATATGAAAGGGGAAGTAATTCAAAGTCGAATGAAAAAAAAAAGTGAATTATCTCCACTTTACGCACAACTAAGCATCAATGTTTATCATCAGAGGGAGTTTGAAGAAAATTGGCCAAGAAATGAGGGAGGAGTTGTCCACACAAGGAAGACGGACGGACGGACAGACGGACGGACGAGCGGCGCCATAACATAATACGACCCTTCGGGCATATAAAAAAGGCTCCAAGTCTAAACCTAGCAATTACAGGCCTATATCTCTCACCTGCATTGCATCCAAACTACTCGAACATATTGTTGTCTCAAACTTAATGTCATTCTTTGATGAAAACAAAATCCAAAGCCAGTACCAACATGGTATCCGCTCTGGTCATAGCTGTGAAACACAATTACTTAATTTCACAAAAGAAATATTTGAAAATCTTAAAAACAGTCAACAAACAGATGTAGTCATGATGGACTTTTCGAAGGCTTTTGACAAGGTTGACCATATGAGACTATTATACAAACTACAAAACTTAGGTGTAAGTCCTCAATTAGTTTTTTGGATCAAATCTTACCTAACTAATGGATCACAAAAAGTAGCAGTTGAAGGTCATTTTTCCAGTGAATTACCAGTTCTCTCTGGAGTTCCACAGGGATCTGTTATAGGGCCATGCCTCTTTCTTGTCAACATAAATGACCTTCCTGACTCAGTTAAATGTAAAACTAGAATGTTTGCTGATGATACCATCTGTTACATGACTATTATTTCAATCAATGACAGCATATCCCTCCAAAAAGATCTCCAAGAATTAGAAAATGGGAAAAGACTTGGTCTATGGAGTTTAATCCTGACAAATGTGAACTTCTTAGAATTACTGGAAAGAAGGCTTACCCTACATCAACGTAGACTCTATTCCGCCCTTATTTTCTTCTACAAAATAATTAACCAGAAAGTAGCAGTAGACAGTTGCCATCTTATTCCTACTAGAAATCTTAATTACAACCCTTCCCAGTTCCACAGTAATTACTTCAATAATGTATTTTTCCCTCGTACTATCAAGCTCTGGAATTCCTTACCCCTATCAGTCAAATCTAGCCCCAGTCTCTTACTATTTACAGCGAGGCTGGTGGTGGTTACTGTGTAAAGTTAAAATTTTGTTTTTATTTCTTTTATCTGTACTATACTTTACTTTTACTTTTTTCTTTCTATCCTGTAACATAGCATTCTTTTATACTTACTAACCGACTGCTAGCTACTAGCGCAGTCCAGTTATAATCGGAAATCGATTGTTGGACTTACGATATAGACATAGACAGAGAAAAAGAAACATGTAAAACTATAGTCTCCTCCTGATATCACAGTCAAACGCCTTCACGTCAAATCAGCAAGCCAAGATTTTTTCAACCTGATTCATACATTTATTGTCAGCCTAACAGCTTTTTTACCTTGTTCAAAAGCTATACATAGCTTTTGTTTATAACATTGATTCATTTAACTGACAATAAATAAATGCTCTACCATTCTCATCACTGATTAGGTGCAGGACTTCTGTTCTCTGAATAATGATTGTGAACAGAATCAATAGGATACCATGTCTTATTTGCAGTCTAAATGCCTCAATTTTACTATCTTCTATAGTTATCATAATTAAGAGAAATGACAATACCCTTTCATTACAGGATAAATACATATAAAGTAAATTTACCAACATTTTACTATCAGCACATACTTGAAAGAAATTTCAAAGTATGAAAAATGTACATTATGTTTTATACAAAAATAAATTTCATTTCACTCTGTAGTTAAATTTATACCATATTAAGTTCTTATTTTATTTAAAGCATCAGCTAATTGACTTACATTAATTAAATAAAGCTATTAATTATTTCTTCTTTTTTAACCTACAGGTCACAGCTTGTTCTCGTATCCTTTGTTATAACTACATAACAACACATTGAATTAACAAGATCAAATATGTTATTTACTTAGATACACCAGCTGTATTAAAACTTTAATAATTTTGTCAAGAAAAATCAGGAAAGAAAATTTCATTACAGATAGAAAATTACCTAACAAATACAATTTGTATTTTATCTCATTTATGCACACAAATTTTATACAAAAACTCACACATTTAAACTTTAATTTTCTTTGTGTGTTTATAAGATATTGGTGAATTTTTGTAAGTGCCTCCCCTGTTTTATTTCTTTGCAACAGTCTGAATTTTTTCTTGACTGGCATACAATGTAAATCAAATAAAAATTAACTAGGACATTAAACGACGTTGGAATGTGGTAAATTTAAGTCTGAAAGCAGTAACTTAAGCAGTAATCTCTTATAGAACAAATCAGAGCATTAAAAAGAATTTATTATGGATAGACTTTAACTGTAAACAGATGTTTTTTGTGATGAAGATGGTACCAGAGAGTTCAAGAAGTCAATGACATGTCCAGCATGTGAGTATATTTATAATACATGTAGTCTGTAACAAAGTGCTAAGTAATATATCAGTGCACAAATGATACAGAAATCAATTAATCATTTGCTTGAAGCCTTATTAGAATCTGTTAACTGTAGGTCATTTTGATTCATACAGTTATAGAATTTAGCAAGTTGGGCTAGTAGTTGAGGAATTTTTACTAAGCGAAAAATATTTTCACAAGCCAGATATTTCTCATGATGCACAAAAAGTGACAAAAGCACAGACACATAGATCTAGGAAGGATCTGAATATTGGGGCAGCAGATTGGGTGAAAAATTTGTGAATGTAAGCCTCTGACACAGGATTTTCAGCACTTCAGTACCCCCTGTTTAAAAACAAACTTTGTATTAGACCTCAAGTTTTTCAATATGTGTCATGAAAAATCATACAAGTGTTATGAAACCTGCAGTCCATTGCCGCAGTCCATTGCCGCTGCTTGCCAGAATATTTGGGCCGCAGCCCCAGCTCTCACGCGTCTCAAGCAACATGGCTTATGCTTCCTTCCCAATGAATAAAGCTTCCCAATGATTTGTAAACAAAGCATTAAAAAATATTTTCGGCAATATTGATGTGCACAAGCACGTCGAGCTAATAAAAATAGATTGTTTACAAGCCCAACAGAAAACTACCAGTTTTTTTGCTGTCGGGCTAGGGGGAAAATCTACCACTGTTCATAGATACAGCTATTAATTGCCGTTCGTCTTGAGCTGATTGATAATGCTGTTAATTAATCAAATCATCCTTTTTCAGTCATAAGTATGAGTTTAAAAGATGAAATAATGTGATGTATTGTCAATATTTATGCATGTACAGTCATGCCAAACTCAACAGTTTATCACTGGACAGAAGGTCCTGTGGAGATAAAAAATTTACAGGACCAAACCAAGTCTAACAGGACCAGAGATATTTTACATATTTTGATGAATTAACAAGAGCTGTCAGAGGAGACAGCATGCTCGACTTAGTAAGTGTTTGTCACAGGAGATGTGGTTGACGATAAGGAACATACATATTTTAAAATTTGAAAATATAACCGTAACAAATTCAAAGAAAAAAAAAGAAATAAATAGAAAACTATAAGTTCAAGGGGGATAACTCTGAAAAAATGTATAAGAAGTTATGAATCTTGTCACATGAGATGTGGTTGATAATAAGGAACATATATCTAAAGTTTGAAGTCAATACCTGAAGAAATAAAACAGTTGCAGAAAAAACAAACATTTTTTAAAGAAAACTCTAATTTCAAGGGGAGATAATTCTGAAAAAAATATATTTGGAATTATGAATCTTGTCACATGAGATGTGGTTGATAATAAGGAACATATATTTAAAGTCAATACCTAAAGAAATAAAAGAGTTGCAGTAAAAACAAATATTATTAAAGAAAACTATAAGTTCAAGGGGGATAACTTTGAAAATAATGTATACGGAGTTATGAACCTTGTCACATGAGATGTGTTTGATAATAAGGAACATGTATTAAAAGTTTGAAATCAATACCTAATGAAATAAAACAGTTGCAGTAAAAACAAACGTTTTTTAAAGAAAACTCTAAGTTCAAGGGGAGATAATTCTGAAAAAAAAATGCATTCGGAGTTATGGACCATGTCACATGAGATGTGGTTGATAGAAAGGAACATTTATTTAAAGTTTGAAGTTAATATCTTAAGAAATAACAAAGATACAGAAGAAAGTATTTTACTGCACAAAAACTTTAATCTGTGCACAAAAACTTCAATCAGTTCAAGGGGAGATAATTTTTGAAAAAATGTGTTTGGAGTTATGGACCTTGTCACATGAGATGTGGTTGATAGTAAGGAACATATATTTAAAGTTTGAAGTTAATATCTGAAGAAATAACAAAGATATAGAAGAAAGTATTTTACTGCACAAAAACTTTAATCAAAAGTGTGGACGCGGACGCCGACGCCGGGGCGAGTAGGAGAGCTCTACATTACTTCGTAAAGTCGAGCTAAAAACTGTGTGATGAGATCAATTTTTCTTTGCCAGACAGTCAATCCAGTAAACCTGCTGATCTTGACAGACCTTCTATATTTTTACTGGATTTGTCAGTTGGTCCTCTATGTTTCGCAGTGACTGCACGTATTTGAAGCATATAGAGTTTATAAATCATTGAGTCATACTTTATTCAGTCATCTATTCCAGAAATAGAAATTGATTTCTTTTTTTAATCAGAGTCGATTAATTTGAAATTTGTGACAGTCATTATTATTATTATCATTATTATTGTAATTAGACTTAGATTTTTAGTCTATTTTTTTCCAAACTGAATCATTGTAACATTGCAGGTCAGACTAATTTATCTAACAAGTTTGAAATAGTCAGAAATAATTTACAACCATCAGAACAATATAAAGCAGTAAGTATTCAGCATTGACATTATGTAGAATAAACCTTTAAAGTTTTATTGACATTATTTTTCTTTAATAGAAACAGTCGGGATCAACAAAATACTAATTACTTGTAATGAAACTGTAAAACAGGATACAGAATTATTGTTTATCTGAATGCCTTAAACATGAATTAGCCAATTTCATAAGTGGCGAAGAAAATTAGGGTATAAATTCAGTTTATAAAATGTGCAGGGTCCAATGTCCAGTAATGAGTACTCACAATGCTTACTTCCCTTGGCATATTTTGTTATATATTTGCATTGTGCTAGTAAGTGTGTACATTGTCAATCTATAAAATTATATCTTCATAGAATATATCTGATGTGTTTCCAATGATATTTTTAATTTCATGAACTACAAAAATGGTAGAATAATGTAGAAACACGTACTGGCACTAGATAAGATAGAATCTAACATTAAGTTATTTACTACCTCACAACCCACCAACCATGTTTTCCTGGATACTCTCCTTTTACCAGTACTACCTTACCCTTCCACTTAGAGTCAATCACTTCTATCTCCAAAGAAAAAATAGTAGTGCACTAAAGAAAACAAAAGGATGTTGGATGGATTTCAAATGATGAGGAAATGGTTATCCAAAGTTTATAGACATACACATTTGGTACCATCCTCATATATATTAACTGTAAAGACAATCAGATTAAAATCCTTATTTTTAGTTTCACAGACTGATGGAATATATGTTCAATGATATTTTCTGCTAATATATTGTAGATGATTCTAGCAGGAATGAGACCAGATATGATAAATGATATATCTTCAAGAGCTCTCACCTTCTGGGAATATCAGGTATAAACAAACCACTAGATCAGTTATATTTTTACTGTAAAAAACATGATAGGTCAGTCCAATGTATCAACTTTTATAAACAAAAATCTACAAATGTTACCATTGTCATCATGTTTAGAAGCCATATTAAATAAGAGTACCTGGCGTTTATTTGAAATAAAAATTTGAAATTATGATTTACCATTAACCAAAAGGAAACATGCTGAATTTAGAAATTTCAAACTTTTACCCGTGTGAACATAGATTTCTTGTATTTGTTAGTACACTAAACCAAACCCTGTAATTACTAATTGTTTTTATTTCAGTCTCATCAAGAAAAAACTTATCTTCATTTTATGGTCAATAAAAGTAAAGAAAGATCAGCACAGATAGAACAAAACTATGAAAAGTTTTTATCTCAGACTACAGCAGAAATAAACAGTATCCATTTTCTTTAACCCTTTTATTTGTGAACAAATTTGAGAATAAGTTGTTACTGTTTGAATAATCCACTCCCTTACATTTGTTTGTCCTCTGACAGCTCTGATTCTCATGAATCGTAAATAAAATATCTGTTCTGTTCTGTTCTGCATTTCTCACACAATTTTAGTCAGATACATGAGGTCGTTTTTCATTCATAGTCAACAGTGTCTTGTATTTGATGTCATTACTAATTTCTAAATATAGCTGAATATCATATTTAAGAACATTTTGCACACATTTTGAAATAATATATTCCATATAGTCACAACAATGCATTTTATAAATATTATAATGTGCACCCAGCTAAAAGTAATATCAGCTAGCTGTCACCCATCCAACCATTAACCTTGCAGTCCATTGCTTATCCATGATATATGACTAATATTCTACCTGTTAAAGCCAGCTTCCCTAATCAGATTGAATTATGGAAAAGACCCATAGGAATACAATAACATCTTATCAGGGGCAAGTGTGAACATGTATTTATCTGTTGACAAAGATTGTTAAAATGTAACAGGGTGATTATTTTGTGTTATATTACATTTATAAGTTCTAATTGAAATAAGGGAGACAACTCATTAATCTTAAGTTATTCATTTTGTACTAGTTAAATCCCTTTATACTTGCCGATATATTTTAATGTTTTGATAAAGAATTGATTGAATTTAAAGTGGCAGGAAAAGATCATGATTTTTTTAGTGATTTTAGGGCAATTCCATAGATAAAACTGGTTTAGACCTATTTTTAGTCATTGACCACTCATTTTTTGTAATTTCAAATCATTACTAAGCTAACTAGACTGCAATGAAACAAGTTTCAGACTGTAATAAAGTCACTGCCAATTGAACTAATTGTTACTTACTTACAAAATAGTAGCATACAATTTATTTGTGAATTTGAAGATAAAAAAGAATCTAAAATAGCAGCTTTAGTTAACAAGTGCATGTATTTTGTTCTCCATTTGAAGAGACTCAAATAAATAAACGTAATAACAACTTACAATCTTTGATAAATCTCTGTAAACGGAATCTCCTGATATAATCATATACCCAGTCTAATGTTGGAACAAAACTAGAGTTCCATTCAGACCAGTCTGTAGCATTCTGTAGATCTATTGCCTGAAATTAGTTCATGAACAATATTTAGAAATGGTAAAAACACTGAATTAAAGACAATACAGTTATTTTTGGTTTACAGTAAGAGCCATAGTGAGACAGACAGTTAAACTAATCATTGTTATAATATTAAAATGCAACATTAAATCTAAGATTCCCATTTATAGTTAGCATTCTAACATAGGAACGTGCGTTTTCACTCTTTATTTAATGTAACGTCATCTATGCTTTATTATTCAACAAAATATAGCTCGTGATGGCATTTGAAATTTTACTCCCCACATTAAAAGCGCAAAGCCGAAAATGGCGCCCGAGTTAATAAGGGTTGACTTTTACAATTTGGTTTCTATTCTATGATTAAGATTTTAATATTTTTTGTTCGGAATAAGAAACACCTAGCCGTGAGAATCATGTAAATAAATGCTATTTTCGGCCTTTGTGCAGCATGACGTTTCTGACAGTTAAAAATAGTTCTATAAAAATATCTTTTCTACGGATGTATTTTACAATGTTAGAATCGAAATAACTTACAGTTGTCTATATTTTGTTGTCTAATAAAATATAGGCACTCCTTTGATGCGCTTATTAAATCACTCATGCTAAAGCACTCGTGATTTAATCATACGCGCATCACAACTCGTGCCTATATTTTATAAGACAACAAAATATAGACAACTGTAAGTTATTTCTTAAATTACCTACATTAATTAGCACATCTATTATCACAGTTATCATGGTGTCCCAGTAAAATATGATAAAACATAAAATTAGCTGCATTAATGAATATGAAAACAAGGAAGACTCATGGCTAATTTATGGATTGGAAAGACACAGGATTGAAGCTTTGAGTTGAGATAGTCTGAATTGGTTTTTGTTGGGTTTAACACAGTAGCAACACATTGTATATGTCATAAAACAGTAGTCAGTCAACCTACTCACTTTTCCTGGAAAAACTAAATCTCTGGATTTAGCCAGAGATTTAGCTGTTAACCAACTACCAAGCACATACTTTCGTCAGTGACTGACAACTGCTCTACATAATTTAAGAATCATTGGTAGGAGGGAGAATGGCTGTAGAAATAATTTCATGACCAATCTCCACGAAAGTATGTCCAGCCCAAGAATCAAACCTACAACCCCTTGATCAGTAGACTTGCATGCTACCAACTGAGCTAGCTGGGCAGCTGAGAGATATTCTGATCTAGTGATAACAATAATTAAGAGAATGATATCAATGAGAATAAACACTAACCTGTTCACGAATAGCTTCACAAGACCATACAGGTTTCATATGGTTATATTTCTTCACAGTTGAAATCATCCATTTATATAAGAAATCTTCTAGTTCATACTGAGCTTTCTCATCTGGTGATATTTCTATGGACTTATTTCCCAGTTCTTGACCTTTCTTTAATAATTTAGTTACTGTGGTTCTATCTATACCTGGAAAAAACACATTACAGTATAAATATGTGTAGGAATGTCCATTCAACAACAGAGCCCAGGCATCCAGGCTCACACACTATCACTTGATACTATCAGACTAGATTTACTTACCAAATATTTCAGCAATGTCTCCATGTTTTAACATTTGATGCTTTTTATAGAATTCCCGAATTTGTTGTCTTGTTTCATTGGTTATCTGAGCTCTGTGGCGTTTTAGTAAACCACTGTGTATCCATGTTCTTTCACTAGATGTACAATTCTTCTCAGGAACACTTAGTTGTTCACCATTACTTGGCTCCTCCAAGTCACTCTTATTTAACAGTTCAGAGTTGTTCGCTTGTACATGTACCTTGAGTTGATCTTGAAGAAGGAAGGTGTGTGGTGCCATGAACTTGGCTGGAGGTTCATCATTAGAATTTTCATTACTCTTTCTTTTCCTTTTAGATTGATTCTTGGCAACTGCGGCTGTTGCAAAGCTAGTATATTGAGGAAACAATGGTAATTTTGATGGTTGTGGTAGTATATAACCAGGAATAGCTAATTGAGATACTTGAATGTATCCAGTAGGAACAACTTTAGGTTGAATCTCTGGTAGAGATGACATAGCTACGATCAATGGTAGAATTTCACTTAATCACTATAGGTTTGAAATTAAGTCATGTGTTCTCCTTTAAGTACTAGGCCTTTCAGGGGATTCAACAGTTTAATGATGATAAGTTGATTGATTTATTTTTCTTAACAATGTTTAGCCTTGTCCAATCTGAAACACAAGTGAAGAGATAAGATATTGTTTTATAACAAATCAAGTGACAGTCAAAATTAAAAAATGAACAATTGGTCACATGCTAAATCAGCATCAGAACTTGCTTTAGTTTTATCATTAAATGTAAGCTTTCATTAATTGTGGCAAAACCCTACTGTGCCCAACATAATCAACAAGGCTATTTTATGTAAATTTATGATTGTCAATATAGCTGTTCACATGTTATAACAGACAAAGCTCATCTTTCTATAAATAGTACATTATGATATCTTCTATAAATTGTGGGATATACAATGTAAGTCTACCACAGGTGACAAGACTCAATTTTTCCATATTATAGTATATATAGAGAATATATATACAATAATAAGGAAAAATTGAGTCTGTCACCTGTGGTCTACCATCATCAGTTAGAGTGAAGTAACAGCACACAAACTTAAATTAGTGCTGGACATTTAGTCCAGCAAAACGGCATTTTTACTGGACCAAAAAAGTGATTAGTTGTAGTATATAAAAAAACATTGAAAACTTAATTTGTAGTAAATTTCACTTTGCCTCCATTTATAAAATGTCTCATACATACAAACTGATTACACATGTGAATCATGGCAAGTTAAAAGTTGTTGAACTATGGCTCTAAATTATACATGGTTGAAGTGTAACAGTAATACCATAAATAAAGTTTTACAATTAAATAAAAATTTGTAATTAACCAACATTTGCTCCAATAACTATCACACTGTTGATAAAAACTTTATAATAATACAAAGATATGAACAGATCTTTATTCAATATTAAACACAAAGTCTACCTGTATCCACATAAAGTGATTACCTGTCTTATACACAAGGTCAATGAATGTACAAAACCTTTCAATGTTGTATACCTGTCCTCCTATATGTGACTATACTATACACTATCACAATTTCATCTATTTTAAGTTTAACTTCAATTTACAACCTTTAATCATCAATATTATTATCAAAACTTTATTACAAAGTATTTAAAAGTTAAGAACAAGTAAATGATAATATAATTATTAGAAGTAATGCACTTATAAATCCTATATAAACCCGTCAGTCACATTCTTAAATCAATTATCACAAGTTTTGGTCACATGTCACAGGTTTTGTATAGACTGGTTCTGTAACTTGGTTATAGTCACATGTAGTGTGATAGGGTTTAAATAGGGTACCAGTCAAATCTATATATGGATTGTTAAGCAGTATACAACCTGAAATGTCACAATGGTTGAGAATTATGTATTTTCAAGTAGAAAATAAGCTATACAGTTGTACATGCAAAACAAATCCATGTTGATCTTCGGGTGGTAAAATAGATCATGAGTGTTAATGTACATTAAACAATAGACTTGCCAACTCAGTAAGTGAATAAGGTGATAAAATACATCACTTCACTGATTTAAACAAACCACTTAGACAGTCAACATTTATTATCTGAATGTTGTAAATTTTGTATGTCGATAAAATATGTTGTTACTAACCAAACTTTTACATTGTTATATTTCACCCCCAAGTATTGGTTTTTAATGGAGCAGTCCATATTAAATTATTAATATATACTATAGTTATGTACAAATATGCACTTTTAATATAGTTTGTACAAAAAAACAAAACACCCTGACTGCTTATATAATAAACAGTACAATGAACTATTCCATGACAAGGGATGCTCACGTTAACAAAATAATCAAAGCGCTTAAGGCACTGAATTTGTTCGGGTTTGAAAAGTGGAATTTGATTAAAAATCCCGGCGCTCTACCAACTGCCCTATCAACCGGGGTCTGAAGGTCTCTACAGGACCATCAGATATAAAATGACGGCTAACTACTTCTTCTTTTTTAAATCCTGCTGAAGGTTCTTTAATTTAAAAATGAACCAGTAAACTTTAAGTATGGATGGTAAAATTTCTTGTTACACAGTAATGTATAATTTGATGTAAATTTGTAACATAGAGCATTTAATGCAAAATTTTTATTTTAAGAAAGACTTAATAATTCTGATGTATTTAGTTTCAATATTAAAATCTATATTTTCCCAGCCAAGCCAATTATTTATGTTAATGATTTTGGTAGATAATTAAGTTCTCAAATAATCTTATCAACATAAGTAATCAGCATGTTTTTTTGTTTGTAACAAATAATCTCAGTTTGAACGCCTTCTGGTGATGTATATTGTTAGATAAATTATATAATCAAAATTCTTGATCAGTCTCAAGTATTGACATATGCTAGTCTGTTTGTTTTATAATCTTATTGATAAGGTGTCAGATCCTGACATTTACTACTTAATTATTTTACAAGTAATTGTCAAAAAGTAATATTCTTATTGGCTGATTAATACATTTGATTATTTCTATGTTACCCCGCCCCATTATTTTGACTTTCCCTATAAAACTTTTAAGTTATAGAAAAAAAAGATAGAATTGAATATGTAGGCAAACATTATACTTAAGATAATAGGCTTATACATAGGAAGTTTTACCTATTAACATATTTTGGACATTACATTTGAATACTTGTTTAATTTACACTGCTTACTTGTTGTTATTTAATGTGTTGTAAGAACCATTAAAAGAATAGAAAACAGAGACAGTGTTGTAATTAATCTATTAATCTAGAACAATTTATGTTGTGGTTCTTAAGTCGATGTGTTGAATCGACTGAACCTTTCTGTGAATTTACTAAGCCGATGTGTTGAATCGGCTGACCCTTCTGTTCGCCAGAGGTTATGTAATTTGGTTCGAGTCGGGGCATTCCTGCTAATTTCCCATTACAAGGAGCCCGACTCTAAGTTAACTGCAAGATCTACATTTTCACTGGTGACAAATTCCTTAACAGGTTCTTAGCTCTGAAGACTCAACTTTCAGGTAAGGACAGAATGTTTTGTTTATTGTTTTTCTTTTGAACTGAAATGTTTTTTTGGATAAAATTTGCATTGAAATAATATTATGTTCATACCATCTTAATGATAAAAAATTTGTTTGATTATCTCAAATAATTATATCCACTATCAGTCACTGTCATAAATACCTGAAAACATTGTATGCATATTCATATACAATGTATATAAAATATTGAATACCAGTTGGGTTTAAAATAAGATTAATCTGCATAAAGTATGACTTTTTTATAGAAAATCATTATGGAATATCTACCAACACAAAGACAGTATATTTGGAAATATTATTATTTCAGCATCAAAGAAAGAAGCGGAAGATATGAAGAAGAAAAATAATGAAATAACGGACAGGCTGATGGATAGAAACAGACAACTTCAAAAATTACAGGTAAACATCTTTGCACAATTTTCCTAACATGTTGTCATGTACTCATACTTCAATAAGAATATTTGGTTTTTGTTGGGTTTAACTCTGTAGCAACACATCGTATAGGTCATATAACGGCTGTCAGTTAACCAACTCGCTGTTCTTGGAAAGGCTAAATCTCTGGATTTAGCTGTTAACCAACTACTAAGTGCATACTTTTATCAGTGACTGACAACTGCCCTACATAATTTAGAATCATTGGTAGGAGGGAGAATGCTGTAGAAATAATTTCATGACCAAGCTCCATAAAAGGAAGCCTTGCGTGGGAATCAAACCCACGACCCCTTGATCGGTAGACTAGCATGCTACCGACTGAGCTAGCCAGAAGGCCCAATAAGAATGTGACAACTATTTATATATATAAGGAAATCAAAACATCTACTGTGGCTGAAGATTGAACCCTGATTGGCGAATACATGCAGTTTTCTATCTAGAGTATCACATTATACAATGACATTTTACAAATCGAGGACCCTATCATATGGGTCCTAGCACAAATATAGAGCAAAACTGTCTCTAGATACACTGGTCCAGTTTAGGGCTGGGACGGGTAGAAAATTTGTACCCGGGTACCCGAGGCCGTATTACCGGCGGGTACCCGGGTACTCGCTGTTATAAACCATGAAAGAGTTATTACTTCTACATTCTGGTACTTGTTAAAATAAAATAGCAACGAGGTTTCCGAAGTTGTCTCTGTCGGCAAGAGAGAGTTTTGACCCGAGTGTCGCCGATGCAGTTATTTTTATGAATAAGTATAACAAATCCAGGATACATGCCACCTAGGATTCAAATATCTACTTTTCCACCGCCTATGTTTATTAAGTCCAAGCCAGAAGTAGGTCTACACGTACCTACACGTAGTTCCGAGCATTCCGTACCGGGGCCTCCACTCCACTGTCGACCAGTAGTGAAAATGCGTCTACTTAGGTTGTCCTCGAATGCAAACATTTTTCTGTAGTGTCAACTGATTTTGGGAACTTAGATTAATGTATATAAATGTATATTGTGATATTTAGCCATTACAACGAAAAAAGACAGAGATGCAAATCCAGCACTTAAGCGAAATTTTTCAAAAAGCTGGATTCATATTAGTTGCTTAGTAAATGTTATACATTGACGTCGGCCTTTTGAGATTTTTGGTAGATTGTATATTTCAATAATTCAAATCGAGGCGGATTTTTTAATTGCCGAAAAATCTAAACTAGTTTAATATGAAGTGTTTTATTTTACGGGTATCAGGTAAAAACTTTGTACCCGGGTAGTAGCCTTACCCGACCCGATACCCGGGTACTCGAGTACTCGTCCCAGCCCTAGTCCAGTTGATTAACTCATTGACTTGTCCAAGCTTCCCCTTCAACAAAGAGTATCATATTTATACTCTGTTTGAGAGCATACACCAAAGAAGCTGATCTACCTATTCAGTAAAACATAATTCTAAAATATTTAAATAGAACATCTGACATAAATTTTGCCATTATTTAACCAAACATTTATAAAAAGAAAACGTACATGATTGTATAGCGGGTTTTAGTTTATCAAGGTAGATCTATAAGATAATAAGTTACTTAAAAGCATAAATTATAGCATTTATTAATCAATTAACAGCTTTGACAAAAATAAGGTAATGAAACATGCAGTTTCTTTCAAACAACCAATAGTTCTGACTGCACGTTTTCAGTTGTTTTCGTTACCAGTCTTGCCTTACATGTACTTTTATTAACGACTATATAAATTGCGTGCATTATGTGATAATCTAAAACACTATTCGTCTATTCGTAAAAAAATCATTTTATGTGTTGATATAATATCATTTGCGATAGAAAAAATGCTATTCCAGAGCCGTTTTCTAAAATGGACAAACACATTTAACCACAAAAAGGACGAAAAAGCATGGTTACGATGTGAACAAATTCAAAAATACTGTGATCATGTGACTGAAGTGATAACAAAGATGGCAGCCTCCATGTTTACTGAAGTTAGTGATAGTAAATTACCAGTCAAGAGTTATCATTATTTGTCGAAGTTTAAAGTTTATTATAAATATGCAGAAACTTACAAAACAAAATATACTTACGTATGTTAAACTTCGGCGGGATGTAGAATAATATGAAATGTGATATGTGGGTGCTAGCTAAATGCCAGTTTTAGAATACGGATTTTACGGGATACGTGGCTTTATATAGGCCGGCTGTCACATTTCGTATTGCGTCAATCTCTCATACAGAGTTGTCGATCCTTACAGTGATCGACAACTCTGTATGAGAGATTGGTATTGCGTTCGTACGAAACGGTCGTACCCTATATATACATTATATAGGGTCCTTAGTCGTACTGACCTTTGTACCGAGACGCTAAGCATCATGGGAAATATGTTTATTTTCCTGAAAACACGTGGCAATGTTTACAATATAATAATTTCCCGTTCAACTGTACTGAACATATTGAATATGGGTTTTTGTGACTACTCAAAATATAGAATCTAACATTGATATCAGAAACATAGATTATCTATGTCTCTGATTGATATCATAATAAAGTATGCACTCGAAATAAACCCTTTAAAGCGGCCCTTTTACCTCTATTCTAACAGATTTGTTATTCTTTACACATATACATTTGAAAACGAAAATAGAATACACAGTGTTTCTTTACAGATTGATACCCATTTAGGTTAAAACGTACTATATATTTTATTTGACAACATTAAACATGCACTTCATTAGTTTCCGTATCGATTTACGGCTTAGTTCGTATACATTCGTCAAGTTTCGTTGCTTTAATGAGTGACACTATAAGGTATGGATGAAAAGTAACGAGTGTATTATATCAAACGGTGTGTGGTGCAGAGGTAAAGTACTGACTTGGGAATCGAAATACCCCGTGATCGATTCCCGTTCATGTTGATATTTTTTTGTAATTTTGCAAACACTAGTAATATAGTAGCAACGCTATGACTTACTTCTTTCTTTTACTAATTAACGGAATATTAATTATATATCATTGAACGACAATTGATGTCTCTTTATTATCACACATTTTTTTCTTTATTTATATTTCTATTATAAGTTTGTGACAAGACTGAAGGACTTTCATAAATAAAAACGCCTGTTATTAATACACTTTCGCTCAGGTTTTTTTTTAAAAATCATGGAATCCATGCGCCGTCGTTTACTAGTATTTGTAAAGCATTTACCGATTATGTTTAAATTGCAAAAATAAGGTTTTACGCGGGGTCGAACCCGTGGACTCTTGATTGTGAGGTGGTAGGTTTTACCACTACACCAAGTCTTTAGATGCATCTTTGTGTCCTATTACTTAACCTTAAAGTAATAAATTCGTGAATTTACGGAGATTTCGTACGGAAATTCACGACTATGCATACAGTGCATGTTTAATGTTGCCAAATAATATTTATGGATCGATATGGCATGTAGTCAGTACATGAGTAACGAATCATAGGAGATCATTTGCTATGTTTCAAGACAAAGGTTTGACAATCTGAAATTTGGTAGTGACCAAGTTTGTATCTATAGTTCTATATGACTTAATTAGTTGTACTCCCTTTTAAGAAATCATTGTTCCGCTCACAGATTATGCAAGTTATAGAAATTTAATTGGCTTCAATGCTTATTAAATAATTCAATACATTTCAGACAATGTATGACTCATTAAGAAGAAAATTTATTACTGCTTCTAGTTTTGAGACTCATAGAGAATATAGCCCAGTTCCATCATTTATACATAAAGCTTTATCACCAGAACATCACACAATCACTGGTGCTAGCGGAGATAATGGTAAATATCATAAATATTTCATTATATGCCATAACTTAGTACTAACGATCTTCACTTGATTTTATAACTTACATTATCATCATCACACAGTATGCATTTGTATTTTACTTCTGATGTGATAATAATGCAATTGCAATACTTGTAGTTCTAAAATAGTTATGTCCTTACATGACTGGTACCAATCTTTATTTAAAGAAAATGTTCTGTGAGCAAGTTACGTTAAAAAGCTCTTCTTCTTTTTATAGAATCAGCTAAAGGTGTGATCACAATCTTTGGTAAAAAGACATTAATGCAGATTTTAACCTTTACTTCAATAATGTTCTTTTCCGTTATATTACATGTGTTGAACAATTCAGTAAAGACACCAACTTGAGTTGATCGTACAATGTTCATTTTTTGTCAAATTTAGTTTATGGTCCAGGTTTTGATTTCAATCCACGTCTTGGTTGTGATGAGATGGTACATCATGGTGATAATACAGTACAGAGGAAGTTTAGTGTTGGTCTTTCTACACCTAGACAATAACAACACTATATGATGTATTCATGTTCTCATGGTGATATAAACAACAACAGAAATACGGGGTAATAGCAATGCTACAATAAACACACACACTGTGATAGCATTAACCAGCATACACCAATATGTTGTTTGAGTTCAATCCACGTCTTGCATTAAATTAATAAACGTTCATGCTTAGATGTATAGTGTGTTGATAGTCCAGGGACCAGGAAATCGCCGGTTTTTCGGTTTTCGGACCGATTTTTTCAGTTTGGACCGATTGAGATTTCAAAATCCTTAAAAAAATCGGTCCGGGAAAAAATTCGCTAATTTTGACCTCAAACCATTAATTTCCATAATTTTCAAGAAAACGTATCGATAAAATACTATCAAACAACGATCAGATGCTAAACCCCACTGTTTACTGATGTAATATCCTGCTTAATCGTCCACAGGTTACACATCAAGGACCCTGTATAACGTATCCATGGTTACAGGTATCATGTGGGGTTGAGGCAGTGTTATTTTTTTTTTCATCGAGCACAGCAAGGTACGCTTGATTTGCACTCGATTAATTTGAAGAACAGCAGAAGAATATGTTCTTACTTAATCGTGTCCATCGAACCGATTACGTTTTTCGATCGGTCTGTTTAAAACCTGTAAACTTGTAAAAAACAATAATCTTTTATAAAGAATGTTTTATGAATAATTAAAGAAAACAATTTAACTGCTTTTGTTGTCAATTATTGATTGATGTATTCGTTTAATCTTTAATTTGTTTGACTTGATTCATGATTTATTTTTACGTCTTAAATTGAGGTGTGAATAATAATAAATTATCTTAGGACATGTATCTACGCAAATTCTTATTAATCGAAGGTACAGTTGTTGATAATCAAAATTCAACCCTCGATCTCTTCTCCCTTCTTTGGTGAACAAAATTAATGATTACTATTAAATTCCAAATTCAACGAAAATAATTTTCAAAACGAGCAGTTTTGTCATTAAACTATCTATAAATGGTGTACTATGCACGATTTGATAATCTTTTGTGTTAAAAGAAACCGCTTGAACCATTGTGATGAGATGTCATACATTTTCGAGACCCACGCTAGATCGTCACTTCGTATGAGAAACGTTTTAATCTACGTGTGTAATTAAAAAAGCTTATCATTATTTTACGTTTTCTTTCTTAATTTAGCGAACGACGCTTAAATGCGAGACATTTACTTTGGACCCGTTTTTCTGCGCATGCGCAGTTAAAATAATTTCCACACATGACGGAGTTTTCCAACAACATTAGAACTAGATGAAATAGCCTTTTTTCAAGTTCTGTTTATTGAACGACCGACGATTGCGGGGAGTAATTTCGGAAAACACGCTTTTATGCTAGATAGAAGTTAAGTTTTGTAAAAAATTAAACAAACAATGCCAATGTATCGTTGCCTTCCTAATAAAAGGGAGCAAAAAATAAGTACTAACATGGTCGTGAATAAAGTACAGTAAACGGTCGGGTCCGTACGGTACACGTTAAAACCCGTATCCGGTACTCGGACGGCTTTGGACCGATTGACTTCGGCGAATTTCCTGGTCCCTGGTTGATACATTAACTTATATTATTCTTTCATGATAAATACATGTTATATTGTTTTTTTGGTTATTATGAACTTTATTTCATTGTTATTTATTGATGTCCACCTGTTTTATCATATTTTCCAAGTGTGTTATACATGTAATTACATGTAAGTGAAGCAAAAGCATTGACGACTAATTTACATGTTTTAACAACTTGAGGCATCAAATTAACTTTTACCAAGGGATCGTGGGTTCGATTCCAAAGTGGGATATACTTTCGTTGAATTAGGTCATTAAACAACTTCTATGGTCATTCTCCAGAGCTCCTACCGCTGATTTTACAGCCGTTTCGCGTTAAGTTAAGCAATTATTGAGAAAATATGTCACATGAAATTTATGTTGCAGCACTCAAAAAGTGTGTTTAAAAATGTAAACTTCAACCTTTCACGGACTTAAAATCAGAAGTTTTTTTAATAACAAGTTTGTTAATAAGTAAATATTTGTGATGAGTTTTACCTGGTAATTCTTATCCGTGAATTACGTTACTGTATTGAATCAATTATTAACAATGTCTAAAATTAAAATACAAACCATGTGTGACACCGATGATGAGTTTTTTTCAATTCATTGATCATTTCTACCTATCAAACAACCAACACATAACAAGAACAAATATGTATATCAAACATAATAAGGACGAAACAAATAGATTATAGACTATTTTATTGGCTTTTTTCTTTTAGAAAAAGTCCTTTCCCTGTCAAAAAGTATAGATAATGATAAGCATGACATACTTTAACATTGAAATATCGATACAAAATGTCATACCCTTTCCTAAAAGTATTCAAACTACGGGGTCAAAATATTGAAAGGATAGTGTAGTACAATAGTGTGTATTTATATGTACTAATGGTAACGTAATTCACATAAATTTTATTTTATATGGCGTGAATCTATAAAAGTAAATACTGTTAACTAGAGATATAAAATGGAAAAATCTCTTTAGTGTATAGTTCATTTGTGCTAATTTTTAGATTTTAAGTAGTAGATTGGATGACTTCGGACTTTTATATAATTGAAACCTTTGTACGACATACGCAGTTTTATAAAATTTCAAAATGCCTTTTAAAATACATTGCAAAATGATTAATACGCAAGCTGTGATAACAAATAAATGTCTACAACACTGAATACGTAGTAAATACTTGATAAAGCTGTAAACGGACATATCATGGAGAACCATAATGTCGCTAATTTAAGAAAAGAACGGTAACGTAATTCACAATATATTTGTACAAAACTTCTTTCATGTTTGAAAATGTTCTATATAGCTGACACTCTAACTTAATTCAACCATAGAGAAATCCTTGTTCTGCCAATGATGAAAACTAACTTATTGGTCATTATGTATAATTTATTATTAGTTAACGAGTTTGCAAACACAATTTTCCAAACTGTTAACAATGATTTAAATGGAGGGGCATATTTTCTGTTATATGAAATAGTTTCATATTTTACATACGAGGCATAATTGGAAGCCCGCAGTTTATACATGATTTATTTCTGCTTCATGGGACTAAACGTAAAAGAACATCACTCAATACTCCTTGTCAATATTGATTTGAAGCTTAAAAAATATATTTGATGCATGAAAAATAAGTTTACATGTAACATGTTTCAACACTTCTAGTATATTGAACTTGAAGCATTCCGACGTCAGCGTTGAGTAACGATGATGCAACTTCTTATTGTAAAGACAAGTGCATGGTTTTCTCACTCCACATAATCACCAATTTAGATATAACATATTTTATTGCCTACATGTAATTATTATTGTAATTATTACCAACGTTCTTATACATAGAATATACATAACAGTATCTTAGCCCACAGTATGTCTGCCCACAAGTTTGCACCGCTGGTTGTCTCTTGCGTCAAGTGTTGATAAATTTGAACTGTAGCACGGACAATTTTACATCTAGATTCTCTATCTTCTTGTCTGCCTTCTTCACAGAACATGTAGTTTTCCAGCTACCCGTTCTCTCTGTGAACTTCATGTTTACTACCATGTCAGAATATCTCCTTCTCTACATAAAAGGAATTGGGCACTGCTACCATTTTAATTAAATGGCATAATCCATCTGCCTTAATTATCGCTACATTTAGATTAGTGTTACAACGATCTGCAACTTTGCCTTTTATCGTCATGCGCCTCCTTTGGTTTTTGCTTTTATATATTGTATGGGTCCATAATCGTATACATTT
This sequence comes from Mactra quadrangularis, assembly GCA_025267735.1. Taxonomy (NCBI): domain Eukaryota; kingdom Metazoa; phylum Mollusca; class Bivalvia; order Venerida; family Mactridae; genus Mactra; species Mactra quadrangularis. Next base: position 13,131,758 of record CM046311.1, read on the forward strand.
TTGTCTCATTCTAAATATATTTGGACCTATATTGGTTGTTAGTTTTTAAAATGTTTTAAAGTTTTAATTCAATTAATTTTCTCTTTTCAAGTAGCTTTAGCCATATTTTGGCTTTCTTCAATCTCTCTATGCCTTTTGCCTCTAAACATTGCTTTTACCCACTGGCCAAACAAAATTAGAGGGATTGTGAATTACGTTACCGCTCTGTGAATTACGTTACCATTTAAATGTGTGTCTAGCATGGACATATGAACAATACAAAATAATTGTTACTGTGTAACTAAAATAATGCCCCAGAAAAAACAACTGATACAAAACTGATTTATCTATTATGCACTTGTATGATGAAACTATTTACGAACCATACATGACTCACATTCATCATAAAAAATCGTAAAAGTCTCTTACTTATGCAATTTCCTTCTTCAAAAACTTTCAAAATATTGACACCTCAACGTTCTTAGGTGTTGCTGTAAATTTAACCTGTTATAATTGACCCTGGGTCCTAATTTCGGCGACTAACTGATATTTGCGGTAACGTAATTCACAATAACGTAATTCACGAATCGATTGTTTATTGGGCTGTTTATTTAATTGCATCAAGGCAATGTTAATTCATTTGGTTATTACTTAAGTTTATAAGAGGGTAGTTTAGATGGAATTTAGTAAGTGGATATTGGTAATGTTAGTGTGTATGAAAACAGCTAGTAACGTAATTCACAAAACCTAGGTTTTATTGAGTGAATACCGTTCTGAGGAGATGTGTGGATTATACAATTAATTAACAACCAATCTCATTTGTCAATTGTGTGCTACATACATTGAGTAGTTCCCAGAAGATAAATACATATATATAATGCAATGAACATAATGCCAGCAAGCCTGTGGAAAATGGTAACGTAATTCACGTGAATTTGTGGGACAGCAAAGTCAATGCGTAAATATTTTCATGATGTAAGTTGTGGAAGTTCAAACTATTGCAGTTGTATGGCCTATGTGTATTCTTTATGATGAAAGTCAGAATTCTCATTCCTTGAGCAGAAAAGGGCGACAATACATCTGAATATCAATTGACCCAAACAGTGGGACAAGGTATTTTGATGAATATGCAACATTCCCGCTGAGTAAAATTATCATCTAGTAATGGTTATGTTTATAAATGTATATGTTTTCGGTAAAGACATATGTCTCCTAGGTAAAGGACAAATTTGGTAATAAACCATGCTATATTCTTAGTAAAAATACCATGTGACATGATATTTTTGCAATTGCTTAACTTAACGCGAAACGGCTGTTTAATCATGTAGGACAGTTGTCAGTCACTGACGGAAGTATATGCATCTAGTTAACAGCTAAAGTTTTAGCATTTTTCAGGAACAGTGAGTAAGTTGTCTGACCGCATCGAAATAACACATATACCATGTATGATATATGTATTCATAGAACCTTCAAATGTATGGATAAAGAACATTATTCCACATTATAAAAGTATAGTAAGACCTCACCCAGAATATGCCAGCGCAGTCTGGTCAACATCATCTACAGAAAAGATAATATTGCGATTGAAAACGTGCAACGCAGATCGACCAAAATGGTTACTGGTTTAAAAACATGTCTAATGAAAACATATTACTAACCCTTGGATTACCAACTTTGAATTATCGTAGACACCGAACAGATATGATTCAACTTTTTAAAATCATGGAAAATTATGAATCTGTGAAACGAGACAATATATACCGGTGACACCATCAACTTATTCAGTACATGGTCATAAATACGAACGTATGAAATCACGTTTCTGTCAAAACATATTCACCAATAGGGTAGTGAATAATTGGAACAGTTTATCCCCATAACAGTAGAGTCGTCATCAATAAATGCGTTGGTACCTCGGCAGATAACGCATTTGCTAATATTAACCAAGGTAAATCTAATAAACAAAATGGCAGGTAACGCATTTGCTAATATTAACCAAGGTAAATCTAATAAACATAATGACAGGTAACGTATTTGCTAATATTAACCAAGGTAAATCTTATAAACATAATGGCAGGTAACGTATTTGCTAATATTAACCAAGGTAAATCTAATAAACATAATGGCAGGTAACGTATTTGCTAATATTAACCAAGGTAAATCTTATAAACATAATGGCAGGTAACGTATTTGCTAATATTAACCAAGGTAAATCTAATAAACATAATGGCAGGTAACGTATTTGCTAATATTAACCAAGGTAAATCTAATAAACATAATGGCAGGTAACGTATTTGCTAATATTAACCAAGGTAAATCTTATAAACATAATGGCAGGTAACGTATTTGCTAATATTAACTAAGGTAAATCTTATAAACATAATGGCAGGTAACGTATTTGCTAATATTAACTAAGGTAAATCTTATAAACATAATGGCAGGTAACGTATTTGCTAATATTAACCAAGGTAAATCTTATAAACATAATGGCAGGTAACGTATTTGCTAATATTAACTAAGGTAAATCTTATAAACATAATGGCAGGTAACGTATTTGCTAATATTAACCTAGCACGCCCTTATATAAGCAATAGTTAATATTTAGCGCTTCTTGCTAGCGGGTATTTTGCCAGCCTTCCTAACTCGTTATATTCCTACCACTTTGTATGAGGCATAGCAGCGAGATCTCCGAGGATGTTTTGAATGTTAAACGATCTGATAATCGAACATGTCGAGTAATTTAATCGGCGGTGTTAATGTAAGCACCTATGGCAATTGAATATAATTTACCAATACCGTCTGTTAAAGTTGTTGAAGCTATGAGGAAATTATTCATGTATTATCATCATCGATTTCGCCTAAAGGCTTAAAATCGAAAACTATCGACGAACATGACTGACCAGTTTAACCTGCGAAGTGATACACGTGTCTCTGATTTACTACAATTTATAGGCGATAAAAGTATTTCTGACTCGATCAGTGACAGATGTTTACTTATATTGATAAGCGTGCGAAAGGGGCGTAATCAAATATATTGATTGTGTCTGTAGCTGTTTAATGTAATGATTCTTTGGTCATACATTGTATTATTTGAAGTTTAAGTTGTTTTACAGTATTGTATCATATTTTATTACACCAATGAACCTATAGAATTTGTATGCAAAGTGTACAGGGGAAAACTGTACTTTAAGATTGTGTATGGCAAGAAGAGGAAAACAATTTTTTATAACATTTGCCAGTAATACAGGGTAGTATAAACACTTAGGCTGCATTTTGCCCTGTTTGATTCGTACTTGAATCTAATGTGTAAGAAGTAATCATTAGTATGGATTTGTTAGGTTTCAATGCGCACAAATTGAATTTAAGTCTTTCTGTCTTTCAATACTTTGATTTTCATGACGCATACATTTACTTAACTGATTATTCACTGAGTTGTACTTCAATCTGTACTCACGATCGATAAAAATAGATTCATGTATCCGTTCTATAAATCAGTGGGGTTTATGTATGAGCCACTGACTGTTGAATAAAACTGAAATTGTTATTTATTATGTCATGAATATAACATTATGACAAGGCTTACTAATGACGTTCACGATACATTTGTGCTTAATGTAACTATTTTAGCTGTGGTGATTAAAGATCTATTAATCATATTAGACGTTTCCTTTAATAACTTGAGCATGAAATGTGGTTCACACTTTTGAATGACATTATATTATTAAGCTGTTCGGATGTCACATTAATATTGCGATTCTTCGTACCCTACTCGATCAAGGCCTAACGGTAAACTGAGTCATTTGTGCAGAGGATTCAGAGACACAAAAACTGATGAAAGCCAATTTAGTTTGTTTACAGTCAGAAGTTCACGTGACTATATACCCTGTCTATGATACTGTAACAAATTTAGCATTGCCGTACGTTAACGGAGAAAGCATTGAATACCTCAGTTTGAAAAATGACATTCGGGTCTCCTCGGCTATTTTTCGCGGCAAATATACCTCGGACATCACGCTGAAAATACTTCCACTTTAGCTGTCCGAGGTAGCCTACATCTGCTTCGAAGATCTACAATGTGGTCCAAAATGAAAAATGATAACAACGCCTAGTTAACAAATCTTTTTTAAATAAATCGCCGAATGTTGATGTATGTGTGTTAAAATGATATAGTCGAGCTGATTGGTAACTTGTAGAACATAAACTATATTGTTTTATAAAATCTTAAAATTTGCTTAATACAACAGATACATATATACATGTATATTATAATGTCAATATATTTAATAACGTAAACACGTGACCCCTCAGTCTGTTGTGTGATTAATGGATTTTTAATTTGTTTAATGATCAAAGCTATAATATTAAACCCGCCGTGTCAATCTAATGATATTTTTTAACAGTTTTGATCACTGAATTAACTAAATGCTCGTTATATCACAATAAATGTATCAATTGTGTATACAAACTTGATTAAAATGCACAAATATGCAAATTTTCATCTCTTAACAAATTCAACCACAGACATAAAACTCTCGTTTATTAAACTTGTTGAATTGTGACAATAGACTAATAACTATGTGATTTATCCTTGGACGTGACTAAAGATGAAATTTTAGAAAGTTTTCAATTAATGTTTATAGATCTATATATTTATATTTCTTTGTTATCTCACTGTGTTAGGTGGTATATAACATCTTATTTGATGTAGATACTGGAAATAACTTGGTGATTTTTAGATTAGTATTGGATATTTTATACAATGTTTACATGGTTAGTCAATATTTTTTTCACTAATTTTACGATAAAAATTACTATAAGTCCTATACAAGAATTTAATTTATTGTAAGCCAAGGTCGACAAATTAACAAGTTTTCCTGGACACTCCAGAACTCGCTTATATTTCCTTACTAAGCCGTCACTGTAGACTGCATATTATATACTAATTTGTTTCCAAGTATGCATGCACTATTTTCTCACAGATATTTAGAAAACACATAAACCATTTCACGTAGTGGTATAATAAAACAGTTCATTGTGTTTCTAAAACATAAGAATTTTGTTAGATTCACTTGTTGGTGACTATCTCTTATTATCTCTATACCATACTGGAACTAATGTTTGGGTTTTTCGAAGCAATATCCTGCCAGCATTCGTTTTTAAATCAAAATCACGAAAAACTGCGTTCCACATTTTTTACAAACTAGATATGAATACAGCATTTTACTTTTGGATTTAAATTCTAGCGTTATTTGAGGCATTTTATATAAACGGTCTATACGTGGTTAAAAGAAACTGTTTACTGTGTCTATATTTTGTTCCTGGATTACTTTCAATAAATTAAGTTCATAGACGAAAAATAATAACTCTAAAACAATCAGATCAGTCGTAATATTTACGTGTTTCTTTTTCCTTTCTCGTTTCTTTTGTTTGTTAAATTAAATTACAGATGTTGTATTTGTTCTTTCACTTTTATATTTGTATTAAATAAATATTGTAAGTCTAAGTCCCGAATTATTTTCCTTACACTTGAATTTATTACCGGACTTGTAAGTTTTATCATTGTTTCGTATGCCTGCACCGGAAACTATTGTTAAAATTAGATTTGGATTTCAATAAATTTAACGTACTTGATTTACACGGATCTGCATTAACATACATGTATCTTTTTTGTCTTTTTGTGGAGTGGTATAGTTAAATCTTCAAAGTTTAGTTCAGAAATATATGTTCCTTGTATCGAGGACCAAGTTTTACATTTATTAGCATTTATGCTATCTTAAAGTCTGATTTTAGTTTTTAGAATCCATTTACAGTTTTCCTCTTTGTGTGTACTAAAACATTATCTGGTTTCAAAAGTGAGCATTTTCAAACATGTGAAAACAATGACATACTAATGTATTGAGTGATTAATGTTTATAGAACAACACGTGCATAACTAGCATTGTTGAAGATTTACATGTTGCATCGGAAAAGGTAAAGTTAAAGTCATTTCTGAATAATAACGTTTTTTGTAATTGATACTTTAATTGGACAAAATTATGCATAAATCTGAAACGTTGTCATCTTATATTTTGTATTTAATTACATCTGTCACAAATGAACAATTTATCATATAATAAACTAAAATAAGCGAATATACAATACTGTGATAACTGTTGTTTGTATATATAATATATTTGGACGATGGTTGGTTTCTACAAGTGACTTACAGGTATACGTTGTTTTTACGACGTACTGTTTAACCTCAGAACTCCAACCATCTTTGGGCACAATAAAGTTCAGATTTTATAGGCCTCCGTTGTGTCATAGTGATTTTTACACTATTTTAACCATATATTTTTACTAACGGTGGGGCATACTTTCGTGCTGTTCATCGTGAAATGATTTCTACGACCATTTTCCTTCCTACCTCTGATTCTTAATAATATAGGGCAGTTGTAAGTCGCTGACGAAAGTATATGTGCCTAGCAACTGGTTATCAGCTAAATCTAGATATTTAGCCTTTCCATGAACAGTACTTATGTAGGTTGACTTTCCGCCGTGATATGAACTATGCAATGTGTTGCTACGGCGTTAAACCCAACAAAACAATAAAATATACATGTACACTGTACATTATGTTATATTTAAATCCTATTTCACATGTGATATAACAATGCTTCTGAAGGCGATCATCTCCTTCACTATTTCACAGTCTGGCAGGGTTCGATCGGTTATCGCGGTTTGGGCTGTAATGGATGTACATGTATTGAGTTATCGACGTGTGGGAATGGGTAGGAATGAAGAAATCTACATATTTGATTATAACCCTCCGTGTATAATATTTGAGCATTTGAGTTTACTTTGGCTTATTTTATTTACTTAACTTATTAAGATTCATTACAGAGAGATAAATGCTGCACATAGTTACAAGTCACGGTGCAATCTAAATCGGCTTTAAATATTTTCATAGATATTATTACATCGTGTAAATAAAATACTCCTTTGTCTTATACTTGCGGTCAGAGTTATTACAACGATAGTAATAAACCTGTAAGCCAGCATGTATAGCCGATACAATATTCTTGTGAGTTCGGACTCGAATATCTTAGCATCTCATTTCCATTTGGCCAAGAGAGAAGACGTCATGTGTTATGTTCCGTTAAAACTATATTATAAACTTTCTCAAATATGATTGTAGAATTCGCATTTTCCAGATTTTGAAAGCTATAGTACTTTTCAGGGCCGGATCCAGGTGTCGTCAGTGGGGGGCACAGGTCAGGTGAGTAAGGGAGGGGTATTTCCTCCCGAGGTGGATTTTCTTTATTTTCGAATGTCAAAGGTGCAAATCTGAGAACTCGAAACTTAAAATGAAGCTAAAACTCGGTAATTATCATTTCTTTCTGACTTGAAGTGAATGTCTGCCAGCAAATGATGTAACTGCTTATTATACCATAATACATAATGTCATGAAATAATTATCAAACTTAAGTATTATGCTTTTGACCACTTCAAAACATAAGCCTACAATACCTCAGTTCGACAAGAAAAATCGAATTCTTTACTGTTAAATCTATTGTTTACTGTCATTTGAAGTTTTAATTATTTCAGGCACAAATGACAATGCATTAAAGTTACATTCTAGGTGGAACATTTTTAATTTTTAAATGTCCAAGTTGTAAATCTGCATGAGCGCTTCAAAACACACGTCCGTTTTATACCACACCCCTAAGTATAGTCGGACCTAATTTAAGTAGTCGTCGGTTGGGGCTAAGATGGGATGGGTTCAGGAAGGTTATTCCCATGCGATGAGAAAAAAAGGAAACTTCGTAAACCAACAGTGCAAATTCTAGCACCTTAGAACACACCTACAATATAAAATTGAGCGCTTTAATGGAGATAACCTTCTATTTGCTTTACGAACACGTCAATGTCTGCTTGTAGATGATGCAATTTAGAGCAATTATGACTCATGTCCGTGGTTAAAAAATAGGGCCGTTGATCGTTGAGCTAGTGGCGATCCGATTCGATCCACGATTCATGTGTAGCGATTCACGCATCGAACCACGAATCACTAGTTAATGGAGAAGCATACAGGAATACATGTTATAAAAATAAGTAAAGAACTACAGAAACTTTTACTCTATGGAAAACCACATTTCTATGACCAGATGTTTTATAGGCATTTCCAGTGATAACATTTTGTTTAAATGTGTATTAAACGAAATTTTGACACAAGATAATTCAGTCTCTATATAAATTAAAACTTTCATAAGCCGCACGCCCGTTTTCAGTGAAAATTAAGCTAAAATTGTTCTTTCATTTTTTTCCAAAAATAGGATTTCGGACGTGACGAATATTCGTACTCGATTTTCTGGTCGAGTTCTTAGTCTGCTGAAAAGCTCTGACGCTCGTGCGGAAGTAATTTGTAACATTGCAAACTCGAGCCTTCTGAACTGTGAAAATAGTTAATGAAGAACAAAGCATGCACTAGGTCATACATGTCCATGTGGAAATAGAATGCTTGATTGTAAATGAATATATTCTTGTCAATAGAGAATATTAACAATACAATGCCTTATTTCCCAACGAGAAAAATCGAATTCTTGACTGTAAAAGGCAATAAGTCTTGGATACTTTGGTCATAAAAAAAAATTTGGAATAAAAGTACTTGAAACTCAAATTAACCATTTGACCTTGAATTCGACCTCGATAATGACCTTGGATGAATTACCAGAGATTTTAATATATATTTATATAGAATCCCTGGATGAAACCAAACCAACAATGGTTAATATTTACTAAAGCTGTACCAGCAGTTTCTTTCGCATTTATTTCAGTATACATATGTAAAGCTATGACTAAACAATAAGCCTGATTTATTTCTTTATTGAATGTACATAGTTAAATAATGCTAATCAAATCATATCTGATCTGAACAGAGCTGATATGTGATTTCTTAAATATATTTAAAGCGCATTAGTGCACCTAATTATTTGATCTCAAATCTTAAGATTTTTAAAGTATAGTTTAATTCTCTATTAGCCTTGGTTAGCTTTTTTAATTTTTAATTTACTAGACTATAAATGAAATATATAATTACTTGTTATTTTTTCAATTTAATGATGTTAAATGGACGCTGGTGTCAGTTTCCTATAACTACTCTTTTCTTTTCTGTTTTAACCATCGATTATGCTGTGTGAAAAGAACGGTGATTCAAGAATCAATCCGGGCTTAAGTACTGTCATTTAGTCCTAACCGTATTAAAAGTTCTCAGAGTTCTCAGAGTGACGTCCCTTGGATCATCATCGTAAATTAATGTTCGATGTTTACATTGAAAATATTTATGTGGAACTTCATTATTTAGAAATCTCTATGATTGCATAGGTAAATAAATAATTCAGTTCAGCTTGAATCAAACTAAATTGATAGACCTTTACATGATTTACCTTAATATCTCAACATTTGTATTTTGTTTGTCTGTTTTACTTTTTAGTATTCATTATTTCTGTGTCCATTCATCCTCGAGTCAGTATGCCCAGTTTTAAGTTTTAACTGTTCTTTGTTGGTAAGCTTACTTTATTGTTACGGTACTTACCTGTTTACATTATGGGAGGAAGGATATATAAGCGGCCGGATTGCTCAGTTGGGAGAGCATCGTCCTGTAACTTGTAAGCAAGAGGTCTTGGGTTCAAGTGAATGTCAGACGATCCGTCCCCAGTCACATCCGTCCTTGGACGATTCGTCCTTGGACGATCTGTCCTCAATTTGGGGACGGATCATCTAAAGAATGTTAGGATGATTCGTCTCCTTATGTGTATAGCACAATGCGTATTATTAATACGAACTGATAAAATATATATGTATTCTGTGTTTATTTTTACATTATTTTATATATCTTTTTTTTATTTCATACAAAATTACGACACAAAGAACAACAGATTTAATTACATAAACATGGTGTACTGGAATCAAGTTCGAATACTATGCATTGTTGAATAAAGATGTATTTTAATAAACGTGATTAATACACAAATAATTCATTGTTTAAAATTAAACAATAAAAATGTAAGCAATAGACCTTTGATTTATATTAACAAATAATGCTAGTTTCGAATCGAGTATTCTTGTGTAATTAAGTGTATGTTCTGTTCCGTTCAATTATATATTTTTTATTATTTTCAACCAAAAAAAATGGATTTGCATGTGAAAACAATAGTCAATATGCATTTCACAAAATTGTAAAAATTCCTTTTTACTATCTTTGATGTTTTATTTTAGCAACTTAATTATAGCAATTATATGCACATGTTACATTGTTACAAATTTAGGATGTGTTCAATTTAATGAGATTGGTGAATATGAATAAAATAATATTAATTTTAAAACGTTTGTTTTATTTTCATATTTGTATCACATAATAGCAATTTTGTTATAGATCTATGTCACGTCCTCTTCGATGAATACTTAATTAAAACATACAGAATTGTATTGAAATAAAACACTAATTGGCAAAATCTAATCAAAAGATGAATATCTGTACATAAATCTTCGTATAAATCAATTCCCGTATACACTTTTATAAAATGGGGACGAATCGTCTAAACTCTGATATTTTGGGGACGGATCGTCCAAGGACGAATGTGACTGGGGACGGATCGTCTAGAGGGAGAATAGTCTTGGGGACGGATCGTCTGTATACCGGTTCAAGTCCAGGTCAGGCTGCATATTTGTCTTAGCCTGTGACATTTGGCACCCAACGTGTGATCGTGAATAATACTTGGTCAGTTGAGAAATGCTTGTAATAAAATAAATGCTCCTTAAACAGCCTGGAATCTGAAATTCCGAGACCAATTTCCAGTTTGTGGGGGAGTATGTCACGGTACTTACCTGTTCAAATTATGGGAGGAAGGATATGTAAGCCACTGGATTGCTCAGTGGGGAGAGTACTCGCCTTGTAAGCGAGAGGTTGTGAGTTCAAGTACCGGTCAGGCTGCATATTTTTCTTTCCCTGTGACATTATTTTCATCTCTGATCTTAAATATTTCCCAGAAGTAAGTAAAGAAAGTATATCTGTATAAACAGACTAATAAATGACTTGCAATATTGCTTTTCTATCATTTTCATTTTTACTGGATAAATCTTGAATTAGTCATTAAAGTCTTAGTTGATTTTTTGGAATGATAAGAACAAGTAATGTGTCATTTTTTAAGTTCAAAAATGAATATAATTAACTAAAAATACATCTACATATTTGATTCATAAGAAGACAATATAGAAGAATGGAGAAATGACCTGGGTAGAAAGTGGAGAAATGACCAGGGGAGAAATGACTGTAACCCCAATAATTGTTGTAGACAATTCATGGCAATTTTCAGGGATCCTGACAGAATCACTAGCCAACATTCACTGGAATTCCTCCTAAGTTTGGAATCCCAGGACACTGTAAGAGTTGAATCCTGGTGCATCTGACAGCACTACATGTTCTACTTAACATGGCCTGTTGATCTACTACTGGATGAAAGTCTGTGGACATTTTGTAACAGAGACATAATAGAGCGTTGTAATGATACTAATATTCTATAGTATAATTGATATATGCATCTTTTAAGTTGTATGTATTTCAGATGTATTTTTTCCCACGTAGAACATCATGGAGCTATCGATCATTCAAAATGAAGTTACACAGTTTGTCTCAACACTTGTGTAAACATTGTGTTAGAGCATCGGTAAGTTAAAATGTTTAAAACTATTTCCTTTAGGATACCACAGACATGGGGACAGTGTGAGTGTGTACCCTTCACCTGCCCTTCCTCAGATATTGATACTAAAAACTATTAAGACAACAATACCCCACTTGTGTCCACATACAGCATTGTCTTGACCAGGAAATAAAGGATGCAGTTGTCACCTTAAATTTTCTTGAGTACTTGCCAGATTCATTATGCTTTATAGTGAAAGCCATAATTATCATCTGACTGACTATATAGAAATTATTAAGTTTTACCAAAACAAATCAATTTTCACTAGTCCTGGGCTTCAGGCTTGTGGGTTAAGGTTATTACTGATAGAATGTGGTTAAAAATTAACATCATTGAATTGATGATCAGCTATTTCTTTCATAAAATAATGAAAAAAATCCAAACACAATGTCACACATTGATAACACATGTAACTTGATGTAAGGTAGTTGTCTTATTAAGCATCAATGATCATCTTAATCATTACAATCAATGATCATCTTAATCATTACAATCAATGATCCTCTTAATCATTACAATCACTGATCCTCTTAATCATTGCAATCACTGATCATCTTAATCATTACAATCAATGATCAACTTAATCATATCAATCTATGATCATCTTATTCATTACAATCAATGATCAACTTAATCATATCAATCTATGATCATCTTAATCATAACAATCAATGATCATCTTAATCATTACAATCACTGGTCAGCTTAATCATAACAATCTATGATCATCTTAATCATATCAATCAATGATCATCTTAATCATTAATCATAACAATCTATGATCATCTTAATCATATCAATCAATGATCATCTTAATCATTACAATCACTGGTCAGCTTAATCATAACAATCTATGATCATCTTAATCATATCAATCAATGATCATCTTAATCATTACAATCACTGGTCAGCTTAATCATAACAATCTATGATCATCTTAATCATATCAATCAATGATCATCTTAATCATTACAATCACTGGTCAGCTTAATCATAACAATCTATGATCATCTTAATCATAACAATCAATGATCATCTTAATCATTACAATCACTGGTCAGCTTAATCATTACAATCACTGGTCAGCTTAATCATAACAATTACTGATCATCTTAATCTTTTTCAATCACTGATATCAGCTTAATCATAATCAATGGTCATTACAATAATATTATGTAAGATTCTGTAGAAAATTGAAATGTCATGATAGATTTTGAGACATACATAAGTTATGTAGTAATGAGTCTAGCTTAAATCAATATTCACTTGTCCAAGATTTTAGGTTAGTTGGTTAAGGTAAAGACTAGTACCATACTACCTTTTACCCTCCTTGCCTCCCTTTTCTTAACAATCAATAGTATTATGTTTTTTTGGAAGTATGTTTTTTTACAACACTTTCTATTGCTGCCTCTCATTAAATCTGTACAAGCTTCCTTGGACACTTTTCACTAGGAGCTGACTACTTTGTTCAAATTTCAGATGAAAATGATATTGAATATCAAATTTTCATGGAAAGGTATGACCTGCCATAGCTTGAAATCAAACAAGGGACCTATGGATTTAGAATCCTGCCCTCTACTACTTCTTGTCTTTTGTTACATACAAGTATAAAATAACAGTGTACGGAATTAGTGTGTGTCCGGTTGCCGAGGACAACTACTTTTTAGTTTAGCCTCCAAAAATTTCTTTTGGGCAACCAAAAATCTTTAAACAAGATATAATGCTTGTAGGGCTGCGAATCGTTGAGCAAGTGGCGATCCGATCCGAACCGTGATTCATGTGTAGCGATTCACGAATTGAACCACGAATTACATGTTAATGGAAAAGCATACAGGAGTTCATGTAATAACAAAATAAGGGAAAAATTATGGAAGCTTTTAATGTATGGGATACTATTTACTCCAAACATTACTCATACGTTTTTAATTAGCATTTTCAGTGATAACATTTTTGTTCAAATGTGTATCAATCGAAATTTTGACACAAGATAATTTGGTCCCTACTTAAATTAAAGTTTTCATTAGTAGTGCAACTCGTTTTCAGTGGTAATTAAGCTGAAATTGTTCTTTCATTTTTTTCCAAAACTAGATCGCGATCCAACAATTTCGTATGTGACGATTATTCGTACTCGATTTTCTGGTCGAGATCGCAAATATCCGAGTACTCGGATACTTGCCGCAGCCCTAAATACTTGCTACTAAAATGACCTGTTTGGGCAACCACTTTCAAATCCTAATTTCATAGACTGTAAATAGATTATTTAATGAGCAAGCTTAAGTATATCTATATTCTACATGTTTATACTTTTACTTAATCAAGATGTATAAAATCTGTTAGTTATGAATTATAAGTTGACCTAGATAAACTGAAAATAATTGACAGTTCTACTGTCTTTATATTTTACTGCTTCGCTTTTTAGTGTCTTTCAGTTTGCTTAAATTTGTTTTAAGTAAGAGATCAATAAATTCTATTGACATTATGACATTAAATCTTGGACCCAGAGACATTGGTATCAGAGTATCTGTCTTAACCTTACTTTCAGTTGCAAGATTAAACTGCAGGAAAAGTTTTTACACAAATCATCATTAACATCATCCTGAGGTATATTATTCCTTCAACAATGGTGCAGCCTGACTGTCAAGTCTAAAACAAAATCTTTCTCTCCATGTAAGGGTCTTGTAGCTTGGTATACTGCATTCAATCCTATTTTCAAGGTCTCTATGCTAGGTCATTTCTGGATAGTTAGGGTCTGCCTGAAGCTTGTTGACCAATGATATTCAGTCTATGATACTATTCTATCCACCCTGTACATATATCCACATATCATTTCAGATTGTTTTGAACTTGGTAGTATTCTTATATTGAACTGACCAGGGTTCGAATTTAACAAAAAAAGGACTTGCAATTTTTTGCAACTTTAGTTTATTTCAACTTGCAAAATGAAAAATTCACTCACATTTTCTTCTCAAAATTTTAATAGCATTTATAAATAGTTACTATTCATGTATGCATATAACACCATACCAAATAGCACTATATTTAACCATGGAAAGAACAAGGATTATTGTGGGATAGACAAAGAAATCGAACATGTTTTTACAGTGAATCTTAAATTGATACTATCAATCTATCTGGCCATTTTAATGTTGATTTGAGCCTAGACAGAAATATTTTTTTGTTGATTTCAACTTGCCAAAATTTGCAAGTTCAAATAATAGTTACTTGCAAATATCAAAATCCATTCGCATTTTGCGAGTATGCAAGCTTAAATTCGAGCCATGCTGATAGTGTTGAGTCCAGGGTTTTCCCTGACGCACAAATTTTTGTGTTTTGACGCATATTTTCAGCAAATGACCCGTAAAATGAACTGATATTGCGACACACTGGACGCACAAAATTAATTCTTCCTAAATGGGGTGTTTAAATAGTTAAAATAGAAAGCAGGGGTCTCGCTAAGGTGCGACTCGGGCGAAGAAGTCGCCTGCCGCGTCCGAACTTAGTCCTATTTTAGCGTCAAAGGGGAAAAAAAATTCGCCCTAATTATTTGGCAAAAATAAGTTAAAATGGTTAAAAATATTATCTTAGTATACTAAAATAAAATACTCTAATTGACCGTTGATTATTAATCCAGTCTAAGAGTTGTGAAAATGAGACCGCCCGCGGCGATTACATGCTAATTACATGTTGATTAATCTTAATTGTCGGTCACACGCTGGGAGATTGAGTCTCAAATAAAACATTATAACACATCTATGGAAGCATTATGATCATCTATCTCCATTGTTGTAAAGTGATTTCCTCATTGTGTTGATTGTCACTGGGCCATATTTCAGAGTCATATATTATATCTATTTCAGAGAGCTATATCAGAGAATGAATGGATGAGATATTGTTTTATGTTTGTATTTCTATGTAGTGTTTGTTATCTATTATTTGGTTGGATAATCTCAAGAGATCCTTGTTTTGAATGGGAGATACGTTCTAGTCTAGTAAGTTACTTTATTGTTGAGCTTCATTTTTAAACTAAATCCTTTCTTATTGAATTCATTACAAAATTTACCATGTGACCAGTTATCAGTGACAATGTAGAAAAGATACCATTGTGAAGTTAAGCATTCCATAGATAGCTTTTAGGACGTGATTAATGAATTACAACAATGGACTAGTAATCATTGGATAGCCAGCTTTATATTAGTTAGAATCACACCTGACTGAAACAGTAAATGTAAATTGAAAACAGTAGTTGATTACAAAAAATGTTGATTACATATAATGTGCTTCCTCTGTTTAGAGAAGGTTATAGTTGTTGATGCCAAGTAATTGTAACCATAGCAACACATTGTATAGGTCAAATAATGGTGTCCAGCGCAGCTAACCTAGTTTTCCTGGACTCTTGTCTACAACCAGTACTCACATACCCTTCCACAAGGCAGGAAACCTCTCCATACCATACACCTTATTAATGGAGGAAAATTGATATTATTGTCAAATTTTTATGGAAGGGTTAAATCTCCCTGGGTGGTATTCAAACCCATACCCCCTTCAGGACACTAGCTTAGAAATCCAGGTGCGCTACCAACTGTGCTACCGACCCGGGTTAGAATATGAAAGAAAAACAACAAATTTTTTACAAGCTATACACTGTAGAGCTTGTAAAATAAACTACATGTAGTCATTACATAATTCATCTGCATATATATGTATAAAATTAAATATCATTTCCTCCATTTCTCCTATATTGATATTGTGGAACAGGCTGTACATAATGTCTAATGATATTATATTTCAGTGTAATGATTATCAGAATGGTTTAGTTGCTGGTACATTATGTTATAATCTTTGTATAGAGAAATCTGTACCATTATCAAGTTGTATTAACAGAGATGATCAATTCTCGGTATGTTATCTTTATTATTATTATTATAACATATAGTACCTTTATATAGTCACTTGTTTTTCGCAATGCATACAAGCACTTGTTTTCTGCAGACTTTTTGCTCAAGCCAAAAGATAGAGGAGAAACAAATAGCACATAAGATAAAATAATTTTTAATTTTACCTTAAAATGCCCACATTGATTGTGAATTTTAACCACTTACTCTGAATCGTCTACTCATGATCTGGTTTATTGCTCAATTTTTTGTGGGGAGGATTTATTGTTGACTATTAAAGTTTGATGGACTGATAGGAGAGAAATAGCTAAGTGTGTCACAAACACACAACTGCACACCTGTATAGTCCTATATTATTAACCTGTCACTCATACATAATTTCATGGTGTGTACTCACTCTAAAATTAACACTCAATTTATAGTCAGTAAACTAGATTAAGAGTGTGTACACACCATGAAATTATATTCATGTGTGACAGGTTAATAAAATAGGACTATACCCAGTCAAAAAATATATATTTATACAATATAGTTGACTGGTGACAAATTTTCAAAAGAATACAAGCTCATTAAATTGCTTTACCCTTACACAGTCTGTATAAAATAAGAAAATATAGTATATTTTTGGTAATTATACAGATCATGATGAAATTCACAAATTAAAAACATAGTAGACATTTAAGATACAATTGACTATGGCAGAGGATTTGTGTCAGGGAAAACCCTGAGTTTGCAGCTTTTCTGAATATTGGCCTTAAAGTTACAACCCAACTTGTTATCTTAATGTATAGATTTATTTCAGCATAGTATACGTATAGGTTATTAAACAGGGCAAGTGTGCCTTAAGGAAGATATCGGCACACTTGCTTAGGTATTGGCCCGAGGGCTTTAGCCCGAGGGCTAATGCCGGGGAAAGTGTGCCGATATCGACTTAAGGCACACTTGCCCTGTTTCATAACCTTTTTATTGCATATGTTGACCAATGCATGTAATGATGATTTTTCTACAACAAAAGTATACTTTTTCTCGACGTAACGCGCTATTTTGCACGTTGACGTTACGTCACATGTATTGTTTTGTTTTCAACGCCGAAACGTTGGAATCTAATGAACGCTTGTTATAAAACGTAAGTCTGGTTGTTGATTATCTTATTAATTTTTATATGAAAAAACACACGTCGTAAAATTTAATAGCTTCTTGTTGCTAATTACGTACGAATTTCACGTGCGGAAAGTCTGCCGTTGTTATACTGCAGGTGCGTAATGACCGGAAGTTGCCTCAATATCGATTTTTGGCACACTAGGAAGTGAGCCAAATATCGATATTTTGGCACACTTGCTCAATACCGGAATGTATTGCCCACATTGAGGCTATATTGGCGCACTTTCTCGTCGATTTTGTTACTATTTATAGTAACATATGCAATAAATACAATGTTACTAGACAAGACATTAAAACAAATAAATTAAAGTTTTCATAACATAAAATTCTTGTCCATGATATGCACACCAACTCCAAGAATAACACAAGAAAGAGAAACTCTTCCATTAAATAGTATGACGGTATAGTTGTTAAAACTTAATTAAAATAGATGTGTCATTTATCAAAGAATAAATTAGAACTAATTTAGTAAATAATGTAATTAAATAAATAAATACATATCACAGTGTTATATATATATGTTATGTTATAATAATTTTCTATATTTCAGATGTTTAGATGGTCCAATATTTTATTTAAAGCATTAAATCCAGATAAAAGTAAATTATCCGAAGTATCTAATCCAGTATGGGATGGAATGAGTAAAGCAGATTTTATATCATTGTTAGAAAAACATTTTTCTCAGTTGCTAGGCAATAAAGATCATTCCTTTTTGATATTGAGAGCATTTGAGTTTGCCGATTTTAATAGAAATAATGAGGTGAGTATGTTATCAATTAGGGTTGTCACGATACGCCATAAGCATATCTCGATATACTGCAATATGCTGGCCCCATAACACGATATTTATGTACCGCAATATATTGTGGGTTTTCAAATTTGTTGTGTCTCCACTGTATCTAACAGAAACAATGAAAATTTTACATGCAGCTACTGATAGAAACTAGCCTCTTATTATGTATTTATGGTCATTTAGGACTGTGACGCGTCCAAATCGGTTAATTTTGTAACTTAAGGTTAATTTGAATGAACAATGGAAAAACTGACATTTCGCTACTTTTATTTTGTGAAGGGAAGAATTTTCCATTGAAATAAAAAATATTGCCTAATACTGGTACATTAAAATCGTACCGCTGTACGTATTGCCGCATCTGCGTATTGCAATATACCAGTATACTGGTATATACCGTTGCGTTTTGGTACCGGTACTTAAATTCGTACTTTGAACATTATAATGCAGATTCATAATTATAAAAAATACGAAAGTCTACAATGCTGTAATCTCAAAACTTATTTATCGTATTGTAAAGGGATTAAACTTGGTCTAAACAGTAGTTAAGTATAAATACATTTTATTACCGTCCATACTGGGCCAGCGTAGATCTATATTGATGATTGATACAAAATGACAGTTGATATAATGTTGCAGGAAATTATCATGTCACTCATACGTAAAAAATATTTTTTAAAGGCTAGTTGCCGATTATGTCTGTGTTTGAAAGATATTTCAAAATTTTTACTAACACCTTTCGTCACATATTACAGATTACCCTCCGCAATAAAATTTGTACTTCTGTAATATTGTCTTTGGATTTACATCTACAATGTAATTTCGATTACAGACTGACTCGATTCTTACCAAAAAAACTACAACATTCTTACCGAGGAACATTTATGTTTTTTGTAGGATTACACTCCGATATCTTGTTTGTTAACCAACACCAAAGTACTCAATACAGTCAACTGAGCTACAAAATACTTGTTTAATTGCGACACACTATTTTATAATCATTGTTTTGGTATGAAAATATTCAGTACGAATGTCACACGTGGAGTGATTTTTTTTGTTCTAGCTCATTGTTATTTTTTCTACTGAACATTTAGCTACCATAATAACAAGATAACATTATAAATTGCAGAGCTCAATTGAAATACATCGGTGCCGATTAAATCATACATTGATATACAAGTATTACAAATATTTTTGTTTTTTGTATTTAAACATTGTAATTTGTACTATAATTGCATACTGGTATTGGTATCAGTATCGTTTAAAATATAGTATCGTTTCATTGGTACCGGTATCGTTTCGTCTCTAACGGTATTCATCCCTAGGTATATCGTGACAACTTAGCAAGTGACATATCATGACTCACTTGCTTGTTGACACTTTTTAAGACATAAAAATTGAGCACTTGATGTGTTTTAGAGAGCTTTTGTATCCAATTGTTTTCAAATCAATTTTGAAGTAAAAAGACTACTATTTGCATTTTGTTCTTGCAAAAAATCTTTAGAAAAAAATTGAACCTTGATAAAAACACAAATATTCTTATAAAAATATAATGAGAAATGTTTTATATTTTAGCTAACATATGCTGAAGCTCGTTCTATGTGGGAGTTATTACAGATCCAAGAATTCCAAATATTATTTATATTCCAAGATAACAGTGTATTTCCACAACTGAATTCCACATGTGGTTCTATGTTTGGTTACGAGTCAGCATATCAACAAATATTATATAATAAAAATACATCAACATATCTAGAATCAATATTTCCTAATAGGTAAGTTAAGTATAACATTTTACAGCACATTTTAACTCTATTATAACCAAGGTCGGTGACGCAGTTGGTAGTGCACCAAGATTTGGAAACTCGTGTCCCGAAGAGGGCACAGGTTCGAATCCCACCCGGGAAGGTTATACCCTTCCATGAACATTTGACAATAATGTCAATAACCTCCATTAATAAGATATATGGAGAAGTTTCCAGCCTTGTGGAAGGGTAGGTGAGTACTGGTTATAGACAAGGGTCCAGGAAAGCTAGGTTAGGTGTGCTGGATGTTGTAATATGACTTAACTTGTGTTGACACAGTGTTAAACCCAGTTTAAACAAGAAATGTCTTTAAAAAAGACAAACGGCGTCGATTTAAAAACAAGAGGGCCCAAAGGGCCCTGGGTGCTCACCTGAGGAAAAGGTCAAAGGTCACAGAAGAGCCATTTACAGAGGACCACTAATGTTAAAACCTATTTTTTGACCCAGTGACCTACTTATCCAACCAATCAGACCTATTTGAACAATTTTGGTAGGGAACCACCCACGGACCATTCCTGTTGAGTTAGGGCAAATTATCATAAGCGGTTCAAGAGAAGATGTTGTTTGAACTTTTCCTTATATAATTCAATGTAATATTGTGATTCATGGGGTGGGGTCAATTTTGACCCAGGGGCATAATTTGAACAACTGTAATGGAGGACCTCTAGATGATGTTATATACCAAATATGAAAGCTCTAGGCCTTGTAGTTTCAGACAAGAAGATTTTTGAAAATTGCATTGTGAAAACCTATTCATTAATGCTACAAAACAAAAATTATGAATTTATTCTTAAGGTTCTGGAACTGTAATGGTGACCTTCCACAATTCTTATACTGATATTGTTTCTTGAATCTATACTATTAAAGACATTGAATGCTGAAATTTTAAAGAAATTTACCGTTTGTAACTTAAGTTATGTGCATTTTTATAACGTGACCCTTGATTTTCAGAAAGACCGTAAATTGTGCTGGGACAAAAAGTGAAAGAACTTTTTTTTCAAATTCTGCTGTTTTATTTCCAAGTTTTAATCCATTTTCTTGTTATACAGTCATGTAATGACAAATCAGAGCAACCAGGTTACACTTTGGACAAATACATATAAAAATACAGAGATTTGCATACATGTACCCCCAAGCAAAAATCCGAGTTTTTGAGAATGTTAAAAAATTTACCCTATCTTTAAAAGCAAATATCTCAAGTTAGAAGTAAGTTAGACACATGCAACTAGTTTTAAATTTTTCTGCAGTACAGGCCTCCTAGTGAAACCTTTATAACCTTTAAAAACCTTTAATTTCAGAGCAAACCTTTAAAACCTTTACATTTCCCCAGAAAACCTTTAAAACGCCAAAATAGCCTGTAATTCTCACTCAAAACCTTTATATTTGCTCTGACTGGTTGCAGTGCTAGCTTAAAGCAAGTAATGGATTTTGTTCTGCATTTTCCCTACACTGTAAAACAGGAGCTATGTATGATATAAATATGCAGAGAAAATAGTTGTACGAGGGGTGATTGGAAAGTTCGAGGAATTTATATATCAATGCTACACTGGATAGCATAGGAGAAAACAAAATACATCATTCTGTACATTGACCAAAGACTGATATAAAGCCCAAATATTTCCTTGATACATTGGATAATAAAGTTTTCATGAAACATTTTACAACACTAGTACACTGTACTTGAAGCATGCTGACATCATCATTGGGTTACTTAAACGTCAAAGTCAAGTTTCCTATTTACTTTTGGCAAATAATCACCACCTATTTCCAAACACTTTCTATGGCTATGTACCCACAGATTAAATGTGACCTTAAAGTATTCCTCACTGAATGAATAAAAAATTCTCTTGTGCAATACAGCACATTGTAAGCCATCAATCCTTATCTAGAAGCTTCTCCACTCACGCTGCCTTTCCAACAGTGACTGTCAGTGTCAGTTGACCTGGTCTTTCTTCATCAAATACCCATGTTTTACCTTCCCTGAACCTCTGATGCCATTTGTAGACAATTGTTTTTCCCCATATTGGTAATGTATCAGCAGTTTTAATTTGTTGAAGCGTATCTGCAGGTGACAAAATGAGTCAAACACAGCAATTAATGACTGCGCCCAACTCAAAATCATCTGTTGACGTCATTCGTTGTTTCGAAGCCTTGGCTCTAAAATCTCTGCTGTGCAATAACCGTTCAAAACAAACAATGGTTGCTATGGATACCATTTATTCTTTCTACATATTGATAATCTGTTCACCAATATGTTTGTTAAAATGATAATGAATTGTTTTACCCTTATTTTAGTTTTAATGTGATTGGATTAAAGGGTAAATATTTTAGAAGGGAATTCCGCGAATTTATCAATTACCCATTGTACACATTAAATAAGGTATGTATTATATTGCATAATTCAAACAGTATATAACATAAAAATGACTTTGGTATGACTGTGGGTTTAATAAAGAAATGAGAACTTTGACGAAAGTAGCCTTTATCTACTCTTTATTTTTTCATATTTTACACTAAAAGGCCTTTATTTTCATACATTGGAGCCTTTATAAAACCTTTATTTTTGTTTTGGCCTGCTAGGAGGCCTGGCAGTATTAACTGCCCATATAATGAAAAATTTAAGAAATTTTACCGTTTCTTAAATTTTTTATAAGAATTTGTATGAGATTACTGTACTGAAACTGCAAGAGATTTTATAGAGAAAAATAACGTCAAAATGGTCAATTACAAATAATACTACTTTATACAAATATATCATCTAAAATTGGTATTTGAGATGGAAAATGTATGTTAAACTCTGCATTATCATATAAAAACCTTCTCTCCAATGCTTTTTGGCAAGCTTGAGGGGACTATTTGGGGATTAAACTTGTACCAGCTATGTTTTCTGCTGTTGTCGTTTTTTGCACAAACAGTTGGACACTAGAGTTAGTAATGTTGGTATATTATGTGCCTTAGCTTTCAAATTATGCTGTTTATTGTATTGTTTTTTATAATTATAATATGATGATATTAAAAACAGAAAATGTGCAACGATTTTGTCTTTATATGCTGACTTTGGTACGATTATTTGTGGGAATTCGGCAATAAATCAATATAAGTTAAACATTCTTTCCAGTTTATCGATATTTGTGTAGTTTATTTTACCTTTGTTCATTTTCAGTACACAAAATAGATTAAACAATCAAAACCCCATTTTGCCCCAAATTCTCCATTTCGTACATTTCGCCTCAAAATCTCCATTTCGTGTTTCAGTCATACCCAATTTACATCGTAAAAAAAGATGGAAAAAAAAATGTATTTTACACCTGTACAAACAGAATCAACGCAAAAGTTATGATCCACTACGGCTTTTCATTGTTTTTTGTCGATAAACCATTATTTTTACGATAACTAACTACGATCACGCTGTAGAGCGTCTGGTTTCGCCATTTTCGGAAAATGCGTTACCCTATGACTTCTGGAAAAACCCACGTCACGTGGTGAAAATTTCTAAAAATAGCAATTACGAAACTTGACGAAGATAGGTACTCGGGAAAAACCCGGATTGTATCGAGTGTCGAAGTTTACCGAAGTTAGTTACAGTTCCAGAACCTTAAAAGTTACGTACCAATAACTCAGCAGATTAATAAATATATGTGGAGCTGTGACTCTCAAAGTGTAAACCCCGGAAACTGAACATAGTGAGGCTAACTTAATAATTATTGGGTAATATGTCAAACTTTTTACGAAAAACCGGTTCACATCTGGAGACGTAATTCATTTTACCCATAAAATATTGTGTTTGACACGTAACTTTTTATTGAACAATATGAAAAAAACACTTTGGAAAGCAATAGAAGTCTACCAAAAAAAAATATTCTACGAACGAAGCAAAATTTCGTAAAACACTGCATTACAATAGTGTGGCCTTTATTTTTTCGCGCATGTCAGGGCCATCTAATCGAAGAGGGGATTTTCTGTGTTTCCCCCGTACGTCATTTTCAGTGCTTATAAAATCATCCAATAGAACGGCGGATTTCCGAAATCCCACACAAGACGTCATTATTCAGAAATGTAGGTCAAAATCCAGCTTAGACAGCTACGCCGAAAAAAATTAACTCTATTACTGTCTTCCTACTTGTTTCTGGACCAGGTTAGAACTCTGAATACAATTTTTTACCCAGTACTAAGTACATGGGCTGCATTTTGATATCAATAATTCAACAAACCATATGGGAGATGTTGTATAAGATTGAAAATGAACCCAAAATTTTTACATTGAGATACAAATGAATAAAAAACTAAAATGAAAGAAAGAATGTAACACAACATCAAAACTTTCTCTAAGTTTAAATACCTTGTTTTAAATCAGTACTTACTTTCCTTTCATACATCCTGGCATTAATCTTAATGTACAATTCCTGGCATTAATATTCAATGTAATGAGTGTGACCAGTTAGCTGTTCTTGATCTGCAAACCTTTCAACTTCCAAGTGAAAGCGCTTTAATGAATTTATTTTAGTAAACACAAAATTGGTAAAAGAGCACCCAAATAATTTTATCAAATGATGTCACATCAATTGTATTGTGATTCTTATCACATCACATTTTGACCTGAAATACTCAGCTCTGCTAAGTACATACCCTCATATCCCAGTGGCTGACAACTACCCTACTTGATACAGATATATGCATGAGGATTGCTATTGTAAAATGTTCCATAGAAAAAGTCCACAAATGAATGTACACAATTAGTTCCTGTCTACAAGTCTAACCTTCTTCCCTGTCTGAGCTAAAAGAGTAGGTATTATTACCTGATTGCTTATATAAGTGTAATTCTATATTTTTAACTGTTTTCTGAGTGAACTGTTGACCGGTCAATAGTTTTGACTGTTTCCCACGTGTGCTCTGATGCCGCGCAATGTTATTTGAACTGTTACTGTACTGATATAAGGGGAAGTAACTGCTATGGGATTTTAGGTTTTACCAGAGGGTTTCGAATGCATCAAGCATCCATCCATCTTGAGTAAGCAGATGTAAACATGTCAAGTAACTGTTAAAACAGTTTTTGATCAGGTAATAAAACACTTATTTCATGTGTGATTTGGGAACAGTCGAAGTGTTGTCCCTCGGTGTCAGGAATAGTGTTTTAAACTGTTTCAAAACACTATTCCCTCCACCTTGGACCAACATTTTGACTGTTCCCAAATCACATATGAAATAACTGTATACTTTATCCTGAACATTCCTATATTTTGCTGCCATGTACAATACATACTGTATATAAAACTTTGTGATTATTTCAGTTATCAGTGGAGTTTACCAGACTTTCCAAGACGAGCACATATAGCTCTAGGATTATTAGAATATATCTTTGCTACCATGGAAACAGATAACACCAAATTTTATATGTGTGATTTTAGTCCACAAAATTTTGGATATAATCAATATTATGAGATGAAAGTGACTAAGTTTGATGGGATGGTATCAGAATATGTTTTAAATAAGACAATGTTACAAACCTCATGTAAACAAGATAGTGACTGTGTGTACGGTGATATATGTCAGTCATCATGTAATCTGATCACAGGTAAATGTAACAATATAGATGACATGTATACTCCAGATCTTGTTAAAGTTTGTCATGTCTTACAAGATTATTTACTTTATGATATGCCAATTAAAGTTAAATATTTGTTAAGTCATTTAGTAGCAGATTGTATAAGAATTGGAAACAAAATGTCTACCAAGACTAGGGAAACCATCGCAGTTGATCAAAATATTATACATGATCGTTTGAATGAAATCCTGTGGAATGAATTAAAATATGCTGAGAATAAATTCTTAACTCGGCCAACTAAGAAACCTCCAGTTCTTATGTAAAGGAAAGGCTGAGTTGTTATACAGTTAGTTATCTGGATACTGCTTGCTTGCTGTATGATGTTAGATCAGTGTCATAGTAAAAACTGTTGGACCAGAAAGAATTGTGGAAATATTTATGTTACCATATAGTGGTTGAATGCAGACAAAATTGTGAAGAGTTTATATGTTTTGTAAAAAAATCCACTGGTTTGCTTGGACTTATAGCATGTTTGAACCAGGTCCAGATTACTTTCTGATTGGTGTGGATTGATGAATCTATTGTTATTTAAATAGTTTCTATTATTTTTAAGTATATGTGAAATGTGAAGCTTGTTTTTTTCAATCATGGTCTAAAGTCATGTTAGTTTCTGTTTTTCATCATTTGAGACTGGACCAATGGACCAATTGTAATATAAAAAGGTCACTTGTAATACATGGTGGGCTCTAAATCATGATGTCAATAAATGTGTGCAATTCCTTGATTTTAGAGACTGGCCTTGATATATCAAGTGTTCAGCAATAATCAATCAAGATCATCAATAATTCATCAATTTTAAACTAAAGAAACAAAGTAGCTGATTTAGCACCTGATATTTTCCAAGCTACCTGAGCAGTTATATTATGAATTATTGTGAATATTTTGTGTGAAAAACTTGTATACTATCACTGTTTTTACAAAAATCTTTAGAACGTCATTGTTAGTCTATTTTAGCTGTATAATATTCTACAGCTTGGATGTGATTTTATAGAATATTTTAAAGTTATCATTCCTAGAACAACGATTTCTAAACATGTGTACCAAGTAAGCTTTTCTGTGGAGATGATTTGACCTTTAGATTCTTGAATCTTATATTTAATATCTGAAATGATTTTTTGAAATGTGCTAGTGTAGGTCTTAAATAAAAGGGATTTACAAATTGGCCCCCTCTTGTAAATCAATGAGCAATTGATAACTTGCACTTGAAACATATAAACCTGAGACTAGGGTTGGGCAAATATTAACTTTTTTTAAAAGGTGGATACCAAACGGGTGTTTTTATGGCCAAATTATGTGCTGAGTCTGAATATCACAATGAAAATTTTCTACGATGACGTTTTAGGTTCACTTTTTGCGAAAATTCAAAATGGCCACCAAAATGGCCGATTTTGGTTATGCGGGACAATATAATGTTGTCACTGTAGCTTGTAATATATCATTTTATAGGTTTTTATGGTTGATAAACACGTTTTTGAGGTTAAAATACCAAAAATAAGTAGTGGAAGCTTTATTTATGGATAATTTATACAATATTTCGGCAAGACAACACATATTTTCGATTATTCTGTAAGACAATTACAAAATATGCTTCATGATCAAAGAGTTTGCTTTAAAACACTGTCTATATTAAGCAAAACATCATTTTCTGGTTTTATGTTTTTGGTTTAATATGTTTTCAGGGAGTATTTCCATTTTCAGTTTACTATCTTTTTTTATGTGTCGCATTTGGTGTAAATGCGACACATTTGTGGCTCTTAGATATCTTACTTCACATATCAATCGTTTTTCTGTTTGTGAATCCATAGCGAATCAACTGATTTCAATGTAAATGGACCAATATTAATTTGTTCAAAATATAATTCAGCAGATAGATATCTTTCTTTTGTTTTTATCACTGCATCAAGTATGTGTGCATATAACATATCTTAATCATGTAAGCTTCTATAGTGATTGCCTCTCTTTGCAAGTTTAGCAAGTTTATCATTGTAAAATTTTTAATTTTTAATCTTCGAAGGCTCCAGTGATGGACAATTACTTTTTACATGTTACATATCAGCTCTAAATCAACTCAAAAGATAACAAGCATATCTATAAGTCCATGCAGACAACAACAGGATAATCTTCAATATACAGGCTAGAATCCATCAAACTAAAACAAATCTCAACAACTTGATAGATGCTAGATATTTAAAATTGAATGGCAACTTAAAAGATGAAAATGAACCTATTTAGAAGGAAAAAATTGTGTATAAAACTACACAACAATGTCTAAATGGACCTTATACAGCATGAAATGTGAACAATGAGCAATACCTTTGTGTTATTATGGCCAGATCACTCCACCTTAACCTTACATCACAAAGGAGTATCAGCTTTCACAAAGCAATTACATATCTAAAGACTTACAATACATAGGCACTTGACAAGGAAATCAATGGAAGTATTTGTGCATGGTCTTGTACACTCCACTCCCACAATAACTTTGGCATGGTTTAAACATTGTACTACCAGCCTACCAAATCAAAAGCTGCAACGGGTTCAAAATTGTACTGATAGAGTGGTCTTGATAACTCCATTAGAGCAACTGGAACTGTGCTTCTAAAGTCTCCATAGACTATCAATTAAAGTTAGAATCATGTCTGAAGTCCTTCTAATGACCTTGCATCATGTAACTTAAGAACCTTTTTGTTCAAATAAGATCTCGAGGTCATTTTTAGCTTCGATATCAAAGTTATATATGCTAACTATGCTATTTTCACCTCTGTCATTATTAATTCTAACATATCCATTCATGGAAAAGGAATATATTTGTCTAAAGGTTCATAACTTTTTACACAACTATGAAATCAAGACTTCATATACATTTATAAATGTACAGATACAGCTAGTACAAGCTTGTTCGAGTTATACATGTAATCTTCAACTTAATATAATAATTCCAAATTTAAATTTTTATGACTAAGGAAAACATTTTCAATATCTGCAATGCATCAAAATCTATAAACAATAAAGCATTTAAAACCGGTAGATGGTTTGTTTTTTAATTATTAATAACAGTTTAAAGTCATTATACAATAAAACAAAAAGAGCGGCATAGCTTAATGAATGCAATTTGGTTATTGCTATTAAAGCTACTATGTGTATACTTAATAAAGGTGATAAAAATTCATTCTTAGTAGCATTAATATAATCAAATGCAGAAATAAGAATGACAATAGTAATATGCAAGCTGAAAAACCTATGAAAAGATTTATAGGAAATTGATTTAATCCAAAAGTAGATATTATTCTACAAAATTGTGTGATTTTGGCTGAAATATTGTATAAATTATCAATAAATATAGCTTCCCATACATATTTTGTTATTTTGACCCTCAAAAACGTGTTTATCATCCTTAAAAACCTACAAAATGATATATTACAAGCTATGGTGAAAATATAAAATAGTTCTACATAACCAAAATCGGCCATTTTGGTGGCCATTTTGAATTTTCGCAAAAAGTGAACCTAAAACGTCACCGGAGACAATTTTAAAGGTCATATTTGGATTCAGTGCATCATTTGGCCAGAAAAAACACCCGTTTCAAAAAAAAGTTGGTGATTTGCCCAACCCTACTGAGACATAGATAACATATCTCTGACGTAAACCCGATATAAAAGCACCCATTCCAAATTCAAGTCTGAATTCTCCACTACCTCATTTGTCTGTGGTTTGGTTTGGAAACTAAATGTAAAAATATACACAAACCTACAGTAGTTGTACTTGCATTACATATTATATTCTATAAAACATAATTTATATAAATATTATTTGTTTCATTTTATTATAAATACTCTGTGATTTCATTGATTATAGTATTTCTTGCCTTACATTTTTATTTACTTTAATTATCAAATGATTTTAGGAATGTAGTTTTTCTTGCATATTGCATATTTCTAGATTTTATTTTCAAGACACATGATGTATTATTTTATTAATAATTTATTCATTTATCTCTGTCTTGCTGATATGGTCAATATTTTTATTTTATTACAAACTGTTTATTTTATTAAGCAAGTTTTGATTTACCTATTGTATGTACATGTTCCAGAATTTCAAAAAGATCATCATTAGTAATGATACTAACTATAGGACTTGAAACATGTAAAAAAATTGTCCAGCTTGATAAAACCAGGCACCTTCAAGGTTCCTTTTTTCTACACTGATAAATCTGAAAGTATGTTTTTGCTAAACAAGTTCAATCATTTAAGATATCTTGGTCGTTATTTTAGAATAAATTGAATAAAATTTATCAATTCACAGCAAATTGCTAATATTGATTATCGTATGAAATAGTGTATCAGGATTATTTCATGAAAACTATCATTGAATGTTGACAGATTAAAGACAAACATTAGTGTTAACATTTTTTACTGGGTAAAATGCCGTGTCAACACAATTTGGAACATTCTACAGCGTCCAGGGCACATAACATAGCTTTCTTAGACAGGTTATAACTGATGTTGTATAGTATGAGTTATGTGTCACAAAAACATTACTGTTCAATAGTCTCATTTACTTACTTTTCTTCTTTCTAAATTATATTTCATTGTCATAAAACTTTGTAAATAAGCATTGTAAATTATGCCTAGTTGTATTTTACAAATATGATGATGAGTTTTCAGTATTTGACTCATAGTGCTAGTTACATCAATTTTAAAGTTTTGATACTGCATGGTAGTATTTTAGCAGATGTAATTACTGTAGCCTAGACTCACTGCAGAAACTTCCATTATTTATATGAGACTTTTACTCTGTGCCATGGAGTTCATAAAACATACATGTACTAAATAATAGTTTTATTGCTAATATTTTCATAGATTTATAGTTATTGTAGCTTGCTATCACAGTCATTGTACATATCATAGTCTAGTTTTTATTGAACTATTTTTTCTATCCGATAATCTGACATTCCTATTTTACATTCATATCTGTATTTCCATTTATATGTATGTTGTAATGTTGCAATATTCAACTTGCTTTCTTGAATTGTTGATGATTGATTATACCAGTAATAGAAAATCAGTTGGTTGCAGGTTTAGAATTTTTGAATGACACAGTTCATTATAGTTGGTTTCGAACTAGTGTTTTAGATACATGGGTACTGTGTATGTTGTTCTATATGCTTAGGCTAGAAATCTGGACCAAGTACAAAGGATTAGATTACTGTATATACATATTATTATCACAATATAAAACAAAAACCAACTTCTGGCATTCGGAACAACCTCGGCGAACATCTACAAAGATAAACCTTGGAAATCAGATGTTGTAGGAATACAACCTGGTTATAAGATCAGGGGACTGTCATTTTCTTGTCAACATATAATAATTACATTGTTACACGCTTTATCACATCATTTCATCAGTACAATGACTCACATGTCGTATTTCTGTGTAGTTCAGACTATATTACCACAGAAACCAAATTCCTAGATCTACTTTTTCACCTTATGATATCCGAGGTTATTTGCGTAGAAGATCACCGAGGTGATTTGGAATGGACTTCTGGTTGTAATTGATCTCTGGTTTCTTAGTAATCTAATTATGATATTTTATGTTAAAATTAACCTTGGTTTATGAAGGAACAACAATAATAATTTTTTCAGAAAATAAAGTTGCTATAAATGTTAAAAAGTGCTTAATTTGACAAAGCAATAAATTTATTTCCCAAGTGTTTGATAGGAAAATAAAATGCATTCAACATGTCAAACTTCCAAAGTACATGTAATTGTTTGTTTACTCAGTATGTTATTTTCTGTGGTTTGTCAGAATTCAATAGTAATTGATTTAGCCCTGCCCTGTTTTTATTCAACAAATGATTGGTTGAGATTTTCACCAGTAATTGTTACCTCTGAAGTTGTCATGATTACAAAATCAACATATATGATTGTACCTGGTAGGTGTGAACAGTGCCGATGTATAGTGCGTAAAGTTTGACCCCGATCTGACCTTTCACATTTGCATCTTATAATTATCTACACATATCACGACATAAATCAGTACTACGCCTATTCTACACTTTGGCAGCAATTGTAAAATTATAGAAGCATGATTATGTGTTAAATTTAAACGCATAATCCTCACGACCACATTGAAATCAATCATTAATGTTACATTTGTATTCAATGTAATTAATATTCTTGCATAAAGGTCAGGTCGGGGTCGAATTTTACGCACAATACAACCATCTACAGTGATCTTTTTAACATGTTGAAAACAGTCACCAGTCCACCACAGTCTTGTATGATTGTAAATTTACCAAGGTTTGTTATAAGAGCTTTTGGATTGTCTGTGTTGTTCATCTGTGTTACCATGGTGTTAGATTTACTTAGTTACATGTATTACCTTTTATTATCTGTTGTGAGGACCAGGGTTTTTAACGTCATTTTATTTATCATACTTTATTATAAAATCATGGGTTTTTTTTACTTTTATCATTTTATGGCAATGTTTTGTTTTTGTTATTATGGTGGTAAATTTTTGATCAAATGTCAGAAAATAAAATTGAAATACTATTGACATGTTTTACTCATTCAATTATATTCAACTTGGATACAGCCTACTCCAACACTGACAATCTAATGGTGCTGTACACAACATTGCAAAATACTTTGAGTCATATTTTAGCAATCAGTCATCTTACTGGCTGGTGCTGGATAGGCTTACATCATCTGAGTCAGTATTATCAAAAGTCTTGTGAATATATTTCTTCATTTATCCCTCTCTGGTACATTTTTAGATTATCAAAAGACTATAATAAGGCCTGGACCCATGCTCTTAAGGAATAAGCAATTCTCTATGCACATTATCTCACCAGTGAGACAACTGTCCTACTTAATACAGATGTAAGTGGGATAATGGCCTATGAAAATATGTCTTTAAGAATTTAACCCATGACAAAGGGACAAAAACTAAACTGAGGGATGACAATAAATCTTTCAGATTTTAATTTAGTCGAGACTTCGTTCCTAGGAGAGCGACCATAGATTCTTTGGAACCTCTTGTTTTAGATGCAGCCAATTAAAATATATTGTGTATCAAAAAATTAACTCACCCAATACATGTACCAGTACAAATGTATGAGAATCTTAAATAAACTAAAACTTGCTTGAGGTGTCAACATATAAGTAGCTGGCCTCGGAAAAAACATCAACCTTATAAATTAATGTCATTGTAACAAAAGCACCTTAAATATACTGTTTACACAAAATGTTGCTACACTCACTAAAGAAATCAGAAAGATAAAATTGTGTTAAGCATACCTTACGAACGTAATTTGTTGTTGAAAACATGTGACAAAATGATCCACAAAAATTAACAAAATTTGAAGGCTTAGAAAGGTGTGTAAATTGACAGTTCAAATTCAGTCTCTAACCAATATCATGATGGCAATACCATGTGACTATGACATCTTAATTCAATGCTGTTTACACCGCCCGGCTAGCTCAGTTGGTAACATGCTAGTCTACTGATTTAGGGGTCATGGGTTCTATTCCCCGGCAGGGCATACTTTTGTGGAGTTTGGTCATGAAATTATTTCTACGGCCATTCTCCCTCTTACCAATGATTTTTAATTATGTCTGGCAGTTGTCAGTCACTGATGTAAGTATGCGCTTAGTGGTTGGTTAACAGCTATATCCAGAGATCTATCTAGAGATTTAGCCTTTCCAGGAGGAGCGAGTAGGTTGACTGACCGCCATTATATGACCTCCAAATGTGTTGCTACGGCATTAAACTCAACTAACAATTTATTGCTACAATTTGTAGAAGAAAATGGTGATAATCTGCCGTGATTCAGAGCTTTAAAGAGTTGTAGGTCTTGAAATTCTTGTCAGATTTCCTAATACTTACGTAAGACTAAGCAGAAAAGTGTTGACTTCGTTGCACATCACATCTTCAATGCCTTCAATTGCAAACACCCCAGTGAATATGTCACTCACTCTATGCCCCCCAGTTCTATCAATGTCATGGGCATAGAAAATTCCTCATTGGAGATGAAAATGGAAAAAATTATACAATATCCTCAGACGAGCAAAAAAACACAAAGTAAAATAGTTTTTATACAAATTTATTTTCATACATCAATGATTCAAAATACACACATATTTTACATCTCAATTAAATGTACAATATTTAAATCAATACAGAAATAATATTTCACATTCATGAACAAACACAATTATATTTAAAAGTTATAAACCAGCATGTTGTAAGTTGTTAAATATATATCCTAAACCTAGCCAAATTATTTAGGTTTAATTATTATATATGAAATCTCCAGAAAATATATTAACTACAATAGTTATAGTCCAACAATATATTAACCTGAGCTTGACCTTTATGGAAGAATATATTAAACTCAGTATTAACTGTCTGATTTTGTCTTTGTTTGTAAATCCCCCTTTATCGAAAGCTTACGTCAAAATACACACACTAAACAATTAATTGTTTTATAAGAACAAATACTGAGCCACAATGTTGCAGACTTACCCTTTTCTCCATAAACAAATGATTCCAAAATTAAAAGTACAATAACATGCTATGTTAACAAAACTGAATTATAGTCACATAGGCTGTTATAAACATGCATATAATCATATACAGTTACACTCATATGGCAACTCACGATTTAATGTAATTGAAGCGTGAAATTATTATAAGGTAGTTCAAGCTCAGGTTAGTTTTGTCGGACTATATCAAACCAACTTTTATTATGTTGATAAAGCTATTTTACTATTAAAGCATGAACATATTAGTGTAAGATAAAATGGCTGGCATATTAATACAACATCAATACAACCCTGACTGTTGTTGGTTCTACACAATTTTGGTTGTATGTCAAACTAATCTTTCTCACAATCAAAACATTCTTACACCCAAACATTTATATAAAATATTCTATAATGTAACTGTAAAATAGAGATGATAAACTGGAGAATTCTTTAACCTTGTAAGTAACCACTGAAATAAAACAAAATATATAAACATTGTAATACATCCAGAAAATAACCATGTACATGATGTCAGAGGTCAAAAAATAAACTTGCACTACCAAAACTTTGAAATGGATAACCTGCTACCAATTACAAAGTTTAGTGACTCAGACTGTACATGATGTAAACATACTGCAGTTAACTATTAATTTCAAATGTGTGTTGAGCCTAAGAAAAGTCTTAGATGGCTCAAAATTGAAAACACCAACAGAAAAACTTCAGAAAACATTATGGCAGCCATGTATGAGATGAACAGAATACTTATGTTTTTAGGTTAAGTATGTTCTACTAGATTGTTTTGTGCAGCTTATTTGTACTTGGATACATTCTCATTTTTTGGCTTGCACAAAATTTACATATGGTTGTTTTTTATAAAACCAATAATAAAGGTTTTACTTTTTTCATAATTTCTGAAGAATTAAGGTCGGGATATTTGTAAGACAAAAAATATATAAAAGGGCTGGACTTACTCACACTTTCCTTAGCTTTTATGGACAGTACTAAAACTAGCTAAGCCTTCCAGAAAGTGCCAACTTGTTTTTCTGCCTCAGAAGAAAATCAATATCATATTTTCGTAGACAATTATAACATGCTCTTGCAGGGATCAAACTGGAGATATCTGGATTCCAAATCCTTTGTTATATCATTGCCTCCTGACAACCCATAAATTCTAAAATTAAATGTTTACTAAATGAACAAAAACAAAATCAACTTACGGAAGTTTCATTCTCATAAACACTCTACACATGAAGAATGATATTAAAATTGCAGCAAAACCAACACAGAATAGTAATATTCTGTTTAATTTAGGCATTATAGGTGAATTTGTTTGATCTAAAATAACAAATCCTAAACCACCAAGAGTAAATAAGAAACTTGATGCTAAACCTTCCATTATATATTGACCATTAACTCTGTATGGCATAAATGCTACCTGAAACAGATAATATAACATTGTTATTGATAATGTTTTAAAATAAACATTGGTGGTAATTGTTCTACTCCAGTGGAACAGACACTTGGTGTACAAGTCTGGTTAGGTCAGAGTGTTTACTTTCACTCTTAGGGGAAAGGTGGCAGGGCCCTTTCTGAGGGGAGATTAGCGACATAAATGAAATTAGGAGGAACAGTTCTATTTTAATACTCAAGATAACACGGGTCTTCTAACAGAGTAACATTTCTGTTTATCTATATAAAATTTCAACTATATATTCATCTGTTATTTCTCTGTATTGATAGAGGAATTGGCAAAAATGCTATAAAAAAGTACTCTAGTTTTAGGACACTCTGACAGCGGAATTGTTTACCTGGGAAGGGGAAAATTATATACTTTTTGGAGAGGGGAATGGGGCCCAATTTTGGCCCTAAATGGCCTGAAAAAACCACTGTGTCAGTAGCTACAGCACTGGACCATAGACCAACTTTTTAGGCATGTTGACATCTGGGCTTTGAACATTCCAAGTTTAGTCACCAAGAGAAATTCATGTGACCCAAAACTTTTACAACTAGAATTTAAACGTTTGTTCAGTTAAAATGATCAACTTTAGTACCTGATATTCTAAGTCTCATTTTTTATTGCCAGCTAGGAAATCATTTCAAAAATGTAGATAGGTTCATTATCAATTAGAAATTTTGTCCAGAGATAAAGGGACTGGGATATCATATCTAGGAAATGACCTGAATTTATTTTGGACAAATTTCCAACAAAAGACATTTGATACCTGATAGGTCAATTATTGGCTTTTAACTATTTGGAATAACAAACCCCTCCATAAATGTAACCAGATTATAATATAAACTTATGTAACTGCACACAAGTCTACTGATCAAGAGTCGTGGGTTCCATTCCTAGGCGGGGCATACTTTCGTGGAGCTTGGTTATGAAATTATTTCTATGGCCATTCTCCCTCCTACCACTGATTCTAATTCATGTAGGGCAGTAGTCAGTCACTAAAAAACATATGCGCCCAGTTAACAGCTTAAGCCAGAGATTTAGCTTTTCCAGGAACAGTGAGTAGACCGACTGCCGTTATGACCTATACAATGTGTTTCTATGGCTTTAAACCAACAAAAACCAAACAACAAATGAGTAATCACTTACAGGTTTAGAATTTCCTCTTTCATCTGTCGTAGATCCAATACTTGGTGGTTCTACAATAACATCATAAATTATACCTGAAATAAAACAATACATGACAAATCATTATCACGGAATCACTTGAGGAGCGCTTCACAAGGCTCCTGGCTTGGAAGGATAAAATAGAAAAGAAAGGTCTCAGGGTCAATGCTAAGAAGACAAAGGTAATGATCTTTGGGACTGTCTCAACATCCTGTAGAGCTCAGGAAAGTTCACATGTGTAGTGTGCTGCACTGGAGTTGGCAGCAACAGCATCCTCTGCTGTAGCTGCAGTAACTGGGTCCACAAGAAATGCAAAGGATTGAAGCACATCATAGAGGATCCAAGCTACAAGTGTGCACGCTGTATGGGTGTAGCATGCCCACTGGGTGGTAGACCTCAGTCTGAGATACAGGTTGGACAGGACAAACTAGAGGTGGTAGCATCTTTCTGTTACCTCGGAGATATGCTCTCTGCAGCAGGAGGTTGTGACCAAGCTGCCAAAACCAGAGTCAAAGCTGCCAGGAAAAATTCAGAGAGCTGCTACCAATCCTCACATCATGTAACCTCTCATACCAAACACA
Source organism: Mactra quadrangularis (assembly GCA_025267735.1). NCBI lineage: Eukaryota > Metazoa > Mollusca > Bivalvia > Venerida > Mactridae > Mactra > Mactra quadrangularis. The sequence continues at coordinate 13,169,460 of CM046311.1, forward strand.
TGGCAGAGTAAATAGCACATGCGTAAGGAGCAGGGACCAGGAAATCGCCGGTTTTTCGGTTTTCGGACCGATTTTTTCATTTTGGACCGATTGAGATTTCAAAATCCGTAAAAAAATCGGTCCGGGAAAAACTCGCAAAATTTTTCCTCAAACCTTTAATTTTCATAATTTTCAAGAAAACGTATTGATAAAATGTTATCATACATCGATCAGTTGAATAAACCCACTTGTTTATTGCAGTAATATCCTGCTTAATTGTCCATAGGTTATATCAAGGACCCTGTATATGTATCCATGGTTACATGTATCATCGGGGGTTGACGCAGTGATATTTTTTTTAAGATCGAGCACAGCAAGGTACGCTTGATTTGCACTCGATTAATTTGAAGAACAGCAGAAGAATATGTTCTTACTTAATAGTGTCCATCGAACCGATTACGTTTTTCAATCGGTCTGTTTGAAACCTGTAAACTTGTTAAAAACAATAATGTTTTGTAAAGAATGTTTTATGAATAATTAAAGAAAACAATTTAATTGCTTTTGTTGTCAATTCCTGATTGAGGTATTCGTTTAATCTTTAATTTGTTTGACTTGATTCTTGGTTTATTCAGGGAATTAGATCTATGTCTCTGATTTATTTTTACGTCTTAAATTGAGGTGCACATAATAAGAAATTATCTTAGGACATGTATCTACGCAAATTCTTATAAATCGAAGGTACAGTTGTTGATGATCAAAATTCAACCTCACTTCTCTCTTTGATGAACAAATGATAAAGGACCAGTTTACGGATGACGTCACAAGCACATGCTACCTATATTTTGGCTGATTTATTGTTCGGCAGAAAGAAACCAAAGTTTACATACATTTGATAGCAGCAGAATTTTTAAATCAAGATAACTTTTTTATTTGTTGGCCGATTTTTATGATATTTATATTGATAGAAAGCTTTTGAAATTCATATTTTAAAAAATTGCCAAAATTTTGATTTAAAAAAAAATATACGAGGTGATTTAAACCTGTCATTTGAACTATCATTTGTCTATCTTCTTGCCGGTTTGAAGCACTAGGTTCAAACACTTGCTTATAAAAAACAATTCTTTTTTGACAAATAATTTTTAAATATTCAAAATATGAATTTCAAGACCTTTCTAGTGATATAAAATACTTAATTGTTTGATGACAAACGACTTAGTAATTGCAATTTTATATTTACTGTGTTTTCATTGTATTTACTCGCTATCATTTCTTGCCAACCAGCAAACGGTTACCTGTAGTTTTTATCATCTCCTTGTTACTATTTATAGACATCATAACAATAATAATGAACTGGTCTAAATTCCAAATTCAACGAAAATAATTTTCAAAACGAACAGTTTTGTCATTAATTTATCTATAAATAGGTGTACTATGCACGATTTGATAATCTTTTGTGTTAACCGAAACCGCTTGAACCATTGTGATGAGATGTCATACATTTTCGAGACCCACGCTAAATCGTCACTTCGTTTGAGAAACGTTTTAATCTACGTGTGTAATTAAAAAAACTTATCATTATTTTACGTTTGCAAACGATGCTTAAATGAGAGACATTTACTTTGGACCCGTTTTTTGCGCATGCGCAGTTAAAATAATTCCCCCACATTATGACGGAGTTTTCCAACAACATTAGAACTAGATGAAACAGCCTTTTTCAAGTTCTGTTTATTGAACTGAACGGCGATTGCGGGGAGTAATTTCGGAAAACACGTTTTTATGCTAGATAGAAGTTAAGTTTTGTAAAAATTTAAACAAACAATGCCAATGTATCGTATGCATTCCTAATAAAAGGGAGCAAAAGATAAGTACTAACATGGTCGTGGATAAAGTACAGTAAACGGTCGGGTCCGTACGGTACACGTTAAAACCCGTATCCGGTACTCGGACGGCTTTGGACCGATTGACTTCGGCGAATTTCCTGGTCCCTGGTAAGGAGTGTGATGCTCAATGCCAGTGAGACATGGCCCCAGTCCAAAACAAATCTGCAACGCCTGCATCGTAACGACAGAGCAATGGGCAGACAGATTTGCAACATAAAGCCACAGGACATTGCCACCATCAGATCATACAAGCTTCTCAAGCAGGTCGGCCTAGATGACCTGGACCTCATCTTGAGGGAAAGAAGACTTCAATGGTATGGCCACGTAGATCCAGTGGTGCAATCAAGGCAGTCAGTACCATACAGCCTTTACAGGTCACTGGGACACGCAGACCTGGAAGGCCCAAGATGACTTAGAAACAGTTGACAGGGAGGGATTGCAGAGTATGGAATCTCTCTGTGATTAACTCTCAAGAGAGAGATACCTGAAGTTAAGGTGTGAGAAATGCAATGTGTGCAGCAAGCCAGCTACCTGGAAGGAGGCCCACTGATGTGGATAATGCCCTCACACCTGCACGATAATCAAAAGACCGATGATAAATTGGTGCTGATTTGACTCACATTCATTTAATTTTGAAGCAATCTGTAATGACCCTAAATAACAGAAAAATGTCTTATATTAAGGAATAGGATTACGGCATTTCAGTTACTTTAAACTCTGCCTGTAGATTGACACACTTTTACTAACTGCCATATAAGATATAGATAATTAACTACCGATATGCATACAGTAAGATATATAAAAAAATTCTGTGTACAAAATAAAGGTATTTTAAGATTTGCAATAAAGATGAACACATGATGATGAAAACACCGGCTAATGTGACCAAAAATAATGTCCTAAAACTTTTACCTCCAGTCACCAAGAAGTATGACATCAGTACGAGTGCAAACATAGTCATAGCAGAAGGCTGTGCAAACCATGATGGTTTCTTTAATCTTAAATTAGGACATTCTAGCACGGTAAACGGTATATTGTAAAGCGCTTCCATTGTTGATGTGGCAAATTCCCGGAAGTTAGTCGTAAACCGGAATGGATGATAAATTCCACTCAACCCGTTCTTGACCGGTATGACTAAAACACGCAATAAAGAATTTTGGGCAAACTGGACGAAATGTTCTTGACCCGGACTGCCACATAGAGAACAGAACAGAACAAAAACTATAATACCATAGTGTCCGTGCATCAACATTTATACACGAGGAGTTTTTATGAATGAAATTAAAATCACACTTTATTTCTCTATTTTACGCATTAACTTGCTATAATTTCTCGAACCAGTTTTAACTGCGGCCAAATGTGCGACCAAGAAAGTGCGGTCAACTTACTGTACAGACTGTTAGTATCAGTTTTTTTTCTTTCCCTTTAAATAATGTATTAACAAATGAATTGCGTTTACAATATGATATCACTTAAAAATTTCATGGTTTTAGATTTATGAAATGTGAAAAAAGTATTGGGAAACGAATTCTGCTTTCTATTTTGATCTTTCTTCACTTTGAAATGCAAAAATAGCATTAACATATTTAGATAAAGCAACATTTGAATTAATTAAAAAAACCTGTTCATAATAGGTGTTTAAAATAGATGAATGTTTATTTTCTTTGCAGTAAAAAACAGTGTTACTTTTGATGCCATTATCAAAGGGAGGAAAATCGTAGTGAGTTCTTTTTTGCTCTGTATAAAATTTACGAAGTTTTTCATTTACCTGGGTTATCTAATCATTTATCTAAGATTTAATTAATATTGCTTATCATGAGACATGAGGGTGTAGGTTTCATCTCATCGTTTCTATTTTTCAGTGAGAAAGATGTACGCTTATTTCACTCGAAAATAGATGAATTGACTCCGTGTGATGCCAAAATAAATACTTGTTACAGTTGTGAATGAAATACAACACGAAAATAATTATTAACTTTTATTATTATCAATGATTTTATAAACAGTAAAAAGACAATACAGATATAGAAACTATACATAAACATAACAATGATGGAACATTGAAATCACGAATCAATACCTGCCGTCTTACAGTAGGAGCAGTAGTCCAGTGGTAGGACGCGCGCTTAGGGATCGAGAGGTCCTGGGTTCGAATCCCACTAGGGGCACTGCTAATTTCCTTGAACAAGAAATTTACCTTCGATTGCTTCACTCTACCCAGGTGTAAATGGGTACCTGCGAGGGTGGTATAATTCCGATGCGCCAAAAAATATGCTATATCGTTATTACGAGATAACTAACTCGTAATAACGAGATAATTTACTCGTAATAACGAGATAATCAACTTGTAATTACGAGATAACTAACTCGCAATTACGAGATAATTAACTCGCAATTACGAGATAATTAACTCGTTATAACGAGATAACTAACTCGTAGGCAACACCAACTCAAATAAATACAGCAACAACTCAAAGTAACAACAATAACCCAAATCATCAGCATCACATCATATCACAGCAGCAACAACACCAACGTTTAACAAACGCAACAACATTTCAAAACAACATAAATGGCAACAGTGACTAGACACTACAGCATTAAAGCTCAAAAGAAGAACTATGACAACTCAAAAGAATAGCTACACCATTAAGCCATTTTGAGTGTTTATATAAACCTTCAAAATAGCCAGTGCTTATCAGACTGGCCATCTGTGATTTACAGCTCAGTGTTTATGATCCTTCACAGTCAAGTGTGAGGACAATTAACTTGATAGCATGCTGAGATATAACTGTAAAGACCCGCCTGGCTAAAATCCACATTTCTATGGAAAAGTTACCTTGTTCCTACCAGTGTGTCTGTTGTTTTTATTTCTAGTTGTTGTTGCTGTTGCTTTGAATTGCTGATGTAATTGTTTTAGTTGTTGTTGCAATTCTTTAGTATAAGTTGTTATTGTTAAGTTGTTGTTGTTGCTGTTAATTTAGTTTTTACAGTTGTTTTGTGCCAATGCTGTTTTATTGTTTTTAGTCGTTGTTGATGTTTTGAGTTTAAGCTATTGTTTGAGCTGATGTTGTTTTTCTGTGTTGTACTCGTAGTTGCTGTTGTTTTGACCTAATGAAGTCATGTATTGGGTCCTTTTTGCAGTCGTTTTGTGGATTTGTTGTTGTTAGGAGACGCTGTTGTTGTTTTGATTTGTTGTTGATGTTTAAGTTGTTGATATTGTTAATCTGAATTTTTTATATCGTTTAAGTTGTTTGTGGTGTTCTTGTTGCTTAGTGTTTTAAATGTAATTGTTTAAGTTAATGTTTCTGTTGTTTAGTTGTTGCTGTTTAAGATGATGTTGATGTTTTGAGCTGTAGGAACATTAATATATTGCTGATGCTGTTGTTTAATGTTGTCGATGCTGTCGTTTTATGATAAAGTTGCTATTGCAAATGAGTTGATCATCTCGTAATTACGAGTAAGTTATCTCGTTATAATGAGTTAATAATCTCGAAATAACGAGTTAGTTACAGTCAAGCCTGTGTATTGTGACCTTCACTCGGAGTTAGCCAAAAAAGTCACATTAGACAGAGGGTCACAATACGCAGGATACAAATACAACTCAAGTTTTGTGTACACTATTTACTTAACAAGCTTTTCAGAAGTACAATGTATCCAACACAAAGGTTAATGTTAAACATGTTCGAAATCTATAAAACCTAAAAATTCTATACAATACATGTTGCTCTAAGAAAACAAGACGTTTATCAAGTTTTTATGGCACTCAGGAGGTCCTGCTTGAGAAAAAGCCACTAATTTTTGTCTGATTGCGTTTCACTAACGCCAGTTCTACTAATTTGTCACTCATACTGGTGGCTAAATCCATTAGTTCAACATTTCCTGCATGTTGGGAAAATAATTTAAGTTTGGATGCTAAGTCTATTGCTTCCGATGTTGTTGGAACAGAGATTGGCTCTCTCCTCTCCCTTGACACGGTCCTAATACACAGAGTCGGATGCATTTTCATCCTCAATTTCATAGGTCACTTGTCACATTAGACAGAGGATTGTAATATACAGGTTTAATATGTAGGAAAATGTCACGGGAGACACCAAATTAGGTCGCAATTGACAGATAGTCACATTATACAAAGGGTCGCCAACGCAGCGTTTGAACTAGGTTCATGCACACATTGCAGGGCCTCAGTAATCGTGTTCATTCACCGTAACATACTGAAATACTATAGTCTGATTTTATTCGGTGAGCCGCGACTGCACTTTTGTATTTATAGATTTTTGGAATATTCCTACAAAAAGGTAACACAGCTTATTAACCAACCAACTGATTACTGGCTTTATCATAATTATTCAAGTATGATTTAAGTGACTCAATAGTCGTGGCGGTAAGACACTTGGATTGATAGACATTGCTTTTGCTACCCCGGGTTCGAATCCTGCTTAGTATCCTTTATTCTTTTTTTATTATTTTTATTCTTTTATTTTTTGCAATCATGGAAACGTACAACTCGAAATCTTTGTGCAGCACGAAGCCAACTGATATAAAATAGAATATGCATATTTGCCTGAGTTTGTGCTTAGTTATTACTTTGATGTCATACACTTAACTGTCTCGACCGTGTCTTAAAGAAATGATTCTTTGCACATGCATTTTATAAGAAAGAGAAGTGAAATGGAATGCATGTAACTTTGGCACATTCGTTCGATTGTATCCTAGTTTGATTTCTATTCAGCCCCTGCATTTTAAGCTGAATGTATAATATAAATGTATTATTATTCGGTACAATGTAAATTGCTGGATATAAAAAATAAAGAACAAGGAAATAAAACAAATAGAAATTAAACAAAATCAAATTATAGCACAACAATCATTATATGATACGGACAACTATACATGAATTTAATAATAAATTAAAAAATGTGGTGGCGGTGAGGTTGGAACCACTGCAGTAAAATTTATGCATTGGTCATATGTTTCTGACTCTTTACCGACTGCGCTATTTTGAACAATGATTTTGAACTATTATATCATGCATATATACTTGAGATATTAATTATTATAGTTCGTATTGATTTTTAGTGTAGTATTTACTGGTTTTACCTATCGTCATGGTTATGATTAGACTCATCCAACCTGTCACGGCTCACCGAATAAAATCAGACTATACTGTCATATCTAACCACCAAAAAGCATGCAAGACAGGGACTGGTGACGATTTAGTAAAGAACAAACACCAATTAGGTACTTGAGTCAGTAATCTTTCCCTGATAAAATCTGAAGCAATCCAATTGGTAAGTAGGTCCTAACTGTTGGAATTCTTGCACTTTATCATTGAATTCCTATGTAAGGATAACAATATATTTCATCAAATATTTTTCTTGTTAATGAAGATATTAACAGAAATGATAAAATTTAGACAGTCCTTTCCCTAAAAATACCTAGCTTGAATTTCAAACATATTAAATGATTTACAAAAACAGTTATTTAAGATTAATTTTGGCAAATTGACATTGAAAAGTAAGGGTAAAGTCCGAGTAATCCAACTAATTAGACCTACCTATTTGAAGAGTATAAAAGGGGAAATAACTGACTTAAGTCCCTAATTGAAGTACATCCAATATATTGAATCGTATTTAAAATAATTCTTTTATATATTTGATATAGATACATAAAATATTACATATATAAATAATAGATTGTCATAGTGTAATTCATAATAAACAGTATACGAGCAAATATGACAACATGCTAACGTTGTTCAGATGAATCACAGACAGATTCAGAGTAATACATCTACAGTCTGTGGTCTCTTTTGCATTTTGTTTCTTCACCAACGATTGAATGGTTTTACCTGTCAAGACTTTTTAGCTCTGTTTAATGACAATGATCTTGATAGTAATGACACGTACGTAGCTGAAGTGACAACGCACGCCTATATGCATTGTAAAGGAAATGATTGTCAATATAATCAGAGATGTGCATCTCTATTCAAATGTCTGTAATCATATATTGTTATCAATGTAGTCAATGTATACATATATTAATCAATAAAATAATAAAATGCCATTCTCTCGTTTGTTGTCGTTTTATATACAGTAGTCTGATTTAATTATCTTACAATTTATCTGTATAAATCAAATTTTGTTTTATAACAAATTTCTCTTCATTCGTGTGAAGAACATTCTCATTGGAAACATAGACAAAAAGAAAATAAGTTTGTTTCACTAAGTTTATTATAGAAATTTGATATTTATTAGAAAATAAAGCACCGAAGTTGTCATAAATAACAGTTTTATTGTTAAACACATGGGACGATTTCTAAATCATTGATTTGAAACGTCTGCTCCGGAAGTTTGGTTTAACTTCTGGTCAGTGAAGACGTCGAAGTAACGAAATGTCCAGTAATATCACTCGCATTGCTTTCAGAACCGTCACGGATTTTGTAGTGGCCATATGCCAAACTTTTTACTGCATCGACAAGATATCGTTTATCGTCAAAAGCGGAGAGACTTGTTATACTTGAGATACAAGTTTTCTGGTGGTTTAATTTTCCTTTAATTCCTCTTTTTATTCTAAACATAAAAAACAACAATCATAACTTTGATACAACAAAATTTTTGGCAGTTTGGTATTGGACCCCTGATTTCACTATGTGGACCCCTGTTTTTGTCAGTTCTGCATCCAGTGGACCCCCATTTATCAATGGCTGTGTAAAACTCTGTTGTTAAGGATCTATCATTTGTTGAAATTGAAAAAAATCTATCAAGTGGGTGCGGTAACTAATTATATCCAAATATCCATAAATTCTATATAATTTTAATTTATTTTGTAAGTGATGCATTAAGTGTATAGATGTGACAGTGAAAATATAAAGAACTCAACAAATAAGAAATTTAGAAAGAAACGAAAACATTTATTCTAACCTTGAAATGGCCATACGAACGTCAGTCCAAACACATATTTAAAGTTCTTTTTTCATAATTCCAAAAGATGTAATATAATGTCCATATAACATTTTACAATGTCTTGGGGTGAATCACACAAAAAGTGTTTCCAAAATGTAAATTTGATAATTGATCACAACACTCTTCACGCATGATTTTATTTTCAATTTCACACAGGAACCCGATAAATTTTTCCTTCTTATTACACACATAGAACATACAATATGAGTAGAAATTTGCACTGGGAACTTGTGTGTAAAGTGTATTTTAAAACGTGTAATGTTTTTGTTGAGTTGAATTATCAAATTTACATTTAACATGTTTTTTTACATGTTAACATTTGGATTTATGAAAAAAGAACTTTAAATATGTGTTTGGATTGACGTTCGGAAGGCTATTCTTAGGTGAGGTTAAATGTTTTCATTTCTTTCTAAATATCTTATTTGTTGATTGTTTTTATTTTCGCTATCACATCTATACATTTAATGCATCACTTACAAAATATACCAAAATTATTTTGGAATTAATGGATATTTTAATAGTTTAGTCACCACACCCACTTCATAGATTTTTTTCAATTTCAAATCCCGATACACCCTTAATCAAAACATGATAAGACTGTGATATAACATCTCTGTGTGAACAAAGATACAAAGTCTCTTGATGAGGATTGCTCTCTATTAATGTCACATGCATTCATATTAACTCATATGTTTCTTGCTTTGTAATCATGCTTTCATTCTTTCAATGTTGTTTTAGCTTCCAAAGTCTACAACACCACAAGGAATTTTGACTCATGATGAGAGTTCATACAAGACAAGCAGTATGTATGTATCATTTTTACCTATTACTCCATCTCCTTTTCATAATAATAACACATTACCTCATATCATAGCTTTATATAGCTTAAACATAATAGTATTTGTTGCATTTATTTTATCTATTTTATATGTAAGAAAAGTTTTAAAGAGAAAAGCTAACAGTTTTCCTGTATTTGTTCCTGAAGAACCATTGTCCTTTCATAATGACAATCACAATCGTCTCTCCCTGCACTCATCCACGTCTAGTGATGACTTGTATCTTACACCTCAACACCATAACTATAGTCATGTCTCTCAAAGCTCTTCAATGTCTATGAATAGCTCTGCTGAAGACTGTAGTTCTTATATTGCTAATAATTCAATTGAAATGAAATGCATGAACAATGACTCAACCACTATGAATATCTATGACTCATATGCTTCTGTCAACACTTTGGAGAGTAAAAATCTTTAACTTTGTTTATATTCATCCAATTTACTACATATACCTACAATGTTGTTTTTTTTAATCATTTCAGCCATTGCTCTGAGTGTGACTTCAATAACATTTTTTATTGTGATTTTTGCATTAATCATCCTTCATAGGATGCAAATCATTAAATTAAAAAGACTAACTTATGGAAATTTATCAATTGAGTTTGCAAGTACTGACAGATCAGCATCTACTCCACATCCAAACCTTACTACCTCAACTTTTATTGAGATGTCTCCTATCACAACCCCTACTCCAAGCACATCCTCACCGATGTCTAGCGCATCACCTATGCCAATTATACCACCTATATCTAGTACACTATCATCATATCATTGACTGATTTACCTTCATCAACAACGTCTAAGACAAGTACATCACCAGCATTAATTGAATTGTCCTCACCATCGCCTGTGCCTAAGACAGGAACTCCCCCTCATAAGTATCCGACAAGAAATCAGATGAAAAAGAGATTAAATTTTAATTGAACAGTCTGTTTTGTTTTTGTTCATGGTATACATTGTTCCATAGACCACATGATCTGTTCAATGACTATTTTTATTTTAACACTTTGATGTGTGATTACTTTATTTACATTGTAATACATTCATACAATCATATTTCTATCATCTTAGTGACTATTTTGCAGCAAAGCATATTGAAAATATCTAATCTTAAAACAGTATCTAATTATGATATAAAGTCATGAAGACTGAGCAGATCACATTATATGCACTATAGTCATGTCTTTTCATTGTATACACAGAGTCATATATCAGTAGGGAATACTTCCCGTTCGGGAAACAAGGGGATTCCCCTTCAGTGCTTCCCGATCGGGCAGCAAATGTCAAAATATTTCCCGATCGGGAAGCATTTTGGCCTTTTTTGACGTACCTTACTAAAAGTGACCGCTGCATAAAAGTATTCAACCTACAAAAATATGAAAAACACCATCTGATACAGGAAAGATGTATCTAAAATCCTACCGAGTCGTTTTCTTTTAAAATGCCTACAATTAAAATAATCTGAAATTGAAATTCAGAAAAAAATATGACTCAAAAGAAAAAAGTTGTTTCCCGTTCTGGAAACATTGCTTCCCGATCAGGAAGCAAGTTATACTATTTTTAATATAGATTGTATGTTATCCAAATAAAACTTCAACTATAGACATTTTTTTGTTAATGGAAATATTGCATTGATTCCAACGCGTATGTAAGAAACACCTTTCACATGTACCATTCATAGTTATTTAGGTGTCCCTTAAAGGGAATTGTATAGAAATTTAATCAAGTTTTTCAATTTTTATATGTATATTCATAACATCCCAAAATATATTCCTATCAGTATACTTATAATCAATTTAAAGGTTTGACATGTGTATAAATGTAAAGTATTATTGATTGGGTTTAACACCGTAGCTGCACATTGTTTAAGTCATGTTTCATATTACAGCTCTAAGTCAACATACTCACTGTTTTTGGAAAGGCTAATCTCAGAACTGAGCAGTTAACTAGTTACTAAGCACATACTTGGTCAGTTACTGAAAGCTGCTCTACATGATTTAAATAAGTGGTGAGAGGGAGAATAGTCGTAGAAAATATTTCATGACCAAGCTCTTTGAACCCTAATTTAGTAGATTAATATGCTACCAACTAATCTAGACCAGCGGTATACTTAACGATTTTTACAAATATAAACTGATAAAAACTTATCAATAAACACTAACATAAAATTTCAAATGTAGTTCAATTCATTTGTTTCACATGTAGTTTCCAATTACTATAAATTTACTTGAATTATTTCATTTCCAGTAAAAATAGAATACATTGTATTAAGGAGTAAGCAATGACACCTGGCGGCCATAGGTATATCTTTTGCTATAAAAATTAAGTTTGAGCAGTATTGTGAAACTATTTTAACAAGTTAACTAAGTGAAGAAAGGGTTATCTTATTTCCATCTTGTTTGCTGTTAAAATGGGTATAGGCCAAACGACTTACATAAATACCGCACATCTAAGGATATGTGAAATGTTTTCAATTTTTAAGGAAAATAATGAGAATGATTAAAGCACAGTCACATCATAATTTCTATCATTATTTCACAAGAAATAGACTACAAGAGGTCCACTAACCTTTTAACAGTATGTAATCCAATTTAAAGCATTTATTTGTTCTCAATTCATAAATGCTCGTTGATTTTATTTACATATTCTTTTAAAACATCATGCAAAACACTTGCTTTTCTAACTGTTAGCTATGTATTTTTCAAAACTAGCAAACAATATGAAATTGAACCCAATATTCATAATTATTTTTTCTGTTGAAACATTAATGAAAATCTCGATAGTTTGTATTTATCTTATATGTAGAGTAATGAAAAAACATAGTAAGTCCAGCCATCTACAACTGATTAAGAACCAACATTTGACAACCAAGAATACCAGACTTTCCAGCCTTGGCTCATTTTAATTTTCTCATAAAGTTACAGATTTAGGAAGTGAATCAAATATTATGATATTTAAATGTGATATATAGTTCATATTACTAAATATATAACTATATACATAAATAAAAGTTTAATTGTACAATTAATTTTGTTTTGATCAGATTATTCTGGTAGAAAATCAGAAGGTTTATACTGGACTATGTAGCCTTAATTTCTTTACAAATAAATAGAAAGGTCTCTTGGTGAAATCAGTTTTGCATTACATACTAACTACATTAGAAATAATATAACTTGCTTCCTGATCGGGAAGCAATGTTTCCAGAACGGGAAACAACTTTTTTCTTTGAAGTCGTATTTCTTTTCTGAATTTCAATTTCAGATTATTTTAATTGTAGGCATTTTAAAAGAAAACGACTCGGTAGGATTTTAGATACATCTTTCCTGTATTAGATGGTGTTTTTCATATTTTTGTAGGTTGAATACTTTTATGCAGCGGTCACTTTTAGTAAGGTACGTCAAAAAAGGCCAAAATGCTTCCCGATCGGGAAATATTTTGACATTTGCTGCCCGATTGGGAAGCACTGAAGGGGAACCCCCTTGTTTCCCGAACGGGAAGTATTCCCTACTGTATATCATTGATGTTTTTTGTTTTGTTATTTTTTTGTTTGTTTTTGTTTCTGTTGTTGTGTGCGTGTGTGTGTTTGAGGTTTTTGTATTTTATTGATTTTGGGTGTATTTGTTGTGTCAAATGCTGTATATATTATGATTTTGTTTTTGTGAATGGTGTGTTATGTGTTTACATATCATACTTTTATCCTTTATATCATTAATATCTTTTTGTGCCAAATGCTGTATATATTATGATTTTGTTTTTTGTGAATGGTGTGTTATGTGTTTACATATCATACTTTTATCCTTTATATCATTAATATCTTTTTGTGCCAAATGCTGTATATGTTTTCATGTTAATCTCTATTTCCAATGATGATCATATTTATCTCATATTTTTGTATCTACTTTTATACTGATGTTGTATGAACCTATACAAAGCCTTGGACTAATTAAGTCTAACAAAATGAGCAAAACAAAATGAACAAAACAAGAAACTTAATATATGTAAGTGTTCTTTATACAGATTTTATTACACTTGATTGCATTTGATAAGCATTTACATGTCCAATCTTTCTATTTTCACCACTGGGTCTTGTGTCTGAAAATAACTTTGAGAATTATGAAGAAATAAATGACATTTTACCTTAAAGATATTTTATTCACCACTCAAATTATGCTAACCTCGGTCATGTATCATTAACATTGATAACACTTGAATATCTAGTCATAAAACATATAACACATTTACTTATATCTAAATTTGTATTAGATCAACAACATACATAAATTATCTCTGTATATGTCTTGTTAATGCATTTCATAGCAATGCCCAATAACAAAACTGTTAAGTAGCTTGATAAAATATAATTTATCATGTCCTAAATTATGCTCTTGATTATGACTTATATTATATCCTACATTGTGACTTACACTAACATTTTTATTGTTCTTGAAATGTATCAGTTGTATAAGGTATAACCTCAGACATATCAATGTAAGCTTATATTTTAGTTTGACTTTATTTCACTTTATATTTTGGGATGATATCATTTTTGCATCTGTGTTTTTATAAGAAAGAACATGCACACCAAAATAAAACCTATGGTTAAATATTAACTGGAAAAAGTGGTAATCAGACTATTTTTAACTCACCAGTTTTACGTCATCAACATCTATGTATACAACATCATCAAGATCTTCCTGTGTGTATTCACTTTTTTCTGTAATATATTCCTTACATATTTGGATTCATTCCATGTATATGTCAATTTACATGAACTGTTAACATTCTCATATTTAAAAATAAAGCCACCATTTTGAAATACCTCATCTCTACACATCAATATACCTCATCAACTATATTTAGAGATTATATATTATGTTGAATTTAAAAATAAAAGTATTATTTTGTTGTATTAATCAAACTGTTATAACTGTTTACAATGTTAGAGTTAAATAAATAAAGGTATTATTTTGTTGTATTAATCAAAATGTTATAACTGTTTTACTTCCTGTGTTAATTTTTCAATCTTAAAGTAGAAAAACAACATGATTTAAATAACATTAAAAATAATGAAAGCTTCGTGTCTATATATAAGTCATTTTATAAATCGAAATGACGTTCTAAGAATCAATCAAAGATGAAATTATTGGACTATTATGAATCTATTATAAATCTCTTAAGAAACTTTATTTTCAGATGTAATATGATAATACGTTAATTGATAACTCAAAATAATAGGGAGATGTGTACCTTGTCTTGCAACTGCTTGTTGGATTCCATTAAATCCCTTTGTGATAGCTGTATTTGTGCCATGGTTTGATAAAATTGAGTATTTTGATTGATAAATGATTGTGCAATACTGTAGAACTGACAGTTAAATTGTTGAAACCACTTTTTTGATTGTTCTTGTTGAGCCGTTTGATTTTGAACAATGGTGGTTTGCAGTCGCGGCATCTGCTGCTCTAAATCTTGATGCTTTATCATGAGTGTAGTGTTCTTCATTCTTTCTTCAATGAGCTGTAACAGTAATTTGAATTTAATGTATCTTATATCCTAAAAACACTACTCAAATGATGGTGAATGATAGCAATAGATATTTGAACCTTTACACTACATCAGCTGTGATTATAAAGATATGCAGTGCTGATGGAGATATTTATGTTCACCATCTAGAGTATACAAATATCTTCTTACACTTGGTGTAGAATAATACAAATTTTTGTTTGGTTTGATGTTTTATGCTGCTTTCAACATTATTTCAGTCATATCGTGGTAGTCAGTCAACCTACTAGCCCTACCTGGAAAGGTTAAATCCCTGGATTTAGCTGTTTACCAGTTACTAAGTGCATACTTCCATCAGTGACTGACAACTGCCGTACATGATTTAGAATCAGTGGTAGGAGGGAGAATAGTGGTAGAAATATTTTCATGACTAAGCTCCACGAAAGTATGCCTAGCCGGGAACCGAACCAGCGACGCCTCGCACGACAGACTTGTGTCTAACCTATTTAGTCGGGTGGCAGAATAATGCCAAGACAAGACTTCCTTGTAAGCATGCATAGGTAACAAGGTAAGCTAAAGAATAAATAAGCAGAAATTCTACTTGTTTTCAACTTAAAATATTTCATTGTTATCAGTAAAACATATTGAGTTTGACGACTCTGTGAAATGAATAGAAAGATATATAACTTACTTGTTTACTTATCAATATGTTTTGTTTATTTAAAGCTAATATTTTTTCTCTAAATCCTCTTTTTCTTTTGTTAAATCCGCTAAACATTTATTAATATGTTCCATTTTGTTTTAGATATTATTCTGTTACTAACGTTTAGTTAGGAAAAGCACTGATGATTTAATTCGGTGGATGATGCTTATTTTATGTTATTTTGAAAGGTTGACTTATTTTTCAATGAACTGGTGTAGCTACATGAAAATGGAATGAATAAAAGAAAAAAAAGATAATATCTATTCAATTAGCATATGTAAATTGAGTTTTGTATATTCTTTAGAGTGTATGTTCAGTGACTGTAAAAAACTGAAGTTATAGCCACATAAGATGATGGGTAAGTGGTTCTTTTCAGAGCCAGTAAACGGTTCTTAGAGAAGGTGAAATTGTTCTCAAGGATCTCAAATACTTTAAACGTCTATTACTTTGTGTATTAAAAGTCTCCACGTTGAATGTTCTTTTCTATAAGGGGAGTCACTCTTCAATGTCGCAAGACATACGTGACTTGGTGTATACGAGTTACTTCTCTTTGACTAAAAACTATTAGATATTTTATAAGGGGAACAACTCTTCAAAGGATCTATGACTTCTTATACGAGTTGCTTCCCTTTTGGTGTTTGGCGTAAAAACCGCTTTTGGCGGTTTATGCTCCCCGTGAAACACAACTACTCTTAGATTGGAATTGCACAAATAATGTAGAAATGGCTTTTTCGACGGCTAAGAACGTTCTAGATTTTAACTAATGTTAGTGGTCGTTACCACAAATGTGGCTTGCATATTTTGAGCCATACTTTACAACTAGAACTTCATGTCATGCTTCGTAAAAGTATATCAATGCTTTTTAACTGCACTTCCTTTAGGCAAGAGCGCGACAAATGATTAAGTCGTATGATTATGTTTTTCATGGCGCTAACGGGATGAAAATGCGACATGGCAAAAATGAGCCACCATAGGTGATATATAATAGCACTAGACAGGTATTAGTAATTTGGTATATAAAGCTCAATATTTTAACGCAGACGCTATAACTACAGTGGAGCTTTCAATTACGTCATAAAATGTACAATGACGTCAGTTAGACGATTACATGAATGTAAATTTGTGTCATTATTCAGAGCATTTCAGAACTACCAATGCACATTAAGACTTAAAATGTTTAGCAGAAATTGGTCGAGACAAACCATTTACTTAAGGCTCCGTCACGATGTCAAGTCCGTCCTTTAACGTAAACATTTGATTTAAGAGCTTAGTTTTCAGTGTCTTCTGAGAAATTATAAATACAAAATTAATATAATACACTTTAGTAATTTTAGCCATAAAATGACCGCTAATGAAGCTTTCTCGAACAACGCCTAGACGTTGCATGCTCAACACCAAATGAGGCATGAATCGAGCATATATAAAGCAATATTTCGCCAAGTAATATAACAGTGTGTCTGTTGCAATATAATGCAAAATCTTTTATACTTGACAAGAGGACAATCGTTATTTTATCATTTCTCATACATGTATTTGCTGCTTGATATACAGAAGAGAACAGTGTAATCACCAGATTGTACAATTGACACATTGCTTTTCTTTTCTGGCGAGTTTCTTAAACCAGAAATGAAGCAGCATGCGTTCCAATCAAAACTTCGTTCATCTTTTGATCTTGTGAATATTTTTTCACCATGATTTAATTTCTGTTTCTTGGATGATCATCCAACCATTTTTATCAAATAAATTGCTCCTAGATAATACAGAACAGATCTGTAAATTTTACATTACTTACATTTTTAAATTTTCTCCGCTATGCTTACTATTCGGTAATACTGCAAGAATTTCCTCAGACAATCTATCCTATGACAAGTTTTGGAAATATGGTTCATAATTATGAAAAGTTATACTCAATTTTGCTACGTTATGGACATGGGAAAATGAAAGTCTTAAGTTTTTTCCTGGCAGCTGAATTTAACAATCGTAGGGATAATTCACTCTCTGAATTTGCTGTGCAAGCTGATGCTTTTGCACGCAACTTATTCTTTATATGGTTTTTACTGAGTAAATGTTTTCTTATAGTCTGAATTTTATAATTAGTACATCCAGTGACATACGATCCAATTTCGTGAGATGTTACGTTTTTCAATTGGACAGTGTTCGTGAAGTCGGAAAATTACTGAAATTGACTTGAAGAACATACTGTATGCTGTCAACTCGTCAAACTGATAATACATAGTGCAATAATAATTATGGGAGAGGGTCGAAGGTAATTCCGAAAAATTAGGTAGGACAAACATGTAAAAGAGAAACTAAGGTAGCGGAAGATAATTGAATTATGTTTTTACTCGGGTATAAACTAATGTAAGCAAAATAAAATATAACAAAATCAATAATTTATTTATAATCGCTATGCAACTTCTCATTTAAAGTTTATCACCTCGTTATGCGCAATATATATAACCATTTCAAATTGACTATGGTGTATGTTGCTCTTCATTTGATTAAACGCCTATTTCTATATAACATAATCAATGGCGTTGTTAAACAAGATATATTATACAAAATAAATAAGTAAAACACCCTCCACCAGAAATACATAATGTATATACAATAACACAAAACAACTTATCACACATGATGTAATATATTGTGCAAATGTAGTTTTATGGAGCTTATATATTTTATATTTCTGGACCTACATCATTCAAAGTTCATGATTCAACTTGATTTTACATTTTATATCACTAATTTTACATTTATTTGATATTTACAGTTGGTGTCCTGAACAGTAAAACATGATGCTACTGTTAATCGGACATGTCCTGAACAGTGTTAAATAACGCCACTGTTATCAGACATTTCCCTGAAGGTGTCGAAACAAAATCTTTAAAGGGTCCTTAATATATTCCTGAAGGTGTCTAACCATAACCTGTGAAGGGACAATTAATTTAAGCTGTAATGCAGTCATATGAAACAAGGTAGAAAATGACAGAGCGAGGCAATCCTCATTCTCACGTCATGATGAATCAATCACTTAGTATGTTTACCGTTGTATGGTGAAGCATTAACAACAAAAAGGTCATATCGCGCCGACAGCAATTAATGACACTAATAATTCAAACTATATCAATGATGTAAAAATCTATATCTTATTATAAATATTTATTTCTTTCAAAAAGTTAAGTACAGCATATGATGGTACAGACTCAAAAAGCTCCCTAAGTGATTTACTTTAAAATGTTTGTCACGAATGTACTTTAGATCCTGACAGTCAAGGAGAACGTGTTTTACATTGAAATGCTCGTCACATGGTATGCATTTAGGTGCTTCTTCTCTTTTGAGAAGGTATGAATGTGTTAATCTAGTATGACCAATTCTACATCGCGAAATTACTATTTGATCTCTGCGATTAGAATATATTATTGACGAAGATGAATTAAGGGTTGGCTTTATGTCACGTAATTTATTAAAAAGTGCACTGTTCCACAACGTTTGCCATTTTGATTTAATTAACGTGTTAATTGAACATTTGAAGTCACTGCTTGGCAATTTGATATTCACTGATTGAACGTTTAAGGATTCTTTGGCCAAAATATCAACTTTTTCATTTCCTCGTATATCCAATATAGCTAGGTATCTAGCAGAGGTGTACTGTTTTAGATTTTAAAATTTCATGCAATTTTAATTCGATACTTAAATAAGAATATTGTTTGAATTACGATGATCATAAAAATTAGAGAAATAGTGAGTTTTCAATCGTTTTTTGAATGATCTCAAGTACGTGATAATTTGATATCATCTGGTAAATAATTCCATAGCATGGGGCCAACTACTACATGTAAATCTTCTGTCACTGAAAGTTTTTTTCTTATTTATTGGAACCAAAAATCAGGTCTTAGGATTTTGCAGACCTAAGACCAGATCTGCTTTGTAAAGGCTTTCGAAGAATTTCAGTTAGCTATGCAGGTGCAGTTCCAGTGAAACAGTTGTACATGAAAGTACATATTTTAAAGTTGATTCTTCCTTTGACTGGTACAATGTTACCAGCGCAGTGAGTACAAACAATTTTTTGAACTGTCAGATTTTTTAGCCTTAATGCTAAATTTGCACACATGTTTCGTATTCGCTGAAATTTGCTAAGATCACATTTTGAAATTCCACACAAGATCAGATTGCAGTAAGCGATGTGGCACATGAACACGCGTATGTTGATTCACATTATTACGACAATTTTCAAGCTATTGACGGGTCTACTGTAATCCAATGGAACGCAGATTGGACCGCGCTATAACGACGCTTCTGTATTCGAATTGCGTCGGTCCTCTTCGTCTTTCAAAACGTCATTCCGAACACCCTCTACCTTTCTTGTTCGTTGCAAATGGCCGAATGACAATACGTATGTATGTAAAAACAACTTAGCGATTTGTCGCTCCGTATTTACTGTTATATCAGCGAGTAAGCTATACACTGGATCGATTTTTTGACTTACTAAATGTACTTTTGTGTCTGAATAATTACTGTATACTAATGTTAAACTATTTAATTACACAGAAATTTGAGTGTCACCACAGAACACCCGGCTCGGCAGTTTTGGGAGTCATTTCCCATTTTTGGGGTCCTCGGGATCCCAGGACACAGTTAATATCGAACGCTGTTCGACTGTCTCTCCTCCCCCCTTTTAAAAGTCGTCCACTTCTAGCTACATTTTCTAAACTTTCACTTTTAAAGTTTCTTTTAACTTTTTTAAAAAAACTTGCTACTCCAGATGTATTCTGTCAATATGTTTTTGAGATAACAAATAGAAGAATTCTCACTTCTGCATTATATGTATTTTCATTCGACATGTCTTCATAATTCAGGTTAAATTATAAATACGATGGAATAAATTATTTTAGATTTACCCGATTGCTTATATAACTTGTAATTCGATATTTTTAACTGTTTTCTGAGTGAACTGTTGATCGGTCAATACTTTTGACTGTTGCCAGCGCGTGCTCTGACGTCACGTAATGACGTCACGAACTGTTACTGTGCCTACGACCTTGGGAAACTGTTCAAAACACCATTCCTTCCACCTCGGGCCAACAGTTTGACTGTTCCCTATCACACATGAAATAATTGCATAATGACGTGACGTTGTGACGTCATTGTATATAATGTGTTTTGGAGTATCTTTAAATGGTATATAATAATATATAATGGGATCATTTCAACAGATAGATCTACATCAAGTATAAATAAATGCATTATGTTAAAAAGACAATAACATGCACTATATATATATAAAGATACAATACATAGTAGACATTAATAAATAATTAGTACAATATCATATTATTTAAACCATACGGTGACATAGTTTTCAAATTATATATCCATTTGTTTTCTTTAATCAACGGTGCCAATTATTATTTATATGAAAAATAGGCATAAAATAAAACTCTGTGGCCATTGTTGTTTAAATGATTTGAGACGGATGTTAAAGTTCGATGATAATGTTTGATATCAAATTTATGACTATTCATACGCATACTAAAATCTATACCACGCGTTCTCCTTGAGTGTCAGGATCTTAAATACATCCGTGACAGGCATTTAAAAGGTTAACTCACTTAAAGAACTTTTCAGTCAGTTCCATCATATGCAATACTTTACTTTTTGAAGGAACCCGGGTCGATAGCGCAGTTGGTAGCGCGCCGGGATTTGGATACTCGTGCCCGAGGGGGTGCGGGTTAGAATTCCACCCGGGGAGGTCATACCCTTCCATGAAAATTTGACAATAATGTCGATTTTCCTCCATTAATTAGATAATATGGAGAAGTTTCCGGCCTTGTGGAAGGGTAGGTGAGTACTGGTTATAGACAATGGTCCCGGAAAGCTAGGTTAGGTGCGCTGGACGCCGTGAAATGACCCAAATTGTGTTGATACGGCGCTAATTCCAAAAAAAAAAAATACTTTTTGAAGGAAATAAATATACAGCAAAACTCGGTTATAACATACACGCGGTTACAACATACCATTTTTTTCTGGCCCGCTTTTCATCCTGATATATAACATACTAAGTATGCTATATGGATATAACATACTTCGGTTTAAATATACCTTTTTCTGTTGCCCAGCGAGTATGTTATATCCGAGTTTTACTGTATATAATAAAATGTAGGATTTTAAATAATTATAATCGATTAAATAGGATCATCAAATGCTTTCGGCGCGATATGACCTTTCCGTGTTGTTGCGCCACAAAACCCAAACAAACAAACATTTTTGCCGAGTTTGACAAACATACTGTAATTTACAATATTTACAAGTTTTAAGATAGATTACACCCGTGGATGAACATGATATATCATACCTAAGAGAATATTGAAAAGATGTCATAGTACTAGAAAAAGTATCTGATTAATTGATACTGGGACAATGGGTACATCTAGGTCTATTACATATCGTAAACTTCGAATGTACTAGAATTTCATGTAAATTATATGGGCGCTTATGAGCTTTATAATAGGTTTACAGTTGTAAATATCTCTCACACTCTGTAAATATGTGGTTTTTAATAGCCCCTAATATTGATTAATAATTTTCTTACCTTAGGTAAAAGATGGATTGTAAGTACAAACAAAAGATATAATGTCAGTGTCATTTGCTCTTGTTGTTGATTTTAACGCTTCAACAATAGACAAATTTGATACTATTAAAAATTTGATTTGAATTGGAGGTTATTCGTCGATATCTTTTAGCTTGGCTGTATGGAATGCTTTCTTTACAGGACTTGGGAGGACATGAAGAAGATTCTATGTACTGATGGCAGTTTGTAGTCTTATCAAAAACACGTGTACAAATTTCGTTGTTTGATTTTTTTTTCAACGGTTACATCTAGAAAAATTACTGTTGTCTTAGAATATTCATGTGAAAATTTTATTCAAGAAATAACTTACAGTTGTCTGTAGTATGTTGTCTAATAAAACGTAGGCACGAGTTGTGATGCGCGTATGATTAAATCACGAGTACTTTAGCACGTGCCTATATTAGAATGTGGGATAAAAGTCATTGATCTCTTGTATGAATGTTTTTAAGTCTGATTCGGTGTAAGTAGAAAAATATCATCTAGGAATCGAAGCCAGAGTCCTGGTGATTTACTACTTTTAGATATGAAACTTTCTTCAAATAAACCCATAAACTGAGAAGCATAACTAGGCGCCATTTTGGTACCCATAGCCGTACTCATAGTTTGCAAGTAGTCGTTTTCACCAAATTTAAAATGTTTTTTTTTAGTAAGAACAATAGTAAGTCACTTTTCTATCGCTTCAATTCTGTTTGTAGAATATCCTTGTAGTATAAATATTTGATATTTTTTTAAGTAAGAAACTTTTTCATCTGTTTTACTTGAACACAGCTAATCTATGTGTCATGTACTGACAACAGTGTACACCTATTACATTAAGGGGACCTCTTGACCAAAAGACAAACATTGTCTTGGAAACAGTCATGACAGATGCATAATCAGATCCCTTTCTTCTTACTCTCTCATAAGACACGTTGTGTTCTTTTACGATTTTTTCTCAGATATTTAGTCTCTGCTGTTCTGTGTGGTATGAATATTTCAACAAAATATATGCTTGAATATCAAACTAATCAAAACCTGTTTTGGCATACAATCATACAATGACAGTTTTTTTTCGTCACGACGTTGGAGTAAAATTGATATACATACATGTTTGACCAACTTATGTGTAAAATCATTTGCAATTATTAATTCATTCATTGAGTTGATATATTACCCTATACATGAGTTGTCGGGCTCCTTTTAAGGTAAGTTAGTACTGGTGATAGAGAAGTAGGAAGAGCTGGCCGTCGTATCTTTGACCTAAATATGGATTGAATACGACGTTACAAAACAAAACAAAACTTGATATATGATAGAAATAATAAATATTATTTTACACGGGTTAAAACCATTAATTTTATTACTCTCTAGTAATTCAAACAAGGGGATGTATAACCTTGTTGACCAAATAATTCTAGATACATGTAGTAGAAATTTGTTCTTGACTTAACTAGTACATATACCGTCTAGCACCAGTAACAGCAACAGTTTTCTTAGAATAACATCTTAAGTTTGTTCCATCATACCACAGTGCACAGTGACGTGACTTTTAATGCTCTATGTTGGTTGGATAAAACCTTGGCGTAGATGTCTATACAGTGGATTCTGGTATCACCAGTTGTCTAAGGAGAGTAGAATTTCTTAAGTGCGTAAAGTGTGGAAGGATTGTCTTTTCCTTCTTTAATACATACTTTATGTTATTTATTAAGCTCGTACCTGAGCCAGGGAATTTTCTTATGTAAAAAAGCGGACAACCATTTTTCTTTATGCATTGGTTATGTTATGCATTTCTTAATATTAAATTAATAGTTAAAAAATAAACCTACGTACTACTTACCTGACTGAAATGAGTATTTTTATTCTAGTACTTACATTATATTTACTTGATTTTCTACATATATTATTCAATACTTTATTTAAGCTGTTAACACAAGAATAGGGATATATCCGATAATTAAGTCGATTCTGCTCATTCCCCGACCACTGAGAGCATCCTCAGACAAAAGTCGATCAGTCCAAGGCGATTGTTGAGTCAAGCAGTAGTTTTCAAAATACGGAATCCTGGGTGCGTCTAGATAAGGGGGGGGGGGGGGGGGGTAAGTAACGCGAGATATTGGTTACGTTAAATATAAAGTTAAACTAAATGATCTATAAAACCAGCATAGGTCCTCGGAATTAAATTTATTTCGTAGATTATAGCTGAACTGAACATATCGAAAAGCTGCATATATGTAATGCCATAAAGAACAGTAATTTAAAATTCCTATTAGAAACTGTGTGAAGATAGCAGTACTGATGAGCTGTAGTAAGACAGCATTGAAACCAAGCAAGGAGAATTTCAAACATAATTAGAAGAAAAAAATATGAATAAATTGGTTTCAAATGGTGTCGTAGTCTGGTTCCCGACGTTTACTAAGTCTCTCTGAAGAATTAACTGCAGCTGCTCTAAGGCGTTTCGCCACTGAAGATCTCTCACAAGTTAGCTGGTCACCACCTATGTGAATATTATTATCTTGTATCTCTGCATTTTCATACAGATTCTAGGTTTTTCATACTCATCTCATATTTCAACAGCATCAGTAAATTTTTGTTCATTCTTAGCCATGACTTGTAGAGGAATTACTTTATTTTTCTTGCTCATTCATTTGCTGTATTCACCATCTCTTTATGAGCTGCCACGTGCTAAACATAACCATGGGAAACTCTGCTAAAATTCACTTAAATAAGTGTGACATATCTAATGTCAATTTGCTCCAATCCTCATCTATTATGAAATTTGATACAGGTAATGTTAGTAGGTCACATTGTGGTGATACGGAACACAAATGGTCAAATTTAAGGTTTTGTTATCTGGCGGCTTATCCAAACCAGTTTTCAATATGACCAACCGTACCATTACTTCGTCTAGCATGATTATACTCTTACTTGATGGTTAAAATTGTCACCAACAATGATGAATGATTTACCATTTTATCAAGACATCAATGAGCTCAGAATTGAAGTAACCAGATAAATGATCCATAGTTTTCAACATGCCTGAGTGGCTCATAGTCATTCCAAGAGGCTGTAGCCGAGCATTTACCTGCAGGAACAAAATATATGGTGTTCATACTGGTGTTGATAGTGAAACCAAACGTTTAAGTATTACAATATGAAGGTAATGATTTGACATTGCCACTTTTTATATGCAAAATATGGGTCAGTTAAAAGCCTTATAGAATTAACAAGTAATTCTGTGAGCTAATGCTCACTAGTGATACTCACGCCAAAATCTAAAAATATGCGACGAACAGGAAGACGATGAGCAAGGAGCATGAAATCGCTTTACACCACATGGGACTATGGGATGAAGCAATATGCAAAGTATTAGGCTGCTGCATGTTGTAGTTGCTGAGAAAACTGCGACGGAAATTTTGAAACGGACGGACGGACGGACAAGGGTATACCAATGGTATAACAGTATACCCCCCTCTTCTTCGAAGCGGGGGTATAAAAATGCAGATTTACTTTAAACTGCTTTCACAAACCGGAGAGGAGATAGCTTCATTGTTATATTGTATCCAATATGATAGTATTAAGTACAAAGATAAAATTTCTTCAATTAGCTTCTCATTACTACTTAAAACACACATACCAATAGAAATACACATCGTACGTAAGTAATTCTGATAATTCACTATAAACATTCAGTTAACACCAATCAAATTGCTGTTACAAGTAATTACATGCTTTCTGAATTACAAATGGCAACAAGCATGTATTTATTCACCATATAACGTGTGTACATGAATGCGCCTTTGACATTAAAATTTGAAAAAAAGTAAAATAATGAATACACGTTAAGACGAATATACCCTCAAAGTACAGCTGGTCCACAGCGGCTCGGGACTATTTTATAAAGCTTATATTTCAATGAAAACGATCTAGAGATCTAGATGTTGAATAATGAACTTGAAAAAAACAACGTTTGGAAGTATTTCTTACCGATGATAGAGAATGATATATATACGATTAATATGTAGATTTCTATATGAATTTGTACAATACGTAGGGTGTGCACTCACGTCGCGCACGGTATTCAACTAACAAGCGTAACGTCATTTTAACATCAGCGACGTCGTTTCAAGTCAAAATTAACGTTTCGTGTTTGAAACGTTCATAGACCAGTTTTGCCTGTAATTATTATGACAATCATTTCAATTTTGGTACACCTGTAAAAGTAGTAAAGAAAGAACATAATTATTTTGCGCAATAAAAATAATACTAATGATAAAACTCGACACAATATGTATAATTCCATCTTTTATGCATACTCGCCATTACTTGGTACTTATGAATAAAGCTCTCACATGTATAAACATACATGTATAAATATTATACAACAATGCAACATCATTTACGAACAATAATATTGATCACATATCTACATTACTTCAAATAAATTACGTTAAGCATTCAAAAATACTTTTACTGTATGTGTATACATGTATACTAAGTGGAACTCAGTATGAAGCTTTATACATGTATCTAAAAATTCTTTTGCTGTAAATTCCGGATCTTGGAATTTCCATGTTGTCGCTAGCAAAGTTGTAGAAATCCTCAGCGTTTTGAATTCACGTTATCCCGCGCAGAACGGCTGTGTCTGCCCGTCTTTTGAGGATTCCACCGGCCGCATCATGCGACCCTTTGGCGTGGAAAGTTTCATGGTAATTTCTGAACAGAATATCATAGCCTAGGTTGTTGCACAAAACATCACCCAAGCAGTTGCGACTCTTATATCGTGCGCTGCAACCGTCGCAAAACTCATGCATGACCTTTAAACCAAGGTTAAGGCTTTGCATGTATGAAGCAATGCATTTTTGAACGAAAGAGGTGAAATGCCGGCCATGTTTCATATCATCTGATATTACAAAAATTGTTCAGTAATGATGTTTTCCGGCGTGTCGTCCTCGGCGGTTCTATGTCTTTTCATAAAAGACACATGGATGCTTACTTCATTTCTTTGAAAGTAAGAGGATTGTATTTCCTTCTGGTCAGAGCATCCGTAGTTCTCCGAATAGTCATGTACGCATACTGCATGATGTGCAGGAAAGTTCGAACAAATATATTTGTACGCCTCATTTGCCATTACGATCTGTGTTGATTTGCAGGGAATGTCTCCATTAGCGCGATGTGTGAATAGTTGCCCTGGTGGCGTCTGGCACTTGACAGTTTGTAGCTTGCGTACGCCGTTCCCTTTTCCTTTGATGGTAACGTATCTATATTTCTCCCAATAAATAAACGTATAATGATTGATCAAACGCACTTCAACTAAAACGCTCACATAGTAATTTTAGCATTTTTATTATAAATGACGTCGTAGAAAATATTTTGCGGACATCGTTTCTAGACACGGATTTTCACTCGCCATGCATTTGTTATCGCTTAATATACCAACATTTATATAATTTTATCAAATTAAAATGTAAAAAAAAATACTAACAGATTCTCCAATTTGTTATTTCTTGTAACAAAATATTTTTTTCATTCATCGCATGAAAGCAATGTAAACATTAAAGCATACGTCAATTACGGACGTTGTGACATTTTTGCTAGACATGTTTTTTTTTCAACTATACTTTGCTTATTATTTACCTTTATTTCTACATAATTGTAAAAATCATAAAAAATAAATTTTGTTCATGTAAAAATCAACACTTCTCTATTATATATGTATCTGTGAAAACAATTAGAAATATTGAATCGATACCATCAACGAAAATGGGACACAATTTTCGCTCACCTTAATGCTGTAAAGTCTTGATAACCGGGCCCGGTTTCACGAAAAACTTATTCTCGTACTCAAACTCAAACTCTATATTTTACTTAAGTCTATTAACAGACTCAGTTGAGTACGAACGCTTGAGTTCCTTTCACAACGCGTCTCAAACATAGGGCGCTTTCCATTCTACCATTCCGGACACGTTCTTCATGTTCTGTCCAGGATGTGTGATTGGAATGAAATGGAACACGAAACTGTCCGGGACGTTTGAATGGAATGAAACAGAACGCGTAACACAAACAAAATGGATTATTTCCTTGCTGGCGTATGCAGAATCGCCTATTCTAACAGAAATAAAGCCTATTTATACTCATGTCCACTTATTACAACTTATAGCGCGAAAACTAGTAAGAAATTTTACTTCACCTATCGTCCAATGCTTTGACAGCCATCTTGGATTCCACGATGCACCTACTCGACTGCGGGGACGGTCGGAACATGTTCTGAACGTAGTGCCGATTTGTACCATTGTAAGTATGTATGTTCTGGACGTTACAGACAGTGAATGGAACGCGCCCTCAATCTCAACTGAGTAAAATAAGCGACTCATCTTTTCTTTATTTTCATTGACGTAAGCGACGTTAAAACGGCAACTCTTCCGGAAGTAAACAAAACGGAGGAGAGAATGATCGAAATTCCGCGAACGTATGTCATAACAAAGCAGACGACCAAAATGGAGAAGAGATCAACCAACTGGAGCGAGGGGGAGAGGCTCGCAGCCGTCGTCTCCATTTTGGACCACAGTGAATTACTTTTCGGGAAGTTTCGGGGAGCTACGTGTGGTGCAAAGGAGAAGGAAATGATGTGGCAAAAAAATGCAAATGAATTGAATTCGTGAGTATTGCATATTAAACTTTATTTTGTCCATCGGTATGTCCGTTTCTCATTATGAGTTTCAGCCAAAATGTGGTAGATCTATGTATATATAGTACAGCTGTTATTAATTAAACATAGACCGATTTTACAGGCACCCTGAAATATAAAATTGTCACGGAAATTATTAAAAATAAAATACAAAAATATGACATAGCAAATAAAATTAATCAACAATAAACATCATTCAAACTGTCCACTATTATACCACAAGCATAGCTTTCATAAAAAGACATGAGGCAATAAAAATATTTTATCGTTGACAACAGTTGGTCAGTCCCAGATTTACTACATTTTGGTGATGGCTAACTTCGACCTTTATGCAAATTAGCTATCACCAAAGTGACGTTTATTTTTTGATGAAAGTCAGTTTCTATACATTCATTCCTTAATACGATCCCTGGTTTTCTTTTAGCCACCTGGGATTCCCCCTCCCTCCACACATTATGTAAAAAAATATCATAATGAACTAAGGCGATGATTGAATGAAAGGAATGATCTGTTTTTATTGTGAATAAACTAACCAAACAATACTATTCATGAACGGTATGGCATAGACATTTAACACCTTGGAAATAGAACCAATCTCAAGGAAAAGGTGAAGGTCACTTAAGTATAGTTTATCAACATGGCTTTAATATTAAGTTAATATTAATCCAATATTCACTGCAATAGACGTCCAAGATTTAACTGATAGCAGATTATTGATGTTTAGATGAGTTTTTGATTATTTTCGGATGTCCATTTGTTTGGTCAGTACCTCGGAATTAGCTGGTAACAGTACAGGTATAAGAAATGACTCAGGTTATCTTGCCATGTTTATTTATTTGACAGGATTATTGTTTTACATTCTTTATAAGACAAAAAGAGATAATCTTACCACTTATTGTTTCTTTTTTATCACATTATTTTTCAGATCAGGTCAGGTTTCAAGTATGAGAACACCTATTGAGGTGAAGAAAATGTTCAACAATTTAAAGACAAGAGGTAAGTAATAACCTTTATTTTATCATAATGATTAAAATTCCATCAAGCAGAGTAACTGTCTAAAGTCTGTGACTACTGAAAATCTAATACATATAATCTGTGATGATGAAAATTACTTATTCAAACTATGTGAAAAATGTTAATTTGTCAACTCCTCATACAAAAATAACAAAGGAAATGTTAGGGTTTTGAAAGTTTGATGTTTATTTGTGTGATGTTAAGAATATAATGATAAACATAATCAATACTGCTCTCTTGGTACCTGCAATTCATAAAATATACAAGTGATGATAATAATTTTAACTTCAATAAGCTACATAGATAACTACAATTTAAGTATGAGTTGCATGAATTATTTTAATCAGTTATTATAGAGCCTCAAGGCATGCTGGAGTTAATCTTTCATATAATTATTTGATCAGTATATATTCCGTATTTTGGATTTTTCCTTAGTACATTTATTTTCACATGATATCTTTGATTGTGCATTCCTCTCAAATACCCCATGCCTCCTCTGTTTTTGGGACCTCTCCGCGGTGAGGAGAAACATGTGCCCATTATGCAGGTGCAAGCTGCGCCTGCATGATGGGCATATGGCCAACACCAAAACTGCCCGTTTGCCGTGGGCAGCGTCCCGTAACCGGGAAAGGAGGATCCTGGTAGTTGAGGGAGACCCAGGGATCTCCAGTCTTCCCAACACACTACTTTGGCCTCTGATTCAGGGTAGACGGGTGTCCAAGTAGGCCCGACTTGGTCAATCGGCTGGTCATGCCTTGCCCTTGAATAGTTGCATACTTGCAAAAGCCATTTCATTCATGTAAGTTCTTGTACTCTTTTATGTGCACGTTCCCAAAATTATTAACATTACAGGCATACTCTTAATTTGAAAAACCATATGTGTACTCTATTACCATCTGAGTGGGCTTACTGAATTTAAAGTACTCTCTTTTAAGTGTAAATGATCAAAACACCTATTCAAGAAGGCGGTGGCTCATGGGCCAATTGTGTTGATTGTAATCATTTGCAATTACATGCAAGTATATCTCTCATGTATCCTTGTGGTGCGGAGGCTGGATACGCCTCCATTGCACTTCCCCTTGTTGGAGTCAGAGGTGGCTGGGGAACCTGAGAGATGAATCATTATTATCTCAACCATGGATCCTTTAACCTCTTCAAAAAAACGTAAGTCTGACGAATCTCCCAACATTTCAAATGAACAATCAAGTCAATCATCTTTTCCACGCTTTCTGGTAGTAGAAGCGTTGGGAGATGAAAAATTAGCACAGTTGAACCCATTTGTCATTGAAAAGTCAATTTCTGCACTCATAGGAACTCCAAAATCGGTCAGGAAGCTCCGTGGTGGAGAACTCCTGATCGAGGTCCAAAGAAAACAACAATCAGATAATTTGCTTAAATTAAGATCTTTTTTCAATATTAAATCTTTTTGCACTGCACACAATACCCTCAATTCATCCAAAGGAGTCATTCGCTGCCCTGACCTTGCAGAAATGTCAGAGGAAGACATAGTAAAAGAGCTCAGCTCTCAATGTGTTTCAAATGCCAAACGTATTCTATCCACCAGAGACGGTAAACGTGTTCCCACTCACACATACATTTTAACATTTGATACCCCCATTCTTCCATCCACTCTTCGAGTTGGGTATCTCAACGTTCGCGTTGAGATGTACATACCAAACCCGATGCAGTGTTACAAATGCTTTAAATATGAAAATCATGAAACTAAATGCACTAGAGAGAATATATGCCGTAAATGTAGTACTTCTCATGCTGGTCCGCTTGAAAACTGTTCTAATGAAGTCAAATGTTTAAACTGTGGGGGTAATCATTTTGCAACCTCCCGTTCCTGCTTAGTCTGGAAGACAGAAAAAGAAGTTCTCCGTGTTAAATATACACAAAGTTTGTCTTTTCCTGATGCACGCAAGTTAGTAGAAAGTTCCAAAACTAATTCTTATTCAGCTGTTGTATCAAAACCAGTTAAGATGGTTGATTCTGCTGTGCAGGTCAATTTATGTAAATGTTCTCCTCTTGAAATAACTCCAGTGCAAAAACCGTCTCCTATTCTTTCACGTAATACGTCCAAAGCAAGTACAAGTTCACAGATAACATCGACAAGTACCTCATCTGTACCTCAGAGGCGGGTCTCACAGGCTTCTCCGTCTCCTGAGCGGGTGATTCCAAGGCAATCACCCAAAAAAGGTCGTCCTAACCGACCGAGTTAGAAAAGCGGAGAGGGACCCTGTCCCGTCCTCCAACCGATTCGAGGCTCTTATGAGCGACATCGAGTCGATGGAGGACGAGGACATGGGTGTCCACAGCTCTCCTCCCCGGACTTCGGCGCGAAGTCCTGTTAAGTTTCCGAAGTAAGTTTTTACTTTTCGTTGAACCATGAGTCAAACTATACTTCAATGGAATTGTCGTGGTCTTAAATCAAATTACAACGATTTACTTCTCTTATTATCAAAATACTCCCCGAAAGTTGTCTGTCTTCAAGAAACATTCCTATCTACAAATGATAAAACATCAATAAAGGACTATACGCTTTATAATAAAATTTGCACAGACACAATAAGAGCATCTGGTGGCTCAACAATTGCGGTTGCAAACTGTATCCCTCAAGGTCAAATTCAGATACGAACTAATCTGCAAGCCGTAGCCGTTGAAGTAACTTTGCACAGACCTATAACAATATGCTCATTATATCTTCCTCCAAATTATCTATAACTGTTGAAGACTTAGAAAATTTAACTAAACAACTCCCAGAACCATTCTTTTTACTCGGCGATTTTAATGCACATATTCCATTATGGGGAAGTACATCTACGAATAATAAAGGCAGCATTACAGAAAAGTTAATTGATAATGTTCAACTATGCCTTTTGAATAACAAGTCACCAACTTACTTACATCCAGCCACTGGAAGTGTTTCTTATATAGACCTTACATTATCACATCCATCAATATACTTGGATTTTACTTGGTCAGTGCTTGACAAACAATATGGCAGTGACCACTTTCCATTGTTGTTAACTTTAAACGACTCTGTTCCAGTAAACAACCGCTCTGATTACAAATTCTCAAAAGCGAACTGGGAACAATTTGTGTTCCGATGATTTAACAATCCCGAATTTTTCCAACTCTTCGGATAAAGCTAATCTCTTTGCGTCCACTCTATCAAAGATAGCTGATGAGTGTATTCCTAAAACTTCAATGAAAAACTCGAGTAAAATTAAAAAACCATGGTTCAACGATGAGTGCAGAAGATCATATCGGAAACGAAAAACAGCACTAAAGAAATTTCAGGTTTGCCCTACAGCTGCAAATCTAGACAATTATAGAATCCTACGAGCACAAGCTCGTAGAACATTTAAGTTTTCTAAACGTAAATCATGGCAGTCATATGTTTCTAAAATTAACGCCAACACTCCAATTAAAAAAGTTTGGGAAGCAGTTCGTAAAATTAATGGTAAACACAAAAAAGTTCCTACAGCTTATCTCAAACGTAAAGATTCGAGCGTAGCAAAAACTACAAAAGATATAGCCAACACGCTGGCGGAAACTTTTGAACATAATTCTTCTTCAGCACACTATACAGAAGAATTTAAAAAGGTCAAATCTAACTCGGAAAAACAACATATTAATTTTCATTCTAACAACGAAGAAGAGTATAACACCCTCTTTACAATCGACGATTTAAGTGATTCTATTAAGCATGCCAAAGATACAGCTGCTGGCCCTGATGAAATTTATTATCAATTTTTAAAACACCTCCCATTGGTATCTCAACATTTATTGCTCGATATTTTTAATGATATATGGATATCTGGTAAAATTCCAGATTCCTGGAAGGAAG
This sequence comes from Mactra quadrangularis, assembly GCA_025267735.1. Lineage (NCBI taxonomy): Eukaryota > Metazoa > Mollusca > Bivalvia > Venerida > Mactridae > Mactra > Mactra quadrangularis. The sequence continues at coordinate 13,203,484 of CM046311.1, forward strand.
CTTTAATAATACCAATACCGAAACCGGGTAAAGACAATACTGACCCACTTAACTACCGACCAATATCTCTAAGTAGTTGTTTTTGTAAAACCTTTGAACGCATGGTTAATAAAAGACTCATCTGGTATTTAGAATCTAACGGTATTATAACTAATTTCCAATCTGGTTTTCGAAAACAGCGAAGTACAAATGATCATTTAGTACGCCTCGAAAGATTCATAAGAGAGGCTTTTGTCAATAAACAACATGTAGTTTCAATTTTCTTTGATCTTGAGAAAGCTTACGATACAACTTAGAAATATGGTATTCTAAAAGATTTAAAAGACGCCGGACTAAACGGAAGACTGCCAATGTTAATTTCTAGATTTCTGTCCGACAGAAGTTTTCAAGTTAAATTAGGATCAACATTATCAGATAGCCACAAACAAGAACAAGGCGTGCCACAAGGCAGTATATTATCAGTTACCCTCTTTGGTCTTAAAATAAATAATATTGTTAAGGTTATAAATCCTGATACAGATTGCTCATTATATGTAGATGACTTTTTAATCTGTTATCGTTCTAAAAATATTCGAAGTATCGAACGCCAACTACAATAAAACTTGGATAAAATCCAAAAGTGGGCAACAGAAAATGGTTTTAAATTTTCCAAGTCAAAAACACAATGTGTACATTTTTGTCGATTAAGAAAGCATCATAATGATCCTGAACTTTACATTTCTGGCTCAAAAATCCCTGTTGTAAATGAAGCTAAATTTTTAGGCGTTACATTCGATAAAAAACTCTTTTATACCACACTTAAAGTCTCTAAAAACAAAATGTATCAAAGCTTTAAATCTACTTAAAGTACTTTCACATACTGATTGGGGATCTGATTCTCAAACATTACTTAAATTATACAGAAGTCTTGTTCGTTCAAAACTAGATTATGGGTCAATTGTGTATGGATCAGCACGTAAATCGTACTTGCAAATGCTTGATGCAATACATAACCAGGGCTTACGTATCGCCCTTGGTGCATTTAAAACTTCACCTGTTGAAAGTCTTTATGTTGAAGCTAACTAGCCATCATTAAAATTACGTCGACAAAAGCTTTCATTACAATACGCAACTCGAATATCTTCTAACAATAGTAACCCGGCGCGAAAGTTGTTTTTCAACCAAATTACATTGATAAATTTGACAACAAACCAAATGAAATTAAACCATTTGGCCTGCGCGTTAAAAACGACTTAGAAATGCTTAATATTAACACCTCCACCGTTCTACAGAACTTTGATGAAAATGTCCCTCCTTGGACCTACAACATAACAAACATTAACATTGATTTGTCTAACTTACGTAAATCTATTACCAGCCCAGATGCCTATAAATCAGAATTCGTTAACATCTTAGAAAAATATAAAGATTGTACACATTTATTTACTGACGGCTCTAAAGATGGTATCAAAGTTGGTTGCGCTGCATATGGAAATTCTTTTGTTGCAAGAATGCGATTGCCTGACCAGGCATCCAAATTTACAGCTGAAGTCAAAGCATTAGATCTTGCTTTATCATACATATCAAATAGTATTAATAGTAATTTTATCATTTTTTCAGATTCTCTCTGTGTATTATTGGCCATTAAAAATCGTAATTCAAACAATATTCTTATTAAAAGTATCGAATTGAAATTGCTTGAAATTTTAAAATTTAAAACAGTACACCTCTGCTGGATACCAAGCCATATTGGTATACGAGGAAATGAAAAAGTTGATATTTTAGCCAAAGAATCTTTAAACCTTCAACCAGTGGATATCGAATTGCCAAGCAGTGACTTCAAATTTTCAATAAGCACGTTAATTAAATCAAAATGACAAACGTTGTGGAACAATGCAATTTTTAATAAATTACGTGACATAAAGCCAACCCTCAGTTCATCTTCGTCAATTATATATTCTAATCGCAGAGATCAAATAGTAATTTCGCGATGTACAATTGGTCATACTAGATTAACACATTCATACCTTCTCAAAAGAGAAGAAGCACCTAAATGCATACCATGTGACGAGCATTTCAATGTAAAACACGTTCTCCTTGACTGTCAGGATCTAAAATACATTCGTGACAAACATTTTATAGTAAACTCACTTAAAGAACTTTTTGAGTCTGTACCATCATATGCTATACTTAACATTTTGAAAGAAATAAATGTTTATAATAAGATATAGTTTTACATCATTTATATAGTTTGAATTATTAGTATCATTAATAGCTGTCGGCGCGATATGACCTTTTTGTGTTGGTGCGCCGTAAAACACAAACAAACAAACAAACAAATACCCCATGACTATGCTATCTTAAATTTTTGCTTAGTTACTTTAACACTTCATTATATTATACAAATACTACATTTTTTAATTACAAAAGACAAGTATGAAGGAAGCAAGAAAACTGGCGGTGAGCCCAGTCAGACATTAAATGCAGCAGAATCTTTAATCATCGACCACTTAAAAGATAATAATGCAGCCCAGCTGAATGGTCTACAAGGAGTTGATACTTTAAGTGGTATTATTTTATCATTGTTATTTGAGTGTGTTTATTATACAAATTTCTTCTTACTAGTACATAATTAGTACATAGAATAGTGTAAAAAACATTGAAGCTGACTACTCAGTATGACTTTTCTGTTTGTTTGTTTGTTTGTGTTTTACGGCGCACCAACACAGAAAGGTCACATCGTGCTGAATTTGTTGTTGAACAACATTAAAGTTGAGATTCAACAATCAGATAAGTTGATCTACTGACTATACTGTTATATGTTCACAGGCATCATGAACTTGATTGGGGACTTGGGTTTTAAGAATTCAATCACTTATGTGCACTTGAATCACCCATCTTAATGTCCTGATACTCAAGGCAATGAATGATTCCCGGTGCACTTATAATAGTTTAACATGAATTATTATAATGACAGATAGAGTTTTTGTCAAATTAATTTCAATATGAATAAACTTTACTTGTTGCTGAATATTTCTAGCCATCATTATGTATTTCTAGTAAAATAATTTCATGACTTGGCAATTGTGTTTAAGCCATAAAACTGCTATTGTTGTATTATAAGGTAATAGGATTAGAATCACATAAAAATATTTTCATCTGTAATTGATTTTGACTTACATTTTTTATATTTTAGGGTTTCCTATGACTTCATTTGAGCCAGTGCAAGATGTATTTATTGGGAATAATGTCATTGAAAGGTAAAAACTTTGATGTAATTATAATGATATTATATTTCTTACAAAATATGACATGATGTGAATATGTAAAAGTTGAATTAATTACAGTTAAACAAATCTAACTTTAATTTTTTAATAGCTTTCAGCCACCAACTATGTTAGAAACAATTTGAAAGTAACCACTTGTTTTCAATGTGTATCTCAGGATTAACAAAGCAATTAAATAAGCGACTTTAAATTTTCCTGAAAGTTATACATAAATAAGATGATAATTTTAGGTTATGTGTTTTGAAATATTAAACATATACATCTTACCTGACATAGGCGGATCCAGGCGGGGGCGGACCCAGCGTACGCCCCCCCCCCCCCCTAAAATTGTCATTAACCAACCAAAGTTTTTTTTCTTTCATGAAATATGATATTTATAAAAAATATACATATACAAGTCAAAAAAATTTCAACATTATAGCATACAGTAATTCCTTTCATTATTGTAAAGTTTTAACACGATTCAGCGGCTTTTTTGAAAATTACATGAAATAATTAGCTAGATGCTTTATATTTTTAACTCTGGAAAAGATTAGTTGAGGCTCTGAAAATGTGCCTGAATCCCTTAGAAATAATCAAAACTAAGGAATTTCCGGAGTCACCTGATCCTCTGGTCAGGGTTTTGCTCTGGACCATTCGAGGCCCTTACGGTCCCTTGGAACCCTAATCTGCTTATTCATTTTACGCCCCCTCTAACTAGAATTTTCCGCCCCCTCTAACCAGAAATCCTGGATCCGCCTATGTCTGACTTACTGTTAAAATCTGAGTTGACAATATCTATAAGTAAGCCAATCCCTAACTCTTTTGAACAAATAATGACAATAATAATTTTTGTAATCATTACACATATTTAGTAATTTGAAATCTAGTTACATTGAAGATCTTGTTATTAATTTGTCTCAGAATGTTAGAATTGGACAAGATCCTGCATGAGTATGTTTATAGGTATTAATCATTCTTTCATTTGTAGTGATACATAGATTTTATCAGTATCAAAAAGAATTCATATTCATCAGTTCATTATTAATTTGTGATCATAAATTGTATTTTTTTTTAATTTATAAATGTTTTGGACACAAAATGATAATATCATCTATCTACACAATAAACAAATCATGTATTTTTGACAAAATGAACATTTCATGTATTCTGTTACATAATTAAAACTTCATATATATATATTTGTCAAAAATAATGAACACTTCCAAACAACTTGGTCACAAATAATAAACACTTCAAACATTGGTCTCTAATGATAAACATTATATACAATGTGTCACAAATAATAAATACTTCAAACATTCAGTCACAAATTGTTTACAATTCCTATATTCTGGACATATAATGAACAATTCATTACTATATTTCCTGACATAACATTTAAAATCATGCATTCTGTGATATTTCAAATTCAAACAGCATTTCACAATGATGCATCTGAGATGAAAAAATTAATTGCATTTATGTAAAAGGTTCTTCAATATGGCATTGTACATGTCTTTGGTTCTTTGTATTCTATTTGTAGATCTGGAAATAAATCATTTGAATATTTTACTAATAACATTTATGTCTTTTTAGTAATTGTACAAAATGACTGTACACTATTATTGTAAAATATATATGGAATGTTATATTGCTTTCAAATTCAAAACTACTGTTTAGTTTCATTGAAGTGCATTTGGTTTAGTTATCTGTGTCATTTACTGTATAAACACATCATATGCACCATCACTGACTTACTCCTAAAATATGAGCTACTCTCCTTCTTTGTTATTTAAAATATATCATCATTTTTCTTCATGTAGATGTTGATAAAATTTTCTGTGATAATAAATGAATTTATCCATGGTTCAGTAAACCATATCAATAGTGAGTTATGTGTAGTTTTAGCACGAAGTTTGTGTGATTACACACCATATATATAGCTTACTTAGTGTGTTTTTAGTCATTCGAAGTCTTTGCATTGTGTTAGAAGTTTGTTAGAGAATTAAAAATTGGCAAAAATTATATATATTTATGGAGCACATGGTCAACCAGTTGGGTTTAAATGCGACTTTTACTAATGGCTCAAGAGAAGTACGCAAATTTAGAAGTTCATATATATGAGAAGTTATTGCGACGAAATTTATGTGAAGAATCTACTTCAATGCCGACTTTGAACAATTTAAGGACTTTTCGTCTGCTGCAGAACTATGCTACATGGAGAATAGAAATAATTGTCGTCAAATTTAGAGTTCATGGAATATCAAGCTCTCAGTTGTTCTAGCAACAAACAACTGCAAAAACCATGGGGTGTAAGAAGAAGAAGTCTTTTACACAGTGACAATATGAAATAGATAAGTATTCTTAGAATAAATTTGTCGTAACAATGATTATAATTTAGATGTTTACTTTTTCATAATGAAAGTACGTTTTTGCAATTACATATCTCTTTAACAATGTTCACTCAAGTTGTTATAGAATGTATATTTCAAAATTCAAAATAGTTTATTTTTGGAAAATAATTCGTACGGAATATTCTGATATTATCATTCATTCTTCAGGATTGTAGTTTGTAACAGTTTTCAGTAAACAATATCGAGAAAACAGACTCATTATAGATTTAATTGTACAAAATCTAACAGAAAATAGCTTTTTTTTTTCGATTTGAAAATTGTGTCCAAGCCAATGAGTTTATTTTGTGACATTTCTTCGGCTTATTATCACATTCATTTTTCTCAGTTCTTGCATACTATTTTAAGATTTCTATTTGAACAGATGGTATACAGAAATTCAATAGGCGTATTGTTTTAACTTTGTAGAACATTTGTATATTAACCGTATAACTATTTTTATAAATGTTAAAGTTTTTATTGTGGATTTTTTATTGCAGAAATATTGTTAGATATAGGATTTTTCAAGATCATGGTTACTTTCAGAGATAGTTGTTCAAATCAATGCAATTTTTTAGTTTAAAGGAAGTCAATTTGTATCCCAATTAAGATTATTGAACGGCTCAGATTGATTTGGCCTTTAATGTTTTAGTGCATTAGTGCGACGTTTAAAGCCCCTATATCAAAAGTTATTCTGTTTTTTGACGGCAAAGAAAAAAGACATTTATATATTTCAATCACCTCCTATGAACAAGAATTTTTAAATATATGCAAAAATTGCCTAGATATGTTTCATGTCATTTGTTTATTTCAAACTGAAAGTAGATCGAAACCGAGGGTGGAATTTGGTTGTCAATGCTTGAGACAATTATTTTGATCAAAATATTTTTTTTTAAGATGAAGTCTTATTAGAGAGAAAACTTGCTCCGAGTTGCATGATTAAGTTTTTAAAATATTTTGGATCAGGATATAGTGTGAATATAGTGTTCTTATAAAAGTACCCCCCTTTTTTAAGAATTTGACATTTTGTCTAACTCAGATTTAGAAAGCAGAACGTTTTGAACGGTTAATAGTGTCTTTAATGCATGATATAATTAAATAACTTCATGGTTGTAAAACAGTTTTCAAGTCTACTGTTAATGAAAATATCTTCATATAGTTGCTTTAAATAGAGTGTCAGTCTGTCTGTGTTATAGTGAAGTGTACATTTTAACAGGAAGAGAATTTAGTAGATTTGCACGTAAAAGTATTTATATGATTCCTGTTTTCGAATATTTTGTTTATAAATGTCCATACAATTTGTATAAAGTCATTAAATCTAGCTCTAATAGGGATACAGTGTTTGATATATCACAAATTTCAGGCTGTTTGACAAACTTGTCATTTTAGAAATCAAATCTTAACAAAAACTGTGTTCATTCTAGTCCCGTTCCAGGAGCGGTCAATTGTTATTCAGACATTTCTTGTCCAATATATAGTGGTGTCACCGAAAATTGTTGAGACCAAATTCGGAAAGATGCCCTCATCATAAAAAGATTAGACGTTTAACATGGAAAAATTTGTCATATTTATTTTATACTTTTTTCTTTTGATAAGACACGAAAGATAGCACTGGTGTACTGATAATGAAATGACATTCATATTTACTTATTTTTTCATTTGACATATAATTCTTGTTTATTCTTTTGTTTTATTATGTAGGCTACATGTTGTATTCCAGGTCAAGCGTCTTTTTGTACAATAATCTTGCCCTATAAACCGGTGAATAAGCTCATACGTGAATAACATTTTACTGATTTAAACAGACAAATTTATATGTAAGATCTTTTTTGAATAGTGAGTAAACACATTGTAAATTTCATAAAATGACATGTTCATGAATCAAGTGTAAACTTATTGAAATATAAAAATGTTAAAATAATACAACCCTAGATATTGGTGTGTTATAGGACTGGCTGTGTTTATATACGCAATGTTTACGTGAACGACTAGTAATGTATTGCATGTTAATTTGTATAATAAATGATAATGATCTATGACAAGAAGTACTATTTGAGCTGAAGTCTTCGAATAAAATCAAACTACATGCGTATAATGGTAAGAGGAGTTCTATGACCAATTCACATTAAACAGTTATACAAAATTTTTGTATCAAAGGTATTAGAAGGCAAAAATTTCAGTTAAAAATCTCATGGTTCTGTGTCATATTTTTATAATTGTGATTGATACAGACAAGCTGTTATATTACTTGGTAAAATATTTCTATTATTCTCTTAATATTCGGGGTTGTTCCCTATCTAAATCCACGTGGGTCAGGTTAGCTAAATAGATTAGTGTTAAAATATGGATTTAATGATTGGACGATACTAGAGCTTGTTACTGTACTACATAAGCATAATTCGATTAAAGAAATATCCTTGAGAATGTTGAAAAGACATAAAACAGCCAATGAAAATGTTTCATTTTCAACAACTACGACATATAATAAATCTGAAAATAGCTTGGTGATTCCCTCAGTATCTTACTGTATACGCCACACGTTTAGTTCGTTCAGTTGAATGTTATAAGGGTTAAATGTCATTAGTAAGTGATTTCTTATGTTCTCAATACTGTTTTTAAATCAATATACTTGGTTCTATACTTTTGAAATGGTCAAATTGACTGCACATCCATTTAAGGACATTTTTCGTAGATCATGAATGGAATATTAGAAAAATAAAAATTACGAGGTTACAGATTATTTCAATAAATTCATAGGCATAGTTTGATCGGGGTGTCTCGAACAAATTCTCAAATTTCATGGATTATTAATAGTTATCAAATACTATTTATATAATTTATAATAACAACTGAAACGATTTACCGCCAGGATCTGAGAATTTAAAGTTGAGGATAAGTTGATAAGAGAGAGATGATAATTGGCTAATCCGTCCGTAAATCTTGCCCCTTATGTTAAAAATCATTCAATAAAATGCAAAGCTGTTTGCACATAAAAACCAATCAGGCACATTTTGGAATACTAAATAAAATAATGCAAAGATATCAAATATTCTTTAATTTTCTAAGTCTAAAAGTATATTTTGAAAACATCATTATTAAACGTAAATTTCTAGACGTAAGTTGTTGGTAAGGTTATAACAGTTAGATGACATTGTTCTTAACAAAGTTGTCGTTGAACATTATACATACATATGCTTTAAAATAAAATTATATATTTATTTTTTGTGGGTCTTACATGATATACAGAAAAGTCAAATGATACCTATTAAAACATATGACATATTCACAGCTAATCGTAATGTTTATGGCCGAATCGCTTGTGAAATATAATTGTTTATATTTTGCCAAATGGAATGTTTGATAGCCGAATGGCATATTTGATAGCTGAATGGCATGTTTTATAGCCGAATGGCATGTTTTATAGCCGAATGGCATGTTTTAAAGCCGAATGGCATGTTTTATAGCCGAATGGCATGTTTTAAAGCCAAATGGCTTATGTTTAAGCCGAATGGGATGTTTTTAAAGCCAAATGACGTATGTGATAGCCAAATGGCATGTTTTAAGCCGAATGACATGTTTAATAGCCGAATTACATGTTAAAGCCGAATGACATGTTTTGTAGTCAAATGGCATGTTCTTTGGCCGAATGGCATGTTTTATAGTAAAATGACATGTTTTTCGGCCGAATGGCATGTTTATTGCATGTTAAATAGCTAAATTACCTGTTCAAGCTCAATGATTAAATTATAGCAAATTGCCGAATTAAGCCCAATGCTGTGTTTAGAGCCCAATTACATGTTTATTGCCAGACTGTCTGTTTTATATCCAAACGGTGTGTTTTTATCCAAAATGCCTGTTAAAATCCGTTTGTTTATGGCTCAAATGTGAATTTATAACTCAATTGCTTGTTATACCCAAATGCTACATTTAAAGCCAAAATGTCTGTTATAGCGAATTAGTGTGTTTATAGCCCAATTGCGTGTTTATATATAATTTGTCCAGTTTTATATGTTAGATATCTTACGATTCTGATTAAATTTCCTTTCCGTTCATTGTTTTACTATAAATATGGTAATGGTTACAAAGTGTAAGGTAATGTAATATGACTAGACTAAGTTTGAGATGCCATTGACTGAAAGTGCTTATTTCAAATACTTTGAAAATAAATAGGTTAGTGTGTAATATATATATCAAATCAAACTGTGATTTTTGATTTTGGAGGCGTGATAATTTAAGTCTATTTTTATGTATAGTATGGTCTTTTATGTTATGAGAATGATGTAAATTTAAACATCAATATTTTATTCCTATTTGTTTATCATAATTCATTTCAAGACCCGTTCTTTGTACGTCGATAATACACAATGCAGGGCTGTTCCTAACTATATATGTTTTGTTGTTGTTTTTTCATTTATATGGTTTGTTGATTAAGGGATAAATGATTTATTTCCGTTTGAGAGGATCGAACTAGGAAATAAATGAATTTATCCATGGTTCAGTAAACCATATCAATAGTGAGTTATGTGTAGTTTTAGCACGAAGTTTGTGTGATTACACACCATATATATAGCTTACTTAGTGTGTTTTTAGTCATTCGAAGTCTTTGCATTGTGTTAGAAGTTTGTTAGAGAATTACCCACCCTATCCCATCCCTCCATATGTTTGAAATTGGTATTTTATATCAAATGAATTAATATAGCATTATGTAGTAATCTATGGTTTTGCACGATTGTGTCAAATATATATAGTAATACACATGTTTGGCGGTTTATATAAAAACCGCATGAACTGAGTAATTTGTCATTCGAAGGTTTAGTATAAGTAATTTAACTTGCTGGTTACTATAACCCTCTCACCCTTTTGTCTAGAATTAAAACATGTATTATTATATTATCAATATATTTTCAGAAGCAATTTATTGAAGTGATGTTGTTTGCTTGTAGTTTTAGAAAGAGTGTTGTACATGTATGTCACCAACATAAGAGAGGAGAGTTTATTATTATTCTCAAGATTGTTATTCTTTCCGTCAAGAGATGAACACATCAACGTCATTTCGTGGATATAAATTTGTGAAACCATCTATTCTCTTTTTTGTGTTTACATGAGCATTATGTGTTTAAATTAATCGATGGACTCTAGATACCAATCACGTTTATTCATAATAAGACTCTATTATTATCATATAATGTGATACCAGTTGTATTGAATAATACACATTATGTGTACAATTTAGTATTTGTCAGATATCAAACCAAATTTAATGTCTCGAAAATATCAGTAGGACCAAACTAAATATTCTTATCATGATAACAATTTGAAGTATATTTGTTAAACATACTGCTGCTATACATTATAATCTTCTATCTTAATATTGTAAATTAGTTTTCCAATTGTATTATTAAACAATAAGTCCGAGCTTATAATTGTATTCACTTTTATATCACTCTGCGAAATGAGGCCCAACATTTAGTGGTGTTGAAGAATGCCTAGAAGCAGACAAATGGGCACAGGGTTCCAGACACAACGTGTCTGGTTTTACCTGGGCGAGTCCACCACATCTGCAGAATGATATTGAAAGTGTGTCTTTACCCTTATTCACAAGATATTAATATGATTATTAGATTATGCCACTACCTATGACAAGGCATGTAAATTATATACCGTATTTGTTAATGTATGCACATATTGTGAATTTCACATAGTTTATATACTACCATGTCTATCATGACTATGTTATTATATTCAAATTATGATAATGTATGTTTGGGTAAATGAATTGAAAGAAAATAGGCTCATCCTATATATATGTAACAACTAAATAAATATAATTGAATATTGACATTTACTTCATTATCGCCTAAAACAATGCGCATTACACTACAATTGTAAGTCAAAGTTACTGAAAGCTTTCTGATTATTTATTCTTATTGTTATTAGCTTATATATGCATATCATTTGTCATAACATGTAAATTAAAGTTCTGTAAACTTATTATTATGTCATCCATGATCAAAGTTTAAAAATACAATTACTAACATCTTACATATATAAATATAATGAATCACGCTGCATACTTTTTGTGATTTGCTCAATGATACAGTTATAAACATTATTCTTTTGTGATATGTATAACCATAGAACTAATGTACATGTGCTCAAATATATTATAATAAATACACAATGCAGGGCTGTTCCTAACTATATATGTTTTGTTGTTGTTTTTTCATTTATATGGTTTGTTGATTAAGGGATAAATGATTTATTTCCGTTTGAGAGGATCGAACTAGGAAATAAACATACAAATGTGATTTAAAGTTTCAATATTATGTTTTGAAGTGAAACTTTTTTTATACTGTTGTATTAAATTCAAAAACAATTTCGTGCTTGTTTGTTATTAATACCGACCTTTGATTTGAAAAATAGGCTGCTGCAATACTATCTCTGTACTTTCTTCCTGTCACATCTTCATCTATTGGTATTATCTGTTGGTCTTAAATCACTTCTTGATATCTTGGATAGCAATCCCAATTTTCAATTCCAAAATTGTTTAATACGACACAGCTGACCACTACATCAGGGACTGACTTGATTTTTAATCTTAGACCATATGATAAGCATGGACATCTTCTTTTCAACACACCAAATGTCTGTTCTATTATTACTCTAGTTCTTGTCAGTGCTGAGTTGAATCTACGAGTATAACAACACACACACACACACAAATTATATATATGTTGGAGAACATTTTAAAACATGGATGAAGATTCTATCTAAATACTGTATTCAAAAGGTTATACATTTAAAAAAGTAATTATCAAATAGAGAAATACTGTAATGTATAATAGTATTTAAACTACCAAATAACCTGGATATTTCAATGACATATGTACGTAGTAGAAATTACATAAACATGCTAAACTTTAACACAGTATCCTTCTTTGCACATAAATGTTCATGATACTTTCTTAACATGATTAAAATTCGAGAACCACCTAGTTGTCTAATAAAAGCTCTTCACAGTCATGATATGATTTAGTGTCCATCAAGTAATTCTGTTGATGAAGTATTTATTATATATTATGCAAAACACTATAATAATCAGTCAATTGATATTATGATAATATAAAAATGAAATACCTTTCTTGGACTGGTGTTCAAGGATTAGAATATGGGGTCATAAGGAATGGCCTGCATGGATACCCGGAGTCCCCTAGTAATAAACTGTTGGCCTGTCCTGAAAAGGAAACAATAGTCAATGTTAACATTCTGGTTTGAATGGTACTATAGGTATTATTAATTGTTCAGTAACTTTTATTGCCATGTAATGTACATTTATTGCCATGTGTACAATTTGCTAGCAGTTGTAAAATGTCAAAATGGTAATAACGATAAGATCTTGCAAAATGAATACTGGTCGTATATATTTCTTATACATTCCAAGAAATCTAATTTAGAAATACTACCAACACATAGCTTTTTCCTATTGTTTATCTACGACGTTTCGCCATTTAAGGCTTCCTCAACATAGAGGAGAGGAGGGCTGTTTTGAGATTTCAAACTGAAATTTTTTTTTTTATAATTGTAATATCCTGTCCGGATCAGTTTTATTACTACCCCTCCCACATAAGTGAGTATAGGGTACCTACGGGTCATGCCCGATTTTTTCGTAATACCTATGTTATAATATATATTATGAACCCAAACCTGAAGTTAATATAGGGTACCTACGGGTCATGCCCGATTTTTTCTTGAGTATAGGGTACATACGGGTCATGCCCGATTTTTTCTTGTGTATATATGTATATAAACGTCCATTTGGATGATGTTTTTTGTTTTTTTGTATATGTTATATATTTCAGACAATGGAATTCCTAGATATGGAAGCTGTTAACTCAGATGGGAGTGATAATGAAGTTGAAACTATGGATATCCACCAAGAAGATATAGATTTCATAGACGATAATAATGATAATGATATTGAGAGGAGTACTCTACCACCCAACCCCTATATGGATGAAATGGTAAGTAAACTGTTATTGTACATGATACCATGACTACCCCATTAAAATGGCATGAATATTTATTTGTAGATCAATACTAGAAAGAGAAGGAATGAGGAAAATTGTGATGGTGAAGTGTGAGCAAAGAAGCAGAAGATGAATCCTTAAATTCTTATTACGTACCATATGTTAGATAAAGGTTTACAGGAACTTGTAGATGAGGATTTTAATGTGAAAACCATTACAAAGAAAAGGAAAAGACAACCCTCCAAACAGCAGAAGAAGAGACAACGTATAATTGAGGTATGTACCTGAAGACGTCATTATTAGGTATTTTCATATTAGCGTCCTTGTCTTCCTTTTCTATTATGTGTAGTATGTCGTTATTAAACGAGTCGTTTAAATATCTATTGATGAAAATGCACTTGAACAAGTACTAGTATTGTACATCACATCTAGAGGTACACCTGCAACTGCTGGATCACATATACTATAATAAGGTGAAAGTGGATATTCTTTATTGCAGCATGCAGCACCAGATGGATGCATGTCATCAACAGAAGACATCACACGTGTGGGTTTTCTGAAATTATATTACAATGTATTATTTATTTATGTCTTTACAGGCCGAGGACTCCAGTGATGGTGAACAAAGTGACAATGATAGTGCCGTATGTAGTGAGATTGATAATAATGTTAATGAAGAAGAAGAACAGGACAATGTAGGTACCTTACAGGACAAACTACAACAGTGTAAAACATGTTAACATTTTTACAGAGTACAACATCAATGTGACACTTTACCTGAGCCTGAGCAAGAAATGTGTAAACATGAGTGGTTCGTGGTTGGTTGCAAACCCTGTCGGAATAAGTTGGATGAGCCAATTAATAGGGTAGAAAAGAAGTGTGTGACGGTGGCTGGGCCCAGTAAGCTTCAGATAAAGATTGAGATCCGTAGAGCGGAGACTGCGGATGCTAGGCATGAGAGGTTTCAAAATTTCAAATTTCTGAGCAAGAACAAGTATGAATGTAAAATGTGTAAAAAGACTATGTACTCGCAGGCCTATTACGACCGCCACATTAATAGCAAGGGACATAGGCAAATGGAAAAGGTCACAGAAAGGAGAACCATTGCCAAAGGTTCCAGTAGTACCGGTATAGATTCCGGGAAGTGTTCGCAGGCTACCAGTACTGGTGATACCAGGAAATTACCTGAAAATGTAGATAACCTAGATGATGAAACTAGGGACTCTGCATTTTCAGAGGCCTCGGTGGTCCCTGGGGTTGACTTCAGGGTCATTGATAAACTGCATGTTGATTGTGATGCCTGTGAGTCATCTGTGACACGTAAGAACTGGTCTCGCCACATCAAGAGTAAAGCACATGCCTCCAGTCTCCTTAATGGAAGCTTTGCTTGCATACCCTGTGGTAAAATTTTCCAGGGTATGAGTTCTTATAGGTCACACCTGTCGAGTAATAGTCACAAACGTGTGGCAATGAAACATGCGTCCCTTGATGACAATATGACACAGCAAGAGAAGTCTTTAAGGGGTGGGACACAATTCTTATGTACATTTAATATTCCCTGCTAATATCATATTGCCAAAAAGCTACGTACGTTTCATTGCCTGTATTGTGATAAATATTTCCATTACGCTCATGAGCACAGGCGCCATATCACCAGTACAACGCATAAACTTAATGTCCGTGATGATTTATATACACCATGGGGATATGAACGTCCGTTCATCATTGGGTATGCCATAGGCAATGAATATGGTATGCCCGGTGAAGAATATCAGCACTGCCATGCTGTGTTGAAGACTGCAGTTCCCTATACTTACGAGGATTTCACCAACAGGTTTTCAAAGGATATAGGCATTACCATAAACGACATACAGGGTGTCCGTTATGTAACGAGAGAGGATCGCCAGTCCCTGATCGAAGGTTTAGATAAATCCTTTGGATCTGCAGTATACAAGGCGTACAAGTACTCCCTGTACCATGATGTTCTATCCTGGGGTCATGCCTTGCCCGCGACCATAGCAGTCAAGGATAGAGGTTTTTAAGGCCCGCTTTGCTGAGGAAATACAGCATCGACAGGTGTCGTATGCCCGGGGTAAGATCCAAGACTGTCAGCTCTATGATTGGCAAGAACAGGTTATGCAGGAGATCCTGAGTAATATAGGGAATGACCGTGAAGTACTGTGGCTGGCTGGGACAGTTGGGAATGTTGGCAAAACATTCCTGTGTAAATATCTAATGTTCAACCATAAGGCCTGTATATTTACTGACTTTAATGTTGTAAATATCGCCTATGCCTACCAGCACCAGGAAATTGTATGCTTTGATATTGCCCGTGGTACTGCTGAGGCCAATATCAACATGACTGTAGTCGAACAACTTAAGAATGGCGTGCCATTCTCAGGGAAATATGAGAGCAGAACCAAGTACTTGAAGCCACCTGCCGTTATAATTTTTTCAAATACCCTACCTGATCAGTTTTGGCTTTCCCTCGACAGGTGGCGAGTTTATAAATTTGATACTCAAAATACAATTTCCAGACTGAGTTGTTATAACTCCCCCCTCAGGTGCACCAGTTCCCATGAGTGTAAGTGCAAATAAAAAAGCAACAACATATGTGTATTTCAACTGTAAACTATTTATTTGTAATATCAACATGTAAAAAATATGTAACAAATGTATTAATCATTGTACAATCATGTATAATAATAACAAAATAATGTGAAACAATTAACATCAATTATTTATGTATGTGTCTCAAGCCTAGCATCCTCATAACAATTATAAATTATGTATATTACATGTAGGTATACTACAGCGAAAGTGATTATGAAAATATGGAAATGGATGTGTCAGATAAGGTTTAACAGATTATATAATGGAATGTAGTTTATATTGTACTTTTACAACTGGATTGTAGTATACTTAAGTAATTGGCTCATTTTTTTTCTTATACATTCCAAAACATTTTTAAATTAAGCTTTATGATTGTTATAGTAAGTGATATATACATAGACATATATTCAGAGAATTTAATAAATTGTATAACGGTACATACCATTCTTCATTAACTGACATAATTGTGACTCTCTGAATATACGACTGTCATGTATACTGCCTTGCCATTTGGCAACCACATTTGTAATCTTAAAACTTGCATCACAAACCATCTGAAATAAATAACATATACGTATGTTTTATAAAGCTGTTCAATATACACTGTGGACATCACAATGTTTTTTGCATCTAACAGCATTGCATGATGATTCCAATTCTGTTATTAATGTATACATTACGTTTTAGTGTATGGTAATTATCTTTGATGGAAATTCATATTTCAAATAAATTATAATTAATACTATCCCATTATCACATGAGCAACTTTAAATTAGTTTGTCAGAGAACAAATATTTCATATTGAGCCAGTCATACTTTATTGATACAAAGACATTGTGTAAGTTTATAAATTATGGTATATAATGAAGTATTTGATCATCTAAATATGAATAAATTCAAAAATACCTGTACATTCATTGAATGATATTGTAGTGCCCGGCACTCTTACCTTGCAAGATCCGTTTACTTCATTAAGTATAAGCCGGTATGGTGTTATATTTACACGGCTCCCACTATATTCAATAAGCCAACATATCCATTTATTGTTAATAAAGTCCGTCGCATTGTTTATTTAGTTAATGTCCAAGTTTTGAGTCTTAACTATTCATTTTTCTAACATTAATTTCCAATTTAACATAGCGCGTGGCAGCCATTTGTAATTCCAATGTCGTCATCATTTTATGACGTCACGTTCGCGGTCTAATTCTTTACTGTACTCTCTATTATCGGGGGCGCGCTACAGGGCATTTTATACATACAATGGCGATACTATTGGAATTGTTTAAATGCATGTATTTTACTTATTGAATCATTATGTGTATATATTTGTACGTTAGCCGACAACAACTTAGGCACTTTTCGCTGATATTCAATAAGATTGAACATTTAATGTTCCATGAGTTACTGAGTAAATACGAATAGACTGTGAATTGAATTAAAATGCAAAAGTTGTATGCTGTGTGTGGGCATTTGGGACAAAAAAGATTTTTGAAATATACACAAGTATGTGTTCATACTGGTCTCATAAGTACCCCAAAATGTAACATACGTTACTGTCGCCATCTCAATTTTCTGACTTTGAGCGCAGACTACGAAAAATAGGCACATAAAGTAGTCTTAATGCACTTGTTTTTTAACACATACAACGTTCCTGTATGTAAAAATAAGTTTTTTATCTTGCTCCTCAGAAATATAAACTTACACACAGCTCTTAAACTTTGTCGCCAAGAGTGTGGTAACATACGTGACCGTGAAAAAAGTCCATTTTTTAAAAATTTCGAAACGATATTATAATTGTAAAATATATAAAATCATAAGATCAGATATGAATATACATGAAATAGAAACGATTGACATTAAGTATTCACAGGCATTTCAATAATCATCACATTTTACCAAAATTTTCGGGTAGACTTTTAAGAATGAAACATACGTGACCATGGTTTTTCAACTAATGGTAAATATCTTAGTTTAATTAATGTTTTCTAATTAATTTTTCTTATGAACTCTTCATTTTATGATAACTACTTTTGTCATTCCTCAGGATCGTCTAGAGATACTGCTGTCTTAAGTATCAAATGTAACATACGTTATGTAACATACGTTACCGTTAAAATGATAAACCGATCTTACAATGTGGCAAAGGGTTGAACGATGACATTATCTCATTGCAAAATATACGACATCATCAACCAAGCTGAAAGAAACTTGAAATTGCGTGCCTCTCAATGGCGTTTACAAATTAATGAGTCTGAAGATTTTTTAGCCATTGCATGCAATGTAAGCATTAAATCCTACGTAGCAATACTCAAATAAATGCTTTTTGCAAATTATTTGCTACTTCAATACTTACAAGATGTTAACAAATCTTATTTATTCGTCTTTTTTTGCTTCTTTTTCAATAAGACATGGTTTTGTGAATTGAGACATACGTTACGTTTGGTAACGTATGTTTCATATGAAATGTATCTAAGTTGATGATTGTTTGTTTACTTGTTTCATTATGTTTTGCTTAATTTTTGAAACTCCAAACGTTCAAGTCCTGATTGTTTCTTTTACATCCTGTCTTTAAGTGTAAAGGTACACAGGACGTCAGTCAAATTCAACAGCAGCGAAAAAATTTTTATAAACATACGTTACCACAGGCTGTTGTAATTCCTGACGGCACAGACAACATATATCAGAATTCATTTTTTGTCAAAGATGAACTTGAATACATCGCGGAAGATTTTGTTTCAGAACTATTTAAGGGAACATGGCACATTGCTACAAATCGATAATGATAAGGAGGCAAACACATCGATCATGAAACAGCGCCAAGCTCTCATCCAATGTCAAACCTATTAGGCTGTAATTTTGGTGCCAATGATTTGTTTTATGAAATAAGTGTGCCAATACCTCATGGAATGTCTGGGATAATGTTGCAATTTTTACTTCAATTGTATATTTAAGTGAATTTCTATGTGAACTTTGAATACGATTTAACTGTTTTGATTTTTTGAGACTAATTCGTAACTTTTTTACCTCTTAATTTTAAATTTGTTTTTACTTAATTTTGAAGGCAACCCTATTAACATTATATAGATATGACATAGTACATAGAAAATAGTTAGTGCTACCATTTAAATTTTTAAACTGTTGTACTTGGTGTGACTGATAATACTGGGATATGATAGTTTAAACAGTGTTGTTGTAACATACGTTACTGACTAGTTTTTTCTTTAGACGTTCATGATTATGAATTTTTCAGTGAGTAAAGTATACAAACTATCAAAATGTATTCAGTAATGTTGATTTTTTACGGTCATTGTACTTTAGTTCTTTTTGAACTTTGTTCCAAGTTGGAAAGTCATTGTATAAAGGTTCATTAATCTATTTTTTGTAATTTGCATACGTTGATCTAAGATTTAAGTCATATTTGAGCAATTTTGTGTTTTGAGTTTATAGTTTTGAAGTATGTATTTAAAGTACCAACCCTTTGCCTTCTTATAATTGCTTAAATCATAGACAAACATACAAAACCAGACCAAGAATATGCGTTTTATTAGTGTGTTCCGTAAAGAAACATACGTTACTATAGAAAATATGTGCTTGTATTCAAATATGTGTAAAATTTTATTTAGTCCGAGATTGTTCAAACCCTTGCATAATATCAAGCCTCATACATACAGCAACTTGTAAAATCAGCCAAAACAAAAATAGACAGAACTTTATTTTTTGCATTTTTCAAATCTTAATTGTCCCATCTTATTGAATATCAGCGTTTTAACACATAGGCTGATATTTTAGTGGGGTGTTATGTTTAAACTGTTATTACATGAAGATCCCAGTGCACACAGCTCTGTGTCCACATATTTATCGCTGTGTGCAGCCGTGGGTAGCTTCGCCCACGACTCGGACTGCACACAGCGGCTTGTGTGCATTTTCGTTCCAAGAGGCTCGCGTTCTAGCTATTCGAGGACTCCACACTTAGACTTTAAAGCATAAACATCGATTTTTATTTTAGATAATTTATTGTAAATTTTATTAATTTCGGATCTAAATAATCATTCATTAAGGTAATAGTCATTGACTAGTAGTACGATTTAATTACTTGGAATCTATTGTTTAAACTTTTATTTAGAGCTTATTTGAACATTGTTGATTAAATTACAAATGTATTCCCAAACATAGATTTTGTAAACTGACGGACTTCCGTCGTGGAAATTTATTCGATATTAAATATTCATTCTCAATTTCTCATTGAAGCTCATTCGTATGATTATAGTCCGCTTATTGTTTGTTCGAATGTTGTTCAATATCTCATGATTTTGTTTAACGTTTATTATTGAACAATTGACTTGTCATTCAACGCGCGATATCCATAGGAGTCCTCGTATTTACCCTCTTATTATTAAACATACACTGCCTAGATTTTCGTCGGCTCGCGTATTTTTCGCTTGTATCATTTTCTCCCCAAATCACTCAGTATTTCTGTTAAGGCCCTTATGAAATAAACTTAGTTAAATCGTCAGAGTATACTTTTATTTATATTTTATTTATTTATTAAGTCCATTTTATTTTAACATTTGTCCCCCACCCCTTTACAACAGTGGGGCACGACAAGAACCTATAAGTACTTATGTATGTACATATATATATATAACATAGAAAGGAGCAGCAAAGACTTACAAAGAGCCCATAAGTACGTATATATATAGAAAGGAGCAGCAAGACTTAGAGTACGATCACGAGCAAGAGCACCCTTAGTCCGGAGCGCAACAATATCCTTTTCTGTTAACATAATCCGGTTCATTTATACTTGGTGCCATCATCTTAACATGGGTACAGTCTATAATTTTAATGCATTTCAATGAAATCACTTATGTCCTAAAGTAACTAACATGTTTATTAACAACTTATAAGCAATTATAATTCCATTTTTTATGACTTCATCCAAATGATCAACTTTTAAGATAAGAGGCAAATTTCTGTACAGTTGATACACAAATATAATTTAACACTAAGCATTAGTATGGACATTAATCTTTACCCTTTTAATTGTGTGTTGTACATACTTGTATATAAACATAGCCTCCCCGTTTCTTATAAGTGTGTTATAGAATAATTATATTCCTCCATACATAACATGACATTTTAATTTTACGTGACAAGATTTCAAAATGATATAAGTTGAAAAAAATTATTCTATTCAATAATTAAGAAAATAAATATATGAGACGAAATGTGTGCAAAGAACCGCAACTCCGTGTTTACCTGATTAACACAACGCAGCGGGAGATTACTCTGTCTATTACTTATAGCTCTATAAATAGAAAGATTGGCCGTCCACTAAACGATAGTTTGTTTACATTAGATACGGGTCCGGCCAATCAATGTTTTACTTACTTGCAACATTATAAAACTGTCCATCACTGTGTCAGACGGGAATTTTATCAAATATCCAGCCAGCTGCGCTATTGCACGCGATGCCTGTTTCACAGCACGGCACACTGACGCTTTGGAAACTCCATGGATGTCTCCAATGTTGATATAGTGACCTCCAGTAGCAAAAAAACTGGAGGGTCACTGACAGAGTTTTTAGTGGTGGGAGGGGCGACGAACGGAGCGTTCCCCTCTCCAACGTGTTTACAATCAAACCAAGAATAGACAAGATAGATTCTGGGTAAAATCTATATCTGTCCCTAACCTCTTTTTCAGAAAGAACCTCTAATGGATTGGAGCGGTCTCGAAATACACGCTCAACACGATTATAACGCTCAATCCTGTTGATTCTCTCCTCGAAAGAAGCCATTTTTGAGTCTGAGTCTTTTGATTTGAGATTGCATTATAGCTGTCTCAAATTAACAGCTTCAACTCAATTGCTGAATTCGTTATTGAGTCGTTACCTTGTTTGTGAAACACAACGCAAATTCTCAACTCAAAATGAGCTCAATATTTGAGTTTGAGTTCACTAAGAGACTAATTTTTTTGTGTGAAACCGGGGCCGGGTACTTGTTTCATAAACAATTTTGACGTCTGCAGCCGAAATGACGTCAACGACAAAACACTAGTTTTCGCGTATTTCCATCTGTTTTCAACAAAACCGCAGCATTTTTCGATTAAAATGATGCGCGCATTTTTCGATTAAAATGATGCGCGCATGCTACGCTGGGACAGGCAAAAACGGCGTTATCGCGCTTAACATATTGAACGACAAATTCCTAACAAACGGATTATTTCCTTTTATTTAAAAATCATTGTAATCAGCAGACAATACTCGTACTTGTGATATATGATATGCCAATGTACAGCGTTGTGCCATAAGTTAACGTACAACGTCTCGGCAATGCGGCGCCCGCTGAAGGGGCACAACCGCGAATCGTTTAATTCGCTTTAATCACTAACTTATGGAAACCTTAATTTTTAATCATGGAGTATGTACATGAGTCTACGTCATAAATTACGTCATCATAGTGTTCTCTTTCCTAAAACTCAATACTTATGGTTTATTTACAAACATGGTAAAAAATCGTAAACAATTGAGTAGTGGTACTAAAGAAGCTGCGCGATGTGACCTTTCTTTGTTGGTGCGCCGTAAAACCCAAACAAACGAACAAACTAAAGAAGCTATAGTTTCATTATATAAATCAGGAATAAAGCAATCTGAAATTTCTAGATTAGGCATTCATGAATCAACAATTAGTGACATTTTACGAAAATTTATTCAGCGTGGAAGTGTAGAAAACAAGCGTAGAAGCGGAGCGCCGCGGAAGTTGTCAGAAAGAGATATGAGGGGACTGATAAGGCTAGTGAGGGCAAACAGGAGAAAGAGTTTGAACGAAATTACACATGTTTTTAACCAAGTAAGGGCTTCCACCGAAAGAAAAATCGACTAACATGGTGTAGGGCTAAAAGAATAAAGCTAGTTGACAGCTACTGGAAGCGTGTGATCTTCAGTGACGAGTGTAAGGTTGACATTGGGCTTGATCATCGCATCTTTGTGTGGAGAAAGGTTAGTGAATCCTACTTACCGCCTTCCTCGGAACACCCCCTACGCCGCGGATAAGTTTAATGATCTGGGGCTGTATTACTTACGATGGTGTTGGAACTTAGACTGTCACACATGGAAATGTAAACTCTCAGCAATACATAAACATTCTCGATAAACATCTTTGGCCAGTTATTTGTAAACGTTTTTCCACTGGAGAGTTCATATTCCAGGACGATAACGCGCCCATACATAGGGCCCGTGTTGTGTCGGAATATAAGGTCAGGCATAGTGTTCATTCTATGTTGTGGCCAGCCAAAAGCCAGGGGTTGCGAAAGTTTCGGTCCGGCAGTTTGATCAAGCCGAGTTAATCTCCCAGCGTGTGACCGACTATTAAGTTTTATTGACATGTAATCGCCGGGGGCGGTCTTATTTTTCACAACTCATATCTGCCCTGCGTTCAATTACCGCGAACGTTCTGTAACGTTCGCCAACAGTAATAATTGAACGGCCTGTTAGCAGAAAAGGCCAACAGCTTACAGTTTTAGTATATAGTACGCGAATATGAAACAACCTGAAACAAAATAGTTCCAGTACATTTTGCAAAATAGTTACTGTCAAAGCGAATAGACTATATCCGAAAGTTAGATATTTGGGTTTTCCCCCTGGAACAAACAAACTTTCACTGTTTCAATGAAAACGTGTGTAAAAAAGAACAGTAGTATTTAAGTTATTGTTTTGTTTGGGTTTTACGGCGCACCAACACAAAAAGGTCATATCGCGCCGAAAGCAATCAATGGTACTATTATTTCTAACGATACTATAGATAAAGCTCAATATTTTATTATAAACATTTATTTCCTTCAAAAAGTTAAGTATCGCATATGATGGTACAGACTTAAAAAGTTCTTTAAGTGAGTTAACTTTAAAATGTTTGTCACGGATGTCTTTTTGACCCTGACAGTCAAGGAGACCGTGTTTGACATTGAAATGCTCGTCACAGGGTATACATTTAGGTTCTACCTCACTTTTGAGAAGGTATGAATGCGTTAATCTGGTATGCCAATTCTACATCGCAACGACTCTCTTGCCCGCCATCTTTAAACGTTTGCATTTCAACGGGTCGTTCAATTAACCGTACATATCGATAACTGTGTTTGGCTAACGCTAACTGCTAACTGAACGCAGCCTTGGATTAACAATCAACGATCAATTGGGGAATTTAATTTTAGTATGCTATGAAAATTTGTTTAACACCTTTTCGCCGATTTCAATATTTTTTGTCAAACAGTTTCACGATTTAATTGATAATTTTAGACGTCTTAAAGTGTCTAGGAAAGTGGTGCGATATTTTCTCGCATTTAAAAACTTGGATTGCCATTTTAGTGCGGGAAATCGCGGGCGGAAATCGCGTCATAGGAATATTCCTGTTAAATTTGTAATTCGGATTAGTAAAATTGGTATGTTACATCAAGTAGAATCACAAACGGGGTATATTATTGGTTAAAGGATTAAAAATCCTTTTATACATAAGATTTGAGAAATTTTATTTTTATGCCACAATGAAAATTCTCAGGGTATTTTTGGCGAATGGGATACTTTCTCCCACTGAAATCAGAAAAATCTTGTTAATTACTTGTAAATGGGAGAAATTCTCTCACTGAAAATATGACTTAGGAATGTCCCTGAATGTTTGCTGTCAGGCAAGAGTTAAAAAAAAATTGTTTTTTTTTCTGTCTGGCAGATCTGTTTCCGGACTGGCAATTTTTAGTAAATGCCAGACCGGATGACTGGCAGTTTTTTATCACTTTCGCAACCCCTGAAAAGCCCAGACATAAATATAATTGAACACATTTGGTATAGACTCAAACGTGTGCTTAAACGCCGCCCAGGTAACCTGACCTCCGCTAGTGAGCTGGAGACGGCCATCAGATCCGTATGGAATAAGATCCCGGTTTCATATGCTAAGACCCTCTACTCCACCATTCCAAGAAGGCTTCAAAATGTTAAAAAATCAAGGGGCTAGCCTATATCACCAAGTATTGAGGTATGTGCATAGAAATTATCATTTTATGACGCTGTTGATTTTGACGTTGATTACGTGTGTAACAACGGTCATTTTGAATGTGTACGTTCATTTTTGGCACAACGCTGTAGATTCATTGTACAATTTACTATGCCAACAGAAATCGTTGAAAATACACGAAAAACGTCATTGGTCGAATACCGTGCGCGATCACACTACAGATCGTTAGTACGAGCCTGATGGCAGTTGTTACCAAGATTTGTGCCCATTATGTAGGTGGGCAGCGTCCCGTAATCGGGAAAGGAGGATCCTGGTAGTTGAGGGAGACCGAGGGATCTCCAGTTTTCCCAACACTTAGGCCTCTGATTCAGGATAGACAGGTGTCCTAGTGGGCCCGACTTGGTCAATCGGCAGTTCATGCCTTGCCCTTGAGTAGTTACATACTCCTTGATGTGCTACCAAAAATAACCATCTTTTCTAGCATACTCTCAATTTGAAAAACCATTTGTATACTTTTCTCAGATCTGCGTGTGTTTACTGAATTATACAGTACCTTCCTTTCAATTTTATACGTTCAAAACACCTATTCAAGAAGGCGGTGGCTCATGTCCCAATTTTGTAGATTGTAATCATTTGCAATTGTATGCAAGTATATCTCTCAGGTATCCTTGTGGTGCGGATGCTGGATACCCGCCTCCATTGCACTTCCCCTTGTTGGAGTCCGAAGTGGCTGGGGAACCTGCGTGATGAATCATTATAAACTCAGCCATGGATCCTTTAACCTCTTCTTAAAACGTAAGTCTGACGAATAGACCATCAACATTTCAAGTGATAATTTAAATCAACTATCATTTCCACGCTTTCTGGTAGTGGAAGCGCTAGTAAATGAAAAGTTAACACAACTTTACCCATTTGTAAGAGACCATTTCATCATTAATTGGAACACCGAAATCGGTCAGGAAGCTCCGTGGTGGAGAACTCCAGATTGAGGTTCAAAGAAAACAACAACCTGATAATTTACTTAAGTTAAAATCCTTCTCTAACATCAATTCTTTCTGCTCTGTCCATAATACACTCTATTCATCCAAAGGAGTCATTCGCTGCCCCGACCTTGCGGAAATGTCGGAGGCAGACATAGTAAAAGAGCAAAGCTCTCAACGTGTTTCAAATGCCAAACGTATTCTATCCATCAGAGACGGTAAACGTGTTCCTACACACACATACATTCTTCCATCTTCACTTCGAGTTGGGTATCTCAACGTTTGTACAAGATGTACATACCAAACCCGATGCAGTGTTACACATGCTTTAAATATGGACATCATGAAACTAAATGCACTAGACAGAATATGTGCCGTAAGTGTAGTACTTCTCAAGCTGGGCCGCTTGATGTTTGTTCGTGTTTCACGGCGTACCAACTCTAAAAGGTCATATCGCGCCGAAAGTAAAATTGGCAAATGATACAATTCAAACGAAACTAATGATGTTATGCTTTAAATCTTATTACATACATTTATTTCCTTCAAAAAGTTAAGTACAGCATATGATGGTACAGACTAAAAAAGTTCTTTGAGTGAGTTAACTTTAAATTGTTTGTCACGGATGTCTTTAAGGTCCTGACAGTCAAGGAGAACGTGTTTGACATTCGTCACAGGGTATACATTTAGATGCTTCTTCTCTTTTGAGAAGGTATGTGTGTGTTAATCTGGTATGACCAATTCTACATCGCGAAATCACATCATTTGATCTCTGCGATAAGAAAATATAATTGACGAAGATGAATTAAGGGTTGGCTTTATGTGACGTAATTTATTAAAAAATTGCATTGTTCCACAATGTTTGCCATTTTGATTTAATTAAAGTGTGTATTGAACATTTGATGTCGCTGCTTGGTAATTTGATATCTACTGGTTGAAGGCTTAAATATTATTTGGCTTAAATATCAACTTTTTCATTTCCTTGTATACCAGCATGGCTTGGTATCCAGCAGAGGTGTACTGTTTTAGATTTTAAAATTTCATGTAATTTTAAACTAAGTATTCTTAGATTACAGAACCATCTACTTTTTATCACTTCTGTTAATATCTTTATTTACAAGGAAGATATTACATGAAATATTTTGTTATCTTTGCATAATACTTCAATGATAAAATCCAAGGATTCCAACTGTAAGGACCTACTTACTAATTGGGTTGCTTTAGATTTTATCAAGAAAAGATAACTGACTAAACTAAAGTCCCTAATTGTTATCAAAGATTTGGTCAAGCATTGTTTTCTTTAGTTTCTAGAAACAACATCTAGAATGTGCTGAATGAGATTAATATATATATTACATAAACATGTGGTTTTAATATTTTACATTCCCTGTGCAAAAATTTGTTCTTTACTGGTTAAAAGCTTCAATATTTTTATTCATTGTAAGCCTCACTAAGGACATTCAGTTGGTTGATTGAAACATAATATATTGAAGCATTGTCAAACGACGGCATTTATACAATAAAACAACATTTATTGAATATCTCCTACCACAATAATAAATGGTAACAAGTTTTATTATACTCTGAGTTGTTTTGCTTAAATGACTTTTTCCTCCATTATAAGGGTAGAAATCCAACTGGATTGTCAAGTACCCTGCGATTAAAACTGTGTTGCCCGACAAAACAACTGATTAAAATGATATACATGTATCCTGTATAAGATACCTTCTTATATAAAATTAAAGTAAGATAGACATAACATTACCTTCAAATGTCGCTAATTTGGTTTCCAGCTCAGATGTGACTACATTTTGCTGCTTTAGATCATTTAAAAGCACTTTACAGGTCATCTTTGACCGTTTTTCTCTATGAGATGAATTTCTCAATTGTTTTTTAACTGTAAATTTTTATCTTCTAATTCTTTAATTTTCCTTTTTAAAACATCTTCCCCATCATGGGCAACATATGTAAGATCCTTACAATAGAATGAAAAACGAAATGTTAAGCATGGGCAAATATCAAAATATATTACATGGTTGGACATTTTTTATAACTTTGTCTGACAAAACTTAAGGATAAAAGTAATCTAATTTCATCAGGGGTGTAGCTTGCCCGAAATAAATGTGTAGGCACACGTAACCTAAGGGGTCTGGGTCTGGTGAAGTCACATGTATGATGCCATCAATCAGTAACAATAACTGCTGATGCTGTGTGCTTAAACAGTATATTTAAGTACAAGATGTAGTGTTGTTCCCTCTGCATTTCTCAACCTGACTTGGGACAGGCTATGGCTGCATTAGCTCACTACATAAACTTGTCAACATTGAATGTAAACCTTTGACCTGCTGCAGTTAATATTAACACTTTATTGATCACATGATATATCCGAAAAAAACGTATTATCCGAAATACGTCAAGTCTTGTAATTTAATGTCGTACAGTAAAACGTGAAGACTTGCAGCGGACTTTTGCACCTTTATAATGTTATTTTTTCCTACAGGTTTTTTTCCCTACAGGTTTAATTTAAAGCCAGCATTAACTCTTATCTTAAATTTTGTTAACGAAATTCAAGTAAATTAACAAACTTACTTACAGTAGGTCTGCAGATTTGTCATTCATCCAAAATGGCGTCTAATTTGCACACTGAAAGTCACGTGATGTCCAATCCAGTAATATAGATCAATGCACATCACATCCTACAACATTTTTTAAGCATTATCTATTTTTTTGTCTTATATCCAAGAAGGGATAGTAATAAATATCACTGTTCAATTTTAACAGTTTCATTATCTAATTATAATCATTATCGTGTTTCCCACTCATTCAGATCCAGCACCGGTGCAGGACCACCTCCAGTTTTGTTAATTGCATTCAAATGCATCATTGTCCTCTTCTTAGTCTGTGACTGTAAATAAATTAAAACAATAATTAAATTTCAGAACATTTTTTCACCTGTATTCATTGAAAAAGGTAATAAACATTATAATTACAATATCCACTATCAAAACACACAATACTGACAGTGTATGACAAGGTGCCAATTGTAGTAATTTCAAGTTTTTTTTCTGGTTGATTGAAATAATACATACACAAATAGGGTTTTGCTTGTCATTAAACATTCATGCTTGGAATTACCATTGAATAATGATGTTAGTGAAAGAGACAAAAGTTTTAATCAGTACAAACAACAGGATATGAAGCATGATGAAACTGGTCTTGATTCATTTATACTCATGCTTATCTAATAGAAATTTGAATTGGACATAAAAAGTGTGCAAATTGTGTGACATAGATGATGTAAACAAGTTACGTATCATAACAATTTCGCCACGGAATAGTATGATGAGAAAAGGTCACTTGAACATGAACTTAGTTCGAAAGAGAACTGCTCTAAATTAGCGAGTAGGCGAGCAGTAAGTTTTAGATCGGGGTTTTATCAGATTGCAAAGATGTTAACTTTTTACTCACATCCTACTAATGGAACTTAAAAATGTAATTGAAAATGTTTAACAGTTACGTCACTTAAATGCACGATTTTCTATTAGGAATTTTCATGTCAACTTAATCTGTTTTTTGTATAAATGGGTTGTTTCAATTGAAAATTAACAAATGCGAATTGTGAACTGGCCCATATAACATCATAATCAAATTGTCACAACTATTTTAACTACTTCACTAATTTAACTACATTGTCATAGAACTATTTGATCACCAGTTAAACATACTTTTAAATCTATCCACATTTTCTTCACTTGGTCAACTGTTCTTTTAACGGAACTGACACTGTTAACACTAGAAAGAAAATACAAATTCGTCAATTGTCCAGCCTGCTTCAATCTTAAAACTTTGTTCTCTAGCTGTGTAATAACCATATGGATCGCCATGTACATATATACAGATGGACTTTTTCTGGATTCAGTAAATTTTCTAAGTGGGAAAGGTCTGAAATGTGGTAAATTTAGTTGTTCAGGGCTGAAGTTCTGAACATGTCAGATGATGACAAGGCCGAAGAAAACTTCCCACTGACTATGTTGGATTCTGAACCGAGAAAAATCAACCATTCCCTCTCAGTCTGGCTCCAATTAACTTTCTTGATCACACTCGTGGTTTCAGACGACATCTCTGTTATGACGTATTTGACAGACGCCTCTATATTGATGAGTATCCGGAACCACGCGAAACGATTAATTGCACAAACGCAAAAATCGCAGAAACTAGAAACGCTCTTAAAAATTTGACGATTTAGACTGCCATCATTATTAAATCCAAAGATTGACACGCGTTAATCAATGCCAACCCTATGCATAATGTAAATGATAGCTGATATTTTTCCATTCTCTGTTTTGCCTTGATCACCTTTTCAAAAATGCCGACATGTTTCCTGCACAATTTTCCTTATTCCTTGTAGTATTTACAGTTTGTACAGGTTGATTTACATCCTATTTCTTCTATTGCACCGTAATATCTAACATACTTTCAATTTTAAGCAATTAAATATCGTTTATTAGCTGATCATCCTTCTCTCTCGAATTTAAGTTAGTGATTTTCTCTTCATTTTGAAGAGTAACCGCAACCATACGAAAAAGTTAAAAAGTTATTTCATGAGAATACGATAAACAACAAAACGGTTGTAAAATCGGTTATAAATTTGTAATGGGTGATAAACTATAAAACAGTATACTTTCTTATTCATCTTCTTGTTGTTCGAATTTAGCATATCTTTTTTTCTCTCCTCTATCTTATATAATAACCTTAAGACCATCTAACCCATATCTAGGATAGACAGTCCTAAGATGGTCAAGAGAAAGCCCGCTTCTAGCCAGCCTGGTTATTTGTGCTCTGGAAATGAGTTTGTTTTCAACGAAGTATGAATATAAAGGTTAATATGATTTCTCGTCTCTGTAAATCGGCATATGAAAGGATTCAATCCAACAAATAAATTCGCGGAGGGCTTCTTTGGCATCCTTGCTGTCGACTCTTTCGCAATCTTTATACATTACTCCAGCACGGTATTGCAAACCTGTTATATTTGCTGCTGTTGTTCGAATAAAACCACAGCTTGGTTTGACAAATATATTAAAATTTTGTTTTGTAGTCAACCCTACAGCGGCTATATGTATAATGCTACTAGTTGAACCTGCAAGGAACATGTACTCGTCAAACAATGTTAATGTGTCACTTTAGAAATTAATACACATGAAGTGTTTGTTACTGATACTTATGAGTTACTCTACTTGGCTTCAAAGTAAAAGACAAATGACAGTTACTGTTATAATAATTCCTTTTTATTTCATCAACTGGTAATAGTTAAAGCCACTACTAGTATATGAAGGCATAATCATTAACAGTAAGCTTTAAAACTATTTTACAACCATGAAGTTGTCATGATAAAACATGTATTAAAGACACAATTAACTGATCAAACAATTCTGCTTTCTAAATTTGTGTTTGACGAAGTGTCCAATTCTTAAAAAAGTAGGTACTTTTATAAGAGCCAACTATATTCATTTACTCACTGATGTTTAAAATACCTGGTCCAAAATAGCTTAAAAGCTTAATTAAGTTATTAAAAAGTAAGTTTTCTTTGTAATAAACCTTCATCTTCAACATACTGTGATCAAAACTATTGTGTCTATTGTTTGACAACCAAATTCTACTTTCGGTTTCGATTTACTTTCACTTTGAAATACAATAAATAACATGAACATATTCAAGCAACAACTGCATTTATTTTAAAAAATCTTGTTCACCAGGGTGCCGTTTCATCAACGTTTTCGTATCTTAAATAGTTGCGTAACTCCAACTTATCCGTAACTTACGTCAATGTTGCGTTTCATCAAAGTTTTCTTAACTTAAGTTCTTCGTAACTATTAGCGTAACTTAAGACAGCTTCGTAGCTTTCGTAATTTCGAGAAGCGTTCTTAAAACAACAAATATGGCGGTCCCATTGTTCGTATTGAACGACAACATTAGAGCCCAACGGCATTTCCGTAGACGGTTGGCTTTAGAGGATATAAGAGATATCGATATTGTATCGAGATATCGATTTGACAGACAAACAATTCAATTTTTGATTGATCTTCTGAGTCCTTACTTAGAAAAGGCCACAGATAGGACCCAGGCCATACCAACCGAGACTCAGGTAAGCATAATGAAAGTTTGTAACGCACATCGATTTGTGTAAGTGTTAAAGGTCTTCTGAACTTGATCAACTTTGCGCTCAATCCATTACTTTTCGGTTTAGATACCAGTCCACAGAGAGGGTCAAGGTTGAACAAACATCAATAGGTGTCGACGAATTATCAATACTTGCGTACATTTGACAAAGATTCCCAAGGATATGTATTAATTTACATTATTTTTCATTGAACGGGACGAATAACTCATTTATTTGATATGATAACTGTCATGAATCAGCGTAGACCGCGGTCTTTTAAAATTATGTCCACAAAAGTTTTTGGTTTCGGACATGTTTCATTTCGGACATGTTTATTTTGAATTGAAAATATAATCCTTCTGTGTTCTGTACTGACTATGTTGATCTACCTTTGCTGATGTAGTCTAGCGGTAAGGACGCCTGTGCTTTACAGTTACAGGAGGCTTGGGTTCAAGTCCCAACATCAGCTACTTATTAATATTATTCATTACAGAACAATGTCAATGATGTAATGCATCAATTTGGCAATATACAAAAATGTAGCATTCTATTAGATCTCTCCTTTGACTAACTGGCTTTGCTGCTGACTCAGATTGTATCATTGGCGTTCGATTACGTTGTAAGATTGTGTATGTTTTTCTGATGTAATATCAGATATGAACCCATAGAAAAAAATGTTTTACACATGTTACAATGGAGGGGAGCATGTCCTATGTCAATAACACAAATAATAACTTAAAATAATTATGAACTAGGTCGTGGAATTGTAAACTCGGACAACAATTATTGATTTGTAAATGTTCATTAATGTATATTAATGTGAATGTGGTAGGTAATGAAATGTGATGATGGAATGTGAATGACTTGTTTGTATAAATAAAACCTGCTGTGGGGTACTACATTACATTCGGGTCTATGTAGGTACCCCCAGAAGTGGCATATTTAAGACGATATAGGTGGGGTACGTGTACCTAACTGTTATGGTTTGTGCAACATGGTATTAAAAAGACTTGATATAGAACCCATAATTCAGTATAAATGCTCTGGGGTATTTATTTCTATTAAGTATTATTTATGTACACATGTGTATATTATATATATCATTAATTTAATAATTCTTAGAAGATAACTCTCATCAAAATAATGAATTATATTGACTTACGTAATCAATGCTTTATTGCAGGTGTTATCATCTTTAAGATATTTGGCCAAAGGTGATTTTTATTCCGAAGTAGGTGACATACATGGTATCAGCCGATCAAGCATGAGTAGAATTTTACACCATTTCACGGCAGCTGTGTGCCGGAGATTAAATAATATCAGGTAAACCTGTTATTCTCATATAAGTGGAGTGTAAACTACATTTCATTCAATTATATGTAGTTTAAGATGTTATCACTTTTTTCTATGTGTAGTTTTGTACCATAAATTTAGGAGCTGAACAAGTAATATTTCTTTGATAATTATTTTGCTATGGATGGACAGTTCAATTTTACCGCCACTAACAAATGTTTACTCATTGATGAATCTTATCTTATGCCATTGCTATAAAAATCAATATATACACATTTTTTCAAAGGAAATAATTAGTTGATAACTTATGAAGACATTAATATCACAATTTAATTGATTAAGAAAATGTGCATAACATGAATATCGACATTAACAAAAATGATAATTTGTTTGGGTTTTCAAAGTAACGTTAACCTGTTAATTTAAGCACTGCAAAAACTTGATGACATTTTATACCTTCAATGTGTCATTATTAAGTTTTCAGTCAATGCTGTGCAGATTGGTACACTGAATCTTTTGATCCGTTTGAAACTCATTAATGCTAACTGTGTTCCAAACAAAATTTGTTTTTGATTATCCAGTCACCTTTAATAGTCAAACATGCCGTGGCATCCATTTACTATGTTTCATCCTTAGGATTTTCAGACACACTTTGCCCAAATCTGTAGCATTTGACAAAATTTACATAATTTTTTTTATTGTTTTTTTTTCATATATGTATTTATATTCAGTTATCCAGGTCATGATGGGTTGATTAATGTGAAGAAAGGTTTTTACCTTAGATGCCAAATACCTAATGTGATTGGTGCGATCGACTGCACACACATACCAATAATTGCACCGAAAGACGGTGAAGATGCATTTGTTTGCCGTAAAGGATACCATTCATTAAATGTACAAGCAGTAGTTGATGCTGACATGAGGTAATGAACTGAGATGTTTGATTTTTTTTTATTCTATCATTAATTAGGGGGAAATATTTGCCCTGTATTGGTGAAATACCAAATTTACATTGAGGAAAGTTTGGCTAGTGGAAATAATCCATGCAAGCCATAGGCGCAAATGTGTTGTAAGAAGCATAATGTTGTTAGAAAATGCAGTAAGAATTTTTTCTCAAGGCATTCAAAACAATGTGAAATTGGTATTGATATTCAGTGAATAAGTACAACATTTGAATGTGTTCATAATATACAAAACAAAATCTGGTATTTTTTTTTGGTAAACGTGTATTCACCCATTTATTACATATTATGTTTCATATTTATTATATTATACTGAATACAATGAATGAAATCAAAATTGAGAAAAACAAACTTGCCACTGAAGCAGTTCACAAAATATAAGTTAACATAATATTTATCAAAGTACTAAACTTTTAAATTTTCATTTACAGCGTACCATTTA
Source organism: Mactra quadrangularis (assembly GCA_025267735.1). NCBI lineage: Eukaryota > Metazoa > Mollusca > Bivalvia > Venerida > Mactridae > Mactra > Mactra quadrangularis. The sequence goes on from CM046311.1 coordinate 13,238,589, forward strand.
AGATAGCTACAGTATTACATCGTTATATGTTATTACATTGTGGCAAAACTTGTAGAAAGAAAGTCAGTACATGTGTGATAATGAGAATTAACTAATCATTCATATTTCTATTCACATACAGATTTATGAATGTAGTTACAAGATGGCCAGGGTCCATGCATGTCTCGGCAATTTTTGAGCACTGTGGCCTGAAGGTATGTTTTATTGAAGAAGATTCTTCAGAAAATCTTATACACTCATATAATTTAGAATTATGGACTAAGAATTTATTCTTGAATTTGTTGTTGTTTTATTTCCATTTGTCATGCGATGGGTACTTTCAATACTACATACAAAAAATATGATTAATTAGTTCTTACAATTTTGATTTGTTCTTTTTTTTATTTGTTCTAATTCTTGAAAGAAAATACATGATACAGCGTGAAGAGTCCAGTGGATTTTTATATTTATTTTGAATATTAAAAAAAAAACATCAAAAATATGTTTGAGTACCATTGTCAAAAGGTTTGTATAATGTACTTTTAAAGCACACAGTATTGGCACATTGGAAATAATGTATTTTTTTCAATTCCCTTTTTCTCGTTATAAATTATTTATAAACTTTGTAAAAATCCAATAAATACGCTTTTCCCAAATGTTTATGCACTTACTTCAAATGTGTTTTTTTACAGACTTATACAAATTTCCCAAAATATTATTCAGAAGTGCATTTTTTGAAAATAAGTTTCTAAAATGTGTCATAAAGTTTATAGACACTTGGGATTAAAAAAGTTTGTTAAACATAAAAAACCCACATTTTATGAGGTGCCAATACTGATCGTTTTGAAAGCACATATTACAAAAAAAATTTGACCAAGGTAGACCAGTGAAATTAAAGTAGAATTCCCCTTATGCCAATTTACAATCATGAGTATATATAAAACCATGATAAATAATTACAAACATAATATTTTTCATTAATTCCATCATGTTAATCATTTTTTACGGATTAAATTCAAAAAGCAACATTTTGTTGCAAAAGTATCAACAAAGTTTTAATAAAAATGATTTTTCATCTCCCTTTGTAATGAAGATATGTTAAAGTTTAATTGTTCTATTCATAACAATTCATGTTAATTTAAAAATCCAACATGAAGATGACATTAGAAATGCTAATAACAGTTTTTCTTTCATGCTTTACGGTGAAATGCTGTGTTATACGATGAAAATAAACGATGAAAATATCGGTTTATATTTTCACTACGGTGAAAATATAAAAAAATGACGGACTACTTTTTCAAGGGAGACAGATAAGCTAGAGCTCTTTCAAACATCATATAAGCGAGTTCAGTGGTGACAAAATGCATTAGATGATGCTAAAGCTGGAGATGATATAAACAAATCCAACATATCCTGTTGCTAATTAATTTTTAAAACGAAAGTCTACAAATTTAGTCGACACAGCTTCAGTCCAGATTACACGGCAATCACGCGACTGCATAATGGAGATTTTTGTACATAATTGGGGTCAAATGCGAGAGTTTTGTGCTTTCAATGAATAGTCTAACACAGGTTTTCATGAGAAAATTCATTACAATCTTAGAATAACTTACGTCAACATTCAAATCCAGCGAGGAAAAACTCAAACATGTCTGAACGTTGACTGTATCAAAGCTGCATCGAGTGCATTGCTATTGGATTCCATTCGTTGATTCATTTGACGAATATCCAGTCATTATACGGTAAATACAAAGGTTGGCTAGTATTAATCCAAGCCAATCTGTGCATAAATTAGATATAATGAACTGGCTTAAAAATCATCGGCTTTCTTGAGTCTTCGCCATTTTGACAAATCAACGACACATCCTTTCAGTGCGTAGATCTAGATTCTGTGTGTTTCCTTACATTATCCTTATATCCATATCATAATTGTGAAACATGTACTTTCCAGTCGCTTGATAATATCGTTTAAATCCTTCCGTTTAACCGTGTAATATGACATCACGATAAAAACTGTATTGATTTAAAATTCGCGTAGTCCAACTCGGACGTAAACACATTTACCTTGACATTGACTGTTCATGCAGTACACATTTGTCTCCATCCGCGTAAGGAAACTGTTACACGATTTTCGAGTTTAAAATTGTTTTCCCTCATACTTCTTTACCGTAACAAGCATGCATTTATTAAATTTGGATGGGTAGTGTCTTTAGAAATGAACGATTATATTACAATAAATTATGCACACTGGAACTACTTATTTTCGCTCTATCACACTAATAATGAGTCATACGGTCTGTCCATGAACTGGCACAGGTAGAATCTAGAAAGTCTTTCATCATTTTTCAGGTGAACAGCATGAAAGAAACAGAAAATTCGCCGATTTCGGTGTAAGATCGATTCATATTTCACCTTGTGAGCTCAGAAAATGACATTTTCACTCGTGGCTACGCCACTCGTGAAAATATGTTTTCTAAGCTCACTCGGTGAAATATAAATCGATCTTACACCAAAATTGGCGAATATCCTCTATACACTCATTTATAAGCAATTTGACTTCGGTCATGATCTTAGTTTTGTGTTAGTTGAATTCTACCTTGTGTTGATCCAGTTATACTCTTAATTCAACATTTTTTATCAGGCATACCTCACAGACAATGAAAATGGTCATCTTTTAGGGGACAGTGGATATGGTTTGAGAACTTATCTTTTAACACCATATACCAATCCTATAACACAACAGGAAATTAATTATAACAACAAACATTCAATTGGTAGAGTTGTGGTGGAAAGAGCTTTTGGTGTGCTAAAGTCTAGATTCAGGTAATCTTGCAATATTCTCTTGGATCATATATGGATTATGTATAACATACAAAGAACTCTTTTTTCAACCATGGTATGATAATAGCATCTTACTAGCATGTTTTCGGTCTCCACTAACATTTGTCTTTGTGCATATTCATGCTCTTTCCATATATGGAAATATAGCCATTTCACACAACTAGACATCTTCATTTGAGCTAACATCAGTACATCAAATATTTTATAGTCTTTGATAATGTTGAAAACTCATTCAACAAAATGTTGTATTTTCAAATGCACTTTGTCAATCATGAACTGAATGTTTAATGACTTAAATACATTTTAGATGTTTACATAAGAGTGGTGGCCATTTACCTTTTGAACCCAGCAGGTGTGCCAGTGTTATAGGGACGTGCATGCGCCTGCATAATTTGGCCATTGATAGAAAAATTGCCCTCCCTGATCCACCAGTGAGACCTCATGATTTGGTGGCTGATTTAGTTCCACTTGCACCAGCAGATAACAATGGTGAAGTTAAGAGACGTTGGGTTGCTGAACATCTACCAAACAATTAGGTAAATATTATTGCTGCTTCATTTTTAGTTCATAAAAATGATGAGGAACATTAAAAAACATGCTACAGAATATTGTAGATAAATCACTTACCCAATAAATGCTCAGAAAAAATAGTATGTTGTATTTTGACTTTAACCTCATATTTGATTTAAAACATACAGGTATACATTCAGATGTCACACTCATGATTTGTACAGTCTGACTGGTTACAGTTATGTTTAATGCTTGGTTTTACTAACAATTAAATCACTTTTGTTTAAAAAATAACTTATAGTAATAAGATATATTTTCTTCTCATGAACTTTCATTTTAAGAAAAATGTTTTAATAATGCAAAAATTATAATTTTGAAGACAAAAATGTATATTCAGAGAAATAACAAAAAAATCTCAAAATCTGCTTCAAAATTTTTAACTGGCCCCATGATGTTTTTATAACCTATATTGTTCTCACAGCTGCAAGAATAAACGTCTGTTAATTGATGTTATCAAATATGTTTTGGAGTGTTAAACTGATAGTGACACAACATACACCAATTAACAATGATGATCACTTTTGACATATATTGATCTTATTCTTTTTATACTAATTTAAAGTAAATATTTATGTTGTATTTGATATCAATCTAAGTTTTCACATCTAATTTAGTGTTGTAAAATATTCCAACTGTCATAACTTTTTTATTAATTGTTGAAAAAATATATAATTCATATAATTAGATAGCAAACTTGACATTTCTCTAATATAAAAATATTTTCAAGGCTTGACAATATGTTTATATTAGAGAAATGTCAAGTTTGTTAGATTTCAAGAATGCCAATTTTTCTTTTTTTGTCTCAGCAATTGATTTTAAATGAGATGAAATTTCTGTAAGCACTTCTGTCTGTCGCTTCTCTTCTTCGTAGAAAAGATGTTGGAAATTACTTGCAGACTTAGAATCTGTAAAGAAATAGTAAATTAACGTTACACAAACCTTTTTTTGCAATACCTACTTTTGTATTAATGATGTGTAGCACACATTCTTGTATCTAGGACTATGGTACACAGATTCTGTAGAATTATATGCACTTTGCCTGCGTATATCTGAATAACTATGCTAACAACATGTATTTGCAAATTACTGGAGTAGTTTACTTACCGTATGACACAGCAGAAGTTGCTGCAAACAAGAACCACAATTTTACATCTGCAATTATTGAGCTCTGTTCACAGTATAATACTTTTATGTGCATATATTGATAAATGGGTTTTTGAATGTCACAAGTATCAAACTACATTTTCTACCTGGATAAGAAACCTAAGTATTTTCCACCACATAATTAATTTCTTATTTCATCATGTCCGAAATGAGTAAAGTGATAAATGTTGTTAATAAATATTACTGCATGAAATAAATCTTCAAACTGATAGCTCAGAGAGCTGCAACAAATGTAATGGATACACTTGAAATTGAGTCAGCATTTCAAAAAATGACTATCACTAGCTCATATATGTTCACATACTTAATTGAGGATTTGACACAGGTGAAATTGGGTTTCCCTACTATCATTACCTACTGTCATAATCATATGAAATTCTATCCATAACAATCTGCCGACCAGTTTTGCAAGAATCATTGGAACATCAATGTGACATCTATAATGATTACAGTCATACAACTAACGGACAGACATTTTATTTAAATACTTACAGTGATAAATTGCTCATACTGAGAATATGCATAAATGATTTAAAATGCTTATGATCAAATTGTATGTAATTGATATACATCATATACCTGAGGAAAACAATTTCCTCTTCTTTGCTGATGGCATACATGGTTCACATGTTGATGCAGTTGCTACAGGTTGTGTGTCTGTGAATGAAAAAAAATTGTATTATATTATACACTGAATTAACAGTTTCTTACATTAACATTTTTTTCAGGTTTTCGGTGTACAGTAAACTACTACGGATTATATAAACAGATAGCATGGCATTTCATGTATATATTGAAAGACTTCAATTTGCTTCAGCAGATTATTAGTTTCTGAATATTACTTTTTATGTTATACATGTTATATTTTACTAGTTTGTAATTTTGCCTTATGCCGAGTAGTTAGTAATTTCTTAATATCTTTTTTGATACATTGTTAATTTCATTAACTTACCTGTACTATAGTAATTGCATTTTATCATTGGTCATTATTTGTATGTTATGCAATATTTTGTTAGTGAATAAAAATTCCTATTATGTATTGTATGCATGAAAATGTTATTGTCAGTTAGTGCACTCAAGTATTGTATGTCGACATTTGCTGGTGTATAGCAAGATGTACAAGTACGCAATTTTTAACTTCAAAATTGAGTTTAAATAATAATACTTTCAAACCAATGCATACATTGCTATCATTTATTCAGAGCATATAATGTGCCATCCTTTACCTATTTTACAAGTTCCCAATGACCCCGATCCTTCAAAAGGAACACAAACGAACAAGTTAAAGACAAATGTATGTCTACCTTCTGAATCTGATGACTGCTGGAAGTCTTCCACAGTAGGTACAACAAAGCCTGTATCTGAAAAAAATTTGAAATGAAATGATCAATATCACATAGTGTAAGTAATAACATTTATCAATAACTGAATAAATCAGGTGATAAATAAACTGATAGCAAATGTGGATAAAAAGATATATTGCCCATTACTTTGTATAGGATTTTTTATGATCAATAATAAATGATCATTCATAAACAAACAGTGTGTAACTATTTTTCTATTATTATATAGAAAAACGTTATTCAACGATTAATACATCACTTTCTGACTGAACTTGACATAACAAGGTAATAGTCGTTATGCTCTCCATCAAATTGTGAGGGATATAATTTGCATAAACATCTGGAGTAGAGTTGAACTGAAGAGATCAATAGTCAATTGCAGTTTAACCCTTGCTTCCCCAAAAATTAACTTATGGATGGTACTTCCATCTTCAATGCCGTGTCTCAATGACTTATAATGTGAAACTTCACATCCAGAGGCCTGTTACAAAGTACATAGTACTTTCAAAAGATTCCTTTTCATTTTTAAGATTGTATAAACAGTTATTCAGTACATTAACACAAAATATAATGAGAATAAAAATAAGAAATTAATGTCCATGACTTACCAGTGTCAAAAGTTAAAAACATCTCTGCCACTGGATTATTATCATCATCTGAAAAAGTGAACACAACTTGAATAATTTTCATAAATCAAAAAAATTTTAATAAAAAAAATACATGTAAACCTGATACCACAACTTACACACATCGTACTTCTTACACACGGCTTACCTCAATGAGAATAATTGAGCAGTTTCTGTTTTCCCTAATGGAAATAAGCATATGAGTTGAAAGAAATGACTTATATTGTCTTTGTTTCATTGCTGCAATAAAGCATAGTTCTGAGATTGGATGCAAAAAGTTACATCACATGTGATTATCTGTTATCAATAGAAATTAATTTCTGATTGATACATACATTGTGCCGTATCAAAGTGCTTAAAAACTGAATAACACTCCATTAATTCGTACTATTATAATAGCAACAATTATGTTCAACCTCTTCATGTATATTTGTATTAATTTGAATTATATCACCAGGCTTGAAGAACAACTTCTTCTATAATTGGAAATTCAATTATGCAATTACGGTAAGTGAAGTGGACAGAAGAACAAAACCAAATTCTATATTAATCTGGACCAATGATAAATTCAGTAGTACTTTGTTGATAATCAACTCCTTGAAAACTGCTTACATAGGTAAAAAAACATAGTTTAATTGGTGAAAAAGCATACCTTTTTGAGTGCAAAAAGTATCTTCTCCATCTATTCCATCAATTAATGATGGAGAAAGTACATTTATTATCTGAAAAAAGAACAGCACAAAACACATTCTTATTGAAGTATAATTATACTGCAATCACAATTAGAGACTGAAAATTATATGGAATTTAGCCAGTAGGAGATTATGTAAAAAATCATCAGAACTGGTAGTCTGGATAATGAGCTTAAATGGTATTATAAAACATATATCATATTTCATATAGAGAGTTTATTATCTTTTTTTTTCTCTTTTCAACAGTCATATTCACAAGAAGCAAACAGTAATTTCATCTTCCTGGATTTCAATATTGCTGCATCCCAATCCTCCCACTATATATACTTGTTTCCTCGTAATCAACAAACAGTCAAACCATGTGACGCTCCCCAAATACGAGAAGCAGGTTGTCCATACAGTGTTTATTAAATTAAGTACAAAAATATATTGTCTTTTCATCTCTTATGATTATTGATAATTCAAAGTATTGTCAAGTTCTTCACGTACTAAAACCATTTATTGAACTATATCTACATCATGCTCTAGCTGAAGAAAGTGTAAACCATTATACATTAAATTATTAAGTCAAAACAGACGCATTGCTAATGCAACAAAACCATCTAGCAAAGTCAAATATGTCAAAACTTACTTTCTCTTCCCATAGTTCCAGAGAAGGTGGGTGTGGCCCACCACCAGTCATTTTCATGGCATTTCTTCTTTTCAATTCTTTTAGTTTGGTTTTGGACTGAAAAATAACATTCACTGATAAAATAATTGATTTTGCATTAAAAATTTGGTCATTTCCCGTGCCTTTCGACATAAGAGTATACATTTATATTTTGCCTATAGCCCTTGCTTTATGAAGGGCCATGGGATGTTTGGTTTACTTATACTTACTTATGTATACTTAGGTAGGGTTTCCAATTCATGATCGGTTTTTTCCTCTATATGGGACTCTAAAATAGTCTCTATGTTTCCGGTGATGTTAGCTCTATAGTCGTTGTATTATTGGTCTTGGCTCTGCCAGATTTTATCAAGTCTATTTTAAGATGAGTATACTGATCTAGTGATAATCATAATCTTGTTAATTTTGAGGTTCTGTTTATTTACAAAGTTGCTTGCAATTAAATTTGCATATTGAATGACATTTAAAGCAATAATAATCATCCACATAGTAATATTTAACATTACAAAATCTATACAGTTACACATTGTGCACCCTTGTGGAACACAAAATTTCTCATTTTGCAGCAACATCTCGATGGAGTGACACATGCATGATTTTGATGTTTGTTTGGGTTTGTTTGTTTGGGTTTTACGGCGCACCAACACAGAAAGGTCATATCGCGCCGAAAGCTATTAATGATACTAATAATTCAAACTTTATTAATAATGTAAAACTATATCTTATTATAAATATTTATTTCTTTCAAAAAGTTAAGTATAGCATATGATGGTACGGATTCAAAAAGTTCTTTAAGTGAGTTTACTTTAAAATATTTTTCACGAATGTATTTAAGATCCTGACAGTCAAGGAGAACGTGTTTTACATTGAAATGCTCGTCACATGGTATGCATTTAGGCGCTTCTTCTCTTTTGAGAAGGTATGAATGTGTTAATCTAGTATGACCAATTCTACATCGCGAAATTACTATTTGATCTCTGCGATTAGAATATATAATTGACGAAGATGAATTAAGGGTTGGCTTTATGTCTCGTAATTTATTAAAAATTGCATTGTTCCACAACGTTTGCCATTTTGATTTTATTAACGTGTTTATTGAACATTTGAAGTCACTACTTGGCAATTTGATATCCACGGGTTGCAAGTTTAATGATTCTTTGGCTAAAATATCAACTTTTTCATTTCCTTGTATACCTATATGGCTTGGTATCCAGCAGAGGTGTACTGTTTTAGATTTTAAAATTTCATGCAATTTCAATTCGATACTTTTAATAAGAATATTGTCTGAATTATGATTTTTTATGGCCAATAATACTGATAGAGAATCTGAAAAAATGATAAAATTATTAGTAGTACTATTTGATATGTATGATAAAGCAAGATCTATTGCTTTGACTTCAGCTGTAAATATGGATGCCTGGTCAGGCAATCGCATTCTTGCAACAAAAGAATTTCCATATGCAGCGAAACCAACTTTGTTACCATCTTTTGAACCGTCAGTAAATAAATGTGTACAATCTTTATATTTTTCTAAAATGTTCACGAATTCTGATTTGAAGGCCTCTGGACTGGTATTAGATTTACGAAAGTTTGACAAATCAATGTTAACGTTTGGTCTGTTGTAGGTCCAAGGAGGAACATTTTCATCAAAGTTTTGTAGAACGGTAGAGGTGTTAATATTAAGTATTTCTAAGTCGTTTTTAACGCGCAGGCAAAATGGTTTAATTTCGTTTGGTTTGTTGTCAAATTTATCAATGTAATTTGGTTGAAAAACAACTTTTCGCGCCGGGTTACTATTGTTTGAAGATATTCGAGTTGCGTATTGTAATGAAAGCTTTTGTCGACGTAATTTTAATGAAGGCTCGTTAGCTTCAACATATAGACTTTCAATAGGTGAAGTTTTAAAAGCACCAAGGGCGATACGTAAGCCCTGGTTATGTATTGTATCAAGCATTTGTAAGTACGATTTACGTGCTGATCCATACACCATTGACCCATAATCTAGTTTTGAACGAACAAGACTTCTGTATAATTTAAGTAATGTTTGGGAATCAGATCCCCAATCAGTATGTGAAAGTACTTTAAGTAGATTTAAAGCTTTGATACATTTTGTTTTTAGAGACTTTAAGTGTGGTATAAAAGAGAGTTTTTTATCGAATGTAACGCCTAAAAATTTAGCTTCATTTACAACAGGGATTTTTGAGCCAGAAATGTAAAGTTCAGGATCATTATGATGCTTTCTTAATCGACAAAAATGTACACATTGTGTTTTTGACTTGGAAAATTTAAAACCATTTTCTGTTGCCCACTTTTGGATTTTATCCAAGTTTTGTTGTAGTTGGCGTTCGATACTTCGAATATTTTTAGAACGATAACAGATTAAAAAGTCATCTACATATAATGAACAATCTGTACCAGGATTTATAACCTTAACAATATTATTAATTTTAAGACCAAAAAGGGTGACTGATAATATACTGCCTTGTGGCACGCCTTGTTCTTGTTTGTGGCTATCTGATAATGTTGAACCTAATTTAACTTGAAAACTTCTGTCAGACAGAAAACTAGAAATTAACATTGGTAGTCTACCGTTTAGTCCGGCGTCTTTTAAATCTTTTAGAATACCATATTTCCAAGTTGTATCGTAAGCTTTCTCAAGATCAAAGAATATTGAAACTACATGTTGTTTATTGACAAAAGCCTCTCTTATGAATGTTTCGAGGCGTACTAAATGATCATTAGTACTTCGCTGTTTTCGAAAACCAGATTGGAAATTAGTAATAATACCGTTAGATTCTAAATACCAGATGAGTCTTTTATTAACCATGCGTTCAAAGGTTTTACAAATACAACTAGTTAGAGATATTGGTCGGTAGTTAAGGGGGTCAGTATTGTCTTTTCCCGGTTTCGGTATTGGTATTATTAAAGCTTCCTTCCAGGAATCTGCATGATTTTGAATCCAGAGTCCAAAGTGGGTGGCTGGTTCAGTTCTCACCTGGGCATATTTAACCTTTCGGTAACATCTCAACAATAATGTCAATCAGTTATCAGCATTTTGAATGTGTAGGTGAGTAATGCTTGTAGACAAAGGTCAAGTAAAGCAAGTTCAGGTGAGCTGGCAAAAACACATAAACTTTTGCTGACATGGTGTTAATCCCAACCAAAAAAAGTTTGGCTGAATTTAAAAAGAAAAGGATGGTATTTCGCAAAAATCAAGGATTGTAATAATATAAATATTTACCTTCAGTTCTGACCATTTCTTCATGACTTCTTGGCCAGTTCTATTACACGTTCCGATTGAGTTTATCCTGTCAAAAATAAAATGGTAAGACTGAATATATGCAGGGCATAAACTTGAAAATAATTTGTGCAGTAAAAAAACATAAAATACTGTATCATTAAAATCAAATATATAATATTAATACTATTATATATAACCCAAGCAAGTAAACAAACAAATATTTTTCAGGTGCTGTCAATTTCTTGTGTTTTTACAGTCTCATTTGCCGGTTAGCACCTAAACCAGTGCATGTATTGTTAGCCATGAGAATTGATGATAAGTCATAACTTAATTTTTCACATATAAAAGTAGTTATAAAACATTTCCCACTGATGACAGGTTCATTCGGTACCCCATGAGTCTACTGATTGCAGGGCACGGGTTCGATTCCCCGGGGGATACTTTCTTGGAGCTTGGTAATGATATAATTGCTATGCCCATTCAACCAACTACCACTGATTCTAAATCATGTAGGATAATTGTCATTCAAAAACTGAAGTGTGGGTCTTCAATAATTCTTATCACCATTTTAAACTACTTAGTCATAATTTCAAACCAAATTACAACAATTTTTGGTCAAGTAATTCATTCACACTCTATGAAGATATGCTATCAAACTATTGAATAACTTTTATGCTCTAGATGCTTTTGCAAGCTATATCTACATTCATGAAAGAGTACTTCAATAACAACATTTCATTGATTGCCAATACAGTTTACATGTTTACAGTTCCTAATTATAAACACTGACTACATTTAAAACTAATTCAGCTGCATGTAAATTGCACATTTCATTTTTAAATGACTTTCTTTGACCATTTAATATATAAACAATTTACTATACATAATATGCAATGAATGTGACTGATATTGTATTAAATATATTTGAATAATGTTTCATTTAGTGTTGTCATACCTTTCTAATTAATTTATATGTAATTCTAGCACTAAGAACTGTATACCTAAACATTCTTTTCCTAGATCAGTTTCACTTTCAATTTGACAACATATAGCATCATGGAACCCCAAAGTATAATATTAATACTGTATTTTATGTTACAAATATTAGTTTAAATTCTATTGCTTTAATAGGCTTATTAAGTTGGACATTTGCACACAAAATAGTTTTACAACATCATCAACTTTATTTCATTCAAATAATTACATTTCGGCTCGTACATGATTGTCTTATTGGTATTTACTATGAGTAGGACCGCATCTAGGTCACTCCATTGTACCGTGACTCGTGAGCTATTTCTTTAACTCAAATTACTTCAAGGTAAGGAACACAATAACCGCTACATAACAAACAGAAAGTAATCACAATGCATATTTAGTGTTCAATAAATCAATGTTAATAATTTGAATAAGAAAATGAATATATACAATAAATAATTCGTAAAAACAAAGATTTATTTGAAACTATCGATACTTACAACAAAGTGGTTTCTTCCCAAAATGCTAGTTTGTGTTTGTTTGTTATACCCTTTCCCAACTTCCCGTTAATCAAGGCATAGCTTTCGGTGCAACGATCAACCAGGCACGATGTGCTACTAGGGCACCAGTTGCTCTTCCTTTTTTTAAAGGAGTTTACGTCCATGATGTATACTGTTTATTTACAGAGTGTCGTCTGATTTGACAGAAGCGCGGGAGATGACGTCATATTAGACTGGTTCATTTGCGCTTTACGCAAAAAGTTACGAAAAGAGCTACGAAGTCGTTGATGAAACGATTTAAGAAATTCTTAACGTCTGACTTAACTTAATATTATCGTAACTTAACTATTTAAGATACGAAAACGTTGATGAAACGGCACCCAGGAGTTTGAAATTTTCTTTCCAGTCTAAAAACAGTGTTACATTTGATATAGGGGCTTTAAATTTTTCAACTGTATCAAAAATATTGTACGCTACCTGTTAGAAATTTGATGCATTTGTTTAAAAACCTTGAAACAAGATTAAACGCTCAGTTTTAGAATAAGTTTAAATAGTAGTTATTGTGCAATTAAATTCAACACTGAATGTATTTTTTATTTAACTTTTCAATTAAAGCTGGTAAGCCTTAACAGATTATATTACCTAATCCAGTAGCCTCAAGATTAAAAACAACTGTGTCTTCCGGTGAAAATGTTGGTGAATTTGTCCGATGAAAAGAATTACATGGGATATTCATGATGTCATCATCATTTGGCTCTATGTGACCTATCCCGGTTTAGTATGTTTTTCCTTCATACACTTCACTTCTCAAGTTAATGGACATTTTTTAGACTGAAAAGAAATTGACAATAACAGTAGTAAAAACTAAAATATGACTCAAATTTTCGCTTTATTCTGTCTATCTGGGAACTATGATAAGGCACAAAAATGATAAACAGGGTACCGAGTAATACAATACTCGCGCATCCTTATAACTTAGCGAACGGCATACGAGCGAAGATGATCGAAAATATACTATCGACATTTTTTTCGAATTTCCATTTTACGCTGAAATAAAAATCACTAGTCATACTTAATAGGATATTTTTTATTTATCTCTAACTTTAAAAGAACAATGAAATATTAATGAAATATTTGAAAAATTATGACTATGACCACTAACTTACTTTTAATTTATTGCGACGTTTCTTTTGTTTGCTAGATTTCTGTTTCTGTTTCTTTGCGAGATCGTCCCGTAGTTTGTCAAGCGTCGTCAATTTTTTGCTTGTATAATGACCAGTTTAGTTACTTACCACTCATACACCTCCCTCCAAGCCATCTCTTTGTCTTTATTAGTCAAAGAGGGAGTCAGACGGCCCTTAATTACATCGTACTTTGACAAGTACGATGCCTTGAGGGCCTCCATCTCCCCATTGACCAATTTTCCGTTCTTTGACGTTTGGCGTTCATGTCCTTGTTTACAGACGACAACGACGATTTTCGTCTTCATTTGAAGAGTTTCTTCCGCAAACTCCAAGTTGTCGTAAACTTACGCTGCGCAAAGTTTAGTGAAACGCAACTAAAAATAATTTACGTTTTGCGTAACTCCTTGTCGTAACTTAAGTTTGCGTAAAGTTATGCAAATGTTAGTGAAACGGCCCCCAGGAGACAATCTGTGTTATTCGTTAACCTAGTTATACATTCATGTAATTCAAAAAGTTATAATAGATCACATAACTAACAGTTAATTGCACATTATTTACGAAGCTTTAGTTAGAAAATATTATAACTAATTGATTTGTATGTACGACTTGTGCACGATAGCAATTTGATAGACATATCGACAAAATTGATGGGCATGGCGTTAAAATACACACACGTATATTACATTTCATAAGAAGCATCTCGGATAGCGAGTCAAATTAGTTATAAATACATGTATATTGTTGGACAAGATACAAACACTATACCTACATTAAATACGTATGTCCTTCATTCTTTTGAGCGACGGCAGCTAATACTCGAAAATCAAGATTTTCGGAGACAGAATAAGTAATGGCTTTCGGTGCTTTTCTGGAGATCAGATGGTTCAAATTTTCATTTCTGTTGGTACTGTCTACGTTTATAAGGTTATCTAACATTGTAGTGGTAATATACCTGGAATACATGTACTGTGTATTAGTTATAGTGTTCGAATCAAAATTAGAATGTCCCACTTGTAACTACGGCATTCTAGTCGATTGTCATTCAAATAATACCATGAACCTAGGTCATCGATAGCGGTGTTGGTACGTGTCAGGATTTTGAATCTCGTTTCCGGGTGTACGGGTTCGAATCCCAACGTGGAAGTTATACCCTTCCAGGAAAGCTAGTTAAGGTGCGCTGAACGCCGTAGATTACATAAAATGTGTTGACACGGCGAAAAAAAACAACAGTAAAATCAATATCACTAGCTGTTAAATATACTACATTGTAATAAAACCAAGTTTGCGAAGTTAAACTGTAGTTTAAACACGGTAGAAACAATGTGTACCTGTCTAATAACTTTTGTAGGGCGCACTTAAGATCTTTTCCAGTCAGCACAACAGTTTGTGTGTACTTTTTATCTGTGTTTTGCACCATCTCAAGTTACATCTATCATGATCATTAAACATGTGAGGTACAAGAGCTTCTAATGCTGCTTTCCTTGAGTCTTTATTGCCTTTGTTTTGCGCTATTGCATATGAAAAACATTTCTGGATGTGGGCGATAACTTCAGCAGTTATATTTCTAGGCATTGACTAACTTATACTTCATTCCCAAAATTTTTCACTATGTGATTTTTGTCGTTTGATTTCGATAAAGCTGGAAATAAAGATCGTTTCACCCTTGAAAAAGTGGTGGTATCACCATCCATGATAAGTCTGTCCACATTTAAACCATGTTTCTTAATTTTTTTGCAAACATGTTGCAGTAAAAAATGGCTCCATTGCCTTTGACGATTGTGTCCAGTTTTTTCGACATTCATGCCTTTAAGTCGTTTGTTTTGCTCGTTTTGCAACTTTACAAATCCTGCATGATTTCTTGGCAATCGAATAAGACATGCACTTGCCTTATCGCTGGGTAACCGCTGTAACATGCCCTAAAATTGTAAATTAATTTTCCAGCATGTTTTCTCTAAGCAGAAACACGAATATGTTGACCAAATAAACAAGTGAAAACTTTTGCCTGGATTTTCGTGTTAAAAGTGAAGTGGGGTTTGTATAGAAATGTGTATATTCTAGAGTTTGTTTTAAATAAGTAAACAAGAAATGAAATGTTGAAACCTTATCAAAGCCGGATTTAAAATCTTTAACGCAAAAATTACAAATGGAAAATCCATAATTAAGCCATGCAGTTACTTTCTATTTCTTTTCATCATATGGTGTGTTATCAATGTATGATGTTATATAAAGATCTAACATTAAATGTCATAAATATAAGCTAAATTGAAAACTTTATATTATGTTTTACCCGATAAACAGCTCGAACCTCGATTCTGCCATCCGCCGTCAGTAGATACATTCACTCCAGCATTATCACCACCTGGGTTCATACATACATGAACTTTCAATAGTAACCTTTCATCGAAAGTACAATGTACATATCACAACAATTAGATCATATGTTCTATGGATTCGCTCGCAATTAGACAGTTTTTGATGTTCATGTGACTGGCTTCATTACCTTTTGTTTCATGCAAGGTGTCCCCGAATTTCTGGATCACCTCTCGTATGTATTGCTAGTCTTAAGACAAATTTGCAAATTTTGAATTTGTTTATGGGTTGTTTACTTCACTCTACTTTTCCAGTTTTTTTATCAATACAAGAGTTATGTTGTTTTGTTTGTTTTTGGTTAAATAGTGCATCAACCAAAAAAAGTTTACAAAACTACTGAAAATATGATATACTATTGCATAACTAAATAGGGCACTGTTTTGATTCATTTTCTTTATTGGGTTTCAATGCTATGTGTGGTCATTTTACAGCAGACAGCTCACTTGCATTACTTACCTGAATCGTTGTCTTTATCAACCACTCACCTACCCCTCTACAAGCATGGTAACTTCTCCATGAACCTTATTAATTGAAGAAAATTGTTACATGTCAAGATTTCAGGGAAGGGTATAACTGCAACAGGTGATGTTTATACCAGCAACCCCCTCAGGATACTAGAATAAGAATTTCACCATTAAGTCTGCTACGCCAATTACTTGAGGTAGTATTGATTA
The DNA here is from genome assembly GCA_025267735.1 of Mactra quadrangularis. Taxonomy (NCBI): domain Eukaryota; kingdom Metazoa; phylum Mollusca; class Bivalvia; order Venerida; family Mactridae; genus Mactra; species Mactra quadrangularis. The sequence continues at coordinate 13,255,415 of CM046311.1, forward strand.
CTAGATTTTGTTATAAATTTTATTTTCATAATAAAATATTCATTATAATCTTAATACAATATTTTTTTCTGCATTTACTTTTAATGCATGTCAATTTTAACCATATTACAGTCCCATTATTATAAGTAACACTGTTTTTGACTGCAAAGAAAGTAAATATTTATCTATATCAAACACCTCTAATGAACAATTGTTTATCTATATAAATATTTTTATTCTATTCACTGCATTTAGAAGTGGTAAAAAGATAATAGTAGAATTCGATTTTCAATTATGAAAAAAAGTTTTGATCACTGTAATTTTAAAATGGAGTCTTGTTTTATGCATAACGTAGTGTAACTGTATTTAAACTTTAAAAGTTTAAATACAGTTACACTACGTTATGCATAAACCAATAACTAATTATTTAACTACATACTGTTATGGCTACCTACATATGTACACATAATAAATCAATAACTAAAACCTGGGTAACATATATATAGTTAAGCGCCATTGTGGTTTATAAAAGCAGACCACTGTTAATAAATATATCTTCTTATAGGGGCTTCACTTCTACTTTTCAGTTGCTGTCTACTACTTGATGCTGTGGCCATTTGCCAAAAAGTGGAATATGATTCAAGGAATCAACAGTTTACTGGATTTGTTGACCTCGGAAATGGGCCATACGAGTCTTCAGAGGCTAAGGAAGCCCTGGTTTTTATGATAGTTGGGTTGAAAGGACACTGGAAGGCTCCTGTTGCTTATTTTTTAACTAGACGACTTTCGTCTGAAGTTCAAGCACAGTTGCTTTCAGATTGTATTTACAAAGTTGAAGATATTGGAATTCATGTGAGAGCCATCACATTGGATGGACATGTCACCAACATGGCCATGTTACGTCTTTTTGGATGTGAGAAGGTATTTTAAACTTCCCGAAATAGATCACAAGATATATGTTATTATGGACGCATGCCATATGATTAAGCATGTTCGTAATTTGTTACATTCTTATTCATTACTTAGCAGTGATGGTACAATACTATGGAATTATGTTTCAAAGCTTCATAAGTTTCAACAACAGCATTGACTTCGTCTTGGTAACAAGTTGAAAAGTTACCACACTGAATTTCAGTCAAAGAAGATAATGGCTTCATTTGCTGTTCAAGTGTTATCAAATTCTGTTGCCAGTGCTTTACAAACACTTCAAGACCTTGGACTTCCTGAATGTTTAGGCAGTGGACATACCATAGAATTCTTAAAGGTACCATTTTTGTTATGATATTATCAGATAAGTAAATGAAGATGATATACACTTTATATTTCAGAATTAAAGACAATATGATATGCCAACTCATATAAGAAAACTCTGGTTAGGTTTAGTGATGTATTGCACTGTGAATACACAACATTGTGTGTGTGTTTCATCTTAATGCATTGATGATAAAAGGAACAGAGGCACTTTAAAATTGAAATGAATTAACTTTGACTAATGTTTGAACATACAACGTACTATCATTTGACTGTCAGTATTTCATCCAGCAATTACATGATAACACTTCTACCTACATTCACAACTGGCAAATGTGACAGTTGACATGGAATATATATTCTGTTATCTTTTATTCAATTTAGATGTAATCTATCTAATTTTCCAGTATATTTTTAATTGTTATGTAATTTATCATGGATAGTCAACATATTAACATTAAATGGTTGCCAGAATGCTTACAGTTATTGAAGAATAAACATCATGAATGAGTATTTGTTATGTTTATATACTTATTTTAAGACTATGTTTGCTTTATTTTAGAAAATTGACAGACTTTTTGACATATTGAATCCGAGATCTCTCTTTGAGTTGGTGATAAATGTGCAATCAGTCACAGCAATTGGCCAACTGTCTTTTCTTTCTTCCAAGATATGACTCTATATTTGACTCTACTAAGAACTGTTGATGATACACCTCTGCACAAAACAAGAAGGTAAAGACTATACAAGATGTTCGCTTGATGGTTTCCTTGCCTATAATTCCATCTTAATTAATTGTTAGTACACTGAAGATTTCAAATCTAGTGACCCAAAAGGATGTGAGATGGAATTACATTTGTTGTTATATTCTTCAGTGAAAATTTGGCAACAAAGTCAATTTTAATCCATTAACAATATATATTTAGATCAGTTATCTGTGTCGTGGAATGATAAAACATAATTGTATAGCAAAATAATATGTAACTATGAATAATCAAATTGATAAATATGTAGATTTTTACTGCATTAAAACATGTACCACATGGTTGGCTATGCCTTGGGAATTACTTCACCTCTAGTGACTATAAAATATTATTAATTACTCTTCCGAGAATAATGTATCAAGCATTTGTAATTATAATTTTCAGATCAACATGTATTATTGGTTTGATCAGCAATATGTCTAGTATTGAAGGCCTGATTCAAGATCTTGTTCCTGCCCATCTCCAGTCCACTTACAAGCTCAGTCGGGCCCATTTCGAGCTTTTCTTTTCGACTGTACGTGGTTGTAGTATGTTGAATTAATTTCATTTTGAATAATTGTTAGGAATATCATTTCCAGGAAGATTTAGAAATAGTTTCTATACATCAAATACATGTATGTTACAGAATCCAACAAGTAGTTTTCTATGAATCCATGTGTGAGGTTCTATATCTGTTGTCCCACCATGTCTATTTACATAATTATTGTGGCATGTAAATGATTTATCATCATTGGTAATGAATAGTACTTACTATAATGTTGTAGCTATCATACTTCTAATACAATTGTGAGGAAATACTTCTTAAAATACTCATGCCATTTCAGTTTAAATTAATGAATAATTTTATTTAATTCACAGGAGGGTAGAACAATAACCATACGGCCAAAGGTTTTGAGAGCATTATGAAAAGACTCCTGACAAGAGCCGGTACCAGCATGGAACCCTCCACCTCAAATGTTAGAAAAATTGATGAAACGGATGTTGTTCGTGTTTCAACAACATCTTATGTACCATGCTATAAAATAGGGTTAGTTGTTTTGTCTCTTCAATTCAATAATCTTTGTCAGAAGAAAACCAAACCTACATAAAAACATTTCATTTTAGGTGTATTATCTTATGGGTTTGTGACCATTCCGAATGCGACCTTTTAATTTGAATAACAAAACATTTACCCACAAGTATAAGCGTGTGCTCTATTGTTAACACTTTGTTTGTGGGAAAAAATATAACTGTAAACCTTTCTTAAATATGCTTACAGGTAAGGTTGTGGAAAGGTCCATTAAATTGAATAATTTGTATTTAATTGAAGACACATTACACTCTTGTCTGAAATTCATCAATATGCCGTAATCAAAATCCTATCCAATATCATTATTAGTTAAAAGTGTTTACAAATGTATTTGCTTATCCAGGTTTTGTTTAAGTCTAACTATGACTTTATTTTCTATTTTAGACCTTCAGAAACGTTACAAAATCCGCCAACATTGACATCTGGTATTGACATAGTACTGGAAAATATTTTGGTATATGTAGCAGGTAAACTATACATTATTCCCTGCTGTTAGTGGTACTTATCTTTTGAAAGAATGTTTTAGAGAGGTATACGCTTGCCTTTAGTAAAGGAATTGAAGGAAAACCGTCATAATCAAATGAGGATGTGTAGAAGTTCTTGAGATTGTAAGACGCCTGCCTTCAGTTAGCCTAACCATACTTGAAAACTTTTTATACTGGTTTGTTTAGTTTTGTTATCTTCACTCATTAGCTCAGGTATTTGCATTCATTTCAGTATAAGTCATTAAATAAAGTGTGTTTTTATGTAGGCCCAATAATGTGGGCCACATACTACAATTGTTGAACAGATATGCTTGCTATGCTACTTCATGCATGGCAAGATCTTGAATGTAACAGATTTGTGCTCATGACACGGTTTTCAAAGTAGAGATCATGATTTGATCCATCACTTGTGTTTCATCTTACTCCATTATATTTGTGAGTATTAAATGAGTATTCAATAACCATAACCCTCACAGCAAGGTTGAGTGTCTTTGTGGAGTATGTACTTGTCATTTATCTATATAAATTGAGTGTTTATGTTTATCTCATTTCAGGATAGGTTGTAAGAAAGGCCAGCAGCCATATTCATTGCCCAGTTTGTAAGCCATTACTGCTTGGGAATATATCTTCAGTAAATGCTTCCATTTTCCATTTGTTTTCAAATGAGGGCAGAGGGGGCTTAACTGTACCTTCAAATGGCGTAATTCAATCCATTAAATCCTGACAAACATTTCAGGACATTATTTTAGTTGCACTCGGTTTCAAGAAATATGTCATCGCTTTTATTGGAAAAACAAGTTGTAGAAGAATTGGGTGCTGTTGATGTATTCAACATGCAATCCCATATTAGAGACTTTGCTGAAGGTGCAGACATTCATTATTTTGATTTACTTCGTCTTCTTGTAAAACTTTACCGTAATGAGCGTACATATACCTATCATGTTTGTTCCTTGCAAAATATGTCTCTGCAAGTAGCTACTTCAGTGGAATTTTTTATTTTCCTTAAATATATAAGTGCTATATATCAGTTTTAAGGATTTCATGAAACAAAGAAGGAACTGATTTTTTAAATCGGACCATGGATAGCCGAGATATTGACCTTTGAAATTTTCAAAACGGTCATTTTTCTGACCGGTCACTCCCAGAATAAAAAAAAACAACAAAAAACTCATTACAATACCACCATGTAGCATATTAAATGAAAGCTTGTTTTACAGAGATTACAACTAAGTACACTAGGTTGATTAAAAACCACTTTAAATGATTAATTGGCAGGAAATATCGATACCGTAACAATAAAAAAATCTTCTTTTTTAACAATAATGAAGGGACCGGGATTTGTATACATTTTAAACTTTTTTTTTTATCAAGTTCTACTGTTAATACGAAGATGTGTTAAATCACGCTTAGTGTAAACTTTACTTACGTAATGCTCGTGAATTTAATAAGTCCGATCACAGTATTTAACACATATTTACTGTGTAAAATCTATTGTTTAATAAATCGCTCCCGCTTAGTGAGTAGCCATTTTACTTGTGTATGACGTCACCGGAGTTTGCGTATTTTTGTCATCAATTAGTGTATAATTAAAATTCAGATGAACTCCAGTTTTTGTAAATGTCATCGAGTTTTTATTCTGTTTTATTTTAAAGTCTTACATTGTAAAGATGGCAACTTTACGGTAATTTGTTAGATATTGTTTACTTAGTATGTTTTAGTCATAAAATGTGTATGTTTAATATAATTTAACGATTTCTGCATGTGATTTACGCAAGGCGGGCGGAATTCTGCCATAGATTCCGCCGTTTTAGCGAAACGTCCGCAACGTAATTCTGCCGTTTTCTGCATTATTCCGCGAATCTCGCAGATTTTTGGTTTAGTAGTAGTCAGACAGTCAATCTGAGAGCGAGAAAATAGACACCTGTAATTTTTACCATCATTTCCAATGGAAAAGTGCGTTTTAACTATTTATGAATATATTCTTATGATAAGTTGATCTATTAAAGAGATCTTTGGTTTAAATAAAAGGGAAATATCTGTAGGACTGACTCACTAAATCTTTAAGTAGGAGCTCTAATTTAAGTTATCTGTAGATGTAATGATAGTGTATTGATTCTAATATTGTAGAATTGCATGTTGTATTCATATGCAAGTAAATGTATATGGATGTATATTATGAATGATATAATGAATTTATAATGAATAATAAATAGTTATATATTATCATACGACGTTTAATAAAGTCTTCGTCTTATTTTAGTAAGAAAAAGTTCATTCTTTTAAAAGGAATGAACCAACTATTGTTGTGGCCAGGTTTATAGGAACACGCTACCACATTGTCCGTTATAAAAATATAGCCTTGGTCGCAACATAGTTTTTGGTGGCAGCGGTGGGATTTATTAAACAATAACAATGGATTTTACATAGTAAATATGTGTTAAATACTGTGATCGGACTTATTAAATTCATAAGCATTACGTAAGTAAAGTTTACACTAAGCGTGATTTAACACATCTTTGTATTAACAGTAGAACTTGATAAAAAACAAAAGTTTAAAATGTAAACACATCCCGATCCCTGCATTACCCCTGGCACTTATGTTGACAGAATAAACAATATGTATGAAGTACAAGTAAAAGATGTTTATCTAAATATAAAATGTTTTTTTCTTCAGGATATCAAATTCAAGACCTATTGTTAGAAGAACAAACAGTATGACCTCATGTAACACTAGAGGCAGAGTTTATAAATGTGCCAAATGTGATATAAATCCTTATCAAGGAGAACGTTCCAAAGTGCTTTTGCACTTTTATCGCAAACATGTTGCAATTGACCAGGTGCCATTTTATTGCACCATTTGTAAATTCATTACCACATCTCAAGTAGAACTTGAAAAACATGTTAATTCCAGTACATATCCAGCTCATAGAGCAGTTGTTAACTCTATGTTAGCAAACAATGAAATTGTTAATGAGGATGACTCATTATGCCAGAATTTGAAGCATTACTTACCTACTGAACATGACATCATTAGATTAGATAAAGAACAATCAGACACAATCTTTAATAGTAGAAGAAGAAATAATGATGTTGTACAACAAGCCATGTTAGAGGCAAATGTAATGCCGCTTCAGGAGATAATTCCTAATATGTTAGGGGGAGAATCTTTACCCTCCCCCAGTATTGATGTTTCTATTAGAGATGCAATATGTTATGTTCCTCATAAATCTGTTGAAAATTGTAAAGTCCAAATAATTATGTATGTTCATCTATTAATTACACTGTTGAAAATGTTGAAACAGCTTGCAAATCTACCGCACAATTGTCTTCGTCTACACCATCCTCTCCGTCTTCGTCCTCATCTGCATCCTCCTCGTCTTCTTCGTCGTCTGCGTCTTCTTCAAAGTCTAGTTGCAAAGATTGTAAACTAATGAGTGTTGAGGTCAAAACAATGAACAATAAGATAACCCTTATGTCTGCCAAATTAGAGGAAACCCTTAAAAAGCTTAGGGAACTTAAGAGTCAAATGAATAATCAAAGCATAAACCATAATAGAAATAATAGTAGAGATAACTACCATAACAGACCTTACAATTTCCCCAAAAATAGGCATTATCGCTATTGAAGTTTTCATATACATGTACTACCATGTTAAAACTGATTGTTCAGTTTAGTATTTTTGTCATGCAGACTGAAAATTTGTATAATTCTATTGATGTATCATTTAATGAGTTCTCCTTACTTGTCATGTTTATTTCTGTGTGGTACTGCTATTACTTGCTATTAAGTGCACCTGACTCAATGATGTAATGTGCAAGTTGCTTACAGTAATTGATATTTGAGGTTATCTCCTTTTTGCTTTATAGCATGTGTTATTTTAGATCTTATGGTGTATTGTTAATGCCATCTATATAATTCAAATATTTATGATATCATGTTTTATTCTAGATCTTATGATGTATTGTTAATGCCATCTCTATAATTGCAATATTATATGATAACAAGAGTCATTTTTGATCTTATGGTGTATTGTCATATGGTGTATATGACATTAATTATTTACAAATATTGTACTTCTCAATACGTGTTATTGTAGATTGTTAAGGTGTACCATTAATACCACTGAAATAATTCAACACTGTATAATTAATGTAATGTCATTTGTGTAATGCCAAAAACTGACCTATTGTATAGTGACTAGTGTAGAGTCATTGTGTTATGCAACATGTATTGCCAGTCTAATTATGTATTTTATTTTATTAAGATGTATATCATGGTGTCCTACAAGTGCCATGGAATACAGTAATACTGTTTGTGTATGTTTTCAGTATGCACTGACATATGAATATGATGCTTAATTTTTAAGACCTTATAGTTGTAATTGTTTAACTGATATGGTATCGCTGGAATTATCATTGAAATACTTTATGAGTCTATATTTTGTTATGGAGAAGTGATGAATTCTATGTGAGAGTATTATTGTTAATGAAACATGTGCCTGTATATAAGATGTCTCATTTAAGATTGCACATGAATTGACTGCTTGATTTAAGGTGTATTAATTGTATGAGATATTTTGCTAAGTCATGGTTTAAGGTACATATATATAAATAGGGTAATTCTTAGGTGTACTTGACATGCTTTAGCTATTAAAGGTGCAATGCCACTTGTTAATTATAGGTATTAAATGGACATTCCACCATTTTTTCTATATCACATCTTTTGTCATTGTTATTACTTGTTAATACTTTAAATTGTTAAATATTATTGTTAGATCATACAATTATTTTGAAGTGATATTATTGTTGTTATGAATATTGATATGTGATAATTTATTTATTGTAATTTATGAAATAATGTATGTATGATATTTTTGCTGATTAGTAGTGTTATTGATATTATTGATATTTATAGCTAAGGATTAATTTTGTTAAGTGGATATACTGTTATTGTTAAGTATTGATTAATTAGTGTTAATTGATGTATAAATGATTTTATGTATGTATGTATGGATCCTTGATACTTAGTCCCAAGTATGTATATTATCCTGTATTGTTATTTGTTTTATAAGTATTTTTGTGAGGACACAAAATTAAGTGCCGGGGGGGGGGGGTAATGTAGGGATCGGGATTTGTTTACATTTTAAACTTTAGTTTTTATCAAGTTCTACTGTTAATACGAAGATGTGTTAAATCACGCTTAGTGTAAACTTTACTCACGTAATGCTCATGAATTTAATAAGTCCGATCACAGTATTTAACATATATTTACTATGTAAAATCCATTGTTATTGTTTAATAAATCGCTCCCGCTTAGTGAGTAGCCATTTTACTTGTGTATGACGTCACCGGAGTTTGCGTATTTCGTCATCAATTAGTGTATTATTAAAATTCAGACGAACTCCAGTTTTTGTAAATGTCATCGAGTTTTTATTGTTTTATTTTAAAGTCTTACATTGTAAAGATGGCAACTTTAAAAATGCGTATGTTTAATGTAATTAAACGATTTCTGCATGTGATTTACGCAAGGCGGGCGGTATTCTGCCATAGATTCCGCCGTTTTAGCGTAACGTCTGCAACGTTATTATGTCGTTTTCTGCATAAATAGCCAGGTCCGTCAGTTGTCAGACAGTCAGTCTGAGAGCGAGAAAATAGACACTTGTAATTTTTACCATCATTTCCAATGGAAAAGTGCGTTTTAACTATTTATGAATATATTTATGAATATATTCTTATGATAAGTTGATCTATTAAAGAGATCTTTGGTTTAAATAAAAGGGAAATAACTGTAGGACTGACTCTCTAAATTTTTAAGTAGGAGCTCTCAATTAAGTTATCTGTAGATGTAATGATAGTGTATTAATTCTAATATTGTAGAATTGCATGTTGTATATGCAAGTAAATGTATATGGATGTATATTATGAATGATAGAATGAATTTATAATGAATAATAAATAGTTATATATTATCATAAAACGTTTAATAAAGTCTTCGTCTTATTTTAGTAAGAAAAAGTTCATTCTTTTAAAAGGAATGAACCAACTATTGTTGTGGCCAGGTTTATAGGAACACGCTACCACATTGTCCGTTATAAAAATATAGCCTTGGTCGCAACAATATTATACAAAATATTTCTGGTAATACCAGAGTACCGACTTCAGAGCTTTGATATTAAAATAAGATCTTCTGCTTCCTTGTCATATATGTATGGAACTATTGACTAAATATACATTACTCATACTTCTTAATACTTCCTTAAACTTTTATTAATACATCACCCGCAGCATACTCTTCGCCTAAGTCGTGCGGTGTATATGTCATCATCACCATCATATAAAACATTAAACCAACATGGGAACCCTTGGACCTGAAAAAGTTAGGTTAATTGTATTGTAACATGAAAGAAAGATCAAGTGATTTTCCTGAAAATTAAACTAATCAATACTTCATGATTGCGTAATTAAACTATTCTCACATATGTAACAGCATTGATATCTACGCTCGTATGAAATAACTCTGCCTGTGTACCATTTAGTATTACCATCTTCAATAAATCTATGTTCAATATTTTTTCATTCTAACATATGTTCTGATTGATCAGGTGACAGAATACATCCGCAAGGCAGTATTTTATCAGTTACCCTCTTTGGGCTTAAAATTAATAATATTGTTAAGGCTATAAACCCTGGTACAGATTGCTCATTATATGTTGATGATTTTTTAATCTGTTATCGATCTAAAAATATTCGAAGTATCGAACGTCAATTACAACAGAACTTGGATAAAATTCAAAAATGGGCAACAGAAAATGGTTTTAAATTTTCCAAGTCAAAAACTCCATGTGTACATTTTTGTCGATTAAGAAAACATCATTTCTGGCTCTAAAATCCCAGTAGTAAATGAAGCTAAGTTTTTATCTTTTATACCACACTTAAAGTTGCTTAAAACAAAATGTATTAAAGCATTGAATCTACTTAAAGTACTTTCACATACTGATTGGGGATCCGATACCCAAACTTTACTAAAATTATACAGAAGTCTTGTTCGTTCAAAACTCGATTACGGATCAATAGTGTACGGATCAGCTCGCAAATCATACTTACAAATGCTAGATACTATACACAACCAGGGCTTACGTATTGCCCTTGGTGCTTTTAAAACTTCACCTATTGAAAGTCTTTATGTTGAAGCTAACGAACCATCACTAAAATTACGTCGTCAAAAACTTTCATTACAATACGCAACTCGTATATCTTCTAACAAAAGAAACCCGGCACGAAATGTTATTTTTAAACCTGATTACACCAGCAAATTTGACAACAAACCAAACGAAATTAAACCATTTGGCCTGCGCGTTAAAACGACTTAGAAATGCTTAATATTAACACCTCCACCGTTCTACAGAACTTTGATGAAAATGTCCCTCCTTGGACCTACAACATACCAAACGTTAACATCGATTTGTCTAACTTACGTAAATCTATTACCAGCCCAGAGGCCTATAAATCGGAATTCGTTAACATCTTAGAAAAATATAAAGATTGTACACATTTATTTACTGACAGCTCTAAAGATGGTAACAAAGTTGATTGCGCTGCATATGGAAATTCTTTTGTTGCAAGAATGCGATTGCCTGACCAGGCATCCATATTTACAGCTGAAGTCAAGGCAATAGATCTTGCTTTATCATACATATCAAATAGTATTAATAGTAATTTTATCATTTTTTCAGATTCTCTCTCTGTATTATTGGCCATAATAAATCGTAATTCAGACAATATTCTTATTAAAAGTATCGAATTAAAATTGCATGAAATTTTAAAATTTAAAACAGTACACCTCTGCTGGTTACCAAGCCATATTGGTATTCAAGGAAATGAAAAAGTTGATATTTTGGCCAAAGAATCCTTAAACCTTCAACCAGTGAATATCAAATTGCCAAGCAGTGACTTCAAATGTTCAATAAACACGTTAATTAAATCAAAATGGCAAACGTTGTGGAACAATGCACTTTTTAATAAATTACGTGACATAAAGCCAACCATTAATTCATCTTCGTCAATTATATATTCTAATCGCAGAGATCAAATAGTAATTTCGCGATGTAGAATTGGTCATACTAGATTAACACATTCATACCTTCTCAAAAGAGAAGAAGCACCTAAATGCATACCATGTGACGAGCATTTCAATGTAAAACACGTTCTTCTTGACTGTCAGGATCTAAAATACATTCGTGACAAATATTTTAAAGTAAACTCACTTAAAGAACTTTTTGAGTCTGTACCATCATATGCTATACTTAACTTTTTGAAAGAAATAAATGTTAATAATAAGGTCTAGAGTTTTACATCATTAATATAACTTGAATTATTAGTACATGTATCATTAATAGCTGTCGGCGCGATATGACCTTTTTGTGTTGGTGCGCCGTAAAACCCAAACAAACAAACAGAATACATCGCGCATCATTTATCAGTTTCAATACATTGACTTTTAATTCATGTACGGTTAAGGGTGTTCTCTATTCACAAACAATTTTACTGAAAGAATAGACACTTGAATCAGCATTTTGCTCTAAAACGTTCTTTCTGAATCTTAATTGGACCCTTAATGCCTCTTCTTGCTCTCCCTTTGATCTAATATCACTTAGATTAGTATTCATTTGCTCTTCTGCTTGCCATAATCCATAAAAAGTCATAACTACAGTTTGTCTCTCTAGCTTCTATATCCGTTTTCTTTCTGTCTCCTCTTTTTTACGGAATTCTTCGAATTGTTTTTCCAATCTTTTTGCTTTTATTTGTTCTTCCCTTCGTTTAAACTTTAAATTCCCTATTTTAACTTCTTTTCGACATTCTTTTATTAATTTACAAGGATTATTTTGCTGTTGAAGCCATTCTCCAGTTTTTGTTGAGACTGAATGTGATGTGTGATTCAATCACTAGTGTTGTCTCATTAGGTTTTGATGTTAAAATGTTATCGACATATGAAAAAACTCTTTCCGGAAATTAATTGTGCTTGTCGGTACTAATTGTTTCAGCTTCATTAATTTTACTATGCTGTCCTCCTGGCAAATGATCCCCATATTGTTTCTGAATAAGTATTGCTAATGCAGGAAGTAGAGTAGATAAGATGACTATTACATGACAATCAATCTCAGCCTTCTCTATAAGTCCTTTATGAACCATGTTATTACTCACAGACATGTCAAACAGTAACATGTTGCCTTCAATAAAGTCATCTAAATTTAAGGTACAGTCTTGAAGGTATTTCAGTAATTCTAGATACTTGATGTTCATTTCGGCTATTGAAATATTTTTGTCTTCCAATACATGCCAAAGTGGTGTTGTAATATATTTTGATATTAAGCCCAAGGCCTTGAGACCGGCAGTAAAAATGGTTGCTTAAGATCAAACATAACTGATGCCAACAGTGAATTCAAATTTGGTGTTTTATCTAAAAATTCTAACATGTGTTTTTGAAAATAGTATATTTGACCTGCATTAGTAAATAATATATTAAAGCGGTAACCACGCAATGGTTGTAATGGAAAACCAATTTTATTCTGTTTTAAAAAGTCAGATATAAAGTTCATAAAATGTCCATGGCAACCGTTTTTTTTTTGGTCGCCTAGCAAAGGCTTTACAAGCTGTCATAATCAAACGTATTGTGCCTCGTTGACCACGCTTTTCAAAAATTTTATCCTGAATAGGAATGTTATTATCAAAATGTAACTTTTCTGTTTCATATAATTATAGACTTTTGTGACACATCAGCCATATGGACAAGTATGTGTAAACTACAGATAAAATTGTTCATGCGAGACAGTGACTGCTTTTCATCTTCACACATATCATTATAATTATGTATTACCTGAGGGAGAATATCCTCTCTATATTGGACAAGCAGTTCATTAAACTTAGTTTCTGTTGCAGCCCGATCACTCATAGTGTTCTTGATGTTAGTTAAGATATAATTGTCAGCTGAATTATTTTGAGAAATATCATCTATGTCTGTCAAAATATCTTGAAAAGTTATAAAAGTGTCTTTGCTTAACTTGGTTACATACATTACATATTCGATGGCGTTGTACAAAAATATAGAATATAAAAAAATTAAGGTAGAATACCCGTAATACCCATATTGAAGAATTCTATTTTTGTTATCATTTTTAGCAGTAGTATGATAACAGAGACTTACATGCAAAATATTACAACTTTTTACCATCTGATAAAAATTTTATAACAACATAATACATACTAACATAATAAATTCTAATGGAGTATCTATCTTCAAAATGTAAAAACAAAGTCATTTTTCAACATTTTCTCACAAAAACACTTTTATTTCAGTCAAAACATATTACTATTTGTAAATAAAACAAATTAAAAACCTTAACAAGAATAGTTTCATATTTTCATTAATAAATCAATGGCATATACAACAAAACAGTAAACTTTTTTCTCAATCTTTAAAAACAAACTAGTGCATATTCTCACATTTTGAGCAAGAAAATAATGGATGCATCCCAAATAACCTACATAATAATTAACTATATACTATATAGCATTGAAAAAAACAATAAAAAAGTACTTTCACCACAGCTAACTAAAAAAAATCAATTTAAATAAGCCTTACCCCTTACAAAAAATGTCGAGAAAATTCTAGCCATAATCATAAAATGCTATGAAACAGTTCTGCATGATATCTTCAATCCTTAAAACAACTTTCATTAATATCAGAAGTGCTTTGGCATAATTATAAAAAGTTTGAGGCAACAAAATACATTGATCAACATTATACAAGAGTACATAGTGTGAAAAAAGTGGGTGGGGTACATTGTAATTATAACTAAAGAGTAACAGAACCAAGCAAAAATGCATCTAGAGTGTCTTTTGTTAAAATACTTTTTGTAAGGTGTTCTGGCAACCATTTAAGGTTAATCAATAGCATAGTTATCCTAATATTTCAATTGAAGGGAACAAAAACAAGCAACATAATTTGTGAAACCTAAGGCTATTCGAGACAACAACAATTTCTAACATAAATAAACACTCAAGGTCTAGGTCAAATTTCACAAAACTTTTCAAACTAATATAGAACTTAATTATCATATTGTTATCACATTATTATATTTACTACAGTGATCAAACTTATAAAACTTCAATTAACCCTCAATTAATATAACACACTGAGAGCAACACAGTACCAATACCAAGACTGATGGCAGAGCACTAATTCATTTCAGCTATAACGTTCACCCGAGAACAAGCTCCGTTTTAGAAGTTTAGTGAAACCAGGCGCAGATTGACAACCTATGTATTTTCTAATATTAAACAATTTACACATAAAGCTCAAATTTGACTGTCTTTATCATAATTAAAATATAAGCACCTTTATGATGTTTTTTTCACATTCAACACATATAGGTCATATACACGACGGTCAGCTCTTCCTACTATAGGTTTTATGGACACCGGTACTAACTTACCCTACCACAAGGCCGACAACTCATGTATGGGGTATGACCTGCCACTACCGGGATTCATACCCGTGATCTCCGGATTCGAAGCAAGACATGCTAAACACTACTGCACCGCCTTGACTACCTTTATGATGTAAAATAATGATTACAAAAAATTATGTCTACAGTGAGGACTGATTTGAAAAGTATTGACCTATTTTTGGAACAACTTCCTCTAAAACTTTTTTCACCAAGGTAACTCGAGGTTGTCCATCACTATTCAATGCGGTATAAGTATTATGCAATCCGTCTTCTCCGGATCTTTTATAAATAGTGGATAAATGATTCAGTGTTAAACCAGATCCGGCTATGTTTTCATCAGTAGGTCTTTTACATATTCCACTACTGACTAAGGGATCTAAAGTCCTAATATTTTTACATTTTTCAATATTATATAATACAAAATGATTTACAGCAAGACGTAGAAAACTGTGATCTGTTAAATCAGTAATGTCACATAATTTGATAAGACGTCCAAGGACATCAACATCTGACACAGCATTGTGTGCATTGTATGAAATGCCTAAATATTGTCTCTAAATCTTCTTGCTTCATCGAGCCACCTGGAAATTTCTTCTTGAACACAGGCAAACTGTTAATAAACCCTGACGCCAATTCAAAAAATGCAGATGTTAAATTGGTATTTATCAATGCACTCAACAGTACTGGGAAGTCAAATCATATACCATTATGAGCCACTAAAAACACTGAGTCAAATTTTTTCAGCCAGTCAAAAAAAAGCGATCAAACCATTATGTACTGAATTGCTGGTAACCATTTTTCCATGAACCATCATTTCATTATTGTCAACAACACATATACTTGTAATTATACCCCAGCTTCAAAGAGGTGGGGTATACTGTTTTACCCTTGTCTGTGCGTGTGTGTGTTCGTGTGTGCGTGAGTCCGTTACAAAATTTTCGTCGCAGTTTTCTCAGCAACTATATTATGCAGCAGCCTAATACTTAGCATATTGCTTCATACCATAGTCCCATAATGTGTAAAGCGATTTCATGCTCCTTGCTCATCTACTTCCTGTTTGTCGTACATTTTTAGATTTTTGCGGGGGTATCACTAGTGAGCATTAGCTCACAGATTTACTTGTTCTACTTGCTTCTGTTGCAAAAGACATCTTTAGTATTGTATACATGGAAAATGTTTGACCTGACTCTAAATCTTTTATTGATTTATTTATTTATTGGAGTTAACGCCGTATCAACACAATTTAGGTCATTTTACGGCGTCCAGCACACCTTACCTAGCTTTCCTGGCTCTAAATCTTTAGCGGCGATCTGTGTTATGTGAGGCATTATGGTACCACGAACTGAAATGAATTGAAAATTTACAAGATAAGCAAAAGAAATATGTATGTGACATGTTTGTTAACAGTGTGTATATATATATATATATATACATACAGAACACAGTCCGGAATACGTTTGCGAATCCGGAAATCTTGCAAACTTACTTTTTTTATTTTTCATCCGATTAATTTCAAATTTTCAATAAATGTAGATCTACACATGGGCATAACACCAGTAAACTTTCATCCAGATACCTTTACTAGAAATATGTTTAATTTCAAGTCAAAAGTCAAAATTCCCATGGGAATCAGCAAATTCCCATGGGAGAATTGCTCTCCCATGGGAATCCCATTTAGAATGTGGGAATTTTCTCCCATGGGAGAATTCTCCCATTTCTAATTCCATTAATAAAGGTCACAACAAGGTAAAAATACAGATTTGGCATCATACTGACGTTCTTAACAAGAATGTGAAAAAAAATATTTAAAAAGTCCAAAAATAAAAAATTCCCATTTTTTAGAATGGGAGAATTCTCCCGTGGGAGAATCCCATATTTCAGAATGGGAGAATTCTCCCGTGGGAGAAATCCCATATCGCATATGGGAGAATTCTCCCATGGGAGAAATCCCATTTTCAAAATGGGAGAATTCTCCCGTGGGAGAAATCCAATTTTTTCAATGGTAGCATATTCACAATGAAAAACTATTGCAAAGATATAAGGGAAATTTGATATTGGGTTGAAGTTTCAAAAGACGGCTTGTATTTTTTTTAATGATTTTAAAGTCTAAAATAGTAAATGCTTACAGTTGATTCTTTTTTATTTCTTAAATGAAGTTTTCATTTAAAAAATACAATAGTTATAATGATTTTTTGGTTGTGAATATACACATAAATGTAAATTTGTTAACCTGCTTCTATGAATACATTTTGTAAATGAGCATAATGCAATAACTTGAATACTGACTTCCCTAGATTTTAAGTTTCATAAAAAATAAGGAGTAGATAACGCTATTATTCTATCACTTATACCACTCATCAACTTAACCCACTAGCCTGACTTCAGGACTAGCATACATTGATACAGACTTGTAAAATCTACTTGATAAATACAATTGGGCTAGCTGTTAATTTTGCCTTGAACTTCATAACATAAAAAGTACACCTAGTGTTCGAAAAAAATTTAAGTTGGCAGTCATCAACTTAACCCAAAAGCCTGACCCCAGGACTAGCATACATAGATACTGGCCGGTTAAGTCTACTTGATTCATACAATATGGCTAGCTAATAATTTTGCCTTAAACTTTATAACATTAATAATGGACCAAGTGCTCGAGAAAATTAAAGATGGCAGTCATCAACTTAACCAACTAGTCTGACCCCAGGACTAGCATACATAATGTAGATACATGCTTGTAAAATCTACTTGATAAATACAATTGGGCTAGCTGATAATTTTGCCTTGAACTTCAACATATTATTTTTAGACCTAGTGCTTGAGAAAATTAAAAATGGCAGTCATTAATTTAACTCAATAGCCTGACCTAGGACTAGCATTCATAGATACAGGCTTGGGAAATCTACTTGATTCATACAATCAAGCTAGCTGATAATTTTGCCTCGAACTTCATAGCATTATTAATGGACCTGCATGAGAAAATTTTAGATTGCAGTCATCAACTTAACCCACTAGCCTGACCCAAGGACTAGCATACATAGATACAGGCTTGTGAAGTCTAGTTGATTCATACTATCAGGCTAGCTTATAATTTTTCCTATAACTTCATAACATTAATAATAGACCAAGAGCTTGAGAAAATTGAAGATGGCAGTCATCAATTAACCAACTAGTCCAACCCCAGGACTAGCATACATAGGTACAGGCTTTTTGAAATCTTCATGATTCATTCAATCGGGCTAGCTGATATTTTTTTTACTTATACTTCATAACATTAATTAAAGACCTAGAGCTTGAGAAAATTAAAAATGGCAGTCATCAACTTAACCCACTAGCCTGACCTCTGGACTAGCATTCATAGATAAATCCTTGTGAAATCTAGTTGATTCACACAATCGGGCTAGCTGAAAATTTTGCTTTGAAGTTCATAACATAAATAATAGACCAAGCGCTTGAGAAAAAATTAAAAAGGGCAGTCATCAACTTAACCCACTAGCCCAACCCCAGGACTAGCATACATAGATACAGGCTTGTGAAATCTACTTGATCATACAATCAAGCTATCTAATTATTTTGCCTTGAACTTCCTAACATTAATAATTGATCGATTACTCGAGATAATTAAAGATGGCAGTCATCAACTTAACCCACTAGCCTGACTCCATGATAAGCATACATAGATACAGGCTTGTGATATCTACTTGATTTATACAATCAGGCTAGCTAAAAATTTTACCTTGAACTACAAAAAAATTAATAATGGACCGTGTGCTCGAGGAAATTTAAGATGGCAGTCCCCCACTAGCCTGACCCCAGGACTAGCATACATAGATACCAGCTTGTGAAATCTACTTGACTCATACAATCAGGATAGCAAAAAATTTTATCTTGAATTTCAAAAAATAATAATGGACCTAGTGCTCAAAAACATTTAAAATGGTAGTCATCAACTTAACCAACTAGCCTGACCCCATGACTAGCATACATAGATACTAGCTTGTGATATCTACTTGATTTATACAATCAGGCTAGCTTATAATTTTACTTCAAACTTCAAAAAAAACATTTTAGATGACAGTCATCAATTTAACCCACTAGCCTTACCTCAGAATAAGCATTCATAAATACAGGTTTGTGAAATATTCTTGATTCATACAATCGATCTAGCTTATAATTTTACCTTGAACTTCAAAAAAAAAATAATGGACCAAGGGCACAAGAAATATTTATGATGGCAGTCATCAAATTAACCCACTAGCCTGACTCAAGGACCAACATACATAGATACAGGCTTGTGAAATCTACTTGATTCATACAATCAGGCTAGCTAAGAATTTCATAATAATGGACCGTGTGCTCGAGAAAATTTAATATGGCAGTCATCAACTTAACCCACGAGCCTGACTCCAAGATAAGCATACATAGATACAGGCTTGTGAAATCTACTTAATTCATACAATCAGAATAGCTAATAATTTTTCCTTGAACTTCAAGAAAAATAAAAATGGACCAAGGGCACAAAAAATGTATGATGGCAGTCATCAACTTAACCCACTAGCCTGACCCAAGGACTAGCATGCATAGATTCAGGCTTGTGATATCTACTTGATTTATACAATCAGACTAGCTAAAAATTTTACCTTGAACTACAAAAAAATTAATAATGGACCGTGTGCTTGAGGAAATTTAAGATGGCAGTCCCCCACTAGCCCCCACCCCAGGACTAGCATACATAGATACAGGCTTGTGATATCTACTTGATTCATACTATCAGGCTAGCTTATAATTTTGCCTTGAACTTCAAAAAAAAATAATAATCGACCGGGTGCTCAAAAACATTTAAGATGGTAGTCATCAACTTAACAAACTAGCCTGACCCCAGGACTAGCATACAAAGATACTGGCTTGTGAGATCTACTTGATTCATACAATCAAAATAGCTTATAATTTTACCTCGAATTTCTAAAAAATTAATAATGGACTGGGTGCTCAAAAACATTTAAGATGGCAGTCATCAACTTAACCCACTAGCCTGACCCCAGAATAAGCATTCATAAATACATGCTTGTGAAATATTCTTGATTCATACAATCGATTTGGCTAATAATTTTACCTTGAACTTAAAAAACAAAATTAATGGACAAAGGGCACAAGAAAATTTATGATGGCAGTCATCAAATTAACCAACTAGCCTGACCCAAGGATTAGCATACATAGACACAGGCTTGTGATATCTACTTGATTCATACAATCAGGCTAGCTAAATATTTAACCTTGAACTTCAAAAAAAATAATAATGGATCGTGTGCTCGAGAAAATTTAAGATGGCAGTTATCAACTTAACCCAGGAGCCTGACCCCAGGACAAGCATACATAGATACAGGCTTATGAAATCTTCTTGATTCTTACAGTCCAGCTAGCTAATAATTTTGCCTTGAACTTCAAAAAAAAAATAATGGACCTAGTGCTCAATAGCATTTTAGATGGCAGTCATCAACTTTAACCACTAGCCTAACCCCAGGACTAGCATACATAGATACCAGCTTGTGATATCTACTTGACTCATACAATCAGGATAGCAAAAAATTTTATCTTGAATTTCAAAAAAATAATAATTCACCTAGTGCTCAAAAACATTTAAAATGGTAGTCATCAACTTAACCAACTAGCCTGACCCCAGGACTAGCATACATAGATACTGGCTTGTCAAATCTACTTGATTCATACAATCAGAATAGCTAATAATTTTACCTTGAACTTCAAAAAAATTAATAATAGACCGGGTGCAATATCACAGCTAGCTCTTTTCTCTGCTGTCCTCAGCCCTGGGGATGGGGTGTGGACTCCAGATGACTGGTGAATTACATTTACCTATTGTGTGATAATATAATATTTATAATACATAATTTTATGATAAAACCAAATGCTTCTATTGTTTCATACAAGAAAGAATGTATTCTATTAAATGTATATTTTGCTGACAGGCCAATAAAGACAAAATTTACACTTTTCAGGTGATTTTATATAAAACTACAGTAACTGTTCACAGAACAAATTCAATTTTATCTACTGGAAGTTGAATTAGAATTATGAAGAAATATAAATACAGCATAGAAAAGATCTATATAATATAATCATGTACATAACAGTATACATTTTAATTAATCTTAGTTTCATCAGAAAAATAATTATACATGAATGTATTGTATAATATTCTGCTAAGTTTGTATGAGCAAGTGCGTTTTTTCATAATCATAAATTGACAAACACTATTCATTATATGGTTCATCTAACGGTATGTTTTATATACATTGTAGCTAACTAGTTTGTTTTGTAAGATTTCAATGAGGGTCCGTTCGCTCCATATGGATGCATTATGTGCAGACCCAGAGTGTGACCTTTCACTCCTTCAAAGATTGTTTTTGAAGCCTAAATAAAGGTCAAATTTAGAAAAGATTTCCCAATAAAATTCTTATTGGGTTCTGTATTTATATTACCAATTTTTTTTTTTAAATTTTGTGTTTTAACAAATATGGATAGTCTCCTTTTTGCTAATTCAGCACTTAAGTTTTGGAGATTCTCCTATTGTAGCTAACTAGCTTTATCTTTAAATATGATCTACTCTCTAACAATTATATTATACAGTCTGTATCTATATCTAACAATTAGTCTTAATCAGCTTATCTCATCTAAGATCTGTGGCTATATATAGACTGTAGATCCTGAGATATCAGATGGTTGCCATAGTAATAATTTTGACAGCATTCAATTTCATTAGTAACATTAGTAATTTACAATTTGACTAATTTTGAACAAAAAAGCAAAACATGGTACAACTACAAGTAATTATGTATATAAATGATGTACATGTAGTTGTAATAAGAATTTAAATAGAAAAATGAGACATTAAAGCATGAAAAAAATTCAAGTTATCTTTTATAATTACTGATATTATAATAGTCATCCATGAGCCATTACTAAATATCAATGAAATAAGGAAATAAATTAATATATTTTTAAGAATATTTCTATTGTCTATGATTATCCCCAGATATCATGAGATACTAGTTGTCTGCTATGTAATTTGTATAAAATGCTAAAAATATATATTCTTTTTCTGTATTTTTTGTTCATCAAATACATGTATTGAAAATAATAAACATTTATATTATAAACATGAATACATGTATATAATTTTCCTATCTGACCGATGTTTTTCTTTCTTTCACCCTTAAAGTATAAATGTATACATGATAACCACATTCTTACTAAACTATATCTCTTATCAGATTTTTTTGTGCTAGTCATATATAGTCTGTATCTTAATACATGTAACTAATACATGTATATAGTCTATATCAAAGTTTAAATGATGCTTACATGTACAGTGAATTCTTTTCTATTTTTTGGCACTGGTCCAAGTTATAAAAAATACATAGAGACTAGGGGACTTTTACCACTGATATAACATATAAGATGGGTAGTTGCTAAGTTAATTGCAGATTTTTTATACATTTGATTTAGTTGTAAGCCAGAAGAACTTCTCACATCATATATATAATACACAATGTATTATCATTAATGGGTTCATAATGCATTAACTAATTGGTTTTAATTGGATCATAAGCCTAGTTATTATTTTTGGGTTTGTAATTAGGTATTATTAATGTAACAAATTTGTTGCTTTACAAATATGTAATATATTTAAAGATTAAAACATAAATAATGTAAATTAAATAATATTTTGAATTGTGCCCATCTACTCCATAATTTATAAAAATTCTATTCTGCAGATTCATGAATCAGATTTATATCGTATTGTAATTTAGAGTTTTGGTTTTAAAGTAAAATATAAGATCCCTCCCTTAGATATCAAAGTGTAACTATAGATCTCAGCCAATCAGCTTCAAGTGAAAACTAACAGTGTATATTATCCCTAATAAAACTGTCCTTTCAATGCAGGACCCCTAGTGTGAATGTTATCTAGTCTGGTAAGAGGGTTATATTATACACAAATAATATACATTCAGTTATTTATATGATGCAATGTAGCTTAGTAATTCATAGTGATCTTCTTATGAAGACAGAAGTTATTATGCTGTGATATGGTAAATTTGGATATTTAATACACTTAAGATGCATAAATGATATACTTTATCTTTAAATTGTACAATAATTTTAATTAATGGCCCATTTGAAGGATAAAAACTATGCTTTATCTGTGAATCAAACCTGGTTTTCCAAGGTGGTGGGGGAGACAAAAAGGGTTAGCCCAACAGAGACTATAATCTATGATGTATATTGAGTCACACAAACTTGTTTTCAATAAATATCATCTATAATGTAAGATTATGTCAAGTCATTACAGGGTCTTCCAAAAAAATAATAAATTTCCAGATACCCAATAATAATTTTAGCATGAACATTCTTGACCCATCCTTTTTATGAAGTAAAAAGGATAAGGGAATAAAGGGTATTAGAACCTTGAAATGATCTTACCTCAATGTTTCATGAGTGATATCACCAAATTTCATTATGTTGTATATGACAAAGCACAGAATACAAACATGTAAAGACAGGTCGCAAATATAAAGGACCATACCTATGCATACTCAATCCTCTGTGCTTGTCCAATAAAGTTCAAACCAAAAGTATGTTCTTCGTCAGGTAATGTTCATGATTGTTGTCGCTCATACTAGCCATAGGCATCTAGTTGATGAGTTTCAATGTAAAACATCCTCACTTTTTAGACATCCAGAATAGAATATATTGTTGATTAATGTTTCCTCTATAGTTTGTAAAATGAATTATATATCACATTAATATTTTCTCAAAATTTCTTTATTTTGTTAGATCCATTTGATTGCATTAATTGACGAAATATGACATAAAAACAACATCCCGGAATTTCGTTCCCAAAGCACAGAGTTTTACTTCCGGATTTTAAGTTACTAAAACAATTACTAATTTGTTTATAATCGTTGTCGTCAAGATGCAAACATTTAAAATGAAGTTCTTTTATAATGTTTCAATAATTTTCAGTTTTTTTATCGCTCATGAAATATTATATTTAGGGGAGACTGGGTGGGTTGGTGCACGAGGCAGCTAGGTTTATACAGATCATTTGATCAATATTGTATTAGGGACTTAGTATGGCATTTCAGAGTTATTTCTGTACAAGCATGGTTCCAAATGAAATGAGTGTCTCCAAGTTAACAATATGACTATTAGCACTGGTTTTATCTTGCACCAACTTATCCTATGCCTTGTACCAACCTGCCCCGAGACTGGAGAAAGTTGGGACAAATACATTGTTTCATTAAACTGATCGATCGATGTCCTCTGTTTTTTGGTGATATTCAAATGTTTATTATCTTACAAAAACCGCAATTTATAACATAGAGTTGTGTTGTACCTTTAATTAGGCCTACCGGTATTTAAAACCACATTGGCTTTATATAGCATCTTAAAACAAACTTATATGAAAAGTGTACCATCCAGCCCCGGTCTCTCCTATAAAAGATATAATAATGTAAAAATATTTTCACACGCTACAACATCAATAAATAGCAAGACTGGCTTACAATGCATGAATAGGCAGATCTAGCGGTGGGCCAGGGGTCCGCTTCCCCCCCCCCTAGAATCTTCAAAATGTACCTGTCGATTAGTGTATACCTTGAGTGTAAATCATTTTAAAGTAGCATTTAGTAATTTTTTCTTGTGTGCTTAACATAGGTTAAATGGTTATGTATTTCTATTATTGATATTGTTTATACCCTCTGTTGTTCATACCTGAGGAAGCCTTGAATGGCAAAACGTTGTTAATAACCAATAAGAAATTTTAGATTCAATATACTACTTTTCCCCCTGGAAAAAATCTTGTATCCGCCCAGTTAAATATCCCTAGCGATGGTACAACAATGTTAAAAAGGGTTTAAAAACAAACAATGCTAGTTAAATAATGAAGTATACGTAGATTAGTTACTAGATATATAAAAATAATTTAGAAAAGTAGGCCTAAGGCTAAGCAAGAAAATGCCAAAAAAGTTTTAAGTTCAAACTACAAAAGAACAATGCGCATACTTTGGGAGTATCGACTGCGGCACATGCCTGGACTTATATAGTGCTCCCTGTGCAGCAAGTGCTACACAGTATCAGAGCGACAACAAACGTCACGAAAGTGCGGCAGCGTAACAAACTATCATGCTAAAGGTCCCATAATGCATCAGCACTGCGCTCTGTTGCGCTAAAGTAAAACGGCCCATTATACTGCAAAATATACTGAAAAATACATCAAATACGTAAAGAAATATAATAATAACCTTGTAACGATGATTTCGGGTGTTTTTACACTTAAATATTGTATAAATCAGTAAAATACTAAAAGTCCGTATATTAGAATAATAGATCCGTATAATAGAAAGAGCGTTGTTAATAGCAACGCACCGGAAACAGTGAAATGGACAATTGTTCAACTTCAACATGTGACAATTCTCGCTGGAAAATCGTTAATATCACAGTAAACAATTGGAATAAATTACTGACACTTGGCAGAAATGTGAATTAACATACGTATTACTGATTAAAACCGACAAAACTACATGAGACGAACTGTCACAGTAAAAAAATTGGATACGAACATGTTTACATTAACAATCGAAATGACAAATACCGGACTGAAGGTAGCTTAAGGTCTTCAGCGAACCCGTGTTTATACTGTCAATGAACGGGTACGCTGAAGACAAGCCTAAGTTAAAAGTCCACCAATAATCGTGCCAGGAATCTGCCACGCTCGTATGAATTAATCGTGAGTTTAATTGATTAATCTGAAGCATATCCCGATAAAATAATGTATAATCTTTTAATTTGACAACTTACTACGTAACTAGTGCCCATTCCGAACGTAAATACGCCAAAGTTTCCAATAGGTCTTAAAATTCAATACTCTGCCGCCATCTTGACAAAATGTGGACCACGTGACGTCGAGATCGACCTTGACGGTCATGATAACAAAACCACGTGCTTCAACCATGCGACATTTATTTACAAAATATGATCGTTGAATATAAACATAAAATATTATTTTTTCTTTAGTTTTTACATAATTTATAGGATTTTATTTACGTACTTTTAGTTATCTTAAAAAAATAAATAAGAAATAAAGTCTTCAATTGCTAGAAAACAAAATGTCTTTGTTAACAAATAAGTTCTAAAAATAGATTTTTATTTGGAATTCCCGGTATCAATCGGAATTACTCTGCTATGTTCGCAAACCCTCATAACCGAGAATTCCGGTTGAAACGAGATCTCGCACAGCTTCAAATGTCGGTCACACGATGAGATTGAACGTTTCCTAGCGAAAACAGCTATTTTATTTAATTCTTTGATATTTCAATGGCCGTTTTGGTGTAAAATGATGTTTAAATGAATGTTTCATTGAATAATGCACACGATCTTATTACCAAATGGGCATTTGATCGGAAAAACGAGCTTAAACGAATGGGTGTTATTCTGGTGAGGTTTCATAACGGGTCTGATCCAAAACTTTAATGCCGCATCTGACGTAAATCAAAATGTTAAAAAAAGCGGCTTATAAAGTTTTGGAGGCCAGAACTAGACTGAAGGTTGTGAAATCAGAAATGATCTGAAATATCTTGGTGAAATTCATAGACCAGACATGATGCATTGTAATGATAATCCTAGTGCACCTGTCGAGATCTATGGGTGAAGCCAATGTTTGCTACAAACTGTATATAGACTAAGTTAAACATAGAAATTAGGATACAGTTAACATAGGATAGAGTGAAACCTGACTGGACCACCAAGGTAAATTTTAGTTAAATAATTTAATGCCAGATCAATTCAATATGTTGCATTAGTCTGCAATAATGCGGTTCGAAAGTTTGGACCCCCTCCCCCCCCCCGAAAAAATTCGCAACTGAGATTATATAGATAAGTTTCCATGATTGCTATATTTCTCCTCTCCATTGAATTCATTTTACATGTTCATAGTGAAATAATGGCTCACTAGCAAGGACTTTGCCATATGGATCTCTGGACCCCCAGTCTCCTTGCTCATTCCCCCATCTAGATATCCTGGATCTGCCTAGGTAAGACAAATGTATTTTTTGGCTTTATTGAAATACACATTACACAGTAAAATAAAGTTATTGAGAATCAAATATTCTAAATTTGAGCATGAAACATGATGTGTTAATGTTTATTATGGCTACAATATTATATATGAAATATTTTAATTGATAGTTTGATTAAGAAAACTGTGCCTTTTATTTTTGAAAATATTAGTTGTTTTTTTGGGCGGAGGGGGCAGGGTTGTGTTGACACAACTCATTGTATAAATCGCAACTTGTCGGTCAGTCAACCTATGTACTCATCTTTCCTCGAAAATTTGTATTTAACTGTTAACCAGTTACTTGGCACATAATTTGTCAGTGACTGACAACTGCACTACATGATTAAGAATCAGAGATATGACGGAGAATAGCAGTAGAAATCATTTCAGAACAAACTCACCCGAGTTGATAGTGCAGTTGGTAGCGCGCCGGCTATTTGGATTCTTGTGCCTTAGGGGGTGTAGGTTCGAATCCTATCCGGGGAGGTTATACCCTTCCATGAAAATTTGACGATGTCGATTTTCTTCCATTGATTAGATAATATGGAGAAATTTCTGTCCTTGTGGAAGGTCGGTGAGTACTTGTTATAGACAATGGTCCAGGAAAGCTAGGTTAGGTGCGCTGGACGCCGTAAAATGACCTTAATTGTGTTGACACGGGGTTAACACCAATAAATAAAACAAGAAACTCCATGCAAGTGTGCCCCATTCGGGATTCTAGATAGAATGTTTAAAACACTGCTGAATAAGATTTTAGTCTCTGTTTCAACTAACCAGTTTCCAGACACTTATCTTACATGGAAACAATACATTCATGCTTTAACTAGGAAAGCTAGGGCTGCAACAATTCGATTCAATACATCGAAATTTGATTTTGATTCGATACTGACCGATACTGATACCTTCACTTTTTTACATTTCTCTTAAGTTTTCCATTACAATTTTAAGTAGTATGTTTTAGAAACTCAGTTAAAAAAATATATTTATAATATATGCCCCGATCCTACACTAATTGGGTTGGTGTAATTGAATTTTACCTGTTCTGACAAACCGGAAGTTTTTAGGCTCTGCGGGCGCAAGTCAAGTTTTGATGTTAGTTATTCCAATTTAAATATATTTGCCTACACAGTGTAGGTTTATGTTATATGTACAGTAGTTTATCAAGACCTGCATCTTTGTACAATTTATGCTCCATGCTGTCTACACGTTTTTAGTCGAAATTACATTAATATTACATTTTGTGACCTTTACATTCGTACCCAATTCATTTCGTGCTTGAAAAAAGCAAATATTAATGTAGCAGTTTTTCGAGTTTCGTGTTATCAAATTTCAGTAAACTTTTATTAAATCATATTATTTAGTTTTAAGCTCGAATAAATGCATAAATGCATATTTGAAGTAAACTATATTAGTAAATGAATCGAATCCAAAAAAATTGAATCAAAATAAAAAATACTGAAACGCATTGAATCAACATTCCGGTGAATCGTTGCAGCTCTGATGAAAGCATCAACTATAAATGAAAATAGGCATCAATTTAGTTTATAAAACTAGTTCATAAAATAGGTCATAGAACTGTTTTCAACAATGCAGAGTAATTTATTCATAAAATACAGTCAATTAGTGAATAAAAAGCAATATCTAGTCATTAGATAACCGCTCCCTTGGATATTTGTTAACAAATAAGCAAAATCTAATACATTAGGAAATCCCATTTTCAGAATGGGAGAAATCCCATTTAAAGAATGGGAGAATTCTCCCATGGGAGAAATCCCATATACAGAAATGGGAGAATTCTCCCATGGGAGAAATCCCATTTTCTAAATGGGAGAATTCTCCCATGGGAGAAAATTCCCATTTATAATATGGGAGAATTCTTAAATGGTGTTTAAAAGCTTTAAAAATGACAAACTATTCATTTTTTCTTAGGAATAATGGTATGTACTTATAGATCTATCCAATTGTGTGTCTAAATGTTTGTTTAGATGAATTTGAAAAAATGGGAATTTTCTCCCATATTTGTAAATGGGAGAAAATTCCCATTTTTCTCCCATCAAAATCCCATGGGAGAGCATTTCTCCCATGGGAATTTGCCGATTCCCATGGGAATTTTGACTTTTGACTTGAAATTAAACATATTTCTAGTAAAGATATCTGGATGAAAGTTTACTGGTGTTATGCCCATGTGTAGATCTACATTTATTGAAAATTTGAAATTAATCGGATGAAAAATAAAAAAAGTAAGTTTGCAAGATTTCCGGATTCGCAAACGTATTCCGGACTGTGTTAAGATAAACTGTCCTTTACAACTCTGCATAATTGTGCAAAAAATCTTAGTGCATAAAAGCTGAGCAATTACTTCAACACAAGAAAAAGATAAATATACTGGATAATGTCATCCTGACTTATATCTAATATTTATCTATGAAAGTCAACAGTTTGAATAGTTTTAAAACAATTAAAAGCCTTACAAAAATAAACAGTGTAAAAAGATAATTTCTTACTTAGATCTGTTGTTTCCAGGTCAAATGTCACAAACATTTTATTGGTTTAAATACACCACGAGAAACTGGATCTGGTAATTGCTCTATATCTACGTCAGCTTCATGACCAGCACCTATGAAAACAACAATGAGTTTAAAAATCATTTGCATAAAACCAGTAGAGCTTTTATAGCAAAAACAGAACAGTATGCATAAAACATTCATGCACTTTCTTGACACTTAGTTGGCTGATGTTTTTATAGAAAATGAAGTACCCTGTCAGATGTTTCTATTTACTTGGTATCAAAATTTCGAATCCTTAGAATAAGTATGTAAGTATAAAAAGGTGTGACAACAAAGCGAACCCGGGTCAATAGCGCAATTAGTAGCGCGCCTGGTTTTGGATACTCGTGCCTGAGGGGGTGCGGGTTCAAATTCCACCCAGGGAGGTAATACTTTGCCATGAAAATTTTACAATTATGTCGATTTTCCTCTATTGATTAGATAATATGGAGAAGTTTCCGGCCGTGTGGAAGGGTAGGTGAGTACTGGTTATAGACAATGGTTCAGAAAAGCTTGGTTAGGTGCACTGGATGCTGTAAAATGACCAAAATTGTGTTGACACAGCGTTAATTCCAATAAATAAATAAATAATACAATAAAGTGAAGTTGTTCTATCCAGTTGGGTGCACACATTAAATGAAAAGTGAATCTAACCTGATTGGTAAGAGACTCCTTCCTGTGCTTCTAATGCACCTTAATTGGCCGCACGTTCTTGTTTTAA
The DNA here is from genome assembly GCA_025267735.1 of Mactra quadrangularis. Classification (NCBI taxonomy): domain Eukaryota; kingdom Metazoa; phylum Mollusca; class Bivalvia; order Venerida; family Mactridae; genus Mactra; species Mactra quadrangularis. The sequence continues at coordinate 13,285,866 of CM046311.1, forward strand.
TACAAGTCTACGACGTTTAGTCGAAGGAAGTCTTTGACTCTGTTGTTTACTGATCCTACCTTTGTGACATACACCAGCATAGTGTTCCGTGAACACTCCAGTGGATAATCCCATTCTTTATAAGCCTGAAAGTATATGAATAAGTAAGTAAGTAAGAAAGTATGGTTTTTATTAAAGTGACATGTGTAAGATACATTACAAAATAATGAGGTACTATGTAATATAAGTACAAAATAATCTTCAGATTCAGCTGCGAACCAACTACAAAGCACATACTTTTGTCAATTACTGACAACTGCCCTACATAAATAAGAATCATTGGTAGGAGAGAGTATGGCCATAGAAAAATTTTCCCTATCAAGCTTAAAGAAAGTATGCCCCGTCCGGGAATCGAACCCATGACCCACAATCAGTATACTTGTGTGCTACCAACTAAGCTTGCCGGATGGCTTAGTTTGTTTAATACATGGACCCAATGTCACTGAACAGTAATAAAAATAATTTGACATAAAATTTGATAGACAATATGCATTTTATACACAAGAGATATTACTTACCGATGCATAACTTCGTATTGACGTCAAAACACGGTATTCCTTTTCTTTTCACATGGTGGACTTTTCCGTGAGGCACACGATTTACTGATCCGCATTCTATGTTCTGGCATACAACGTACAAATAACCAGACAGTCACTTTTGAAGTTCACCCATGACATTGTAGGCAGTCAGTGGCACTGGACCAAGCTTACAAGTGCTACAGTATCTTAGTTTTTCTCTCTCCACCCACTTTTTGTCGCCGTTCGTGGCAACTTGTAATGTGTTGACGAACAGTCAGCTCATGTGCAGTGTTGACCACCACACAGAGAGGTATCACTATAGTTGTGATCAACTAATACACACGATTTACGGTCTTTTCTGTCTCTAAACGCTTTTGCTTTAACAAAACGACCTTTCGTATTTCGCCGCCGCATAATGAAAACATTGGATTTGTCAACTTCCGGTGAAAGTCTCGTACGAAAAAAATCATAAAAAGCTAATTTTTTACAAATATAGCGACTATAACGTCTTTATTAAAATATCATAGAATAATTTACAATTATATTTGGAAAATAAACCGTTTAAGAGAATAAAAGAACAATCACGAACTTTATCGATTTTTAACGACATGTTGCACGATCGTATACGTAAAATGTCGACATCGGCCGACATCGTCCGAAGTTTGACAGCCGTATTATGGGTATTCTGCCTTAATAAGTAAAAACCATCCACCATATATACATAGTGTATATACAATAACAAAAAACAAAATATAATTTATCACACATGATGCAATATAGTGTGCAAGTGTACATGTTTTATTATACCTAAATCATTCTAAGTTCATGGTCCTACTTAATTTTACATTTTATCACTAATTTTACATTTTTTTATTTCATATTAAAAGTTGGTGTCCTGAAAAGTATTACATGGTGCAACTGTTAACCGGACATGTCCTGAACAGTGTAACATAACGCCACTGTTAACCAGACATTTCCCTAAAGGTGTCGAAACATCACCTTTAAAGGGCCCTTAATACATCCCCAAAGGTGTCGAAACATCACCTTTAAAGGGACAATTTATTTAGGTTGTCATTGCAGTTTTGTGAAACAAGGTAGAAAATGACAGAGAGCGAGGCAATCCTCATTCCCACGTCATAATGCACTCACTCAATCACTTAGTATGTTTACCGTAATTGTAAGGTAAGACATTTACTAACCATGTCAATTTTAGAATAGATCGTAAAAATTAGAGAAATAGTGAGTTTTCAATCGTTTTTTGAAAACATCCAGTCTAGATGATAATTTGATATCATCTGGTAGCTTATTCCATAGCATGGGGCCAACAGTACTAAAGCTTCTGTCACTGATTGTTTTTTTCTTATTTGTTGGAACCAAAAAATTCAGGTCTTTGGATTTTGCAGATCTAAGACCAGGTCTGCTTTGTAAAGGCTTTCTCAGAATTTCAGTCAGATATGCAGGTGCAGTTTCAGTAAAACAGTTGTACATGAAAGTACATATTTTAAAGTTGATTCTTGCGTTGACTGGTAACCAGTGCAGTGAATACAAAGCATCTTTTGAACTGTCCAATTTTTTTAGCCTTAATACCAGTTTTTCCCACATAATTTGAATTCGCTGAAATTTGCTAAGATCATATTTTGAAATTCTTAAATGTAATCTTAAACACCACGCCAATAATTTTCTCCCATCTTAACCCTTTTAAATTATTTTTTATTTCCATTGAGAGCATTTTCAGTCCTTTCTAAGATTCATGTAGCTCTCCTCTTTTAACAACAACTTCACTGAGCTCTTGTTCTAGTTTTCCTATTTCAATTCATTAATTTCACCAGCTAACTGGAGAGCAACTTTTTCCATAGTTTTTCTCTCAAAATCACCTGAATCAGTTGTATGAAAAAATCTATACCGCTGATTTTTGTACTTACACACTTTGCACTTTGAACAGCAAATGTGTACTTAGTATTTACAAATGTGTCGAAGTTCTCTTTACCACTAATCCGTGTTTTACTTTTGTTAAGGCATTGATAATGCTTAAACAGCCTATTCAAATCTTTCAATATAGTTTCATGACTTGGTGTTAATTTTTGGTTTGAAGAAGGTAAGGTAAGTAGATGTTTGCATGTTTCTTGCAAACCTTTCATTTTGATCATATGAACAACATTTCCATTTGTAATTCCCTCCATGATTGTGTAAATCTGAAGCTAAAATTCATTAAAAAATAAATGTTACTTACATATCTCAAGCACACAAATAAAACCAATGTCAGTCTCCAGTCTGGTCACCTAAGAAAAAAGAGAATATAGGATAGAAAACATTGAAAATAGACAATAGGCATTGTAGATGAAAATCATAAAATGAAAACAATATGAAATCATGAGAGAGAAAGGAAATCAGCAAAGCAGGTTCTTATAATGATCCATATCAAATTAATATTTTCATTGTTTTGACAAACACACTGATGATAGAGCCTCTATCATAAACACTTGATAATTCCATGAATATTTATTGAGTAAATTCAATTATAAATAGAGCTCTTATAAATAGGACCTCTTTTATAAAGTGTCTGTGATAGTTAGTACTCTCGTTAAAATTTACATATTAGACTAAAAACAGTGAGTTAAAAATGATGAATGAGGAGAAATGAATCAATACCAGTTTGAGAAGGAAAAATATCAGTATGAAAGGCATAAACCTAAGAGCTTGACAAGTATACTCTTAAGTGTAAAATAAAATGTGGGGGCCATAATACCTGTGCTTTTTCTAGATTGTGAGTTAAAGTAGAGAAGTTTCACACCAGGTAACCCGCTAAATAGGGCGCGCGAGGCTAATTCGGGCGATATCCAATACGATACATTTTTTAATCACTATCAGTGTAAGATGTTCGTTTATTATTCTTTACATATTTACTTTTATGTTATAATAGTGACACCGATCTGTCGGGCTGGGCTTGGCGATTCAGCACATCACTTTATATTTTCCAAAAATGAAAAAAGAAAACGCGAGTTAAAGACAGAGGAACCATCCAAAACCCGTTTTTTTTAGATTAAGGTCATTTTTTAGTCAGACATTAAGTGCAGCAGAAACTTTAATGATCGACCACTTAAAGGATAATAATGCAGCCAAGCTGAATGGTCTAGAAGAATTTGATACTTTAAGTGGTACTATTTTATCATTAAGATAACTAGTTAACCTCTTAAGCTCAAATTAACTATTTACGGTACAATGATTTTCCCCTAAATTTGGCATTACATGTTTTAAATTGGGATAAAATACCTCATACGCTTAATATAAATGGCAGATTTAGCAATGTTTTTATGTTTATTTTTTCATTTTATTTGGTAATAAAATAGAAAATAAATGTTGCTGTGGCATATTATGTTTAGCTGAAATATACTTACAACTACTGTTTTCAAAAGTTTTATATTAAGATTTCGTTGTTATTATTTTTAGACCAAGGTTTGCTAGCTAATCTAACAGCGGTATTATTCACAGTCAGCGATTGGACGGCTCATTTCAAATTGCGTGACGTTGACGATGTACACAAGTTATGTATCGTAACAATTTCGTTATAAATATTATGATGAGAAAAGGTCACCTCGTTTGGAAAAGGCCAGATATAAAGTAGCGATTAGGCGAGCGGAAAATTTTAGATCGGGTTTTAATCAGATTGACTCTATGATGGCGCAATTTTCTAACTTGTTAGTGTCCGTCATTTTTGCGAAATTGATTACTGACGTTCGGCGTTTCTAGCGATATCAACAAACATAACAGAAATGACGTCAATACTTGTCGTCAAAGAAACCTGATGAAGACAATTATAGCCGAAACCTTGGGCAAATAAACTTAAATGAACTCATTTGTAGTTAGACTACTATTTTTCTATATTTACTGTCAATAATGTAAGGAATTTAAGTAAATGACGTCATGGAAGAAAAATGCGACGTTTAGCGTTATTTTACCTATCTTCAACAAACAACTCCACAAACAACTCCTTCTTGTATGGTATATGGTGAATTGGGTACTCTCCCTCTTTCAACTCCAAGTCTAGCTTTAAATTACTAGTGTAAGGTGTTGTATGATAAAGAAAAGAAAATCTCTGTACTTCAGTATGAAATGTCTAAAATATTGTATACCGAATCAGTTGAACTTCCCGTGGTTAAAATTTATTCATAATTGTTTGAATTACCTTGCTTGTCTAATTATTGGCTAAATCAGACAATTACTTCACTGCCAGTTTATAAGAAAGTTGTAAATCAAAGAATAAAGTATCAATTTATTCAATAATAGCCTTCAACTGTACATGAATCAAATAAATGTCTTAATTATAGGATGTTTAAAACAACTTTTGACTTTGAGCAGTATTTCATTAAGTTGCCATTTTGTCTCATGATTGCTTTTTTGTAAATTAAGATGTATGAACCATTAAATGCCAATAGAAAAGGGTAGATTTCATAACATAGATGGAAGCCTAAGAGTTAGTAATTTATGTAACACTAATCAACTAGGTGATGAATTTCACTATTTGTTTAATTTTACCTACTTTAACACTATAAGGAATACTTACATTGACAGAAATTTTTTAATACATCCAAATATTGTAAAATTAAAAAATCTGATGAATACCGACAACAAGGACTCTTTGTTAAAACTTGCAATATTCAGTACAAAAATTATATTTGTTACTAATAAGTCATAGTCTCATCCTCCTCTATTATTACATTCCATCACTTTTTTTCCACTCCGTCTATTACAGATCTCATAGTTTAGATATAGCTTTCATATTTTGTTATATCTTTTCATATTTTGTTCATGTTACGCTACATGTGAAATGTTGTAGATATTGTAATGATGTTACATTCATATTTATTTTTGCTGATTTTGTCACATGCCCTGTTGGGCCTTGATTTACCAATAAACCTTTGAAACTTTCCATACAGAGTTGTCGATCCTTACAGTGATCTCAATATGTGTTAACGTTATGAAAGTAGTCCCAAACACGTTTAAAACGATCATGTGACAATTTTTGGAACGATGTTCTGAACATCGTTCCAGAGTTAACAAACCGTAATTTCAGCTCCAAGCATTGGATCTAAGATAAAACCCCGATCCACTCCGCATATCATTACTGCAAAAGTTGATTCGGATGTTTTCGGCTAGTATATTATCCTGATAATCGCTTGCTACTTATTTCCATAGATTTGATTTTTAATCCGGCAATAGAGCAACATGATACGGTTTACTGCAGGTATCACTAAAACACGCAATAGAGAATTAGGGGCAAAATGGACGAAAGCAGTCAGTAGCGAAATGAAGTTTTAATTGTTAAATAACGTTTTTGGTCGTTAATATATTATCAGCAATAAAACAACAGAATATGACTTAAATACGCAATGGAGAATTCTGCGCAAATGGACGAAATGGAACAGACATTGGCGAATCGGAGATTTAACTGTATAAATCCAGTGTTCAATCTAAATCGCACCATTGCGCAAATGCACCCTTATGTACGCAAATGACATAATGTCAAACGTCTATTGGGCCCGTCGGGCGCACGAAAATATGGCTATTTGCCTATATCAGACCAGGGACTTTATGTTCGTGTCTCTAATCGATCAGGCTTTTGACGACTTTTCGTTTATTCTGTGCCCGTCCGTCTCTTCAAACCCATTTCGTTAAATAGTTCTAGAAAGAAGAAATAGTTCTAGTCGTGTTAGAGAAAAACATAATTAAATTTCACACTGTTTGAGCGAATGTACAGATATTGAAGACAAAAATGTTCATTTGACATCGAATACTGTACATATGCAATAATTTCAAAATCGATGGTTTTCCAATCGATGGAATGGCAGTAAACGCCCACAGCGATTGACTAGTTTACAAAATAATAGATTCGATAGTAAAGTTCCAAAGATTACGCGATGCAGACTGCAGGTGTCCGATTAATTTAAGAAGATAAGTTCTCTCGCATACAATTCACAGGCTGTCGTCACAAAACAGTCCCCCACCCAAAAAAATCTTTTTTATACACACACACACATATTTATAGTAAAGGTATGCTACTGGTCAACTCAGAAACCAAGAAAAAAATGACCGATCTTATTCAACGGGCTCTTGTGTTTTATTTCTTGGTCGATTTTCAAAAACTTGGTCTTATTTATCAAACAAATGCTTAATTTGTCGATTGCATATAAAAGCTTATTAATGAAAAGCAAATGAAGAAAGTTATCTGACGTTAAACAGGAAAAAACGTTTATTCGTACCCTATCTGATCTACCAAAAACCCGTTTCCTTCCCGAACGTAACACATAAATGTGCAAGTGGAACTTCGATAAAAATGAACTAAAACAGAGAAAATCACTAGCCTCTCTCACAGTGGTCTAAGACAAATCATTTGATCACTATCATAAATTTCCTTGGTTTGCTGTGAGTTTTGTTCCGTAAAGCGGCATGAGTTTGGTTTTAGCCTAGACTTCTTTCTCAAAATGAAACAATTGTTGCAATGACATAAACATAAAGTGTCTAGTTAACATGTGCATACTTTAAGTCAATTAAGATATCAAAATGAAAATAGATGTGCTAATTCATTGATGGTACGTCTTCTTAAATTTGAAGGGACGTCACTATGGACTAATGTTATAGCAGTTCTGCCTCTTTTATATTTATATGAATCGGTTTATTATTCTTTGACTGATTTATTTGTTTGATAAAGTAAGATAAACCTTGCAATTAGCAAATTACTCGAAAAGTCTAGTTCTATCCTTGGACTGCTCTTGTTAAATTCCATTAATTGTTACTTCATACATTTTTTATAGATATACTCAGGTGTGTAAGGGACAAAAATGGTCGAATTGTGCAAATTGTGATAAAAGCACCAAACTTTCAGGAAATCAACTTTAAGGTATGAACTTCAGAAAAAAGCCAGGAAACAACCATGAGAGGCCCTGTGAACAAAAATATGGGGCCCTAAAGAGGGTTACCCGTAACTATTGATATTATTGCATAGTACGGTGTAAAAATCCTTGATTTATATATCAACTAAATGTATTAAATTTCTTTTGCTCAAGATGAGAACAAATATGTCAGTTGATGTTTTTGAATATTTAACATGATAATTATAATCGTTATTGAGGCCCCATAAAGGGATTTTATGGTCAACAAATAGTAAAAGACCACTAACAACCAGTACAGTTTTTATTTTTATTTTTTCACATTTTTAAAGCATTTTGAATGGGTAATTTTGTGTGGCTAGATGTGGTGTCTTTTCATTTAAATAAATTGCAAAACCAAGTATGATCAAAAGAGGCCAAAACAAGGGGAAACCTATGAAAAAATATTGAATATCTAATTTGCTGTACCGATTACATAAAATTCAGAAATAGTATCAGTGACATTTAATCTATTATGTACAGTACAAATAACATAATGATGAAACTTTTTTTATTCTTCATATCATTTTGAGTGATGCACCTCAGAAAACCCCAAGGAGACAACCATGAGATGCCCTACTAACAAAATTGTGGGGCCATGAAAGGGGTCACCCATTACAAGTATAAGCAGTGCATAGTTTAGTGTAAATATTTATCTATCAAATAAATAAAATAAATTTTCTTCACTCATGATGAGTACAATCATGTCAGAAACTTTTTTTTCGAATTTAACATGATACAATGAATTGTAATTGTGGTCCAGGTAAGGGTTTTTAAGAAAACAAAGCACAAAAAAACTATAAATGACAAGTGAAATTACTGTTCTCGTTTTGTTTTAATATATTACATAAAGTATTTTGAATAGGTAATTTTGTGTAGTTAGCTATCATATTCGTTTTTTAGAAATAATTCACAAAACAAAGTATGATCTCATGAGGCAAAACCAAGGGGGAATTTATATAAATTTTGAATATGTGTATATAATTTTCTGTATTGATTATATAGGATTATAGTGTTAATAGGACTGGAGACAAAGATTTATCTAAACATCAGTAACATTCATCAAATAAAGCACATTATAATACAATAATTAAGTTTTTATTTGTTCGTTTCATTTTGCTTCTTCAAAAAATTAATGAAATCTATCAAGCATGTTTTATTAATCTATTGAGAGGCCCCTCTTGGAAAATTTGAATATGAAAAACATGTCCAAAAATAAAACCCAAAGTCCAATCACATTTTAAATCTAATTACTAAGCAAAAGCATCAATTACTTGCAACGATGAACAAAGAGACCCTGCACGGAGAAAATAGAAGTGGTCCCACTTGTGTGACTTGACCTAACGTACTTACAACAGTGAAACATGTATGATACATAACATACATGTATATTGTTCTGCTATGGAATTAATGGAGTTTAACTTTAGTTTTAGGTATATTTGAAATATATATAATGTAATTTATCAACTTGATTTGGGTAAAAATGATAAGGCCTTTAACCATATACTGACCAACCCAGTTACTCCTGAATCGAATTTTGGCTTCTACTTTCAGACAACCAAGTAAGAAATAAATTGGCCTAGTTGCATTGCTGTCCGTCAATTAATCGTATATTGAAATAGCCCTATCGCTGAGGTGAAAATTTGCCACTTTTTGCACTTATCTTTCCTTGTAAAGGGTTAAAGGAAAATCTACTAAAAGGCCCTTTTTTATGTTAATCAGATTCGTTTGATTTTTCATCTTTTGCCCTTTTATTATGAATGCAACCACAGTTTCCAAAAACTAATTTTAGCATCTATCCAACCAAGTCATGCATGTTTTATGATGTTATAATATATGTTGCAAAGGCGATAACAAACAACCATAATTTGATAATATATACCATGTAGTATTACTCAAGTTGGACATACCTTGTGACAAATGCTAATGACTGAGATTTAAGAAACATACAGACTGGATAAACCACCAGTGTTACTAAGTAACTTCCTTTAGATTTGATATCATGGTACTCAGTAGGGAAGAGTAAGCATAAAAATGTTTCCGACGAATCTTGAACACATGTTCACTAATCTTGCAATTCATATTGTTGTTTCACTGGGGTTATTCATTTTATGGATTCTTGACAAGCTTGACGGTCTATGAAAGCTATGTAATGTATAACCCGCTTGATAGACGAGGTGACCAGTCTATGGACGTACTCCACATTATCATACTTTTAATAGAACCATTTATTGTAGACGTATGTTATGTATTAATGTATAAAAGTCAACTGACGATTTAGCTGTGGCAGTGATCATGAAATTTGGCTATGACAGAATTTCCATAACAGTATTACAATAAATAAAATAAAAACATTTTAAAACTCGTCTTCAAATGAAGTTATACTCCTGTTTTTATGCTCGGAGATGTAATCCTAGATGTAATTCTTCTACTAAAGATATTTTTGAGCAATGATAAAACTTGTGAATATTTCTTTTATTTTATAAGGTTTACAAAAATAATTATGTACGGTAAGTTCGCTTAACATGATTTCACAAAATGCTCTTAATCTCTTACACTCGCTTAGAGATAGAAAGGTCTAAGATTGTGACCCATTCAGTGTCAATGTTTATTTCTTTATGCAAGCCATGTGTCTGCTTTTCTTCAATCTACTCAGCTGTAAAATGGCACCTTTCCTGGTTATGTTATTCCCTTTGCCACATTGACTTCCTACCAAATGAAGTGAAAGTTTCGTTTAGTAGATTGATAAATACAGAAAAGTGTACTAGTACCTATGATTAGGGATAATAGCCAGTCAGTGAGCATTTGAAAAGATGGAATATAGACTCCAAAATGCTATAATTTTTACCACGTTTAGTTGAATAGTCAAATCAATTTTACAAATCTTTATGAAGAAATGTCGTGCTTTTGGGGATGGTTATATTTGATACATGTATATAAGAAGGGCCTTTTAAATTGTTCTCTCTATAATATCTAATATGCTAATTGTTTTATTGTAAGATATTTATCAATGATAAAGTCTGTTTAAAATTACATGTAGTTTGTACATCAAACACAGTATACAAATGTACATATTTGTTTCATTATTACTCTGAGCTTCAAGGGTATGTCGGTGTAATGCATAGTCTCTTACAGGACTACATTGTATTTTATTTTGTAAAATGGTGATATTAAACTTGTATTAAAACATGATAACATACTGTTTTAGAACTTGAAATGTATCTAAGGCGTGGGTGCCTATAGGATATTATCAAAACCCTCATTACATAACAGAAATATGATTTTGTTAAATTTAGGACGAAAATAGGTCGAATAGTCTCTCGTAATACAGACCTAAAACGGTAATGAATATAATAATCATCCATGTTCAATTATGATCAAATGGGAAACCGTTTAACCTTACCAAATTGTTATATGAACTGTTGAAATGTAACACACTTGTAATGACAGCATAAGTTTCAATAAAAAAATGGTTAGACCTTTTTACAATTATCTAAGCTTCACGTTATGAAATTACCCCAGTAAGGGCCTCAACTTTTAGAAATAAGTATTATTAAATAAAATCGTCATTTTGAATGTACGTATCTTAAATAGTAAGTTTATTTATCAGATTAAATTGAATAAAGTGTATATTGGCATACTTGGTATTTATTTATTTCGAGTTCAATACATAAACCCCATTCGGGGCCTCACGTGTTTCATACAATGGTACCGCATTCTGATTCTGGTGTATCTACATAAATTAATTATTGAAGGCTTATTTTGAGAAAGTATGATGTATTTGTATGATTTCAAATAAAATGTTTACCATTTATTCAATTATATTATTACATTATGCATAATTTAGGGCCTTATGACAAGTTCAAAGCAGATGCCGGGCCTCAACTGCAAATAAACTGACAAAAAGCTATTTTTGAGTGTACAATATACTTTCTTAGGCATATAAAATCATAATACATATATTTTAATAACCATCTTAAATTTTTATAGAGCTAATAATTTTAAAACTATGTGTCTATTTATGTGCCCCTTTCGGGGCCCCATTTAGGCAAGATACAAGGTCCCTCATGATTGTCTCCTGGGCTAATATTGATCAGTATGACTCAAAGTACCTCCATGCCAAATTTGGTGCTTTTATCACATTTTGCACAATTATTTCACTTACACACCTGAGTAATAATATTGCTGCACAAGTTTGATTTTTTACATAATTATAATCTTTATTTATTACATCAGTTCAGGACATCGTTCCTCCAGCACTACAGTGCTTTGATTTTACAAAATGGCGATAGATATACAGACGAAGAATCTTACACCGCATAAGAACCGTGATATTGATTGCTTTGTTTGTTTAAGCGCAAATGTTACAACATTTAAGTTATGTGGAAGGAAGTTATTAAATGAAAACTCCAAAGATAAGTTGACGCTTTTGTCCAATCAAACATGTACGCATGAAAAACTTATTTAAAAGATGCAGGAGTCGGCAGAAATAGTCACAACCAAATCAATAAGACAAACAATGTGAGATATTTTTAAATTCATCAAATGCTTTAAAGCGGTGTGCTATGTCACCACGTACGCCGAAGTCTATTTATGTGAATGAGAGTACTTAAACATGACCTGTACACCGTTTTAGTAGGAAACAGTTGAAACTGTTTACAACACCCAAGGAAAACACTTGTCAAAGACAATTATAAATGCAACCCTGCACTAATTCCTGCAGATAAAAAATCTTACAGAGACAGATCTATATGTACATCAGAGAGTATTAACAGACATCTACTATTAAATCTGAATTCAACCATGATATTTCAGAAACTATTAATAAAGTCTTCCATGAAATCTTTATACTGTGTAACAGGTGGCATTTTAACAGTCGTATAAAGTCAAGCAGCAACATTTACTTCAATAACAACCATGCTTGCTTCAGTTTTGTATAAACACCCTGACATTTCGGAGTTTGCAGACAACGCAGAAACTGTATTGGTTGACATAGTAAAAGAGATGCAAGAGAGGTACATGTTCATTTTATTTCTTATATTATGCAAGAAAAATAGACGTGTGTATGTGTCCAGTGTAAAAAGCTAAATTTGGGGGTTTCATATATTTTTTTATTAGATGTACTGAACAATGAACATTATAAAATTATCACATTTATAGACATTGGCTATATATGTCCACTGTGATACATAATTTTTTACATGAAAACAAAGGCACAAGTTGTAAATGTCACGGAACGGATCAAATTACCTATTAAAGGGGCAAAAATGTGAAAGAGGCGGATAACTCAGTCAGGAGAGTTGCGGTATAGTGTTCTATGTCACGGGTTGGGACAGTCTAGCTGCATATTTTCTCACCTGTGACATAAATTGCATATTATAGAGATTGTTCAAACTTAAACCATTTTTGCTTAAATAATATAATTTTGAATTGTAACAGAATTCCTTTTCTTTTTAACATACTATGTTGTGTGGCCATACCAGCATCGGGGAAGGTATTAGCAGGAATTATCCCTGTTCTTGCATCCTGTTATAGCATCCCGATGAACTTTTTGAATCTGTACCATCATATGCTATACTTAACTTTTTGAAAGAAATAAATGTTTATAATAAGATATAGAATTTTACATCATTAATATATTTTGAATTATTAGTGTCATTAATAGCTTTCGGCGCGATATGACCTTTCTGTGTTGGTGCGCCGTAAAACCCAAACAAACAAAACATCCCGAGGAAGCATAGATACCATTACCTATCTGCTTTTCATCGCCTAACTACCACCATAGTCACTAAAGGAGGATTGGGTGAGAGAGTAAGCATTCACCGTTTAATTTTGTTTGTTATCAATTGTGTCTATAAAGGGGCATAATGTTCATGACTGTTGGCACATATCAAACTTTTTTGTGAGACTATATTGACATGTAACCAAGAACTTGTTCTTTTGGTGTGATCAAGTAATTATGATTTCAGTTTTTGAAAAAAATTACCACCTACTGATTTTATACATTGAAGGTTTGACAGACATTAAACACGCAAAATTTTTTTTTTTCAAATTCATTTTGAACGAACACTACCGCTTGAATCACTGTCAACATTTGCTCCGTTGTTCTGTTTTCGATATTTCTTGTTGGGGATGTATCATGTTGCACTCTTCAAACTGTTAATTTTTAGTTTAACATGAAACAATTCCTTTTTTATGTTTTTCTGGTTGTTTCATTTTTTATCAAGTCTCAGCAGTGACATTCCAGTCTCTTAAATGTTTATTGCTGAAGTGGACTGTCGTGGTGAAATGTAAGTCTGGTGATTCCTTTTTGATAATTATCTTTTTGATTAATATAGTACGAGGGATGATAGAAAAGTTCGAGGAATTTATCTATTAAGGCTACACGAGATAACATAGGAAAAACCAAAACACACTTTACTACACTTTGATCTTAGCAAAAAGGCCAACACATCATTTGGTACGTTTACCAAAGACTGATATAAAACCAAACATTTTCTTGATACATTGGAAAATGAAGTTTTCATGAAACATTTTACAACACTAGTATACCGTACTTGAAGCACGCTGACGTCATCATTGGGTTTCTTAAACGTCAAAGTCAAGTTTCCTATTTACTTTCTGCACATAATCGCCACCTATTTTCATACACTTTCTATGGCTATGTACCCACCGATGAAATGTTATCTGTAAGTATTCCTCACTGAATGAATAAATAATTCTCTTGTGCAATACAGCACACTGTTAGCCATCAATTCTTTTTAAAACTAAAAGCCTCTCCACTCATGCTGCCTTTCCAACAGTGACTGCCAGTGTCAGTTGACCTGGACTTTCTTCATCAAGTACCCATGTTCTACATTCCCTGAACCTCTGATGCCATTTGTAGACAATTGTTTTTCAACGTATTGGTAATGTATCAGCAGTTTTAATTTGTTTAAGCGTGTCTGCAGGTGACAAATTGAGTCAAACACAACAATTTATGACTGCGCCCGACTCAAAATCATCGGTTGACGTCATTCGTTGTTTCGAAGCCATATGACTTCTCTGCTATGCAAAAACCATTCAAAATATTTTTATGAAACTTCCAGGAAATGGATTTGGAGAGGTTACGCTTGTGAAATTAATGTTGGCGCATAATTCTTACCAAAATTGAGTGCATATGACCATGTAAAATGTTTTCAAAATAGGAGAAAAATAGCGTGCTTCAAGTGACCAAACAGTGGTTGCTATGGATATCATTGATTTTGAAAACGCAAATGAATTGTTTTACACTTATTTGAGTTTTAATGTGGTTTGACGAAAGGGTTAATATTTTAGAAGGGAATTCCGAGAATATATCAATCACCCCTCATAGATGATTTTAAATGATATAACCATAATAAATACATAATTAATGAATTTACAATGCAACATTTTAAACTGGAATCGATTTGTGGTCAGTAGTGTAAATGATGATACATGTGTTCCCTGGTTAAATTATGGCGGTTGAGCGCATCAATACAACTTAAGCTTTTCCTGCGATTGAAACAAAAAATGTATTCAATATTATGGCTGTCACAGTATATTTGCAGGGTTTGTTAAACGTGATGAAAAAGTTCCTTCCGCCGGTCTTAGCTTCGGCTTCCAGGCGGACATCCTGCAATGTCTTATCTTCGTTGGAGATGAATTCTTGTTCGTCACTGGTCAACTGCAAACCACAGTTGCGTATGTGTCTTTTGGTTTTCATGTGACGGCTTAAATTAAATTTAGACTTTAAGTCAATATCGCAGTGTTTGCAGTAGGTTGATGATATATCTTGATGATTATCTTGTTGTTTAGTAGTGTCTTTAGTAGTAGTTTCAGTTTCCTGTACAGTAGGTTCATGTACAGTTGTGGAAGTTTTCTTCCTCGTAGATTGACATTTCTTAAAATGTCTGGAATAGTTTTTCTTACTTATCAGCTTGTTACAATTAGGAAAAGCTGTCTTCTTGTCATCAGAAGAAGTCTATCATCAAATATGTCCAGGTTATATTTTCTTTGGTTGTGTTATGTTGACTTACTGTTATTTGTTATCTGTGTTACATGTAATATACAATTTTTATTCATGGTCACCTACACTGGGTTTTTTTGTTCACGTGCAGTTATTTTTCCAGGCACAGACAAGACTGAATCACGTAGATCTGGTTTAATCATCAGAAAGAAGACTGAGATTGCAGGATAGTGCACTAGATAAGACCATGAAACTTCTAATTGAAAATCTGAAATCACAGCCTTTGGTCAAAATTACAGGTATGAAGTGATCCGGATGTCAGGATGTTGCTATAAATATAGGTTTATATTGCCCCTTATATTAAGTCTTTAATTACATTTCTGACATTGTCTGGATGATCTCTAGAAACATTACACTCCCCTCGCAGCTCAGTGAATACATTACGTTCACCTGCTGCCTTAAAACAAGTCGATTTATGATATTGACCTTTACTATGAACCTTTGAACGACCAATGAAAGTTGACCAAATTCCTATTTAGCTGAAAAACTTAATACGCAATTTCATTGGTTGGACGGGTAAACAATGCCTTATATGGTTTGATCATACTAGTGACGAATGCAACCTCGTATGACGTCATATATAGCGTGGCTACACTGCATTTAAGTTCAATAAGTTGTTCTATGCTTACAGTTAAAAGATCAGGGATGCGCGTTTAAAAATACCAATGGTTTCTTTCTTTGTTAATTTTTCATTATCTAACTAATGCAAAACTGTCCAACATCTTTGCATTTCGACATTATGAAATAACAGGCGTGAGAAATTTTTGCATCTATTTTTAAAAATCACGTGACAGGCTATTTATATGTTTATGTCTCAGTCTAAAAATAGAAATATCAGTTTGCACGTATTATTTTAGCATAGGTAGAAAGTTAACGAGTACGAGTGAATCTTTCGATCCGATGCAATGGAGAGTATAGAAACATATATTAAGAATATAAATTGAGAATATAAATTGAGATAGTTTCTTATTCTGAGTATGTATGCATTTTTTTATTCATTACACTGGGTGTAGTTAGAGTCACATAAAGTGTTGTTGCTAACGCATGTCTTCAAGTATTATATGACATGAAAAATATACACACCATATACACCATGACAAAGGACAATTGAGAAGTCCCCCTTCTTTTGTCTTTCCACATCTCTGTCAAACTCGGCAACAAAATCATCATCTGTACTGTCTTCCACCCTGCCTGGATAAAATGTTCAATCTATAAGCACTGATACCGTGATCTTTCAAGGTCTTAATTTGATCCTTTTGAATGATATTTAAAGGTAAAATTGTCAAACAAACAAACAAACCTTGCCTTCGCCCAGAAATAGTGGGAGCAGTTGATATATCAGAATATTTCCATACCTAACAGGCTAACAAATTAACAGATCACCTTTCTTGTCTTGCAGATGTTCAAAGGCTTGTCGTTGACAGTCCCTTAGCACGATATTTTTGTGATAATTTTTAGCAATAGCATCTAATGTTGACTTTTTAGCGGATGAGTAAATAAGCCAAATTACTCAGAATAGAAGACGTTTCACAAAAAATAGTTCCTGTAAATATAGCTTTTTAAAAATTAGATTTCGTCTATAATAAAATCCTATTTCAAGTCAGACTTTATGACAATATATATAAAAGACGAATAACGTCTTCGATACAAAATCTTAATTATATTACTATTTTACAAGAATCCTTGCTTTCGAATAAAGATGAATTTAATCATTAGTTTTTATGTGAAAAGCACCACTGACATCTAATCATTTGGAAAAAATTGAATTCTCTTTTGTTAATAAAACAGCCAATTAGTAATGATGATATTTCTTTGAAACACTAAATCCCAAAAGTCGGTAAATTAAAAAGTGCAAACAATTTCTTGTTTTACAGTTCTAGCCATTGCAAAATACAGATATTTAAAATATGTTGGTTGATTCTTTTCAAGATTGTCAACAAAGTGTACTAAATATACACTAAACACAATATTAACAAAAGTATTCAGCTTATTAGTCACATGAATATCGTTTTATTAAGAGTAAAACGTTTAAAGTTTATTCAATTAAAAGCATATTGTCAGATGTAGTCACTTGTTAGGTCAGAATCAACCCATGAACACATTATACAATTCATTACTATGTTACGTTAAATGGTAAATTTGATTAATAACACATATATATCGATATGTACAGCACAGAGTAAAAATGTAGATTATAATATATATGAAACATATATTAACAAAACAATGGTAGAAAACACAATCAAATGTTCTTTCAACAATACTAGATCCAAAAAGATACCATACACTGATTAAGTACAAGTAATTATAAAATAAAGAAAACAGAAAAAGATGACAACAATTTATCGTTAAAATTAAAACATGCTGATGAGTAATTGATTAATTGAAATAATAAATTAACAACTTTAACAGCATCATGTGCATTATACTGTTTTTTTTTTTTAATAATTCAACAAGAGATGTTTGTGAATAAGATTTAACTTCAGGATACTTTTTCTTAAAAAGTAGCAAAATATCAATAAAACATACAATTTGTCATAAAAATATCAACTTTATCACACGCATGAATTGCATTCATTAATATTACCGTGTCAAAGGTTTTAACATTATGACCAACTAAAACATGTTTGGAATTAATCAAAAATGCAAAAAAAATGTCGAGAGCCAAAGATACATTTAAACTTTTGACAGGAGAGGAACGATAATACAACTGATCATTTAATACATAATATTAATAATAGCAGATGATTTAGATAAAATGGTTTCTTTAGGGAGAATATAGGTGGAAAATACATTATCTCCCCGGCGAGCAGCTTGTTGAATAATATGAGATGTTCTTTCTGAAACAAATAAAGAAAAAATGTTAATACATTTTCTTGCATTAATATTTCTCAATAAGATGTATAGACATATATGTTGCAAAAATTTGATGATAACATTGAACACATGCATAAGTTGTAATGAACTAATAAAAGCAAGCAACAAGTGCTACAACCACAATAGCTGAATTAAACTTCCATGTTCCAATCTCTGTATATTATCTATTTTTAAGATTTAAGAGTAGTAATAAGATCCAGTTGTAAGATGTAACTTACATGTTTTGTGCCAATGCGGAATATTTGTTATCTGGAATGGAAGCCCTTTGTACCAGTCAATCAATTATCTGGTAAACAACTGCACATTACATACATATTTTTGCATATCATTTCAATTATTCTGGAGTAAGCCTGAACAGACTTTCACAGAAGGTTATCATTTTTATACGCCCGTTTTGAAAAAACGGTCGTATTATGTTATGATGTTGTCCGTCTGGCCGTCTGGCCGTCTGTCCGTCCGTGGACAATTGCTTGTCCGGATGATAACTCAAGAAAGGATATACCTAGGTTCCTAAAATTTTATGTGTGGATAGCCCTTGGGTAAAGGAGGTTCCCTATTGATTTTGAGACCCCAGGGTTAAAGGTCAAGGTCACTGGGACTTAAAATAGGTAAAACTTGTCCGGACAATAACTGAACCACCAATGTACCTAAGTTCACCAAATTTAATGTAAGAGTAGCCCATGTGTCAAAGATGTTCCCTATTGGTTTTAGGGCCCCTGCATGAAAGGTCAAGGTCACAGTGGCATCATATGGGGAAAAAACTTGTCCTGACAATAACTTAACAACCAATCTACCTAGGTTCACCAAATTTTATGTGAGAGAAGCCCATGTGTCAAGGATGTTCCCAATGGGTTTTGGGGCCCCTGGGTCAAAGGTCAAGGTCACTGGGACATCAAATTGAAAAACCTTGTCCGGACCATAACTCAACAACGCCTGTACCTGGGTTCACCAAATTTTATGTAAGAGAAGCCCATGTGTCAAAGATGTGCCCTATAGGTTTATGGGGCCCCAGGTTCAAAGGTCAAGGTCACAGGGGCATTATACGGAAAAACTTTGTCCAGACAATAACTGAAAGACCAATGTACCTAGGTTCACCAAATTTTATGTAAGAGTACCCCATGTGTCAAGAATATGCCCTATTGATTTTGGGGCCCCTGGGTCAAAGTTCAAGGTCACAGTGGCATGATATTGAAAAACATTGTCAGGGTAATAACTCAACAATGACTGTACCTAGGTTAACCAAATTTCATGTGAGAGTAGTCCATGTGTCAAGGATGTACCTTATCAGTTTTGGGAAAACAGGGTTAAGTTTAAATCTTAAACCAGAAGATATCAAATTACCAAGCTGTGACTTCTAATGCTCTATCAATATGTTTATAAAGTCAAAATGGCAAACAATGAAACACTTGTCCAGACAATAACTGAACCACCAATGTACCTAGGTTCTCCAAATTTTATGTGAGGGTAGCCCTTGGGTAAAGGTTATGCCCTATTGGTTTTGGGGCTCCTGGGTCAAAGGTCAAGGTCACAGGGGCATCATATTGAAAATCCTTGTTTGGACAATAACTCATCAACTACTGTACCTAGGTTCTCAAAATTTTATGTGTAGGTAGCCCTTGTGTCAAGGATGTTCCCAATAGGTTTTTGGGCCCCAGACCCAAAGGTCAAGGTCACAGAGGCATCATATGGAAAAACCTTGTCCAGATAATAACTGAACAACCAATGTACCTAGGTTCACTAAATTTTATGTGAAAGTAGCCCATGTGTCAAGGTTATGCCCTATTGGTTTTGGGGCGCCTTGGTCAAAGGTCAAGGTCACAGGGGCATCATATTGAAAAACATTGTCCGAATAATTACTCAACAATGATTGTACCAAAGTTCACCAAATTTCATGTGAGAGTAGCCCATGTGTCAAGGATGTACCTTATTAGTTTTGGGAAAACAGGGTTAAGTTTAAATCTTAAACCAGAAGATATCAAATCACCGAGCTGTGACTTCAAATGTTCTATCAATTTGTTTATAAAGTCAAAACGGCAAACAATGAAACACTTGTCCAGACAATAACTGAACCACCAATGTACCTAGGTTCTCCAAATTTTATATGAGGGTGGCCCTTGGGTAAAGGTTATGCCCTATTGGTTTTGGGGCTCCTGGGTCAAAGGTCAAGGTCACAGGGGCATCATATTGAAAATCCTTGTTTGGACAATAACTCAACAAGGACTGTACCTAGGTTCATAAAATTTTATGTGAATGTAGTCCTTGTGTGAAGGATGTTCCCAATAGGTTTTGGGGCCCCAGACCCAAAGGTCAAGGTCACAGAGGCATCATATGGAAAAACCTCGTCCAGACAATAACTGAACAACCAATGTACCTAGGTTCACTAAATTTTTTGTGAGAGTAGCCCATGTGTCACGGTTATGTCCTATTGGTTTTAGGGCCCCTGGGTCAAAGGTCAAGGTCACAGGGGCATCATATTGAAAAACATTGTCCGTGTAGTAAATCAACAATGACTGCACTTAAGTTCACCAAATTTCATGTGAGAGTAGCCCATGTGTCAAGGATGTTCCCTATTGATTTTGGGGCCCCTGGGTCAAGTTTAAACCATCATCCAGAAGATATCAAATTACCAAGCAGAGACTTCAAATGTTCAATCAATATGTTAATAAAGTCAAAATGGCAAACCATGGAAAGAATGCTATATTTAAGAAGTAAAAAGAATTTAGTTCACCAAATTTTATGTGAGGGTGGCCCATGTGTTAAGGATGTTCCCAATTGGTTTTGGGTCAAAACTGGGTCAAAGATCTAGGTCACAGGGGCATCATATGGACAATCCTTGTCCGGACAATAACTAAACAATGATTGTACCTAGGTTAACCAAATTTTATGTGGATCAGCCCATTTGTCAAGATGTAATGTGTTGATAGCTCTTTGGTATTTGATGTTCTCTTTTGATTTGGAAACCCCAGGGACAAAAGTCAAGGTCACAGGGACTTAATTCATATTGAAACATTTTCCGGACAGTAACTCAATAATAACTGTACCTACATTGTAGGTTTTCCAAATCTTATTTAAGGGTAGCCTTAATGTCTAGCATATGCCCCTTTGGTTTTAGGTCCCTGTGTTAAAGGTTAAAGTCAAAAGAAAAATCATGAGGAAAAACCTTGTCCAACAACCAACTTTACCTAATATCACCAAATTTTATGTATAAATACTCTTTGGGTCAAGGGCGAGAACTTTTGGTTCTGAGGCCCCAGGGTCAAGGTCACTGGAAGTTTGTATGGGAAAACTTTGTGTCGGTGATAAATCAACCATGGCTGTACCTAGGTTCTCAAAATCTTTGCTTTGGATAGCCCTCCTGTTAAGAATGGGACCTATTCTGAGATCCCGGGGTCATTGGTCAAGGTCACAGGGACTTTATATGAGATAGAACACAGCATGGACTGCACACGGGCGTATAATGCCCCGCCCAGCGGAGCTCTTGTTTCTGTAGCACATCGCATTATAAATAATTTAATAATATTTAACCTACCTAAACCAGTTGTATCCAAAGCAAAGAAAACTTAAGTAATGTTAGCAGGGAAATCTGATTTCTCACATATCTGTCATTCTATTGGTGGCGGTAACTCTTCAGTATCTGCTGAGATTAATTCAATATTAATTTTATATGATGGTCCTTCCCTGGTTTCGATAGATTCTTGATTTCTAGATCTGTAATTGAAAAATAACCAGGTACATTTACAGAATCATTTGCTATCATATTCGTACAAAAACACAATATGTTTGTTTGGGTTTTACGGCGCACCAACACAAAAAGGTCATATCGCGCAGAAAGCAATCAATGATACTACATGTATTTATTCAAACGATATTAATGATGTAATATTAGTTACACAGTCAGTTACTGACCGGATACGGTGTGATACCGGGTCAGTAAATTAATATTGGGTGAGAGCGTAGCTCGAGCCCAATATTTATTCACTGACCCGGTATCACACCGTATCCGGTCAGTAACTGACTGTGTAACGAATTTATCTTACCCGAATTAATTTTGGAGTAGAAAAATAAGGTTTCGTCAGCGCTATCATTTATAAATTTTGTTACTGACTGGATATTAGAATCTACTGACCTAATATGGGATAATACATGGTCAGCACGTGACCGCTCTCGGCCAATGAAAAACGAGTATTCTGTACGAGGTAAGATAAAGCTCTATATCTTATTATATACATTTATTTCCTTCAAAAAGTTAAGTATCGCATATGATGGTACAGACTCAAAAAGTTCTTTAAGTGAGTTAACTTTAAAATGTTTGTCACGGATGTATTTAAGATCCTGACAGTCAAGTAGAACGTGTTTTACATTGAAATGCTCGTCACATGGTATACAATTAGGTTCTTCCTCTCCTTTGAGAAGGTATAAATGTGTTAATCGGGTATGACAAATTCTACTTCGCGTAATCACTATTTGATCTCGGCGATTAGAAACAGGGTGGCCGGGTGTTTCTACAGAAAATGGGCAAAACGTGTCCGTTGACTTTATGACCATTTTAATTACATTCATTTAGATATTTTAGCAGGAAAACTTGACATTTTGTTAAATTTGTCTTATTGCTTGTACGTTTGAATAAAAAAACATTGTTATGGCTTCATTTAACTGTTATTTTTCACCCGAACATATTGCTAATTGGCATAATTTTACGTGTCCAAAACACTGTTTACATGGAAACATTCATCGATATCAAACAAGTTCAATACAATATATAGGAAATTGAACACTAACTATAAAATAACAACAAAGACCTGCAAATAGAACGTTTATTTAACATAAATGTAATGAAAAAACGTAAGATATTCATATTTTAATAATGTCCATGAATTTAGAGTTCACTACCGTAACGCCACTGAAATTTGTCGACAATTGATTTTTTGTGCATGCTATAAGCGAAACCATGCTGCTCTGTATGATGTCATTACTACTGAGTTATCATGGCGGGAAGCTTGATTTAAAAGTCTGCATGGTATCAGAGAAAAAAACCTTTAAAGGTAAAATTTTTTACCCGTATACTTTTATGTGTTCACTACCGTACGCTCCATATCGCATTTTCATGTGCATTTTTCGCTAATTTTCTATACAAAACGGGTAAGTTGTCGGCATTCTTACTTGATATAAAGAATCGTGCATGTAAACAATGTCACCGTCATCTAGACTCATAAAATGGATGTTTTTTCACTACCGTAACTGTTCACTACCGTAACGACCATTTTCGTTACGGTAGTGAGAGGTTCGTTACGGTAGTGAAAAAATGACAGAATGGTGCGTTTTTTGCCAAAGTAAGTTATTCAAATCACAACAAAAACAATAATTTCATTGACAAATGTCATTGAAAAGTCATCAAATAGGTCTTCTGGTCTATTAAAATATCATAGCTTTCAAGTATCAATGCCCAAGTATTGTACCGGTTGTTCTACCGATTGGATCATAAGTGGTCGCTCATTATGAATACCATATGCATGTATTTCCTTTAAAACGCCCCCGAAGACGACACGTTCTTCAAAAGGGTGTTTATAATGACTTAGTGGCACGCCGGGATTTGGAATCTTGAGTTCCAAAGGGAGTACGGGTTCGAATCCCACCTGGGGAGGTTATATCCTTCGATGAAAATTTGGCAATGTCAATTTTCCTCCATTAATAACAGAAGTTTGCAGCCTTGTGGAAAGGAAGGTGAGTACTGGTTATATACAAATGTCCAGGAAAGCTAAGTTAGGTGCACTGGACGCCGTAAAGTGACCTAAATTGTGTTGATACGGCGGTTAAGCCCAATAAAAATATAAAGACTACAAAAATCTAAACAGGAAAGTTTTATCTGCAAGTATAACGATGGCCTCACTATAAAAACCCGAAGTTAAGTTTTTCAAAAATATTTTTTTTCAATTTTCCGAAGCTACAAGATTTCCCGCTTTTTTTTCATCTGGTACCTGTCCTAATCACCCAATCAGAAGTGTTGGTACAGTCATGTGGTAAAATACCGTAGCTTCATTGGTTGATATAAACCAAATTATAGATTGCCGAAGTTGCAGGTTCGGATTTTTATATTTATAAATCTACAGAAGATGGCGTCATAAAAAGCTGGAAGAAATTTTGCTCTTAGTTATTCACCTAAACTATATCTTCAGGCAAGTTGTACATACATAAAATCAAACAACTATCATTGTTCTCTGTAAAGCCATGTGCCGATGATCATGTTATTCTTCTGTTCCCCATAAAAATCCGTGGCAAAATAATCACGAAGTTTGTGTATGAAACTGAATATTTGTTTTATTTTTCAAGAGTTTTATGTTATATATTAAGTATTATAAATTTTGAACTGCGTAAAATTTATTAAAATAAATTTTATTGCATGATTCAAGGCATATTAGTAATTTCTGCAGGTCCGGTATTTTATATTTTTAAGGGAAGTTTGAATCACAAGTAGTTTATTGTAGTTACGGCCTTTTATATCTAATCATGTATTGAATGCTACGTCATCTGTACTAAATTTTGAACCACTATGCTAATCAATATACATGTACGCTTACAAATATATCTGGTGACGTTTCACCATGACGTCATGTGCGCACATAAAGTATCTACATATCAAATGGTTAATTCTAACTTACGATTAATACCTAGCTACCTTGAATATATTTGTTTTACATTGTATGAAGAAACAAAAAGGTACTTAAAAAGTTTATAATATGACTAAGGCAAAGCCTCAAAGCGAGCTCGACGAATCCAAACTTATATGCGGAGACGTAACCAACTATTTTGACTGTTTCTATTGGGTTTTTTTTTGGTACTTTTAAAAATGTCACTTTTTATGAACTTGCAGATCCACGCTTGTAAACATGGCCTTATTGTAGCTGCTTCAGTGATATATTTATTCGAGGGCCTATTAATTGAATAAGCTAGGGGAGATAACTGCGTAATTTATTGTATTCAGAAAAATCTGACAACATCTCATTCTTTTATGTCAGAATCATATTTCAATTCTGAAAGAAATGTATTGTACATTATTATTTATCTTTTGAATAGATGAAAAAACGCAATAAAACATTCATTTTTTAAGATAGATATATTTTTTACCTCTTTAAACAATGCCCGGTACCGTTAAGTTACGGAAACGTGCTGGTTTTATCATAAACACCGTTTATGACGTCGCTAAGAGACGTTTATGATAAAACCAGCACGTTTCCGTAACTTAACGGTACCGCGTTGACTCTCTTCCGGATGCGCAGGGCGGGTTCAAAAATCAACTTCCGGTACATTGTCAAAATACGATACTGTATAGAAACATATTCGCGTTACCGTAAAGCTCGCTCTTCGAGCTCGCTATTAATATTAAAGATATGTACACACAATGTTAGTATAATATAATAAACAAAATTCAGTGTTTTGTTGTGTGTGTTTTTAACACAATATAAACACTTGTAGGGTATGGTCATTCGACAGCTCACCTAACCAAGCTCTCCTAAACCTGTATCTATAAGGAGATGATCGTGGGTTCGAATCCCGGTCGCGGCAGGTCATACCCTATACATGAGTTGTCGGCCTCGTGGTAGGGTAAGTCAGTACTGGTGATAGAAAAGTGTCCAGGAAACCTATATTAGGAAGAGCTGGCCGTCGTGTATATGACCTATATATGTGTTGAATGCGACGTTAAAAAAAAACCTTCCACACGCATGAAGGCCGAAAAATTTCTCGAAAACTTAACGTTCTGGTAAAAGAAAATGTTGAAGGAAGGGTGTAGCCTAAACAGAAGGATGAGTCTCGAACATGCGACCCTTTAGGGCTCAAATTTCTTCCAGGCGGGACTACTAAATTTCACAAGTAAACTATGTTGATAAAAATTTTGGTATAAAAAATTAACCATAATTATGTAAGGTTATGTACAATGAACGGGCTTGAATGCATTTAAAGACATTTTAGTTAACCAGTTCAAAAATATATATAGCGCTGAATACACATGGCCATGGTTCTCAGCTCGATATTTTGACATTCGTTAAATTAAGAGCGAAACAATGGGTAAAAAGCCTATCAATTAAAGCATTAACATTGTTACCAGAGCAGTTGTAAGATGAATTGGTGTTGGCTTTAATTAATAGAGAATTGAATGATAACAGTTTAAATATAAATGAAGAATAGCATTAGCACAATCAAATAAAGATTTGTTAAACCTGGCGCTTTTTATTGGTATTACTTAGTCCATCCTGTGCTTTTTCTGATTATATTCTATGAGTCTCAGTACAATAGTAATACGAACATGTATTCAATCAATCAATATCGAGTAAACAATCATCAATTTTGATAAACTTTAGTTCCATTACAGCAGAGTCGTAATTTTACATGTACATGTTTTTATTGAATACATTCTCTTCTTTCAGCTAATAAAAGATACTAAGAAGACTGTTAACCATGGCAACTTCCAGGGAAAAATACTTGTTTCCTTGGCCCTTGAAAGAATACAGAAAGAAACAATAAAAGATGATATTGAGTTAGAAAATGATGAACCTGATTGTAATAACAACGTCTCATTTAATGATTTTGATTTTTTTCATGATGATGATGATGATGATGACTTCTTCGATTATGATGATGATGTCAAAGATCCAGACTGGAAGCTTAAAAGGAAACATTACAGTGATAGTGACTCTGAGGAGAATATTGATTTCATAAATACAATTGATATGGGTGTAACAACAAACCAAACAGAAATCCAGACAATAAACAATGAATACAAACCTGTTGAGAAAAATTCCACCATTTCTGACACAAATTGTGAAAACCAAGAAGTTGAGACTAATCTCATTTTCATGCCTGATATTATTGACCACGAGGAAGTAGTGGCAAGAGCATCGTCTTCTTTTACAGAGAACAAAAGTTTGCGAATGCAGGGAAAGCGCTACGCAGGTTATCAAAAGGATAAACGGGATGGCAAGTATAGGTATTGTTTGAATAGAAATGAGCGTTCTATGCATGAAAGGAGCTGTACTGGTAGATGCGACAAAGGGTGGGGTGGAAGGCAATGTAATCAAGTATCAGATGAAAATCGGCGCATGATATTCAACTCATTCTGGAAAAATATCTCTTGGGATGAAAAGAAAGTGTATGTTACCAGCCTAGTTTCTAAGAAACCTGTAAGTCGTCACACTAAATCTGAAAGCGTCAGTAGACGAAAGTTTTTGAAAACCAAAGGTATGTAGTGTGCAAGTCTCTATTTCTTGCCACTCTAGGTCTTAAAGAAGATACTGTTTATAATTGGGTGGTGAATGCAGAAAATCATGGTATTCCAAATGATTCTACACGAAAACCAAGCACACCTAATGTCAAACCAAGGGCACGAGAGTACGATTCAGATTATTTTAGGAATATACCTAAAATGCCTTCACATTATTGTAGAGCTCATAGTACTAAACTCTATTTAGAAACTAACTTAGCAAGTATGAACGAGCTATATTCGCATTATAAATTAGAATGTAGTCAAAGTAACAATCCTTTGTATGGAATTAGTAAATTCACCAAACTATTTCATGATATGAATTTAGCATTCTATAAACCAAAGAAAGATCAGTGTGATCTTTGCATTGGATTCAAAGCACAAAACATAGACCAAGAGACATATGATGAACATATCAGAAAGAAGATTGAAGCTACTGATAGTAAATCAACAGATAAAGCAAGGGCCAAACTTAACGGCAATGAGCGTGTTTTTACTATGGATCTACAAAGCTTATTGTTGTGTCCAAAATTAGAAGCGAGTTGTTTGTTTTACAAAACTAAACTTTGTTGTCATAATTTTACCTTTTTCGATCTTACATCAAAAGCAGTCACATGCTATTTCTGGAATGAAACCGCTGCTGATCTTAGTGCCAGTACGTTTGCTTCCTGCATTTGTGGCACTACATGTCCACCGTCCACATACTTAACTAACTCAGTATCTTAAACTCAACCAGAACATAACGACAAACACTCATCATAGGTTTATAACTTATTATTAATAGAGATTTAACATATCTACAAAACTACGTCCGCTCTCTCTCGGAGCTAGAAAGCAACTCCCTGAACTAACTCACGCTGCGGGCCACCAGACCGTATCAATGATCACGTGGTGATCAGTCACGCTCTCATTGGTCAAATAACCACTACAGAACTCTCTATTGTTCTGGCAGCGAGCCATTGTGTTACACATTGTTGATTTTTTAGAAGGTTTAGATTTAACAGGTGTTACCAAAGTTATCTTTTATAGTGATGGCTGTACATACCAGAATCGTAACGTTACGCTATCATGTGCACTTTTAAAGTTTGCAATTAACCATTGCATTGAAATAGAGCAGAAATTCCTTGAAAAAGGACACACATATATGGAATGTGACAGTGTTCATGCAGCCATAGGGAGAAAAATTAAACATAAGGATATATTTATTCCTCAGAAATATGTTGAGGTAATGCAAGATTCAAGAAATGAACCAGGCGATCCGTATACCGTAAAATATGTAGACCATACGTTCTTTAAAGATTTCACCAGTCTGCAATATTACTCTTCTATCAGACCTGGGATTGGTATTGGTTCCCCAGTTGTGACCGACATACGTGTACTGAAGTATACCACAGATGGTAATATTTTGTATAAACTTAATCATTCAGATTTACAATATCAAGAGATAAGAAAGCCAAGACGTTCTTCCTTTTCAGGCAATGAAGTTGTTCAACAAGCTTACACTAAGCCTATTCCACTGAAATCAACAAAGTATAATCATCTTCAACAGATGAAATCTGTTATTCCTAAGGACTACCATTCATTTTATGACTCCTTACCTCATGCTGATAGCTAAGCAACGTACTTGTTTAAATCACAATTAACATCGTACATATCATAAAATGGTATTCTCAACTACTCTAGGGTTATTGACTTATACTTGTAAAACTGTATCATTTGACAACTTTGGTTTGTTTTTATGTAGTTCATTATGCTCAGGGTGACCATAATACCATGGAATTTATACTTGGTACTTGCCTTGCCAATGACACCAGTAATTAGTTTCACATGTTTATCAGTTGACTGTTCAATTGTTACTTTATCAATATTTCCACATTTATATATTTGATTTGACAAAGTTTAATATGTTTGATTCATTTTAAGGATAATAAAAGTTCGTAAGTTTTCATTGTGTTCAAATGAGTGTAAAACATTGATTATTATCATAAATCCGACAGTCTGCCTAGCTTAATGAAGTATTACATAAGCCGCGACCGTGGCGTAGTGGTTAGCATGTCTGACTTCGAATCCTGAGAGTGCGGGTTCGAGCCCTCTTGCGGTAGGTCATACCCTATGCACGAGGTGTCGGCATCGTAGTAGGGTAAGTTAGTACTAGTGATAGAAAAAGTATCCAGGAAACCAATAGTAGGAAGAGCTGACCGTCGTATATATAACCTAAATAAGTGTTGAATACGACATTAAAACAATTAAAAACAGAAGTATTACATCAAACTGTTAATACCATAATTCCGACGGTGTGCTTTATGAAGTATGTTGCATTAACATACATGTTACTTAGTAATTATCATAAATTGTTGTCACTTTACGGCAGCCAGTGCTCCTAACCTAGCTTTCTGAATCCTTGTCTATTACTAGTATTCAAATCCCATTCCACAAAACCGACAACTTTTCCTTAAAACTTATGTGGAGGAAAATTATCATTATTATCAACTTTTCATTAACGGGTATAATCAGCTGTGGTAAGTAAGACTTATACCTGCTACTACTCTGGACACTAGATAAGAAATCCTAAGCACATCATACAGTTCCATACCATGTGCTTTGAATTATGCATAGCAAAATTAATTTTGCTAGTAGTGTTTTATTGGATCCCATTTGTAGCACAAGTCATGCCTGTTGTCAGATATTGACTATTATTTGGGTTTTTTTTCAAATTGTCGAAATTCTGAATGCATGACAACCTTTTTTCATTCAAGGCTTACAAAAATTATGTAATTTAATTTAAAAAATCTGGGACATTGCTGAAATAAGAACACTAAAATAGTGTGAATTCTGAGTATAAAATACCGAACTGGAACTTTCATTTTTATAAAATACCTAATTTACAGTTAAAATGCCGAAGTAATACTTTTGTCATTTATAATATGCCGAACTTACATTTACTGCTTAGTGAAAAGATGTAGCCTTTTAATGATAACTATAAAAGAAATCAATGACAATTCGAAACAGTTGTATGTATATTACATTTTTATACAAGTTATAGTTTTAGAGAAAAAAAGTTTTTCCCTTCTACTGAAAAGTTGCCATTTTACAGCTTCGGGTTTTTATAGTGAGACCATCGATAAATTGTGAATTAATTGGAATAAATACGATACGGTTATTGTACTGTCGGTAACGTCTTTAATAACAGTCGCATAAACTTTTAGTGACCGTCATCTATGACATTACCGACATGACAGTTTTAAAGTAAGCTTTAACAGACCGAAGCCGTAATAATCGATATAATAGGCAACGTCGTCTGGGTAAATTCAAAGAAGTGACTGATGTTATAAAACCTTGATTGAAATATCAAAAGACATGCCGATGTAACAGTGGATGAGAAACTGCGCACCAGAAGTTTAACTAAATCAGAGATTTTATATCCCTGCTGCAATTGAAGTGATACATTTCTAAATTTACGTTAGTATTTCAATAAGCGTATTTTTATTGATTCTACTTAAATTTAGCAAACAATAACACGTTCATGTATATTTATTTTATTTATTTATTTATTAGAGTTAAAGCCGTGTCAACACAATTTTAGGTCATTTTACGGCGTCCAGCGCACTTAACCTAGCTTTCCTGGACCATTGTCTATAACCAGTACTAACCTTCCCTTCCACAAGACCGGAAACTTCTCCATATTATCTAATCAATGGAGGAAAATCGACATTATTGTCAAACTTTCATGGAAGGGTATAACCTCCCCGGGTGGGATTCGAACCCGCACCCCCTCGGGCGCGAGTATCGAAATCCCGGCGCGCTACCAACTGCGCTATCGACCCGGGTTCCGTTCATGTATATAAGTTTTGTTTGTGAACCAATATTTAAGTAGACTATATGGCTGTCAAATTATAATAGGATATAATAAACTTTCGTTTTATCAAATGACCCCTTTGTTGTGTCATCGATATATGCACGTCTGATTAATTCGTAGTGGGTCTGAATAATACACACAATTAGCGTATCAATCAACTACTACAACAACCTATAGTTGTTGTTGTAAATCGATGGTCAATCAAATAAATTTAAGCGGAAATTTTTCAAATTTAAGCGGTTGTTGCGGTCAAGTTTTATGTTCGACGGGACCGAAATTTGAAGCAATTGGTCGTTGTGGATAGGTGGCCGCTAGGGACAGTGTCAGTTTAGAGTAAATTTGATCTGGAGGAATTTAAATTGGTCTATGTCGGCAGGTGGTCGCCATGATCAGGTGGTCGTGAGCACAGGTTCCACTGTATATGTTTTAAATTTGGCAACACTCAGAAAATTTGACTATTAGAATGGTGAACATCCGAAATGCAAAATCATGGACCATGTAGTCATGTTAACTAAATTCTAGCGCAATTATATTGATTAGTCATCTTTGCATTTTATAGACTATGAGCTGTACAACCTTCTGGCCGCTGTATCCCAGATCAGCCAATAAAGAACTGGGCTGTCTGGTCGGATCCTACTCTGTTAGGCTATTTGGAATATCGTGCCCGAGGGGGTGCGGGTTCGAATCCCACCCGGGGAGGTTATACCCTTCCATGAAAATTTGACAATAATGTCGATTTTCATCCATTGATTACATAATATGGAGAAGTTTCCGGCCTTGTGGAAGAGTAGGCGAGTACTTGTTATAGACAATGGTCCAAGAAAGCTAGGTTAGGCGCGCTGGACGCCGTAAAATGACCTAAATTGTGTTGACACGGCGTTAACTCCAATAAATAAATCTTTGTATGCATGTATGATTTAAGGAAACAATGTAGGTTCTGGTCACCAGTTTTCGCTTAACATAACTCAATTTTTTACAGGACCAGTTTGACGAATCATTATATGTCAAGTTCTGCGTTGTCACTTATGACGGGAAACCTTACCGAGACATTATACAGGATGTCGACTATAACAAAGTTGAAGTAAATGCCATGCACAACAAAGGGGCTAACCGGTTCTTCTCATATAGACTATACAAGATGTCCTTTTATACTCGCATGACAAATTCGTCACACTGATACCGCCTCCTGCCAATATTGGGTCGTGTCATCACCAGATTCAGCCACAGCTTTGGGAGCCCAAGAACAACTTGATTAACTTTAAATCTTTATTTTATGTCCAATTACAAGATTGTGCATAGCCAATTGTTTTGTTGCGTTGAATGCAATACAGGCGTGAAATAAATGTTTTGAACCACAGGAGCTCGACATTTTATATCATACTACGAAAATTCCCCTCTTACATATAATAAAAACACCAGGAATGCAACGCGTCCAATCTCCAACTTCTCACCTACTAGTCAAATTTACCCTCAAAAAGCAACGAATCAACGATTGATCACAAAATCATTTAGCCATTCGATTAACAACTCATTAATGCAGCTGTAACAATCGACGATTCTAAAATCGACTTCACTATTAAGCAGACTTTCGTGACTAAACACTTTTCTCGATAATTTTTGCTTGTCTGGGTCGCCATTCGCTGACGTCACAGATTTCATCACCGAGCTGACTAACACTTACTCTGCAATTTGTTGACATACAAGAACTCACAGAGTAACTTCCCTTTGTGGTTTTTCCCCAATAACGTTAATCAAATATCTTTTTTGTACAAAATACCATCCCCAAAAGCTTTTGCTAATAATTTTTAGAATATTAACTTAAAGAGAATGAATAATATAAACATATTTAAGGAAGTGTAATGAATATTAAATATTCAACCCGGTGACGAAATCTGTCAAAAGAGAAGAAGCACCTAAATGCATACCATGTGACGAGCATTTCAATGTAAAACACGTTCTCCTTGACTGTCAGGATCTTAAATACATTCGTGACAAACATTTTAAAGTAAACTCCCTTAAAGAACTTTTTGAATCTGTACCATCATATGCTATACTTAACTTTTTGAAAGAAATAAATGTTTATAATAAGATATAGAGTTTTACATCATTAATGTTTGAATTATTAGTATCATTAATAGCTTTCGGCGCGATGTGACCTTTCTGTGTTGGTGCGCCGTAAAACCCAAACAAACAAACAAGACGAAATCTGTGACGT
The DNA here is from genome assembly GCA_025267735.1 of Mactra quadrangularis. NCBI lineage: Eukaryota > Metazoa > Mollusca > Bivalvia > Venerida > Mactridae > Mactra > Mactra quadrangularis. The sequence goes on from CM046311.1 coordinate 13,319,576, forward strand.
CAGCGAATGGCGACCCAGACAAGCGAAAATTTAAGAGAAAAACGTGTATAATGGCAAATGTCTGCTTCATAGTGAGGTCGATTTTGGAATCGTCGATTGTTACAGGTACATACAAGAGTTGTTAATCAAATGGCTAAATGATTTTGTGATCAATCGATGTTTCGTTGCTATTTTTAGGGTGAATTTGACTAGTAGATGAGAAGTTGGAGATTGGACGCGTTGCATTCCTGGTGTTTTTATTATATGTAAGAGGGGAATTTTCGTAATATGATATAAAATGTCAAGCTCCTGTGTTTGAACAAATATCTGTGTTTGACATTTTTCCCTACCGTAACACTTTGTTCCCTACCGTAACGTTCACTTCACTACCGTAACGATGATAAAAATTCCAATTTCAGGAAAATATGATATTCAAATATAAATAAAGAAAAGTACAGTGTACTATGTAGGACGTTTATTCATCGTAAAATTAACTTTAAACGTCGAAATTATGGTTTTCTTCTGCGTTGGCGTTGGCCATGATGTTCTTTTCACGCGATACGTGACGTCATCAGTCGTATAAAAGCCGAGGTAAACATGGCGCCAGTGTGATATACTGTCGGGAATCTATTCAGTGCAGTGCTTATATCACTAAAAGTGTTGTTTTTTTAAGTGTGTACCATGAATAAGGTAAAAATATATTTCTTTCGGTTACAATGGTACGTACCTTTGATGGTACGCATTGGATATAGTGTAATTATTAAGTCCCTATGGTACGAACATGCGCGATGGTGCGCAATGAATTTAGTGTATTACTGTTAAGTCCCGATGGTACGTACCTTTGATGGTACGCATTGAATATAGTGTATAATAATTAAGTCCCTATGGTACGTTCGTCCCGATGGTTCGTACCTAATGCCCCAGTCCCATAAAATCGTGGCTTGTTGCGGACCCGTACGTGCAGACAGCCGTAGGCCGTGGAAAGCCTTGCGTGCAAAGGTGACGGGTACGCACATGGCACAAAACAACACACTCGTATGGAGCCGTAGCTGGAAGATTGCAAGTTTAATTCATACTCGGCCACTCTTGTGATCACGATTTGACTCTGAAACTGATACATGCATCATGGGTTCATCTCACAGACCCTGGTAAAAACGTAACAGTACGTACGGGTACGCAAGAGTTCGTACGGATCCTTGCTGAGCTTGATCGCACGGCGCCCGTACGGTGCCCTCACGGCTATTTTTATGTTTATGAGACTGTAGCTTTAGATGGTACGCATTAAAAATAGTGCATATTTATTAAGTCCCGATGGTACGTACCTTTGATGGTACGCATTGAATATAGTGTACAAATATTAAGGCCCGATGGTACGTACTTCTGATGGTATGCATTGAATATAGTGTATTACTGTTAAGTCCCGACGGTACGTACCTTAGATGGTACGCATTGAATATAGTGTATAATTATTAAGTTCCGATGGTACGTACATGCGCGTGTTACGCATTGAATATAGTGTATAATTATTAAGTCCCGTCGGTACGCATTACGTATAGTGCCACCCCCGCTTTAATCATTCTTATTTTCAGTATTTTTATAACGTCAACTGTTATGTGTCAATGTGTTTGTGGTATAGATTAGATAGCGCCCATTGATGTGGTGTTAGTGTTGTGTTTGTATAGTGATAATTCAGTGTATAGTGTTAGTGATGTGTTTGTGTAGTGGGTATTCTGCTTAAAGCATTCTAAGTGTTGTGACTTTCGTTTTTAGTGCGCGTTTGGTGCTGATAGTTTAGGACCCATAAGTACTTATTGATCCATTTGTAATAATGTATTGACATAATTTAATGTAATATCTTCCTTGTAAATAATTATTGTATTTTGTTCTAATGAGTTTCTAGTTTTAAAAGTAAACAGTAAAACGTTTCCCTAGCATTAGTCAAAACTCATTGTTTATTACAAATTCCTATTTATAACAAGAGCTCCGCTGGGCGGGGCATTATACGCCCGTGTGCAGTCCATGCTGTGTTCTATCTCATATAAAGTCCCTGTGACCTTGACCAATGACCCCGGGATCTCAGAATAGGTCCCATTCTTAACAGGAGGGCTATCCAAAGCAAAGATTTTGAGAACCTAGGTACAGCCATGGTTGATTTATCACCGACACAAAGTTTTCCCATACAAACTTCCAGTGACCTTGACCCTGGGGCCTCAGAACCAAAAGTTCTCGCCCTTGACCCAAAGAGTATTGATACATAAAATTTGGTGATCTTAGGTAAAGTTGGTTGTTGGACAAGGTTATTCCTCATGATTTTTCTTTTGACTTTAACCTTTAACCCAGGGACCTAAAACCAAAGGGGCATATGCTAGACATTAAGGCTACCCTTAAATAAGATTTGGAAAACCTACAATGTAGGTACAATTATTATTGAGTTACTGTCCGGAAAATGTTTCAATATGAATTAAGTCCCTGTGACCTTGACTTTTGTCCCTAGGGTTTCCAAATCAAAAGAGAACATCAAATACCAAAGAGCTATCAACACATTACATCTTGACAAATGGGCTGATCCACATAAAATTTGGTTAACCTAGGTACAATCCTTGTTTAGTTATTGTCCGGACAAGGATTGTCCATATGATGCCCCTGTGACCTAGATCTTTGACCCAGTTTTGACCCAAAACCAATTGGGAGCATCCTTAACACATGGGCTACCCTCACATAAAATTTGGTGAACTAAATTCATTTTACTTATTAAATATAGCATTATTTCCATGGTTTGCCATTTTGACTTTGTTAACATATTGATTGAACATTTGAAGTCTCTGCTTGGTAATTTGATATCTTCTGGATGATGGTTTAAACTTGACCCAGGGACCCCAAAATCAATAGGGAACATCCTTGACACATGGGCTACTCTCACATGAAATTTGGTGAACTTAAGTGCAGTCATTGTTGATTTACTACACGGACAATGTTTTTCAATATGATGCCCCTGTGACCTTGACCTTTGACCCAGGGGCCCTAAAACCAATAGGACATAACCATGACACATGGGCTACTCTCACAAAAATTTTAGTGAACCTAGGTACATTGGTTGTTCAGTTATTGTCTGGACAAGGTTTTTCCATATGATGCCTCTGTGACCTTGACCTTTGGGTCTGGGGCCCAAAAACCTATTGGGAACATCCTTGATACAAGGGCTACATTCATATAAAATTTTGTGAACCTAGGTACAGTAGTTGATGAGTTATTGTCCAAACAAGGATTTTCAATATGATGCCCCTTGACCTTTGACCCAGGAGCCCCGAAACCAATAGGGCATAACCTTTACCCAAGGGCTACCCTCACATAAAATTTGGAGAACCTAGGTACATTGGTGGTTCAGTTATTGTCTGGACAAGTGTTTCATTGTTTGCCGTTTTGACTTTATAAACATATTGATAGAACATTTCAAGTCACAGCTTGGTAATTTGATATCTTCTGGTTTAAGATTTAAACTTAACCCTGTTTTCCCAAAACTGATAAGGTACATCCTTGACACATGGGCTACTGCCACATGAAATTTGGTGAACTTTGGTACAATTATTGTTGAGTAATTATCCGTACAATGTTTTTCAATATGATGCCCCTGTGACCTTGACCTTTGACCAAGGTGCCCCAAAACCAATAGGGCATAACCTTGACACATGGGCTCTTTTCACACCAAATTTAGTGAACCTAGGTACATTGGTTGTTCAGTTATTGTCTGGACAAGGTTTTTCCATATGATGCCTCTGTGACCTTGACCTTTGGGTCTGGGGCCCCAAAACCTATTGAGAACATCCTTGACACAAGGGCTACCTTCACATAAAATTTTGTGAACCTAGGTACAGTAGTTGATGAGTTATTGTCCAAACAAGGATTTTCAATATGATGCCCCTGTGACCTTGACCTTTGACCCAGGATCCCCAAAACCAATATGGCATAACCTTTACCCAAGGGCTACCCTCACATAAAATTTGAAGAACCTAGGTACATTGGTGGTTCAGTTATTGTCTGGACAAGTGTTTCATTGTTTGCCGTTTTGACTTTATAAACATATTGATAGAACATTTGAAGTCACAGCTTGGTAATTTGATATTTTCTGGTTTAAGATTTAAACTTAACCCCGTTTTCCCAAAACTGATAAGGTACATCCTTGACACATGGGCTACTCTCACATGAAATTTGGTGAACCTAGGTACAGTCATTGTTGAGTTATTACCCGGACAATGTTTTTCAATATGATGCCACTGTGACCTTGAACTTTGACCCAGGGGCCCCAAAATCAATAGGGCATATTTACATAAAATTTAGTGAACCTAGGTACATAGGTGTTTCAGTTATTGTCTGGACAAAGTTTTTCCATATAATGCCCCTGTGACCTTGACCTTTGAACCTGGGGCCCCATAAACCTATAGGGCACATCTTTGACACATGGGCTACTCTTACATAAAATTTGGTGAACCTAGGTACAGGCGTTGTTGAGTTATGGTCCGGACAAGGTTTTTCAATTTGATGTCCCAGTGACCTTGACCTTTGACCCAGGGGCCCCAAAACCGATTGGGGACATCCTTGACACATGGGCTTCTCTCACATAAAATTTGGTGAACCTAGGTAGATTGGTTGTTAAGTTATTGTCAGGACAAGTTTTTTCCCCATATGATGCCACTGTGACCTTGACCTTTCATGCAGGGGCCCCAAAACCAATAGGGAACATCTTTGACACATGGGCTACTCTTACATTAAATTTGGTGAACTTAGGTACATTGGTGGTTCAGTTATTGTCCGGACAAGTTTTACCTATTTTAAGTCCCAGTGACCTTGACCTTTAACCCTGGGGTCTCAAAATCAATAGGGTACCTCCTTTACCCAAGGGCTATCCACACATTAAATTTTAGGAACCTAGGTATATCCTTTCTTGAGTTATCATCCGGACAAGCAATTGTCCACGGACGGACAGACGGACAGACGGACAACATCATAACATAATACGACCGTTTTTTCAAAACGGGCGTATAAAAACCAAAAGCCGAGACCAGGCGGACTCACGTGACGCAAACCTCCCTGTGTAAAAGAACCACTTTACCTACTCTACCCGTTTGTTGGTCAGAGATCAGTTCTAACAGGTAAACAGAAGGGGTTCGTCACACAACCAGCATAAAAGCATAAATGATGGCAATTTTATTTTTAATGGTCAGCAACACAATCTAGAGATAGTGACTTATGGTACTAAAAACAAACATTAGTTCTTAATTCCGAATGTAAAATGGTTGCAAATAAATAGGCAAGTATTGTTTGCTTAAAAGTAGACTTCCCTTACCCATCGTACGGTATCTGCCACTTGCAGTAAAGCTTCCTGTCTAGCTGTATATTCATTTTTATGAAAACAGAATTAATTGTTTAATACATGTATGATCTTTTTTCTCAACTGTCAAAATTTAAATGATTTCACGATGCTTAATTACACACTTCCGTGACTATCACAATATCCTGAGTATAAGATAAAGAGCACAAAGTCACCATGAAATTATCCATGCTTTGACATCTGACAATGAGCAAACTATATTTTGCCAAAAGCTTTTAATAAAGTGTGAATTGCAGACGAAGACATGTTTTGTAAACATGGTAAGAAATGAATAATAAAATTTTTGATGCATAATTGTCATTTTACTATTATACCTGATTTCATACATGCCAATATGTAAAAGTAATACTTGAGTAAAACAGTACAACAATGATGATGACATGCAAATAACTTTTCACTTGTTTGGTTTAAAATGTAACATGTTAGCAGCATGCAAGCTGTCTCAAAGTTTTCTGTTGGTACACAATAACATTAATTGATATTTTCATATTAATTGCTTTACAGTGAAAAAAGTAATCACCAGTGAAAGTATTGAAAAAATCCAAGGTAACTTTACTGAAAAATATTGTTTAATGACTTTTTCTTGCATATATTCATGTTCAATAATTATGACCAGAGGTGTGTTCAACAATGCGAGCGCTCGAGCGAGCGCCCGCCTCGCGAATTGTAGGCTATTGTACGACTGCGAGCGCTTGCTGTAAAATCCAAGATGACGTCAAACAGCACATTATTGAAAAAGCGGATCGGGGGGGGGGGGAAATTATATCTGCTGATACACAGATATACATGAGATCTTTCACATTTTTTACCAAACATAAATCATAGTGATACAATTTACTGTACGAAATAAAGTACGTTTTGTATATTACATGTATAAGGATTGCATGGATATTTTATGTGGAACAAGTAACACACAAGTTTGCGTCCCACTTTTTAGGGATAATTCTTTGATATAAAAATTTAATTTTTCCGGCCACCATCTTTGGTATATATATTTCCAATGATATATTGATACAGTACCAACCAAAAGTTTGGAGACAAAAGAAATTTACTACAATTCTTGAATTTTGATGATTATTTTTTGTAGAATTATTAATTTTATTGTATTTTAGTATGGTTGTGATAAATGAAAACAAATAACATTAATGCATCACATTTATGATATTCAGCATCTGCCACCCTTAAGAATACTTGAAAATTTTTGTCAGACAGAAAACTAGAAATTAACATGGGTAGTCTACCGTTTAGACCGGCATCTTTTAAATCTTTGAGAATACCATATTTCCAAGTTGTATCGTAAGCTTTCTCAAGATCAAAGAAAAATGAAACTACATGTTGTTTTGTGACAAAAGCCTCTCTTATGAATGTTTCGAGACGTACTAAATGATCATTTGTACTTCGCTGTTTTCGAAAACCAGATTGGAAATTAGTTATAATACCGTTTGATTCTAAATACCAGATGAGTCTATAATTCTTTTGTTGCAAGAATGCGATTGCCTGACCAGGCATCCATATTTACAGCTGAAGTCAAAGCAATATATCTTGCTTTATCATACATATCAAATAATAATACCGTTTGATTCTAAATACCAGATGAGTCTATAATTCTTTTGTTGCAAGGATGCGATTGCCTGACCAGGCATCCATATTTACAGCTGAAGTCAAAGGAATATATCTTGCTTTATCATACATATCAAATAGTACTAATAGTAATTTGATCATTTTTTCAGATTCTCTATCTGTATTATTGGCCATAAAAAATCGTAGTTCTGACAATATTCTTATTAAAAGTATCGAATTAAAATTACATGAAATTTTACAATCTAAAACAGTACACCTCTGCTGGATACCAAGCCATATTGGTATACAAGGAAATGAAAAAGTTGATATTTTAGCCAAAGAATCTTTAAACCTTCAACCAGAAGATATCAAATTACCAAAAAGTGACTTCAAATGTTCAATAAACACGTTAATTAAACCAAAATGGCAAACATAGTGGAACAATGCAATTTTTAATAAATTACGTGACATAAAGCCAACCCTTAATTCATCTTCGTCAATTATATTTTCTAATCGCAGAGATCAAATAGTGATTTCGCGATGTAGAATTGGTCATACCAGATTAACACATTCATACCTTCTCAAAAGAGAAGCACCTAAATGTATACCCTGTGACGAACATTTCAATATCAAACACGTTCTCCTTGACTGTCAGGACCTTAAAGACATCCGTGACTAACATTTTAAAGTTAATTCACTCAAAGAACTTTTTGAGTCTGTACCATCATATGCTGTACTTAACTTTTTGAAGGAAATAAATATATATAATAAGATTTAAAGCATTACATCATTAGTTTCGTTTGAATTGATAGTATCATTGATTGCATTCGGCGCGATATGACCTTTTTGTGTTGGTGCGCCGTAAAACACAAACAAACAAAGCCACCCTTAAGCCTGAAAAACTATGTTTATTGTAATAATGTATTTTCTATAATGTATTTTGTTTGCTATTTAGTAGACTCAGTTATAAGGAAAGGGATAAACAAAAAAATAAAACTAAAAAGCTTTTTAAAATAATCAGTTTTCAAATTTTAGACGAAACTATTTAGTAGGCCTGCAAAGTGAAAATGACTCCGCACTTTTGGTGGGTATTGTATATAAAATGTAAAACAACATCATTTAAATAGACATAGTAGTAATAATGTATTAACTAATAAGTAATCACTGATGAGCCGTCTGGTAAACCATGTTTGAGTTAGTAAAGAAAAGAAAATTAATTTGCATGTGAAGTCACATTTGCTTGTTTTTTGTTATACATGTATAAGCTTTATTCTTTATGATATACAAGTATACATTTATTATAAAATATTTTAGATCAAGGGAGGTAACTCATATAAACTGAAATCTATTTATATAACAATTTCTAAGCGAAACACCTCTCGAGCTGAATCGCGAGCACTCGCACGAGCGCCCGCGTGCGGGCGCTCGATGTCGCCCCGAGCGCTCGCATTGTTGAACGCACCTCAGGTGTGATTGAACACTTTCATATCCTGATTTCATATAAGGTATTCTGAATAAACCATTGTTATGCATCTGAAATGGATTATTGAAGTTTGATAACTTTTTAATGGTCATGTGACTCATATTCCTGAAATTGGAGAATCACTTTTTAAACAATATGACACAGCGGAACAACTGAAACTATCAGCTTTCAACCCTTTACTGTGACCAATTATTTCTTACATAAAATGATTGCAAATAGAAGTATTTACATTAAATAAAATATATTTCATATCAGTCATTAATTACTGTAGTATATATATATAATGTAAATAGCATCTTCAATAGGATTCATCAGTGTTAATGTTACTTCAATTTTTCAGGGATGATACTGTGACAGTCGTTAAAGATGTCAATATAGGCTAGTCAGGCTAACTTTTGGGGTTGAAGTCCTCACTGCCGGTAATCACGTGATTTTGTTATGATCAGCTGTACTATTAAATGGCGGCCAGACTCGTCACCTCAGGTAGGTTTTTCACATTTTTTAATTAGAAAACCACGGAATCTTGTTATTTCATTACGTGCAGAGTACCCTTCATTGCAAGCGATTTATGACAATACAAAAATGTTTTTCCTACGTCCATAAATAAAAAAGTTATTGAGCGAATTATTTTGAAATCTTACGTACTTGTTGTGATCGGCTGTACTATATATATCTGTTTTTGCCTTTTTGTACTGAATGAAGCCATTTGCCACAAGAATTTACCCACCAGGAAACTCAAAACATTATTCTATCATACTTGTGTCATCTTTTCTGTCAAAGGTCAGGGTGTAAATGTGAATTTTGACGGAAAACAAAAAATGATAAGCTGTACTATTTGAATTTCAATGATAAGATGTACTATCAGATTCCTGAACCAACCAACAATGATGTTACACGTATCTAACAACGTAAAAAGTCAAATTCTTGGTTATGAATTTCATTATTTGGTATGGATAGATGAAAGTAAATCATAGTTTAAAGTTCGGTTAAATGTCACCATAAAATTACGTCATTTTATGAATATGAACTTATAAAAACGTATTTAACGACTTTACTTACTGAAATACGCTCATAGATAATCATTATCTGATGACTTAAGTTTTAAAGCAGAAGACGTTGTAATATAGTTACAAATTTACTGATTGGAGTTTCAGTGTGGATAAAGCTCGATGAGTTTAAACGAAAATTCGCCAGACTAATGTGATTTCGGGTCAATGTATTTACAGAAATACAATTGTGTTTCCAAAATACACTTTCTGAAGAGGTACATAGACCCTTCAACAAGTTGAATTTGTTTTGTACAATGTTTTTTTTTTTGCAAACAGTATTGTCGGTCACACTTGAATTTACTATCTATATTCACATCGAATAATTACGTACATTACGTCTGTACATGCAATTATTTTAAGAATATATTGGCGTATTAAGGGGGCAATATGTACTTCCGAATTTGGCTGTTTAAAATTCTTTTATTATACCAGTGTCTTCTAAGACGCACTGGGTTAAGCACACTGTTCCGCCTTTTGGCTACAATAGCACTTTATGTCCGTTTGAAAAGATTTGTGTATAACATGTTATTGCAGATGCTGTTTTCCATATACTTTTTTGTTTCTTTTCCAGGAACCTCAAGTTTGACTCTATCGAACGTGTCCGTCGGATGGGAAGGAAAAGATGGAGACTGTTGCGAAATCTAAAACAGCACTTCATAAAAGATCTTCGACCGTCCGTTGAGAAAAATCCTGAGGAAAAGAAGCCAAAATGCTCTCGTTCGATAAAATGTGGAGTAACATGAACACTAATAGATGTATTGTTTTAAGATTATTATTTTTTGCTAAATTTTCTCTCGAGATGACCAATGGAGACGAAAATTATGTAGTCATTATTGATTTAATGTAATGTTTTTGGATGTGTTTGTGCATGTACGAATAAATTGATGAAACATTTTCCAGAAACTTGTATGTCTTGATAGATTGTATGCGTATATATATATATACACTCAACAAAAGTTCTAACCGATCACTTTTCAAAATTTGATCATTTAATAACGGGCCAATGGTACCTTATAGAATTTCGCTGAGGGAATGTTTGTGTCATTTTCTACCGATTTTTAGGAAGAAATACTTTGATACGGTCTGATGCACTCAATCGGCACACAGGGTGTGATTTACACACGGAATGTTCGTATAGAGAGTGGTGATTATTAATTTACACTTTGGGTGAATCCTTGTTAACTTTAAAAATGAAAAAAAAAACATAAAAGATTGCACGAATGTCGATCATGTCGACGAGTTGTAACCTTTGTTCTTGGTATTCGGCGACCGATAGGAATGGACTGATGGATCCTTATTAAATTTTGCAGAGGTGATTTTTTGGGTCATTTTCTACCGATTCATGGGGAAAATGAATTTCATACGGTCCAATGCACTCGATCGGCACACAGGGTGTGGTTTTCACATTTTGACTAGAAATGTTCGTGACAGAGAGTGGTGAGTATTAAATTTCACTTTGCATGAATCCTTGTTAACTTTATAAGTGAAAAAACATTGAACATTGCACAAATGCCGATGCAGGATCGTGGAGTAGCCAATGGAGTGTTGAATACCGGAGCCTCTATCAAACAGGTGAGTGACTGTTCATGGAAACATCTTTAAAAAAATATCGAAAAGTATTGTTAAAATAGAAAAAATGCTATAATTTTATTACTCTTAATGTGTTCATCCCTATTTCAAGTTGCATGACACTTTAATCCGGTCTTTTCGACCATCGCGACTTCGCAAGGGACGGGAATCGTTTCTAACTGACGCCGAAGACCAAGAACAAAGGTTACAACTCGCCGACAGGATCGACATTCGTGCAATGTTTTATGTTTTTTTCATTTAAAAAGTTAACAAGGACTCATGCAAAGTGAAATTTATTTACTCACCATTCTGTACACGAACATTTCGTGACAAAATGAGTAAACCACACCAAGTGTGCCGATCGAGTGCATCGGATCAAATCAAATAATATTTTTCCCACAAATCGGTAGAAAATTACTCAAAACTCACCTCAGCAAAATTTAATAAGGATCCATTGGCCAGTTATGAAATAGTCAAAATTTGAAAAGTGATCGGTTAGAACATTTGTTCAGTGGTTTACTATAATTGCATGTCACTTATCATTTAATGATATTCATTTTGTTAAGTTAGTGACACAATATCATCTCAAAAATGAATAAAACAACATAAATATGTTTCAAAAATAGTGTAATCATGTAAAACTTACCACAGAATCAATGCCATTATACCATAATTTAATTTTAAAAAAGCAACAATATCACAAAAACTTACAAATCATTAAAATCTACAATCATTAATATGGATACTTTTGAGTATCTCAACTTTGTATCCAGATAAACACGAAATATTGAACATTCTGTAATTCTCGTCTTATTTATGTTTTGACTGCAATGTATACATTCAACAGAAAATTGGTAAATGCAACTTCATTACACGTCTTGTTACTCTTATATGAAAATGAGTGTTATATGAAGTCAAATAACAATACGTGTCTTGAAAGCGTAACAAGAAGTAATAAAGTACAATTTAACTGCATTAATTCAATCTTTGTTTGATAAGACCTTGTAGTCAAAACGTTAATACAGGACGAAATATAGAGTATTGTTTTTAATCATTGTAAAAATAAACATGTTGCTTTTTGCATTTCAAATACACATCATCGACAAAACAACTAAGCCTCAATTGGAGGTAAACACAATGCCAATGAACACAAGTGTGGCATTATGCTAAACTGTTGATCTGAAATAACTTGACAAATCGAATGTGAGAAAACTATTTTCGGAGCATTTGCAAAAAATTGCACACGTTTCTGGACATAAGAAATAACCATATCAGGTAACTTGCAAAGTAAATTGTTCAAGTTACAGCATAGTTAGAGCTATTATGTTAATGCGCTTTGAATGATTTCACGATTTGCATTATAATGTATCACCGAAGACGTGAATCAGACTATTTAACCAATCAAATGGAGTAAAAAGAGAATTACAATTTTTACTTAGACTAGCTGATCTGAGCCGGACAAATAATGAAGGTGTAACGGTGGTCACTAACAAATGATGATAACGGACAATCTATAGACGTATTGTGATAAAAGTTCTCAGGTGAGCAATAAGTAAAGACAAGAAGAAACTAGATTACTAGACCATTTTCCACAAGAGTGAGATTTCTTGCCCACGTGTACTGCTTTCTGATGCTCAACCTAATATCCTCTTCTAAAAAACAGTTGTTTACACGTTTCACACATGTATTATTCCCATGTATTTCTTTCTTATCGTCGGTAAGGCTAGCTTTAATCGCAAACTTTTCTCCACAGTTGTCGCACACGTACCGTTATTCATCACCATGCTTATTGCCACTACAACGATAAATAATAGAAAAAAACAACTTTCATATATATTTAATAGAGTATAAAAAATTGTTTTCAAGTGAAAGAAAACTGGTGTTTAAGATGAGAAACATTATGTACTCCTTGAGTTTTTGTCATAAAGTCCACCTCAGGAAACAGTGCCCGGTACAGACCAGTTTCAGAATAATGTCAAATGAAACCGCTATCGTATTAAAAAATAACTAGTTGGCTGAAACGACTCGTGTTAATGCACCCAGTACAAGAACAGACTCTTTATTTAAAACATTTTTATAAGTTGGTCAAAATCAATAGTTTTATTCGTATAGAACGGTTTAAAAGGGCTGAAAGGTCTTCTTCCTCAATTCAGAATTTGCATGTTAGGCGGGGAAACTGCATTCATCAATAATTGTTCTACAATTGAGACATAAACATGTCTTGAAACAATTGCTACAGTTATAATTCATGACTTTTTAAATTATTTAACATTAAAATGTGCATTCCATTGTCTTTTCATGCTTAGGAATAATATGAATGTTTGGTTAACATTGATTAAACGATTCCAAGACAAAATAACTATGTAACAGTGTGTTTAAAAAAACGAAAATGTAACATAAAACTGGTTTATCGTTTTTAATGGAATTCTCGATACCAATTTAATTGAAATGCAACATCTCATTATTTACCACGCAAATAATTACAAATAATTAGACATTTACCGATGCATACTGTACAAAATAAAATGAAAAACATCCTCAGCAATTATACGGAGCCTTTCCAATGTGTCCTCTCTCGTGAATACTTAGACTTCCTTGTGGTTTGAAGAACTTTCCGCAGTATCAGTAAAAACTTTACCAGTCCATAATTCTGGAACGAATAAAACGTATTACAATGACCAATAAGATGAATATATCAATACACAAAACAGGAAGCGAGAAACAAATCACAACTTGTCTCACTCAATGACACTAAATAGATATTTAGACAGAGACATGCAATGGTACTCGAGAATATACACAACGTCTTTTGCATAAAAACTTCAAAAAAAGTCATCAGATAATGATTATCTATGATCGTATTTCAGTAAGTAAAGTCGTTAAATATATTTTTCTAAGTTCATAAAATGACGTAATTTGACGGTGACATTTAACCAAACTTTACATTATAGTTTACTTTCATTTATTCTTACCAAAAACTTTAAATTTACAACCGAAGAATTCGACATATAACGTAGTAAGATACGTGTAACATCATTGTCGGTTGGTTCAGGAATCTGATAGTACATCTTATCATTGAAATTCAAATAGTACAGCTTATCATTTTTTGTTTTCCGTCAAAATTCACATTTACACCCTGACCTTTGACAGAAAAGATGACACAAGTATGATAGAATAATGTTTTGAGTTTCCTGGTGGGTAAATTCTTGTGGCAAATGGCTTCATTCAGTACAAAAAGGCAAAAACAGATATATATAGTACAGCCGATCACAACAAGTACGTAAGATTTCAAAATAATTCGCTCAATAACTTTTTTATTTATGGACGTAGGAAAAACATTTTTGTATTGTCATAAATCGCTTGCAATGAAGGGTACTCTGCACGTAATGAAATAACAAGATTCCGTGGTTTTCTAATTAAAAAATGTGAAAAACCTACCTGAGGTGACGAGTCTGGCCGCCATTTAATAGTACAGCTGATCATAACAAAATCACGTGATTACCGGCAGTGGTCCTTGCAAAAGAAATTAAATTAATTCTACACGAAAGGATATGATCTCAAAAGCTCACACAAAAAATTGCATAAAATCGCATGTGCACATTTTGCATAAACACACTTTTAAAACATGCAAAATTGGAAAATTCACGATGGCAATATGCGGACACCATACTAGTGTTTTTCCAGAAAATACGTCACAAAATGACGTCATAATATAACATTCGCACCGCCATATTTTCGAAATTATTGTGAATAATTTTCATTCTTAAATGTGAAGCTTGTTTTCAGAATTTTTTTAATCGGTAAGTTATTTATATGAACATAAAACTTGTTTAGAGGCTTTGTAGAATGTATATTAGAATTAAATATAGTCGAACATCCTTCTGTCTAGTAAAAATAAGTCTTATGATACCGAGGTCAAGACTGTCAACACATCCGTGAACCGCGTCGCTAAAATTCATAACTCTTTATTTTTATCTTTGTGAGTTTATTTGCGTGTTTCTAAAATAAATTAAATGGGTTTTCTTTCCACTTAAAAGATGTATTGAAAATCAAAATACGTAATAAAAACGATTTTGTGTAGAGGGTTTTAGTTAAAAATAAAACTACGGAAGCGAGAAAGGGACATAACGTACACGAGACACTTATTTACAATCTGTTGTCATCTAAACATAACATACTAGTATTATGCAGTATCTTAAAGACCCATATGTGTGTATGGTTGAAAGGTTCATAATCTTAAGACGTGTAGTAGGATTAAATATCAAATATTACTCTTAACATTCCTATTACCGAAAGCTTTTTTAAAAAACATTTTCAGTGGTAACCTTTTAGTTTTAACATGTATTGAATGGAAATTTTGACATGATATAATTCTAAATCTTTCGAGACACTCGTCTGCAAAAACGGTCGAGCGACATATATAAACCGTAGGCCTACGTTTGAGTGACAGTTGGTGGGAATTGGAATCAAATCTATCTTATATAAACACAATACTCTTTAAAGAATTAAGCAAATCTAAAAAGTAGCCTAATTATATATCGCTAAGTAGTGATGGCAATTGGTTGGAAAATCCACAATCGATTAATCGGAGGAATCGGTTGGGCTCAACCGACTGACTTTCCGATTATAATCGGTTGGATGCCAAAATTTATATAGATAAATTCTGGTCATTGTCTTACATAAACATGCAAAATATACATCTATTTCAATGATTTAAATGTTGTATACATTATTTATTATTTTCTTATCTTGCTTCTTAGCTTAATATGAACAATATGGCACCAGTTCACTCATCTCAGTGGAAAAAAAACCAACAAAATAAACTGTATTTTACATGTCTTTAACCAAAGATCCGTTCTGATCAATTAAATTAAATAACATATTTTCAATTTTGAACTAAACAATTATTGTAAATTCGTTTAAATATGATTATTTTCCAATATTGAAAAAAATATTTGAAAAAAAAAATCCAAAACGTGCCGAGTACGAAATTATTGGGGACGAATGTTTTACATTTACTCTGACGTTTTTAATACTTCTGTTGTATGATTTCAAACATAACATCATTATTGAGAAATCATCGTGAAATGAACAGCTTCAATCTCTATGCTGTATGGCAGCTAGTTTTATTTAAATGGTAGCCTAAAAACGCGCTCAGTGAAAAATTCGTTTATGACAAATGACCTTGACCAAAAGTTAAGCTTTATCATTTAGAAGCGGTAAGACAAAAAAGTTTGCTGGTCAACATTAAATTTTTCATCTTTAATTTGATTACGAAACGGAACTATGAATGTGTAAAAGCGTACTTATACGCAAAAGTCTCAGATAAAAGTTAACGTAAAAGTGCGTTCGAGTACACCTTTTTCGGATACAAACATGATTCGGATACGTAAAGAGGACTCGCCCGATCGGGCTACTGACTAAGATTTTCGCTCGCTCGTCGGCGAAATCACTCGTCTCGGGCGTCGGGCACGTGGGTTACGTCGAATAAAGGTTGTTCTTGAACACATTTTCTGCCGAATCCGCCATTATAGCGCGCACACGAAAGTGAATTATCTCCCTTTGGCACGGGCTAGTTTTCCGCGACGCGTCGCCGTCCACAGAAATCGTAATCGATTAATCGTCGCTGAAATTTTTCTAACCGATTTCGGCGACGTCGGCGATAATCGGAACATCGCTAAGTGTGCAAGATTTGAGATAAAATCAACCATCACTATTTTCTACATCTAACATTTTCTCCTCTAACCCAATCGTGGTGAATGTACATGATGATATAGCAGACATGTTTATGACATCATCATGGCGTAAATATATCAATAATGAAATATAGGACTGTTCACATGTTGAACCAGCGATTAAAACCAGAAGTATTCAGTAGATTTAGATATATTTGTCTAACTTAATTCAATTTTGCTTTTCTTTTTGCTCTTACTTGCTTTTAATCATCATAAACGTGAATGTAGCTCTAATGAACTTTAAATAAAAAGCATATGCAGATATAAGTTTATGACGAAGTCAATTATGTGCGTTTGTTTGCGTTAACGCCATAGGAATACATTGTATAGGTCAACCTACTCACTCCTCCTGAAAAGGCTAAATCTATGAATTTAGCTGTAAACCAACTGCTAAGCGCATACTTTCGTCAGGAGACCCATGTTTGCGTTCTTTATTTAGCAAACGACACTTTAGGAATTATAAGGCACAAACTTTGCTTTGTTTTTTCTAGCGTGCGCACGTAAAGTAAATCCCCGTATGACAGAGATTTATACATTTGTCAACAACACTATTACTGATTAAATATTAAACTTTTTCGTGTTAACTCCACAAGGAAATTAGTCATTTTTAATGCTTTGATACCACCTTAGGTATCTCGGCATTTTAGATTCAAAAGATTTATATAAAGAAATTTGCTTGAAAACATCTATTTTTAAAGTGTCCGGTTTATTGAGCCGCCAAGCGAATACGTATGTGGGGAGTCTTACAACTAATATTAGTCACTCTCGAGTCCGCTTCCTAGTGATTCAGTTGCTGAAAACATGGATTTCAATGCTCTGCTGGATGTGGTAGATGTAGAGTAATAAACTGTACAAACTCTACGACATTAGTGGATATTGATACAGACGAACCTGATTAATATCTAGTTTAGGCATCATGTGATATAGTTATACTAATGTTGCACAATAATAAGCGCTTGTATTTTTCCATTAGTAAATGTTCATTTTTACACTTTTACTAGCAATATTTCAGTGTGTTTGTTGAAACATCAATTATGATAATAGCATGCAAACTTAGGAAAAAGAGGAGTGAAAGTTTTACCTATGTCTCCCTTTTAAGTGCATTGGTGTTAAAATGTTGTTTGTTTCCAGTAACCAACCCGACTTTAAATATTTGTAGTGACCCTAAACGGGTTTTTTGGTGTTGGCCGACGATTTTAGAGCGAAAATATGATTCATTAATTTAATGACAATGTGTAAAATCATGTAACGAAGACAAGTAACATGTATCCAAGATGCATTTTAATTGTATTCCACTGTCAGTGATGCATACATTAACCCAGATGATTTGAATACTCTATATACTTGCCTACTTACTTACCTACCCTAATGTTTTGAGACGTTAGTGGAAACAACATTTTTGCTTATAGCACTTTGCCATCTCATGATGTGTTTGCTTGTTAAAGTTAAACTGCATTAAGCATTTTGCCTAGTTAAAGTAGTATGTATCCCTGATTTTGAATCACATGATGATAAGAAAGCTATTTTCTTAACTGATAATATGACATTTAATAGTGTAATGGTTAAAGATACATAAGCCATGTCATATTTGTATCTATCAGAATTTCTATGCTGTTTGCCATGTAATACTCTCGATGGTTGGGTATATTACCAGTCCAAATAAAAAATTTTTTTTCCTAGTTAAGATTTCAATACAACAATTGGCTATGAATGCATACATACCTTTTTGTATTCATCAGAAGTGTTTCGAATAGATGTACATGTATATATACATTAAAGTTTGTTAACTGTTACAAATTGTATTTTATGAGAGTCTGGATTGTGCGAAATACATTTCTTCTATTACCCAATATGTAATATTTAAGACTGAAAGAATTTGTAAATTAATTATGCAGGCTGTGTTAATGTTAATGTGTAATTATTCGGTACAGCGACACGCCTATCTTCATCAAATATTGAATATAAAATTAGACAAAGTGGTGTTTACCAGTTTTATGTAAAAATATAATAATATCTACCGGTATATGTGTCATACGTGGTATTGCAATAAACGAAACAAAATATGACGTACATAAAAAAGTTTTATATAGTCAAGGTTTGTATAAGGACATTTATGTATTGTTATTGATTAGGAGTAATAACAATAGGGTCCTGAGCACCCTGGACCGCTCACCTGAGAACTAGATGCTTAGGGCGTCTGACATAACATTATCTTACAGATTCAGCTAATGAAAACAGTGATTCCTGGGGCTGGGCCAATTATGAATCCACAAACTAAATTCAAACAATCTTTGTAGAAGACCTGAAGATTATACCACATATCAAATATGAAAGCTCCGCGTCTTGACATTTTTGAGATGAACATTTTTTATTTAACATTCCCATATATAACTTATGTAAATCTTGTGACCCCTGGGTGGGGTCAACAGTGACCCCATTGGCAAAATGTAACAAGCTTTGTTTAAAACCTTTATATGATGCTGCCCTCTAAATACCAAAGCTCTAGGTCAAAACGTTTCTGAGAATTCTTTTTTTGACATCTCTTCTAGAACTTAATGTAAAACTTCTGTCTCTTGGATGGGGCCAATTTTGACCCCAGGGACATAATTTAAATAATCTTTGTTATTAATAACCACCGTCTAGTGATGCTACATTCCAAGTATCAAGGCTTTAAGCCCTTAAGGTTTTGAGAACGATTTTTGTCACAATTCCCTATATAACTCTTTGTAAATCATGTGACCCCTAGAGCGGGGCCAATTTTGACCCCAGGGACATAATTTGAATAATCTTTGTAAAGAACCTTCTAGTAATGCGACATGCTAAATTTAATAATTGTAGATCTTATTTTTTGTAATGTTCTTACTTAAAGACCTTATGGTTTTTTGACATGAATATGTTTTAAGAATTGTTGACGACTGACGTACGCACCCAAGCACACATGTACGCACCCTTGCGCGGACCCTACACAAACCCACTAAGACACATTTAGGTCAAGCTCCCACAATAGCTCACATTTGGGCACTTTGTGCTCAGATGAGCTAATATATACGTAATTGAAAACTATGTTATGTTTTATCCAATTGTGCCATTAAAATAAAAGTGGGTGGGGTAATCTAACCCCTCTCTTAATAGGAACAATACGAATTCTACATTGTATCACGACTAAACAAGAAGGAAAGAGTACCTACAGCCAGTAACTTCAATACTATGTCCTTAAATACTTAAAAGAAGGGTAATTAAGAGTCATTAATGAAGATTTTACTCAAAACCAGTCTTAAGCAGCATTTTTCGTTAATATGAAGGTGTATGTCTTTAAGGTAAAATTTTTATGATTTGGACACATGATAGGGTATGCAACTTTTTGTTGCTGAAAGTAGAGGTATGTCACATGTCAAAAAACAAAGAAACATTTCTTTTGCACGGACTTCTAGGTTAGGCCCCTTTTTGGGCTAGGCTGACTAGTCTAATAAGCTATACAATCTAGAAAATGCACCAATTAGGTAAGATATATCTACTCATTAATTAGTATTAATCATTCGTATGTGAAATTACAATTACAATTGTAAATTGAAACCTGATACTAGAAAATAATTGTAACAATAAAACACTTCACGCCATGAACATAACAAAAATAATTAAATAATTTATAGTTCATCAGCTGCTAGCTTCAAAAGAAATAGCAACAATTTATCCTTAAGTAAACTGTATCTGTACATGCTAAATAGCATGGAATACTTTATATATAAATGCATGACTTGGCATTGTTTCATCATAGGAATATAACTATGTGATCCTGCTTTCTTCATTCCAGTAAAATAAAAAATATCGCCACATACCAGCACATTAAATTCGTACTGCGGTACGTATTGCTATATACCGGTATACTGTGACATCCCTAATTCTCAGTCTATATGACAATACCTCCTCTGATTTTGGGACCTCTCCGCGGTGAGGAGGAGAAACATGTGCCCATCATGTAGGTGCTAGTTGTGCTTGCATGATGGGCATATGGCCAACACCAAAACTGCCTGTTTGCCGTGGGCAGCGTCCCGTAACCGGGAAAGGAGGATCCTGGTAGTTGAGGGAGACCCAGGGATCTCCAGTCTTTCCAACACACTACTTTGGCCTCTGATTCAGGGTAGACGGGTGTCCAAGTGGGCCCGACTTGGTCAATCGGCTGGTCATGCCTTGCCCTTGAATAGTTGCATACTTGTAAAAGCAATTTCATTAATGTAAGTTCATGTACACCTTTATGTGCACAATCCCAAAAATAATTAACATTACTAGCATACTTTCAATTAGAAAAACCATATGTGTACTCTATTACAATCTGCGTGTACTTACTGAATAGTACTTTCTTTTAAGTTTATACGTTCTAAACACCTATTCAAGAAGGCGGTGGCTCATGGGCCAATTGTGTTGATTGTAATCATTTGCAATTCATGCAAGTATATTTCTCGGGTATCCTTGTGGTGTGGAGGCTGGATATCCGCCTCCATTGCGCTTCCCCTTGTTGGAGTCCGTGGTGGCTGGGGAACCTGAGGGATGAATCATTAATAACTCAACCACGGATCCTTTAACCTCTTCTAAACAAGAGCTCCGCTGGGCGGGGCATTATACGCCCGTGTGCAGTCCATGCTGTGTTCTATCTCATATAAAGTCCCTGTGACCTTGACCAATGACCCCGGGATTTCAGAATAGGTCCCATTCTTAACAGGAGGGCTATCCAAAGCAAAGATTTTGAGAACCTAGGTACAGCCATGGTTGATTTATCACCGACACAAAGTTTTCCCATACAAACTTCCAGTGACCTTGGCCCTGGGGCCTCAGAACCAAAAGTTCTCGCCCTTGACCCAAAGAGTATTGATACATAAAATTTGGTGATCTTAGGTAAAGTTGGTTGTTGGACAAGGTTTTTCCTCATGATTTTTCTTTTGACTTTAACCTTTAACCCAGGGACCTAAAACCAAAGGGGCATATGCTAGACATTAAGGCTACCCTTAAATAAGATTTGGAAAACCTACAATGCAGGTACAATTATTATAGAGTTACTGTCCGGAAAATGTTTCAATATGAATTAAGTCCCTGTGACCTTGACTTTTGTCCCTGGGGTTTCCAAATCAAAAGAGAACATCAAATACCAAAGAGCTATCAACACATTACATCTTGACAAATGGGCTGATCCACATAAAATTTGGTTAACCTAGGTACAGTCATTGTTTAGTTATTGTCCGGACAAGGATTGTCCATATGATGCCCCTGTGACCTAGATCTTTGACCCAGTTTTGACCCAAAACCAATTGAGAACATCCTTAACACATGGGCTACCCTCACATAAAATTTGGTGAACTAAATTCATTTTACTTATTAAATATAGCATTATTTCCATGGTTTGCCATTTTGACTTTGTTAACATATTGATTGAAGATTTGAAGTCTCTGCTTGGTAATTTGATATCTTCTGGATGATGGTTTAAACTTGACACAGGGGCCCCAAAATCAATAGGGAACATCCTTGACACATGGGCTACTCTCACATGAAATTTGGTGAACTTAAGTGCAGTCATTGTTGATTTACTACACGGACAATGTTTTTCAATATGATGCCCCTGTGACCTTGACCTTTGACCAAGGTGCCCCAAAACCAATAGGGCATAACCTTGACACATGGGCTACTCTCACAAAAAATTTAGTGAACCTAGGTACATTGGTTGTTCAGTTATTGTCTGGACAAGGTTTTTCCATATGATGCCTCTGTGACATTGACCTTTGGGTCTGGGGCCCCAAAACCTATTGGGAACATCCTTGACACAAGGGCTACATTCACATAAAATCTAATGAACCTAGGTACAGTCCTTGTTGAGTTATTGTCCAAACAAGGTTTTTCAATATGATGCCTCTGTGACCTTGACCTTTGACCCAGGAGCCCCAAAACCATTAGGGCATATCCTTGACACAAGGGCTACCCTCACATGAAATTTGGTGAACCTAGGTAAATTGGTGGTTCAGTTATTGCCTGGACAAAAGTTTCATTGTTTGCCATTTTGACTTTATAAACATATTGATAGAACATTTGAAGTCACTGCTTGGTAATTTGATATCTTCTGGTTGAAGGTTTATACTTGACCCTGTTTCCCCAAAACTGATAAGGCACATCCTTGACACATGGGCTACTGTCACATGAAATTTGGTGAACTTAGGTACAGTCATTGTTGAGTAATTACCCAGACAATGTTTTTCAATATGATGCCCCTGTGACCTTGACCTTTGATCCAGGGGCCCCAAAACCAATAGGGCATAACCTTGACACATGGGCTACTTTCACATAAAATTTAGTGAACCTAGGTACATTGGTTGTTCAGTTATTGTCTGGACTAGGTTTTTCCATATGATGCCTCTGTGACCTTGACCTTTGGGTCTGGGGCCCAAAAACCTATTGGAAACATCCTTGACAAAAGGGCTACCTTCACATAAAATTTTGTGAACCTAGGTACAGTAGTTGATGAGTTATTGTCCAAACAAGGATTTTCAATATGATGCCCCTGTGACCTTAACTTTGACCCAGGAGCCCCAAAACCAATAACCTTTACCCAAGGGCTACCCTCACATAAAATTTGGAGAACCTAGGTACATTGGTGGTTCAGTTATTGTCTGGACAAGTGTTTCATTGTTTGCCGTTTTGACTTTATAAACATATTGATAGAACATTTGAAGTCACAGCTTGGTAATTTGATATCTTCTGGTTTAAGATTTAAACTTAACCCTGTTTTCCCAAAACTGATAAGGTACATCCTTGACATATGGGCTACTCTCACATGAAATTTGGTGAACTTAAGTGCAGTCATTGTTGAGTTATTACCCGGACAATGTTTTTCAATATGATGCCACTGTGACCTTGAACTTTGACCCAGGGGCCCCAAAATCAATAGGGCATATTATTAACACATGGGGTACTCTTACATAAAATTTGGTGAACCTAGGTACATTGGTGTTTCAGTTATTGTCTGGACAAAGTTTTTCCATATAATGCCCCTGTGACCTTGACCTTTGAACCTGGGGCCCCATAAACCTAAAGGGCACATCTTTGACACATGGGCTACTCTTACATAAAATTTGGTGAACCTAGGTACAGGCGTTGTTGAGTTATGGTCCGGACAAGGTTTTTCAATTTGATGTCCCAGTGACCTTGACCTTTGACCCAGGGGCCCCAAAACCGATTGGAATCATCCTTGACACATGGGCTTCTCTCACATAAAATTTGGTGAACCTAGGTAGATTGGTTGTTAAGTTATTGTCAGGACAAGTTTTTTCCCCATATGATGCCACTGTGACCTTGACCTTTCATGCAGGGGCCCCAAAACCAATAGGGAACATCTTTGACACATGGGCTACTCTTACATTAAATTAACCCTGGGGTCTCAAAATCAATAGGGAACCTCATTTACCCAAGGGCTATCCACACCTAAAAGTTTAGGAACCTAGGTATATCCTTTCTTGAGTTATCATCCGGACAAGCAATTGTCCACGGACGGACAGACGGACGGACAACATCATAACATAAAACGACCGTTTTTTCAAAACGGGCGTATAAAAACGTAAGTCAGACGAATCACCAAACATTTCAATTGAAACATCAAGTCAATCCTTTCCACGCTTTCTCGTAGTAGAAGCGCTGGGAGATGAAAAACTAGCACAGCTGAACCCGTTTGTAATTGAAAAGACCATTTCTGCACTCATAGGAACTCCGAAATCGGTCAGGAAGCTCCGTGGTGGAGAACTCCTGGTCGAGGTGCAAAGAAAACAACAATCAGATAATTTGCTCAAATTAAAATCCTTTTTTAACATTAAATCTTTTTGCACTGTTCACAATACCCTCAATTCTTCCAAAGGAGTCATTCGCTGCCCTGACCTTGCAGAAATGTCAGAGGCAGACATTGTAAAAGAGCTAAGCTCTCAATGTGTCTCAAATGCCAAACGTATTCTATCCACCAGAGACGGTAAACGTGTTCCTACACACACATACATTTTAACTTTTGATACCCCCATTCTTCCAACTTCACTTCGAGTTGGGTATCTCAACGTTCGCGTTGAGATGTACATACCAAACCCGATGCAGTGTTACAAATGCTTTAAATATGGACATCATGAAACTAAATGCACTAGAGAGAATATATGCCGTAAATGTGGTACTTCTCATGCTGGTCCGCTTGAAAACTGTTCTAATGATGTCAAATGTTCAAACTGTGGGGGTAATCATTTTGCAACCTCCCGTTCTTGCTTAGTCTGGAAGACAGAAAAAGAAGTTCTCCGTGTTAAATATACACAAAGTTTATCTTTTCCTGATGCACGCAAGCTTGTAGAAAGTTCCAAGAATAATTCTTATTCAGCTGTTGTATCAAAACCAGTTAAGATGGTTGATTCTGCTGTGCAGGTCAATTTATGTAAGTGTTCTCCTCTTGAAATCACTCCAGTGCAAAAACCGTCTCCTATTCTTTCACGTAATACGTCCAAATCAAGTACAAGTTCACAGACAACATCTACAAGTACCTCATCTGTACCTCAGAGGCGGGTCTCACAGGCTTCTCCGTCTCCTGAGCGGGTGATTCAAAGGCATTCACCCAAAAAGAAGGTCGTCCTAACCGACCGAGTTAGAAAAGCGGAGAGGGACCCTGTCCCGTCCTCCAACCGATTCGAGGCTCTTATGAGTGACATCGAGTCGATGAAGGACGAGGACATGGGTGTCCACTGCTCTCCTCCCCGGACTTCGGCGCGAAGTCCTGTTAAGTTTCCGAAGTAAGTTTTTTTACTTTTCGTTGAACCGTAAATCAAACTATACTTCAAGGGAATTGTCGTGGTCTTAAATCAAATTACAACGATTTACTTCTCTTATTATCAAAATACTCCCCGAAAGTTGTCTGTCTTCAAGAAACATTCCTATCTACAAATGATAAAACATCAATAAAGGACTATACGCTTTATAATAAAATTTGCACAGACACAATAAGAGCATCTGGTGGCTCAACAATTGCGGTTTCAAACTGTATCCCTCAACGACAAATTCAGATACGAACTAATCTACAAGCCGTAGCCGTTAAAGTAACTTTGCACAGACCTATAACAATGTGCTCCTTATATCTCCCTCCCAATTTATCTATAACTGTTGAAGACATAGAAAATTTAACTAAACAACTCCCAGAACCATTCTTTTTACTCGGCGATTTTAATGCGCATAATCCAATATGGGGAAGTACATCTACAAATAATAAAGGCAGCATTACAGAAAAGTTCATTGATAATGTTCAACTATGCCTTTTAAATGAAAGGTCACCAACTTACTTACATCCAGCCACAGGAAGTTTTTCTTGTATAGACCTCACATTATCACATCCATCAATATACATGGATTTTGCTTGGTCAGTTCTAGACGAACAATATGGCAGTGACCACTTTCCATTGTTGTTAACTTTAAACGACTCTGTTCCAGTGAACAACCGCTCTTATTAAAAATTCTCAAAAGCGAACGGGGAACAATTTAACAAATTATGTTCTGATGATTTAACAAGCCCGAATTTTTCCAACTCTTCGGATAAAGCTAATCTCTTTGCGTCCACTCTATCAAAGATAGCTGATGAGTGTATTCCTAAAACTTCAATGAAAAACACATGTAAAATTAAAAAACCATGGTTCAACGATGAGTGCAGAAGATCATATCGGAAACGAAAAGCAGCACTTAAAAAATTTCAGGTTTGCCCTACAGCTGCAAATCTAGACAATTATAGAATCCTACGAGCACAAGCTCGTAGAACATTTAAGTTTTCTAAACGTAAATCATGGCAGTCATATGTTTCTAAAATTAACGCCAACACTCCAATTAAAAAAGTTTGGGAAGCAGTTCGTAAAATTAATGGTAAACACAAAAAAGTTCCTACTGCTCATCTCAAACGTAAAGATTCGAGCGTAGCAAAAACTACAAAAGATATAGCCAACACGCTGGCGGAAACTTTTGAACATAATTCTTCTTCAGCACACTACACTGAAGAATTTAAAAAGGTCAAATCTAACTCAGAAAAACAAAATATTAATTTTCATTCTAACAACGAAGAAGAGTATAACACCCTCTTTACAATTGACGATTTAACCGATTCTATTAAGCATGCCAAAGATACAGCTGCTGGCCCTGATGAAATTTATTATCAATTTTTAAAACACCTCCCGTTGGTATCTCAACATTTATTGCTCGATATTTTAATGATATATGGATATCTGGTAAAATTCCAGATTCCTGGAAGGAATATTTAATAATACCAATTCCGAAATCGGGTAAAGACAATACTGACCCCCTTAACTACCGACCAATATCTCTAACTAGTTGTATTTGTAAAACCTTTGAACGCATGGTTAATAAAAGACTCATCTGGTATTTAGAATCTAACGGTATTATAACTAATTTCCAATCTGGTTTTCGAAAACAGCGAAGTACAAATGATCATTTAGTACGCCTCGAAAGATTCATAAGAGAGGCTTTTGTCAATAAACAACATGTAGTTTCAATTTTCTTTGATCTTGAGAAAGCTTACGATACAACTTGGAAATATGGTATTCTCAAAGATTTAAAAGATGCCGGTCTAAAAGGTAGACTACCAATGTAAATATCTAAGTTTCTGTCTGACAGAAGTTTTCAAGTTAAATTAGGATCAACATTATCAGATAGCCACAAACGAGAACAAGGCGTGCCACAAGGCAGTATATTATCAGTTACCCTCTTTGGTCTAAAAATTAATAATATTGTTAAGGTTATAAATCCTGGTACAGATTGCTCATTATATGTAGATGACTTTTTAATCTGTTATCGTTCTAAAAATATTCGAAGTATCGAACGCCAACTACAACAAAACTTGGATAAAATCCAAAAGTGGGCAACAGAAAATGGTTTTAAATTTTCCAAGTCAAAAACACAATGTGTACATTTTTGTCGATTAAGAAAGCATCATAATGATCCTGAACTTTACATTTCTGGCTCAAAAATCCCTGTTGTAAATGAAGCTAAATTTTTAGGCGTTACATTCGATAAGAAACTCTCTTTTATACCACACTTAAAGTCTCTAAAAACAAAATGTATCAAAGCTTTAAATATACTTAAAGTACTTTCACATACTGATTGGGGATCTGATTCCCAAACATTACTTAAATTATACAGAAGACTTGTTCGTTCAAAACTAGATTATGGGTCAATTGTGTATGGATCAGCACGTAAATCGTACTTGCAAATGCTTGATACAATACATAACCAGGGCTTACGTATCGCCCTTGGTGCATTTAAAACTTCACCTGTTGAAAGTCTTTATGTTGAAGCTAACGAGCCATCATTAAAATTACGTCGTCAAAAGCTTTCATTACAATACGCAACTCGAACATCTTCTAACAATAGTAACCCGGCGCGAAAAGTTGTTTTTCAACCAAATTACATTGATAAATTTGACAACAAACCAAACGAAATTAAACCATTTGGCCTGCGCGTTAAAAACGACTTAGAAATGCTTAATATTAACACCTCTTCCGTTCTACAGAACTTTGATGAAAATTTCCCTCCTTGGACCTACAACAAACCAAACGTTAACATTGATTTATCAAACTTACGTAAATCTATTACCAGCCCAGAGGCTTTTAAATTGGAATTCGTTAACATCTTAGAAAAATATAAAGATTGTACACATTTATTTACTGACGGCTCTAAAGATGATAACAAAGTTGGTTGCGCTGCATATGGAAATTCTTTTGTTGCAAGAATGCGATTGCCTGACCAGGCATCCATATTTACAGCTGAAGTCAAAGCAATAGATCTTGCTTTATCATACATATCAAATAGTACTAATAGTAATTTTATCATTTTTTCAGATTCTCTATCTGTATTATTTGCCATAAAAAATCGTAATTTAGACAATATTCTTGTTAAAAGTATCGAATTGAAATTGCATGAAATTTTAAAATCTAAAACAGTACACCTCTGCTGGATACCAAGCCATATTGGTATACAAGGAAATGAAAAAGTTGATATTTTAGCCAAACAATCTTTAAACCTTCAACCAGTGGATATCAAATTGCCAAGCAGTGACTTCAAATGTTCAATAAACACGTTAATTAAATCAAAATGGCAAACATTGTGGAACAATGCAATTTTTGATAAATTACGAGACATAAAGCCAACCCTTAATTCATCTTCGTCAATTATATTTTCTAATCGCAGAGATCAAATAGTAATTTCGCGATGTAGAATTGGTCATACTAGATTAACACATTCATACCTTCTCAAAAGAGAAGAAGCACCTAAATGCATACCGTGTGACGAGCATTTCAATGTAAAACACGTTCTCCTTGACTGTCAGGATCTTAAATACATTCGTGACAAACATTTTAAAGTAAACTCACTTAAAGAACTTTTTGAATCTGTACCATCATATGCTATACTTAACTTTTTGAAAGAAATAAATGTTTATAATAAGATATAGATTTTTACATCATTAATATAGTTTGAATAATTATTATCATTAATAGCTTTCGGCGCGATGTGACCTTTCTGTGTTGGTGCGCCGTAAAACCCAAACAAACAAACCCAAACAAACAATGATCCACATAAAATTTGGTTAACCTAGGTACAATCATTGTTAAGTTATTGTCCGGACAAGGATTTTCCACATGATGCCCCTGTGACCTTGACCTTTGACCCAGTTTTGACCCAAAACCAATTGGGAACATCCTTGACACATGGGCTACCCTCACATTAAATTTGGTGAACTAAATTCATGTTACTTATTAAATATAGCATTATTTCCATTGTTTGCCATTTTGACTTTATTAACATATTGATTGAACATTTGAAGTCACTGCTTGGTAATTTGATATCTTCTGGGTGATGGTTTAAACTTGACCCGGGGGCCCTAAAACCAATAGGGAACATCCTTGACACATGGGCTACTCTCACATGAAATTTGGTGAACTTAGGTGCAGTCATTGTTGATTTACTACACGGACAATGTTTTTCAACATGATGCCCCTGTGACCTTGACCTTTGACCCAGGGGCCCCAAAACCAATAGGACATAACCATGACACATGGGCTACTCTCACCTAAAATTTAGTGAACCTAGGTACATTGGTTGTTCAGTTATTGTCTGGACTAGGTTTTTCCATATGATGCCTCTGTGACCTTGATCTTTGGGCCTGGGGCCCCAAAACCTATTGGGAACATCCTTGACACAAGGGCTACATTCACATAAAATTTTGTGAACCTAGGTACAGTCGTTGATGAGTTATTGTCCGAACAAGGTTTTTCAATATGATGCCTCTGTGACCTTGACCTTTGACCCAGGAGCCCCAAAACCAATAGGACATATCCTTGACACAAGGGCTACCCTCACATAGAATTTGGTGAACCTAGGTACATTGGTGGTTCAGTTATTGTCTGGACAAGTGTTTCATTGTTTGCCATTTTGACTTTACTAACATATTAATTGAACATTTGAAGTAACTGCTTGGTAATTTGATATCTTCTGGTTGAAGGTTTAAACTTGACCCTGTTTCCCCAAAACTGATAAGGCACATCCTTGACACATGGGCTACTCTCACATGAAATTTGGTGAACCTAGGTACAGTCATTGTTGAGTTATTACCCGGACAATGTTTTTCAATATGATGCCACTGTGACCTTGACCTTTGACCCAGGGGCCCCAAAATCGATAGTGCATATCCTTGACTTATGGGCTACTCTCACATAAAATTTGGTGAACCTAGGTACATTGGTGGTTCAGTTATTGTCCGGACAAAGTTTTTCCATATTATGCCACTGTGACCTTGACCTTTGAACCTGGGGCCCCATAAACCTATAGGGCACATCTTTGACACATGGGCTACTCTTACATGAAATTTGGTGAACCTAAGTACAGTCGTTGTTGAGTTATGGTCCGGACATGGTTTTTCAATATGATGTCCCTGTGACCTTGACCTTTGACCCTGGGGCCCCAAAACCGATTGGGAACATCCTTGACACATGGGCTACTTTCACATAAAATTTGGTGAACCTTGGTAGATTGGTTGTTAAGTTATTGTCAGGACAAGTTTTTTTCCCATATGATGCCCCTGTGACCTTGACCTTTGACCCAGGGGCCCCAAAACCGATAGGGAACATCTTTGACACATGGGCTACTCTTACATTAAATTTGGTGAACCTAGGTACATTGGTGGTTCAGTTATTGTCCGGACAAGTTTTACCTATTTTAAGTCCCAGTGACCTTGGCCTTTAACCCTGGGGTCTCAAAACCAATAGGGAACAACCTCCACCCAAGGGCTATCCACACATAAAATTTGAGGAACCTAGGTACATCCTTTCTTGAGTTATCAACCGGACAAGCAATTGTCCACGGACGGACAGACGGACAACAGCATAACATAATACGACCGTTTTTTCAAAACGGGCGTATAAAAATAGAATATAAAATAGGTAACTCTTCTCTGAAAGCCCACTGATCACAGAATTAACATAACACATAGCTACGTTAGACACTGTCACATAATTTTTATACCTTCAAAGGTACTAGCACTTGTATTTTAATTGTAACGTTGTGTGCCTAAATTATATCAAGTTTAATACAGCAAAAATGGTAAAGCATGATTTAATTTGTTGATATTTTCATAGAGACTAAGTACATCTACGGTATATTGAATATACCTTATCATTTTGCATCAAAATTATTTAATCTATTAACAAATTACATTAAAGGGTGTGCAAGGCTGAGAATGAGCTCTTTCATTCAATTTATGCCACTTAATATGATATTATTTATTATTTATCCTCACAAGTCATGTCTATGATATGAGTGTTCCAAACAGGCATGGCTCACAGAATAAAAACTGACAATTGAACAAAGTCCTGTGCATATAAATTTAATTAATTCTTGTAATTATGCACAACATAGTAATAACAATCAATTTTAATTGAATAACAATCGAGAATGGTTTATTTCAATTATGTCCTATTGTATTTTCAATGAATAACACTTTTCCATGGTTCTCTTCAAATTTCTCTAGCAAGTATTCCCTACCATTAGAAAGTAAAAAGGTGTAATGAGTACATTGAACATAAATTATTAACAATGGAGTAAGTGTATATACCTGTGCAATTGCACATGACAAAACATAGGAATTATTAAGCAAGTATGCGGAACAGAACAGAACAGAACATAAACTTTATTTAACCCAGGTAATATACAGCATGGGATTATTTACAAAACATCATAATAATCATATAAATACAATACAGATAATGGAAAAATAAAAAGATAAATTTAACATTGTACATCATGGTCAGTTGTTTTTGAAAAATAATAATAGGAATTTGCAAAATTTTGCCAGATTGATTAGTGTTTTTTCATCGTTAGAGGAAATTATTGATTTATACAGTTCTGGAATTTGATAATTGTTAGTAACGTTAAAACGTAACGGTATGAATTTCTGTCTTGTGCTTGAAAAGAAAGGACACTCCAACAAATAGTGCGTTTCACTACCAATACAGTTAAGTGGGCAAAGACGGCATTTTCTATCTTGATAAGGTACATAGTGTGGGGACCACCGTCCCGTTTCTACAGGGAATTTATGGTTACAAGTACGAAAGTGTAAAATGTAGAGTCTTAAATCACTAGGAAGAATAGAAAGGTATGGTTCTAATTCAACGGAAAATTTAAAAATAGCATAGTGTCTACCCTTAAAAGAGCTATCTAATTGCGAATACCAATGCTGCTTGAATTGGTCTATTAATGTTTGCTTTACTAGTACATGTACGTTACTACAGTTTAAAGTGTTCTGGTTTAACCACATATATGAGTTGCCTGTACTGTCTAATATATTTCTAATATAAGTTAACCATTTATATTGGTGTTCAGACTGTAACATGTAATCATAACAAAATTTACTAATTCGAGATGGATTCATTTTTAATAATTTGTTCCAGAATTTCACCATTTTGGATTTTATAATAATATCAAGTGGGTAGCGTCCCAGTTCAGCATAAAGCATGTAACGAGGAGTACTTAATTTGGTTTTAGTTATTTTACGCAGAAAACTAACATGTAGTTGTTCGATAATATCTATATTTTCAAACGCCCATATTTCGCTTCCGTATGTAAGTATTGGGACAACAGTATGATCAAACAGTTTTAATTGAAGGTCTAACGGAAGGTCAAGGTTATATATTCTACTGTATAATTGATGCATAGCTTTCTGTGCTCGATTGGTTAAGTCTTTAATACATGAATTGAAGCGTCCAGAAGAAGAAAATAAAACTCCTAAATATTTATAATCTTTGACAACGTCAATTTTATGTCCGTTTATATAAAATGAGTATTTGTCGGGTTTGTTTGTGCCAAATACAATAATCTTTGTTTTTGAATAATTAATTTTAAGTTTCCACATGTTACAGTACTGATAAAAGTTATCAAGACATGTTTGAAAAGATAGTTCGTTGTCACCCAGTATAACAGTGTCGTCTGCATAAAGTAAGATTAAAATTTTAAGATACCTTGTGACGCCATTGTCATCCAATTCTAGAGTAATACCATTATTTGTTTTGTTTAGAAAACTTTCTAGGTCATTTAAATAAATTGAGAAAAGTATAGGTGATAGGTTTTCACCTTGACGTACACCGGATATACTAGAGAATAATTCAGAACTCTGTCCATTTAGTGAGATACATGATTTAATATTTGAGTACATATTTTTGATGATGTCTAAAATTTTACCATTGATTCCAATGTCAGTAAGTTTTCGCCATAGTCCTACCCGCCACAGTGAATCAAAAGCAGACGAAAAGTCTATAAACGAACAATATAATTTTTTACGTTTGGATCTAAGCTTTTCAATCAAAAAATATAGCGAAAATATATGATCAGTAGTAGAATACTTCGCGCGAAATCCTGCCTGATTTTCGTTAAGAAGACTATTATTTTCAATAAATGCGTTTATTCTATTATTTAAGACGGCTGTAAATATTTTACCTAGGCAACTAAGAATTGTTATCGGGCGGTAGCTCGCCGGGTCTAGGGACGATCCTTTATTCTTATAAATAGGCTTTATGGACCCTGTTAGCCATGAATCTGGGATAACACCAGTATTAAGAATAACATTGAACAATAAGGTATATATTGGAAGCATAATGTTTAATGTTGATTTGAGATACTCATTTGTAATATTATCAAGCTCAGACGCGGCTTTGCCATTTTTTGATTTTATGATACATTTAGCTATTTCGGATTCTAGGATAGGTTCATTTAAAGTAGCGCAATCAATGTCGTTTGGCATTAAGTCTGGTAGATCGTCAGAATTGTTGGCATCGCTATGACCAAAATCTAGGTTCTTATAAAAATCATGGAAATCAGAAATGGTTGGTGAATTTTCAGTTTGTTTTTTATTAACGGACTTCAGATAACGCCAGTAGTCTTTTGGCTTTTTGGAAGATAGTCGCCGTAAATTTCTTTCATGCAATAAACGGTGTTTACAAATAAAAGTATTCATAGTTTGTTTATAGAATTTGCTCGCTGATCGCAAACGTTCTTTGTTTTGATAAGATTTCAATAGTTGGTATTTTTTACGAGCTGTATTGTATTGTTGTCTTGCCTTTTTACATTGAGGCCCGAACCAGGGGATCTTTTTATATGGGGAACAAAATCTATCCTTTGCTAGTTTTACATGTGGTTTAAAACTGATTGATGCTGATTTAACAAATGTATTAGATATTTGTTTTGTTATTGTGTTTATGAATTCTTTGATATTATCTTCAGGGGGATTTTGTAAATGTGCATAGATACTTTCGACCATACCTTGGTCTATATTGTTAATAAAGTCCTCTTTATTATCATCATGCCATTTTGGTGGTTTTGTGGGTAACATTTGCTTTGTACTAGATGCATTTTTATTGTTAGAAGACGTTGAAAAATAGGATGTATTAGGAAGACGTAAAGACATGGATAGAAGACAATGACCATCCGAAAACAATGAGTCTATATCAACAATTTCAAACATATCGACAATTTTAAGTAATGAGAATGAACAGATGGAATAATCAATAACAGTGACATCTCTAAATGTACATTTTCCGACAAATTTATCATTTCCTAATCTACCATTGGCAATAAATAGATCATTATTTTTACATATATCTAAAATCTTCCTTCCGATTTTATTAATCTTGTGACATTTGGAATAACGTAAAACAGGTATATCAAAAAGTGAAAATTCTTCAGTACAATTAGTTATAGTTACATCATCACATAAATCAATAGCTTGAGATAAAAATACATCATCTTCAATAAAATCGGGTAAATTAGAGGTGTGGGCATTTATATCTCCAGTCAACAATAAATATTCGCACTGAGAACGTTTTTCTGATACTTCGTTTTCAAATTTAAACAGTTCGTCATCATTAAAAAAAAATTTAGACTGTTCCGGTGGTATATAAATACATCCAATAACTAGATCATTGTCATAACAATATTTAGACACTTTTAACCAAAATATGTACTCACTAGGAGATTCATGAACGTGAACTCTGTTAATTAAAGAATTGTGTACAAAAAAGCCAATACCACCAGATTTACGCTTGTATTGTTCAGATCTAGGTTTTGACAAAAAAGTATAGTTTGGAATATCAAACAAATCATACCGATCAACTTTGGTTTCAGATAGACATAATATATCAAATTGTTCAAGAAATGTTATAAAATCTGGATACTTCGATCTTCTTTTTAGACCACAAATGTTTAAACTACCAATTTTTAAGACATCACGACCAGTCTTGAATTCTTGGTTTACGTTACATTGAATATGATTGTTGGAATTTATCGACTCTTCGTTGTTACAAAGAATTCCGGTTGAATTAAGCACTATTGAACTTTCACTATTACATATTTGCTTATCATTAGCACAAATAGGGACACTATTTGAAACACATGAAGGAATATATTCACATGATTGAACTTGAGAAGAGAAAACAGGATTATCAATTTGTGAAACTCTTTGGTGAATGCACACAGTATAAGTTGAACAACTTGGCAAGAACATACATTTCTCACACAAGTAAACAATCCTTGCGTCTCCCTATCCTTCATCAGCCGATGTAGATCTTGTATCACCAGTATCTGAAGGGTTCCTAGCTGTACTAGCATGTTCCTTGGATTGATGCTTCTTAGAATTTGTTTTAGAAGGTATAGAGTTAGATTTCCTTGGTTGGCTCAACTTAACATTGCTGATAGGAGGGTGCACATTTAATAAGTAGCCTTGTTGTGTAGATGTTGATGGTTCATCATGTTTTTCAATTGAAGTATTTGTAACCTCGTTGTCATTTAAAAGATTGGTTATGTCAGATTCACCATCGGAATCCGATTCACAAGAAGGTTCCTCAATAAGTTCAGGTTCAGTAACTATAGAACATGTATTAGATAAAGAGTCAGCAACAGTCGATTTATACTTAACTTCGACACGTGACGTAATATCAGAGTTCCTAGATTCCCTGAGTATATCATGCCAACCAGGGAAAAGGTCACGTACTGTTTTACCATTTACTACAAGGGCAGCTGGGTATCTCAATTGAACTCTGGATTTACCATGCAATTGTTTGGCTTCCTTAAAATCCTGCCAAAGCTTCTTTCTTGCTTCTCTTATTTCACGTGGATAATCACGTGATATTCCAATATTAGTACCCTTCAGTAGAACAGCTTTTTCCATAATGACATCAGTGAAGTAAGGATTACTGAATGACACAATAATGGATCTATTGGCGTGTGGACGGTTGATTTGTTTTCTACCAATACGATATGCATGCGTTATAGTAGAATTTTGTATTTCAAGTTTGAGTTGATCTTTCAAAATAGTAGATATCAATTCAGTGCAGTTTTCGCCTGAAATTTCGGCGATACCAGTAAACAGAAGATTTGAACGTAGCTGCCGGGCCTCCAAGTCAATAGTTTTGTATTCAAGTAGTTTTATCCGTTCACTGTTAATACTTTGCACGGATGATGTGTAGTATAAATATTTATTTACACAATCCAGTTTTTCATTTAATGGTTCAAATTTGCAAATTATCTCAAACATTTTGTTTAATTTATCATCTGTATTTAGTGATTTAAAGTTTTCAATAGATGGTATTGGTTGAGCGTTGGCATCTCGTGGGTGGGGTGTACCCCCCGAGGCTAATGACGAGGCACTCGATGAACGGCGAGCTCTTTTTCTCGTTGTTCTTTGCGTAAATGAATCACTAAGAGGAGCATATTTACCGTGATATTGTCCATCAAACATTGTTCCAACATTCAATAAAGTTCCAAGTTAATTCACTTATTCCAAATTTACAAAAATACGAAAAAATCAGGAGCTCGAAAAAACTGACCACCATGACAAGGCTAATGTATAATTAGACTGTAGATGAAACTCTTCAGCAAAGGTATCATTTATACAGCAAATATATATATTTAATTTATAAACACAATGATTAATATCAAAATTGTATCAGTTATCCGAATTGAAATGTATTCAAGTATTATATATGCACTAAACATACTCAAATACTATGTGCCACTAAAACAACATTTCAAACAATCTTTATTTTTTATCTAAGTTTGTGCTGTTCAGCTAGCTCAGTTGGTACCACACAAGTCTACATGTCAAGGGGTTGTGGGTTCGATTCCCAGACGGGGCATACTTTTGTCGAGCTCGGTAATGAATTTATTTCTCCCTCCGGCCAGTGATTATTAATTATGTAGGGCAGTTGTCAGTCACTGACCAAAGTATGCGCTCAGTAGTTGGTTAACAGCTAAATTCAAAGATTTAGCATTTCCAGGAGCATAAAGTAGGTTGACTGGCCGCCGTTAAATGCAATTACAGCGTATTGCTACGACGTTAAAATAACAAAAACAAACAAATCATATATAATTTGATCCATGTCCACTACGCAGACAATAACTTGAAAAATTACTACTAAAAAAATTACCAAGGTAGTGTAGACATATACAAGAAAAATCACTTGGAAACCAGTCTCATTGTATACACATAATTCTGAAAATACAAAACAAGTATTTTAGTTTTAATAAGCATTTAATTTGTATTTAAGAAGCATGAAGCAATTTTTCTCATTGCTTAACATAGATTTAATGGTTTGCATTATTCTGCAAAATGTGACACCCCCTAGAAATAAATCCTGGACCCGCACCTGATTAATGAAATAATAAAGAATAACAATTGCTGATATTTTAGATTTTCAACTCTTTCTGAACTTCCTAACGATTAATAAGATATAGAGCTTTACATCATTAATATCGTTTGAATTAATAGTATCATTGATTGCTTTCGGCGCGATATGACCTTTTTGTGTTGGTGCGCCGTAAAACCCAAACATACAAACAAACATTTCTTTTTAGCGAACATCAAATGTTTAATGGCGGGCCCCATGGTTATCTGAGAAAAGTGCGTAGCAATGACTACCGAC
This sequence comes from Mactra quadrangularis, assembly GCA_025267735.1. Taxonomy (NCBI): domain Eukaryota; kingdom Metazoa; phylum Mollusca; class Bivalvia; order Venerida; family Mactridae; genus Mactra; species Mactra quadrangularis. The sequence goes on from CM046311.1 coordinate 13,357,855, forward strand.
AATGAAAGCCGAAATGTTCCTCGTGTAGGGACGAAATCAAAGCTGATTACATAGAGAGCGCTTGCTCAAGCCTGCGCTCAATAACAAAGAAATGTTATTATGGAATATTGCGTGGGTATGTTTGTTTTCACGCAAAATTGTCAAGACAAGCTTATGATATTGTGTTAATGACGAACAAATTATTGAGTGAAAGCTATAATGAAAAGTTTCCAGAAATAATTCTGTAAGTATTTTTTTAAGCAGACAAGTGATTTAATCATTTGTTCTTATTTTTGTTATATTTGTAGACTATGGTTTATGTTTAGTACTTAAAGTCTCTCATATTTGGTATCATCTCCACAAATATATAGTCAATAAAAATCAGAAACGCTGCGAGACTCCCCTAGAATCAGAATTTAATGAAATATACTTATATACTTTATATTGTATGGATTCTCATATCGTAGTACAAAGTCCGGTCAAAGGGTGTAGTCTTATCATAAAACAGAGTTTTATATTAAGCTTTATAAATACAGGATGCGGAGAGGTGAAACAATTATATTGGCTTGTTTCGTTTTAGTCTGACTTTTTTATTAGTGACTTTTTTTTATTTGGCGGGGCGGGGGCAATATTATGTATTATACACCCAACATGTTAAACTTAGATTTTACATTATCAATTAGTTTCTTAATTTAGTTACTTTCGGGTTCACCGGCACATCTAACCGCTTTTTTTTCTGAGCAAACCAAGAATGGGAAACCAATACATTAATAGACAACTCTTTTTGCGTAGTACATAATGAACATTGTTTAATAAAGTATAGTTATTACAGTTTAATATCATATGGAAAGGTATAACCGGTCATCAAACTAAGATCCTGCTCAAATGGGGGACTTAGTCACTTAAAATTCTAATTGCTAAGAAAGGGCTTGTCCCGTCGTGCTGTATACTGTGCACTTATACTTCTAAATAACACACGGATAAATAATGAAATTCTGATTACACCTGACCCTAAATTGATTACAATTATGATCGTAGCGTAACTTTTGGCCATAGCTGTAACTCACAAGTAATTTTAAGTATCAAGGTCACGTTTATGAATAACGTGCTTCTCCGGCGATGGCGGAGAGCAGAATGGTTACGTTTAGGTGAAAAAGGTTTGCGTATTAGGAATTCAGTTGCATTGTAATGTAACTTCTTGATGAAGTTGAATGTTACTCGAGACCCTGCACGGATTAGATATTAAGGCTTGAATCGATGTTAACTGGCCATATTTATTACTTAACTCGAAATTTGTAATTTGGAGAAAAAATAGTTTTTTTCTGTTGATAAGAATACTACAATATATATACATCAAGCAATCTTGTTGCAAAAACCGTTTGTCTTTTTTACTAGTAAAGACATTAATTTTCTAGTTCAGTTTTATTTAAAACATTTGAATAAAAGCTGATACACATTGACCTTGTAAAGGGAACGTTTAACGAAAACAGCCAACATACCAATCCTCTTGCCTAAATGACAAGTATTGAATATGATTGTAAATAAATTATACAAGATAGAAGAAGCCTTGAATATTGTTCACAATCTATCTGTAAGTTATTTGAGACAGTTGTAAATAGTTGATAGAATGAAAAGGAACAATATTGGTTCAATCTCAGACGATGCATATTTAATCAAGGACCTTTTGTTATGCTTGGATGATGGTCGACTTTAATATCAGTCGCAAATTTCGACAGGAAGTCGGGAATTAATCTCAGAAATTGTCACCAATCAGCGCTCACGCGATTAAACAAATAAATAAATTGGTCGCTATGGGAACGATTCCATCGCAAATCTGGACATTTTTCTTAGCTTAAGACGTTATAATATAAACACTTGTTCTGTATAAACTGTTCAAGATTTTGTGCTTGACTTTGAATGTATCTTTAGTGAGTGTTAGGGAAGACAATATATATAAATGAAAGATAAGTGGTCGTAGATTTAAAAAAATCATTTTGTATTACTTAATTTATGTAATATGTTTTAAATAAATGTAACTAAACACTCGTTAGAAATATTTAAAAATAAAATTTGATTTCATAAAATGTAAAAAATGTCAAGAGTGTGTGGAATTAGCACAAATATGTATCTTGTCATCTTAATACATTTATTTACACGTGCAATGATAGCATGGGGTAAAGACCAAAGCTATCCGTACTCAGTATTTCTAGATACGCAAAAGAAAATAAATTTTTCTTGGAATGTTGATTACATACAACAGAAAGTTGAGATCAAATTAAGTATAGATGTACCTGGTATGACGATATTTGGTGTTGGATTTTCTGACTACGGTGAGACAAACAATGGAGATTTTGCTGTTTTCTGGACAAGTTCAAAGGGAGTACATCATTTCCAGGTAAATTGTTTACTTGTACTATTATATAAACATTGTAAATCTAATTCATTTTTTATTTCTTCTACTAGTAACATTAAGCATATATAATAACAATTTATATTAAAAACGAACTATCAATCATATTCAGAATAATTCTCAAACAGTCTGCCCGGCTATCTCAGTCGGTAGCACACATATCTCCTAGTCGTGTGTTCGATTCCCGGGCGGATAATACTTTAATGGAATTTGGTCATGAAATAGTTTCTTTGGTCATTCTCCCTCCTACCACAGATTCTTAATTATTTAGGCCAGTTTGCCGTCACTGGAGGAATTTTTTGTCTAGTAACTAGTTAACAGCTTATTCTAGAAATTTAGCCTCACCAGGAACAGTGAAATTCAGAGAATTAGCTTTCCCAGAAACGGTGAGTAGGTTGACTGACTGCCATTATTATGACGTACACAGTGTGATTTTAACCAAAAATTATCCTCAAACATACAATCATTCATACTCTTAATATCACTCTCAACCTTGAGTTTTGTCTTGTTTTGCATATTTTTATTCGTTTGAAATTTATAAAATATGATTTAAAGGTACTAGTTCACAGATTTGGTTATTTTTTCAAAATACCATTCAGTGTCTTATTGTGTCAAAAAAATAATTCTTATTATTTTAAGACAATATTTTAATACTTATTACATTTCGAGTTTTTTTTACAAAAACGGGTTGGTATGTTCAAATACTTTTGTACAACCCGTTGTGTAATACTTATTACAATTCGGGTTTTTATTACAAAACGGGTTGTAACAATGCTTGCACAGATAGCGATTATACTTTTTATACAGAGGCTTGTTAGTTGATGTCAGATTCGAATACTTTTATCTAGTATATTATTTTAGAACTTTGAAGTACTCCTTTTTTACGAATGTAACACAATTATTTCTGGATAAATCACTTATATTTCTCTAGGCGAGCCCATTTTGAACGTTAGAAACTACCATGCCTGAATAGTAAGTGTTTACCTTGGTGTTGTGACTTGCATATAATATTTCAAATTCATAACATTAGTATTTCTATTATTGGTTTTGGCATGGGCATCTGTGTGCAGATGTATATTAAAACAAAAGGACATATATGTACTGCCAAATTTGTTTTCTCTAGTGTCATTAGAATGTAAGATGAATATAGTTTTCTAAAGTAATATGACATATTTAACAAATAATACCTGGCCATGAGGGCAATATGCAAGTTTACGGACTGGTTGGTCAGATTGAGGAAGGTATATGGCCCGAAGCGCAGCTGAGGGCCATATAGCTTTCGATGTCTGAACAACCAGTCTGTAGCGCCGTTAAACGTCGCAACGCCGCACGCTAAACATCGCAACCGCCGCTAAACGTCGCAATCGCCCTGCCGTTAAACGTCGCAACGCTGACGGTAAACGTCGCAAAAACATCTACTGCCGTTAAACGTCGCAACCTTGCCTCTAAACGTCGCACTTAGTAGGAAGGTATAGTGTCGAGCCTAATCAACACACAAATATTACATAGGACAAATATGACCTCAAAACAGCCACTCTTAGACTCATAGCAACCATCAACATATCCTTAGCAACCACCCCTTGGTCCATAGCAACCACTCTTACACCTTATGCCAATCGCCTTAAGGCCATAAGTACCCACTATACTGTCCATAGCAACCGATTTGAGTTCCATAGCAACCGTAATTGCACCTTTAATATCCATTTAAATATCAAATGGAATAACTCTCGCGGCCATAAACTTTATCTCAGTGTCTATTTTGATCATCTTCGGATCAACTTTCAAACTTGGTCAAGTTGAGTTAGATCTAGATAGGCAAGCGCTATAGAGACATTATTCTTGCTATAGCGGTGTTGCGACGTTTAGCGGTGAGTGTAGCACCGCTAAACGTTGCAACGCATTAAATATAGAGGACGTTATGCAAATGAGGTGTAATATTGTATAATATTGTCAGTAAATATCATGTAATTTACAATATCATGTATATATTTGTATTACAGGATATGTATACAGATGATGGTGGTATTTTATATAGTGATAAAAAACAAGATTATTATCTAAGAAGAGCTCATACAACTAGACAACATGTTGTATTACAACTATCTAGAAAGTTTGATACATGTGATAGACATGACTACCAGTTAGATGTATGTATCTATTTGGGATTATTGATATTCGGTCCGATTTTTATATTACAGATTATTACGGATTACATTTAGATAGTTTGCGAAGATGAACTAAGTTGAAATGTCAATTTACGCTGTTAAGTCACTTTATACGATAATTAGTAGTTGAGTATATTTAATCCATTTAAAATTGGTGTAATTTATTAATTAACCGATAATGTTTCCATGGTTACCAATATTATGTATAAATTTCTATTTCATAAAATTGCTGTTGTCAGAACTATGTTTCAACAGTCGTTTGCGTATTAATCCAATAGTGAAAACGTAGACAAAGTATAGAGAGAACACACTTTAAAATAACGATTGAAAAATATATTTTTGCAGGCCACCGGCACGGTCCCAAACCAAAATACACCATTATATACTGTCCTTGATTTAACGTAAATAGAAGAATGTTTTTACTTTTATTATAAGATGTTTAAAACTTAATATTTCAATTTATTTTACACCATTCATCTTTACTTTTATCAGATTGTGTACGACGATTTTTAAATCACGTTTTTATGGAAGGGTCAAACTGTCGCAATCCGAAACAGGGACCTCCTGATGCCCAACTATCGCAGTTTGAAAATACTATCAATTTAAAGCAATTGTCTGTACCTTTATTTCAGAGAGGTACAACGCATATATTATATTTTATGTCTTATAAAGTAAATGAACATTCATTATCTGGACGTTTAAATGTGAGCAATGAAGAACATGGTTTACAAAGAGTTCAGCTGTTGAAACCGGAAGTAAAAGAGACTTCATTACCAAAAGACACGTGGACCTTTGAGGTTACAGCACCTAACGTAAATATGACTTTATTTTGTATATTTTTTAAGAATTCAAAGACAAATGGAAAATTATTTGGAAACTTGAAAGTCCTTTATTAAAGGGAAAATTTAATATACAAAATAGAAATGTAAAATGTAATCATTTATGTTACTTAGATGATTTTATTACTATTTTTAGGGCGATAGTGATATTTTAATAACATACAGAGTAATACAACAAGTTATTTTAGTGTAACAAAATAAATAAAATAGATGTGCTCCTTGGACGAGAAATAAAAAATAACAAAAAGCTCATTTAACTAAATTACATATTAATTTTGATGAAATATTATTTTTTTCAAACAAAATGCATATTCTCGAATTCAATTTTTTATTTTATTAACTTCTTTAAACATCAAGTTTAAATTGAGGCAAAATGTCTATCTTAAAAACCAAACATGCAAAGAAAAATGAAAACATTTCAGAAAATTGTTGAATGATTTACTCAACAATGGTCCGATGCGTTTATTTTCTGTCTTAACTACTGGTGCCGTTTTTTTGGTGTAGAGATAATGTAATTGAATACGCGAGTGAAGGGGCGAGTGACGTACATTTTATTATTTGCTACAATGACGTACATTTTATTATTTGTCACAATGAGTTGACGACATTTTATTATTTGTTACAATGAGTTGACGTACATTTTATTATTTGTCACAATGAGTTGACGTACATTTTATTTGTCACAATGAGTTGACGTACATTTTATTATTTGTTACAACGAGTTGACGTACATTTTATTGTTGGTCACAATGAGTTGACGTACATTTTATTTTTTGTCGCAATTAGTTGACGAAAATTCTATTATTTGTCACAATGAGTTGCCGTACATTTTATTATTTGTCATAATGAGTTGACGTACATTTTATTATTTTTTACAAAGAATTGACGTTCATTTTATTATTTGTCACAATGAGTTACGTACATTTTAATATTTGTTACAATAAGTTGACGTTCATTTTATTATTTGTTACAATGAGTTGACGTTCATTTTATTATTTGTTACAAAGAGTTGACGTACATTTCATTATTTGTCACAATGAGTTGACGTACATTTTATTATTTGTTACAATGAGTTGACGTTCATTTTATTATTTGTTACAAAGAGTTGACGTACATTTCATTATTTGTTACAAAGAGTTGACGTACATTTTATTATTTGTGACAATGAGTGGACGTACATTTTATTATTTGCTACAATGAGTTGACGTACATTTTATTATTTGTTACAATGAGTTGAAATATATTTTATTATTTGCTACAATGAGTTGACGTACATTTTATTATTTGTTACAATGAGTTGACGTACATTTTTTTATTTGTTACAATCAGTTGACGTGCATTTCATTATTTGTTACAGATTGAAGTACCATCATCTGAAACGACGTACTGGTGGTATACAGCTAAATTACCTCCCCTTAATACAAAACATCATATAGTCAAAGTATGTGAATATTGTCTTATTCTCTTTAAATTTCATACATGTTATCCCACAAATGTTAGTAGTTCGTGTTTACAAACAAACCGCCATATATTTGTATGGTGACTTGTTATGCCACTTTAGTTATCATTTAGTAAATAAACAACATACATAGTTGTTTTTGTGACCGCCAGTAAAATAGACTGTATATTCAGATAAAAGACATTAAATCGAGATTATTTACTGATTTTGTGATAGTTGTAAGATATTTTCTGCGTCCGTTTAAAGCTCAGCGAACATATATACCAGTCAAATCATTCCATTTTCTTATGGATTTTGCATTTAATAAATCAAATCGTTACATTGGCCAAATTTTTGTCTTATATGTTTAATTTAATAAATCACAATAATGAATAACAAAGGTAAGACATACAAATTCTACTTACAGTATGAAGGTGTAATTCAGAAAGGACATGAGAATCTTGTACATCATATGGAAGTATTTCATTGTGAACTGGCTAGTAATGATATCATACGTTATTATAATGGACCTGGATTAGCAGAGGGTAAACCAGCAGAACTTGAAGCTTGTAGAAAAGTTATAGGAGCATGGGCCATGGGAGCTTCGGTATGTGACTTTATAAAATACATATAGTTATTATAATAAATGTACATCATGTTTGTAGAGCGTATACTTCATGTTGAATATATGTACAAAAACGCTTCACAATCATGTTCATAAATGAATAAATGTAACTGATTTAGAGATAATAAAAATAATTATTTTAAAATGAAAACTAATGAAAACGAAGGATTCGTGATCATAGCAATAAAGAAACAGCTCAGTTTCTTACTTTTTCTTTAAACTATTTAGAGACTGGGCACATTTGAGTTACGCTTCCTCGCAGGTCTGTGAATACTCTACCGTTACTTCATGCCGCTGCTTTAAATTAGTGGTGCATGAATTGACTCGTCGACGCCATGTTTTGTCGGATAGCCAGTTTGTATTACCAGAAAATAACATTATCAAAATATGAACGAGTGCCAGTTTCAAGACAGCTGCAATATAACATCAGGGAAAATACAAAATTATTTGTAACATGGTTTTTTCTTATTTAAACCCCCATTTGTTAAAAGAATGCATACTTGTCTTCCCTAGTCTAACGATACATATCGGTGAACGTTTGATTAGCTGCCCGTATTTGGGCAGAACATGTTTTTTAATCGAATAGTTCGGTCTGGTAATAAATCAATTATAATAGCTTTAGTGACTTAATAGACATGAAAAAGGCAAAGTTCTACTAGAAAAGGGCTATTTTGCGTGCACAGTTGGAAATCTTTCAGGACAGCGCCTGCTCATCATCGCCGTTCCTGACCGATATATACAATTATCAGGATTTGAATATATTTAGTCAACACCGGTTGTCTTAAGTCAATCAAAACGATGCATTTGAGGTCACATGATGATAAAATGGACGTTGAATAGTCAAATTAGGGTTGCGTGAATGGAAACGTCGACGCCATGATTTGTCATGTTTCCTGTTTTATTACCAGAAAATAGCCAATTTAAAGAACGTTGCAATACAAGACCAAGAAAAATGCGAAACTATTTGTAACATGTTTTATTCTTTATAACAAGAAAGATAATGTGGGAGCCACATTTAAGCCGGATTCTTCTGCATACGGGAACATTGAGAACAAGTTTACGTTGGTACAAAAGAAAGTCATTTGATAAATTGCTTATCAGAAGGTATCAAAGGGCGATAATGAATCTTGAAGGAAAATAAATATTTTCAGTTATTATACATTTGTCCTATTGAATCTTATCTGGTTATTTCGTTGGTATTTTACTAAGATGGCAGAAGACATGAAAAAAAGCAAAACTAATTGTATGAAATTGGTAAGAGAATTTAATTTTACAAATCTTTTATGGCGAATGGTGAATTGTTGAAACAATTTGGCGGGAAAATATGACAGGAAAATGCCAGAATACTTGTTTCTGGAGAGATCCAACGTACTAAAACCTTTACCATAAAAGTAGAGTTGCCATTACTGTCTAATTCTTTCAACAAATAATATGTAATCATTGTATGAATTATATAAACATCTAATCATAAATGGCAGAGATATCCGTCAATTTGAAAACTTTAACGCAAAAAAAACGAAAGGGAAATAATCCATTTTAGGCCAGGTAGGCGGTCAGTTGTTCCTACATGTACTACATGTCCAACTTTTAGGCCCATACATAATACCAAGTCGATATTTTATTTTAATGGAAAAGTATAGGGAAAATTTCTTTGAACGGTCAAAACTCTTTTATTTTCTAAGATATCAATTTTGTGCAAATGATGCAAAAAAGTTTAAACTGTCTTCTTTCATCTAATTGTTTTTAATTTTTGTAAAATTGTAAAGTTTTGGTCCCTTTTAAGGTTTTATTTGATTAGTCACGTTACTATACAAAAAGAAGGGAAATAAATAAACATGCTGATATAAGTTGAAAAATAAAGCCTTTCCGGTTCTTTGATCAAATTTGTGCAAATGACATGAAAAAGGCGTATGTTACTAGTTTTCGGAGCACGTTTTAAATTTAAAATATCTTAATGAAGTTTTAGTCCCATTTGCACTTTTTCCCTAAAGCTTTGCATTTTCAAAGTATTTTTTTCTTAAATTTATAGTGTGCGCTATCGGATTATGGACCCCTGGTGTGATTGTATAATACAATGCGCATAGCAAGGCACAGTGGGTACACTTTCATGACAGAATTACCTTCCCGTCTCTGTTTTATTGATTACTACAAAATGTATTTGAATATATACATGTAGCTTTATCTGTTAAATGATGTTGTAATAAAGGTTCTGAAATAATTATAATTAAAGTGTTAAGATTCTAGGCGGGTTAGAGAATACATACATGTAATTTATATATTTATTCAAAGAATTATTGTTCGGGAAGATTTACTCGACTATACGAATTATTGAAAACAGTATCATTAACATATTACTTTATTCTGCCGGCGTAAGGATAAACGAAAGACATCAATTGTTTTTAATTTACCTTAACAATTATATTAATTAAACGTTAATACCTTGAAAACTTTTTGTTTACTTTTGTTTACAAATTATTGTAAAACAATCGCATAAAATGTGAAATATCAAAATGAATAAAACATTTATGCAAATAAATGTTTGGGCATTTCAGTCTAATAGAAATAAAGCGGCAGACGAAACAAACGAATAGTTATTGGGGGCTTTACGATAACGATGGGGTTTGAATATTGTTTCAAAGCTATTCATTAATATTTAAAGCTTTTATTACAATAAATATCAGGCATATCCAAACTAACGGATGGACAATAAATAAATTCAAATGGTAGATAAGTACATAATTCTCATTTCTAATATAATTTGACCATCAGAAAATATTTCAATCAACATTCTTGTTTCATCTGACTGTATTGTATACAAAATGTCACTTTAAAAGTTGTGAAACATTCATCTGTTAATTTACACTTGTTGCACAATTAACATTACGCCAGCGAGTAGATTGCTCCTCCCACTGAGTCACGTGACCCATTATCTGATAACCTTGGACATCTTATCGATCAATCTTATAAGAAAAGTCAATGCTAAGCTTAGTTTTTACACTGAAAAAGTTAATTCACATCTATGTATGCTAAAAAGCTTTTGGTTATGACTATTTTACCATGTCATTTTGGACCATGCTTGCTCTGTCTGGTATTTCAGTATTTCACAGACTCTTAAGAATAGAGTTTTAATTACCTAAAATAAAATTATTAGATTTGTTTTTAACTTAGACTGCAGACAATTTTACACATCTCTTTCAGATCATTTTTACTGAATTGAATTAGTTATAGTTCGTTTTTTCTCAACTGTCAAAACAATACTTTCACGGTGACTTCGTGCTCTTTGTCTAACACTTACGATTTTGTGATAATGTGTATTCAATCAACATGAAATTATTCAAACTTCTACAGTTGAGAAAAAAAATGACTATACCTTAAAAATTCACAGTGTTCTAAACAGTGTTATTTAATGTATTTACTGAAATATCTCCTTATTCATAGTTCATTTTTTTCTCAATGTCAAAACATGAATAATTTCACGGCGACTTAGTGTTCTTCCTCTGTTCTTGCACTAGTGATATTGTGTATTCAATTACCGTGGAATTATTTAAACTTCGACAGTTGAGAAAAAACGTACTATACATGAACATTTTACTCTAGCCAGTTCAGTTCAAGATCATAATACCACACTTAGTTCTGAATTTTAGTAAAAAAAGACACACAAAAAACACCCCCAAAAACATTATCTTACAAATTTTTAATTCAACTCTGTGTTAATTTAAGTCAGTTCTGTTAATGATAACCCTAATTTGATCTATTATAGCCCCTACTTTTTCATTATAATTGTCTTTTAAATGCCTTATGTTTAAGGAAGTAGACATTGTTTGTCTTGCAAGGACATTTATTTATTCATTTATTTATTTAAGGGAACCATAATGGAAACAATAAATGATCGAAAACAACTTTTTGTGCTATCCTTAATAAATGAAAATACGTCCTAACAGAATGAATGTACTAAACTTACTGTACTAATACTTTATGTTTTTACAATTTTAAATCATTTGTGCAGTCTTCATGAAAAACTTTGGTCAGCATTGGACATTCGGGCCAGCAAAATGCGATTTTTTACTGGACCGAATGAGAGTTTACTGGATCAATTATATCTTAACAAATGGCAATATATTAAAATACGCTTTCAATATTAATGATTAAGCATGATATAAGATAAAAATATAACTTTTAATAACATTTTTATTGAATATGGAAAATGCGAGCTGAAAAAAATTGGTTGTTCGTCGGGCCACTAATATTCTAAAAGTTGCTGGACCTACGGCGATTTCGATGGACTCGGTCCACAGTCCACGGCCCCACCGGCTAAATTCGAAAACTGGTGCTATGTATATTTATTATTTTCATTTATTGAGTAAATTCTATCCATCTAGCGATCTTGTAAGAAGGTCCGGTACAAACAACAGAACAGACATACAAGTTGTTCATCTTTTACAATTGTCTAAGTTACGTGTCGGCTGTGGAAATGTTATCAAAATGATGTCACCTGTCAAATGATTCGGATATCGATTATCTGAATCACATAGACCACACTGACATCTTTTAACCATTTCTTTCTCGCCTTTTTCTCACTTTAATCTGAATTATTCCTCAGTTTTTGATTATACGAAATGTAGTCAGCTTGTCCAAGGAAAATGGCGACTAAAAACAATGGTAGCTCGTGACCAAATGGAGTGCGCTCATAAGCTAACGATAAGCATCTTATCCTGTCAATCAAATTTCGGCGTAATGTTAATTGACAACATAAAACATTTGTCTACAACGGATTTAATTAATCCCCTGATATGACTTGAAATCGTGACTTATGATCATTATCTTATCTCATCGATCACAACATGGGGTCACGGCTTGTAGATTATAACTTCGCAAAACATACGTATCTACAATCAGAGCTATATGGCTGTATCATAAAGCGAAAATCTTGATGGGTCTAAAAGTTGGGTATGATAGGTTTCCTGGACACTTTTTCTGTCACCAGTACTAACTTACCCTACCACGAGGCCGACAACTCATGTATAGGATACGACCTGCCGCGACCGGGTTTCGAACCCGCGATCTTCGGACTCGAACTCAGACATGCTAACCACTTCGCCACGGCCGCGGCTTAGCTGATTTTAGGTATAAGAAATGACCAGATGCGGCAAAATATGGAAGCATTTTTCGAAAAGATCTTAAGGATGTACGAGCGTTTCTTGATTTACGTCTCGTGTCATAATTTATTACCACATATTTCTATAACGTCTATTTATAAATATCATGTTGAAAACTTAATAATTGGCAACGCAGTTTCGACTGTTGTGATTTTGAAGCTCCCTCTTAGTCCCTATCATTTTTCGACAATAATTGCCGAATAACGGTAATAAACTCATCCGGGTTAACAAAGCGCTTTCTAAATTTTCACTCTTAAACAACAATAGTTTGCAAGCGTCTACGTGTTATTTATCGTCATCAAACATAGTCCAGAAATTTGCACTTGCTCAACAATCATTTATTGAGATTGTGGGCTTAGAAGCCTCATCCGTGGACAGAATAATGATGGCAACAGATGTTTTAGAACCAGGTGTGGTCATTAAATATCTATGATATAGCTGGTGGGTGTGATTTTTATCACTGACTAGTTGTATAGTAGGTTCGTTATTGACTGCCTGTTATCAACATTCTTCATACATATTATTTCAGAGAATTTTTATGGATAGACCTTCGTAGGCCAATAAGATTTAACACAGAACACAGTTCGGAATACGTTTGGGAATCCGGAAATCTTGCAAACCTGATTTTTTTATTTTTCATCCGATTAGTTTCAAATCTTTAACATATGTATGTCTACACATGGGCATATATGGAGGATGATTACAGACAAAATTGCATCATGCTTGATGCTATTCTACATGTATATTACACATTTTTACTTTCATGTTCGACATTTATTCTTCGAACTTACTTAATGCATTTTTTCATGCTTGGTTCTATTCTGTCTTCCAAATTTTTACTTTCATGCTCGACATTCATTTTCCGAACTTACATATTGCAAATTTATCATGTTTATTCTGTCATTGAATGAAGATTTGGTAATTACGGCTGAGGCTTACCACATGATGTGTACATTATATCTAATATTTAATTTGGATGTCTATATAGTACAAAAATTTTCATCAGGGAGCATTTATTCTAATTAGCAAATTTACAATGAAATTGATAAAATGTTAAAGCATGGCTATCATTCTAAAATGAATGATATTTTAGTAAAAATGTAACTAATGATATGCCTTACAAATAATGAATGCTTCCAATGAAAGTTTTAAACAGAAAGTATGCAACCAATTTTTGTAATACACCAAAATGAAACAAATACAAAGAAATTATTTCATTTTCATGTGTTTGTCTTGCCAAAAACAACTAAATATCAGTAGGTAAACATGTTGGGACATGTGTTTCACTTATTAGCATTTTCCAGAATAAAGCATACCTGATTGTTAACATATAATTTGTCGTATGATATAATGGGATGTATTTTTACAATCACATCATAGAATGACTGTGTAGCCAAAATATTCAAATCAACCTTTTTTATTTACGAGAGAAGTTCAATAAATAGTAAATAAATACAAAGTGGTTTAGGTTTAGCTATACAGGGATAATTTATATATACTTAATAGTGCAAGTATGCCTTGAAATGATCAGAGAATAATACCGTTACATTTGGGAAAAATCAGGGAATTATCTCGGAAGATCATTTTAGAATTTCCGTGGCCACGTTGAATGGTATATAACTGACTACAAAAAGCATGGTCTGACAACACACTGTATTTAATATTTTTCACACTGGCATGAAAAAAAATCTGTTTACACACTAACAGATAATATCAGCCTATAACCAGATCTGACATTAGACTGTTGGTCAACTGGTAATAAACGAGCAAGATTTTGTAAAAAGAGGATGTATGACTACACACTAACAATTGCCTGACAGTAGTCTGACATTAACAAGTAAAGAAAAACAGAAATTACAATAGATTGACAATATAAAACTTCTATAATATAAAAACTGCTCATCTTCATAACATGAACCGGCGCGATCTAACCATTTTGTGTTGGTGCGGCGTAAAACTCAAACAAACAAAATAACATAACATGAATTCTGACAACAGACTGACAATAATTCTCATAGTAATTTTTATACTGACAATGCACTGACAAGTAAAACTTCTTTTCATACTTCACAGTAATGACCTTAAACAAGAGTTTTCACCATATTTGAAATTCTTCACATGTCTTAAATAACGAAATACTGACAATTTAACACAAAATTCAATAAATTGACGGTCAAAGTCACTTTATGTGCAAGTCCAACTTTCAAAAGGACTTCGTCCTCAGTGATCTTTTTCACAATATCAAGATAATCCATTATTTAATTTACCAAGTTGCAGTCAATTGAAGCAAAAATCAATAACAATATAACAATAATCAAGTTGAATAAGCAATTCACATGATAGTTGAAACACTTAAAAGCTAGTGTCATGATTGAACTCGTCTTTGAAACTTTAGAGGCCGGGCTTCAACTATTAAAGAGAGAGAATGTCGAAAATGGCCTCTTCTCTCTGAGCAGTAAACATGTCAAACCAGAGAGAAAGTCTTTAACTGTTACAAATTACTGCTCTGATATTAATGAAACTTGACAAACTGTTTTTTTGAAATATTTTCAATACTTGTTGAAATTTCCAGTTACCTAGAAATGGTACTTTCAAAAAAAAAATAATTTGAAAACTGATTAAAAAAATTCAAAATTGACTGGCGTATGCAAAGGGATTCATAACCTTCACTAAGCCAATCAAAGGAGAGTTCATGAACTTCACAGAGCCAGTATTATTATCATCTGGCAGTCCCTCATAGAAAGTTCCCATGACTGTTTACATGTATTACATGTATATACCTGCAGCATTTTAACTATCTCCAAGCGTCACAAAATGCCTTGGAATTTACCATATAAACAATGTAGTAATTTTAGTGAGCACTTGTTTACAATCATAGAGAATTTAGCTGATGGTGACCTGTGCATACATAGGTCAACCCCCCCCCCTTTCTCCTTAACAGCTTAATTGCTTACCACTTAAACCTTTTTACCTTTTAAAACTAAAAATGTAAAATCTCAAAAACTATCAGATGGAAACAAATACAATTTTGCATGTGATCATAACTAGAATTTTCCCTCTGGAATCCAGAAAATCTGAATTTTTCTTCAATTACATGAAATACCTTCCATAGGTGTCCAATGCAAATTTTGAAGCCAAAAGATGGTTTTGTTAAATGGACGAGTACCATAATGAGGACATCCATATTAGGGCTGTAACGATTCACCAATGCATCGCGAGATCGTATTCGCGACTGTCCGATACGGGTGTATCGAATCGCGTACTAAAAAATCGCGATTCAGAGGGCCTTTTAGTTTACAAGAAATCGGTTCAAACAAAATATATTATATACATTTGTATCTATAGCATTTAACGTGCAATTGCAATCTTTACTCAGTGTTCAATCTAGAGCGCGCCATTGGCCCCTTACATGTATGAACGCAAATGGCGGAATATCAATCGTCTATTGGGCCCGTCGGGCAAACTCGCCGAACATATGGCTATATCGCGAATTTGACAATTTTTGTATATTCTATGCCATTTGGTTTCGTTACATCTATTTTGCTAAATTAAACGGGTACCTTTGTCTTCGAATCTATCTACCGGGCCGAAGACCGAGTCCGTCTTTCACGCCGACGGTTCGTTAAAAAGATACGGATCGCAAGACCGAATTTCTGGTAGCAGTTTCAATAGCAATATTACTAAAAATTGATAATTGAACATAAAAATTGCAGTTACAAGCAATTTATTATTTGGACGCATAAATTTTAGCCAAGAGTCCGCAATACGCATTTAATTTTTATCCACGCTTGTAACAATCATAGAAAATATGACTTATGTATAAGGCGTCCTCTAAAAAATCCATTCTTTCGTTATGTCATATATTTTCGCGACCCACGCTATTGCTTTTGTTTTAATTTTATGATTATTTGATAATAATATCATAATTTGTCTATGCATTCATACCAAATTTACAATTTACATCGTATCGCGATTAATATCGTAATCGCGAGGCATGTATCGCGACCTTGGCCACGATACGCAGCCCTTATCCATATGACAGTAGATACAAAATTATAGCTAAATATGAGGCTCTGACACAGTTCTAATTGATTGATTACCCACTTAATTTAAAGCAGTACTTAAAAAATTCATACATACTATGTTACAAGTATAACTAATGAGAAGCCTCCACTTACAAATAAGCAGACCAATGTAATTATGACAATATAATCCGAACATCTTTTTATCCCTCCTGTCGGATTTTTAAATTGGTGGGGTAGTCTAATGGATAGTTACAAATTTTAGTGGTCCAGGTTTAACACGAACTGCCTATACATGTTGTTCATATTCTACGACACAAAATTTACCAACAACTGACTCATCGACCTCATGTAGTTTTACTAACACGGACTCCTGAGATGATTTGAACATTGATAATTAAGTAATATGTTCAGGAATAGCAGTATTTATCATATCGTTCTATGAATTAAAATAAAAACTTGTAAATCTTTAACAAGTTTGAAATATTTCAGGAAGATAATGTTACATAACTATGATATTCAAAGGAAATAACCCAATAAGAAATAATATGCATGCTGCAATTGTTTTTACAATCAAGTTATAACAATTAACATGCTTAAGGTAAATACATGAGCATTTATTGATTTACTATCTATCATTTGATTTCTATAAAAAAATATATTTCATAGTTTCATTAAACAAATATTATATTATCATACAGATGTATTTCATGTAATTGTATTTGTATAAATACATGCATATACATCTAAAGGTAAGCGCATCACATTTTGGTGAAAAAAATATTTAATTCTTTAAACCTGTTTACTCTTATTTTTTGGGATATATAGCATCTTTATTATGATCATCATTACGGAATCTCACTTCTGCTTCGTGTAAAGAGATACTCTGAAACAAAGTAAGACAATGTAAGGGTCTTAATAATTCATCAATAGTAACAAATGGGGATCAATAGTTAGTTATCAGAACTTAGAAATATGTACTGGCTGTTGCTAGTCAAACCCTTTAATGAAAATAAGACTATAATGTTAAGTTTCCTGAACTAAATACACATATGTTTAAGTGTCCATTTGGAAGACCAAGAAAGCTGGTATGATGAGTCCATCGCAGTAAACGAATTGAATATAGTGCAACGCTAATATAATCTGACAAAGAACTATGCTTTCATACCTAGAAATTGTTAAAATATTGGTCATGATAAATCAATATGGTAGTTAAGTGACTTTGATCATAAACCGTATTTTACACCATTTCACAATACTTAGTTTTTGATAAAAATATAGAATATAGACATGAATCACCTGTTTTTTATACATCAAATGTTTCACAGGATTAAAGCAATTGCAGAATGACGGATAACTACAGAAACACGACACGTTTCTTGAAGTCACAGATCCACTATCAAATTCTTCAATCATCAACTGTAGAGAAAACGAATGGTATATACAAACACATAAGTGAAGTAGCTATTTAAATAAAACAGCATGATCATTACATAGATCTATAATACTTGGACCACATGGTACATTGGTTTACACCTATTATGTTCTACAAAAAGAATAAAGTTGTTATTCATAAGCACGCTCAAATAGCAAATATAACAAGGTGACCATGAAATTAAATTTTGATTTGCTGTCAATATTAATAGTGCACAACACATGAATACGTAAGCAATGTTTTCTATGCTTAGTTCAACACTGCTGTTGGTATTAATTGTGTATAGCAAATTTCATATAAAATATATATTGAATACTTAAAACATAACAGTTCAAATCTATGAAAGTTCTTAGCTGTAATCAATTATCATACATCACTTACCTGGTGAATCTTCATGGTATGTGGAATCGGGCAAAAGGTGGTAGGAAGTTCTGCTTATATTTCTTGAACTGCACATCCATCTACTATGATTAGTTTGATAGTGGTATCAGTTTGTTGTAGCAACTCAATTAAGTCTTTGGCACAGGTAATATCTCTTCTTTTAACAATAACTTGGCGATTTGCTGCACGTTTTATCGCTTCACCATTACCATCAGCTGCCCCTTTTCCGTGCGATGCCTCCAAAAAGTTCCAAGTAGATGTCTTGAACCCATATTGACTAATTTTGTGCTGCCATAAGTATAAATTTTGTTTGTTGCGGTACAGAGTTGTTGGTCCATCGGAGATAAAATGAATGGTTTTATACTTGTTGGTGGTGGTTAGTTCTTTAAGTACTGGGTGTAAATGTCCCCATATTGCCGTGCAGACACTAATTATCATATTTTGAGTATAAATCACACCTATATGGAGACATAATTGATTTCGTGACCCCCAAAGTGCATTGATTGAAATTCTTCGAAATATTTACACCCATAATTTTCTGAGAAGTCAATATGGGTAATAATTTCTTCATGAGATTTAACAGAAGGTACTTCAAAGCCTTGTTTCTAATATTAAAAACATGACGACTTGCTCTTTGGATCTCTATATTGATCTCGTTTGCAAAAACTCTATTTGACCTTTGTTTAAGAACCTTGATTATAATCTTTTGCTATTCCCAGAAATAATTTTCTGTCTTTTTGACTTCCATTCACACAAGGTTAACTGCTGCCCATCGTCAATTACATCTTCAAACTGTACATTTTTGTTCTTACATTGTTCTCAATTACTATACATGCAATCTTTTTTATTCTCATCACATACAATAGTCTTAAATAAATCACTCATGTTCCTTATGTTAATTATTTGAGAATAAAACGCTGTGTTCAGTTTAAGTTGTAAGTTGGAATGAATCTTGGATTCGCAAGTTTTTCTGTCTTTTCCTTTGGTTTTATCACCCAAAATAGAGCTTTACATCATTAATTTTGTTAGAATAAATGGTATCATTGATTGCTTTCGGCGCAATATGACCATTTTGTGTTGGTGCGCCGTAAAACCCAAACGAACAAACAATCAATTATCCAACTAGTTATAAAATCTTGTCATATTAAAGATAAGTTATCATTCTTGAATTATAGTTACAAAATATTTCTAAAAAAAATAACAAATTTATAAGGTTGTGTGACAAACTTCAATTATTGTGAGCAAACCGTGACTTCATTTTTTTCTGTTATATTTGATCAAGGATGTTGACAGTGCTTATTAATAAAATTGTAAATTGTCAATTTTGGTATGCTGAACTGGGGTTGGGAGTAAAATATAAAAAATATGTTAAAATTTTACTTAAAACACCGGGACTGGAAGTGTACACTTTTTAAATAATGACCGAATACTGGTTAGGCAATATACACTTCAAACAAATAGGGCTATATTGAAGGAGCCAAACTCGCAGTTCATATGCCTTGAAGTGCTTTAATTGATCTTTAATAGATCTCGGTGTTCTATTTACTGAATTTGGTGGTCAACTTCATCCACCTTGTTACCATTGTAACATGGGCCAGACTTATTTGCAGAATTAAACCGGATTGTTAACATTTTTTTCACCACGCCAAGACACACAATATGCATGTAATCAACAGAGATACTGTTCACAACACCAAAAGGCGTTAAGTTAAAAAATGCACATTTTTTAACGCCAACCACTGTTTTTTTTAGTTAATGCTTCATTTGCATTTTCCAACATTTTTTTCATGTTCTTACTTTACAAAAGCCAATAGAAGATCCAGTATAGTATGGGTACACATGTGTATGCCCTTTAACAATTTTGGCAGTTTTACCTTTTTCTTCACAAAAGGAGCAACCATAATTAACATTATGGTAATGAACTCAATGAACTTGAGCTTTCTGATGAAGTTTAAATTTAGGAAGCTTTCTGAAGTAATGGTTGTTCAAAAGTTAGTACTGGCGTTACTCCGTATCTGTTTGACGGCTCGCAAACGAAATGTAAAATGGATTTTATGCAATACATATCACGGGGAGAAACGTTATGGACGACTTGCCTAAATAAATGCTTGTTTCTTGCTTGCTGAAAAGTTGCATAAACCCAGACCAACTTGGGCGAGTTTTATTTATTGGCCAAATAATCTTAGAGAATAGTTCTCTAAAGTAGAGAGTTATTTTAAATGCATTTCTTTTCATAGTAATCTTAGCCTCAGTGCATTCTCCGATATGGGCATTGTTAATACACTACCCTCGTTTTCTTCTATATCATATGTAATAACATTAAAAATGCCTCAGACGTATCTACTTCTTCCGGCCTACCAGGGCTTTTCTGGGACGTTTTGAAGGGACTGATCAAATTTTTGAACTTTATGAAGTTAACGCATCTCTGACGGTAAATATTTAGACTATGTACTTTCGTATGATTTAAAGCGTAGTTTTGTTGCAATTAGTCCGACTTGATATTTTTTGTTTACTGGACTATCTGTATTGTGTAACTTTCTGATAATATACAATCTTTTTTATTTTAAAAGATTTAGGAGTATTCAGCCGTACGAGGGCGGGACAAAAACATAGAGCTAGTGCATTCTACATATACCCCCTGAAAATTTCAACGTCTTATTTTCCGTAGCTTCTGAAACGTAATCATACCATACAGATTCGAAAGTTCCAGTAGTTCACTTAGCTACGAAATTACCTTTTTCCTTTTTTGAAAGCATCCAACATTTGCTGGTTGACAAGCAAACTTGTCATATCATGTGTTGTTTGTTACCACATATAGTTCATTCGTTGTGATCCCAGTTGTTTACAGCAGCTATAATCTTTTTGTGTTGATGGTTGAACATTACTAGGAACTATTACACCAGATGTATTAGTTTGATGCTTTGTAGTGTAAAGTTTAGCAGAGGTAAAACAATGTCCTTTTTCGGCATATGGTAATATGTGTCCACTTTGTTTATGTCTTCTATTAATACCATTTGTATGGAGTAAATATACAGATAAACCAAGATGTTTTGGTGTGATTAAGAAAATAATTAGAAGATGTTAGATCACTACAAATAAATATGACTTATAGATCTAGATTAATATCTTCTATATCTGGACCTCTTTCAAACAGATTATCTAACAGGCAACAAACTTAAATAAATTCTTGTTTAAATAGGCCAGTTGCCCTTAAAAACTTACTTCATCTGGTGAAAAGTATTCATTTTCTAGTTTCTTGGACTTTTCATTAATATTTCTGCAACTTTGAGAAGGATGGACATTTCTGACTCATTCAGTTCCAATAAAAGCTCGGTATGATCTAGTGAGGATCTTGCACTTTTATGACTATGAACTTGAATCAAAGCCTCTTCCATAGTAAAGGACATTGGACACTTAGCTCAGTGATGCATTTAATATCAGACCACTGTTTTAGAAGAAGACGTTTATAGTGGAGGATTTCATTATAGCTGATTTGACTCCATCTTCTAATAACTTATAATTCTGATATTTTGATTTCAGTGTTGTTTACACAATAATACATCTGTTATTTATTTGTTGCTGATGGTACTCTTCTGTTTGTTTATCCCATGCATTATTGAAAAAATGTTTTAATTTCTTAGATTTTTTGACAGAATCAATACTGTATTTCTTTGATAAATATAATGTGAAAGACACCCCTTCTGTCTGTAATATCTGGCTTTTACAGCAACCAAATCACCATTACATGATTGCAGTCTATAAAGCAAATCACTATCTTGCCTGGCTTTTGCTGCTTGGAAATCCTGAGTATAGTGACGACTTTTTGTCACTCGAAGATTGAACAACTGACCAAGATTTTCTCTTCTAGTATTGGTATTTCTCCCAGCAAATGAAACAATGAATTGTCCATTCAAATGTAGTTTGCTGAGTATTGGCATGGTTAGTACATCAGTAATAAAAGCATCACTGTCTTGAGTTCTTTTTTCTTTTCTTCCTACATTTAAAATCAGCCATCTCCCAAGATTAGTCTAAAATAAATAAAGAAAAAATTAGATAGTTATGTTTTGGAGATATTTATATTCGCTCCATAAGAAAAGTCATGTCTTAAGAACAAGTAAGGCATTTTAATTTAGGCGAGATATTTTCAAATTACATGATACTTTATAAGGAATTATTGATAATGGTTGTCAAAGGCAGATAAGAGTGACAAGCGTGTAAATGATTATATCATTACTCAAAACAAACGCTAATAATGATGTCCGAAGTTCGTCAACTATAATGTGCTATCAGCTGGGTCTAAATTAAAATTAAGTTTGTCTTTTACCGACCGACCCTCCCCCAAATGCCGACGACTCACAAAAATGTATTCGAAATATATACATGAACATGAACATACACATTGGTCACGACCGTTCATCCTACATGTTTTACTTTCCGGTAGTTTCTCTACACTAATAATTCTGTTTTGGGAGAAATATAAAATACATGTACTACCTACCTACCCAACCCAAAAACTACGGTCGGTAAAGGGCAAACTAAGTATTTTTAGTTTAGGCCCTGCTCTACATTTTTGCGTACACCTAAAACAATGGTAGCAAAACGCTTAGGGTGTTTTTCTGGATCGAAAGGGTCAATACACTATTTATTGCGCTCTCACCGAGTCCATGTCCTTTTTATCAGCTGTGATTTTTTATCTCTTTTTTACGAATCTGTTGTTTTTCATTATTTATTTATTTGTTTATTGGATTTAACGCCGTATCAACACATTTTAGGTCATTTCACGGCGTCCAGCGCACCTAACCTAGGTTTCCTGGACCTTTGTCTCTAACCAGTACTCACCTACCCTTCCACAAGGCCGGAAACTTCTCCATATAATCTAATCAATGGAGGAAAATTGACAAAATTGTCTAATTTTCATGGAAGGGTATAACCTCCCCGGGTGGGATTCGAACCCGCACCCCCTTGGGCACGAGTATCCAAATCCCGGCTTTTTCATTATTTACACCATCTCCAAATGTGACGTAGTACAAACAGTGTCATGTGTAGTTAACTCAAAGTCAAAGACTTGACTTTGTGTAGTTAACTTGTCCCGCTGCAAAAACTATAAGAGCATTTCTTTCAAACTTTTAATCGGTCATACCAAATTAACACATTCATACCGTCTCAAAAGAGAGGAAGCACCTAAATTTATACCATGTGACGAGCATTTCAATGTAAAACACGTTCTCCTTTACTGTCAGGATCTTAAATACATTCGTGACAAACATTTTAAAGTAAACTCACTTAAAGAACTGTTCGAATCTGTACCACCATATGCTGTACTTAACTTTTTGAAAGAAATAACAAGTAAATCTGTGAGCTAATGCTCACTAGTGATACCCCCGCCAATATCTTAAAATATGCGACAAACGGGAAGTAGATGAGCAAAGAGCATGAAACGGCTTTACACCACATGGGACTATGGGATGAAGCAATATGCAAAGTATTAGGCTGCTGCATGATATAGTTGCTGAGAAAACTGCAACGGAAATTTTGTAACAGACGAACGCACGCACGCACGGACAAGGGTAAAACAGTATACCCCCCTCTTCTTCGAAGCGGGGGTATAATAAGATATAGAGCTTTACATCATTAATTTCGTTTGAATTAATAGTATCAATGATTGCTTTCGGCGCGATAGGACCTTTTTGAGTTGGTGCGCCGTAAAACCCAAACAAACTAATCTTTCACACTTTTTAAATGCAATAACCAATCAGCTTCTCTCTCAACTTGCACATGTCTCATTAAAATAAATATTGTTCCAATAATACAATCCATCCATAAACGTTCAGTTCCGTTTTTCTGAATAACGTCAACTGGGTATTTTTTATACTCTGCAAGAAAAGTCACTTCTCTTTCAGCTCAAGTAAGGGCAAAGCTGTAGAGAAGTGAGCTTATATAAACTTTATGAGTTGTACACTGTCTGTTAGATGACTAATTAGAATAATGCATAATTGTAATCGACTATTATTAATTTCGAATAATTACAATGTTTGAATTACACATTAGTAATGTGCACATGGTTTAAAAGGGATCCAGGAAATAAAAATGTCACTGACACCTGTTGTCGAAATCTGACAATTTTAAACGAATATTTCATGATTATATATGTTAAAATGAGTAAAATAAGGTAAATCAATGTTTATAAATGTAATTCAAATAGAAAATGGGTTTGATATGTGCATTTGATTTCAAAATATGACACCTACATCGACGTTATAAATCATCTTGCAAACCTTTATTGGGATACGACTTGTTACAAAGTCTACAAATGGCTTTGTCCATGTTTAATTTGATTTCATTGGAGACCCGTCTTGTTTCAAAGTACTTCCATACAGTGGACCTTGCTTTCCTTGGATAATTTTATAAGACCTCATTTTCTTGAGACGATGTCTGAGATGAGCGCTGTGTTTCAGACGCCATTTTCGTTGTTAAGAGTGATCTCCCTTGGGAGCCGCTTTAGTAACACCTAGAAAATGAACTACCGAAAACTACCGACAATCGATTATTTAATATTTGCAATCGATTGTCGCCAATTCTCCAGCAAACGATCGATTATACTCGATCATCGTTTAATCCATACACTCTGGAACATTTGTTAGCCTGTGTTTGGAAAAAATGGTTATTACATCTCTTCACATACAATCCTTATCACTCTGATATTTTGGGGGGACTTTTTTGCCCAGTCATCATTTTACCACGCCACCGAATGTTGATTCTAGAATTTCATAAAGTCAACTTCCAGCCAGTAGATAACTAATGCAACCAACAAACGACACTAATGTATGCATTAGCCGCCCGGCTTGCTCAGTAGGTAGCACGCAAGTTTACTGATCGAGGGGTCGTGGGTTCGATTCATGGGCGGAGTATGCTTTCTTGGGGCTTGGTCATGAAATTATTTCTACGGCCATTCTCTCTTCTACCAATGATGTTTAATTATGTAGGGCAGTTGTCAGTCACTGACGCTAGTATGCGCTTAGTAGTTCGTTAACAGCTAAATCCAGAGATTACCCCTTTCCAGGAGGAGTGAGTTGATGGACTGACCGCCGCTATATGACCTATAAAATGTGTTGCTACGGCGTTAAACCAAACCAAACAAACACACATTTAAAGGCTGTAACTAATTCTTCATTTTCTATAATTCTGATGAACTGCTGCATTTACTTTATGGGCAACATAAAAAACAGTCCGTATATTTTTCGTATTGGCTGCGTGCAAGTATATCCCTGCACCAAGAGCTCTAACCCTTACTTCTTCATACTGATCATCAATCATTAACTTTTATGATAAATGTACTCAAACCACGCAATATTTGAACTTTTAAATGTTATTTCAATGACTTTCCGCCATCTTGGTGCCATCTTGATTCTCGGAATTGCTGAAGGGTTATAAGGTGGAATCCACCAGATTTCAAAACTACTACTTGTTATCTACCTAAAACATTTTCTGTGCTATTCAAATCTTCGTATAATTGTGTTTTCGCCTTCCGCTCACGCATGCGTAAAATAGTCTTCTGCGCATGTGTAAGCGGAAGGTGAAAACAATTATACGACAGAGATGATCTGTAATGCGAGGCATCACACGAAAACACGAAGTGTGATGTTTTATCATCCCGAAACAAAGATGAATGTAATGTATTTGTGATTGCTGAGTTGTTGTATTTCTTGTGTCGTCGTGACATTGTAAAACTCTTTATCCGGATTTTCAACGAAAATAAACAACGGCTAATAGTTTGGCGAAACACAGGTTGCCGGGCGGGCGTCTGGTGTCGATAACAATAGCGTTTAAGTTTTCAATTTAGCATATATTTCTGCCATTTATAGTCAGATCGTTATGAAACTTCATACAATGAATACCATGTAATGAAGAGAAATAGAAAGTAACCACAACTTTACCTGACTTTATTATGGATTATTTCCCGTATTAATTTTTGCGTTAAAGTTTTTAAATCCGGCTTTAATGTGGTTTCCACATTACATTTCTTGTTATAATACTAGTATTTTAGTTACAATTTTCTCACTGATATATTACACATATATTTCAAGGCAATGATATTACCAGTAGAAGCAGGATTTCCTCTAGGTGGACATAATTATTCAAGATATGTATTACTGGAAGTACATTATAATAATGTAGAACACAAATCAGGTAAATATTGTTTGTTTGGTTGGTTGGTTGGTTTTACGCCATAGCAACACATTGTATGGGCCATATAACACAAATCAGGTAAATATTGTCTGTAATAAACGTATAGCAAAGGAGTTAATGATAAACATTCACTGGACCTATTGGCAATTTTCGGAGAGAGAAAAATACTACTCTATATGATGTCATGATGCCTGGAAAGCCAACTCGACGAATTGCAAGTGTTTGTATGCCTTATTAGTTGTTGTTGTTAACGTGACTAGTGTCTGATTAATTTGACGAGACTTGGTTCAGTATGTGTCTTCTTTTTTAAATCAGAGAAGTTATAGGTTTTCTTATAAATGATCTGTATCGGTATTTTTGGACAGAAAGAATTGAACGAGGCCAGAGTTGACGACTTTGAATGGCATCCAAATAGTGGTGTTTATGTACATGTGAAGAAGAGATGATGTGCATGGTAGGTAATGTTAAACCTAGGGTCGCTGAATGGTACTAAGAATGACCCCTTAAGTTTCTGTTCACTAGATGTCTAAGTCAAAGGTAATTTCTCTTACATAAAAATTCCAATCATGTTTAATTACCAGCTTTGTAAGCCAAAAAATATTTAGTGTTTTAGTGGTTGATTTTCTATTCAGGTATGATAGATTCATCTGGTATAAGATTTTATGTGACATCAACATTACGTAAATATGATGCTGGTATTATGGAACTTGGTTTAGAATATACAAATAAAATGGCCATACCTCCAAGACAAAAACTGTTTCCTTTGACAGGATATTGTATTGAAGAATGCACGAAAGTGGTGAGTAGAAAATTTACACTGTCACCTAAATAGTCACATGTTTCTTTGTTTTACGACAAACAAACAAATATAACTTGAACAGTGGTGACAAAACAAATTCAGTTTGCAGTGTACTTCCATAAAAATTAAAATTACTAGATGGGAGCCCGTGCAAGCACGGGCTTTAGGTAATGACAGTTCTCGAAACTGTTCCTCGAAACAGGCAAGTTTAAAAGCCATATGAGAACAAAAAACGCATGCTTGGTGAATATTCAAAAAAATTGGCAAAGAAGATTGCACGTATTCTGGGTGATTCCCCGTGATAATACAGCAGTTACAGTCCAAACTCCTCGAAGTGCTTACGTCACGCTTTGCTACTTTAATAAAGGGAAATAACCGCTGCGGGGAGTCTGGTCTATTTTTAGTTTTATCTAGAACTATTTTTAGACACAAAAATACCCACTATTTTCGTTGATTTTTTGCAGTTTTTGCAAATGTCAAGAGGCTTTGTCAAATAAGAATTCTCAACTTGATATGCCGGTATATAGGTGCTCCAGCGACAAACTAAAGATTTATTCAAAGCTGCGCCGTTTCTTCCACAAAACAGGAAACTCGCAAATTTAATAGTATAGATACATGACTGTACAAGATAGAACTTTGATGGTTTTAATCCTCTCCTAGCAGATCCTCTCAGTACAATGTACACATTTATACACAGGTTTACAACTAACGTATTTAAACATGTAAATCATAAGAAACAAACCAAAAAACATTAACATATAGTTCTATTTTTAACCTGCCACAACTTAAATAATTTCACGGTCACTGAATCTTTTATTTTTAACTCCGATCTTATTATTTCCCCGACATTCAAAATCAATGCATATTTAGTTAGATCATCAATAATTAAAATGTTTCAACGGTTAAAAAAGTTGAATAATAACACATTCAGTAACCGTGACAGGTTAATAAAACAGGACTATACTTTACTTTAACCACAAATAAACATAGCATTGTTTCTCTTGATTAATATACTGAAAGGATAAAGAAACGCAGGGTAACATTTCTTCCGATATTTTAAAACGCGTTCTCCAAATAAAGTGATTTTTTTTTAAGATTGAGTAATTAGGTCATATTTCACCTTGCCATGTATCGAAAATTTAGTCACGGTTCAGGGCGCAGTTCTGGTAAATGGAGGAAGGAAAAAACAAGAATCTCGTGCACCGTGTTGTTCTGGTCTCATGCAGCGTTGGTCAAGTCACTCTGCGTTAGTCTTTATAAAGACCAACTGCTTTCCTAAAATTAATTGAGAATTTGATTCGTTTTAAGAATGGCACGACCCATAGAAGTTCAGAGGGGTCAGGTCATTCAGATGCTGATGCAAGGACAGCTACAAAATTAGGTTGCCAGGCACTTTGGTGTTAATGTTTCCACCATAGAACGTCTTGTAAGAAGTCTGCGGGAAACTGGGCGATTGGCCGATCGACCTAAGCATCTTTGGGACCAGTTGGATAATCAAGTTCGAAAGCGCCAGTTCCTCCGGCTACTCGAGAGCAGTTGACCAGAGCTCTGATTGAAAAGTGGGACAACATCCCCATGAGACGGATAAACGCTCTCGTGAACTCTATGACCAGAAGAATAAGGACCGTGACCACAGCAAACGGCGGACACACAAAATATTGATGACTTAGATCAATTTCAATTTCAAAATCCTATGGGTCCATTCAATTTAATCGTCAGTACAGCTAAACCAATTGATAGATGCAATATACAGACTTTGGAAAATTTTAAGCATTACTTTATCAGTAAGTATACAAAATTTCGTTTTAAATGAAGCCCGATATCATACTTAATTTCTTAATATTCACCCTGCGTTTCTTTATCCTTTCAGTATACGAAAATGGTTTTATGGTTAGTGTAATATTTTTGTCACAAATACTCGCTTACCTACAACATCGCCCTATACGGAAATTTACATGTATATATAAGAATTTTCATGAGAGTTGATGACGTGGTCTTTAACAGATTAAAAAGGAACAGATATCACCATATTCAGAGGGTAGAGTGGTAGTTATGAAGTGGAAATACTTGGATCAGTTTTTAATTCCGTTGAATTACGCCAAAATATGCGTTTATGATTTTTGTCAACGAAAACTAAAAAAAACGGCATTATCACTTTACCGTGTACAACTTGTAACTAAAATTTAATTTTGATATGTTATAATTATTAAGTTATGTTGTGTGCATGTATACATATGACTAAAAAGAGAATGCGTAAATGGGGATGCGTTATTTTATAAAAATAAGTTCCGGATTCTGATGCCAGAGATTGGAGCAAAAGTTTGGATGTTTGTGCGAGTGGCTTCTTCTATATATGCACCCTGACAATTTAACAACGAAACTCCCTGTATTATTTTTTGCAGGGTCTACCATACGGCGGTATCTACGTATATGCGTCTCAACTACATACACATCTGACAGGACGACGTGTCTTCACTAAACATGTAAGATACGGGAAAGAACTACCAGAGTTAAATAGAGATAATCATTATAGTCCACATTTCCAAGAAATACGTCGACTTGCTACACCTGTACATGTTTTACCAGTAAGTTAAACTGAACTTTTTGTTTGTTTTTGTTGGGTTTAACGCCGTAGTCAACACATTGTATAAATCATATAACAGCGGTTAGTCAACCTACACACTCCCCCTGGAAAGGCTAAATCTCTGGATTTAGCTGTTATCCAACTACTAAGCGCATACTTTCGTCAGTGACTGACAACTGCCCTACATAATTAAAAACCATTAGTAGGAGGGAGAATATCCACAATTCCATGACCAAGCTCCACGAAAGTATGCACCGCTCGGGAATTAAACTGCCGATATTTGAATATGATTATAATAACTGTTTAATTGTTATATTAAATGTTTGCTGATTTACAGCAGAATAGAACGGTGTTATCTACGAGTTTGATACATTCAAGTAAAATCAAAATATTGTTAAGCTTTATCAGTGACTTATGCCATTTTCATGAATGCAAAAGCGACGAGAATCTGATTGACTGAAGGTCTTGAAAAGAAGGCTTATTTAAGTTGACCTTTTGATCGATTGATCAAATAATATGTATTCATTTAGACTATCGTTGTATAGGGGACAGGGTACAGCTCTTCAACATAAAATGTTTCTTAGTTTAATTCATTTGTTATCATATGTTTTCTAGGGAGATGCCTTGGTGACCACATGTGAAGATAGAACGTTCGAGAAATCAAATGCTACAATAGTAAGTAGATAAATAGTTACATACTTGTGACAGGTAATCTAAGTCTGAAGATCATTAGTTTATAACCATTAGATCAAACCATTTATCTTCCTCTAATTAGATACTTACATCACGGGGTTTCTTACACATTCTTATATCTTACATTTTAGACCAATTACTCATGCCTGTGTCTATTGTCGCACAGAACAAATACCATCTACGTTTTAAAAATCAAGTTATAATGCAGTCTTTCAATCGAAAATGTCGTAAATAACATTAGATTTATAATGTGACGTCAATTGTATAGCGTTGCTTTACTTAACATTTAAGTTAAATAAGCTCATATTTAAGCTGAACATGGTACCTGCGTTTATATAGCATAGCGCGTATAACTATATAAAAACAAGACAATAACGTTCTATTTTATACATGTATACACTACCCTCCAAAAGTTTCTTTACACATTCACATTTTACATTGTTCTTAATGGAATTTCAAAACTTTGTAAAAGCAGTTTATTTTTTTTTTAGTTTGCTTTTGAAATCAGTACTTTTTTCTTCTGACTGGAATAACAAAAATGTCTTAACCATTATTATGATTCATTGAGATACATTGATCATAGTTTCGGAGGCTGATAGATAACTGTTGCTGCGACTCAACAGAATAAAATTTACTAATAAAAGTTTGCTTCCATTGCATGAATAATGAACAATAACATAAAAATTCTTCAAACTTGAACTTGGAACTAGTAACAATTCAATAAATTGTAATGTGAAGAACTTTTTGAGTGCAGTGTGTATAAGTTGATATATTCTAGGGAGGATTTGCTATCACAGATGAAATGTGTGTAAACTATATACATTATTATCCTTTGACAAATCTAGAAGTTTGTAAAAGTTCAGTTTCTACAAGAGCTTTACACAGGTTCTTCTCTTTTATGAATAAGTAAGTGTCCCGTCTTTATAAACAAATTATAGATCAAATTAAAGTTTATTTTTGAGCATAACTTCTTTCAATCAACCCATATATAATATAGATTTGTGTATAATATTAATGAAATTAACCTCATAGAATATTAACCAATCAGATATATGTCAGAAAAACATGCTGTTATCCGATCCAATGAATATAATAAAATATGTATTAAATTAAGAACAACATGCGTGTATTGTAACTGGAGAACACAATTGCTTTCGAAAACATCTATTATTAAGTTTAAATCAATTGTCAATGGTGCATACATTAACTCCATCGTTAAAAATATATTTTATCGATCTTGAGTAAAGAAATACTGCAGTAAATATTTAAATAAGCAGTGTTATTTGTTACGCCACTGAGTGTTGAATAACATTTAACAATAACTATACATATTGTCATGGCAATACATTATCAGTGATATTATCAGCATACAATTAGATATTGTCTATCGACAACTGAGATTAAATGTATTCTGTCTTCGTTCTGAACAAGTGTCCAATCGACATCTATCATGTATTTACATGTTATAAATCGTGTACTAATGAATATGCTAACTCATTGAAGTAATCTAATTAAATTGTATTTCCTATTCCAGATGGGATGTTGATAAAACATCGGCTTATAAAGGAGATCGAGATAATTATCAATCTATTCGCTGGACACCTCTCACCACTATATTATTGAAAACATTATATAAAACATCACCTATAGCAATGCAATGTAATCAATCTGATGGTTCAAGATTTCCGGTAAGAAATTTATCTCCTCTTACTCTACATGCTATAACTGCATGATCTCTGCGACATAACCACCCGAATGATTAGTATTATGCAGGAAACGATCATAATGTAAAACAGTTTATATACTGTCTGAACACTTTCAAATAAATTTCCAAGGCATACTAAATGGTGTATACATTCTAAATGTCCAATCAAAGACATAAAAGTTTTGAAAGATTATGGTACATATTAAGAAAAACTCGTACAACGAATCTTCTATTATTTTAGATCTTTATTGATGAGAACATACATACTATGTGCAGTGCTACATGTAGAAATGTGGATATTATGAAGACTGTGTTGCCATTTTTTAAAGGAATATTCTTAATTTACAGCTAGTGAGAGTTTGAGAATAGGTCCCTCAAAGTTCGATATATAAAATAGACATTTTAACGAACTTGCTAACAAGTAATATTAATGAAATTTCATATAAACTACCATGACTACACTAAGGCTTATTAAATGATGATACCGTTAGTGACGAAAAAAGCATAATCATATGTGAGATTTTTTGACGCAAGCTAACATATAATCTCAGAACAACGTGAACAAGCTATACTCATTAAAATCGTGATAATAATGTGCTCAGTTAACTATAGTTTTGACATTTCGTATACTTACAGGGTGATTGGGAAGAAAGCAAACTGACAGAAATAGATCAACAATTACCATCAACTAGTTCTTATTGCTTAAACTGACAGAAATTGATCACCAATTACCATCAACTAGTCCTCATTGCTTAAACTGACAGAAATTGATCAACAATTACCATCAACTAGTTCTAATTGTTTAAACTGACAGAAATTGATCAACAATTACCATCAACTAGTTCTTATTGTTTAAACTGAGAGAAATTGATTAACAAATATCATCAACTAGTTCTTATTGTTTAAACTGAGAGAAATTGATTAACAAATACCATCAACTAGTTCTTATTGATTAAACTGACAGAAATTGATCAACAATTACCATCAACTAGTCCTCATTGCTTAAACTGAGAGAAATTGATCACCAATTACCATCAACTAGTTCTTATTGCTTAAACTGACAGAAATTGATCAACAATTACCATCAAGCAGTTCTTATTGCTTAAACGGATAACAAGTCTAGATATAATAAATATTTGGTTAGCTTTGATAACTACTTCATAGTTTGTTTCTTACAAGTAGGGGGGTTGTTAATTTCATTTTTTAAAGATAACCATGTGAGACCCTGCTTAAAATATGGTGCCATCAATATGATAATAGAATCAACAACAAAAAAATTTGTGTGACACCATTAACCCCCCTGTACATACCCCTTGAAAGTCGGACACGCCCATTTTACATAAAAATAACAATTTTTTATATCCAACTGTTATAAATCAATTCTTATAGGCTTTCAATATATCAATATGTAGGTTTGTTAGGCTGCTGAGTTCAAATATGAAGTCAAAATCTAAATTAAACAACTTAATATGGCAGAAAATTCAAAATGGCTGCCAAAATGACCCAAATTTTGGACATATTTGGGTATTATATTTACTGGGCATTGAATATGTTGAATCATGCCTGCAATATATCAATCTAAATGTGTTTTATGGTGCTGAGTTCAAATATTAACTCCAAAACTAAATTTAACAAACTAATAAGGCAGAAAATTCAAAATGGCCACCAAAATAAATACTTACTTACTTACTGGCGTTCGCATTTACACAATTACGCCAGTATTTACGATGAAGGATGTGGTTCGTCTCAGGTCCTCAACATCGCCATATAGCTTCTGTTGGAGGGTTGTTTCCTGAGGCCACGTCGCAGCTCGCTCCTGGTCGTGTCGATTACATCTTTGGAGGACATGCTCTGCAGTTTGATCTTCTTCTCCGCACGGGCACTTTGGGGATTGTACGAGTCGGTACTTTTTGTACATGTGTGCATTCAGTCTGTTATGTCCTGAGCGTAGTCTGACCATTATCACTTGCTCTGGCCGGTTCAAAGAATGATATGCATCAGGGTCTTGTCTTGGCTTTGTTAGTGCTTTGATGATGGTGACTTTCTCCTTATACGTGACCTGGACATCTGGTTGCTCTGATTGTGCTCCTAGTTTAGCCAAGTGGTCAGCTTCTTCATTGCCCGTTATTCCGCAGTGTGCTGGTATCCACTGTAAGGTAACGTTGCAAGTGGTGCTGAGGTCATTCATTGCTCTGGCTAGGTCTGGGGATTTGTTGTTTGTCAGGGCTTCCAGGACTGAACGTGCATCGGTAAGAAAGACCACTGCAGAGACAGCTTCTGTCGAGTCTATAATGATGGAGACTGCTTTCAGTAGTGCTTCCGTCTCTGCTCTGTAGTTGCTGCAGTGCTTTCCGGTGGCCATATGGTGTGTTTCTCGACGGCCTGATGGGTGTTTGATGAGAATACCAGCTCCTCCATCTTTGATTGCTCTTGTGGCTGACCCATCTGTGTAAACATGGGTCCACTTGTCATGAGGATAGTCTTCATTGATCATAGCGAGTGTAAGACTCTTTCTGATACTCTCACATTCTTGTTTACCACTATCAAGCTGTGGAATGTTGAGTTTCACCTTTATGGCAGACAGGTCGTTTTTCAATGGGTCTGGTATGTCCGTGCTGCTCATAGGTGCGGTAGGTATTGTCAGCTCTGGTGCAAACTTTCTGTCCAGTTTCTTGGCTTCATGGACAAAGCTGCTTCGCTTGAGCCTGTTCTTTGTATATCCTGCCAGTCTGCTTTTCATGGGGTTATCTGGGATACACTTGAACTTCTCTGCCTGAAGAAGAATCTTGGCCTGCCGTCTTTCCTGTAGAGGCTGTATACCAGTGATCTTTTCCATGAAGGCAATAGGTGTAGATTTCGTGGCACCTGTTATGATACGCAGAGCTTGGTTTTGTACCTTGTCTAGGGTCTGCTGGTTTGTCTTGGCTGTTGTTGCCCAAGTAGATGAACTGTACTCCATGGTGGGTCTCACTGTGCCCTGATACATTGTCTTGAGTATCTGTTCATTAGCTCCCCATGTTGTACCAGCTAGCTTGCGCATGATTGCAAGTTTTCTTCGGGCCACACCTTCTACACGATTTATGTGGGGTCTCCACGTTTGTCTCTTGTCAAAGGTCACGCCGAGGTAAGTGGCTTCATCAACTTCAGCCAGAGGAGTACTTCCCATCATGACTTTCCCAGCTCTTTGCGTTGAAGACAGGGTGAATAGTGTTGTGCACGATTTATCTTTGTTGATCGTCACACACCAGTCCTCCGCCCATGCGTTAAGCTTGTCAATGGCTTGTTGCATCCTGTACTTAGCTGTGGTGGCATGCTCTTCTTTACACCATAGCACCAGGTCATCAGCATAGAGAGCAGCTTGAACTCCTCTGGGCAGTTCGGACACCAGATCATTAATGAAGATCAGAAAGAGTGTAGGAGACAAGACCCCACCCTGGGGAACGCCATGTCGCAGTAGGAACTTTCTACTTGTAGCTTGGTTCAGAGTCACTCTGGCTCTTCTGTTGTTAAGATACGACTTGATCCATTGGAGCATAGCTCCTCCAACCCCGCTACGCATGAGTTTTACTTGCAGTCCATCAATCCAAACTTTGTCGAACGCTCTCTGAAGGTCAATCCATGCTGTTAGGACCACCTTTTGTTCTTGAAAGGCGTCTTCGACTTCTTGTGCAAGGAATGTGGTTTGGTCTTCGGTGGAGCGGAATTGTCGGAAACCAGCTTGTTGTGTGGCAAGTAGATCGTTGGTCTCCAGGTACCATTTAAGGCGTGCATTGACAATCATCTCCATTGTCTTTACAACGCAGCTAGTGAGACTGATAGGTCTATAGCTTGCAGCCTTCTTAGGGTCCTTCCCTTTCTTGTGGATGGGGATCATAATTGCCTCTCTCCATATTTGTGGAAGTTGCCCTTGATTCCAGCAGAGGTTGTAAATCTCAAGGAGTTTGCTCATTGCTGTAGGCCCTAGATGACCAAAATAAATTATATTTCAGTTATAAACGGCACACTTTAAACATGTTACGCAATTTATAAATTAACTCTAGTTAATGAAATCTTAACAAAAGACCAAAGTTATGACACTTGATTATAAGTGTGCAAATATATTTTATTCATTATATAGCTGAGGTAGAGGTTAAGGTCAGAGAGGTCATTCGTTCCAACCTCACCAGCGGCATGTATGATGTCTTGATTGAAAAATGTGTCTTTGATTGCTTTACTTCATTAAGATGTTGATGAGTATGTGCATAGGAAATGTCTTGGCACTTTGTTTGCAAAGTAGAGTTAAAATTCCCAGGTAATTTTATAGATATTAGTAACTAAATGATCATTATGGGTGATGGCTGTATGCTATCATGTATCAAGCATCTAAGCTACAATATGGAATGCATGGTTTTTTAACAAGACTTTGTTGTGTTGTTAAATTCTGAAAATATAATAAAGCAATGATTTTTTGGTAAAGAATGACTTTATAGCTTATCAGATTTCTAGATGCAATTCATTTACTTTCTCTGTTTCTATGTTTATTAAGTTTGGCTTATGTATGTATCAAAATCTTCACAAAAAGTAAATGGATCAACAATTGCTTTCAGAAATTCAAAGAATTGTATTCTCCAATTTCCAATATCACAATAGCAATTGTGTCATTCCCTTTAATTCTTATTTGCAATTTTGGTTATATCTCTATTAATTTGTTAATACTTACTTGCATTTCTTTTAACTAGCCCTAAAAACTAATGATTGAGATGATGGTGTTCAATTATTTGGCCAACTGTGCACGGTTGAAACAAATGCAAGACATTCCATGATTAGAAAATGAGATTGCTTAAGTGACAACCGAGTAAAAGAAAAGTAAAGAAAACAATAATTGAAATAGGCAATTACTTTTTTGAGCAGTGGTTTATGCAATCACAGCCAAACCAAGCAAAATGCTAATGTTAATTGATTAAACCTTTGAATCTCTCATGAATGCTAAAACAGACAGGAAACCTTTTTAGCTCATATTTCATACACTTTGTAATTAATGAGAATTTTTATATAAAGACATAAACTTATAAATACAAACAGGTATAGAATGGTTTCTCCATAACTGAGGATTAGCAGAACATTTTCTACAGAAACAATACTACAAGAACTTAAACACAAAACCTTTAAGATAACATATTTTAACCAAATGTGCAGCTATTTTCCATGGTCATTTGACTACTGGTATATTTATATGTATATATCAGTTGCCTGATGATGTATAATTTAACATTACACTATTGGACTATGGAAAATACGTAAATTAATGGATCTTTGCGATAGCCTTTGAAAGTGTAGGCCACCAATCTGAAAATTTATTTGAGCAATGTCAGGTCTGACTCGTGTTGAACTGACATACCTCATTGAATATTAAGATACAAGTTCTTGCAAACAGATTATTATATGTAATATATGATTATTTGCTTTATTATTTTACAAATAATCTAAACAATTGCATTGAGAGTGATAACAAACCATGATTCAACATATAGATTTGACCATTGATAACCAGTATACATTGAAAATGTGTTATTTTGGTAGCCATTTTGAATTTTTGGTCATATTGGGTTGTTTAAATTAGTTTTGACTTCATATTTGAACTAATTGCCCTAACAAACTAATAAAATGACATATTGTTAGCATGATTCAACACATTGAATGCCAGGATAAGTAATTACCCGAATATGCTAAAACTAACTAGGTTAAATTTGGCAGCCATTTTGAATTTCTCGCCATATTGGTTTCTTAAATTAACTTCATATTTGAATTCAGCACCTTAGAAACCTATAGCTAGACATATTGCAGGCATGATTCAACATATTAAATGTCCAGGATAAATAAACTCCCGAATATGCTTGTACTATGGTTATTTTGGCGGCCATTTTGAATTTTCAGCCATATTGGTATGATTAATTTTGTTTTTTACTTCATATTTGAACTCAGCACCTTAATAAACCTATAAAATGACATATTGCAGTCCAATACCATACAACTTATTGCAATTAAATGTAAAAAACTGGTAATTTATGTGAAAATGGGCGTGGCCAACCTTCAGAGGGTATGTACAGGGGGGTTAATGGGGTCAGAAATTAAAAAGATATGCTTTTCCTTACATATCAGTACATGTAGCATTTTTTAAACAGGGCCCCATAAAAAAGTCAAATTAACAACCCCCCCCCCCTATTACAAGAATAATAAATCTGAAGTTTCTTATGATTTCATGTCATTTTCTGTTCAAACCACATGCGACTGGCACGGTCCCAAATCAAAAGCACCATATATACATATAAGGTATACATATTACTCGAAAAATGGTAGTTATTCAACCAAGTTCAGTCAGAGGCCAGTTCCTTCGTTATAAATATATTTATTTCACTTAATTAATAATACCCGAGTTGTTAAGGCTTTGCTCAATCAAATGGCACCAACATCTTTTGCATACGCCGGGTAATAGTCATGGACCGATTTCAAACATCACGATCAAACAGATCTAGTACAAAAGTTGCAAGATCAAAATACACTATTGACGGCAAACTTTGTACCGTTAAATCGAATAAACTAAGAAAAATGAGGATTTTAACGGATGTAATCGATCATCAAATGTTTTTCATGCAGTCAAACCGTATGAGTATTCAACCAAGTGACCAAGCTCCACGAAAGTATGCTCCGCCCGGGAAACGAACCCACGACCCCTCGATCAGTAGACTTGCGTGCTACCAACTGAGCTAGCCGGGCGGCTTTGTCTGGTGCTAATGCATGTAAACAGCCGTTTATGTGACCCTGTAATAACACTAAGAATTAATTTGTATGAACATTCAAATGTAATTCCCTGTTGTTCTATTACCTGTGCACGTACAGGAGTGTGCATTTTAATCAAATTTTCATTCGGTTCAAACTTAAACATTGATATATCTTTTTCTGATATCCCAATAAATATTGTACTATCATGTACAGTTGACATGTTCAAACGGCACCATTTTGAAGGTGCATTCCTAACAGAGTTCTTCAGTCTATGTTTAAAGTAACAAAATCCTTTTCTACATACTTTAATTCCATTCTCTGCGCACAAGTGACCAGAGCAACACATTTATTCTATGTCGAACAACTATGTGTTTTCAGCGCTTTGATTAAAAATAAATGAGATAGACTACTAGAATGCAAAACAATCTCACTCCGTCGATATGCTAAGATGTTTGACAGTTTTACACAAGAAAAAACATTGATGCAAAGCATCAAAAGGCGTTGAAAAGAATGTTTAAACGTAAGAAATGTACTAACGGATAATAAACTAGGAGAACAGATCTTTTTTATTAAGGTTAGCAAATATAATAATTGTATTCGGAAAATACGTCTTGATTAATGGTTAACTACACTATAATTAATAAATTGGTGAAAAATAATTATTAATGTAAATTATTAACATCGCAATCTCAATTTTCTACTTTTTAGTATCTTTTTGCCATTTCTTAAACAATGTTTTATCTAGACAACAGAGAAATAATTTCAAACGGATCAGAGTTATGTCCGACAGTGACAGTGATTAATAAATAAAACACAAACTTGCTTTAAAAATCCTTGTTAATTTCCATGTTTAAACTTAAACTCCACTTTGGAACGTGTCACATGTAATCTCGTAGCTAGACAGTCATCCTGTCATTATTTCAAATTGTTATTGTGTATTCATACGCGGTAAATCGGTAAAATTGTGTTTGTTTTATTCATTTTGAACATTTATTTGGGCTTAGTTCGGTAAGAACCATACACACATATTGTTAAATGTATACATATTTCCATTTATTCAAATTGTTCGACGATTACAATAAAAATAAACAGTTGAATGGATCTTTTTACTAGCGTTATAGGTAATTCGACATTGAGACAACTGACAGGTAGGAGGCGCCATAGAGGGAAAGCGTAACGGACTTGAAAAAATAAATTTTTATTTCACTCGTGAGCTAATGATATTATATTTTCATTCATGGCTAAGCCACTCGTAAAAATATTTCATTCTTAGCTTAAAATTGATCTTACCCGAAATAAACAAATATCCTCAATGTAGTTATTGAGCTGCGAAGGGGCCGTGAGCCAGGAATTGTCAAATTAATAAAGAAGATTTTAAGTGGTCCCAAAAGCCAAATTTCCCCTGTAAGCTCTTTCCAGAAGC
Source organism: Mactra quadrangularis (assembly GCA_025267735.1). Lineage (NCBI taxonomy): Eukaryota > Metazoa > Mollusca > Bivalvia > Venerida > Mactridae > Mactra > Mactra quadrangularis. The sequence continues at coordinate 13,398,455 of CM046311.1, forward strand.
TGGTTATGTTAGTTCATGACCCTCTCACTAGTGCAAAACTACAGTTCTTTATACATGTTGCAGAGGACTTTCAACCATTCCTGATGAATTTCCAGAATGATGATCCTTCCTTTCTTAGCAAGCCGCCCGGCTAGCTCAGTTGGTAGCACGCAAGTCTACTGATCGAGGGGTGATGGGTTCGGGCGGGGCATACTTTTGTGGAGCTTGGTCATGAAATTATTTCTCCGGCAATTCTCCCTCCTACCAATGATTTTTAATTATCAGGTGTCAGTCCCTGTCGAAAGTATGCGGTTAGTAGTTGGTTAACAGCCAGAAATCCAGAGATTTAGCATTTCTAGGATGAGTGAGTACGTTGGCTGATCGCCGTTATATGACTATAAAATGTGTTGCTACGGCGTTAAACCGAAGAAACAAACTTTAATAGCAGAGGAGCTGTACTCATTGCTCAAAGCATACTGCTGCGGTTCCGTCGACCACGCGATTTGGAAAAGGTAACACTAAAACAAAGCTAGCAGTTAGACGTAATGTCTACCAAAAATGTTGTTCATCTTAACATGCTGATTTAGTCTTTGCTACCCTGCAGCATATCAGAAAAAAACCAAATTAGCCCGTGAATTACTCTCATATTTCGAAAGGAGCGTATTCTGTTTTTACATAAATTTTGTAGTACACTGAATGAGCGATCTCTTCTAAAACATTCTTGAGTGGAGTACTTGGTGTCCTTGAACCCAAATGCGATGATCAACAGGTCTGAAACAGCCGAACTCATGTTTCAAAAGCCGCTGCAGGATCTGTTGGACAGAAAGCTTCTCAATGCAAGAAAGCACTGGACCAGTTTAAACAAGAAATGTCTTTAAAAAAGACAAACGGCGTCGATTTAAAAACAAGTGTGCTCACCTGAGGAAAAGGTCAAAGGTCACAGAAGAGCCATTTACAGAGGACCACTAATGTTAAAACCTATTTTTTGACCCAGTGACCTACTTATCCAACCAATCAGACCTATTTGAACAATTTTGGTAGGGAACCACCCACGGACCATTCCTGTTGAGTTTGGGCAAATTATCATAAGCGGTTCAAGCGAAGATGTTGTTTGAACTTTTCCTTATATAATTCAATGTAATATTGTGATTCATGGGGTGGGGTCAATTTTGACCCAGGGGCATAATTTGAACAACTGTGATGGAGGACCTCTAGATGATGTTATATACCAAATATGAAAGCTCTAGGCCTTGTAGTTTCAGACAAGAAGATTTTTGAGAATTGCATTGTGAAAACCTATTCATTAATGCTACAAAACAAAAATTATGAATTTATTCTTAAGGTTCTGGAACTGTAATGGTGACCTTCAACAATTCTTATACTGATATTGTTTCTTGAATCTGTACTATTAAAGACATTGAATGCTGAAATTTTAAAGAAATTTACCGTCTGTAACTTAAGTTATGTGCATTTTTATAACGTGACCCTTCATTTTTAGAAAGACCGTAAATTGTGCTGGGACAAAAAGTGAAAGAACTTTTTTTTTCAAATTCTGCTGTTTTATTTCCAAGTTTTAATCCATTTTCTTGTTATACAGTCATGTAATGACAAATCAGAGCAACCAGGTTACACTTTGGACAAATACATATAAAAATACAGAGATTTGCATACATGTACCCCCAAGCAAAAATCCGAGTTTTTGAGAATGTTAAAAAATTTACCCTATCTTTAAAAGCAAATATCTCAAGTTAGAAGTTAGTTAGACACATGCAACTAGTTTTAAAATTTTCTGCAGTATTAACTGCCCATATAATGAAAAATTTAAGAAATTTTACCGTTTCTAAAATTTTTTATAAGAATTTGTATTAGATTACTGTACTGAAACTGCAAGAGATTTTATAGAGAAAAATAACGTCAAAATGGTCAATTACAAATAATACTACTTTATACAAATATATCATCTAAAATTGGTATTTGAGATGGAAAATGTATGTTAAACTCTGCATTATCATATAAAAACCTTCTCTCCATTGCTTTTTGGCTAGCTTGAGGGGACTATTTGGGGATTAAACTTGTACCAGCTATGTTTTCTGCTGTTGTCGTTTTTTGCACTAACAGTTGGACACTAGAGTTAGTAATGTTGGCATATTATGTGCCTTAGCTTTCAAATTATGCTGTTGATTGTATTGTTTTTTTATAATTAGAATATGATGATATTAAAAACAGAAAATGTGCAACGATTTTGTCTTTATATGCTGACTTTGGTACGATTATTTGTGGGAATTCGGCAATAAATCAATATAAGTTAAACATTCTTTCCAGTTTATCGATATTTGTGTAGTTTATTTTACCTTTGTTCATTTTCAGTACACAAAATAGATTAAACAATCAAAACCCCATTTTGCCCCAAATTCTCCATTTCGTCCATTTCGCCTTAAAATCTCCATTTCGTGTTTCAGTCATACCCAATTTACATCGCAAAAAAAGATGAAAAAAAATGTATTTTACACCTGTACAAACAGAATCAACGCAAAAGTTATGATCCACTACGGCTTTTCATTGTTTTTATGTCGATAAACCATTATTTTTACGATAACTAACTACGATCACGCTGTAGAGCGTCTGGTTTCGCCATTTTCGGAAAATGCGTTACCCTATGACTTCTGGAAAATCCCACGTCACGTGGTGAAAATTTCTAAAAATAGCAATTACGAAACTTGACGAAGATAGGTAATCGGGAAAAAACCTACTTAATTATTGATTTGATAAAGGGAGATAACCGCTGCGGGGAGTTTGGTTTGACGTGTCTATTTTTAGTTTTATCTATTTTTAGACACAACCCCCCCATTTTTTTGTTGATTTTTGGCAGTTTTTGCAAATATCAAGAGGCTTTGTCAAAAAAGAATTGTCAACTTGATATGCCGGTATATGTGTGCTCCAGCGACAAACAAAAGATTTATTTAAAGCTGCGCAGTTTCTTCCACAAAACAGGAAACTCACAAATTTAATAGTATAGATGTGGAGCTGTGACTCTCAAAGTGTAAACCCCGGAAACTGGACGTAGTGAGGCTTACTTAATAATTATTGGGTAATATGTCAGACTTTTTACTAGAAACCGGTTCACATCTGGAGACGTAATTCATTTTACCCATAAAATATTGTGTTTGACACGTAACTTTTTATTGTTACAATATAAAAAACACTTTGGAAAGCAATAGAAGTCTACCCAAAAAAAATAATCTACGAACGAAGCAAAATTTCGTAAAACACTGCATTACAATAGTGTGGCCTTTATTTTTTCGCGCGTGTCAGGGCCATCCAATCGAAGAGGGGATTTTCTCTGTTTCCCCCGTACGTCATTTTCAGTGCTTATAAAATCATCCAATAGAACGGCGGATTTCCGAAATCCCCTGACAGACGTCATTATACAGAAATGTAGGTCAAAATCCAGCTTAGACAGCTACGCCGAAAAATGGCTATTGGATATTGAAGGAAACGACCATGAAAGTATGAATTCTACAGGATGGATAGTAGCACTGGAATTGATGGCCTATTCTTCAGAAGATTGGGAGCTATGCAGAGATCTGTTCAGTGTGGTGAAAGACATGCTTATTCTTTGACATGGACAGTCAGGCGATTCTCAGATAAGAAGTTACTCAAGGGGAATATAAGTAAGCATACCCTCATTACACAGGAGGGTATATGATGGCCTGAAGGGAGAGAAAAAGTTAGTCAATGAATGTGTATCAAAGGCCCTCCTTTAAAGCTGCAAGCATACCTACCAAAGATACCTGACACTTGCTGAAGAAACAAAGAAAATTATTTTTTACGTTCAATCATTTGTAAAGGGCCAAAATTTGAGACTTGGAAATTTTAGATAGTCTTCATTTCGTCTCCTGTTCTTTGATATAAGCCACGCGTGAGGTAGACGCACAGGCGACCCAAGATTGAGTGCGTCCGCCGCAAGGCGAGGTCGACGAAAGCAAAATTTCGATAATGTCTCTTAAGTCGGAAACGGAGGATAATCTGTTTTACGGATTGATACAATTAGAAATTATCTTTACTTTTTCGCACGGTCCGAGTACCAAACTCATATTTAACTTTGTAGATACGTTTCCTAGATTGGTTTCGTCCCAAACTAGTTCGTTCTGGGCCGTGTAACCCGTACCATGGCACACATCTTTTGCTGATCACATGTGGTTTATATCAATGCAATCAGAATAAACCATCAAAATCGACCCTCTACAGATTAAAGGGCGGGCGATATAGTTTAAAATATCTTGTAAATTTCACTATCTATTATGATGTTTAAGAGGGAACCTTCAGTCTTATATAAGATTTGACGGTTGAGACGTTTCTGTTAAGAACTACGACCGTTGAACAGGCGTTAGAGACCTTTTTCACTATATTCATGTATACTATAAGGAAAATTTTGACGGGCACCTGTGAATGTGTATGAAAGCTACACTTTGTTGGTATCTGGTATTTTATTTCATTTTAAAAAATTGGGCCATTTTCAGGGTCAGTGAACCATGTTCTTTGACTTTAAAACAACTACCCAAAATGCCCCCAGAATACCACCCTGAGGTTTATATCAGCCACTCTCGCACTCTTTGTCAACCACTTTACGGTCCATTACATACACTTCATTTACTACAGCAGCACGGAATACTGTCTCCGGTCAATATCTAATGTATCAATTGTCAGCCATTTGTGATGATATGTGCCTATTACAAGTATTAGCATTTCCAAAAATGCTTGAAATCGACGTTTAGCCGTGTATTACAACATCTCCTTCCAAGTAATATACGTCAACGCTATTAGCCGTGCCAAGTCTATTTAGAGAATATCGGGATTTGCGTGACCCGCTAACTATATGTAATGAGGGGCGTGACTTAAACCTGTCTCAGTGGATACTGGTTACGCCTCTCAGCTGATTGGATACAGATAATCTTCTCCCGTAAAAATAGATTCGCCCATTAGTAGGGAAGATAAGTTTGCATTTTTTTCAACAAATGGGAGTTTAAAAAGAAATCAAACACGTTACATTTAGTTTTGTATTTTCTGGGTCTTAAATGCAGCTTTCTTGATACTGGTACTCATTCCTATTCTAATTATTGTATTTTCTGGTAATACCCGACAAAAGATGGCGTCCAGACGAGTCAATTCACGCACCCCTAAATTGACAATTTGCCGTCCATTTTTCTATCATGTGACCTCAAATGCATCGTTTTGATTGGCTTAAGGCAACCGGTGTCGACTACAAAATGCTCAAATCTTGATAATTGTATATATCGACGTACAGGTACGTCGATAATTATGTTAATAGATTGAATCCAGAGATCTAGACCTATACAAGGCCAATAATTGGATGACTGACCGCCGCAATATGGCGGAAACAATCTTACAATGTAATGCACTATACATTATAATTTCCAAGCAGTGACTTAACCTGTTCGATCAATACGTTAATAAGTCAAAATGGCAAGCAATGTGTAATAATGCTATATCTAATAAGTTACATGACATAAAGCCATCCCTTGATTCATCTTCCTCAATATTATTTGCTAGTCGACGAGATCAAATAGTGTTTACACGATGTAGAATTGCTCATACCAGATTAACACATTCATACCTTCTCAAAAGAGGGGAAGCTCCTAAATGTATACCATGTGACGAGCATTTCAATGTAAAACACGTTCTCCTTGACTGTCAGGATCTTAAATACATCCGTGACAATCATTTTAAGGTTAGCTCACTTAGAGAACTTTATCAATCGGTACCATCATATGCGCTACTTAACTATCTGAAGGAAATCAATGTTTATCATAAAATAAAGGACTTAAAACCATTAAAGTTCGGTTGCATTAATGGTATCATCAATTGCTTTCGGCGCGATATAACCTTTCTGTGTTGATGCGCCGTAAAACCCAAACAAAACAATACCATATAATTTATAACAACTTTACTATGAAAGATAATGGACAACAAATATCATAATGACATCTATCAATACTTCATTCAATTTTATATTCTAATTGTTTCATTTAAATAACTCGGTATCATTTACACCAGTAACTCAACATTACTACAGTGTTCATCAATTTCTCTTGTCATCGATTGATGTTTCATTGTACAATATATAACCTGTTCAATATTTACGATGCTGTCTATCGTCATTTACATTTATATTCGTAGTTAGATGATACAGTCTGGTTTTATATATTTCCGGTAACAGTACACTAACATGGATATGATTTTAACCAACTGTATTGATTCTATGTAACACCATGCGTGATATAATTCTACAAAGGTTGACCAGATAATCTGTCAAGAAGAAACTAGCATAAGTTACTACAGTGACAATCTGATTAAAACCCGATCTAAAATTTTCCCCTCGCCATCTAGCTAATTTAGATCTAGCCATTTTCTTACTAGGGTCACGTTCAGGTGACATTTACTCATTAAAATATTCATGACGAAATCGTTATGTTTAGTAACTTGTTAACATTGTCTACGTCACGCAATTTGAAATGAGCCGTCCAATCGCAGACTGTGAATGATACCGCTGTCAAAGTAGCTCGCAAACCTTGGTCTAAAGATAGAAATTATGAAATCAAAATGCTGTTAAAAGGGTTTCGTCTAGATGAAAGCTACGCATTAATTGGTCGACATAAAGGTCATCTGGACGTGACCCTCCATGAGAAGCTTAGAGGTCCTGTACGACAACGCTCTACAGTATATCTGTTTACGGAGATTGCTACAATGAAAACATCATTTTAAGTTACTGTAAATATGTCATAAATGTCAGAGAATTCAGACCTGTAATCTGTCTTTGTTTATCTGTAGGTGACGAGAAAAAAGTCTTATTTTTGTGATTTAAACATTGGACAAGCTAGTAACTTAATTGATTTCAAAAAAATTGTAGTTCATACTTAGAGAGCATCATACAACTCTTAGTCAGGGAAACAAGATAAGCTTTTTTGGACAGAATTCAAACCTAACGCATGGTATCAACCTTCGGCGATGGCATATTCGGATTTTGTTGAGCGTCCGCGTGCGCGTAGGTTTTGGAGTCCTCAATCAAAATAAAAAAATGTAGGTAAAATTTTCTTAAAAAATTCCGATGTTCCGGGATTCGATACGACACTTTAATTCTGGGAAAATTGTGTTCGGCAACGACTTTATTAATCGTAAGCAATTTATCATATATTTTACATGAAAGAAAAACACTAGTATTAAAGTCAGACGTAGCTGTCGTATATAGTTCGGCGTAGCTGTCTAAGCTGACTTTTGGGATACCCATGTCTATTCATAAAAATCTCATTCTATCGGACAAATGCAAGATTTGAATGGCTTTGTATGAGAAAATCCTCCTAATATTAGTTAAAATAGAAAAAATGGCCACACGAACTGAAAAGAGTGTTTCTCTGTGTTCGTCAGGTTTTGGAAATAAAAACAATCAGCGGTGTTTTTGTAATTGTTATAAATAAATTAATGCACCGCTAAGGTTATTTTATTTAAACATTCATGATCTGTAATTACCCATTGTTGTATTTGTATATACATGTACTTTACTATGTTCTCTCTACATTTGGAGGCAATAAAGAATAAATAATCTAATATGTATTATCGTTTTAAAGACAATGTCTATTGCACAGTTCCGTAATAAACTGCAATGAATAATTGTGATAGTTTTGTCAAGTCTCGATGACAATATTCACTCACAATATTCACTCACTAAATAATTGATAAATATCTCATTGTTCTCTGTTGTCAATGTGGTATAATGTACTGTTTGCGGAATAGTAGAACATCAACACATTAAACGTTTCTAGGCAAACAATAATATTACTGTCAGTAACTAAAGTTTTGAAGTGAATGCTTGAATGAAATTGGAAATAAAGGTGTGGATGTTTGATCATTGAATTGGAATAGATTTAGCTGTCTGTATGAATTATTGACAAATTTACGTCAGTCAGATCTCTTATATAATAAATACAGGTTGAGTACAGTTAGATATTTTCACGTCGATATAACTGGATATCAATTGCTCAATTAAGTATTATTGCTCATGATTCATTGACATTGACGATAGATTGAATTATATCAATAGGAATAAATGTTGGTGAAGTTGTCTGAAAATAGTGGTCGTTATTTGGAGCTTTACAATAGGAAATTATACATATTAAAATTAATAAGTACATGAATTCAATATTTTGAATATTACTTTTAATACGTGTAAGCAATGTGTGTCTTTAAAATACTTCTGTTTTGAAAAATTAAAATGAATGGTTTGGACTAAGTATCTACAGTAATGTATCAATTGGATTGGAACTCCTTTAGTGGATTAGACAAATCTTGAACTGGATGTTTATAAAGCTGTTTAGATTGAAAGATTTAGTATATGTCAGAAACAGAAGAGATTTAAGGTTCAAGTAGATAAACTGACAGAGAAAACAGAGTGTTCAGATTGATTCAATTATCACAAACCACGTAAGTACTTTAGTTACATTAAATGTTTACTTGAAGTTTTAGATGTAATTAAATCAATACAAAGATCCAGTATTATAAAACTAATATCTAGTCATACATATATAGGTTATGATATCGTGTTGGTACCGATGTCAATGGGTTGAATATGCCATGAATGTAGAAACTATGCTACCCATGGTACCAGTTCAAAAATGCTGTACTAAGTGAAAACCCAATCAAGATTAATTGCAGGTAGACTACGAATTTATATAAATGAATTGCTACAAATCCTATCTAATTGAATCCCTGGCTCTTAGGAGAGATCATCTGTTATTTTGTAACCATTGCATAACACTGTGCTTATTTTACATACATGTTAATTATAGTTCATGTATTTGAGGAGGGGATTGAATACAAAAATAGCCCGGGAATGACTCAACATAGTATTATCAATCAATATGAACAAATTATTTCTATTTGTTTATAAGCTAAAAACTGGTTGATGTAGAACCGTTCATAAATGTAAACCAGAACAATACAATCGTCACACAATGTATTGCATTACATGTAATGTTTGCTGTAACTTTCACGTTACTTACAAATGTACAAATCACGTATGCACCAAATTATGTTTGTTGATTTACTTTCTTGTTTTCAGTATACATGTACTATACTTAAATACAGTAACAAGCAAAATAGCCTTGTCAAAATTCAAATTTAAATGTGACGTTGCAAAGTGTTGTTGTAAAAAACGGAATAGCAGCGACACATTAAAATTAATGCGTTAATAGACAGAAGCATGGTTTTTGCACTTTATTACAAAACTTGTGTTTGATCTAGACTTCGGTAGAAATTTGGACTGGAAAATATTACGCAATAAACATATAAAACAAAATATTATCAAAGTAAAACGTCTCACACGTTTTAAAATGGATTTATCTTGTTCATTTATTGAACATATTAAACAGTTGTAAGTGAATTCAAAGACTAACCACTGCTTTAATCATTAAATAAACAAATATATTGAAAATAAACCATTTATTTAAACAAGTTCATTTCCTATTGTACAAATGACATACACATTATGATTTATTGTTTTACCTATATTATACTGGTAGATGGTTTATTTAATAAATATTTACAGTTAACAAATTAATGTATGTACATGAATGTATTGATATATAATAAGATATTATATAATTATCGCCGGTCCTGACCGGCAATATACACAATTATCAAGTTTTGAGCATTTTGTTGTCGACACCGGTTGCCTTAAGCCAATCAAAAACGATGCATTTTAGGTCACATAATGACAAAATTGACGTCGAATAGTCAAATTAAGGGTACGTGAATGGACTTGTCGACGCCATGTTTTGTCGGGTCACCTGTTTGTATTAAGAGAAAATACAATAATCAGTGTACGAACGAGTACAAGTTTCAAGAAAGTTGACCAAGAAAAATGCATAACTAGTTGTAATATGTTTTATTCTTTATCGCATTTGTTGAAAAAAATGTATACTTATCTTCCCTACTTTCAAGCGAGTCTATTAATACATATCGGAGAACGTTCGATTAGCTGCCGGAATTAGGGCAAAACATGTTCTCGAATATTTCGGTTTGCTAATAAATTAAATATAGTTCCTTTGTGACCAAATAGACAGGAATAATTCTATTGTCTACCATAATATTGCTGTTTTATGTGCGCAGTCGGAACATGTCCCAGACAGCGTCTGTTCATTCGATGGCTAAATTCCAGTCATTCTATTAATAGACATGCGACGGTCTAAAATGTTGCTATAGTTTTTGTTGCAATAGTTTTTGTTGCTATATTAAGTGTTGTTTTCTTTTTTTTTCAATGGAACTATCTAGTGTTGTTATATATTTTTTATTTGGGTTTTAACGCCGTGTCACACAATTTAGGTCATTTTACAGCGCACCTAACCTAGCTTTCCTGGACCCTTGTCTACAACCAGTGCTCGCCTACCCTTCCACTAGGCAGGAAACTTCTCCATATATCTTATTAATGGAGGAAATTTGACATAATTGTCAAATTTTCGTGGAAGGGTATAACCTCCCCGGGTGGGATTCGAACCAGTACCCCCTTCGGGACTCGAACTTCCAAATTCCGGCGCGCTACCAAAGGCGTTACCGACCCGGGTTCAAGTGTTGCTATATATTCATTCTTGCTACATTTAGTGTGGCTTTTTAATGTTGCTATGTTTATGTTGCTTTTTAATGTTGCTATGTTTAGTGTTGTTATATTTAGTGTTGCTTTTTATGTTGTATATGTATAGTGTTGCTATTATATTAAGTGTTGCAATCGCGCTATGTTCAATGTTGCTATACTCTACAAAGATATACGCAATGATTATCATATAAACCTGTATAAAACATGTTAATCGAGATATGATAACAATAAACAATTCCAGAATTCCTACTGTGTATAATAAAGTAGAGTATAATAAATCAATAAAGGTACGTTTCTAACATTACGGAATGTATGGCAGTAATAAAATAAGCCCTGGGTATCGATATTTTCTAATTATGATAATACATATAACTAAGCAACGTATAGCGATTAACACTGCCTTTCAACAATTTTTAGTCAAATCCCGATGAACTATCGTTTTACTGTCTTTGCAAAAACTTGCATATCCTTGAATTTAGCTTTAATTTAGAACTTAGCTCACACTTTCGCCAGTGACTTACAGATCTGCCCTATATAATCTATAGGTAAGCAGTAAAATAGCCGTATGGTAGATCACAGGCTGACGGCGTGAAACAGTGAAGGCAATTTTGCCATAGTGATCATATGATTCGTCTGAGACGACTGTCTATATGCAATCGAATAATAGGGTGATGAGTTACATACCTTTACTATACATGTGTGTTTAGAAAAAAAATGTGAGCACGCCGTCAGCCAGTGTGGTAGATTATATGACCGTACACCAGGACTCAATGTGGAACACCTACTAGGATATCAAACCTGAGACTACTGAGTCTGTAGTTGGTCTCGCTATAGACTAACCTTACCAGGTGGTCATAATAATAATGAGTTAGTTTTCTCATAATGATCTCTCTGTCTTTGGACATTTTTGTTTGATGTCACTGGATAAAAACAAATAGACAGAAGCTCGCCAGATCATTATACAATCATTCTATTGCTGACAATTGTATTAATCTTTTAACAGACAAAACGCCTTTTCACGCATGGCCGCCGAGATCTTAATTGACCTGTAGCCTGTTCAATTACCCCGAACGTTCCGTAACGTTAGGATCGGAACAACTTAACCCAAAGGCAACTCAACCCGAGACAACTCAATCCTCTACTAACGGGTTGAGTTGTCCCTACTTTAGATTGAGTTATCAACGGGTTGAGTTGTCCTGCACCCGTAACGTTCGCTAACAGTCGTTACTGAACACGCTGCTGTTTTATAGCTGGATGTGAATATCACGAAAATCATCGAAGAATGCCGAATGTACACTACATGTATACAGTTACTGCAGTATGAACTAAATGAGAAATGCTTTTGTTCAATACTGGCATTGATCACTCCATTATAAAGTCATTGTAAGTTTTGAATGAGTTTCTTGTTTACAACAAGTCTTGTGAAACTTCTTGGGAAGTTCTTCAATAAACACTCGTAATAAGTTCCCGTACAACTTCTATACATTAAAAGGATTTAATCGATATTTTTAATTTAAAAACATTATTACGGAAATAGATGCTATAAAGGTACTCTCTCATACTAGTCAACTGATTGTTACTAAGAATATTGATAAGTTATGAACTGTGAATGTGGTTTGATATATTGACACTTAGTTAGTACAGTTACCAAATAAGAAACAATATAACAACCATCGTCGGCAACCACAGTACTTTCTTCCGTTATAAAATGCGCAAAGTTTGACCCCGATCTAACCTTTCACATTTGCATCTAATTATTATCTACACATATCCCGAAGAAAATCAGTACTACGCCTATTCTACATTTCGGCAGCGATTGTAAAATTATAGAAGTATGTTTATGTGTTAAATTTCAACCCATAATCCTCACGACCACAGTGTAATCGTACATTAATACTATATTCGTATGAATATTCTTGCATAAAGGTCAATCGCTGCTGAAGTGTAGAATAGGCGTGGTGTTGATTTTCGTCGGGATATGTGTAGATGATTATTAGATGCAAATGTGAAAGGTTAGATCGGGTCAAACTTTACACTGAAGTACAATTGGTGTGTGAGAAAGATATGTGTGACATGTCTCTGGTTCATAAAGGTATCAATAATACATCTGATATTAGTAATAAACTACACGTTGTATTAATAAACTGTGATTACGTGATTAATGAATAATTGTTACATTAAAATCCCTAAATATGTTACATTATGTCCAGTCACAATGCAAGTAACCGTACTAAAAGACTATTGTTCGAGGTGCCTTATTTGCCCTTGATAAATTAAAACTTATACAAAGCGCAAAGCATATTTTTATGTTTGTTCATTGACCACCGAAACCTAACTATCCTGGGTGCGATAACGTGTATAAGTTTTGTAACCTCTGACCGAATGCAAATGAACGTGTGTTAACTTTTAAATATGCCGACATATGATAAAATATGCCATATGAATTCGACATCAAACGTCAATTAAATTATCTATTTATATCATATCAATTAATCAAAATACCAAAGGGATCAAAAAGCTAATTGATATGTTATTGATATTCATTGTATTAATTACTTGTTTCACTATTGAGCTAAAATTAGGGGTGTAACGGTTAACCGATATACCGGTTAATATTGCAATACGAGTTATGGCAGTTTTTAACCGGTTCGTTTTCATTTGAACCGGTTTTGTAGTTATGTGTCATACTGCTAGTTTTATCAGAATCTGATAGTTAAATGTTTAAATAAATGTTACAATGTATTGAATACTTGAAATTATCTAACTATGCTTTTAAAGGTTAAACATTTAGTCAATTGATAGAAAAATATATTCAAGAGTCTGTTTCAAACCACGCATTTTTCTAACATATAGACCATTTTACACAAGTAATTACAACATTTGGATAAAAAATCATTTGAAAATACCCATATACGTGCTATGCTGATCCAATTACAAAAATGTAGGACGATTACATGCATCAAATAATGCTTTGCATGTCTAAGCGAAAAACCGGTACGTATTGCAATATATTGCAATACGGGTTTTGCATACTGCAATATATTGCAATACTGTTTTTACCGTATTGTTACACCCCTAGCTAAAATAGACGTGTACATTATATAAACTAGGGCCTATACCTTTAACATGGGCGTTATTTTATTATGTTACCATGTGCAATACAAGAACAGTTGAAGAAACAATCAACTATAACACAGTGTTAGACTGCAGGAGTTAAGGAGCCAACAACAAGATTGTCCTGTAGAATACATTATTTGTATGAATCAATTAATATGTAATTAGAGTTGAAAAATTAAAATGGATTTTTCAGTCACTAAGGTAAACAATTAACATATCTTTGACGGAGTTTAATAAAGAAAACCGTATTGGCCGAATCGACTTGCCAGAGCGACTCTATTCGGCATACGCCAGTTCCGAACCGTGCGCCGGCTAATCATTTATTTGTTCCGAGACTAAGCCGAAAGCATTAGCCGGCGTACGCCGAAAAGCCGGTTACGTTTGAGTGGCAAGCGGCGATCTAGTGACAAATATGGCTGTAAATGGCTGCAAGGTGAACTATTATAATGAAAATTTACAAAAATTTTATGTGCTAAATATTAACTGATATTGTGTTTAATTCCCTTGCGTGTCATTTATGTAAGAGTAATATCATAAATATACCTTTTACTCGCTAGACACGAACTTGAAAATATTGACGACTAAAATGATTTTTTTATACACACTGCTTGTAATTCGACTGTCCGCAACAGTTATTCATCTTCATCCTCGTCAACACTCATCATTACTTAGCTAATTATATGTGACACAACCACAGCCATTTAGTCAACCGGAACGCTTAATTCATATTTCACCCCGGGGCGAACCGATCGGCGATCGGTTAACGCCGGTTCGTTAGCCGCCCTGGTAAATCAAGTCGGCCCTCCGTTCTAGAGTGATTACCTGTCCTTTATACAACGGTAGAGAGTTTGTGGTGCATGTACCAACCACAAACGTCGTATACCCGCTAGGAATAGAATCAAACTTACAAACAATTCACCGTAGTATAACAGACAGTGTACCACTAAATAGCGTGTATTAATTTATTTTCATTCTAAAACAATTTTGATCTTAACCCAGACTTAACGGAAAACCAAAGTAGATAATTTAGTTGCGTCAATAAGATAGTAAAATACTTTGTTTAATAAGTGAAAAAAAAACCTTTTTAAATTGAACATTTTTGATATTTTTGAGTTATTGTACAATTAGGGCTATACACCATTAACTAATACTTTACGAGAATACCTCATGGTTTCCACTATTCGGCTATTAATAAGAGGCTACTGTGATTTAAAGTCAGCGACCATAGCAATGGTCAAGCTATGGTGACTTTACATGTTTCCTAGGTAACGTGACTTGGAGTAAGTAACCCGGGTCGATAGCGCAATTGGTAGCGCGCCGGGATTCGGAATCTCGTGTCCCGAGGGGGGTACGGGTTCGAATCCTACCCGGGGAGGTTATACCCTTCCATGAAAATTAGACAATAATGACAATTTTCCTTCATTGATTAGATAATATGGAGAAGTTTCCGGCCTTGTGGAAGGGTAGGTGAGTACTGGTTATAGACAAAGGTCCGGGAAAGCTAGGTTAGGTGCGCTGGACGCCGTGAAATGACATAAAGAGTGTTGATACGGCGTTAAATCCAATAAATAAATAAATAAATGACTTGGAGTAATCAAAATCTTCATTTTGAGTCGGTACATATATTATAATATGGACCAAATGGCCTTTAGAATATGAAAATAAAGTTATTATTACATAATAAATAACAAAAGTTCTAGTGAGCTTTTAAACCGACATCAGCTAAGTTTAGAAACAGGATTTGTCATGTATTTTTATATATTTTAACTGAAGTGTCATGTACTTATTGTCATAGAACATTCTGTGCTTTACGGACAAACATTTAAATAAAGAAATTATTAGAAAAATGTCATTACAAGTGTATTTTATTTAGCGACAGAGTATTACGCCATTGTTTGCTTTGGTGATTCTAATTTATCTTATTAATACTTGCGTTCGAACAGAAAATAATGATTGTTGCCAGGGCCATTAAAACCAACCGGAAAATACTCATTTTTTTACTATATATGTTTTAACAAGTGTATTTCTATTTATTCTATACTCTATGAGGAGGTTATAGGTAAAGAAATGCCAGCCAATAAGAATAGAGGACATAGACACAAAACAAACGATGATCACAAAGATAAACGTATCAATGATAAGAAAACACAGCGTGCAAGTTTTAGAAAACAACATAGAGAGCTCTATATCAAAGGTACTAATTTTGTTATTTGTTATGTTACTGTAACTGCGTATTTTAATACAGAAGACCAATCGAGAGTCAATAGATTCGGTTTTACAATGTCCTAAGCGTTTATAGAACTGTATTGTCATTAACCCCCACCTAAAAATGAAGTAAAAATATTAAAATGATTGTTTTTGTTGCATATTAAGTTAAAGTGAAAATCTCTCAGGCAATTTGGAACCCAAACAATGATTCAATTTTTTGGTTTGTACACCGTTCATCAACATCTTATGTAAATAAATGTACCTTACATTAATTTTTTACGGCGGCTATTCACTTTGATTGTTTTTCTGGACAAATAGTTGCAAACATTTGCACCTCTATCAGTAAAAGTTCTGTTATAACTTATACCATGATCATTGGCCTGTTTTCAACCATCTTTTTCATTTGTAACCGTAAGACTAAGAGTTATTTAAATATCTGAGATGGAAGTCCCATCCTATACTTAGTTTACTAACTTTGTCATCTAATTCAGGATATCTTTAATAAGCCACTCCTGTCATAAAACCATGCGTGTTTGTCTTCGTATACTTTCTTTACCAATCCGGGAACTGTCAGTTAGCGTGGTAAATCATTCATCGTGTGGTATGTCGCTGTTACGTTGATTGGTCTGTTTTAAGTGAACATGTTGTATTCTTTGATTGATTAAATTTCACAGACTCGGGCCAAAATCATGCACCACTGACCAAGGATGCCGGAGCTTTGAAATGCTGTTTTAAAAATAAAGCAGCTAAAGGCTGAAATATTCATAATGTGAACACATTCTACCATGGTCAGACATGATTAGAGTCACGACGTGTGTTCAGATGGTGCTCGACGTTAGACTCTCTCGACGTTAGACTTTCTCCGTGTTACATTATTAAGAAGATCATATCAATATCTTCTTAATAAGGTAACACGGAGAAAAAATACTCACACAAATAATATGGAATTCAGCGTCAAAATCAATGATAATAGACGGGATTGTCAATTTGGTTGAGGAATCACTTTTCCTAACATTAGCTAGTGATGAAATGTCATACTTTCTTTTGAAAAATACTGTATGAATCTCTAATAACTGCAAAAGAACACTTAATTAGCTTCCACGCATTATACACGTGCGACTTTCACGAAAATATGGAATAACCCTCACGGACGTAAACAATACAGACGCGGACACGTACACGGACGCGGAAGACGGAGCACGGAACTATGGAATGCTAGCCTTATTGCGGATTAACCAAAGTTTTGTATACTGAAGATTGCCTGATAAAACTTGTCGAGGTCTGATGTATCAATTACGCCGGCACCATTATTGACTGGTTTTGTTGTACCAATCTTGTACCAATAGATGTCATTCGGAACTCCTCGGCCATTCGCTACGAATAACCTCGGACATATTTAAGCGCCATTTTGGAAAAACCGGCGTTGAAGTAAAAAAATACACAATCGTTTAGGTGATGACTGAAGTTTTGTTTTTAGTCCGTAAATTTGAAATTACACAGTTCAACGATATCGATGAACAATATTTGGTTCAATTTAAAACAAATAAATATGTTTACACAAAGATCTGTGTGTATGCTACAAGAACTATTTTGCGTAACCATTACGTGCTTCGCCTCGCGTAGGTAGAAAAATCCCAAAAATCCAGGGAAGACCCCCACGAATCGTTCCGAGATTATTCATTCATGAAAGGTCGAGGTGTTCCGAATGCAATAGATGTGTGACAATGTGCTATCATCTTGTTATAACTGTATGTCAATATATTAATCATTAACAAACATTACAAGTGTTGTATATAATGTTTTAGTTGTCATAACAATCTCATGTTTATAAATAACAAGTAAAACAAATGTTTCTAGGTTCTATAGAGATCATACTTGTGTTAAGGTCTTCAATACCCTTATATATTCTCATGGTTTGCTTATATCTGTTCATTTTACACTTTCTATAAGCATGTCTAAGAGATGTCATCGTACTTTCAATGATATAAAATTCTCAGAGTAGTATTTCAGTGTTTCTAGTAAGATGCCACAGAATATTGCTCTGGTGAAGATACTATACAGTCCATTTTTTCTCAACTGTCAAAGTTTGAATAATTTGACGATGAATGATTACACACTATCTCAATATCACGAGTGTTAAATAAAGAGCACGAAGTCAGCGTGAAATTATTCGTATTTTGACAGTTGAGAAAAAACGACATAGAACTTGGATGTACACCGTTCATACAACGATCTTTCAATTGATAGACAATCCGGCGACCGAAAATCGATGCCTTTCGGTTCGAAATTCTGGCCTCAGTTTCACAAACAAACTTAAGTACGAACTCTATAACAGGATCAAGTGTTCTTGGTATCTAAATAGCATGTAACTGTAGTTGAAATGGCTGTTATTAAATAATCATAATAATGAAAATGTATAAAATGTGTCAATACAAAATATCATGGGCTTGATTATTAACTTAAAGCCACAAACTCAATTTTCACTTGAGACTAAACTCAATAGTGCACTAACAGACTCAAATCAATACAGTTGAATTAAACCTTATCTAAACTTGTAAGTCAGCTTTATTTAATATAATTTGGTTTTAAATTACTATTTGGGTTTCTAATAATACTACATTTGTTGTAAAATTGATTAAGTAAGTAAATTAATTATATAAAAATAAGATTGAGTACAAAGTTGAGTTTTTTCGAGAAACTGGGGCCTGTCCTCTAATACTGCATTACAGCCTCGCTTCCCGGCATATTGACTCTTGTTTAAAGTCTTGCTTTACCTTAACAATTAACACAGTTCGTATCTCGTATTTACACTACACTGTAATAAACAACAGAAAAAATACAATAAATTTGCAGTATTCACCATTGTATGGAAATATAGAGTACTTTATAGCCGTCAAAACAAACAATTTATTCATTGATTTCATTAATTTATCGCCATTAACAATGTTTATATTATTGATGAAGATTTTTGTATTCTATGTTATGTGATATTGTGAATTTATTATTTCTGATGCATGTAGGAAATTTATTTTATACTACGGTCGTTCAAAAAGTTGTTATAATAATAAGGACGAGTGATTAACTTAGCAGCATTGTATATATGTGTTCAATGCCGCATTTTAACGGTCATATCGCGGCGTTCAATCACTTTACAGTCCCTATGACCGGCATAAATCTATTAACCTAAGCTTTTTTTCAAGTATTTAGCACATATTGTGCGTAAAGTTTGACCCCGATCTGAACTTTCACTTTTGCATCTAATAATTATCTACACATATCCCGACGAAAAACAATACCACGCCTATTCTACACTTCGGCACGTAACGTATTCAAAATAAACAATCGATTTACAGCGATTTTAATAGAACTATGTTTATGTGTTAAATTTCATTAGATAATAATGGGACTAGAACCCACGACTTTTGGATTGGTAGCTAGCTTCATCGTATAATCCTCTCGACCACTGTATAATAAACACTTATGATACGCTTTAGTATATTTTAAAGAATAATCCATGTGTTATAATTGCCTTCGAGCTTTGAAGATATACTCCGATTGGTATCGATCATTAATACTTCATTCGTTTTCAATGTAATGAATATTCTTGCATAAAGGTCAGATCGGGGTCAAACTTTACGCACAATTTCATCGTTTTTGGTTTAAAAGTTGCCCTACATGATTGGAAAGTAGACAGGGAACGATCTTTTAAAATATAATAATCAACTTATGGGAATGCAAGTCCCACATAGGATTCAAACCATCGACTGACTGCTGGATTCGTAGACCAAGACAGTTGACGTAGAATTAGTTTAATATTAGTTTAGTTTTAATTTACTGACAGAGGAATCTTTAGTTTAAGATAAAGTTAGAGTATGACTCTTCATAAAGAGAAATAAAGCTGTGGTCATGATCTGTTGTGAGCTGACTTGACGATGTTTTAAATCGAAAGTTCATACCCTCGGACATTTTGCTACAGTCCCATAAACATAAACATAGCCGTGAGGGCACCGTACGGCGCCGTGCGATCAAGCTCCGGAAGGACTCGTACGAACTCTTGCGTACCCGTACGGATTGTTACGTTTTTACCAGGGTCCTTGAGATGAGCCGTGGATACAGGTAACAGTTTCAAAGTCAAATCGTGAACAAAATCATGGCTGAGTATGGATTAAACTTGCATATTTCCAGCTACCTTTATACGCGAGGCTTCCCACGGACTACGGCTGTCTGCACGTACGGGTCCGCAACAAGCCACGATTTTATCATCTGACTGAGGCAAAAATTGGTGTTTTGACACGTGGAAAGATGTTTATCAAGACTTCATGTATAATCTTACAATTTTTTCTGTCACCTCAGAAACGAGTGATCCATTGGAAGACAAAAGAAAACATGATGAGAAATTACTGACCGAGTTATCGGACATAGTTGGTGATTATAGTCAACAACGTATGAGAGCGCTACACATGAGCTTCCGGCAATATGGTAATGATGAAAATAGGATGACAAGTAAAGAAATGATACAATCTTTACAGGTTAGAAAACATGCAGTATTTGATAGCCGATAGAGTCATTCTGAGTGTAAAGTAAATAAAACATACTGTTTTGAGCGTTCCTCTGTGTCCTTCACAATTTTCAGTAATATCGCAACATTCAGTCCTTACTAATGAAATCTGAACATGCCAAGATCTTTGAACCAAAGTTTGTAAACTAGCATTACCCCAAAGTGACTAAAATCTGTTAATGATTAAGATTGAGGCATAAGGAAGACTGCAGAAGACTCCAAACATCACGACGGTTTGTTTATCAGACAAGGCCTATCAGAGAATCAAACCCACGTCCCCTACTGAGGTTTGGCGGTCAGATAGTTGTTATAACTGAGTGATTGTTTACATGTAGATCTGATGATGACAAATTTTTAAATGAACCCTTAATGAGGTCACATAACCAATCAGAACTTTTGAATGATTTCACATAACCAATCAGAACTTCTGAATGATTTCACAAAATCAAACAGAACTTTTGAATGATTACACATAACCAGTCAGAACTTCTGAATGATTTCACATAACCAATCAGAACTTTTAAATAACTTCACATAACCAATCAGAACTTTAAATAATTTAAAATAACTTATCAGAACTTATGAAGATTTTTCATAACCAAAGAGAACTTTTGAATGATTGTACCTAACCAATCAGAACTTTACTATACCATTTATGAACGTTACAAAGGTAGTTTTGGGCAAAAACTTATGATATGGTATGTTACGGTAAGTTGAAGATCGAATTTTCGACACTGACTTAATTACATTTCCAAATGGTTGTCTAAGATCTCTGAACCTAAGTTTTTAACAAGAAAATAAAACATTTCACGGTCACCTAACACTTCTGATCGAGTGTCCTACCTGCAGGTTTTTGCTCCTGTTGTAAGTCTATTTAAACATAGTGTTGATGTTACTTTTACAAGCCTTTTATTTGTATTTCGTATGATTGTTATATATGTTTCAATTTCAATAATATTGACTATTTTCAGGAGAACAATATATCATTTCCAAGTGTACTACAGAAGGCACTGATAGCAAAGTTTGATTCTTCAAAAGGAATTGACCTAGAAGCTTTATTTAAATTTCTAAAGGAATCTCACTCACGTACAGGTCGAGACAGTGTTTTAGCCATGCACAAACGTAATGACTTATCACAGAGATATACTCTCTCACAAGACGAAGTAGATGATGATTTACTATGGAGAATAGAAAGTCAATTAATTAAAGGTCAAGCTTATATAGATCTTGATGAACTTAGAACAGAATTTCAGAAACGAGATAGTAATAAATCAGGAAGAATAGATAGTCTTATGGTATGTTTAAAGTATTTTACTGAATTATTTACTCGTGACGACTTTAAACTATTATAATATCACATTACCGCGCGTTCAAGTCCAGTTACCAACAAAGCTTCTATATGATTGCGTTCAGGTGATGTTCGTCTAGTCGAAAGCCTGGTGCATCACAGCAATGACGATTATGTGAACTGATTCTAAATCAATACTTTGTCTAGCTTTGACTTTACTGTTAGTTTAGATTTTTTTTGTTTCGTTTTTTTATGTCGTAGTAACGCATTGTTTAGGTCATATAACGGAGGCCAGTCCACCAGCTCACTGTTTCTGGAAAGGCTAAATCTCTGGATTTAGCAGTTATTTAACTACTAGGCGCATAATTCTGTCAGTGACTACTGTACTACATGGTTTAGCATCGGTGGTAGGAGGGAGAATGACCGTAGAAATTAATTCATGACCAAGCTCCATAAAAGTATGCCCCGCCCGGGAATCAAACCTACGGCCCATCGATCAGTAGACTTGTGCGCTACTAACTAAACTAGCCGGGCGAGCATGTGAGTTTAAATAAAACTCTCAGTACAAATCTCAGTAAAAACAATATGCTGATTGTGATAATAACTTAAAGAGCTCGGTTAACATGTCATAAAACTTTATGATTTCTGGTTACAGGTGAAACATGTTTGTGATGATCTTCAATTGCCTGTGTTTGGTTCTTTGTTGAAAAATCTTATAAAACGTTGTGACGAGGAAAGAAATGATAAAATATGGTAATTATTTTATTGTGATATGATCCAGATCTTGATGTAGGAGGACATAATATAAAGATTTACAGTTTAATAAAAAGATGTAGGCTTGGTGACTGGTTTGACCAACTTTCACCTACTGTGATCCATTGTAAACCCCTAATTATATTAGATAAACTTGGGGCACATGTCCTTTCATAGAAGAGTTGTTATTCTTAAAGAAAGTTTAAAGAATGAAATACTAATTCTTTTTTACAGACCGTCGTTGATGTCAAATGATTCACTAGTTATATCTAATCAAAGCGTTGTAGGCTATACAGCTTTAACATTGCAAATGCAATAATATTTATGAATAGAAAAGTAAAAAGGTAATACCAAATTAAAATGGCCACACACAGGAAGAGAATGGTAACTGGCAAAAAACTAAAAGAATATCTATGAATTTACCCAAACTATATTGCCTTCATGTGTTTACTTGAGAGTAATCATATTTTACCTTAACTCTACTCATCTGTTTACCCAAACTCCTAATGCGTTTACCCTAACCCTATCTATGAGTTTACTCTTACTCGTTCCTGATGTTTAACCTTACTCATTCCCTTTAATTACTTTTACTCTATCCATATGTTTACCCTTAACCTATCCACGTGTTAACCCTAACTCTACCCTCTAACCATATTTACTTTACCCATTCCATGTTTTCACTAATGTACTTTATCCGCGTGTTTATAGATATTGATATGTTTGTCTAACTCTATCAGTGATTAACCCTAACTCTATCATTGCGTTAACTCTTACTTTATTCATCATGATTACCTAACTCTAACCATGTTTAAACCAATCTCTATTAATGAGTAAACCCTAACTCTATCCATGTGTTTACCTTGTTCATTCCTAACCCTTACTCTGTACATGTATTTACTATTCCTTTATTCATGTATTAACCCTTTCCTCGATCAAAGTGTTAACCATTACTCTATCCATGCGTTTATCCTTTACCCTAACTCTATTTATGTGTTTACCCTTAATCGATCTATGTGTTTTTTCTAAGCCAATCCATGAGTTTAGCCTTACACTATCCATGTTCACCATACTGTAACTCAAACTCTTAGCCTTACCAAATGTTTACGTTATTTTTCCTAATGAAAAAACGCACCCCACACACCCTACACACACCCCGCACGCACGCACACACACAAACACATACCATTTTGCCAAGGGGTGAATACACTTCAACAGTCATTCTTTATTATTTAAAGAAAAATTCCACAAATAGTTTATCTTAAATAAAATTTGTCAAATTAATTACCGAATATACTATAATTTCAGTTGGCCACAATTTTTGTCATTCCTTGAACGAGCACAAGAGAATGCAAGAATATCGTGTCCTAGTTTGAAGACATTACCAGAACAAATGAAATCACGAACACCTGTGGAACCAACACCATTAGATGAACTATCATCTAAAACAAGATTATCTATCGTCAGTAAACTTAGGAAGAAGGTAAAACAATAACTGGTCCAAAATACAACTGGTCCTAGTTTCTCGAAAAAACTCAAGTTTGTACTCAAACTCAATCTTATGTTTTGGTCATTAATATCACATATATAATCAAAAAATCTTACCACAAAATGTAGTATCACCAGAAACTCCAATAGTGATTCAAAAGCCATATGATATAAATTACACCTGATTAACATGTTTTGATAAGGTTTAATTTAATGTTATTGAATTGAGTTTGTTAATTCTAAGTTTGTTGATTTTAGTCTTATGTGAAAATTGAGTTTGTGGCTTTAATTGTATAATAAAACCCATGATATTTCATGCTGATACATTTTCTATATTTTCATTATTCTAATCATCGAATAACAGCCATTTCAACAACATTCACATGCTAATTTGAGGCCAAACTTAAGTCTCTTATTGAGTTCGTACTTAAGTTTGTTTGTAAACTGGGACCTGATATTGTATTATACAAACCATGGATGTAGAATTTCAAGTTTTTCCCAATTGTCCATGGACTAGCGAAATAGCCGAAAGTTCAACTATCAAAAAATAATATTTAGAACTATGATAAGAATGTAAAAATGATGAAATACCACATCCATGGTTCATATAACATCAGGTTAATAAAACATCAGATTGAATTTATCAACACAGTAAGGATTCTTAGTAACAAGAATATCCCTGTATAGATTGGTTGATAGATATACAAACGTATACTAATTGTCGTCACATAATGATTGTATTTTAACAGAGTGCAAATGTTATAAAGAAAACCGAGACACAAAACAACGACACTAAGATCAACAATGATGAACCTAGTAAAGATGAGATCAATACTATATCTACTAGTGATAGTAAACAAACTGACCCAGTGTCTGTCTCTGATAACATTCAACATCCTGTAACAGTTAATGATGAGTCACTTTTACAACCAATACAGAACAAGTAAGCGTTTTAGTTTCACCTCTTTATCATTCTCTTCTCTCTTTTTCTCCCATGTTTCTATATATCAAATGTTGAGATCGATCTTTATATCTGCAGACCATGTAGCTTGGTTAATTGATCTGAGGCAAAATGAAAAAATAAAAATATAATGCTTCATTTGAGTAGTTACTACAGTGTGTTATGTATAAATTTGTCTAAGATCAATTTGCACAAAACTAAACAGATCCCCGAAACGTCTACTTGAAACAATACCTGATGGACCTGTGGTTCTAGATCATTTCGAGACCATGTCTCTTACAAGTGTCACAATTATTGATGTCACAAGTAGTGACGCGTCACATATGACATACAACAAAATATTCTACTAAACTCTGCTATTTCCTGACCGAACTATACAATTATTGATGTCACTTTATTTTTGACAATCGTTATGAGAGATTTTCAAATGGCTTTTATCCTAGTCACACTATGACCATTTAATAAGTTAGACAACACTGTCTTTGTATATGAAGATAGGAAAGTGAGTCCTAGTAAAGAAAAAGATATTTTGCTATATAATAGGCGCTTAATAATAAAGTCAATAGAACAACTTTGCTATGTACAATTTCTTCTTTGCTTTGCTTCCTCCAAATCCCCGCTGATACAACGTAAATAGGGTGTAGTGTAACAAAGGTACGTTATTTTTATATTATATAGTAACATAATTATTTTCAGCTCTGAGTCTACCAAAGTTGAAATATCAAAAGAACCTATCATTGAAGGTAAACGTGTTTTTATATATTTTCAACTTTATTGTTTATTCCTATATTAAAGTTTACAATGAAAAATTCATAGATCTATATGAAATGTATATTTCATTGACGAAACTATTTTTTATTTGTATTGCTCATACAGTGAACAATACACATTTTTGTTCAATAACCTCGTTTTTGGTAACTTAAACGTGAATCTACATCTTGTGTCATTTAAGGATTGAAATCATAGCTACTGACTTTTATGAAAACATAAATGTTATTTTAGTGATTTTTAATTTGCATAAGCGCAGGAGTTTATGCAGAAATTAAATATGAGCAAAAGACATGTATTTTTCAATGAAAATCAGTTTCTATGGTTTCAATCCTTAAAACTACAAGCTTGTTTGGAGAAATTTGTCAACTGACTCACAGTAAACTTCGTCAGTGTCAATAACTACTTTATGCGTGGAGCCGAATAGTTCGTTAGTTTTTGTTCGTATACAGGTTTATAGTGTCACTCGTCGGCCATTTTGTCTCCGCATCGATGCAGTTTGTCAGCGCTTTTATGGCATTTAACTTAATGCACAAAAATAACAATGCATTAGTTTCGCATGATTTAAGGTAGAATGGTACTTATGACTTATTTTTGATTTGCATATATGTTTGGTACCAATGTAACCTTGGACATATTTCAGATTCGAATCTACACTTTGTATGACGTCATTACTGTTAATTACGTTACCATGACGCCGTGCACATGACTATCTCGCGCATTCAAAAAATACATTTTTTTCAAGTCATGCTTTCCGGCACTTTTAGCCAAATGGGTTGTATTATTTTGTTTAGGTTGTAATTATTTAAATACCATATCCGCCTAGTATCAGTGTATTGGAACAGGCTTACTAAATATAAACATAATATCTAAATATGTAGTAAAAGAAGTAAACGGAGCACTTGGTTTAACATATTTATTTCAATGAACATACCTATTGACCAGTAAGATAAGAAAGATACTTAATAAAATAGCGTGTAACAGGTTACGAGGTATTCCAAATACTATATTACTTGCTGTTCAGAGAAAAGTGTCGAAAAAGATCGTGAAAACGGCTTAACCCGGATACGAATCGGAATGAAGTAATTTACCGCTGCTCGAAATAAGCATAGTCCAAGGCAACCCAACAGCGGGAAAATCCACATATAAAATGTGCACGAAATTTGTTATAATCAACGCACCTAGGTGTTATATTCATAACATTCGCCCCGTTAGCAAATGAATATTAACCACAGAATATATAATCTATGGAGAAGACATCAAACACGACTTAGTGTTGATTTCAAGCATTTTTGGAAATGCTAATATATTAAATTGTATGATCGTTACTTACAATTGTTTACATATGTTTACATTGCTATTAGAACCATCCGAGGAGAGTAGGCCTTCCTCAAAAGATAAAGGTTTAAAATCACCAATAGTTGACACAGACTCTGATAAATGTGAGAATACTGTTACAGTAGTCAACAATCTACATACGTCCACACCAAAGAAGAACTCAAGTGATACACAACAAGACACGTTAAAACTTGACTCAACAGAAACTTGTGTGGAAGCTAAAACAATAACAGAAGCATCAACTGATCCTAAAGTTGTCATAAATAATAATGGTGAAGAGGAAGAGGTGGAGGAGAGAGTCACTTTTAAAAATGGAGAAATTATTGGAAAGGAAATAGCAAAGGGTATATTATATTCTCTTAGAACTCTTTAAACTATTAAATAAGTAACATAAACATGTAAACATAAACTCAGATATTCACATCAATATTTGCACTTGTGAGTTGTGATGACTCTAGAGTCTAAGTCGTTTATCATATCTACTTTGTTGTTTAAAATTGCTTTTAATAGAATTGGTTTTCCCAGACAATGTCTTTATTACACTGCATATCTACACTTGATATTATGTTTTAACGACATCAGATTAATGTAACTAGTTTTCCTGGACAAATTTCCTAACCAGTACTCAAACGCCTTTCCCTCGGCATACAGCCCCGGGAAACAGTTTAAAACACTATTCCTTCCACCTCTGGCCAACAGTTTAACTGTTCCCAAATCACATATGAAATAACTGTATACTGTTGCACAGATTTATTTGCATGCTTCTTTTAATCTATGAAATAGAATTACTTTTGGATAAACTGCCCTGATTTTAACTTGGATAAACTGCCCTGTAATTAAACATTTCATTGAATGTCTTGATAATAATTATGATATTTTAACAATCAGAAATGAAGCCAATGGAGACCAAGACAAGTTCTAATGGAAAGATAACTTACTCAATAGAATCACATAACAAGACTTTGACTTTCGAGGCTGATGTCGAGTTTCTTAGCAGACAAAACATTGATCCACCTACTCAAAGATTGAAGTTACAATGGGTGTAAGACACTTTTTTTAATTTTTGAAAGCCTTTTCCTTTTTCTCTACATTCATAAACATAGTTTGGTACATGTAATGTACGGCCGGTTCATATTACATTTGTTTTTAACGGTTTTCTCTCACATTCGGAACAAATTTAGACGCCATTTTGAAACTACCGGTGTTGAAGTAAACAAATACACGATCGCTTAGGCGATGAGAGATGTTTCGTTTTTAGTCCGTAAAAATGAAATAACACAGTTCAATGATATCGCTGAACAATATTTGGTTCAATATATTACATAGAAATATGTTTTGAAAAAGATCTGTGTGTATACTACAAGAACTATTTTGCATTACCGTTACGTGCTTCGCCTCGCGTAGGTAGTAAAACACCAAGCCGCCAGGGTAGACCCCCATGAATCCTTCCCAGATTATTCATTCATGAAAGGTCGGGGGTGTTCCGGATGTTTATCTCACATTAGAATTGTACTCATCCGCCCTTTCACGAGGAGACAACTATTATCTCCATATATAACGATAAATCATTTTAGTTACTTACTGTGTTTATAAATTGAATGTGTTTTCTATTTTAATGCCTCATGTACCGTAGCAACAACTAGAGCTGATTGAAGTTTGAATTAAGTCATTTCACATTTCAGATATGGTTATCGGGGAAATGATTGCAGGAAAAATATACATATACTTGCCAATGGTGAAATTCTATATTTTATGTCTTACATTGCCATCATGTACAATCGAGATACACACAAACAACGACATTATAGAGAACACACAGATGAAATTAAATGGTAAATGTTTAATATATATGACAATCTTGATATGCTGTGTATAGTCCGACAGAACCATGACCGAACATATATTCCAAATCATAATCCATGTCATTGTAAGGTCAAAGTCATAAAATGTCATAAAATCAAAAACTTCAAAAATATTTTCTGTGCTATTCAAATCTAGGTTGAACTAATGTTACCCTAATTGTGCCGGCGTAGTAGAGAACATGGGAGCAGTGTTCCAGTGGTAGGACACTCGCTTAGGGATCAAGAGGTCCCTGGTTTTGATCACCACTAGGGGCACTGCTAATTTCCTTGAGGAAGAAATCTACCTACAATTGTTCAAATTGGTGTAAATTGGTACTGTGAGGGATCCCCTGCCTGAGGGTGATTTCAATGATCAAGATTGTAAAATCGGCTAAGCATGTATATGGAAGCAGACTTTAAAACGCATCTTTCACTTTAAGTGTTAATTTCTTGGTTTGTAATGTTTTAGTGTTTATTGATACTTGTGATCGAGTTAAGGATTTTTTTTTCGGAAACATTAACACAGAAAAATGTAGTCTCTTACAATGTTTTACAAAGACTTAAATGATATATGCTCAATTAAAATATATAAATGTCAACAAATGTAACCTTCTAAAGATTGCAAGACAATATACAATGTTATTGATTAGTACATTTTTCTATTCAGCATTGACGTTCATTCCAATAAAATGGTTGTTGCGACTGGTCAATATGCTAACAGAAAAGATGAAAGTATTAAGGTAAATAAGTTATAAATCAGTTTATTGTTTATTCGCTTGTTCATCCGTTCGCTTGGTCGTTTGTCTTTTTATCTAAGATTTGTGCTTGTGAATTTACTTCTTTAAAACTTTCATTGGAGAGAATGTTTTGCTTGATGATACCACATGCCTTTCTTCTCATTTACGTACAATATCAAAATATTGGCATAATGTGTATTTATTTCATAGTCTCACGTTTACTGATGACCATTTTGGACCTACACAAATTCAATCAGACAACATTCGTCGGTATCTGTATAAATTGTTTGAATCGAACCGTGGTTGTTGATTTATTAACTCTGCTATTTCTATCATGTTACAAAAGATCACAACAGACATTGTCACATGCGGTACCATCTGTTCTCTTTGTTAGTTCTTACACACACAGTGTGGTTAACATCCATCAAAGGTAAATATACTGTATGCTATACATTACAGGCACAAGTTCGTGTATGGAGAGCAGACACTCTTCAAACTTTACATGTTTTTGGTGATGGAAAATTTGAAAAATCTATTGCATGTGTTGCCTTTGCTCCAGATAAGGTATTTCACTATTTTAATGTCGTATTTATTTCTAATACGATATATGTACATTATGATTGTACACCGTACGTACAGTAACCACGGTAACTAACGTGTCTTACCTCAAATCCAGGGCTTCTTCTCGGAAAGGGATTATATACTCTCTTTAATTTAGATATGAGATATGTTCTACGGCTAATATACATGCTTCATATGTGTCAAAAGTACAACAGTCAATGGTATGTGTCTTGGTTCCGAGATCTTGGCCGGTCTTGGAACAGTGTGCAGGTCGACTGAAGGCCACAATACAATTATAAAAACGCAGCTTAATGAATAATTCTTTCCTTGCCTTTTTTAAACATGTTTCTTCCTTTTATCTTGAACAAAATGTTAATTAATTGAAATTAATAGTCGATATATGGTTGTAATTAATAAAATTGTTTGTTACACCATATTTATTCCAATTTATTCTTATTTCGAGAGAGTAGTTAAGAAATATATTCTTTAGCTTAGTGCTTGTTTTGTACAAAAAAGTACAAATGTCGATTGTGGACTAAAATCTTAATTTAACACAATCTCATGTTTTTATTCAGGATATCTTAGCAGTGGTAGATAATTGTACTGAGAAGAAATTAACTGTTTGGGATACAAACACTGGAGAATTGAGAGGACAGGAACTTGTATGTCTATATAGTTCAAGTTTACATAGAATTTCTTTAAAATTGGATTTTTTATACGCAATACGATCTGATTGGACTAAGCTGATTATCCATTTAACAAGTAGTTTTCATGTCAGGTAAATGCTACCTGACCAATCAGCGTGCAGCTTTCATAGTAGGTAAATGCTACCTGTTTAACCACCGTGCAGCCTTCATGTCAGGTAAATACTACATGACCAGTCAGCGTGCAGCTTTCATGTCAGATAAATACTACCTGACCAATCAGCGTGCAGCTTTTATGTTTGGTAAATACTGCCTGTACCGACACTGTATCGATTTGATATTAACTGTATTCAATTTTAAGCTACTCATACCAAATGAGGAACAAAGCTCACAATACTTAATGCTGGATACTGTTAACTGTAAAATGTATTTTGTACTTACAGCTTCATACAGATTTGTTGTGTGATATGGGTTTTAATACAAAGTATCCAGACACTTTGGTTACAGTTGGTAAGGAACACACGTGCTGGTGGAAAGTATATCCTGAAAGTGGAACTATTCAAAGTTCATCAAAACCAGAGTATGATGTGAGTTAAAACTTGTTTTAGTTCTACGTAGAGAGGATATATTCACACACATTAATCATGGCTCGAATTTAATCTCTTTAATTTTAACTCGCAAATTTTTGCTAGTTGGATTCGCCGCAAAATTATTTCTGTCCGAACTAATGAGGCTTAAATCAGCATTGAAACTGCCAGATAGATTGGCAGTATTAACTGAAGATTCACAGTAGAAATATAACAGTATATATTCTTGTCTATTCTACAACAATACCTTTGCTCTATCTATAGCTAAATATCGCACTAAATTTATGTTGTTTTTACATGCAAGTGACTTTTTCATTTTGCGAGTTAAAATAAAATCAACTCGCAAAAATTTGCTAGTCGAATTTTTTACCAAATTCGAGCCCTGCATTAATGCTTTAAATATCACTTATATTTACAATTGCAACAAACTTTGTAATGATAAGATTAATAGCATCTTCTTTGAATGAAACAAATTCGAACTCAAATCAATTTGATTATTTTCTAGCACACTTCCTGGTCCTACAATCACATTCTCGTATCCCGAGGTTATCAAGATTTT
Organism: Mactra quadrangularis; assembly: GCA_025267735.1. NCBI lineage: Eukaryota > Metazoa > Mollusca > Bivalvia > Venerida > Mactridae > Mactra > Mactra quadrangularis. Next base: position 13,430,502 of record CM046311.1, read on the forward strand.
CGATCTAGTATCGTGAATACTACTAGACTCTGGGTACGAAATGTAAAATCAGGATTAAATGACATTCCTATTTAACAACGGTCTATCTTTAATCATTAAACATGCCATCGTCAGCAACCACAGTACTTTCTTCCGTTACACTCAGTACGTACCGTGGGCAATTTGACTGGCAAAATATCGTTTTCATGAATATGCACAAGGCAGGGGAGACCAATCTTCTTCAAAATAAATCGCGTGTTATAATTAAATATTCTTCAATAACAATGAAGTCATGCTGTATGTGTTTTTCCCACTTAAACTAGAAACCAACGCACATGTTTCAAAAAATGGTTGCGTGATTTCATTGGCTAGTTTTCGGCAGTGGTTTCTTTGCGGAACCAATGAAACAGTCTCATTTATTATTCACGATTACGAGATTTTCCTCACCAAATGGCCAATGGTACATATCACAGTATAGCGGATTGATCTATCGTGGGATAACAGACGATGTCCTTGTATGTCTCGGTTTCTTTGGACAGGTTTTGTAACATATAGTTGATGCAGTGTACAACTTTTAGTGTAACTCCCTGATCCTTTTATATTTTCAGAACTTTCTACGAGCCAAGTTTGTTATATGTCTAACATTTACAGAACGGGGTGATTTAATTACTGGTGATTCTAATGGAACTATATATGTGTTTGGTGATGGTGGTAATAGAATAACAAACTTTATCAAACATGCACATGATGTAAGTTATACAGTGTTTAGACCCAAGGGACAAGTTAAACCTGACTTAAACTTGCTCCTAGTATCTTCGGGTTGCCCCATCTTTTTTTGTATATTTCTGCCATTTTTATTACTGAATAAACACAGTATTAACTTTGATATATTATTTTCCATTTTCATAAAACATAATTCATAACACTTCTGAATTTCAATATCTAAACTTTTAAAAATTGAAAAAAAATATTTTGCAATCAGTCAAAAAACAACCAAGGAAACTTTTAAATTATGATTTTCTGCAAAATTAGGTTTTAAGTCCCAAAATCTCGACGGAACAGTTACTATTGTAACCAACTTGTCAGGGCAAGTAGGCAAGTGCTTATTTCTAACACTTAAAATCTTTAATTGATTTGGTCGTCGATTGTTTTTTCACACATCATGTCATGTGCCAAATGCAAGTATAATTGAGGAATTGCTAAATTCAAATTCCGAATTCAATAAAAATGTAAATAAAGTTAACACTTTAAAAGGGGAAACTAAATGTCCTGAGGACGCGCATACTTGGAATTCATTGCGTCCACGGAAAAAGCTTGCGACTATGGCGCAGAACGTAAGGTAAAATGAATAAAAGAATTACTCTCCTTGAATATGGTTAGGGAAAAATACCGTACCGTACTGTACCGTGCATCACGGACATCGTATCGTTCACCGAACCGCGAAGAAAAAGTTACGATATACCGTCCCACTTTATACCGTTACACCCTTAACATAGACCATAAATTGCTAGTAATGTTAGTTATCAAAATGTTAGTTTAGATAGAAATTAGATGTATGTTTATTTCAGGGTCCTGTATTTACTGTGTTATTTTATCAAGGACAAATTTTATCTGGTGGTAGAGATGGTATCATACATGCTTGGCAATGGGGTAGAAATATGGATTCAAGTGGCTTTCTACAAGTATCTTACTTATATCTGTTTAGAATTTAGAGATGATGTTTGACAACACATGTATATAACCATACATGGTGATGGCGACTATATGATTGTGTAGTACTCTCCTGTGCTTCGCTTGAAAGTTTTACTCGTTGACTATCTACCCTCTGCTAAAAGTCTATGTACAATCCGACATTTCTAATATTAGACAGATACACAAACACGTCTTTATCGCATGGCTGTCACGTGATTTTTAAAAAGAGATGTGTGATAGACAACGAGATAGCAAAAAATATTCTCACGCCTATAATTTCAAAATGTCCACTTGCAAAGATGTTGGACAGTTTTGCTGTAGTAAAATAATGGAAAATTAACCTAAATGAAAGTAAACATTGACATTTTTACACTTATATCACTGACTTGTACTTGTAAAAATATAGCAAATTAAATCTAAATATATTCTTATAATTCCAGTTACCAAAAACTGAAGGAGGTGTTAGAATGTTGCGAGTTTTGAAAAATGATCTTTTAGTTGGAACAACAATGAATTCAATGTTAGCTTGTAGAATGACTACATCAGACGGGGACCCACCTTTACAAGGGGCCATTCTAGAACAACAGCCAATATGTCAGGTGACTGTTTCTACTTTTTGTTCTCTCTGAAACCATTACATGATAAGCTTCTTTATACAAATTAAGTCAAAATTAAACAGTAAGCATGCTCTATGTGTGACTGGTCTCATCTATTAAAATGTATAATGGTAACTTTTCTTTCTAGTTGTGATTCTAAAGATTTTGTTGAAAACCATTATATTAAGATATATTCATTTACTACATACATAAATCTTTCTTTCAACCATTAAGTTAACAAACATTACATGCATTAAAGACACGATAAACGTTTTGAACCATTTTGCTTTCAAAGTTTTAATTTGAAGAAGTGTCCATTTCTTAAAAGGGATTTTTCTTTTATAAGAGCACACAGTATGGACAGGTTTGTTATTGCTGACTTATATAAATCGTGTTATGCCTGAATTATGTAATTTGGAGCAAGTTGTTCTCTACCTCAAGAGTTTATTATAAACATACTTAGATAAAAACTATTGTTTTAAACATTGACAACCAAAACCTACTTTCGGTTTCGATATACTTTCTCTTTAAAATGAAATAATTAAAATAAACATATTTCAGCGGTTATTACATTGATTAAAATTAAAGTTCTTTTCATCGGAGGTTTGTAAAGTAGATACATGTTTACTTTCTTTGCAGTCTCAATTCCAGGTCATCTAGTTACATCTTTGGTTGTTTCCAGTTAATCATAGTCACAATTGTATTTTCAGTAGAGATCATTCTACCTTATAATCTTAATGTGGGTCGTTTAGCATAACTTAAGACAAATGTAAATGGTATTTGTATTAGAGCTGTTATTGATTGGATTTGAAGCGTATCGATGATATCGATATATCGAGAAATAAATATCAACGATACACCTATATATATCAACACCTTCACTGCAGCCCTATACAGACCATTTATGTTGTCATTTACTCATAATAAATGCATATTTGTCATGAATGTTATACACCCTCTATGGACTGGAGCTATTTCCATAATGGCGGTGCTGTCAATGTTTAAGACCTATCAGTTCATATTATGACAGCGCACCTGTTTCCGCTTACGATAGAAGGTTCGTCTCACAAATTGTCCCTTAGTATAGTCAGTTTATTCTCAACTGTCAAAGCTTGGATAATTTTACGGTGATTGAATGCATTGTTTTTATACTGGCAGCCTAATTGTTATTGAATATATCTTGACTAAAACATGTCATTCGGCATTACTCGATCATAATACACACCTTTGAAAACTCATGAATGTATCACGACGATAATTTTAACAAACGCATTCGCCGTGTATTTATTCATGTTTTGACAGTTGAGAAAAACGATCAATAGTGACCTTTATTTTGTTACCTATATAGGCTTTATTAACTATATTTTAAAATGGGTATCGATTATTGATAGGAAAATCAATATCGACGATACAGCAATATTGTTGGAATCGATGACAGCTCTATTCTGTATTTATGTCTCATGTTATCTTGAACGAACTAGACAGTCATGTACATTGTATACTGTATTATAATGTTATATATTTTCTTTACGTCGTATTCAACACATACATATTTAGGTTATATAAACGACGGACAGCTCTTCCTACTATAGGTCTCCTGGACACTTTTCTATCCCCAGTACTAACTTACCCTACCACGAGGCCGACAACTCATGTATAGGGTATGACCTACCGCGACCGGGTTCGAATCCGCAATCTCCGGATTCGAAGTCAGACTGTTTTAACTTGTATAATTGCATGTTTTGTAAATATGGCATTGCTCTCCACATTTGAAGGAAGTAAAGGTGTATATCTATGATCCATTGTTTATTTGTTCATAGACTGTGCTTGTGTGATTTATATATCACTATACACGCTGTGCTATATTTAGACAGATGTAGCTTTATACAGTTTACATGTATCAAAGAAGTGAAAGAATTACCTGTTATTATATTTTCAGTGTCATTACGATGATTTACGAGGTTTAACGATTGCCCCCGAGTCTCGTGCTGATGTGATCACAGCTGGACTAGATGGTATGATTTGTGGATTCAATTCTAGTGCAAGAACGGCTGTCAGTAAAGTACAATTTAAGGTATGAACACTATCATTTCATCTGGGTGTACAGAAAGGTGATCTACACTGCCCTTCAAAAGTTTCTTCACAGTACAATGAACTAAATTGCTACAATTAGTAAGTTTACATTTGAAAAATTATTATATAATTGTTTATTTCATTCATTACTCATGCGACGGAAATGGAATTTCAATTGGTAGATTTAATTTTTTGAGCTGCAGCTAAAGTTATCTATCCGCCTATGTTCAATGTATATCAATAAACCAATATCAAAGTGGAGATATTTTTATTTCATATCCATATAACAAATGTACTGTTTAAAAAAATCAAAATTGAAAAATCATTTAACTATCAACTGCTTTTAAATCTTTTAGAAATTCTGTTGAGTACAATATAAATTGTGGATATGTGAAGGAACGTTTTGAGGGCAGTGTACAAAATGTATTAATTAATAATGTAACTAAAACTACATCAAATAGTGCATATTGTGTAGATCACATGACGATTTACCCTTGTTGTGATTCCATTTTGTCATAACAAACCAAATCTAAAACAAGAAAATAAGTTTTAAGACTACATTTTTCAGCCAACACAGTGCCTGTTTTCACCTTATTACCCACACTTGTATTGTATCGTTTTGGTAATAGCTAATGTACGTTGGAGAATGTTTGACTGGTAATTTACTTGCTGACCATTACCCCTCTGCTTTCCAAATAAACAAATTGTCAAATTCTTACAAAGTTTTTTTATTTTGTTTTAAAAGTATGGTATGTTCATTTGATTGTTATTGTAAAATGATATAGATTATAGTTCTAATTATGTTTAAGAACATAACTGTTTTAGAAAGTAGTATTTTCTTCTACCACAAGAATTGATTTAAATCAGCTTCAGATATAAAACTAACTTTTTACAATTAACTTCTGTTTCGATTTACTTTCACCTTGAAAATGTAAGTAATGACATAACCAGTTTTGAGTGAAAACTACTATAGACGAGTTGTTATTTCACAACAGACAGCGTCGGAATTTACATATAACGTTCAATTGTACCAACTTAATGCTAAAATTTATGTTGTGAACCATGGGTAGTTTTAGTCTTGATATAGGGGCTTTAATATCCACAAATGAATGTAGCATTATGATGATTTCAGGGAAATCAATATGTATGTGTTGACAGTAATAAATCAGGTACACAACTTGTGTTAGGAACAAAGGATGGACAGTAAGATTTTATTTTATTTAAGTTTACACTATTTTCAAACATTTATTACCAGTAACATATTTTCATCATAGTACTACGTTTCTGGGTGGTTTTCTTTTGCCTATAACTCACTTACATCGAGGGCTTAACGGAAAACTGTCGTAACTAACATTTTTTTTTAAAATGACTTTTTGATATATTTGGCTTTAGAAATGTCAAATACAAATTTCGTCAAAATATTCCTTTTATAAAGTACATAAATTTACTTAGTTCCATGTTCGGAATAACTCCCAAATTCAGTGGAAAACTGTTGTAAGTAAAAAAAAGCTTGCAAATTCACAATACAATGTAGTTAGTTTTTAGCACATGTTATTTCTATACCCACATATCAAATAATTGTTACGGAATAACATGAGAGAAAAATGTTAAATAGTTCTTTGTTGCTCCTGAAAGAATTTGAAAATATGAGTTACTACAATATTCCGGCAAGTCTTCGACGTGTACTCATCCACAAAAACGATTTATTCTCTATCTACGGAACAAAGAATTGCCAGGTATGTATACACAATCATGTTATCTACAACACACGGGATACCATTTTTGACTCTCCAGGATTAAATCCTCTCTTTTATTGCATCTAGACCGCGACTTATACGGGCACTACGGCTTGTTTGTTTACATGTCATTTAAATGTAAAATCACACAATAAAGAAATCATGCTTTTGAATAATTTTCATAAAAAATTCATCAAAAACATTTTTTTTTAAATTTTGGTTCAGTTTCATTAATCCTTTACTGGTCAAGACACGCGTGCGAAATTGGATCTTATTTCATTATCAATTGACTGACATGCAATCAACTTGGCCAAATTATTTCTTTGGTGATTATCCGTGCAGAAATGATTTTTTTTAATTTTCGCTTTTTTACCCAAATGTGCATTTTATTCAGTTATATTCTCTCTAAATAAAGTAAGTAGCGTAAGATTTTTCAGATACTGCAAACATGTTATTTTGTTTTGGGCTTTTTTCGCACTCAATGACCTGAACTTCTCCTTGCGATTACGGGCGCTGTACCCCTAAGGGTGCAAATCTCAGCGTCAGAGGTGGAAACATTCACCCTCTTGGACCTCCTGAGAAATCTTTTGATGAAGGATGCGCGCGAAGTCATTTAGGCAACTTTCATTTATTGAAGTAGGGTTAAATTCTTTCAAGTACAATAATTATAAGTATATGATCTTTAACACCTGAAGACTTGACGTCAAAAATCACATTATAATTTTGCTATAGAAAACGCGATTCTCTCTGTAATCTGTTTATTTTTTAGCTTACAAATATTATGTAATGTGAAGGAAGAATGGGTTGATATAATGAATAGAAAAATCTGCAAACAAAGAATTGATTGTATACGATTATCTCCAGGTAAGTATTATATTAGTTTACAATAGAGATATAGATAACATGTGTATATATGTCCCTATGAAGAAGAATGTAGAAGGGGAGAGGTTCTCAGGATATTTATTTCAGAGATGTGGAAAACCTATGTACGTGTTGTCTTTTACAATTTTACCTGTTGAAAAAAGATCAATCATATTGTCTGAGTGCTAGCTAGCCACATTTTAAGTATTCGATGTATTTAATGGTACTATTAAATGGTATATTGACTTGTTTCACAATTTAACATTAACATATATAATATTACGTAACATGTGCTGAAACTAAATACGGTGATACTGTGCTTTTGCTGATAATAAAGTGGTCTACAGTAACATTTTGAATTTTTATCAAGTGATTTTTCTAGTATGTAGATTATTTAGTTTAATGGAAAATGGAATTCCTCACCGCATATCATAAAGTAAATGAAAATGATATCAATTAAAGTAAATTACAACAGATTCATTCCTGGGTGTATTGATTGTATTAATTAGCATAAACAACTGATTTTCAGATGTACATCTTATCTCATATCTAAAATTACTAAAATGTTACGATCTTATGAAATCTAATAGTACATAATATGTTTTAATATGTTTGAGAATGATATTAAACATTGTTAATTGGTCCTACAATTTCAATTTCTCACATCATTAAATAAATATAACGTACATAACTAACTTGTATTAAGATGATAAAAGTGTTGCTATGGGGACACATAATGGTTATATATATTTACTTGTATTTATATGATAAAAGTGTTGCTATGGAAACACAGGATATATATATATTTACTTGTATTAAGATGATAAAAGCGTTGCTATGGGGACACATGATGGTTATATATATTTACTTGTATTTAGATGATAAAAATGTAGCTAAGGGAACACAATGTATATATATTTACTTGTATTAAGATGATAAAAGTGTTGCTATGGAAACACAGGATATATATATATTTACTTGTATTAAGATGATAAAAGCGTTGCTATGGGGACACATGATGGTTATATATATTTACTTGTATTTAGATGATAAAAATGTAGCTAAGGGAACACAATGTATATATATTTACTTGTATTAAGATGATAAAAGTGTTGCTATGGAAACACAGGATATATATATATTTACTTGTATTTAGATGATAAAAGCGTTGCTATGGGGACACATGATGGTTATATATATTTACTTGTATTTAGATGATAAAAGTGTAGCTAAGGGAACACAATGTATATATATTTACTTGTATTTAGATGATAAAAGTGTTGCTATGGGGACACATGATGGTTATATATACATTGTATCATACATACAACGTGACGATGGTACATTTGTCTGGGAATATGTTGGTAAACTTCAGGTTAGTTTGTTGTTTAGTTATTGTTGTGTCATTGTTCCTGTTCAACTCTAAGGTGACAGATAGTTATATCTTATACTATATCAATACAATTTGAACAAGATAGTAATGTGGAAATCACTTTAAAGCTTTATAAATTTCTTAACCCTGATTTGTAAAGTTTATTTTAAATTTATAAAACTTTATGACCTAACAAAGAAAACAGAAGGTTGTATTTTGATAAATCCGTTATGGCATATTATTATCCTATCGTGGTATCTCATCATAGAATGATGAACACTGACTTTATATTTAGATCCAAACGCGTTAAAACACGTTTTTGGAATCGTAGAGGGCTTTTCCTGATTCTAGGACAGTCTAGATCTGTCACATTTTATGCCTTACTGTCACCTGAGAGTGACCTCAAACACGAGACATAAATCGGTTTGTTTTGTTCTTTTTTAAATTTTGTTTTCATTTTTGTCAATTTTACCATCCCATTGACTTTCTCTTTGAATAGGTTAATTAATAGTTAAAAGGCATAAGACATAAAAAATTAAAGGCATAAGTTGCTAAGTGCAATAATTCTATATTAAGCAAGAAAGAGTTAATTTGTTTCATACTTCTAATTCTCTCATAATGTAAATCATTGAACGAAATCAAATCATGTATGGCAAACATGTTAGCCATACGTTAAAGTTAAAATGACAAAGGGCAATAATTCAACTATAAACATTTTAAAGATATAGTCATTTCATGGCGCTGTTTTTACATGGTATGATATTGTATAAACTTAATGATCTGACCCCTAATAGCGGAGATATCAGGAGAATTAAAAATGTTAACGCAATTGTTAATGACTACACGCGCACACCCACCCGACCAAATGCCCATCCGTCCTATAGCCAGCCCGCATGGGTTTTTTCAAGCCGTAAATCTATCCTTTCATTGAAATAATACAGCAACATCATGTACTTTCTTTATTTATGCATAAAGAAGTTAGAAGTAGATTGTTAATTCATGCTGTCTAGTTACCTGTTGTACAAAAAGAAGCGCGTGAAAAGTTCCGGAAGTGTAGCGATCTGATATTCAGAGTATGAAGTCACATGGTCTAAAGAAGGTTAACAATACTTGTTTTTCTTTAAATTCTTGCACTAAAGTTGAACAAATTTTGTATAGAAGATTTAAGGGTAACAGTCAAACTCACAAGACATATTTTAGGGATTTTCGGAGAGAAAATTGGTTTTTATTTTACGAGCTATTATTTTTATTCAAGTATCAAATAACTAGTATTTGTAACAGTTTGTCATTACATGTTACCTCAGATCAAGCGGCTATAGAGTCTAAAGCACATTAAAAGTGTTAATATTGTCATTATATCAGGGACATACAAGTGCTGTGAATGGAATGGATTGGTCTACAGACAAAATAGATGATGGTTATATTTTAAGATCAAGCTGTGTTAATATGGAACTAAAACATTGTAAGTTTACTTTAGTTTGTAATAATTTCTTTTATTATATGCTTTCCAGTGGAATACCGGGATTTATCGGTGAAATTAAAATCGATATTTCACTATTTTGAAACAATGAAAATATATTTGTATTTTTCACTGTTTGGACCCACGCGCCGTAATTCTATTGACTGACTACTTTTTTCAATCGTAAATCGAGATCCATACAAATATTAATCATATTACAAAGCATACATCAAAATTCAAGTAATGTGCATTATATGTAAACTACCCAACTAGACAAATAAGTACCAGCACGTTAAATGACATGATTGAACTAAATAGTAAATGATTATAAATATTACTCACAGTTACATCAGCACAATTTCTCCTTTAGTGTTTGAACTTTACTGTATTAGCCAAGTAGGAAGGTCCAAATTCATAAGTATTCACGGATATGAAGAATGCTGGTTACAGGCAGTTCGGGACAACATAAGGTATAATTAGTCAGTGATTAAAACACTCTCGCCAGATGTATCATAGATAAATAACGACCCCACCTGGTTTCAAAATATCTGTGTTTACAGTGCTGTTTTCATTTTCCTCAAGTTAATACTGAGCCTTCAATGCCAACAATTGCCGTGACGATCAACACATCAAAAATTCAAAAGAATCAGAATAATGTCCGACAGTGAAAGTGACTAAAAACAAAAATTGATTATATCCGAGTTAATTCCACGTAATGTTTCTTTTTATCTCTATCTTTTACCTAAAGTTAAAAGTTATGGTAAAAAATCCTTTGTTTATTTGGGTGCCAAATTATGGAATAGTCTACCACCTTTTTTAATACAATTAAATAATTTTTATTCTTTTAAATCTTCTGTCAAAGAATGCCTTTTAAGTAATTTGAAATAATTTTAAGTTCATTTATCTTTTTAAAAACCCATATTGTTATAACTGATGATGTTTCGGCTGTATATATTTCTTAATCTAAATAAGATTTTATTTTGCACTGCCTTAATACTAATTGTTCCAACTGTCTGTGATAATATCTAGCTCCTTCAGGAATTAATGACTGTTATAAATGTATTAATTTATTTCATTATATTATTTGCAAAGTTATCATTTATTCTGTGATATTTATGACACATCTATATTAATATTTTTCATCAACTATTTTGATCATTTGCCTCTCTATGTCTTGCCTCCAACCCAAGGACCACAATGCAAATAAAAGTTTCTTGTGTTATCCTTGGCGTTGGTGTGCATATCATGTACAAGAATTTTATGTTATGAATTCTTTAGATTTTATGTTGAAATGTCTTGTACCATTATATAATTACAACCTGAATGAAATAACACAATCTGATTGGTCAAAAGTGAACACGTGACCTAAAAAAATGTGCTTTTATTTTCGTATAAACAGCAGTTTTTGCATGAATGACGTCATGCCCGAACTACTTTCTTGACACAAAAGCTATTTTTAGCGAGTTCCCACGCTATGATGTACATGTCAATAACGATAATGTCAATGGAAAGTAAATGATACACAAAACCCTTAAAAATGGTGTGATAAACTTTTATTGAAAAGAAATGAAAATGAGTTATAATGTACAATACATTTTGTGCATTAATATCGTTCTTTATCAATATTTCATCAGATGTAATGTTCCAGGAAGTTAATGATATGCTGGATGCAGAATTAAAAACAAATCTTTAGTTTTAACTAAAGCTTCCTACACAGCATTTAAACCATTAAATGTTTATTTATATTTCTAGCGAATAAGTCTTCTTTTTCAAATGATTTTTATATCATTTCCCATCTGAGGTGCATGCCCTAATAGACTGGTATTCATTTATATAGATCTAAATCCTTTGGTTTCAGAGGCATCTAGTTTCACTTTCTTGTCTGAAAATAAAAAAACAAGAACAAATAAATGAGGATAAATAAATCATTCAATACTGTGAGTTCGACACATTTTAAATTGGTCAACAATAAAGTAAGTAATAAGTATTTGGGCTGGTCAATTTAGAAGAATGTCACTGTATACATTTCAAAATCACTCAAGTTGGCTTTCAACAAGTCAAATAAATATTTTTAAAAAAAGATCTATTTTGTAAATAATTCATAAATGTATAACACAATGATATGTACATTGGATAATATGTGTATCTGGTCATTATAATTTAGCATCCGAAGTGCAGGTGAATTCTATACTCCATGCAAATCCTTGCATGTACATTCTACATTGAGTAGTAATCAAGGTCAATAATTATAACGGTTTTTATCAGACCGGAATGAAAATGCTTCCAGATTAATATGATCAGCATTTGAATCTATCCTAAGTACAGATAGTTTTAAAATGTACATGGGAACATAAAAACCATAAAACCATGTTTTAATATAATCTCAGTAAATAATAAACATTCACTTACTCAGTACAGAAATAGCTAGTCATTCCATCCAATGTCTTGACATGTAAATTTCCTGACTCGGACTGACTGCTTAAGTTATCATCAAGTGATCCAAATTTCAGTAATAAACTTTCTCATTTTGATGAAATAACACAGCCTCAAAAGCTATTCAATCCGGAGAAATGTACATTTAACAACTGCTCATTTACACTGGGTTTACAGAAATGACTCAACGAGTTGACCTACATCTAATCCAGGTTACAACTTGTCCCATGTCATGATGACCTGAACACACGTGTTCAACGTAAAAACTTTAAACTTGTTCAATTATTGTTTTTAAGAGTTTCGGAATAGCGTACAGCCTCTGGTGTGTTCTTTCATTTAAAATAAAATCCATGAACGTTAATATCTATGCATTATTTAACTCCGTTATGTCCTAAAACACTGAAAAACAGTATCGAATCGAAGAGAAAAATGGCCGACGGTTGGCATTAAAAACCTGTTAACTGAAGGAAATAAATGCGCACTATTACGCATTATTGCGTAATTCGGCTCTACGCATTAAAAAATAGGTCTTTATTCTAACGCAAATTTCGCAAAAAATGGTTGTAATTATAAGGAATGAATGTATAGAAACTGACTTTCATCGAAAAATAAACGTCATTTTGGTGATAGCTAATTTCAGCATAAAGGCCTTCGGCCTTTATGCAAATTAGCTATCACCAAAAGTGACGTTTATTTTTCGATGAAAGTCAGTTTCTATACATTCATTCCTTAAATGTATACTATGCCGAAATAAATCTATCTCTCTCTATCTCTCCGATTATGTTTGTACGCGCGTAAGTTTTGACGCCATATTTGTTTTGATTACAGTTGGAAACTGCAACAGGGATTCTCTAAATTTTGAAATTTTATTTAAGAAATAATCAGCAAAATTTTCTGCTTCTTGTTTTCAGTAAAAAAATGACGATTTTCTAGTATTTTGGCAGATATTTTGCTTAAATGACACATCTGAACTAAAAATAAAAAGCTAAAATATGTTTCAAATATGCCTTTTGTATTTGTAAAAGCAATGAATGCACATAAATCTACCATTTGTTTTAAGAATTTACTATTATGATGATATATAACTTTTTTATCCTTTTTGTTGGCCATTTTGAAAAAATGGACTGTTCCAACCGAAATAAAAAATATTTTTGAAATTTTTACCGATTTTATTCTTAATGCACTAAATGGCAATAGAAAAAATACTATTTAGAAAAAAGTCAGATTGGCCCACCCCTAATATTGTATCATTTATTTTGTCATGTGTTCGTTTCTTTGCCACAAAGATTAGAAAATACGTAAATCAAACACAATAGTTATAATTGTCTTTAATGTGGAATTAATCAATTAAAAAGTTAAAAACAGGATTATACCAAGACAAAGAAGCTAAGCATACTTAGTGACTTATGAATAATATTTTGGCATAGAGTGTTTGTTTGATTGGGTTTTACGGTGGACCAACACAAATTTTGCATAGAGCGATAGTTTCAAACATTAAGCAAGTATATAACAGAACTTGTATAATGAGTTATTTGTGTACATGTACGTGTGACTGTCATTTTAGCAGTTATATATGATAGTTTCCTTTATATATGTATATATTTATATTTGTTGGCATTCTACAGTCCTTTTCAGAGTATAAAATCACTTGATATTTATAAGGCATGTAAATGCTTTTTTTCACCAATTTTTATTGAACAAATAGGTTGATAAAAACCAGTTACATGAATTTGTTTTCTCTTTCTGTTAATAACTTCTCTATGAATTGTGATATTTTATTTTGAACCGTCGTTAGATGTTGTCAAGCTGTAATTAGTTACTAAGTTATTGTTGTAAATATTTCTCGTATGTTTGATTAAAGTAAATGATACAAGTCAGATACTCGAGGCAATATCATTGCTTCCCGTTTATATTACTTTTCCCCATAATAATCAAATACCTTCTGATTCATTATTTTGTGGTCTTCCTTTAAATAATACTTGACAATTCCCATCGGAATAAAATTGAAATTTATTTGCACTTTAGTTTACATCGAAAACTTAGGCTGTCACTGACTAGATTCAGGTAGGTAATGGAACATTAATAAATAGTTAAAAAGAAAGTGATTTCATTTTTATAAGCTAAGTTTCATGCTTATGTACATTCAACCTAGCCATTTGGCTGCTGGTACATGTATCAATCAACCTATGGAGTATTACCCGGGTCATCTCGATTCATAAGCGTGCGTCTTACCCCTGAATTATTGCTCCGACAAAGAGTACTAGTTGTCTGTTTTAAATGAATTCAACAGTGATATAAAACATTTACAGGGTTACCAAGAACATTGGAATGTTTTTACAAGAAGGATGTTATATCAGAAACCACGTGGTATACAAGAACTGTATTGATAGATTCATCTGTATCTGGTATACTATCAACTAATGATAACCGAGGTGTAGGAATAACAACATTAGATACAAGTCATCAAACACAACTTGCTGTCAATGCTGATACTAGTGGAAAATTAAGACTTTTTAAATATCCATGCAGTCTAAGTGGGGTAACTATTTAGAATTATTGTGTTATTTCCAAATGTCGTTAGTCCGGTATATAAACTACAAAAATTGACACCACCGTGCACGGAATGATGAGGAAAATGTCTTGCATGTTTTAAGCTACGACACTGCAGTTAACGTAACTGAATGCTGCCACTTTGGCACTCTTAGGCAACTCCCAAAATCTAGGATGGCGGCCAAAATGGCGGATGAGAGATAAATTATGTATAATAAATCCATCTTTATCACTGTCTGATCACTTAAAAAGCTAAAACTAGTCTAACATTATCTGCAATTGTATTTGATGCAAGTATGAGAGTGACATAGAAAGGGTTTTACCGACTTTCATATATAATGCAATAAGTTAGTCAGTTATGTACAATAGAAAGAGAGTACAGTATGGGTGTAAAATATGCTTAAAAATAACTTAATCGGAAATTTCAATAAATGTAAAATGGTCTTTGTCCTTTTGACCTATTTACTCTTTTTTCAGGCTTGTACGACTTTGTATCATTTTACTAATCCATTTTTACTAATACATTAGTTAATTCATTATATGAACTTATGCATATCTTACGACAGGTCCACATGTAAGATTGGATTTATCCAAATGTGTAGCCTCGTTAAATAAAGTCTTCAAGCTTATTATTCCCGTTTTTTTATATTTAAATGGCTTTAATTTTGGAAGTTCAATTGGTTTGTGCATTCCAATTACTTTCATTTAACCCAGTTAATATGTAACATTATTGTTCAAAAATTAAAACTGGTGAATTTTTTTCGTGCTTGCAGTTTTAGGCTCTATCTTGATACTTGAGTTGCAAATTGATGATCAGGTGGGATTATCTGGTTTTACAAACTGAAGAGTTCAAGCTTATATACTTAGCTAATAGCCTTTATCCACCTTTTTGACTGCCAAATCAATTTAAAGAATTGTATATGTGCTACAAATTTAACCAAATGGATGTGCAGATGATAAAAAAACATTATTCGTCATTCATTTTAAGAACATAATTTGTAAAATATATTTTGCATGTATAATGTAACCTCTAGCCGCCATCTTGGCCGCCATCTTGGATTCTGCTTGATGCCCGAGCAAAACGATGTGGCATCAACCAGATTGGGAATCAGTAAGACCTTCAGACTGATTTACCTGCCCCTAATGATATTTATTTAGCATAAATGTTACCGAACAACAAAGAAATGTATCCTCAGTAATTCTTGTACAATGAACCTTTGATTTAAGCCTGTTTAGTGAGAAATGATTAAAACATTAAAACATTATTATCCAATACCGATTTCATTACATCGGGCGCGGTCACGATCACGGTTTGCCTGACGTACTTTAACCTGTCAAAGTACGACTGACAACCGAACAATAAGACCATCTCTACCAATTGATCTTCATTCTTTTGTGCCAGGTCATTTTGTGTTTGCCGGACTACGTTGTCATTTGGTATCATCTAGTTATGTTACACTTCCCTTATTGATCTCAGATTGATTACTGCTTAAATTTTAGCCTAGCTAGTTTCTTAATGTGAAGTTATTTAAGAACATTGCAGGCTTCGTCATCAAAGACCAATTTAACACGTTCGTATTTTTCTCGCCGCATGTCTGATTTAATGTATACATAGTTTATAACAATTTGTTATAAATGACTATTCATGCCTGAAACTTGCTAGTTTTGAAATACTTGCAAATTCTGCAAGCAAAATTATCAATCGATTAGCTTTATTTAAAACTTATTTCTGATCTGCTTTTGTTTCAGAGTTTTTGTCACACATACAGAGGTCATGCCTACATCCATGTTGTAAAGTTCACTTGTAATGGTAACAACGTTATGACAGTGGGAGGTAGAGATTCGTGTTTAATGCAATGGGCGGTTGTATAGTGTAAATATAGATCAGGAAAAATGAAGTGAAACAAAACTTAATTTGGGTTAATCTTTATTTAATTTTATTTTTTACCATTTGTTTATTCACGTTCACGTAAGAAGTTTTAAAAATACTCGTGGTCACACTGAATAATGAAAAGAAATCTTTGTTACAATAACGATTTGTTAACAATGTTTTCCGTATGGACTCTATATGAATTCATGTTAACAGAATCTCGAATACCATTTTGTTCTGTATTGAAATTGTGATTTTCTATCAGATGGACTTAAATTCTAATTAAAACGTGAATGTATAAATTTGTCTAAATTGTCTCTATTGACCCATTTTTTGTATCATGACTTATTGGTTGTCATACATTGTGTATGTTTTAAATTGATGAGAAAACTTAGCACCACCTACATATCTCTATTTGTATTGATGATTACACGTTTTGATACATTTTGTCAGTAACCTATCTTCTCCTTATAAAATATGATTAAAACTCAAAGGTCACATGTAATCTCCTGAATTTTAATGTTAATTGATTATGTCTTGAAATTTATTATTGATAAACTCATTAATTCTGCATTTATTAACACTTTGTGCATTTAATGTACATTAAAACAATGAGCAAACCGAACAAGTATATTTTATTTGTTATTTAATATGGTGAATTTTATAGAAAAAGAAAGATATAAATATGGAAGAATATATTATTTTTAAAAAAATGTCGGATGAGAATATGGTATATGGGTACACTTTTTTAGCTTTCAAATCTGTTGTGTCAGGATTTGCTACCCTTGCACCGGAAATTGCTGAAATAAAGGTGATTTTCTCCGTTTGTAGTTTGTAGTTTCTGGCTGCCTGTAGGCACAATATCGAGAATTCATTGTAAAAGTACGTAATGTGGAGCATGTTGAAGGAGGATAATCAAGTTGATACACAGTTGATATACAATCCATAATTGTATTGCGCGTAAAGTTTAACCTCGATCTTAACTTAACGAAAATATATTCATTACATTGAATACGAAAGTAGTATTAGTACTCGATACCGATGTCGTAGTATTAGACATTTTGGAAACGTTACTTGCCGTACCGGAGTGTAGAATAAGCGTGCTACTGATGTTCGTCTGGACATATGTAGATGCTGATTAGATGCAAATGTAAAAAAGTCATATCGGTGTAAAACTTTACGCACTATATTATTCTTTAACATAAAAAGGTTGGTGTAGAACAGTTATAATAAAGAACGCTGTATTTGGTTTCCAATATAATCAAAGTTTGCATTGGTAATACAAAATGTACTTACATTGTAGAGTAAGACCTTTTCATATTAAGCAAAGGGCATTATATTAGCGTCACTTCGAAATTCGCTACAAAGATTGTTTAAATTATGTTCAAGGGTAAGAATTATCACTGTCAAAGGATATTATAAAATGCACAAACATCTAATTATGAGTGTTAAACAACCCTTTACTTATTAGTCTTGTTAAAGTATTTTAGCTGTTACTACTCACTTATACACAACCACAATGAATGTCTTTTAGTTTCGGGAACAATATTTCCACTGTTCGAATAAACGCTTGTTAATAAAGTGATCAATTTCGACCCAGGAGACATAATTTAATCAAACCAGTAGATTTTCACTTGACACTGCTTCACATCAAATACATATTTTAATAGTTTTATTCCTCGTAGTATCAGCAAGAGCATTTTTAAGGTTTCCAAAGTGTTTTTGTCAAATCAAGTGGCCTCTAGAAATGAAGTCAATTTTAATCCAGAAAGAATAATACATACCAATTATCTAAGCTTTATGCTTCTTCTTTTTTTTCCTTTCGGTTGCCACTGCTGACCACTAAATTTCTGCATGGACTTAGATTTTTTTAAACATGTTTAAACATCACACCAGGTACTTTCATGGGATTCAGGTGTTTTCAAATAAAAGTTGACGGCATATACCACACAGACACACGATGGACATAGTGCTCAGGTAAGCTAACAAGTGAATTAATGTTTGTGATCATAGTAAACAAGGAAGAATAGTCAATAAAGTTATCTTATATTGGTGTATACGAGATCAATATCTAACTAATAATATTCATGAAATCAACAATATCCACAGAAATGTGAACATCCAGCATTAGTTGCATGTGTTTGGTCTCTACAAACTATCGATGAAGCCAATTGACATGTAGATGCTGGAGTTCCGTCGGTACAATGTCCCATTTGTCCTGAATGTCCTGAAAATAATAAAAAAAATATTACTTCTCCTTTGTATAAAGTACAATACGGTCCCGAAATACCAGAACACTATACGTGCATATATCATTTAGATGTATAACACAAAAACTGGTTTTCACCCTCGTTCAATAAGTGGTCAGGGTCATCATATTAATTGGCTACTATATTCGTATATATGTGTATAGTTCTGTTTTATTATCTTACCTCGTACAGAATACTCGTTTTTCATTGGCCGAGAGCGGTCACGTGCTGACCATGTGTTATCCCATATTAGGTCAGTAGATTCTAATATCCAGTCAGTAACAAAATTTATAAATGATAGCGCTGACGAAACCTTATTTTTCTACTCCAAAACTTATTCGAACTAACTACATCGATAAGGAGAGTTCACTGTGTCAATAATGTGTGTCCTTTTCGTCAATAACAGTCGCGTTTCGGTTCCTTTCGGTCAATAAACAAGATGGCAGCCAAGCGACGATTCGGTACTCTCTTGTCCGTGTTCTTTGATGCTAAAATTCAGATGGGGGTACTCGGTAAGATAAATTCGTTACACAGACAGTTACTGACCGGATACGGTGTGATACCGGGTCAGTGAATAAATATTGGGCTCGAGCTACGCTCTCACCCAATATTAATTTACTGACCCGGTATCACACCGTATCCGGTCAGTAACTGACTGTGTAACTAATAAAAACCTGTCATCAGTTATGGAAGGTACTGTTGTTGTTACACTATCACACGAATTGTTATATAGAATGGCATATACTCGTAGTAGAAGGTACTGGTGTTGTTATATAGAATGTTATATACCTGTAGTAGAAGGTACTGATGTTGTTATATAGAATGTTATATACATGTAGTAGAAGGTACTGATGTTGTTATATAGAATGTTATATACATGTAGTAAAAGGTACTGATGTTGTTATATAGAATGCTATATACCTGTAGTAGAAGGTACAGATGTTGTTATATAGAATGTTATATACCTGTAGTAAAAGGTACTGATGTTGTTATATAGAATGTTATATACCTGTAGTAGAAGGTACTGATGTTGTTATATAGAATGTTATATACCTGTAGTAGAAGGTACTGATGTTGTTATATAGAATGTTATATACCTGTAGTAAAAGGTACTGATGTTGTTATATAGAATGTTATATACCTGTAGTAAAAGGTACTGATGTTGTTATATAGAATGTTATATACCTGTAGTAGAAGGTACTGATGTTGTTATATAGAATGTTATATACCTGTAGTAGAAGGTACTGATGTTGTTATATAGAATGTTATATACCTGTAGTAGAAGGTACTGGTATTGTTATATAGAATGTTATATACCTGTAGTAGAGGGTACTGATGTTGTTATATAGAATGTTATATACCTGTAGTAGAAGGTACTGGTGTTGTTATATAAAATGTTATATACCTGTAGTAGAAGGTACTGATGTTGTTATATAGAATGTTATATACCTGTAGTAGAAGGTACTGGGGATGTTATATAGAATGTTATATACCTGTAGTAGAAGGTACTGGTGTTGTTACACTATCACACATGTTGTTACATAGATCATCATTACAGCAGTTCCAACATGCACCTGGTGCCAACGTTATTCCTGCGATTCTCTCACAAATCTAGATATAATAATTACAAAATCAAGTAAAGTGTTTGTAAATTAACAATGTTCGGAATACATTTTAGAATCCGCAAATGTTGAAAAATAAATTTGGATCGTCTCCTGTCAGGGTGTCATATATAACTAATCAAAGTACTGATGGTAGCTACAGTGCTAGTGAAATTGTACAACAGACGATCATTACGCTTTTAGTACGTTTGTTAGGTTTTAATCATTATAATGATTATACTATTTTCACATATATGTTTTCATGATGCTGCTGTTCTACATGATGTACAGTTATTTCAATGAACATTTAGGGAAATACTAGATGTTAATTTCTCAATATAACCTTTAAACAAATTTTGTATTGCATTTAACAATGTGTCGTTGGAATATGTTCATTTAACTGGGGCCATCACATCCTAAAATAGTTTTCTTGTATTGAGTAACTTATCAATGCACTTTATTATAGTAAGTCAACCAATTGCTAGGCTATTTTATGAAGTAGGATCAAAATCCAATTTCCTAAATCAAATCTGGTTTGCAACCATTTTACGCCTGTTGCTGACTTGATACGAACAGGCAAATCGAATTCATTTTTGTCTTAGGAAGTCTTTGAAATAGGCATTGCTTGAATGCCAATGCAGAGTGAATGTATTTTCACCATCCGAATGTCAAAGAAGGCCGGGATTATACAAGTACCAGCGTATTCCTGGATTAACAACTCCTCGCTCTTCACACAACTGGATAGCGGGTAACATTTGACAAGAACATAATGTATATAGCATTAATAACATTTGCAGATAGCGGGATAAAGTTTAAACTATCTTTGAATAAAAAAGAAATCGTACACTTTTTGATATACATGCATATTGTTTCAGGCGATTTCCAGCCGCAGATATACGAAGTGACGTCACACAAGCCTTTAAAAAAATCAAACAAATCAAAATAATTAATATAAATAGAATTTCAGTTTTGTTAAAATCTAGGTAGGAATATGACCATATCAAATGTAGTCTAGCTATCTTTTAGTGAATGTTTGAACCCTGTAGGACATTTTTGTTAATATAAATCTAATGTTTGATTTATGTAGCTAGATGCTTCCTTGAAACCGTTCGAGGAGATGTATAAATTCAAGTCGTGTTTAAGTCCTAAATGGAGGTCAAGGGTCATCTATGTGCAAATATCTCGTATTAAGTTTTCGTATTATCATAATTATTTCACCACAGCTAACTCACAAAAATGCCATTTTAATACATCGACCCCCCTCCTTCGTGAAAAATAATGTAAAAACTCTAGACCATTCTAATATGAATCTTTAAAAATATTGATGGAAAGCATCAAAGGGATTTCATTTGAATATTTAAAAGTAAGAAATGTACCAACGGATAACAAATTAGGAGAACAGATGTTATTGGCTAAGTTTAGAATATAAAATACAAAAAAAAAATATTCGGAAAATGCGTCTTGATTTATTGTTAACTACATTATATTTAATAAATTGGTGGAAAATTATTATTAATGTATATTATAAACATCGCATTCTCAATTTTCTACTTTTAAGTATCTTATTTGCCATTTCTTAATCAACGTTTTTATCTAGATCTAATCATAATTTCTTAAAATGGCAATATTTAAGTAGATAATATATCACAATATCATCGTAAACGTTGTAACCCCCCCCCCAGCAATATCAACAAAACACGCAAACAATACATTTAATTTAATCTCTTCTTTATTTAACTGGTCAGTTAAGAACAAAATCGATCTATATTCAACTCGTCAGTTAAGCGCACTATATTTTACACGCTAGTTAAGCGGTCGGTGTTAAAGGAGGACCTTTAATAATCGGAATGATCGGCTTTTATGCCTGACGAAAAGGTCCGAGATTTTGCAGGTGTCCTTTTACAAAATCTGATTTCTTTCCATAAGGGGCGACAATGCCATTGTTGACTATTAAAAGATAAAATTAGGGTATTCTACGATCTAATTGCATTAATCACCAGCAACTAAGTTGTTTTGGTGACGATTTGTATTTGAAGAATCTTTTCGTCCTTTGTTTAAATTGGATTTATAAACTTCCTGTTTAAACTTTTAACTATATCAAGTTTCTCAAATGATTGTGACAATAAATAATCTTTTATTCAATAAATATAACTATAATCGTAATAAATTTTGAAAAAAGGAAGCGTTTACACAATAAAAAAGTATACCCGATCTTTATCGATTTGTAACGGCGTCGATGAAATCGCCTCACGTAATTTGTCGACATGACCGGATATCACCCGAAGTTGGACAGCTGCTATTATGGGAATTCTTAACGCCGTAGCAACACATTGAATAGTTCATTGAACAGTGGTCAGTCAACCTAATCACTGTTCCCGGGTAGGCCAAAGCTCTGGATTCAGCTGTTAACCAAATTCCAAGCGCATCCCTTCGTCAGTGACTGACAACTACCCTTCGTAATTAAGAATCATTAGTTGGAGGGAGAATGGTGGTATTTACTATATTAATGGTTCACGATATTGGTCAATATTTAGCATGAGTGTATTTCCTATTCATCAAATGTGATTAAAAGTATCACCGACACCTTTTGCTTGAATGATATAATTAAAATTGTGTTATTATTATTTTCCTACCAGTTTAATACCAGGATTTATCGGTGAAATAAAAATCGACATTCCACTGTTTTGAAACAATTAAAATTAATTAGATTTTTCACGGTTTGGGTCCGCCCTTCTGATGACATGCACATTGTGCTACTGATCGAGAAGTTGTACGTTTTGATTCACGGGCATGGCATACTTTCGTGGAGCTATGCCATAAAATTATCGACAATTTCAATGTTTTCAATTCCATAGCTCCAACGTTACAAACTCCCCGCAGTGGTTATCTCCCTTTATCAAATCAATAACCACTGCCACCACAAGTAAATTCGTCCCTCAGAGAGCCGAAAACTTTTTTCATCTTTTCTTTTACATTTTAATATTTTTAATAGATATTGTCTTCTTTTAGTAAAATATGATGTTCAAAGTACTTAAAGGGAAAAAATAAATAGTATGAATAAATAACTTGAAAAAAAACCAAGATTAATTTTACCCTGACAACGGTTACCTAAAGTGCGTAAAATTGCATGAATAACAAAATGTTACGCAAAATAAATATTAAATGGATAACTGTAATTATTCTAGTCATTTAATATATAAATGGTATATTTTTCAGTATCATACACATATGATTTTATCCTACTTACTTAAGATTTCTAACCAAAAGCATCATATAAGTAGCGTGAGTTGGACCAAGGACCTATTGGGTGGACAACGCAGCTCATTCCCGATCTTGCTCACTTTCAGGTGTAATTCATCCATGAATTCAACAATTTTGGTTCTTAATGATATATTGATATATTTCTATTTAACATGTCTTATTTCTTTGGCAGAACGTGTAAATCAACCACATTTTTTTATCATTCAATGTTATTTTTCGCTACATTACGCCTAACGCTTTGTAGGCTAACCGTTATTGCTCGTTTAGATTTAAACATTAGTCACATGGTACTACTTGCGTCACGTGATTCATGTGAAGGCAGTGGTTAAAGTACCAACGCGTGACGTAACCGCTGTGAGGAGTTTGCCAATGTTCAAGCAAATTTACACTACCACGTTTTCGTAAAACAATTATTTTGGTTTTTTGTACGTTAACTTCTAACCCCCATGTAGAACAATACTCGTGTAATTTATCTTATGAAAGTTGTAAATCTTCGGGGGTCAGACCGAGAATGACCATGTCGTCTGCGAACAAAAGTAATATAATACAAATATCATTTAAAGTTAAGTCACTCTCTATTCTATCTTGTAAAAACAATTCTAAATCTTCGACAAAGAGAGAAAATAATATGGGTGATAGAATTTCACCCTGGCGAGGACCGACGGAAATATCAAAATAATCTGAGTAGTTATCACAATATTTAACGCACGATTTGACAGACTGGTACATATTTCGAATAATCCGCAAATTTTTTCCATTTAAACCATATTTATGTAGTTTCCACCATAAGCCATGTCGATAAATTGAATCAAAACAACGTTTAAGATCGATAAAACTACAGTATAGTCTTTTATTTCCCCTTATTATTTTTTGTATTACCGACTGTAAGATAAAAACAGCATCTATGGTGGATCTACCAGGCCTGATACCAAACTGTGCGTCTGATACAGCCACGTTTTGTTCCACCCAGTCAGATATGCGTTTATTTAGTATACATGAAACTAATTTACCAAAATTACTCAGAAGCGTAATCCCCCTGTACCCAGACACATCGTGGTAGTTACCTCCCTTCTTAAATAATGGTATAATAACACCGCGAGTCCAAGCCTCTGGATATATGCCTTGGTTGAGAATCTTATTGAAAATTTCCGTTAAATGACCGGCTAAAATGTCACTTGCTTCTATATAATACTCATTCAATAACTTATCTTCTCCGGGCGATTTATTAGTTTTCATTTTTTGTATGGCCTTACGGACTTCATCATACGTTATCGGTACGTTTAGGTTCTCATATAACGATTTGTTGTTATCAAAGTCATGCGAATTGCTGAAATGCTCGGAATCTTCGTGATAAGTGCGATTCACATCCGCAAACATTGACTCGAAATAGTTTTAAATTCATCGAGAGGAACGTTTGTCGCGCTAGTATGTTGTTGTGTTTTAAAATACCTTCAAAAGTCGCGAGGTCTTGATTTCTTTAAAAATTCAATTTTTTTAAATCGATAAAAGAAATAAATTCTTTGTTTCTTTTTAATTAACTTTTTGTAGGCGGTTTTTAATCGACAAAGTTCAGTTCTATTTACTTCTGAGCGAGAATTATTGAATATATGCAACGCATTTTTGTACAATAGTTTCGCTTTACGGCATTCATTGTCGAACCATTTAGTATCATCATTTTTATTACCGTAACAGTGAAATTATGCTGATTTATATTGCTACATATGTATTTAGAACTCAAATTACTAATTTTCAATTCAATTCTACTTGGCCGAATGTCAAAACTTTTGATTTTCCAAAATTAATGATGCGTAAATTTCATTTTTTTTTCATTTTCGGATTTTAAGGTGCGAGAAATCAGACGAACATAACGATTAATTTGTTGTGGTATAATAAAATAATAAAAAAACATTTATGAAATTCGCCGCGCTGTCATTAAACCTCTACGGACACCCATCCAAAGATTAACCCTTCAATTCGTTG
The DNA here is from genome assembly GCA_025267735.1 of Mactra quadrangularis. NCBI lineage: Eukaryota > Metazoa > Mollusca > Bivalvia > Venerida > Mactridae > Mactra > Mactra quadrangularis. The sequence continues at coordinate 13,456,214 of CM046311.1, forward strand.
CTTAACTTCGTTAAATGTCCAGCGCTCAAGCGTAAATACGCTCTCAAAGTAAACTCCTGCTGTGACAACCGCTCGCTAAAATTGTACTTATATACAAGCGTGTGGTAGATACTGATGCGCAATCAAACAATAAAACTTCTCTCCGTGCACAGTTAGAATGTCGTGTGTTTAATATGTAAAAAAAACATTAAATATCATAATTTTAAGAATTTGTTTAAATTACTTTTTTCAACTTATCTACTTTGATAGTACACATATTTTTCTGCTGCACTATTTCTTGGTCGCATTGACTCATTGATTTCTATTGATTTGAGGGTGTTGTTCGTTTTTTTCAAATCTTTCAGAGCGCTGACATAGAAAGGATTTTTTTGAAAAAAAAAATCCTTCCAAAAAGGTAAAACGAAAGTCACTGTCGATAAAGCGTTACGTTAATTTCCATTTAAGAGAGAGGGAAGTGGTTTAGCTTACTTTTAAGAAAGATAATAAACAGAAAATAAGAAGGGGAGATATCATCAAAATTTATTTAAGATTATCCTAATACAGGAGCAAAGTTTTGTTAACTCAATTTTGGAAGATGACGACAAAAAGTAATTCATAGTGCGTTTATAAGATTTGCCCGCATTTTTTAAATTAAGTTTATTTATCAAGATAAGGGTACTTTGTATATGTGGTCTTTGCATTAGTGTATTTGTTACGTGCGGCATGGCATTTCGGGCCAAACTAGGTTTTTTTGCGGAAAACTACGACTCGCGGCCTAACCAAATATGTTTGCTAGTTCGTTAGTCGACTCATCGATAGATTGTTGTGTGCATGGGCCATCACGTAATTTGTCTATTAGAGCGTTCAATTTATGTACATCAAAATTGTCAACAAAATAGTCAGCTTGGTCAGCATTTCATGGGGGAGAGCTATTGTTAGATAGAGAAGGCTCGGGATTACAAAACGGATAGTTTGGTCCTTGGATATTGAAATGTAGCGCGTTATGACCGTCCGAAAAAAGAGAGTCTGTTTCTATTATTTTAAAGTCGTGAATAAATTCAAAACATTCTGCCAACGAAACGACATAATCAATAACGGACTTATTTTTAGTCGTAGCCTTAGCTCACTCGTGAAATAGAAATCGATCTTACACCGAAACAAACCAATACTCTATTAATTCTTAGATAGAATGTCAATCACGTGATTTCAGATCAAACGAACCATTTTTCTCTACCAAGTTAAATTATCATATGCAGAGAATTATAAGAAGATATTTTCTTTCTCGAGGGATAAGATGTAGGTTAAGTGCTGAATGGTAAGTGAGTATAATATGAAACAAATCATGGTATACTGGTTAAGTAAACAACCACCATTCAAAATCTGGTTTTAAAATTTCTATTTACATGACTGTATTTTTCATGTGCCATATAATTTGGTGTGAGCAAATAAGTGTTTGTGTCTGTTGTTTTGAACCTAAATAACATTGATTGATAAATATAGTAGTAATATAGTAGCTGTATGTATAAAAGTTTAATTATCTTACCTCGTCATGTCCACAATTTCTTATTTGAATACATTTGTTATTTATAAATACATTCTCACAATTGAAACATATTGGACCTCGATCTGTATCAGGCAAAATAGCTGCAAACATAAAATAGTTTGTGTAGTCACTTTTTACGAATTCATCTTTCAAAATTTATGCTCAGTAATTACAAATTGGAAGCTGGCATTGAACGAAGCCAACGCTTGTGTAAATTGTGTACCTTAATACTGTCGAGCCTGAGTACCATTTTGTATTCAGTTGGAGTGGATACTTCCTCATTAGATCCAAATACTTTTGTTAGTGTTCCTGACTTACTGTTGACAACTTGATTTATCTTATGAAATCTAAGACAAAAAGAACATCATTGATATCGCCAAATTTATATAAGAATCTCTGTCCATTAGCAATTATTGTATTAATATTTAATTTTCGTATTGTTTTATAACAATATTGATTTAACTGTTTTATTTGTTATATATATTTGAATGAGTGGTCTTTGCCATGAGTTTTGTAAATGGCCTAAGGCATATGTAAATGCCGTTATTTGCCAATAAAGATGTAAAAATATGTATATATGTTATAATATTACATGCAACATCGTCACATTGTTCCAAAAAGTCACCGGTTCTTTACTTATTCTAAATAGAGTAAAATCTGATTGAAAACTGATCTAAACTTAAATAAATGATCCGCCCGCACGCTCACTCATGTTCAGCTAGCCTTGCATATATATATCTTAAAAATTTCCAATATATTTTATATTTCTGCCATCAGATAACCACATAACTAACTTGTTCATTAACTTGAAATCATTACCTGATGAAATCAATGATCTTAAGTCTCGTTCAATGAGAGATAACCTACTGTTCTTCGGTTTCCCTGAGTGTCAAACGCCTGAGTTAAGGCGTAGTGAAAATTGTGCTAACGTTATTCTTGATTACTGCAAGGAAATTCTCAAAATAGATGATGCTCATACGTGTATTAAAGTTGAAAGAGCTCATCGATTGGGCAACCGTTATATTGAAGGAAAGCCCAGACCTATTGTGGTCAAGTTTAATAATTATCCCGATAAAATGATGATTAAGGATAAAGTCTCAACCAGAAAAATCCACTGATCAAAACTCATCTACTGCTTTAAATATTAGAGTTAGTGAACAATTCCCCAAACCAATCCAAGACAGACGGAAACAACTTATACCTACCATGATTAAAGCCAAGAACGCCGGTCAATCAGCTTATCTTGTCTATGACAAACTCTATATTAACAATAAATGTACACTATTGATAATGTTTCCGCTTCCGGTTACTGCTAGGATGGACCCACGAAACAGTTAACATTTTTAGTATGGAATGTTCAAAGTGTTGGAAGGAAACTCAATGATTGTGTACTATATTCAATTATATTTTTGACAATTGTATCTATCCTGATGCTTGGTGTAAAGGCAATATAGTACCAATCTTTAAGGCAGGGAATAAAAGTAACCCGTCTCAGTACAGAGGGATAACTCTTGTTAATACTATGGGCAAAATATTTTCATTAATCTTGAGAAATCGTATCAACAAATGGTGTGAATCACATGATAAATTCAATAACTCTCAGTTTGGTTTTAGAGATGGTCGATCCACTTCAGATGCTATTTTTATACTGCATTCTGTCATACAAAAAGTTCTAAGTAATAAGTCTAAATTGTACTGTGTTTTTATAGATTACCAGAGAGCATTTGACTCTGTAAACAGAGACACTCTATGGATCAAATTGTTGCAATCCGATATTAGCTGCAAATTAATTAATGTTATAAAATGTATTTATAATAATGTGCAATCATGTATTAAACTGTCCAATAATGTACAAATGTCAGATTTTTTTGATGTTTCAGTTGGTCTTAAGCAAGGTGATCCATTGTCTACCTTGCTTTTTATTTTATTTATAAATGATATTATCAATCATATTGATTTTAGTTCACTGACTGAAAACGATCTTAATCTGTTATCTTTATATATGATACTATTTGCAGACGATATTGTTATGTTTACCACTGATCCCAATAGCCTACAATGCCAAATTGATAATATTTATAGATATTCAGAGAAATGGGGACTAAGAATTAATGTATTAAAAACAAAAGTATGTATTTTTGAACAACGTAAACAAGCTGTATACAAAGAGTTTTTCATCAATAATGAAAAACTCGAACTTGTTGAAAGTTTTACCTATCTAGGGATTAAATTTGTTAGCAATGGAAAATTTTCAACAGCAATTAAAGCTTTGAATGAGCAAGCTCTGCGAGCTTATCATAATCTACTTTTTTTATTCGACCAAATTGATTTAGACTTAAAGATGAAGTTTTCTATTTTTGATAAAATGATTGTTCCAATACTAACGTATGGATCAGAGATCTTAGGTATATATAATCTTAAAGATATTGATAAATTGCACATTAAATTTTGTAAAAAAATGCTAGGAGTTTCCAATCAAACACCCAATATGTCAGTATATGGTGAATAAGTTAGATATCCCCTGTCAGTTATCTGTAAATTAAGGTCAATCAAATTTTGGTTAAAACTCATGAAAAATAGAAATTCTTTAATGTATTCTATGTAATGAGGAATTATGTAATATTAGACATGGTTTAACATGGTCATCTCGCCTTAAGTCTATTATTGATCATTTGGGTTCAACTCATATACATCAAAATTTTAATACAGACTGTAACTATTACCTTGTAATTAAAAATAGAATAAATGATAAATTTATACAAGAGTGGCGAACTTCAATATCTGCGATGCCGAAACTTAACTATTACTGTAAATTTAAAACAAAGTTTGAATTTGAAAAATATTTAAGCATTATTTCTAATAACAGTTTACGAATACATCTTTCTAAATTTAGACTTAGTAGTCACAAATTGGAAATTGAAAACGGTAGAATCGCAGGTATTGAACGTAGCCAACGCTTGTGTAAATTGTGTACCCAAAATTCAGTCGAATCTGAGTATCATTTTCTTTTCTGTTGTAGTAGATATTCCCCCATTAGATCTAAATACTTTCGTAACTGTTCCTGGCCTACTGTTGACAAATTTATTTATCATATGAAATCTAAGAAAAAAAATTAACATAAGTATTGCAAAATTTATAAAAGAAGCTCTATCTATCAGGAATCGTTGTATCAACACTTAATTACTGTTTATGATATATATATTGTATTTTGTTACTGTTTTGTTATTGTTTAACTGTTTCATTATATTGAATAGTGTATTTTATATATATTTTTGAATGTGTGGTCTTTGCCATGAATATTGTAAATGGCCAAAGGCATATGTAAATGCCGTTATTTGCCAATAAAGATGTAAGATGTATTAAGAGGTTAACTAGTTACGTTTAATAGTTAAGTTTATTAAGTTAAGTGGTCGACTAGTTACCGTAACTAGTTAACCTCTCAACTAACTAGTTAGTTAATTGGTTAACTAGTTACGACAATTAGTTCACCACTTAATCTAAATAACTTATTTGGTTAACAAGTTATCGAAACTAGTTAACTACTTAACTAACTAGTTAATAATAAGTTAACTAGTTACAGTAACTAGTTGACCTCTGAATTAACTAGTTAGTTATGTGGGTATCTGATAGCAGAAATATGCCACCATAATTCTGTGACAAAACAATCGCCGCTTCATTTTTTCTGCAATCATAACAGGAAAAGAACGAAAGGGATATTTGTAAGTTATATACCGCTGAAATTGGCCCTTTGTCGTTTGAACATAGGCTGTGTTACAACCAGTTTGTAATAGAATCCCGAAATGCAAGAAATTATTATCAAGTGGTTTAGTATGTCAAAAGTTTTTACATTTCGACACAACCCGAATTGTTATAGCACCTTTTAATTTATGGGCGCTGCCATTAAAGTTGACGTGCAGTGTTACCATAAACAAAATCAAGTGAGTACTTGCAGTGTTTAGATACAAAATTACACGTTGTTGTCAGTAGAGCTGCAACGATTCACCGAAAAGTCGATTCGATGCGATTCGATATATCTTCTTTCGATTCGATTTTTTTCGATTCGATTCATTTATCAATATAATTTACATCAAATATGCATTTAAACCATTATTTGAGCTTAAAACTGAATTATATTGATTAACCAAAAGTGTTACTGAAATTTGATAACACGAAACTCGAAAATCTGCTAAATTAATATTTGCTTTTTTCAAGTACGAAATGGATTGGGTACGAATGTAAAGTTCGCGAAAATGTATTATAATTGTAATTTCGACTAAAAATGTATAGACAGCATGGAGCATAAATTGTAGAAAGATGCATGTATACTACTTGATACATGTATACTACTGTACATTTAACATAAACCTACGCTTTGAAGGGAAATATATTTAAATTAAAATTAACTAACATTAGAACTTGACAGGTAAAATTCTATCACACCGACCCAATTTGCGTAGCATTTGTGGCATAAATAAATATTTGGAACAGAATTTCCATGCTACTTAAATCGTAATGGAAACTTTAGAGAAATGTAACAAAGTTAAACCCAGTTTCATTGTCAACGTACTTTGTCTTTTAGGTGCGCCATCGCTTTTGTCGTATTAACTTATGTAGACATGTTTAAAAGTCAGTATCGAATCAAAACTCGCGGGTCCCGAATCGAAATCGAATCGGCACCCTCCAAATCGAGTTTCGATGTATCGAATCGAATCGTTGCAGCCCTAGTTGTCAGCAGATCACTGATCTAGTTATTTCAAACCTTAGCTTATAAAACTCATAATCATTTTAGTGCATTTGTATGGCTAAAACTTACGACAGATTAATGGTTTAGATTTGCATGTCATGTATAACAATTCAAAAATAGGCACGTGTTGCTGATTTCAAATGATGTAACAAAACGCTGATTGTCAGGAAAATACATTATTTACATTATCAATAAATTTTGAGTATTATTAAGCTTATGTCCAGTGGCCCAACATTGACATTGTCATGAATCGCTAATTCATTCCTTACCTTGATCGTTACAAAGTTTTGACTGACACCACAAAGAGTCACAGCATCCGCCACAAACAACTAAGTCTTGAGATACATCTTCTACCACTTCATTTCTTAATGTACTGTCACTTTCTACATTAGAAGTATCTAAGGTCATGTTAGAATCTCGCCTTCCAACGATTGTACCAGCACATCGCTAGAATAAACATTTGCTACATATACAATCTATATCAAAGAGTTAATATTTAAACATACACAATATAGACTAATAGTGGCTCAAGTTTATGAGAACGAGTGTATAAACAATGAGTACTGATGGTCCAAGAGGGACATAGATACAGACAATAGGACAAAAACAGATAGAGGAACATAGAGGCAAACAGAGGGACAAAGATACATACGATGGTCATAAAGGGAGACAGGGTAACACAGAGGTAGACAGAGGGATATAGATACAGACGATGGTCATAAAGGGAGACAGGGTAACACAGAGGTAGACAGAGGGATATAGATACAGACGATGGTCATAAAGGGAGACAGGGTAACACAGAGGTAGACAGAGGGATATAGATACAGACGATGGTCATAAAGGGAGACACAGAGGTAGACAGAGGGATATAGATACAGACGATGGTCATAAAGGGAGACAGGGTAACACAGAGGTAGACAGAGGGATATAGATACAGACGATGGTCATAAAGGGAGACAGGGTAACACAGAGGTAGACAGAGGGATATAGATACAGACGATGGTCATAAAGGGAGACAGGGTAACACAGAGGTAGACAGAGAGATATAGAGATAGACAGAGGAACACCAATACAGATAGAGAAACAAAAAGGCAAACAGAAGGACATAGATGCAGACGAGGGTCATAAAGGGAGACATAGGGACATAGAGGCAGATAGTGGGACATAGAGACAGAGGGACATAGAGACATACGAGGGTCATAAAGATAGACATAGGATCAAAGAGGGTCATAGAACAATTCTGTATGGCAGCTCTTTGTATCGAGTTCTACATTGAAGGTTGTCAGTCCTTGGTGAGGTAAGTGATAAGTGCAATGTTAAAATGTTAGTTCAGAGACCTATGTTCAACAAAGGACAGTCTACTGACCACAACAATATGCTTGAAAAAATAATATCTGAGAGCGGCGTAAATAAGACACATGCTACATAACACTATATATGTTGGCCATCATACACTCTAGACTGATTATACAGATTATATTGATTGAAAAACACAATAAATGCAATATAAAATAAAAATTGTAATTTACAATATATGTAATATACAATATATGTAATATACGATAAATGTAATATTCGGTAATAGTACTTTACGGTATATGTAATGTACGGGATATATGTAATGCAGTATATATGTAACACACGATAAATGTAATACACAATATATGTAACACGCAATTTATGTAATAAACAATTTTTGTAACGCATAATATATGTAACATACAATATATGATATATACATTATATGCAATATACTTTTTCATTAAACTTCTACATTTGATTAAATGCATATTTCTATATAACATATTCAATGACGATGTATAAAAGATTAATAATAACATTAATGACTAAGTAAACACCATCCACCATAAATATATACAATTACACAAAACAAAATAAAATCTATCACTCATGATGTTATATAGTGTGATTGTGCATTTGTTTTTCATATATCAAGTTTATAGGACGTACATTAATCAGAGTTCATGATTCTACTTTATTTCTACATTCGTTTTCATTAACTTAATATTGAAAGTTGTTGTCCTGAACAGTATAACTTGATGCTACTATTAACCGGAATTGTTCTAAACAGTGTAAAATAACGCCACTGTTAACCAGACAATTCCATAAAGGTGTCGAACATCACCTTTAAATTAACCCCTCATTTTAAGCAGTAAAGCAGTCATATAAAACTAAGTTTGTTTTGACAGAGAGAGAGAGACAGTTCTTTATATATGTATATGTAATGTACAATATATGTGATACAATGTATATATAAGATACAATATACATGTATGTGATATACAATATATGTATTATGCAATATATGTAATATACAATATATGTAATATACACTATACGTAATATACACTATATGTAATATACAATATATGTAATATACAATATATGTAATATACACTATATGTAATATACGTAATATACACTATATGTAATATACACTATATGTAATATACAATATATGTAATATACAATATATGTAATATACAATATATGTAATATACAATATATGTAATATACAATATATGTAATATACAATATATGTAATATACAATATATGTAATACATGTATACACTATATGTAATATACACTATATGTAATATATACAATATATGTAATATACAATATATGTAATATACAATATATGTAATATACACTATATGTAATATACAATATATGTAATATACACTATATGTAATATACAATATATGTAATATACACTATATGTAATACATGTATACACTATATGTAATATACACTATATGTAATATACAATATATGTAATATACAATATATGTAATATACACTATATGTAATATACACTATACGTAATATACACTATATGTAATATACAATATATGTAATATACATTATATGTAATAAACAATATATGTAATATACAATATATGTAATATACACTATACGTAATATACACTATATGTAATATACAATATATGTAATATACATTATATGTAATATACAATATATGTAATATACACTATATGTAATATACACTATATGTAATATACAATATATGTAATATACACTATATGTAATATACACTATATGTAATATATACAATATATGAGATATATAATTATGTAGCTGAGATGTTACTTACTGAAGAATCCCGACATCCAAATCTTCTAAATATACGACCAGTTGGTGATACTACTTGTTGTGCATAACAAACCTAAAACATTCAGTATGTACACTGTACATATTTGTTGTTTAAGAAATTACTTAAGCTACAGTCCCATAAACATAAAAATAGCCATGAGGGCACCGTACGGGCGCCGTGTGATCAAGCTCCGCAAGGACCCGTACGAACCCTTGCGTACCCGTACGGACTGTTACGTTTTTACCAGAGTCCGTAAGATGAGCCAAGGATACACGTATTAGTTTCAGAGTCAAATTGTGAACAAAATCGTGGCCGAGTATGGATTAAACATGCATATCTTCCAGCTACGGCTCTGTACGTGTGTGTTGTTTAGTACCATGTGCGTACCGTCACCTTGATACGCAAGGCTTTCCGCGGCCTACGACTGTCTGCACGTACAGGTCCGTAAGAAGCACGATTTTATGGGACTGAGGCATTACTGTATTTATAATATAACAAGAGGGCCATGATGGTCCTCTATCGCTCACCTGATTACCATTGATGCAAACATAAACAGAGTTAGATAGATATATTTTTGTAATGTTTTTTCACACTTCCATTGCACCAAATGCTCCAATGTAGGCTTTGCATAGAAAAATAACCTGTATGGGAATCTGATTCATTTATCATCACAGGCAGACAAATGTGTTTGTGGTATGTAACCTTTAGCTCATGTGAAGTAGTTTATCATCCAAGATGACCCATGTTCGAACTCGTCCAAGCAATTACACAGACGAGCATCCTGGCCAAGTTTATTGACAAATGGGTTAACAATGTGACAAGTGGAGTGTTCACAGGATTTTTCCATATTTGGACCGAATAACCTAGTTTTTAACCCCAGGTGATCCATATTCATACTTGACCTAGAAATCTTCAAAACGATCTTTCAGACCAATTTCCAGGATATTTTTATCAAAACAGTAACCACTACAGTGTTAACAAGATTTTTCTATTTTAACTCCTGTAATCTAGTTTTTCATCCGAGCAATCACCTAGACAAGCATCCTCACTAAGTTTGAAAGGAATTAAGCCTAAAATGTAACCACTAGAGTGTTCACAAACAATTGTGAACGGATGACGGACGTCGGACATTCAATGATTCTAAAAGTTCACCCTGAGCTAGCTCAGGTGAGCTAATAAGAGTTTATTTACTCGTCTTTGTTTCATCCTTGATTTATAATTTTGTTTGATAAGGCTATTCATTAATTCATATATACTGTTTATGGTTGTGACTTGTAGGTATGTCTTCTTATGAATGCAATGTTGTATATATTTATCTATAACGAGGTTTCTATAGTTTATATTCTCGTGGAAAGGTTGAAAATAACATTGATTTCAACCATGAACAAAGAAGGTCATGGTTTGCATGTAATAGACAAAATATTATGGATATCCAAGTCCCTGTTTGAGTTATTCATTAATAAACTGTTCTAATTATATACAGTTCAATAAACGTTGGGGTAAATAATAACAGCACTATAATTTAAAGTGAAATAATATATAGCATGAGCTTCAATGCTTTTATAGTGTAGACAGTGGCGGATCCAGGATTTTTTTCCAGGGAATCCGAACTTTTCAAGGGAGGTCCGAACTTTCTAGGGGGGGGGGGAGGTTCAAACTTTCGAACCACAATAACATTATACATTATTTGCAGAATAATGCAACATATTGATAATAAAAACTACACAAGCATTAACTTTTTATTACTCACCAAAAAATGCTTCATGATACTTAAAATGATTTACAGTCAAGAAATACACTAATAGACAGGTACGTTTTGGAAATTCTAGGGAGTTCCGGACCCCCCTGAACCCACCCCTGCTTGATCCGCCTATGATGTAGAGATGCATGAAAATATATATAACTTGATATACTCACTTATGAGAATTATTATTTGATTCATCTTATAAAACCTGTTATATCCAATTATGTAAGCAAGAATAAAGCTTTACAATATACATGTACAATAGCTTTTCTTTGGCTTAACATACACGAGTTATAGTAATTAATTAATGTTAAAAGACAAAATATGTTAAAATTGCGGTTTACATAGACATGTTAAAGTTTCTTATTTTCAACAATGAAGAAAACGTCAACAGATGTTATACCAAGGTTTTCTCCCTTATATATTACATGCAAAGATACCCTCTTTATAGAGAAAAAATACTATTATAATATTTCAAATAAATTTGCAGGCATTTTGATTGGCTGATCGGGTCTACGAAAAAATCTATATACGAGTAGTTTACGCATTTTAAAAGTTCGTATACACCATGTTCTCTCAGGTAGCGGCTAAAAGATGAAATGAAAATGTTTTTCATTGTATTATTGACATAATTAATGAGCAAATAAGACATAACAATGTCCTTTGCTTTGTAAAAAAACGTTATGGGTTTTTAACATGAATTACATTTCTATTACTGGCAATACTGTAAACCAAGGACTCAAAATTTGACGGTTTCCAACTCCAAGCCAAGGGATAGTGCTTCTTTTTCAATTCTGTGACTGTGTTCAATACTACAAATAATCCTGGTAACGCCTTGGGGTATATGTACACTCGGGGTAGAAGGACCCATTTAAATATGTATGTACATTTGTATACATATATAATCTATAAATGTAGAACTAACCTCATGTGGACCACATTCAGTTATAATTGAACAATCTCTAGCACTTGGTATATCCTGACATGCCAGACAATGTAACGATAATACATCTGAAATCAAACATATAATATATATAAAAACAGCTCATTTAACGGTGTCCAGCGCACCTAACATAGCTTAATTGGACCCTTGTCAATTACCAGTACTCACCTACCCTTCCACAAGGCCGAAAACTTCTCCACATTATCTAATCAATGGAGGGAAATTGACATAATTGTCAAATTTTCATGGAAGGGTTTAACCTATCCGGATGGGAATTGGACCCGTACCCCCTTCAAGACACGAGATTTTGTTTCCAGTTAATACAAATATACAAGATACACAACCCTACTCATTCTCAATAAGTCACCAATACTTGTTGCTGGGTTTAACTCTGAAGCAACACATTGTATAGGTTATATTACAGCGGTCAGTCCACCTACTCACTGTTCCTGGAAAGGCTAAATATCTGGATTTAACTGTTAACCAACTTCTAGGCGCATTCTTCTGTCAGTGATTGATTACTGCCCTACATGATTTAGAATCAGTCGTAGGAGAGAAAATGGCCATAGAAAATTATTTCATGACCAAGCTCCAAGAAAGTATACCCGCCCGAGAATCGAACCTACGACCCATCGCACAGTAGACTTGTGCGCTACTGACTGAGCTTGCCGGGCGTGCTTAGGTCACTTATAGTGTACTTTTATAAACCAAAATAATAGAATTATCATGGATAGTTTCAATGATATATTACCTTTTACAGCAGACAGAGAGAGTACACAGATGATACCAATTAGATGGATGGACACTAGAAATATAATTAAACATTAAGAACAAAATTAAACACTATATCGTCGATTTTGTTCGTTAACCTCGTATGTTAATTTTTGCCAAACGTTATTTATTTGAGAGATTGAAAGACGACATCTCGTTTCGTATTGTGAAAAACTACATGTACCGAAGACAATAGCCAAACGCATTACTTCAAAATCAACATGTGACAATAGATTGTACAGTTATTGATCGAATTTTCTTACCTTGAAAACCCTCGTATAGATTATCAAGTTAAACAAAACTGTTAACACCAACAACAAATTTTTTGTGATAGAAAAAATCAGACACACATAAGAAAGTTAACACCTTGTGAAATGTTACAAATGAGTAATTAAACATTTTAATTTGATATGAACAAATATACAAGATTTTCTATTTATCGATCTTGCAATATGTTCGAGATTTTCGTACATGTCTTTGGTAAAAATCTCGTATACTCGGAAATATGTATATAATAAAAAATAATTATAAGGAAGATTTCTTGTGCGAAATAGCTTTCTGCTTTCTGTTTACATGATTGTATCGCTTATAATACGGACTTAAACCAAGTTTTAAATATGAAAACAATGGCAAAATGTCTTTACTATATTCACTATATTAAATCAAAGTACTGGATTTACTAATGGGGCGGTGCTATAGAAATTGTAAAAACACTGAAATGATGTTTATAGAAAGTATTTAAGAAACTAAAACAAAACAAAGGTATTCTGAACTAAAAGAGAACATTTTACTATCAAATACATGGAATATGTTCACTAAGAATTGTGAAGTTTGAAGTAGAAGTTTAAATTCAAATGCACTCTACGATCTTAATATACCGGTTGGACAACAACAATGGAGGAAGATAGCACAGCCGTTTCGCATTAAGTTAAGCAATTATTGAGAAAATATGTCACATGAAATTTATGTTGCAGCACTCGAAAAGTTTGTTTAAAAATGTAAACTTCAACCTTTCACGGACTTAAAATCAGAAGTCTTTTTAATAACAAGTTCGTTAATAAGTAAATATTTGTGATGAGTTTTACCTGGTAACTCTTATCCGTGAATTACGTTACTGTAGTGAATCAATTATTAACAATGTCTAAAATTAAAATATACAAACCATGTGTGACACCGATGATGAGTTTTTTTCAATTCATTGATCATTTCTACCTATCAAACAACCAACACATAACAAGAACAAATATGTATATCAAACATAATAAGGACGAAACAAATAGATTATAGACTATTTTATTGGCTTTTTTCTTTTAGAAAAAGTCCTTTCCCTGTCATAAAGTATAGATAATGATAAGCATGACATACTTTAACATTGAAATATCGAAACAAAATGGCATACCCTTTCCTAAAAGAATTCAAACTACGGTGTCAAAATATTGAAAGGATAGTGTAGCACAATAGTGTGTATTTATATGTACTAATGGTAACGTGATTCACATAAATTTTATTTTATATGGCGTGAATCTATAAAAGTAAATACTGTTAACTAGAGATATAAAATGGAAAACTCTCTTTAGTGTATAGTTCATTTGTGCTAATTTTTAGATTTTAAGCAGTAGATTGGATGACTTCGGACTTTTATATAATTGAAACCTTTGTACGACATACGCAGTTTTATAAAAGTTCAAAATGCCTTTTAAAATACATTGCAAAATGATTAATACGCAAGCTGTGATAACAAATAAATGTCTACAACACTGAATACGTAGTAAATACTTGATAAAGCTGTAAAAGGACATATCATGGAGAACCATAATGTCGCTAATTTAAGAAAAGAACGGTAACGTAATTCACAATATATTTGTACAAAACTTCTTTCATGTTTGAAAATGTTCTATATTGCTGACACCCTAACTTAATTTAACAATAGAGAAATCCTTGTTCTGCCAATAATGAAAACTAACTTATTGGTCATTATGTATAATTTATTATTAGTTAACGAGTTTGCAAACACAATTTTCCAAACTGTTAACAATGATTTAAATGGAGGGGCATATTTTCTGTTATATGAAATATTTTCATATTTTACATACGAGGCATAATTGGAAGCCTGCAGTTTATACATGATTTATTTCTGTTTCATGGGACTAAACGTAAAAGAACATCACTCAATAATCCTTGTCAAGATTGATTTGAAGCTTTAAAAATATATCTGATGCATGAAAAATAAGTTTACATGTAACATGTTTCAACACTTCTAGTATATTGAACTTGAAGCATTCCGACGTCAGCGTTGAGTAACGATGATGTAACATCTTATTGTAAAGACAAGTGCATGGTTTTCTCACTTCACATAATCACCGATTTAGATATAACATATTTTATCGCCAACATGTAATTATTATTGTAATTATTACCAACGTTCTTATACATAGAATATACATAACAGTATTTTAGCCCACAGTATGTCTGCCCACAAGTTTGCACCGCTGGTTGTCTCTTGCGTCAAGTGTTGATAAATTTGAACTGTAGCACGGACAATTTTACATCTAGATTCTCTATCTTCTTGTCTGCCTTCTTCACAGAACATGTAGTTTTCCAGCTACCCGTTCTCTCTGTGAACTTCAAGTTTACTACCATGTCAGAATATCTCATTCTCTACATAAAAGGAAATGGGCACTGCTACCATTTTAATTAAATCGCATAATCCATCTGCCTTATAATCAATTATCGCTACATTTAGATTAGTGTTACAACGATCTGCAACTTTGCCTTTTATCGTCATGCGCCTCCTTTGGTTTTTGCTTTTATATATTGTATGGGTCCATAATCGTATACATTTTTGTCTCATTCTAAATATATTTGGACCTATATTGGTTGTTAGTTTTTAAAATGTTTTAAAGTTTTAATTCAATGAATTTTCTCTTTTCAAGTAGCTTTAGCCATATTTTGGCTTTCTTCAATCTCTCTATGCCCTTTGCATCTAAACATTGCTTTTACCCACTGGCCAAACAAAATTAGAGGAATTGTGAATTACGTTACCGCTCTGTGAATTACGTTACCATTTAAAATGTGTGTCTAGCATGGACATATGAACAATACAAAATAATTGTTACAGTGTAACTAAAATAATGCCCCAGAAAAAATAATTGATACAAAACTGATTTATCTATTATGCACTTGTATGATGAAACTATTTAAGAAACATACACGACTCACATTCATCATAAAATATTCGTAAAAGTCTCTTACTTATGCAATTTCCTTCTTCAAAAACTTTCAAAATATTGACACCTCAACGTTCTTAGGTGTTGCTGTAAATTTAACCTGTTATAATTGACCCTGGGTCCTAATTTCGGCGACTAACTGATATTTGCGGTAACGTAATTCACAATAACGTAATTCACGAATCGATTGTTTATTGGGCTGTTTATTTAATTACATCAAGGCAATGTTAATTCATTTGGTTATTACTTAAGTTTATAAGAGGGTAGTTTAGATGGAATTTAGTAAGTGGATATAGGTAATGTTAGTGTGTATGAAAACAGCTAGTAACGTAATTCACTAAACCTAGGTTTTATTGAGTGAATACTGTTCTGAGGAGATGTGTGGATTATACAATTAATTAACAACCAATCTCATTTGTCAATTATGTGCTACATACATTGAGTAGTTCCCAGAAGATAAATACATATATATAATGCAATGAACATCATGCCAGCAAGCCTTTGAAAAATGGTAACGTAATTCACGTGAATTTGTGGGACAGCAAAGTCAATGCGTAAATATTTTTATGATGTAAGTTGTGGAAGTTCAAACTATTGCAGTTGTTTGGCCTATGTGTATGCTTTATGATGAAAGTCAGAATTCTCATTCCTTGAGCAGAATAGGGCGACAATAAATCTGAATATCAATTGACCCAAACAGTGGGACAAGGTATTTTGATGAATATGCAACATTCCCGCTGAGTAAAATTATCATCTAGTAATGGTTATGTTTATAAATGTATATGTTTTCGGTAAAGACATATGTCTCCTAGGTAAAGGACAAATTTGGTAATAAACCATGCTATATTCTTAGTAAAAATACTATGTGACATGATATTTTTGCAATTGCTTAACTTAACGCGAAACGGCTGAGCAATGACTATAGTACCGTATAAAACTTATCTTCCTCCATGATTGTGTTTGCATATAGGTAATTGATGTTTGCATGCACTTGTAAAACTGAACCCCGAAGAAACGAAGATACTACAGATTTAAGGCGAAAAAACCGACACATTTTATTTGTCTTATTGTTGTTGTCTTTTCGTTTCTCGCCACGAATAAACGGCAGGAAGAAGATACGACAGATGAAAGGCGAAAACACGACACATTCTATATGTCGTATTGTTGCATTTACTTTGTCGTGCGTTCGTTGTATACGAATGTAGTATCAATGCTCGGATTATATTGTCAAGGCTCGAATGTAATTTTAACACAGGGATTAATTTTAAAGTACATTTAAAGCGTGCATGCAATGAGTGTTTATCACACATAGACCGGACCAGGTGATTATACGATGAGGCTAGCAACTAAATCAAATGTTATGGGTTTTAGCGCCGCAACCGCCATCCCCTATCCATTTTATTATAAATTGTAATCAAAAAGGTAAGTACACGAGTTTCCCGTTTGAATGCATTTGAATCGTGAGTTGTTATACATGCGGGTTGTGTAAACTCTTTACATGTCTTATTTTATCTTAAATACGAAACGAACCGAAGTATAGAGTAGGCGTGGTATTGATTTTCGCCGGGATATGTGTAAATGATAATTAGATGCAAATGTGAAAGGTAAGATCGGTGTCAACTTGTACGCACTATAACGTAACGTAATCTTTAAATATAAAACATTGATTTAAACATCTTTTACTTCATGAAATCTTAGAATCACGGTTCGCATTATTAAATTAAGTAGAAATTTAAAGTAAAACCTACTTGTTATACATGTAGATATTCTTTTATGTGTTATCTCTCCAATGCAGTGCGATGAACTGAAATAGTCTATAAGATAAGACATGTGCTAGTCATCACTGAGGGTTATCAAGGTATCTAACGGTCACGTATAGTTATATTACATTAACCTGCCACAACTTAAATAATTACACGGTCACTGAATCTGTTAATTTTAACCCCTTTCGAACTTGTTCTTTCCCTGATATTCAAAATCGTCGCATATATAGTTAGTTTATCAATAATTAATATGAATTGGTGACTCAATGGTTATAAAGAGGTTAAATAATAAAACATTCAGTGATCGTGTAATTATTCAAGTTGTGACAGGTTAATGTAACAAAACTATAACTGTTACTGACATTCATTAGCGTGTTCAATAACCCCGAACGTTTCGAAATGTTCCGTAACGTTAAAGTAGTGATAACTCAACTCAAAGACAACTCAACCCAAGAAAATCCATTACCTCACTTACGATATGAGTTGTCCCAACTTTGGCATGGGTTATCCACGGTTTGACTTGCTTACAGGTTTAGTTGTCCCGTACCCGTAACGTTCGCTTATAGTCGTTACTGAACACGTTGCTGATATTGGTGAGAACACACACCATTTACTTCATCTGTTGTAGCAGCTACATAAATGTTATGTATATAATTATACCTCATGTGATTTGTTCACCATGTAGCCCAGTGTGCCGTTACCGGTTAACAATCCGTAATGTCATTCTCTGAACATTACCTATCGGTCCGCTTGACATCACATATCGCCCAGTTTAAAGCAATGGGAGACTACTGAGTTGGAGTTTGCTAACAACCAGACATAAGTGTTTTGCCATTCAATTGGAGTTACCCCCCTTGCATAGACGCTTGCTTTTTACTAAACAAGACACAAAACGGTGTAAAAATATTCAAGTTCAGAAGCAAATCAAACAGATAAAATGAAACGGTTTGCGCCATTAAATTGTCCGCAATATCCAATTTTAGTTGTTCGGTATAATAACATTAATATCACATCCTACAGAGGGTGACAGAAAGGAGTGTTCTATCACCCACTGTAGGATGTGATATTCATATAATACAGTAGTGTGCGTTACATTTCAACATTACCACTGTCGTATAGCTGTACACGGGGCAATCAACCAAGATGGCGGGCCGAACGCTGGCGAAAACGTATTTTATTTTCTCGATTTCTCTAGCGTAATCCTCATGTATTGCTGTATAATCAGTTGTATTCAACCAGGCATAGATTCCGGTGCATAATGTACAACCTCTTTTCCCTTGATATCCATCCATGAGGTTATAAATGAATCACAGAGTTGGTCGATGTATGATTTTAAAAATTGAAGCGAGAAAAAATACTTTAAGTCTGCGTCTGACTATATTTGAGCTCTTAGACTGAAATCAATTGGCAGATTAGCGTAAAAAGATCGTCCGAGTTACGCTATCTCCTTACTTTAGAGGATTATCCTCTCCCTTCGACAACAACGTTCATTTTATGAGTGTTCACAAAGTGAGTG
The DNA here is from genome assembly GCA_025267735.1 of Mactra quadrangularis. Classification (NCBI taxonomy): domain Eukaryota; kingdom Metazoa; phylum Mollusca; class Bivalvia; order Venerida; family Mactridae; genus Mactra; species Mactra quadrangularis. The sequence continues at coordinate 13,475,584 of CM046311.1, forward strand.
CAGTCCCCGGTGTATTGTGCAGTCAAAACGCTCATTTTTTAACGGTGCAGTCTCATAAAACTGTGCGGTGAGGTCATTTCGTACATTTTGCATGTACGGTGTTGTCTCAATCATCAATATCAGTGCCGATTTTCATGAACGATCTTTAGTCATATGTTATTTAGCCCTGTTTCGCTCACCCGACCATAGATGATTAAATGTTTATATAAAATCATTGCCCGATCAATTAGATTAAATTAAACTTAAACAAAACAATTATTACGGTATAAAATTGTGTTAAGATTATGAATGAAATGAGAGTTGGAGTCCCTGATGTCTCAACTTTGTGATTAATTTCTGATCTCTTGGGTGAATATAGAGAATAGCGGTTGTACATTAAGCACCGGAGTCTATGCCTGATTGAATACAACTGACTATACTGCAATATGTGTGGATAATGTGTCCTTATTAACAATTTCAGTGCCAACTTTCAACTGGAAAAAAATATAAAAAAACATCAAAATAACTAAGGTTATTCATTTTCTATGCGTACTGTCTGGCTCAGTGCAGCAGGCAATAATTAAGTGATATACGCTTACGATAGGTATCTGTATATATACTGTCAATTTGAGGAAATTGAGGGACAAAAATTGTACATGTATAATGTATTCTTTTCTGTAATAAAAATCATAATGAGATAAGAGCGAACTTAAGCTTCAAATCGATTTAAATCAACTGCATTTTCTCAGGAAGTCTCTATGAAGACAAAGTAATAGATAACACATTTTTTACACTTGGGTTTATGTCAAGCAACTTCTGACTTGTTTAACATGGTTTCAAAAAAAAATCAGTGCTTGTCCGACAGGTTAACCAAGAAGATTAAAGTAAGAATGTGCTTGTATAATCAGACCCAAGTGTAAAACGACTTACAAATCGTTTCGGATAATTTGAGACATTTAACTTATTTTTAACACAAATATTGTTTGAAACTGAGGGATAGTAGTTGACAGTTGGAATTTATACATGTTTTGTAAAATGTAATCAACTCATAAGTATGTACACGAAACTAGCTCAGGTGGCAGAAGCAAATGAAAAGATCAAATACATGAAGATTGTGAGCCAATTTGAATCCAAATATGATTATTCTTTTATAAAAATGCCGTCTATAGATTGGTCATACATGTTATGAGCTATTCGCCGTCTGTTCGCTCCTCCGTCCGCTCGTGTACATATTATTATTGTCTTTGTCATTTTTCTAGCAATTCTCTAACTATTACTGTTCCAAGGTCTAGGACAATTACTTTTGGCGACAATATTTTCAATAATGCTGCACCAAACCTGTGGAATGAACTTACAGGCTCACTCAAGCTGGCCCAGTCTCTAAAGATTTTAAGAAAAAAACTACTTGTTTGTTTACCATTATGGTCACTAAATCGACCACTGTTGTTTAGAATTTATCTGTATTTGTTTTATTAGTTTTGTATTCTTGAAAAATATCTATTAATATATTTATTCTTATCATTTATTAATAATTATGCATTGAATTGTGAAGCGCTTTTGAACATATTTTCAATATGAATAGAGCGCTATACAAATGTGGCATATAATAAAAATAATAATTTTGTTTGAATATTTTGGCACAGTGTCCAAGCGGTTGCATATTCAAAACTTAAACTAGAATTCATCACTTCGCTAAGCTGTGAACATCAGCATAGGGGACATCAGGAACTCCATATTTTATTTCTCGATTATTCTGAGTTAATCCACATTTAGTGCAATATGGTCAGTTGTATTCAATCAGGCATTGACCCCGGTGCATAATGAACAACCTCTATTCCCTATATTCACCAAAGAGCTGATAAAGAACAAAACGATTTGTTGAAGTTGAGGTAAAAGAACATCACGATATATTGAATTTGAGGAAGAGAGCAACAAGATTTGTTGAATTTGAGGAAGAGAGCAACACGATTTGTTGAATTTGAGGTAAAGAACAACACAAATTGTTATAAAATGTTACTTCTATGATTCACTTTTGTTCAATTTATTGTGTGCATTACTATTTTACACGGTCTCAACGAAATACTACGATATTTGAGAACTACGACATTATGTTATTAGGTCAAATATGGCTGCCGATTTCTTGGAAGTTCCCACGATTCATTGAAATTGATTTTGAAATGATTACTTCGGAGGAAAGTTAAACAAAATGGTATTACATATGTACATTTTATACAATTAAAAAGGTAAGTTTTATTGTTTCGTTGTTTTTGTTCAAACCATTAGTCCACGATATTCCCGAACATCCTACATTTTCTTTTCTTTTACAATCTACAAGATCATGATAAAGAATAATTTTAATACAATTTCTCTAGAATTGAAGCTGTTTACAATGATTATAACTAAAATAAAATATATTGGGACACGTCACTAAATTAGTATCCCCGATTAATAAGTAACAGTTAGTTAACGTGGGGAAACAAAAATCTTTTCGTCGCTGGCTCAACCGACCTGTTATCTGGGCAAGTGCTTTCAGTGCTTAGATTAAATATGAGTCAAGAGTGGTTTGATATTAGTAAGAGTAGACTAGAATTGTATGTTCAGGAACGGTAAGTAGAAGGCCTGACCGCCGTAATCATTGTCGTGTAGCTGTGTACGGGGCAGTCAACCAAGATGGCGGACCGAACGCTGGTGAAAAGGTAAACATATTTTATTTTCTCAATTTCTCTAACTTAATCCCCATATATTGCTGTATAATCAGTTGCATTCAACCAGGTCGGCGCGATATGACCTTTTTGTGTTGGTGCGCCGTAAAACACAAACAAACAAACACGCATTCAACCAGGTATAGATTCCGGTGCATAATGTACAACATCTTTTCCCTTGATATCCAAACAAGAGCTAATAAATGAATCACAAAGTTGGTCGATGTATGATTTTAAAAATTGAAGCGAGAAAAAAATACTTTAAATCTGATTCTGACTTTATTTGAGCTCTTAGATTGAAATCAATTGGCAGGTTAGCGTAAAATGATCGCCCGAGTTACGCAGATGATTTAATGTTTAGATAAAAAAATTGCCTGATCAATTAACTTAGATTAAACAAAACAAACATTACGGCATAAAATGTGTTTAGATTATATGTGAAATGAAAGATGGAGTTCCTGCTGTCCCAACTTTGTGATTCATTTCTGAGCTCTTGGGTGAATATAGAGAATAGAGGTTGTACATTAAGCACCGGAGTCTATGCCTGATTGAATACAACTGACTATACTGCAATATATGTGGATAATGTGTCCTTATTATCAATTTCAGTGCCAACTTTCAACTGAATAAAAATATAAAAAAAACATCGTGTTAAATTCAACGAATCATGTTGTTCTATACATCAACATAAAAAATCGTGTCGTTCTTTACCTCAAATTCAACCAATCGTGTTGCTTGTACTTCAAATTCAACATTCTTGTTGTTTTCTTCCTCGAATAATATTACCAGATATTTCTTGCGTGAAGACTGACATGTACTGTTTGTTTAGAATATTGACTTTGAAGAGTTTAATAATATGCCGTTGTCCTTGAGTGGAGTTACTCCAGTATCATCTTTACGTCACGATTTAATAGAGGTCCAGAATTTCTTCTGTTTTGTTTGTTTATCAGGATCTAAAGTGTCGATTTCAATTATGTTGTTGATATAGGAGTGGTATTAAGATCTTGCCAGCTTTTGTGTTTGTGATTTACAATAACGGTATTTCCTGATGTCTGACTCTTTTCCGGTTTTCTTCACTCTGCTATACAGCTTAGACCTTTTTCTCATAGCTGCTTTTACCATTCGTGTTATCAAGGGTTTTTCTTGTGCCCATCTTTGACGATCTTGGTTGGGATGTGTTAGCCATAAGGCTGGTTAGTTAATGCTTGAATTTCAACCATAGTTTCTCGACAGAGGACTCTTTGGTGCTGGATAACTAAGAGCAGAAGTTGTTGAATTCTTGTTCAAGACTATCACGGTCAGCTCTGTTTTAGCTGAAGACTTTTCGTTTCAGAGTTGGTACCCTGTGAGGTCGGAGACTTGCCTCAACATAAACACCCATGGTCCGAGATGCCAGGTATGACTTTGGTTGAATTTACGAGTGAGTTATTGTTAGTGAAGAAAAGATCTAGAGTATTATTGGAGTGGTCTGTAATTCGAGTAGGTTCATTAACTCCCCACATAAAACAAGCCTTATGATAAATATCTATATGTATAATCACTTTTTTGGGCAGCGAGGGGGTTCTTCCATGTGTCTTAATCATATTTGCAGTGCATGACCCTAGTCAAAAGTATCTATCAATAAATATGCATGGGAGCACTTCAATAATATAGTAATACCAGTTATTTATGATATAAGGCAGTCACAAAAATTTCCTTATTCAAAAATATAATAATTCGGTTTTACATAAGATGTTTCATGAATAAATAATCCCTGCACTATCATTCTGTATACATTACAAAATATTATAATTAAACTGTTGATATTCAGTCTTGTGTTTAATCAAACAATGACATGTTGGGCGAGTTACCTAAGCATATCGCTACGTATCCCTTTCTGTCCTGGTACCCTCCTTATAACATAAGGAATATGTGTGTGACATCAAATTAAGGGTACCAGGGCACAAAGCGGTATGTAGAGATTTGCTTAGGCAACTTTCCCATGCATTATTGATAGTTTAATAAGATAGTTTACCATACTTGCGCGTATCTAAGTCAATGATTTAAGCTGTTGTCTACATATTCAAACGTTGTACTATGACAAATTGCATGTCAGAGTTTCAATTTCTACGCAAATCAACTTATAAAATAATGTAAGAAATAAATATAGATATTGTTAATATATAGCTATACCGTACCCTCTAAGAGTAATTAGACAAAATAAATTTTGGAAAAAAACAACAGATGATTATTACATACATGTAACCAGTGTATGATACATGTACATTTTAACAATCTTAGTAGAAAAACAACAGAACTTCATCACATTACATTATATAACTACACAACCCCCTAATTGTAACTGAATAATTTGGTATATACCAAATACATAAACAATGTGAGGAAAATCTAAGTTGACTTTACCATTTCAATATCTATAATATCTTAGTTACATGTTTCACATGCTAAGCAACAGGTTAACTATATATTCATTCCCAAGACAAAACTTACACATTGAACAAGTAATAAGTACAATATCCTAAATTAAAATGTATATTACTTTCTAAGGTATATCAAAATATAACCAGAAAAAAGCATTACAATCATACACCAAACATTGGTCTTAAATATACCATGTCCATGCAACAAGCTGTGGTTGATATACCTAAATGTGTTTTCAAAGTATTCATGAGAACATTAATAAGTGAAGACAATTGTAGTCATAGAAATTCAGATTAAAATTAGCAAGCAATATGGGCTAGTTATTAATTAGTTTTTATAAGCCATATTTTTACAAGCCCTAAGCATATATTGTAACGTGTCCGCTGGGCGCTCGGCCGTCACAGCCGGCGCTCGCGTACGTGTTTTAAGTCGGTGCTCGTCTTAGCACCGACTGACTAGGCGTCCGAACTTGCTGCAGGGACGGAGACAGAAGCAATCCCAGGACACTGACTCGTGTTCTGGGCTTAATAACAATGTTAAGTATATATAGACAGATTTTTCTCAAGCTATTTGCTTATGATTAGAAACTGAACTAAAACGTATATAGTAATATGTACAAGAACAAAGCATAAAACAAAAACGCACTCCTGAGACAAAACCTCAGAATGAAAACCAATAGAAACAACAAAAGTTAAAGACACGATAGAATAAAACTACAGTATAAAGCAATGTACAAACTTAATGTTCCAGACACAGTCTGGAGCAGAGACAAAGGCGTTTAACAAAACTAAAAGCTCGGAGACAACCTCGGGTTACAAAAACGTATGTTGAAACCAACAGACTCCGAGTCCGGACAAGCAATGTCTCAGGAACGACTCGGAACTAAAGCAAAACCAAAACTAAAACTAAAACCTCGATCAAAACCTCGGGTTCTAAAACGTATGTTGAAACCAACAGATCCCGAGTCCGGACAAGCAATGTTCCAGACGCAACTCGGAACTGAAGCAAAACCAAAACTAAAACTAAAACCTCGATCAAAACCTCGGGTTCTAAAACGTATGTTGAAACCAACAGATCCCGAGTCCGGACAAGCAATGTTCCAGACGCAACTCGGAACTGAAGCAAAACCAAAACTAAAACTAAAACCTCGATCAAAACCTCGGGTTCTAAAACGTATGTTGAAACCAACAGATCCCGAGTCCGGACAAGCAATGTTCCAGACGCAACTCGGAACTGAAGCAAAACCAAAACTAAAACTAAAACCCCGAACAAAACCTCGGGTTCTTAAACGTATGTTGAAACCAACAGACTTCTAACTCCGACACTGCGATGTTTCAAACACGACCAAGAGCAGAAACAAAACCACCAATCTTATTCCTTGGAGCGGAAACAGTCTACCTACTATTACAACCTCGGGTACGAAACAAGGGATAGCCCAGGATAAGCACGATTTACCCCGCAGGTTCTGCCGCCAACGTTATCGAGCAAGAAAGCGCTTCCACCTCACTAACAACCTACAAATCGCAATGATGTTCAATTGTCAGTACAGTAGATAGCTCACACCAAGCTTGATAAGCGTTTAGCAAATAACCAGTAGATCTATGACTAAATTCAGCTTCAACTTTCTTCGTATGCAGTCATCAGATTTCTGCCGCGTGAATGAGACATACGCTGCTTTTATACTATCGGTCGAGTCTATTTTATGGAACATTCCACTTTCTACAGGGAGGTCAAACATGCTAAGTTTACTAAAGGGAAGTAATTCATTCTTTTCCCAAAAAGGAGCATATTCAATACTATACGTATATTTAAAATGATAATATCGAGGTATGGTTTTCGCTTAAAATTCTAACTCAAAGTTTAAAAGGTTGAACAATACATAAATTAAGACAATCAAAATGTACAATAATTCTAAACATGACAGAGAAAGGAGAAAATTCACCAAAACATTTATTTTTAATAAAGGGAGATAATTCAACCTTTTTCCCTTTTTGCGATTCTCCCATGCATCTTAGGTATTATATTTAACAAGCGTTCGAGTGATAGATTTTACGAACCCCGAAAGAAACTAATCGACTGCTGTCGGGGCGTGCTGCATTCTGTAAACTGCAGAAAACAAAATGATTCTGACAAAATAATCGCTAAAACAGTCAGATTTGTAGATATAATATAAATACTAACCAATTTACCAGATTATAATTCACGACGCTCTTGTAAACAAAAGGGAGACTACTCTCGTTACTGTTATTTGATCAAAACAAGAGTTGCCGTTCGTTTCACTACCCACGCCTCCGAGTACATGCGACCCGCATGTTTAGGTCTCGGACAATCAGCCTATGTTGATTCCATAAAAGTTTATCACAAAAAAAAACAAACTAAAAACAATCAAATAACAACCTTCTTTATTATAATCATAGACAAAAAAAAACAACAACAAAAACAAACAACACCATAAACATATCAGGAACACAATGGCATGAGTTACGGGGACGCATCACCCGTTTTAAAAAGGAAAACAAAATAACCTAGTCAAATTAAGCAAAATCAAACATGTCTATATACTTGACCTTCTTTGGTCGATATGAACGTGAGAGAAAGTGTACATCAAAGGACAGTCTAAGAAGACCAAGTAGTTAGAAAACACAAAAACAAAAACAAAAACTATTAAACTAAGTCAAGACATATTCAAGAGTCATTAGTCCCCAATTTTTTTTCAACTTAACTATAAAAGTCAATGGGGATATCTCTCTCCATTATATCAGTGGTCTTCATTGGCATCCTAATTAACATAAAGCCCTGTGCTACAGAGCACTTTATTCCGGAGTGATCCACGCCTGGAGGTACTGGGTACCGTCTAGCAAAAGATCTTTCAATAATATTATTTTCTCCTTTCACTTCCTTTTGATAGCCCTTAACCTCTATGAACTCACAACTACTCTTTACAGTAATCTCCTTAGAATTGTAGAATATTGTATCTACTGGGCATGTTATTACAACCTCATGTTCATTGAAAATCATGTCATTGTCTGCGACTTCTGTTTGCACCTCTTTATCTTGTCTGGATTCGATGCTGACGTCGAGGATTTCTTGGCTTGTTGGCATCATTTTCTCGGCACTTTGTGAGGTTTCAACACATCGCCTCTTCGGGGCAAAAACTGGTTGCGGAGCTGTTCTTTTTCTAATGCTCCTGCCTTCTTCTAATTCTATGTCAGGTTCATTATCCCAACTACTTTCTTCGCTTGATTCATCTGATGATTCCTGACTTTTGCTCACTTTTACTACAGTCCTTTCTTTTTCAGCTTCCTTGTTCAACTTCGAGTTTACTCCTTTTCCCGAGTGAAAACGTTCAAAATGTCTCTTTCTGTATTCATCTCTCTTGAATAACACCCCACACTCATCACATTTTACTCTGGCCTCACCGCACTTTTCAATATGCGCTTGGAAATTTTCTCCTGATCCAATAGGTTCCTTACAGATACTGCAAATCATACTAGGTAGTTTTCTTGCAGTCATCTTGGTTTTAACCATGTTTTGCCTGGAAATAGAAAGAACATAATCTTTCATCCACAAGGGTTTTGTTTTCTTTCGTTTATATTCAACTATTTCATTTTCGCAAGACTCATGATCACTATTGGATGTCTGTTCGTCATACTGGTCAATATTAACCATAGGCTTATTTATCTTTGGCTGGGTCTCTATTACCGGCGGTTCATAGCTTTCGCCTATCAAGGTTTGCTTTCTAGTTATACGAATTCTGTCGCGGTGAATAACCTGTCCCGCTCCTGAACGACCGCAATCAATTTTATATAAATATTCACTAACTTTTTCAAGTACTTTATAAGGTCCCCTCCAAAATGAAGTAAACTTAGCAGAAAGACCAATCCCTTTAACTGGAAAGTACACATAGACGGTATCTCCCGGACGAAATGTTTCAAAAGAAAGATTTCTATCATTATATCGTTTTTGTCTATTCATTGCCTCGCCCGTGTGAGATCTAACAAATCTATGTACAGATTCTAAATTCTCTTGTAATTCCCACACCCATTGATTCGAAGGGGTTCTTTTGAGAAATTTGGGCAACTCATACATAATATCAAGAGGGCAGACTGTTTCCCTTCCAAGCATGCACAAATTAGGTGAAACCCCAGTAGTCTCATGAGTCGAAGCTCGATACGCCATCATAACATAAGGCAAGGATTCGTCCCAATTAGAATGATTTTCGTCAATATATGCGCTAAGCATGGTAACAAGAGTTTTGTTAAACCTCTCGACCATGCCATCCGATTGGGGGTGATATGGGGTTGTTCTAGTTTTCTCGATCCCAAGTAACTCACACATTCCCTTGAACAACTTACTCTCGAATTGAGATCCCTGATCTGAATGGATTTGTTCAGGAACCCCAAACCTACAGATGACCTCAGTAACTAAAATTCTTGCCACCGTACTTGCCTCCATATTAGGCATGGCGAAACTCTCCGTCCACTTTGAAAAGTAGTCTGAGACAACGAGAACGTATTTATTTCCATTACTAGTCCTAGGCAATTCTCCAAGTATATCTAAGGCAATCCTTTCCATTGGATAACCGGATCTAGTTATCTCCATTGGAGATTTTTTCGATGGGTTGGGTCCTTTTCTCTTGTTACATTTTTCACATCCTGTAACGTACATTCGTACATCTCTTTGCAACCCTGGCCAGTAAAATCTTCTCCTTACTTTATCAACAGTTTTTCGTACCCCTAAATGTCCCGAACATATATCATCATGTAAATGACCCAATATGTTTCTGCGTTCGTTCAAAGGTATTATCACCTGAAAACATGTATCTTCTGTATTGGGTTCTATCCAATGTCGTACAAGGATATTTTCCTTAATTTCAAGACAGTTCCAATGACTCAACACTGCTTTAGCGAAATAGCCTAATTTACTGATCGTCTTTTTGTCTGGTTTTTGTCCAGACTCCAACCAAGATCGAACCTTTGAAATTTCTATACTACTAGCTTGTATTTTCTCGAGGACAGAAGAACTCAGTGGAGTGTTGGAAATGCTGTTGATATTGTCGTCGGCCACTGAAATGCTACTATCAAGTCGACCACACTGTTTGCACGGAATCCTGCTAAGAGCATCGGCATTTCCGTGAAGTCTTCCTGGTCTGTGTATGATAGTCATGTCGTATGTGGATAGTACAGAAAGCCATCGCGCTAGCTGTCCCTCTGGATTTTTGAAATTTGTAATCCATCTCAAAGAGCCATGATCTGTTCTCAGGACAAACTTCTTACCATATAGATAATGTCTGAAATATTTCACAAAGTAAACAACCGCCAGTAGTTCTTTTCGGGTAACACAATACTTTTGTTCAGCTTTTGACAGAGTTTTACTAGCATATGCAACAACGCGTTCTACCCCATCCACTTTTTGTGAAAGTACAGCGCCTATTGCTGTATTACTGGCATCAGTATCCAAGATAAAAGGTTGAGAAAAAATAGGATGTTGGAGTACCGGTGTTTCGGACATAAGCGTTTTTAGAGTTTGAAAAGCTCGTTCGCAATCACTATTCCACGAGAAAGGTGTTGTTTTCTCCGTGAGGCGAAACAATGGTTTAGCTACCTCTGAAAATTTTGGGACGAACCTTCGATAGTAGCTACAGAATCCAATAAATGATCTTAAATCTTTCACGCATGTAGGTGTTGGCCATTGTTTCACAACTTCTATTTTCCTGGAGTCAGTCTTGATGCCCTCTTTTGAAACCAGGTGACCCAGGAACTCAACCTCCGCCTTGAACAACTGGCACTTTGAGGGTTTAAGCTTCAGGTTCGCTGCGCTCAATCTAGCAAGAACAGTATCTAGATTATTAATCATGTCTTCAAAGTCTTTCCCTATAATAATTACATCATCTAAGTAAATGAGACATATCTGCCAATTCAAACCATGCAAGACTGTCTCCATGAGCCTTTCAAAGGTAGCAGGTGCGTTACAGAGTCCAAACGGAAGCACGCGAAACTCAAACAAACCGTGTTTTGATACAAACGCGGTCTTTGGCATATCCGTTTCTTCGACCTCTACCTGCCAATACCCAGAGGACAGATCGATACAAGAAAACATTTCAGCCCCAGAAAGTTGATCCAGTGAATCGTCTAGGCGAGGCAAAGGATACGCATCCTTCTGTGTCACATCGTTTAGCTTGCGATAGTCCACACAAAATCTCGTTGAACCATCTTTCTTTTTTACAAGGACAATGCCACTAGCCCATGGGCTAGACGAGGGTTGAATTACATTATCTTCTAGCATGTCATCTATATGTCTCTTTACCTCAGATTCCATATGAACCGGCAGTCTGCGAAGAGGCTGTCTTATTGGTTTTGCATCGTGCGTTTCGATTTTGTGTTTGATAATACCCGTACGCCCAAGATCAGATTTATCCCTTGAAAACGTGTCAGAGTGTTTCAAGAGTAGCTTTTCAACTTGTTTTGCCTGGGTTTTTGTCATACCCTGCACTGTTTCATAGTATAGGGTCTCCAAGTGGGGTGGCAGGACTGCAGGAGCTTTTGGCGGACTCAATGTTACTTCCTGGACATTTTCTACCACGCTGAGATTAGCTACATGCATTCCTGGCCTAAGTGTTTCATCCTCATCTCCTAAATTTATTATTCGTAAGGGGACCGATTCTTTTATCGTAACTAATGATCTTGCAACTATCCCTTTTTCAAGCATATTTGGCTTGCTTACACATTCGACTATTCCGGTTAAGTTCAACGACTTACATGGTATATCAAGTTTACCCTGGGTTATTATTTCCGTTCTTGCTGGGATGTAGGTTTCTTCAGGTATCGTTACACGGTAACACCCGCCACTAATGCCGTATCTAAACTTGAACATACGGTCCGCGATTTGCAGAGTCTGCTGCTCCATATTAATAGTGCATTTGTTTTTCTTCATAAAATCTAATCCCAAAATGATATCATTTTGAATGTTACCAATAACAAATTTGTTAAAAACTTGATACCCTTCGAAGTTCAAGCAAAGCAACACCACTCCCTGGATGTCCAAAGGTTCGCCTGTTGCCGACATAAGAGGGGAGGCGTATGGTGTTATCTCTGCTGTACAGTTCATTTTAATTTGTTCCCATCTCTTAGTTGATATTAATGACACGGAAGCCCCAGAGTCTATTAGGCAGTCTACCTTCATACCCCCTACTTCGCATTCTAAGAAAATACCTGATGTAATGGCAGAAACATTCCCTGCAGTGCTTTTACTCTCGTTGTTTTTGTATCTACGTCTTAATTCCGGACATCGGTCCCTCAGATGATTCTCCGAGTTACACTGATAACATCGCCTCTTAGGTCCTGAAGACGCCCTTGAGTCAGGCTTGTTTCTGTCTGATGGATTCTTTGTCCAGGATTCTAGCATTGACTTGAGGTCAGCTACTGACTTTTGTAAGGTTTCGATGTCCTTTTGCATCTTATCTGTGATTTGATTCTCTGTTCTAAGCTCTGGATTTGGTTTTGGTTCAGACAACGCTCGCGTATAGCCCTCATTCTCTGCTCTCTTTCTTTCCGCCTTATTAAATGCCTCAAGCTCAATAGCATGCTGTATGGCTTCATTTAGGTTTTTGGGCTTACACTGTACTATACGTAATCGCATATCAGAGTTGTAAAGAGCATAGATAAACTGTTCCGTTGCCAGGGTATCTCTCAACTCTGCTGTTGCGTTCGGGTATGCAAGATTTGTCAATCTACGAATATCCTGGCCTAACTCGGGCAGAGTGTCTGAGGCTTTTTGTGTTCTCTCTCTTAGCTGGCTTCTGTACAGCTGAGTTTGATGTGGCGGAGCAAAACGCTCTTCTAATGCCTCAACTAATGATATATAGTCCCTGTTTTTATTAGCTAGGTTTCCAAAGACAGCCTGGGCTTGTCCACGCAAGGAGACAGCTAAATATAACCCCTTTTCGTTGTATGACCATCGATTTATTTCAGCCACTGTCTCGAAATGTGCCTTATAATCATTCCAATGAACGCTGCCGTCAAACGTAGCAGGTTTGAATTTTGTAGTAGCAGGTCGGTTCGCATGCTGGTCTGGGTTTTCTTCAAGCGTGTGCCTTACAGCACTATTGGTCGCATCCACGGTTCTATATGGTGTAGACGCATACATACTTTTGCGTGGTCTTTGAGTAACAAATCTGTCAAAAGACAAAGCTTCCTCCGGCTTTTCTTCAACAAAGCTCTCCTTAGTCCTAGGTTCGCGTTCCTGCTTATAACTAAGGGACTGTATTTTCTTTTCGAGATTCAAAATCTCCTCTCTTAATCTTGAAACCTCGGGGTTTGAAGTTCTAGTATCATCCCCGGGCTTCGCCTCTCCATAAAACATGGATGCTGGTGGTGTCTCCATTCTACAAAATAATTTCAGACGCCTAGGGACGTTATTCTATCCCACCGCTGCCACCAATTTTTGTAACGTGTCCGCTGGGCGCTCGGCCGTCACAGCCGGCGCTCGCGTACGTGTTTTAAGTCGGTGCTCGTCTTAGCACCGACTGACTAGGCGTCCGAACTTGCTGCAGGGACGGAGACAGAAGCAATCCCAGGACACTGACTCGTGTTCTGGGCTTAATAACAATGTTAAGTATATATAGACAGATTTTTCTCAAGCTATTTGCTTATGATTAGAAACTGAACTAAAACGTATATAGTAATATGTACAAGAACAAAGCATAAAACAAAAACGCACTCCTGAGACAAAACCTCAGAATGAAAACCAATAGAAACAACAAAAGTTAAAGACACGATAGAATAAAACTACAGTATAAAGCAATGTACAAACTTAATGTTCCAGACACAGTCTGGAGCAGAGACAAAGGCGTTTAACAAAACTAAAAGCTCGGAGACAACCTCGGGTTACAAAAACGTATGTTGAAACCAACAGACTCCGAGTCCGGACAAGCAATGTCTCAGGAACGACTCGGAACTAAAGCAAAACCAAAACTAAAACTAAAACCTCGATCAAAACCTCGGGTTCTAAAACGTATGTTGAAACCAACAGATCCCGAGTCCGGACAAGCAATGTTCCAGACGCAACTCGGAACTGAAGCAAAACCAAAACTAAAACTAAAACCTCGATCAAAACCTCGGGTTCTAAAACGTATGTTGAAACCAACAGATCCCGAGTCCGGACAAGCAATGTTCCAGACGCAACTCGGAACTGAAGCAAAACCAAAACTAAAACTAAAACCTCGATCAAAACCTCGGGTTCTAAAACGTATGTTGAAACCAACAGATCCCGAGTCCGGACAAGCAATGTTCCAGACGCAACTCGGAACTGAAGCAAAACCAAAACTAAAACTAAAACCCCGAACAAAACCTCGGGTTCTTAAACGTATGTTGAAACCAACAGACTTCTAACTCCGACACTGCGATGTTTCAAACACGACCAAGAGCAGAAACAAAACCACCAATCTTATTCCTTGGAGCGGAAACAGTCTACCTACTATTACAACCTCGGGTACGAAACAAGGGATAGCCCAGGATAAGCACGATTTACCCCGCAGGTTCTGCCGCCAACGTTATCGAGCAAGAAAGCGCTTCCACCTCACTAACAACCTACAAATCGCAATGATGTTCAATTGTCAGTACAGTAGATAGCTCACACCAAGCTTGATAAGCGTTTAGCAAATAACCAGTAGATCTATGACTAAATTCAGCTTCAACTTTCTTCGTATGCAGTCATCAGATTTCTGCCGCGTGAATGAGACATACGCTGCTTTTATACTATCGGTCGAGTCTATTTTATGGAACATTCCACTTTCTACAGGGAGGTCAAACATGCTAAGTTTACTAAAGGGAAGTAATTCATTCTTTTCCCAAAAAGGAGCATATTCAATACTATACGTATATTTAAAATGATAATATCGAGGTATGGTTTTCGCTTAAAATTCTAACTCAAAGTTTAAAAGGTTGAACAATACATAAATTAAGACAATCAAAATGTACAATAATTCTAAACATGACAGAGAAAGGAGAAAATTCACCAAAACATTTATTTTTAATAAAGGGAGATAATTCAACCTTTTTCCCTTTTTGCGATTCTCCCATGCATCTTAGGTATTATATTTAACAAGCGTTCGAGTGATAGATTTTACGAACCCCGAAAGAAACTAATCGACTGCTGTCGGGGCGTGCTGCATTCTGTAAACTGCAGAAAACAAAATGATTCTGACAAAATAATCGCTAAAACAGTCAGATTTGTAGATATAATATAAATACTAACCAATTTACCAGATTATAATTCACGACGCTCTTGTAAACAAAAGGGAGACTACTCTCGTTACTGTTATTTGATCAAAACAAGAGTTGCCGTTCGTTTCAATATTAGTATGACTCCATAACTCTGTGTTTGGTTCCATGAAAGAAAAACAGGTTGGTAAGTAAAATACACAATAATACAGTAACTAGAGGATACCGCTTTTTCTATGAAGAAAGTTGACTCGACTGTGGACATGTAGCAGATTATGCATGCTCAAAAAGCCAAATGACATAAGCATCCTGCTCAATGCATAGAAATGCCCATTATTTTGTAAAATACTTGTTGTAAAAAAACTTTCCAAAAATTTTGATATGCACAAGCAAGTTGGGCAAGTAAAATTTGATTTTTACAAGCCCCATTGAAAAATGACTGGCTTTTTACTATCAGGTTAGTGCAAGTTTCAACAAATGCAATTGGACAAATAGTTTGTGCAACAATCTTCTTATAATAACATTCTAATAGCAGTGTTTCACTATGATGTCTTGGATTGCAGAACATGTAGTTCATATGTATAATATTGCATAACAAGCGTTGAAAAATTCTTAATAGTTTTACATCAAAATGTAACAAAAGTTGAGTAAAAACACAGTCGATAAATAACAATGGCATGAGTAAGCAGTGAGCACTTGTCAAAAGTATTCACATTATTCAAAGGGTAAAAATATAACAACAATATATGGTAGTTTCTAAATTAGTTCTCTCTTTTACCAATTGACATTTTACTTCGAATATAATATCTTTTATATCTAAATCATATTAGTTTATTTTCTTAGACATTATTACAAATTTAAGTGAATAAAATACCATGTTTACAT
This sequence comes from Mactra quadrangularis, assembly GCA_025267735.1. Classification (NCBI taxonomy): domain Eukaryota; kingdom Metazoa; phylum Mollusca; class Bivalvia; order Venerida; family Mactridae; genus Mactra; species Mactra quadrangularis. Next base: position 13,491,791 of record CM046311.1, read on the forward strand.
TCATTATAAATACTACCGAAAAACTGTCTTGTCTGAATCCAATCAGACTTTTGCAATCAATAAAGCATTATCAAGATAAGGATTTTACTAACAAATGATCTGCATGTTCAACAGGAACAAACAATATCGATAAGTAAATTTATAGATAAATTGTTGCAGCTAAAACTTTACCAAGAATTTTCTAAAAACTATAAGTCAATAAACATAACTAGTTTTGCAATTTCAAAGTTTTATTTGGATACAAAGCTGTTTATATTTACCTTAATACTGTTCAATCATTCTTAAACATAAGCTCCTCAGCTCTCTCCACTGGTGACAGAGGAAGTTTTTCTTGTTGAAGCACTTATTCCAGTAGAACTACTGCGCCTACTACAATGTCACCCTTTCTATCCCACCCACTCTTACATGTATCAAAATGACTTGATGACTTGGAAGTAGAATGCATGATCTGAAATCAAAATAACAATATCATACATTCATACATGTTACAAGCCCTGTAAATTGGACAAATCATCTTCAATCAAATATCTCAAGCTATCACCTCTATAGTTGGAACCAAGGACCTTATACATATACTATAAGGTCCTTGTAGGTATATTTATGCATTATTGCATAACTTATTACTGTCATCAAAATAAGATTTAGTTTTGCTTGTTTGTGTTGGATTTAAGCAGCAACACATCGTATAGGTTATATAACGGCGATCAGTACTCACTCCTCCTGGAAAGGCTAAATCTCTGGATTTTGCTGTTAACCAACTACAACTGTCCTACATAATTAAAAAATCATTAGTAGGAGGGAGAATGGCCCTAGAAATAATTGCATAACCAAACTCCACGAAAGTATGCCCTGCCCACGAATCGAACCCACGACCTTTCGATCAGTAGACTTGTGTGCTACCAACTGAGCGGTTGTAAGATTTAGTATAGCAGTATGCCCCCAAGAGAGACACATATCTCTGGTCCCTCAGTAGGGGACAACAAGCAACAACTTCATCTATCTATGTACTGCTCGGGGCATAAGCGTCACGGGGGCTACAAACTGTGCACAGTGAACAACTGTGGGAGTATAAAATCACTTGACCTTTGTAAGGCTAATAAAATGCTTTTTTTACCAGTTTTTTATTGAACAAACAGGTTGATATAAACCAATAACCTGAAATACTTTTTTCTCTTTCTGTTAATAACTTCTCTATGAATTGTGATATCTTGTTTTGAACCATCGTTAGATGTTGTCAAGCTGTAATTAGTTACTAAGTAACTGTTATAAATATTTCTCGTGTGTTTGATAAAAGTAAATGCTTCAAGTCAATTACTCGAGGCAATACCATTGCTCCCCGTTTATAATACTTTTTCACCCATAATAATCAAATACCTTCTGATTCATTATTTTTTTCTTCTTTAACATAATACTTGACAATTCCCATCGGAATAAAATTGAAATTAATATGCACTTTAGTTTACATTGAAAACATAAGCTGTCATTGGCTAGATTCAGGTAAGTAATGGAATATTAAATAAATAGTTAAAAAGAAAATGATTTCTTTTTTTATAAGCTAAGTTTCATGCTTATGTGCGTAAACCCTGGTCATTTGGCTGCTGGTACATACATCAATCAACTTGTGGGGTATTACCAGGGACATCTCGATTCATAAACGTGCGTCTTACTACTGAATTATTGCTCCAACATATTTGGCATGTGACTTCTCTATCCTTTCACAAAGAGCTTTATGTTTTGTTTTAAATGAATTCAACAGTGATATAAAACATTTACAGGGTTGCCAAGAACATTGGAATGTTTTTACAAGAAGGATGTTACATCAGAAACCACGTGGTATACAAGAACTGTATTGATAGATTCCTCTGTATCTGGTATACTATCAACTAATGACGACCGAGGTGTAGGAATAACAACATTAGATACAAGTCATCAAACACAACTTGCTGTCAATGCTGATACTAGTGGGAAATTAATTAAGACATTTTAAATATCCATGCAGTCTTAGTGGGGTAACTATTTAGAATTATTGTGTTATTTCCAAATGTCGTTAGTCCGGTATATAAACTACAAAAATCGACAGAACCGTGCACGGAAGGATGAAGAAAATGTCTTGCATTTTTTAAAGCTAAGACACTGCAGTTAACGTAAATGATTGATGCCACATCGGCACTCATGGGCAACTCCCCAAATCTAAGATGGCGGCCAAAATGGCGGATGAGAGATGAATAATCTATATTAAATCCATCTTTATTACTGTCTGATCACTTAAAAAGCTAAAACTAGTCTTACATTATCCGCAATTTTACATAGGAAGGGTTTAACTGACTTTCATGCAAAATGTAATGTAATACGTTAGTCAGTTATGGACAATAGAAAGGGAATACAGTATGGATGTAAAATATGCTTAAAAATAACTTAATCGGAAAGTTCAATAAATGTAAAATGGACTTTGTCAACATGACTTATTTACTCTTTTTTCAGGCTTGTGCGACTTTGTATCATTTTACTAATTTTTGAATTAGTTAATTCATTACATGTTTAACTATGTAAATAACTTAAACCTGTTTTACCACAGGTCCACAAGTAAGATTGGATTTATCCAAATGTGTAGCCTCGTTGAATAAGTCTTTATTTTTATTATTCCCGGTTTTTAATGTAAATGGCTTAAATTTCGGAAATTCAATTGGTTTGTGCATTCCAATTACTTATCAAATATTATTTCATTCAACCCAGTAAATATGTAACATTATTGTTCAAAAATTGGAACTGGCTGAATTTGTTTCGTACCGGCAATTTTAGGCTCCAACTTGATACTTGAGTTGCTAATTGATGATCAGGTGGAATTAACTGGTTTTACAAACTGGACAGTTTAAGCTTCAAAAACACGATGAAATTTTAACACACCCGTGTTTTTTCTGCATTCATAGTATTATATTTGTAACTGTTAGGTCTTATCCGCCGTATTATCCGACATATTTTTTAAAATTTGTCTTATGATAACTAAGTGAAATACTTCGATTTTTTCAATTGCATAAACTATTACATAAGTAAAAACAAATTTCCACATAAATCTGTCTCTTTCGGTCATTTTGTGCCTTATATGCTGAGCTAAAAGCCGTTATCAACCTTTTTGGCCGCCAAATCATTTTAAAGAATTGTATTAGTGCTACAAATTTAACAAAATGGATGATTTTGCATGTATAATGTAGCCTCTAGCCGCCATCTTGGCCGCCATCTTGGATTCTGAATGATGCTCGATCATGACGATGTGGCATCAACCGGATTGGGAATCAGTAAGACTATTAGTCTGGATTACCTGCCCCTTATAACTATCGTTATCGGGTCAGGCAAGCCGTGATCATGTTGGCCTCCTCAGTTATTATTCAGGTACTTCGTTGTATTACGTTTTCTTAATCTTGCATGATCATTCGCTGACGATAGTGACTTTAGTAGGAGTCCGGTACTATATAGGTCATTTGATTACGATTTTTCTGTTTACACGTATATTTAGCGAAGGATTAACAAAAACTTGTTTCAAGTGAACTCAATTCAGATGTGGATAGTCTCGTTAGAATTTCGGATACTTTATTTAGCATAAATGTAACCGAACAACTAAAAAAAGTATCCACTGTAATTCTTGTACAGTGATCCTTTGATTTATGCCTGTTTAGTGCGAAAAGATAATTTTAAAACATAATTATCCAATACCTAATTCATTACATCGGGCGCGGCCATGATCATGGTTTGCCTGACGTACTTTTACCTGTCAAAGTACGTATGGGAACCAGACAATAAGACCATGTCTACCAAATGATTGAATAACATTTTCTTCATCCGTTTGTACCAGGTCATGTTTGGTGTTGGCCGGACTACGTTGTCATTTGGCATCATCTAGTTATGTTACACTTCCCTTATTGATATCAGATTGATTACTGCTCAAATCTTAGCCAAATCTTCTTAATGTGAAGTTATTTAAGAACATTGCAGGCTTCGTCATCAAAGACCAATTTAACACGTTCGTATTTTTCTCCCCGCATGTCTGATTTAATGTATACATATTTTATAATAATTTGTTATAAATGACTATCCATGCCTGAAACTTGCTGATTTTGAAATACTTGCAAGTTCTCAAGCAAAATTATCAATCGATTAGCATTATTTAAAACTTATTTCTGATCTACTTTTGTTTCAGAGTTTTTGTCACACATACAGAGGTCATACCTACATCCATGTTGTAAAGTTCACTTGTAATGGTAACAACGTAATGACAGTGGGAGGTAGAGATTCGTGTTTAATGCAATGGGTGGTTGTGTAGTGTAAATATAGAGCAGGAAAAATGAAGTGAAACAAAACTGAATTTGGGTTAATCTTTATTTGATTTTAATTTTTACCATTTGTTTATTTACGTTCACGGAAGAAGTTTTAAAAATACTCGTGGTCACACTGAATAATGAAAAGAAATCTTTGTTACAATAACGATTTGTTTACAAGGATTTCCGTATGGACTCTATATGAATTAATGTTAACAAAATTTTGAATACCAATTGGTACTGTAATGAAAATGTGATGTTTTATCAGATGAACTTAAATTCTGATTAAAACGTGAATGTATAAATTTGTCTAAATTGTCTCTATTGAACCATTTATTGTAACACGACTTTTTGGTTGTCATACATTGTATGTGTTTTATATTGACGAGAAAACTAAGCACGACATATATATCGGACAGACTCTGTATTGATGATTACACGTGTTGATACATTTTGGTTAGTTATCAATCTTCTACTTATTAAAATGATTAAAAACTCACAGGTCACGTGTCATCTCCTGAATTTTAATGTTAATTGATTAAGTCTTGAAATTTATCAGAGATAAACTCATTAATTCTACATTTATCGTCAATATAAGATGTTAATGTATAAATAGATAATTAAAACAATGAGCAAACCAAACCAACATACTTTTTTGTTATTTAATATAGTGAATTCTTATTGAGACAGATGTATGGAAAGAATACATTTATTTAAAAAAAGGTCAGATGTGAATATGGTACATGGGTACACTTTCTCAGCTTTCAAATATGTGGTGTCAGGACTTGCTTTCCTTACACAAGAAATTGCTGAAATAAAGGCAATTTTCTTTCTTGTAGTTTGTAGTTTCTGGCTCCCTGTAGGAACAATATCGAGAATTCATTGTAAAAGTATGTAATGTGTAGCTTGTTGAAGGATGATAATCAAGTTGATACACAGCTGATATACAATCCGTAATTGAATTGTGCGTAAAGATTAACCTTGATCTGAACTTTACGCAAAAATATTCATTACATTGAATACGAATGTAGTATTAGTGCTTGATACCGATATCGTAGTATATACACATTTTGGAAACGTTACTTGCCGTGCCGAAGTGTAGAATAAGCGTGCTACTGATTTTCGTCGGGATGTGTAGATAATTTTTAGATGCAAATGTAAAAAAAAATGTTACACTTTACGTTCTATATTATTCTTTAACATAAAACGGTTGGTATAGAACATTTTTAATAAACAACCCTGTATTTGGTTTCCAATATAATCAAAATTTGCATTGGTGATACAAGATGACCTTTCATTGTAGAGTAAGACCTTTTCATATCAAGCAAAGGGCATTATATTAGCATCACTAGGAAATTCTCTACACAGCTTGTTTAAGTTATGTTCAAGGGTAAGACTTATCACTGTCAAGGGATATTTTAAAATGCACAAACATCTCATTATGATTGTTAAACAACCCTTTACTTTTAAGTCTTGTTAAAGTATTCTAGCTGTTACTACACACTTATACTCAACCATAATGAATGTTTTGTAGTTTTAGGAACAATATTTCCACTGTTTCCAATAAACGCTTAAAAATAAAGTGATCAATTTCGACCCATGAGACATTATTTAATCAAACTTGTAGAATTTCATTTGACACTGATTCACATCAAGTACATATTAAGTTTAATGCCTCGTTGTATCAGACAAGAGCATTTTTAAGGTTTCCAAAGCTGTTTTGTAAAATCCGGTGACCTCTAGACATGGAGTCAGAGAGAATAATACATACAAATTATCTAAGCTTTAGGCTTTTACTTTTTTTCCTTTCGGTTGCCATTGCTGACCACCAAATTTCTACATGGACTTATTTTCTTTGAACATGTTTAAAGAACATCATACCAGGTACTTTAATGGGATTAAGGTGTTTTTCAAGTAGTTGACGGCATATACCACACAGAGACACGATGGACATAGTGCTCAGGCGAGCTAACAAGTGAATTAATGTTTGTGATAGTAAACAAGAAAGAATAGTCGATTAAGTTATCATTTATTGATGTATATATCAATATCTAACTAATGATATTCAACAATATCCACAATAATGTAAACAATTAGCATTAGCTGCATGTGTTTGGTCTGTACAAACTATCGATGAAGCCAGTTGACATGTAGATGCTGGAGTTCCGTCAGTACAATGTCCTATTTGTCCTGAATGTCATGAAAATAATTTAAGAAAATATTACTTCCCCTTTGTATCAAGTACAACACAGACCTGAAATACCAATACACTATATGCGCAATTACCATTTAGATGCATAACACCAAAACTGTTTTTTTACCAACGTTCAATAAGTGGGTACTATATTTCATATACATGTATAGTTCTGTTTGAATAACCTGTCATCTGTTATGGAAATTACTTTTGTTGTTACACTATCAAACGTATCATAAAATGTTATATACCTGCAGTAGAAGGTACTGATGTTGTTATATAGAATGTTATATACATGTAGTAGAAGGTACTGATGTTGTTATATAGAATGTTATATACCTGTTGAAAAGGTACTGATGTTGTTATATAGAATGTTATATACCTGTAGTAGAGGGTACTGGTATTGTTATATAGACTGTTATATACCTGTAGTAGAGGGTACTGGTATTGTTATATAGAATGTTGTATACCTGTAGTAGAGGGTACTGGTATTGTTATATAGAATGTTGTATACCTGTAGTAGAGGGTACTGGTATTGTTATATAGAATGTTATATACCTGTAGTAGAGGGTACTGATGTTGTTACATGTGTATATAGAATGTTGTATACCTGTAGTAGAGGGTACTGGTATTGTTATATAGAATGTTATATACATGTAGTAGAAGGTACTGATGTTGTTATATAGAATGGTATATACCCGTAGTAGAAGGTACTGATGTTGTTATATAGAATGTTATATACCTGTAGTAGAAGGTACTGTGTTGTTATTTAGAATGTTATATACCTGTAGTAGAAGGTACTGATGTTGTTATATGGAATGGTATATACCCGTAGTAGAAGGTACTGATGTTGTTATATAGAATGTTATATACCTGTAGTAGAAGGTACTGTGTTGTTATTTAGAATGTTATATACCTGTAGTAGAAGGTACTGGTGTTGTTACACCTTGACACATATTGTTACATAGATCATCAGTACAGCAGTTCCAACATGCACTTGATGTCAACGTTATTCCTGCTGTTTGCTCACAAATCTAGATAAAAATTACAAAATCAAAATATTGTCTTTAGATAATTGTTTGTAAATTAACAATATTCAGAATACGTTTTATAATCCGCAAATATTGAAAGATAAATTTTATATCGTGTTATATCAGGGTCTTATATATGATTAATCATAGTATTGATGGAAGATAGAGTGCTACTGAAATTGTACAACAGACGATCATAACGCTTCTTGGACGTCTGTTTTGGACGTCTGTTAGGTTTTAGCCATTTTAAATACCATTTTCACATATAATATGTTTTCATGCTACTGCTTTTCTACATGGTGTACAGTTATTTCAATGAACATTTAGGGAAATACTAGATGCTCATTACTCAATAGAACCTTTAAACAAATTTTGTATTGGTTTTAACATAGTGCCAATAGGATATGTTCATTTAGCTGAGGCCATCTCAACCTAACATAACTTTCATGTATTGAGTGACTTATCAATACACTTTATAATAGTAAGTCAACCAATGTCAATTAATCACAATGCAATTACATGAAATAGGATCAAAATCCAATTTCCGCAATCAAAATCAGGTTTGCAACCATTTTAGGTCTGTTACTGACTTTGCTACAATCAGGCAAATCGAACACATTTTTGTCGTAGGAAGTCCTTTGAAATAGGCATTGCTTGAATGAAAATGCTGAGTAAAGGTATTTATCGGTAATTCAGTAAATTCACCATCCGAATGTCCAAAGAGGCCGGGATTATACAAGTACCAGCGTATTCCTGGATTAACAACTCCAAGCTCTTCACACAACTGGATAGCGGGTAACATTTGACTAGAACATAATGTATATAGCATTAATAATATTTGCAGATAGCGGGATAAAGTTTAAACTATCTTATAAATAAAAAGAAATCGTACTTTTTTTGATATACATCCAGATTGTTTCAGGAGATTTCCAGCCGCAGAATCACTAAATGACGTCACACAAGCCTTAAAAATCAAACAAATTAAAATGGTTGATATATTTAGAACTTTAGTTTTGTTAATTTCTAGGTAGAATTATGATCATATCAAATCTAGTTTAGCTATCTTTTAGTGAAAGTTTGAACCCTGTAGGACATTTTTGTTAATGTAAATCTAATGTTTGATTTATGTAGCTAGATGCTTTCTTGAAACCGTACGAGGAGATGTATAAATTCAATTCGTGTTTAAGTCCTAAATGGAGGTCAAAGGTCAACTATGTGCAAATATCTCAACATTTTCGTATTATCATAATTATTTCACCACAGCTAACTCACAAAAATGCCATTTTAATACATCGACCCCCCCCCCCCTTCGTGAAAAAAATAATGTTAAAACTCTAGTGATAATTCTAATATGAATCATTAAAAATACAAAATGTATTGATGCAAAGCATCAAAGGGCTTTCATTAAAAAAATTTAAAGTAAGAAATGTACTAACTAGAAGAACAGATCTAATCGGTTAAGGTTAGAATATTTAATAATTTTATTCCAAAAATACGTCTTGATTAATTGTTAACTACATTATATTTAATGAATTGGTTAAAAATTATTATCAATGTGAATTATAAACATCGCAATCTCAATTTTCTACTTTTTAGTATCTTTTTTGCCATTTCTTAAACAATGCTTTTATCTGGATCTAATCGTAATTTCTTAAAATGGCATTATTTAATTAGATTATACATAACGATATTATCGTAAACGTTGTAAAAAAAATCCAGCAATATCAACAAAACACGCAAGTAATACAGTTAATTTTAATCTCTTCTTTATCTAACTCATCAGTTTAGAACATACTCGCTCTATATTCAACTCATCAGTTATGCGCACTATATTTAACTCGTCAGTTAAGCGGTTAGTGTTTTAGGAGGACCCTTTATAATCGGAATGATCGGCTATTATGCCTGACGAAATGGTTCGAGATTTTGCAGTTGTCCTTTTACAAAATCTGATTTCATTCCATACGGGGGCTCTCGCTTCGGAGCGGACGCCAATAACACTTTTTTACTGTAATGTTTTACATTTGAATGTCATTGTTGACTATTTGAATATAAAATTATGGTATTTTACTTTCTAAATGCAATAATCACCAGCAACAAAGTGATTATGAATTTGTTTGGTGACGATTTGTTATGGGAAGAATCTTTTCGTCCTTTTTTTAAATTGGATTTATAAACTTCCGGTTTAGACTTTTAACTATATCAAATTTCTCAAATAATTGTGATAAAAGATATTCTTTTTATAGATATAACAATAATCTTAATAAATTTTGAAAAAGGAAGCATTTACACGATAAGAAGTAAACTGGTCCCGATCTTTATCGATTTGTAACGGCGTCGACGAAAAGCTTCACGTAATTTGTCGACATGACCCGATATTGCCCGAAATTGGAAAGCAGCTTTTATAGGAATTCTACCTTAACGCCGTAGCAACACATAGTATAGTTCATATAACGGCGGTCAGTCAACCTACTCACTGTTCCTTGAAAGGCTGAAGCTCTGGTTTAAGCTTTTAATCAAATACCAAGCGCATACCTTCGTCAGTGACTGACAACTGTCCTACATAATTAAGAATCATTGGTAGGAGGGAGAATGGTGGTATTTACTATATTAATGGTTCACGATATTGGTCAATATTTAGCATGAGTGTATTTCATATTCATCAAATGTGACCAAAAGTATCACCGAAACCTTTCGTTTGTATGATATAATTAAAAGATATTTGTTATTATTATTTGCTTACCAATTGAATACAGGAATTAATCGTTGAAATAAAAATCGATATTCCACTGTTTTGAAACAATGAAAAAAAAGTTATTTTTTTCACTGTTTCGATGCGCCGTTCTGATGGCATATCATACTTAAACTTTAAAAAGCCAGTTTGAAGCAATTAATAAACAGAAAATTTGTTTATTTCGGTGTAAGATCTATTTATTTCACTCGTGAGCTAATGATATTACATTTTCACGAGTGGCATAGCCTTAGCTCACTCGTGAAATAAAAATCGATCTTTCACCGAAATAAACAAATATTCTCTATTAATTCTTAGACAGAATGTCAAACAAATGATTTCAAACGCCATTAAATTCCCATATGCAGAAAATTAAAAAAAATATATTTTCTTCCTCGAGGTATAAGCTGTAGGTTTATTGTCGAATGGTAAGTGAGAATATATAAAAATCATGGAATGTTGGTTAAATAAATAACCACCATACAAAAGCTAGTTTTAAGTTTTTAATAACATGACTGTATTTCTCATATACCATGAAAGCAAATTAGTGTTTGTGTCTGCTGTTTTGAACCCAAATAAAATTGATTGATAAATCTAGAAGTAATATAGTAGCTGTATGTATAAAAGTATATCTTACCCCGTCACGTCCACACCCTGTTATTTGAGTACAATTGTTATTCAAAGCTACATTAACACAATTGAAACATATTGGACCTCGGTCTGTTTTAGGTAAAATAGCTGAAAACATAGAAATAGTTTGTGTTGAATATAGCCACTGTTTACGAATTCATCTTCAAAATTTGGACTTAGTAATCACTAATTGGATTTAAAACGGTAGAATCGCAGGTATTGAACGTAGCCAACGCTTGTGCAAATTGTGTACCCAAAATACTGTCGAGCCTGAGTACCATTTTTATTGTGTTGTAGTAGATATTCTCCCATTAGATCCAAATACTTTTGTAACTGTTACTGGCCAGCTAATGACAACTTCATTTTATTATATCTAAAACAAAAAAGAACTTCATTAATATCGCTAAATTTATAACAGAATCTTTATCCATCAGAAATTGTTGTCTAAACATTTAATAACTGTTTTATATGCTATGTATTGTTTTATTACAATATTGATTTAACTGTTCTACAATATTGAATATTGTCTTTGTTATGTTTATTTGTCTTAAATGTGTGGTTTTGCCATAAGTTTTGTAAATGGTCTATGTCATATGTATGTATGTAATAATATTACATTGTTCAATAAAGTCACCGGTTTTTTACTCATTCTAAATAGAGTACAATCTGTTTGGAAACTGATCTAAACTTCATGATCCGCACGCAGGCACGCTCACCCACGTTGAGCTTGCATTTGCTTTTATAAATCTTAAAAATACTCAATATATTTTGTGACCAGAACAATCACCGCTTCAAGTTTTTCTGCAAACAGGAAAAGTACATAAGTGATAAGTGTAAGTAATATACTGCTGAAATCGGCCTTTTTGTCGTTTGAACAAAGGCTGTATGATGAATAAAATAGTAACTATTAAATTGAGCAAGAAATATCCTCAAAAAGACAAACGGCGTAGAATTAGGAGACATGCATGATATGTCAAAATTTTATCAAAATATCTGCATCACGTGCAATTAAGTATTACATTTCACATAAAGTTAGTTTAAGTAGGCAATTCAGAAGATTATTTACTAATGACCACATTGCATGTCCGGTGTTCCATTGAAATGCCCAAAACTAAATAGTTCAATACCGTTGTCATATATCTTTCTTATGATCGAGTGCTTTACGTTTTCACTGCCGTAGTGTTAATACAAATTTCACTAAGACTACCAATTACAGATCTCGGATCGTGCAAGTTTCCGAAATTTGCGTGTATCGTGCGTGTATCGTGCGTGTATCATTCATACCGTGTGCGTGTATAATTCACCGTGTATTTCAACCGTGTAACGTGTAGACCGCTCATCGTGTAAATACACGGTAAAAATCGGTCCGAGATATTGTGATTTTGCGTTTTATTACCATGTATCGTGTGCCCGAGATATTGACAAATCCATACGTATAAATGTATTAAATACTTATGCATTGTCGACTAATTATCATCCGTAAACAAAAAGAAAAACCGCGATTCATTAAGTTGAGTTTAGAATAAATGTTGACTTTGTTTAAACCGGAAATTCCTGTTTAAATGCCGTACGTCGATAAACTGCGGCTCATTCCGGACCAATCTGCGGTCAATTAAATTGCGGCCCAACCGAAATGTTGTTACTAAATTAAAATAATCGTTATAATATTATTATATTTAAAATGTAAACACATGCTTTCATTTATCTTAATCATCAAACATTTTCTTTGTTTGTCAGTGGCTAAAGCGTTTAGTAAACAAACTGTTATAATTGACATCTCACTTGGTCAAGAACTCGTTTATCACGACTCTATATGATTAAAAAAGTCATCATTGTTTTAATTCTTAAAGTAAATTAAATTATTTAGTTTTTACAGTTTATTTGTATTATTCCCTCATATTTGCGTATTTATATGTAAAACTTTTTATTTAAATATCGATTTTGTAGTCGGCATAAAATAGTAAGTTAACACGAGGTGTGTGTACTGTCTTAATACCGCGTCTTCACGCAAGCACTGCATGTAAACGTTTATATCTAGTATACATACTACTAAAAAGGCGACCATTATACAATATGACATGCTTATATTTTTTTAATCACGCGTAGACTGTGTTTTGAAAAAATATACTAATTCAAAGTATTTTCACCATGAATGGCTTGAAAATAAAAACAGAGAAAAAACTTGAAACGTGTATTTCTTTTTCTATCGTGTGGGTTTCGCCGGCTATCGTGTGTGTGGTTTTAAATCTGAATAAAGCCAACTTACAAAGAATGACATAAACAATTTTTGACAGTAATGTTATTCTTTATTATGCAGTTTGTATTTTTGTTATACATCAAGTACTTACATAATTTGTTTGATAAAAAAATATCAATCGTGTTCTTCTTTGTCTATCGTGAAATGACTGCTCGCCGATCGTGTACCTTTATTTCTACTAAAAATGTCGATATTCAATAAAATAATCTATACTATATGACTTGCTTATATTTTTACAATCAAGCTAAGACTGTGTATAACTTTTGAAACATATACACATACAATTATGACATCTTTTCTCAATGAATAATTTGAAGAAAACAAAGGAAAAAAAACTTTAAACGTGTATTTTTATCAATCGTGTGAGTTGATCGGCTTTTCGTGGTTTTTAATTCGATTATAACAAACTTACTAAGAATGACATTAAATTATTTTGACAGTAATAATATTCTTTATTATACAGTTAGTATTTTTGTTGTACACCGTGTACTAATTCAATTTCATACAAAATATTATCAATCGTGTTCTTTTTTGTCTATCGTGTATTGACTGCCCACCTATCGTGTACCTTAAATTCTACTTAAAATGTCGATATTCAATAAATTTATTGATACAATATTATATTTTACAATCAAGCTTAACTGTGTAATGAACCAATGTAACATATTTAAATTTTTATTTCTTTGTCTATCGTGTGATTTCGAAGTTGACAATCGTGTGCGTGAATTTAAATTCGATTTAAGCTAACTTGTAACATTTTGTTTTTAAGAATTTGAGCTGGTAAACTCGATTTTCAATAAATTTAACAAAACTTATATTGTTTAGTTACATATTTACGACGAAACAGAAGAATATTTTTTGTTTTCGTACCGTGTGACAACTTGCACGTTCCGATATCTGTACATCAAAACGTACTCGACTTAAAGAATGCAATATATAAACAAATAAAAAAAATCACTGCTTATAATCTAAATTCAAAACAGATTGTCTAAAAGAATATACACTGAATGAGTTTTAATGTATACTGATTGATAAAGAAATTGTTTTAGCATATGACGTGGAAATTACTCTCAACAAAGTCATTTATCTATTGTCGTTTCATATAGAGGCCAGTCATAAAATTCGTGTTGTATGTGAAAAAATATTTACTATAACGTATTACACATTCATTAAAGTTAACGATTAAATATCCAATGTTCGAAAAGAATAACTTTGTCGTGTGACGTAATTGCTTCAAACACGATCTGACATTGTCAATAACAATTCAAGATATAATTATAACAACACTACGTCTTAAGATGATGACATTTAATTAAGGTCGTGATCATAAAGCTCAACATTCGTAAATAACATAAGTGCAAGTCCAGAGTAAACTTAAATAATGATACAACAATAATTATAACTATGGTGCGAGCAGCACGCAAAATTGCGCTCAAACAGCCCTCAACGTTACTTTCTCGTTACTGAGCTCCTTATAATAGCTGTCTTAACATGATACAGTTTGGGTTTATAAATAGTTCCACATTGCCGTAGAAATAGGATGTCCATCAGTGATAATGAAGGCATTAATTTACATGATGAATATCATAATTACTAATAATTGAAAAGTACATCATTTAGCTAAGACATGTTTGCATATAATCTACTAGCTCAAGTGCAACTGCCATATTTCAGTTAAATTTTCAAAATCTGACAAACACGGAGAAACGCTCTTTTCAATTCTTGAGGTCTATTTTTGCTATTTTAACCTAAACTAGGTGGTATTCTCCCACTTAGCCATAGAAAATTTAGCATTTGTCCAATAGGTTGAGATTTTATAAATAGATTTGGGTATTCCGAAAGTCAGCTTAGACAACTGCGTCGAAAAATATCAAGCACCTTTATTTCATGGGCGCCGCCATTAAAGTTGGCACAGTGTTACTGTTAACAAAAGACACGTGAGTACTTGCAATGTTTATACAAAATTACAATTTTAACCGAATGACGTTGTTGTGAACTGACCACAGACATATTTTAAACGTTAGCTCATGAGACTTCATCAAATATCTTTTTTTTGCATTTGTATGGCTAAAACTTACGACAGATTCATGGTTTAGCTTTAAATACCATGTATAAGAATGAACAAATAGTCACATGTTGCTGATTTTCAAAGAGGCAACAAAACGCTGACAGGAAAATAACTTCTATACATTATCAGTAAATTTAAAGTATTATTAAGCTTATGTCCAGTGGCCCAACATTGACCTTGTCATGAATCGCTAATCCTAACCTTACCTTGATCGTTACAAAGTTTTGACTGACACCACAAAGTGTCACAACATTCGTCACAAGTAACTAAGTCTTGAGATACATCTTCTACCACGTCATGTCTTAATGTACTGTCACTTTCTATATTAGATGTATCTAAGGTCATGTTAGAATCTCGCCTTCCAACGATTGTACCAGCACATCGCTAGAATAAACATTTGCTACATATGCAATATATATCAAAGAGTTAATATTTAAACATACACAATATAGACTAAAAGTGGCTCAAGTTTGTGATAACGAGTGTATAAACAATGAGTACTGATGGTCCAATGATCAATTATAATGGACAATAACTTCCATAACATTAATTGACAGGCAAACATGCCGTAGATCAAAAAAACGCGGGAGTACGGACGGACCGAACGGTAATTATACAATATAAATTGTATTATACAATATAAATTGTATTATACTGTATAAATTGTATTATACAATATAAATTGTATTATACAATATAAATTGTATTATACTGTATAAATTGTAATATACAATATAAATTGTATTATACTGTATAAATTGTAATATACAATATAAATTGTATTATACAATATAAATTGTAATATACAATATAAATTGTAATATACAATATAAATTGTATTATACTGTATAAATTGTAATATACAATATAAATTGTATTATACTGTATAAATTGTAATATACAATATAAATTGTATTATACTGTATAAATTGTAATATACAATATAAATTGTATTATACTGTATAAATTGTAATATACAATATAAATTGTATTATACAGTATAAATTGTATTATACAGTATAAATTGCAATATACAATACACGTAATAAACTATATAAATTGTATTATACTGTATAAATTGTATCAATATCTCAAGACACTTACCGGTACTTTTAGAATTACGTATATATTGTGCTAAGGTGGAGGCGACTACATTAGACACTTTCAATAGAGTCTCGTACAAATGGAATAATATAGCAAAAGTTAAAATGTACCAACAGAAACTGACTGGTTATCTTAACGAATCAAACATTGACTATAGCAATATTGACGAATCTTACTCGAAGATTGTCTCTTGCATTTCGTCTGCTGCAAGTTCGTGTTTGCAACAAAAGAGATTAAACGCGTGTCTGAAGCCTTACTGATCGTCAAGCTTGAAGGAACTCCATGTTAAATTGAAACAATCCCATCTAGCATGGTGTTGGGCTAGGAAAGATAAAAACACCTTAGAGTATGCCACTTATAAAGTTCTAAAACGAGAATTTAGGCGTTCTTTACGTGCTGCTGCCCATAAGCACCAACAATCTGAAATACGAAGATTCGACGAACTCAGTGAGTTTGATCAAAATTCTTTTTGGAAATTGTTAAACTCGAAAAAGTCAAAATGAAAGAAACAAGGGTCTGAAATAAACTTTAACGGTAAAAGGGAGACAACTGTTGATGGTATCCTTGCTGGTTGGTCGTCATACTTCGGTCAACTGTATAAATTCTATGATACTACAAATTTTGACGCTGATCATAGAAGTCATGTTGATACAAATGTTGAATCATTTCTATCTAGCAATGACAACGCTCCTATTAATAATACACTCTGCAAGGCAGTAAATGCTGACGAACTCAAGGAAATCATCAAAATATTGCCAAACAATAAAAGTGGATCATGTGATAACTTAGTATACGAACACATGAAATATGGTGGTGCTAATATTGTAATAAGCTTATCTAAACTGTTTAGTGAAATATTCCGCCAAGAAAGGGTACCGAATAGCTTTAAATCAGGCCTCACTGTGACCTTACATAAGGGCAATGGAAAATCGTTTAGCGATCCGGCCAGCTACAGAGCCATCTCCTTACTTCCGGTAATATCTAAACTATTTGAAAAACTATTAATGAAACGTTTCGAGGATAGTTCATTAACGTCTCAAGTTAGCAAACTACAGCATGGCTTTCAAAAAGGTAAAAGTTGTAAAATGGCTTCATACATTCTACAGGAAGCACGTGACTACTGTGTTGAACGAGGTAGTCCGCTACATGTCTGTTATATGGACGCTAAATCTGCATTCGATCTTGTATGGATAAACGGTCTATTATACAAACTACATGACATCGGTTTCCAGGGGAAAATTCTACGTATAATTTCAAATTTATTTAGTGATTGCTCCAGCCGAGTACTCTTTAAGAGTCACTTGTCAGTACCATTTGCTATAGAACAGGGAACGAGACAAGGCTCCATTTGTGCCCCATTCTTCTATACAGTATTTATTGATGGTCTCCTCAAAAATTTACATTCCAGTCCATATGGTCTACGTATCGGTAACTTGTGCCTTACGGCTCCAACACAAGCAGACGACATAGTGATGTTATCATTGTCAAGGCGAGGTCTAAATGAACTGATAGAAATCTGTCATAACTATTCACTCAAGTGGTGATATCTATACAACGCTAGCAAATGTGCAGCTTCTGTCCTTGATCGTAGAAATACTCGCCACAAAGCTGCACCAGCGATCTATGGCGATCAAGTCATACAAGAAACTAATATGTATAAACATCTTGGTATTGTGCAATCGGCTTCAGTTAGCCAGCCAAATGACGTTGACTCAGTGAAACAAACTATAAGAGGAACTTTTATGTCCCTTACAAACAGGATTTACGGAGGTGATAATATAAATCCGAGCACGGCGATAAAACTGTACAATACATGCGTCCTGCCACGTGCTCTATTTGGTTGTGAACTATGGAATGATATTCCAGAATATAAAATGAAACAATTAGAAATTGCGCATCATTTTTGCATTAAACGCGCTCAGGGTCTTTCATCACTTACGCGTTCTGACATGGCCCTTGGGCTACTTGGTGCTCACAGCTTACGCGCTTATATCGATAAACAAAAACTGTTATTCTTTGGAGTACTTTGTAGAACCTCTGCTAGTGATATTTGTACTCAGTTGTTCACTCATAGACTTTTCCAGGCTATAAATAATAAATCTAGATTACTTGGTTTTATACCCGATATTTTGTCAATTATCGATACTTACGATCTAAAAGATTATCTTGATCATTTTTTATCAACTGGACTTTTCCCGCCAAAATTTGCATGGAAAAAGATTTGCATGCGTGCTATAAAAAGTGTGAAGAAAACAAGTGGTCAGATCGTCTTGAGCTCAGTACAGACTTCACTCTATTTAGACGCTGTCACTTACAATTATGTGAATATACCCTATGGACTTTTGCTAGGACTAACCCACATTGTCTTTCTTCAGTGAAATTCTTGGTATCTGTTTTATGCAGTCGTCCCTCAAATAATACTTGTCTTCGTTGTTTACACCATGCAGTATCGAGATTGAGCATAAGTTATTATATTGCCCATATACAAATGCAAAAACCTTGTTAGTAAAATATTTTGAGGACATTAGTGCTTTAAGCTGTTCCTTATCAACTCTGCTGCGTGGTTGTAGCAAGGAAGATATCTTTGCTTACATGCTTGGAAAATTAGACTGTAACTTTTGTAACTGTATTGACATTAATCTGTACCCAAGATACCTGTCATTATGTCATGTTCTTATTAGATCTGTTCTTTATGAAGATATTTATTTTTTCTGTAACTATCATGTAAACTGATTTCCTTTGCGAATGGATTCGTTTTCGTTTCGCGCTATCCATTTGCTTCCTGGATTAATTCATTTACAACTGTATTTGTTACATTTTCAATTTATTGTACATAACATTTACTGTATTTCTACTTACATACATGTACTTTTCTCTTATACTCTATTTATTCACTATGTATATATGTTTGTAATTACTATGTAAATCTCCAGAAAATGAAGGCAATAAAGATATATATAATATAAATTGTAATATACAATATATGTAATATACAATATATGGCATATACAATATATGTAATATACAATATATGGCATATACAATATAAATTGCAATATACAATATATATAATATACAATTTATGTAATATACGATAAGTGTAATATTCGATAATTGTAATATACGGTTTATGTAATATACGGGATATATTTAACATGCAATATATGTAATACACACTATATATGTAACACACAATACATGTAACAGGCAATATATGTAACACGCAATATATGTAATACACATTATTTGTAACACGCAATATCTGTAACAAGCAATATATGTAACACGCAATATATGTAATATACAATATATGTAACACGCAATATATGTAATATACACTATATGTAATATACACTATATGTAATGTACACTATATGTAATATACAATATATGTAATATACAATATATGTAATATACACTATACGTAATATACACTATATGTAATATACACTATATGTAATATACAATATATGTAATATACCATATATGTAATATACCATATATGTAATATACCATATATGTAATATACAATATATGTAATATACCATATATGTAATATACAATATATGTAATAAACAATATATGTAATATACACTATACGTAATATACACTATATGTAATATACAATATACGTAATATACAATATATGTAATATACAATATATGTAATAAACATTATATGTAACATACAATATATGTAATATACACTATATGTAATATACCATATATGTAATAATCAATATATGTAATATACAATATATGTAATATACACTATATGTAATATACAATATATGTAATATACACTATATGTAATATACAATATATGTAATAATCAATATATAATATACAATATATGTAATATACACTATAAGTAATGTACAATATATGAGATATATATAATTATGTAGCTGAGATGTTACTTACTGAAGAATCCCGACATCCAAATCTTCTAAATATACGACCAGTTGGTGATACTACTTGTTGTGCATAACAAACCTATAACATTCAGTATGTACACTGTACATATTTGTTGTTTAAGAAATTACTTACTGTATTTATAATATAACAAAAGAGTCATGATGGTCCTCTATCGCTCACCTGAGTACCATTGGTGCAAACATGAACAGAGTTAGATTGATATATTTTTGTAATGGTTTATCATACTCCCAACGTACCAAATGCTTCAATGTAGGCTTTGTATAGGAAGATGACCTGTATGGGAATCTGATTCATTTTTTTAATCATCACATCTGCCTGTCAGAAAAATGTTTTAGTGGTATGTAACCTTTAGCTCCTGTGAAGTAGTTTTTCATCCAAGATGACCCATGTTCGAACCCATCCAAGCAATTACCTAGACGAGCATCCTGACCAAGTTTGATGACAAATGAGTAAAAATGTGACAACTAGAGTGTTCACAGGGTTTTTCCATATTTCGACTGAGTGACCTAGTTTTTGAACCCAAGGTGATCCATATTCATACTTGACCTAGAAATCTTCAAAACAATCTTTCAGACCAATTTCCAGGATATTTTTATCAAAACAGTAACCACTACAGTGTTAACAAGATTTTTCTATTTTAACTCCTGTAATCTAATTTTTCATCCGAGCAATCACCTAGACAAGCATCCTCACTAAGTTTGAAAGGAATTGAGCCTAAAATGTAACCACTAGAGTGTTCACAAACAATTGTGAACGGATGACGGACGTCGGACATTCAATGATTCTAAAAGTTCACCCTGGGCTAGCTCAGGTGAGCTAATAAGAGTTTATTTACTCGTTTTTGTTTCATCCTTGATTTATAATTTTGTTTGATAAGGCTATTCATTAATTCATATATACTGTTTATGGTTGTGACTTGTAGGTATGTCTTCTTATGAATGCAATGTTGTATATATTTATCTATAACGAGGTTTCTATAGTTTATCATCTCGTGGAAAGGTTGAACATAACATTGATTTCAACCATGAATAAAGAAGGTCATGGTTTGCAAGTATTTGACAAAATATTATGGATATCCAAGTCCCTGTTTTAGTTATTCATTAATAAACTGTTCTAATTATATATAGTTCAATAAACGTTGGGGTAAATAATAACAGCACTATATTTTAAAGTGAAATAATATATAGCATGAGCTTCAATGCTTTTATAGTGTAGACAGGGGCGGATCCAGGATGTTTTTATAGGGAATCCGAACTTTTCAAGGGAGGTCCGAACTTTCTAGGGGGGGGGGGGGGGGGTTTCAAAATTTCGAACCACAATAACATTATACATTATTTGCAGAATAATGCAACATATTGCTAATAAAAACTACACAAGCATTAACTCTTTATTATTCACCAAAAAATGCTTCATGATACTTAAAATGATTTACAGTCAAGAAATACACTAATAGCCAGGTACGTTTTGGAAATTCTAGGGAGTTCCGGACCCCCCTGAACCCACCCCTACTTGATCC
This sequence comes from Mactra quadrangularis, assembly GCA_025267735.1. Classification (NCBI taxonomy): domain Eukaryota; kingdom Metazoa; phylum Mollusca; class Bivalvia; order Venerida; family Mactridae; genus Mactra; species Mactra quadrangularis. The sequence continues at coordinate 13,513,567 of CM046311.1, forward strand.
GCCTATGATGTAGAGATGCATGAAAATATATATAACTTGATATACTCACGCATGAGAATTATTATTTGATTAATCTTATAAAACCTGTTATATCCAACAATGTAAGCAAGAATAAAGCTTTACAATATATATGTACAATAGCTTTTCTTTGGCTTAACATACACGAGTTATAGTAATTAATTAATGTTAAAAGACAAAATATGTTAGAATTGCGGTTTACATAGACATGTTAAAGTTTCTTATTTTCAGCAATGAAGAAAACCTCAACAGATGTTATACCAAGGTTTTCTCCCTTATATATTACATGCAAAGATACCCTCTTTATAGAGAAAAATAATATTACAATATTTCAAATAAATTTGCAGGCATTTTAATTGGCTGATCGGGTCCGCGAAAAAATCCATATATTACACATTTTAAAAGTTCGTATACACCGTGTCCCCTCAGGTAGCGGCTCAAAATAAAATGCAAATGTTTTTCTTTGTATTATTGACATTAATGAGCAAATAAGACAAACGATGTCCTGTGCTTTATAAAATAACGTTATGGGTTTTCAACATGAATAACAATTCTATTACTGACAATACTGTAAAACAAGGACTCAAAATTTGACGCTTTCCAACTCCAAGCCAAGGGATTGTGCTTCTTTTTCAATTCTGTGACTGTGTTCAATACTTCGAATATTCCTGGCTAACGCCTTGAGGTATTCTGTGACTGTGTTCAATACTTCGAATATTCCTGGCTAACGCCTTGAGGTATATGTACACTCGGGGTAGAAGGACCCATATAAATATGTATGTACATTTGTATACATATATAATCTATAAATGTAGAACTGACCTCATGTTGACCACATTCATATACAACTGAACAATCTCTAGCACTTGGTATATCCTGACATGCCAGACAATGTAACGATAATACATCTGAAACCAAACATATAGTATATATGAAAACAGCTCATTTAACGGCGTCCAGCGCACCTAACCTAGCTTTCCTGAACCATTGTCTACAACCAATTCTTGCCTACCCTTCCACAAGGCCGGAAACTTCTCCATATTATTTAATCAATGGAAAGAAATTGACATTATTGTCAAATTTTCATGGAAGGGTATAACCTCTCAGGGTGGGATTCGAACCCGTACCCCTTCAAGACACGAAATTTCAAATTTAACTAATATTTCAAATATCAGTTAGTACAGTTACCTAACTTGATCATTTACGTCAGTTGATGTATCTGCTTACAGTTAACTGGAAAAGTTGGATAGTTTGTGTTATTTCGTATTCAGTTAATACAAATATACAAGATACACAACCCTACTCATTCTCAATAAGTCACCAATAGTTGCTGTTGGGTTTGACGCTGAAGCAACACATTGTATTGGTTATATCACAGCGGTCAGTCCACCTACTCACTGTTCCCGAAAAGGCTAAATATCTGAATTTAACTGTTAACCAACTACTAGGCGCATACTTCTATCAGTGACTAACTACTGTCCTACATGAGTTAGAATCAGTGGTAGGAGAGAGAATGGCCATAGAAAAATATTTCATGACCAAGCTCCAAGAAAGTATGCCCCGCCCGAGAATCGAACCTACGACCCATCGCTCAGTAGACTTGTGCGCTACCGACTGAGCTAGCCGGGCGGGCTTAGGCCACTAAAAGTGTACTTTTATAAACCAAAATAACAGAAATATCTTGGATAGTTTCAATGATAAATTACCTTTTACAGCAGACAGATAGAGTACACAGATGATTCCTAACAGATGGATGGACACTAGAAATATAATAAAACATTAAGAATAAAACTAAACACTACATCGTCGATTTTCTTCGAAAACCTCGTATGCTAATTTTTGCGAAATTTGATTTATTTGAGAGATTGAAAGACGACATCTCGATTCGTATTCTGAATTAAAGCACTGGAGTGCTGGAGGAACGATGTCCTGATCTTATTTTTTGATTAAAGAATATATTATTATGTATATTATCTATAAAATAATGTATTAAGTATCAATTAACAGAATTTAACAAAAGGATAGCACTAGACTTCTCAAGTGGTTTGCTCATGGCAAGGTTTATCTTACTTTATCAAACAAAATAAACCAGTCAAAAAATTAATTTTCATCAACACATTTTAGGGTCATGTACAGCAGCGATCTCACCAAACCAAAGATTATTCTGGACTATTTTCTTCAACCAAAAGGAGCTGACAACTTCTCATTTTTGGTTATCAATGGGTATTTTTTAACGAGATCGTTAATATTTTCGTTAAAATTTTAAAGATTTGGTGTGGAAAGGCAAGCTGAATTTTTCACAAAAACATCGACTTTCTAACAATTCATTTAAGGTTTTCCCCCAAGTACTAAGCTCTTTTGCAACAAGCTACATTCCCATTTTTGTTCACGAATTTTAAGTCAAATTAACGTTTTGCACTTGCAATTTATTCACAATTAAAATTACTCTAAGAATCGTCTATTTCCTATAAATATTTGTTTAAAATTCCGTACACACTTACACATATTCATTCCAAATTATAATCAAACTCTATAACTTAAAATCGCTCAAGTAAACTTTTAATGTGACACTTGGAAGACGACAACGTCATATCGCTGTATATTAAACATCCGGTAAGTGTATTAGTCATATCCAAAATGGCGGGTGTAATAACAATTGGATAAGTCACGTCGGTAAATATTCGTTTATTTCGAGTAATAATGAATTTAAACAAGTTTTTCGACGTTTAAAAGTTGAAACATACGCATGTTATTTGACTTCCGTAACTCTAGCCAACCCTGTCAGGGTTGTCTACAGTTACGGAACTTCCGTAACTCTAGAACCTTGGTCTAGAGTTACGGTACCGTAACTCAAGCCACTGCTTAATATAATACGATCATTTAATATTGTTTATTACTATCAAATGATGTAATTATGTTACGCATATAACAGGCATTGTCAAAAACATCGTAGGCCCTTTTTAATCCAACAAGTAATCATTGCAGTTGTCACGGGTTGAGTTGTCTACGGGTTGAGTTGTTCCGTCTCCATTGCAAAATTTATATGTCCTGAGAGTAACCTTCCTTTTCTTGAAGAGTTTCAAGAACAACAGCACAAGCCAGCGTTGTATTACATTTAAATGAGATGTTAATGAGTTACACGCTTGAACTACGCCTCTATGGCTATGTTGAAAATTGTTGAAGCGTGAAAAGAGTAATCTTATACTTTCTTGTTACCATTGGAACGATGCTAAATTAGCATCGTTCCAAAAACTAGATGTACCGGACACAATAGCCAATCGCATAACTTCAAAATCAACATATGACAATAGCTTGTACAGTGAATGATCGAATTTTCTTACCTTCGAAACCCTCATATAGATTATCATGTTAAACAAAACTGTTAACACCAACGACATAATCTTTGTGATAGAAAAATCAGGCACACAGGAAAGTTAACACCTTGTGAAATGTTTCAAATGAGTAATTGAACATTTTAATTTGATATGAACAAATATGAAATGAACAAGAGATTTTCTCTTTATCGTCTTGCAATATGTACGAGATTTTCGTACATTTCTTTGGTAAAAATCTCGTATACTCGAAAATGGAAATAATTATAAGGGATATTTTCTTGTACGAAATAGCTTTCTGTTTACATGATTGTATCGCTTATACGACGGATTTAAACCAAGTTTTTAATATGAAAACAATGGAAAAATGTCGTTACTAATAGTGATGGAGAATCGAAACTTACTATATTCACTATATTAAATCAAAGTACTGAAAGTACTGATGGGGCGGTGCTACTGAAATTGTAAAGCACTGAAATTATGTTTATAGAAAGTCTTTAAGAAACTAAACTCAAATATAGGTATTCTGAACTAAAAGAGAACATTTTACTATCAAATGCATGGAATATGCTTACACAGAATTGTGAAGTTTGAAGTAGAAGTTCAAATTCAAATGCACTCCTAGATCTTAATATACCGGTTGGACAACAACAATGGAGGAAGATAGCAATCACTATAGTATCGTATAAAACTTATCTTTCTCCATGATTATCTTTGCATATGGGTAATTGATGTTTGCATGCGCTTGTAAAACTGAACCCCGAAGAAACGAAGATACTACAGATTTAAGGCGAAAACACAACACATTTTATCTGTCGCATTGTTGCATTAATTTTGTCGTGTGTTCGTTTCTTCGACGCGAAGAAAAAAAACCCCAAAAATCCGAAGATACGACAAACTGTGGATTTGTTGTGTCTTCGTTTTTTTTTCTATACGAAGCGAAGAAACGAAAAATCAGCCACTATAATGAATCAATTCATGTTGACAGAGTGCAAGAATATTGTATGATTTGAAACAGAGTATTTTAATTATCAGGGCTTAGGAAGTAGTCATATCTCTTTTCTTTCATATTAGGGCAAAGTTTGAAGACTTTGTTAACATTGAGAAGTTAAGTTACATAAAGTAAATGGGTTGTATTGTATCTAAGAACTCAATTAATCACGTAATCGAATTTTCATATCCAAAAATTTGTTCACTTTCCAAGTTTGATGACCAAAATAAATAGATTCATACTTGAGGTGCACTATAATCACTTTCATATAATTAATTTAATTCAATAACACCTCATTAGTAAGGTGTAAATGATTTTAAAGTGATCCAGGGAAAAAAATAGAAACAAAAATTGTCACAATCACATGTTCACGAAAATCGCCGAATCGTAATATTAGATTAGTCATTTTACCAGAATTTTACGAAAAAGGGGAAAAAGATATGAATTTTGTTTTGGGAACGCGCCGTATTAAGGGCAAAAAGAGCCTGAATTTTTGCTCTATTGCCGGAAAAAAGTCAAAACTATGGAAATTAGTCGCATTATAGGGATTATATATTTACCGGAAATATCCGAATCAAATTTTGCAGTATTATATGCGGAGTGGCTCGATTTTGTTCATAAGAGACAATGCTGAGAGCTGAAACTACTGTTATAACTCTGAGCGGTTAACACCCCCACAAAAATATAGTTTTTTACTCTCCTGAAAGTTTGTACATATCATCATACGAGATATGTGAAGAAAAGCGACGACATTGTACCTATCAGCTAAGAACTGTCAATGAATCATTTGATTTAATATTCAACAATTACAAATATTTAACCATCCAATACACTATTACATGTAATACACTTTGTAACGTGTATTAAACGTAGGTTAAAGTCATGGTCACTGTTGTACTTTAAATTCGGAGCTTTCGATTCCTGTAGCGTGTTCAATTACACAAAACGTTACAGAACGTTACATAACGATACATTCGGAACTCTTCGGCCATTCGCTGCGAGTAACCTAATCTAATACACAAATATGAGATCGTTAAGGCAATGAGTGATGTTTCAAAATTTAATGACTAAAAACGAAACATCACTCAATGCCTAAACGATCATATGTTTGTTTACTTTAGCACCGGTAGTTTCAAAATAGCGTCTAAATATGCCCGAGATTATTCGCAGCGAATGGCCGAGGAGTTCCGAATGTATCGTTACGGAACGTTTTGCAGGGCAGGATTGATAAATAGATCTGGCCCCAGTTTCACAAAAAAAACTCAACTTTGTACTTGATCTTAAGTTTTGATAATTAAAGCCCCTATATCAAAAGTAACATTGTTTTTTGACTGCAAAGAAAATAGCAATTATCTATTTCAAACACCTCTAATGAACAAGAAATTTTAAATAAATGCAAATTTTGCTTAGATATGTTCATGTTATTTATTGTATTTCAAAGTGAAAGTAGATCGAAACCGAAAGTAGAATTCGGTTGTCAATACTTGAAACAATAGTTTTGATCACAGTATGTTAAACATGAAGTCTTATTAGAAAAAAACTTACTCCCAATTACCTAACTAAGCTTTTAAACTATTTTGGATCAGGTATATTAAACATCAGAGTATAAATGAATATAGTGTGCTCTTATAAAAGTACCCTACTTTTTTAAGAATTGGACACTTTTTCAAACTCAAATTTAGAAAGCAGAATGGTCTGAACTGTAATTGTGTCTTTAATGCATATTATATTTTGATAAATTCATGGTTGTAAAACAGTTTTAAAGTCTACTGTTTGAGAATATATCTTCATATAGTGGCTTTAATGTTACATATTTGATAAATGTTGCAACAATTGTAGTGTCATTAGAAACCCCAATACATATTTAAAAGCCATACGATATAAAATAAAACGAATTTACATGTTTGGATAAGGTTTAATTAAATGTTATTGAATTGAGTCTGTCAATGAACTGTTGAGTTTAGTCTCAATTGAAAATTAAATTTGTAGCTTTAAGTTTTTAATAAAACCCATGATATTTTATGTAAATACATTTTATATATTTATATTATCATGATTCCGTAACAGCCATTCCAACTACATTGACAAACTCTTTAAAGACAAAAAACGCTTGAGTTTGTTATTGATTTCGTACTTAAGGTATAATACCCATAATACACACGTCAAGGAATTAGCTTTTTGCTACTTTCTTTATCATCAGGATCACAGCCTAGATTCACTGGCAAATTATCTTAAGTTTTTACCGTCAAATAATTTTTTATAACATTTTGTTAAAACATCGTTCCAAAAAGTGAATAAATTTAAAGTAAGACCTACTTGTTTTAGATATACTTTTATCTGTTATCTCTCCAATATAGAGTGATGTACTGAAATAGTCTATAAGATAAGACATGTGCTGGTCGTTACCATTTTATAACTGAGGGTTATCACTATTACTGACATTCATTAGCGCGTTCAATTACCCCGAACGTTTCGAAACGTTCCGTAACGTTAGAGTCGGGATAACTCAACCCAAAGACAACTCAACCCAAGAAAATTCAATACCTCACTAACGATTTAAGTTGTCCCAACTTTGGCTTGGGTTATCCACGGGTTGAGCTGCTTACGGGTTTAGCTGTCCCGCACCCGTAACTTTCGCTAACAGTCGTTACTGAACACGTTGCTGATATTAGTAAGAACACACACCATTTACTTCATCTGTTGTAGCAGCTACATAAATGTAATGTATATTAATATCTGATTTGTTTACAATATAGCCCAATGTGACATTACCGGTTAACAATCTGTAATGGCACCCTCTTGACATAACCTATCGGTCCGCTTGACACCTCATATCGGCCCGTTTTTAAAAAGCAATGGGAGACTACTGCGTTGGAGTTTGCTTATACCCAGATTCAAGTGCTTAGCTATTCAATTTGAGTTACCTCCCTTGCACAGACGCTTGCTTTTTACGAAACAACAAACAAAACGGTGTAAAAATGTTTCAGTTCAGAAGCAAATAAAACAAATAAAATGAAACGGTTTGCGCCAATAAATTGTCCGCAATATCCGATTTTAGTTGTTTGATATAATAACATTAATATCACATCCTACAGAGGGTGACAAAAAGGAATGTTCTATCACCCTCTGTAGGATGTGATATTTATATAATATTGTATTGTACGTTACATTGCAACATTACGGCGGTCAGGCGTCCTACTTACTGTTTCTGCACATACTATTCTAGTATACTCTAACTAATATCAAACCACTCTTAAATCTTATTTAATCTAAGTACTGAAAGCACTGGCCCAGATAACAGGTCGGTTGAGCCAACGACGTGTTTACGTTGAAAAGATTTTTGTTTCCCCACGATGACTAACGATAGTTATATAATATTAAAAGGGGCTGGTTAGATAGCATTTGGGACACTTTAATATAATGTTCAGAAAATTGTTTGAGTTTATTGGCACACACAGAGAAAAAAGCCTGTGTCAATACAGCACACTTCAAACTGACACTGATCTACATGCTGAATATCACAACACAGACGGTCGTATATGTAATGTTTTCGATCCGGAACCGTGCCGGACGCCTATGTTTCACTGTAGTGATCTCACAAGATACACTGGATTTACTTTTAGATCACTACCAATCAATGAGAAATGTTCTGAATCAATTAACTGCAGTGTATTTTATTTATTATGAAAATGAAAATTTAATATTTTTACACTTCACTATATATGAAGTAAAACTGGCTCTCTGTTTATGACATTAGTATCAAATTCTCAAATATTGACAACTGTTACTAATTAATCGATGATAATAATTGAGTAATGTGTCCCAATAAATATTATTTTAATTATAATCCTTGTAAACAGCTTCAATTCTAGAGAAGTTATTCTTATCATGATCTTGTAGATTGTAAAAGAAAAGAAAATGTAGGATGGAGTTCGGTAATATCGTGTTACTAACGGTTTGAACTTAAACAACAAAACAATAAAACTTAACTTTTAAATGTATAAAATGTACACATGTAATATCATTTTGTTTAATTTTCCTCCCGAAGCTGGCAGCAATCATTTCAAAATCCATTTCAATGAATCGTGGGAACTTCCAAGAAATCAGTAGCCATATTTGACCAACTTACATTATCTCGTAGTTCTTAAGTATCGCAGTATTTCGTTGAGACCCTATTTAATAATATACACACAATAAAATGAACGAAAGTGATTCATGAAAGTAACATTTTATTACAATTCGCGTTGTTTTCTACCTCAAATTTAACAGTTTGTGTTGTTTTCTACCTCAAATTCAAAAAATCGTTTGTTTTCTACCTCAAATTCAACAAATCGTGTTGTTCTTTTCCTTAAATTCAACAATTTGCGTTGTTTCTACCTCAAATTCAACAATTAATGTTGTTTTCAACCTAAAATATAACAATTAATGTTGTTTTTTACCTCAAATATAACAATTAATGTTGTTTTCTACCTCAAATATATTAATTAATGTTGTTTTCTACCTCAAATTTAACAACTAATGTTGTTTTCAACCTCAAACTCAACAATTTGCGTTGTTTCTACCTCAAATTTAACAACTAATGTTGTTTTAAATCTCAAATATATTAATTAATGTCGTTTTCTACCTCAAATATATTAATTAATGTTGTTTTCTACCTCAAATATAACAATTAATGTTGTTTTCTACCTCAAATATAACAATTAATGTTGTTTTCTACCTCAAATATAACAATTGATGTTGTTTTCTACCTCAAATATAGCAATAAATGTTGTTTTCAACCTCAAATTCAACAATTTGCGTTGTTTCTACCTCAAATTCAACAATTAATGTTGTTTTCAACCTCAAATTCAACAATCTGCGTTGTTTCTACCTCAAATTTAACAACTAATGTTGTTTTCAACTTCAAATTCAACAATTTGCGTTGTTTCCACCTCAACTTCAATAAATCATGTTGTTTCTACCTCGTGTGTTGTGTTATAAAAATTATGTACAAAGTGCAGGCTGATTCAACAATTGTTAACTGTTTCATTCATGAAAATTACAACAGTTTTTCAGAAGCCTGTTTTACTATAAAGTTAGAGTAGCAGACAAAAAAAATCCTATAATTATTATATTTATCAAGTGTTAATTCACTTCCCATGTATATCGTCATAGTAAAATCGAGGGTAGCCCGCAAGACTGTAGAAATTTGCTCTTTCTTGCAATACAGTCTTGCAGGAAACTTTCGAAATATGCTCACGGTTTGACTAGCAGACTTCATAAAAGAATTCATTTTGCACAAACGTACAAGTACAATTATACTAGACCTTTTTAGCTCTCAGTCTATCAAACTGATTTATACCTAAATAAATGAACACATGTCTGTCTACATCTAAGGCCCATGAACTACATGTATGATAAAACCATTTGTTAATGAAGTTTCATAGTTTACAACTCTGTCCTGCTCCAGTGCTTTTCAGCATTTCGATTTTAGGAAACTATCTCTCACACCAATAGAAAAATACAAAAATCTTCACCATTAAGTGCAAGTTATTGTTAAATTTGAATACTAAAGATAACGTAAGCATGTTACCAAATTTACTGGTTTCGAGCCCGCCCGGCTAGCTCAGTTGGTAGTACGCAAGTCTACTGATCGAGTGGTCGTGGGTTCGATTCACAGACGAGGCATATTTTCGTGGAACTTGGTCATGAATTTTTTTTTCTATGGCCATTTTCCCTCCTACCAAATATTTTTAATTATGTAGGACAGTTGTCAGTCACTGACGAAAGTATGCGCTTAGTAGTTGGTGAACAGCTAAATTCAGAGATTTAGCCTTTCCAAGAGGAGTGAGTGGGTTGACTGACCGCCGTTAAATGACCTATACAATGCGTTGCTACGGCGTTAAACCCAACAACACAAAAATTACTGGTTTAGTCTCAATGTAAAACACATTAATTAAATCAAATAAAACCTTATAAGGTATTCTAACAATTGACAATGTTAATCAGGTTTGTTAGAAAGACTCACATAACGAGACAATAATCTCATTACATACCTTTACAGACATACAATGGTTTCTAATTAATTCGAATTCAGTAAATAGATTTGATTTAAACCGAGTATTAATTATTTCATTGAATGTAACCATGGAAACTGGTATCTTATAAATTTACCTCATAGTTAATGATGATTAAACATAGTTTTTAATTAATAACATATATAACAATAGATCTGTTCCATGTATTATGTTTGTTACCTATTATGTGCATTTTTTATCAGAATCATTGTGTATTTATAAGTTAATTTAGAAAAAGGGAATGCTAGTATAAAATATAAGGTGGGTAGTCTATATTATGAAATTAGTTTAATTAGTATTATAAGGTATGCCTACGTACTATTATGTCCGTCATCAGTAGCATGGTCAGTTACCGCGAACGTTACATAACGATACATTCGGAACTCCTCGGCCATTTGCTGCGAGTAATCTCGGACATATTTAGACGCTATTTTGAAACTTCCGGTGTTGAAGTAAACAAATATATGATCGTGTAGGCATTGATGATGTTTCGTTTTTTGTCCGTAAATTTTGAAACATCACTCATTACATTAACGATCGCATATTTGTGTATTAGATTAGATTATTTGAAGCGAATGGCCGAGGAGTTCCGAATGTATCGTTATGTAGCGTTCTGTAACGTTCGCGGTAACTGAACACGCTACTGATGTCTCTATAATGTCGACAATCTAAGCCGAGGACGTCAGCCACAAAATGTATAAAAACACAAAAATGAATCAATACACAAAAATGTATAAATACACAAAGAATATATAAATACACAAAAATGTATAAATGCACAAAAATGTATAAATAAAAAAAAAAATGTATAAATACACAAAAATGTATAAATACACAAAAATGTATAAATACACAAAAAATGTATCAATACACAGAAATATATAAATACACAAAAAATGTATAAATACACAAAAAAGTATAAATGCACAAAAATATATAAATACACAAAAAATGTATCAATACACAAAAATGTATAAATACACAAAAATGTATGAATACACAAAAATGTATAAATACACAAAAAATGTATCAAAACACTCCAGCAGAGTTGGCGTTATAAATATATACATGCACATATAATTATAAAAACTATGTGATTCAACTAAGGCGTACAAATTATTTTGTTAATTTGATTAATGTATAAATACACAAAAAATGTACAAATACACAAAAATGTATAAATTCACAAAAAAATATAAATACCCAAAAAATGTATAAATGCACAAAAATGTATAAATACATGTATGTTGACAGGATAACCCTTCTTGTGCTTTCATATGTATTGTATATTTTCGTACATTTTGTACTGTAATGTAAATTAAAGCTGAATTATCATCAGCATTGACATAAAATTTCATAAGATGTGTGTAAATATATTTTAAACGCATTCTAAATACAATATCATTCATCAAAAGTATAATTTAATCTAAGGAACACCTTTAAAAGTATGCACGAAATTAATGGAAATTTTGATGCTTTCAATAACGTAAATGTTGAGCCCAGATTGTAAGACAACGCCTACCTCGCCAGTTTTAAGACTTGCATTTTTGAATTCCTGAGACAAAACTACATTAGAATTTCTTATTAAACCTTTTGGTCGCGATACCGCAATTCAAACTCTGAGACCTCTTGGACTAATACATGAATATATTGACAAAGCAAATTTATCAAATTAACAAAATAATTTGTATGCCTTAGTTAAATCTCATAGTTTGTATAATTATATGTATATATTTATAACGCCCACTCTGCTGGAGTCCCTGCATCTTAATTAATCTCGGATTGATATTGTAATAGGATGTTGATCAAATGTTGGCAGGTAATAACCTTTATATGTACTAATGTAATTATATATACGTACAATGTAATTAGGTACATACTAATTATCTGCGTCACAAATCTTAATTTTTCACTACACGTGTTTGAACAAGTTGTGAAAATTACGCACGTGTTTGCACAAAAAATCACAAATGAGCAATGTGAAAAATACGTTAAATCTTTTTTTCGATATTTAGTCCGAACGCAATTTTCACAACAAGTGTGCAAGTGATTGTACACCATATAGTATAAAATAATAAACCAAACTAAAGATTCAATTTATTTCAAACATTAATAATTAGACAGTGTAGCACTGCTTAACGTCACAACGTCGCTAGATTTTCTCTAAATGTCGCAACCCTGACGCTAAATGTCACAACTACCCAAAGGTCCACGACAAAAAAGTTTTGCTTCCTAAGTAACCATTAAGGTATTATTCTAATTATTTATCATTAATGTAATTTCGACAAAAAAGTATAGACAACGAACTGGCACTAGAGTCCATATCTTATGATCATACGTCCCTATATATATAGTTCCCTGTGCATACATACATGTACACTACCTTATATATATAATATTATTATATATCTAGTAAATCTAACCAATCAGCAATCTGCATTTGTACCACGTGACCGTCCAATATATTCCCGTATTGGATCCAAAAATAACATATTATTTTCGTATTGGACGGTTGGGGACATGTGCACTAAACGATGCTAATTATAAACTGATGTCCGCCATTTTTTCATCGGTTCGAAACTATTTTTCTTTGTAGTCTTGGCATGAATGAGCAAAAAAAACATAAAAATGGCCTGTACTAAATAAAATAACGTTTTACACAAGGTTTTTATCATGAATTACAAATCTTTTACTTACAATACTCTAAACCAGGGAGCCAAAATTTGACGATTTCCGATCAAGGCAAAGCTTTTTTATCCATTCCGTGACTGTGTGACGAATTATCCAGTCATTATGCAATTAATACAAAGGTTGACTTGTGTTTAATTCAAGCCAAGCAATGCATTAGGTATAAATAATGAATCTGGCTTTCAAACGATCTTTCTCATAAAAGCAATCCATTATCCAAGTTATTTCCAGACTTCATTTTCGGAAAACCGTCTATGTGGCATGTCCATCGCGTCATAAAACTTCATCCCGTCAGCGAGTGTTTCCTACAATTAGTTTGTCCGTTCCTATCATCCGTGTGTAGTTTATCTTTATGAATAGATTTTATGGAACCCTGTACTCTCCAATCTTTTAAATCCTCCAGGATGTTTAACTTTAAGTGACATTTGAATGACATCGTCAAGTAAAGTAGTAAATTCTACGGCAAGGTCTTTACATCGATACTTGAGAGAATTAATTTTCCAATAGGCGAGGGAGCTCCGCCTACCTGTATAAGTATGGTATGAGTAGGCTACAAACACGTCATAACATGGTCGTCATAATGACATCATGATAATACGCAAGCCCCGCAGAGGTTATTTCCCTTTATTACATTTAATAAGTAGCAAAGCGTGACGTAGGTACTGTGAGGAGTTTGGATAAAACAGTAATACACTACGTCACAAGTCTTCATTCGCACTCAGGAAAAATTGCATTGACAATTATTCGCCGCTACATTCATAAATTAATACCTTTTCTTTTTAAAAAAAATGACCGAGCTTATATAGAAAATGGTGGTTGTGGTAGTGTTTTTGGTGGTGATGTTGATTGTGGTGTGATAAGAATTGCTGTGATTGCTTTGTTGGGGATGATAATTATTTTAATGTAAACGATATATAATAAAAAGGTTATTATACATTTAACTGTCCAATACGGAATATATTTTGACTCATACACAGCTTGAAAAGTCTTATTGGACTCGCCTATCGGCTCGTCCAATATGGCTTTTCAAGCTGTGTATGAGTCAAAATATATTTCCATATTGGACAGTAAAATGTATAATAACCTATAATTATATATAATACACATGGAATTGTTATAGTTATAACTCGTACACGGTAATGGATACGGGACCGATTTTAATTGTGTTTGTTGACAAAATAGTATATATGTGCGTATTTAAAGAATGTGAGGACTCTGGTGCCAGTGAGACAACGTGAAACATAAATTATATTAAAAGATGCAGTTCTTAATAAACTACATATAACATAAAACTACACTGTGCTGGCCAAAACACTTAAAATTGAATCAACTGACATTAAACGTGACTTCATTTGCGCGTGCGGAGCTTAAAAACTTCCGGTTTGTCAGAAAAGGTTTAATTCACTCACACCGACCCGGTTAGGGATATGGATCGGGGCATATACTTCATAAAACATAAATTAGGAACAGAGTTTCAAAGACGTTTTACTTAAAATCGTAATGGAAACTTAGAGAAATGTAACAAAGTGGAAATAAATCACACTGTCAAAGTACTTTGTCTCTTATCCTGTGCGCCTTTGCTTTTGTCGTTATAACTTATGTAGACTCGTTAAACGGGCTGTATCGAATCGAAAATCGCAGGTCCCGAATCGAAATCGTATCGGCGCCCTCGCAATCGAGTTTCGATGTATCGAATCGAATCGTTGCAGCCCTAATAATAAAAGTGATAATAAAATGAATGTTTCAATTTAAAACCGTTATATCGCTAATGAGCTAGTGTATGCTTATATACTGAGCAAAATAAATTGTATGGGTAGTATAGTTAATTCCACGTTAGATGATATAATTCAAATTTAAATGTATTGTTTAGGGAGGGATTGTATCTTTTTAGAACTCCTCGACGTTCTCAATACAGATGATATATCAGTGTATAGGTAGTTTACGATAACCCTGGACCCCTAAAATCATAAAATATATCAATAACTATCGGGTGGAATTAACTAAAATTTCGTATGTGATCATAACTAGCATTTTCCTTTTCAAATCCAAAATAAAACCGATTTTTCTTCAATTACGTAACATACTTACCATATACATGCAATGCAAATTTTGAAGCCAAAAAGATGGTTTTGTTAAATGGATACGAGTCATAATTAGAACAGCCATATTAAAGTAGATACAAAATAATAGATAAATGTGAGGCCCCGAGTCTTAAGTGATTGTTTACCCAATTAGTTAAACTGTATTTTAAAACTTCATACATGATCTATCATAAGTGCAATTCAAAAGACAAGCATCTACTTTAAAATTAAAAGCAGACCGTCGAATGTTTATTTAAGCGACAAATTTGTAGTAAGCGCACGGGATTGTTTAAAAACATTGTAAGTATGACAATGTTTTCAGAACAGCATATTTTCCCTCCCGCCGGATTTTTGATGAAAATTGCAAATATATTTCCTTACATCCTATGGGAAAGATTTTTTATTTATCATTTAAAAATTCTAAAAATCATAATCCTGCAAGGAAAAGTTAAAAAAAGATTGTAAGCAAATTTTCGCAAAACCAATGTTGTAGTTTCATAAATACTAACGGTTAATTCGGGTCCAGGTTCAGCGCTAACTACCTACACTAGATTTACCAAGTGTTCATGTATCAGTGTACTAGATTTACCAAGTGCTTATGTATCAGTGTACTAGATTTACCAAATGTTCATGTATTAGTGTACTAGATTTACCAAATGTTCATGTATCAGTGGACTAGATTTACCAAATGTTCATGTATTAGTGTACTAGATTTACCAAATGTTCATGTATCAGTGTACTAGATTTACCAAATGTTCATGTATTAGTGTACTAGATTTACCAAATGTTCATGTATCAGTGGACTAGATTTACCAAGTGTTCATGTATCAGTGTACTAGATTTACCAAGTGTTCATGTATCAGTGTACTAGATTAACCAAATGTTCATGTATCAGTGGACTAGATTTACCAAAGGTTCATGTATCAGTGGACTAGATTTACCAAGTGGTTATGTATCAGTGTACTAGATTTACCAAAGTTCATGTATCAGTGTACTAGATTTACCAAATGTTCATATATCAGTGTACTAGATTTACCGAGTGCTTATGTATCAGTGTACTAGATTTACCGAGTGCTTATGTATCAGTGTACTAGATTTACCGAGTGTTCATGTTTCAGTGTACTAGATTTACCAAGTGGTTATGTATCAGTGTACTAGATTTACCAAATGTGTATGTATCAGTGTACTAGATTTATCAAGTGTTCGTGTATCAGTGTACTAGATTTACTAAGTGTTCGTGTATCAGTGTACTAGGTTTACCAAGTGTTCGTGTATCAGTGTACTAGATTTACAAAGTGTTCGTGTATCAGTGTACTAGATTTACTAAGTGTTCGTGTATCAGTGTACTAGATTTACCATGTGGTTATGTATCAGTTGACTAGATTTACCATGTGGTTATGTTTCAGTGTACTAGATTTTCTAAGTGGTTATGTATCAGTGGACTAGATTTACCATGTGGTTATGTATCAGTGTACTAGATTTACTAAGTAGTTATGTATCAGTGTACTAGATTTACTAAGTGTTCGTGTATCAGTGTACTAGATTTACCAAGTGTTCGTGTATCAGTGTACTAGATTTACAAAGTGTTCGTGTATCAGTGTACTAGATTTACTAAGTGTTCGTGTATCAGTGTACTAGATTTACCATGTGGTTATGTATCAGTGGACTAGATTTACCATGTGGTTATGTTTCAGTGTACTAGATTTTCTAAGTGGTTATGTATCAGTGGACTAGATTTACCATGTGGTTATGTATCAGTGTACTAGATTTACTAAGTAGTTATGTATCAGTGTACTAGATTTACCAAATGTTCATATATCAGTGTACTAGATATACCAAATGTTCATATATCAGTGGACTAGATTTACCAAGTGTTCATGTATCAGTGTACAAGATTTACCAAGTGTTCATATATCGTTGTACTAGATTTACCAAAGGTGCATGTATCAGTGTACTAGATTTACCGAGTGTTCATGTATCAGTGGACTAGATTTACCAAGTGTTCATGTATCAGTGTACTAGATTTACCAAGTGCTTATGTATCAGTGTACTAGATTTACCAAATGTTCATGTATTAGTGTACTAGATTTACCAAATGTTCATGTATCAGTGGACTAGATTTACCAAATGTTCATGTATTAGTGTACTAGATTTACCAAATGTTCATGTATCAGTGTACTAGATTTACCAAATGTTCATGTATTAGTGTACTAGATTTACCAAATGTTCATGTATCAGTGGACTAGATTTACCAAGTGTTCATGTATCAGTGTACTAGATTTACCGAGTGCTTATGTATCAGTGTACTAGATTTACCGAGTGCTTATGTATCAGTGTACTAGATTTACCGAGTGTTCATGTTTCAGTGTACTAGATTTACCAAGTGGTTATGTATCAGTGTACTAGATTTACCAAATGTGTATGTATCAGTGTACTAGATTTATCAAGTGTTCGTGTATCAGTGTACTAGATTTACTAAGTGTTCGTGTATCAGTGTACTAGGTTTACCAAGTGTTCGTGTATCAGTGTACTAGATTTACAAAGTGTTCGTGTATCAGTGTACTAGATTTACTAAGTGTTCGTGTATCAGTGTACTAGATTTACCATGTGGTTATGTATCAGTTGACTAGATTTACCATGTGGTTATGTATCAGTGTACTAGATTTACCAAATGTTCATGTATTAGTGTACTAGATTTACCAAATGTTCATGTATCAGTGGACTAGATTTACCAAGTGTTCATGTATCAGTGTACTAGATTTACCAAGTGTTCATGTATCAGTGTACTAGATTAACCAAATGTTCATGTATCAGTGGACTAGATTTACCAAAGGTTCATGTATCAGTGGACTAGATTTACCAAGTGGTTATGTATCAGTGTACTAGATTTACCAAAGTTCATGTATCAGTGTACTAGATTTACCAAATGTTCATATATCAGTGTACTAGATTTACCGAGTGCTTATGTATCAGTGTACTAGATTTACCGAGTGCTTATGTATCAGTGTACTAGATTTACCGAGTGTTCATGTTTCAGTGTACTAGATTTACCAAGTGGTTATGTATCAGTGTACTAGATTTACCAAATGTGTATGTATCAGTGTACTAGATTTATCAAGTGTTCGTGTATCAGTGTACTAGATTTACTAAGTGTTCGTGTATCAGTGTACTAGGTTTACCAAGTGTTCGTGTATCAGTGTACTAGATTTACAAAGTGTTCGTGTATCGGTGTACTAGATTTACTAAGTGTTCGTGTATCAGTGTACTAGATTTACCATGTGGTTATGTATCAGTGGACTAGATTTACCATGTGGTTATGTTTCAGTGTACTAGATTTTCTAAGTGGTTATGTATCAGTGGACTAGATTTACCATGTGGTTATGTATCAGTGTACTAGATTTACTAAGTAGTTATGTATCAGTGTACTAGATTTACTAAGTGTTCGTGTATCAGTGTACTAGATTTACCAAGTGTTCGTGTATCAGTGTACTAGATTTACAAAGTGTTCGTGTATCAGTGTACTAGATTTACTAAGTGTTCGTGTATCAGTGTACTAGATTTACCATGTGGTTATGTATCAGTGGACTAGATTTACCATGTGGTTATGTTTCAGTGTACTAGATTTTCTAAGTGGTTATGTATCAGTGGACTAGATTTACCATGTGGTTATGTATCAGTGTACTAGATTTACTAAGTAGTTATGTATCAGTGTACTAGATTTACCAAATGTTCATATATCAGTGTACTAGATATACCAAATGTTCATATATCAGTGGACTAGATTTACCAAGTGTTCATGTATCAGTGTACAAGATTTACCAAGTGTTCATATATCGTTGTACTAGATTTACCAAAGGTGCATGTATCAGTGTACTAGATTTACCAAGTGTTCATGTATCAGTGGACTAGATTTACCAAGTGTTCATGTATCAGTGGACTAGATTTACCAAGTTTTCATGTATTAGTGGACTAGATTTACCAAATGTGTATGTATCAGTGTACTAGATTTACCAAATGTTCATGTATCAGTGTACAAAATTAACCGAGTGTTCATGTATCAGTGTATTAGATTTACCAAATGTTCATATATCAGTGTACTAAATTTACCAAGTGCTTATTTATCAGTGTACTAGATTTACCAAGTGCTTATTTATCAGTGTACTAGATTTACCAAATGTTCATATATCAGTGTACTAGATTTACCAAATGTTCATGTATCAGTGTACTAGATTTACCAAGTGCTTATTTATCAGTGTACTAGATTTACCAAATGTTCATATATCAGTGGACTAGATTTACCAAGGGTTCATGTATCAGTGTACTAGATTTACCAATTGTTCATATATCAGTGGACTAGATTTACCAAAAGTTCATGTATCAGTGTACTAGATTTACCAAGTGTTCGTGTATCAGTGTACTAGATTTACCAAAGGTTCATGTATCAGTGTACTAGATTTACCAATTGTTCATATATCAGTGGACTAGATTTACCAAAGTTCATGTATCAGTGTACTAGATTTAACAAAGGTTCATGTATCAGTGTACTAGATTTACCAAATGTTCATGTATCAGAGTACTAGATTTACCAAAAGTTCATGTATCAGTGTACTAGATTTACCAAATGTTCATGTATCAGAGTACTAGATTTACCAAAAGTTCATGTATCAGTGTACTAGATTTACCAAATGTTCATATATCAGTGGACTAGATTTACCAAAGGTTCATGTATCAGTGGACTAGATTTACCAAATGTTCATGTATCAGTGTACTAGATTTACCAAATGTTCATGTATCAGTGGACTAGATTTACCAAATGTTCATGTATCAGTGTACTAGATTTACCAAGTGGTTATGTATCAGCGTACTAAATTTACCGAATGTTCATGTATTAGTGTACTAGATTTACCAAGTGGTTATGTATCAGCGTACTAGATTTACCGAATATTCATGTATTAGTGTACTAGATTTACCAAGTGGTTATGTATCAGCGAACTAGATTTACCGAGTGTTCATGTATCAGTGTACTAGATTTACCGAGTGTTCATGTATCAGTGTACTAGATTTACCAAGTGTTCATATATCAGTGTACTAGATTTACCAAGTGTTCATATATCAGTGTACTAGATTTACCGAGTGTTCATATATCAGTGTACTAGATTTACCAAGTGTTCATATATCAGTGTACTAGATTTACCAAGTGTTCATATATCAGTGGACTAGATTTACCAAAGTTCATGTATCAGTGTACTAGATTTACTAAGTGTTCATATATCAGTGTACTAGATTTACCAAGTGTTCATATATCAGTGTACTAAATTTACCAAGTGTTCATATATCAGTGTACTAGATTTACTAAGTGTTCATATATCAGTGTACTAAATTTACCAAGTGTTCATATATCAGTGTACTAAATTTACCAAGTGTTCATATATCAGTGTACTAGATTTACTAAGTGTTCATATATCAGTGTACTAGATTTACCAAATGTTCATGTATCAGTGTACTAGATTTACCAAATGTTCATATATCAGTGTACTAGATTTACCGAGTGTTCATGTATCAGTGTACTAGATTTACCGAGTGTTCATGTATCAGTGTACTAGATTTACCAAGTGTTCATATATCAGTGTACTAGATTTACCAAGTGTTCATATATCAGTGTACTAAATTTACCAAGTGTTCATATATCAGTGTACTAGATTTACCAAGTGTTCATATATCAGTGTACTAGATTTACCAAAGTTCATGTATCAGTGTACTAGATTTACCAAATGTTCGTGTATCAGTGTACTAGATCGACCAAGTGTTCATATATCAGTGTACTAGATTTACCAAATGTTCGTGTATCAGTGTACTAGATTTACCAAGTGTTCATATATCAGTGTACTCGATTTACCAAAGTTCATGTATCAGTGTACTAGATTTACCAAGTGTTCATATATCAGTGTACTAGATTTACCATGTGTTCATATATCAGTGTACTAGATTTACCAAAGTTCATGTATCAGTGGACTAGATTTACCAAGTGTTCATGTATCAGTGTACTAGATTTACCAAGTGTTCATGTATCAGTGTACTAGATTTACCAAAGTTCATGTATCAGTGTACTAGATTTACCAAATGTTCATGTATCAGTGTACTAGATTTACCGAGTGTTCATATATCAGTGTACTAGATTTACCAAATGTTCATGTATCAGTGTACTAGATTTACCAAGTGTTCATATATCAGTGTACTAGATTTACCAAAGTTCATGTATCAGTGTACTAGATTTACCAAATGTTCGTGTATCAGTGTACTAGATCGACCAAGTGTTCATATATCAGTGTACTAGATTTACCAAGTGTTCATGTATCAATGTACTAGATTTACCAAGTGTTCTAAATGATATTGTACATTCAGTGGTACATGTAGTCCGACAATATTAACCTGAGCTTGACCTTTATGCAAGAATAAATTACACTCAGTATTTACTGTCTATTTTTGTATTCGTTTGTGAATCGCGCTTTATCGGAAGCTTCGGCAAAACTTCCGGCAAAACACACGTACTAAACAATTAATTTAGTTTTCATAGAAAATAAATACTTTGAAATTGTGCTACAATGTTGCGGACTTACGTGTTTCTTCTAAAACAAATTGGTGCACACTTAAAAGAACAAGTAAATGTTTTTTTTACAAATTTGATTTATAGTCACATAGGTTGTTAAAACACGTGCATAACCGTATACACGCATAGCATACGGAATCTCACGATTAAATGTATGTGAAGTGTGTAATTATTATATTAGGTGGTTCAAGCTCAGGTTAATATCGTCGCACTATATTGGGTGTAAAGTTTGACCCTGATCTGACCTTTATGCAAGAACATTCATTACATTTCATACAAATGTAGTATTAATGCTCGATACCGATCGGAGTATATCGTCAAAGCTCGAATGTAGTTAATACACATGGATTATTTTTTAGAAAATATTAAAGCGTACGTACCGAAGTGTAGAATATGCGTGGCATTGATTCTCGTCGAGAGGATGCGTAGATAATTATTAGATGCAAATGTGAAAGGTCAGATCGGGGTCAAACTTTACGCACAATACCTCATGGTTAAGTACATTCAATGTGAGAAAAAATAAACGACTTTTTGTATGTAACATATAATATATTTATTTTGTGTCCATAAAATGTTGCCACCACAACAGTACAAATGAAAAAATGATCACATGGTTTGATTTAAAGTATCGTCATCCGAACATGTAGCGTATAAGTCTTGATATCAGAGTGTAGAGAGGTTGCACTAATAACTTATTTACCACCAGTTCTGAAATTAAAAAAAAAACATTACATTTAAGTCAATTGTTTCAAGTTTGACGTTACTCAAGGACAATTATGCATCTTTGTCTGAATTATGAGCCGTTTTATTAACACTTTTTATTCGATTATGTGCAGCGTTTCAATCACTTTACCGGTTTATCGTGCATCGTTTTCTTGAAATGTACTACATAAAGTTTACCATTCTACCACAAATGTAAGAATTTTCATGGAAGGATATAACCTGGCACTGTCTCTAGATACAAACTTTTGTGCTTTATCAGATACACAATGCATTCTCGATCCTTGAGTTAATGTTATTTTAAATGGACTACATGAAAAGGGATAATAGGAATTAAGGCCCTTTTCACGCTCAATAACTCAGATACATGTATACTAGGGATGAGACGATATGGTGATATATCTATACAATATCGATACATCGGTCCACCATACGTATCATGACCCTGCACGATATATCGCGATACGACACTGACATTCGTAATCAGGGGAAGCCACTGTACTCGTAATTTCAGTATTCGACAGTGTTGTCGTATTGGTTCAAGAAATATGACATTTCTGGCTGTTTGTCTCATTGCGTATCGATGCGTATCGTATTGTGCGATGACCGTATCGTCTCAACCCTGATGTATACATATTCGATGTTTTCAGCAACCCATGGCTTACTATCGGTGTTTATTACTACAGTGTATATAATTGACATATAAAATCAACATATTTACTTTAGTTTGATACAATATTCATACAAACATATGAATCAACTGTTTTGATTTTTCTGTTTCATGCCCACTTTGTTGGTCACAAGTTATATAAGCAGGACAATTGACCGAATCATCATGTCTTGGATGTACCAGTACTAGACCCCTAACATACATGAGTTCATGTCCTAATTTCTCACATTTAAACTATGACAGTAAGCTTCGCATGACAGGTTACGATAGTTATACATCACTTTCATTTACCACTCGACCACGAAGACTGGTTTAAACTTAGCCTGCCATTTGGAACACCTTGGCCATCCATTGAATGAATAACCTCGGACGGATTCGTGGGGGTCCGCCAAGAAAATCGGGATTTTACTACATACGCGAGGCGAAGCACGTATACCGGTTATGCAAAATACACAATGTCATGGCTTTCTTAAAACATGTTTGCATTTTATATAAGTGACTACATGTATATATTATTCAGCGTTATTATGGAATCGAATATTTCAAATGCATGGACTAAAACTGAGACATAAATCATGGCCTCAACGATTGCGGATTAGTTTACTTCGACACCGTTTAAAGTATTTTGTTTGGATATGTGTTAAAATGGTAGTTTCAAAATGGCGTCTAATTATGTCCGAGGTTATTCGTAGTGAATGACCGAGGAGTTCCGAATGTTAGCATGCATGAAATGTTAAGAGTATAGATGGCTTTTAAAAGACTTACGGTCCAGAGAAGTTTCCGTAGATAAATGTGTTGGTACCACCGAAGTTTCCTCCGAACAATATCACCAAAAGAAATAAAAGACCAATCAAGGCTAAGACTGGAAATTAAAAGAAATAATAATATATAAGTAGAACTTACGGTCCAGAAAAGTTTCCATATATCACAGTAGTATCACCATTGTTTGAGGTGTTTCCAAACAATACCAGCATTAAAAACAATAAACCAATCAAGGCAAGGACTGGAAATAATTTGAAAAAAAAAGATTCGTGAAAATCTAGATGCTTGAAGTGTCGTATTGATACATGCACATGGTTCTTTTTGTCTCCAAGTAAAGCGCAATGATAAAATTCAGTATAAAAAAATCCTTAGCCACTTTTTCTCATCGGCAAGTACATTGTTAACTAGAAAATATAGAATCTCCTTAACTCCCAACGACTTTATCGTGATATAAGTTCTTAAATAAATCTCTCTCGAATCTGCTTCCTGGTCCGTTAGTGTTCAAACCAGTTTTAAAGGACACATGATTGTTCACCAGTCAAACATAAAGTAAGCAACAGCAGGAAAGGTTATACAAATGATAAGAGTATAATGTCAGAAATGCAAATGACATTTAGAAAAAAATGTCTTTTTTAACCTGGAATAAACGCTAAATACTCGAAGTTTTTGTATATATTCTATTACTGGCTGTAACAATAATGTTGATATTAAGTCATGACAACTCAAAAAAATTTCCATCTAAACTTGATGAGCTTGTCGTTATTTTTGCCGTGTTACGAACCATACAGGTCACGTGATTCCCCACACTGTATATGCAGTGACAAAAGGTTGTAACAAAAGTGAAACTTACATCCTCCGTTACCAAATCCACCGGTACTGGCTTGTGTACCGTATCCGTATCCAAGTTGAGCTGCGGCGAGTCCGAGGACACATGCAAGAGCAAGAGCGATGAGAGCTACTGATTTCATGACTGTAGGTGGGGTGTCTGAAACAAACAATAATTGTAATGATTTTCTCTCATTAAACGAAGGAAAATATGTCGAAACATTCAAATAGTCCATGCATCGTTGTATAATTGACAAAACACCACAAATGAATTTACATTGTTTTATTCTGGCATAATATTATCTCGACACGGACACTTACTTGGGGCCACACTTTTATATTTTTCAGTCTTATGAGAATTTTCTTGAAAAAAAAGTACGGTAGGTCGAAATATAAAAGATATAAAATATCACTTACAATCGACTTTAAAAACCTATTTTGTACAAGCTCTGAGTGAAATTGATATTTACTTTAGAAATTCAATGACATTTTCTCAAATTGTGTGATAATTGACATGTTGACATTATTCGTACTGGGATGGATTCGATTTTCACTTTTTTGTGCCAAAAAAGTAGGGTGGGAGATAAAAAATCAATAATCAAGATTTTTTTCAATTTTTGAAAAATTAGGGTCGGGACTTTTGTAAGAAGAAAAATATAAAAGGTCTGGCCTAAATGCATTTAAAATCGGCGTTCGTCTTTCTTTTCAAAACCGTAAGGAAAAGGTATGCAACAAAACAGATATAACTTCTACCGTTATGAATACACTTTAATGAAATTTGAAACACTTATATTTAAGAAAGTAACTCAATACAATTTTACTTTAAGATATATCGCATGAGCCGTCTTACCATGCATTGAAAATCAGCACTCGGGTCACAAGTTTTACGCGCGGTATTGAGAAACTATGACATATTTCTCTACTCAGATTTTTCGAACTATTTTTAAAATAAAACGTCTAAATGCAATTGTTGTATTCCTATATAAACTTAACAAATATTGCACTCTGCATATAAAAATATAAAATACTAGATAGATTGATGCTACCATTTCTTGTTTAACGTTTTATTTTGCATACTTTCAGCTGGGTCTGTTTTATCGTGTAATATAGAATTGTTTAAGTTATCGATTTGAACTTTCATTTAAAACTACTAATATGAAAGCATTACCCCGCACGTCATGTGACAGTTTCCCGCTAAAATATCGTACAATATTAACAATTATTTAATAATGAGTCGTGGAAAGGCAACACTATCAATATCGTGTGTTACTTTTTCGCCGACGTTTTTTTGAAAAACTCTTTCATTTTACAGTATATTAAGAATATTGTTCGCTGCGAACTGTTTACTACTTTTAGTACCACAAAGACGAATGTTAATCAAGTAACGAAAGAAATAGTTTAACGTTTAATTATTTTTGTGCTTAATTATCATTAAATAACAATAATTTTAAACTAATTTAATATACCATCTGAACATCTATTTTACAATTTTATAGTTTAATTAGTTTACATTTATTTTATAAACATCTGAATTTCAAATAGATTTTAAATATTAAATAATTATTAATTAATGTTAAATATAAAATAAATTTAATGAATTAAAAATTGAACACTTACTTGTTTTGACTTTCCGATTCAGAAGTGATTTTCGGTATTCGCAAATTGGGTTTTATACCTAACCGTTATAAGGTAGTATATACGCCTGTCACACAATATTTCCGGGTACACAGTAATTGACAGTTACATGTCTGGATCTAGTTGACATATTTCCACCAGGGGCTTGTCCAGTATAACAGTACTTGGTTTGTTTAAATAATGTGTCTAGTAATGTCCGGTTATAAAATTATTTACACGACATTTTAATTTATCTCGTTCTTTTTTAAAAAACTCTAAACAACTATATACTCGCGATTTTCCTTTCCCCCACTTATTGTGTATGTATGTTTGTTTGCTTGTTTCTCTTTTTTTCCAACTGTACATATTATAGACCTATTAGCATAAAAATATCATGTTTGTGCTAAATAAAATATTAAACATGAACTTGAACGCAAGTTCATTTTTTGAAATTGTTTAAAACGTTGCCAGTACCTATATTCATTATAAAAATGTTAATTGAAATATTTTAAAATCATTTGTAATAAAGTTTGTGAAGCCCAACTATCAACAATGATATAGGTATTTCCGCGACTAGTCTATTCAAAGACGCTAGAAACTATTATGTATGTTTTTAATTACTTTGAAATTAATAGGAACAGTATTAAGTCTTATAATCTTAATAAGCGTTTTTAGTTTGTATTTACGTGGATTTTGAAGAAAGATATTTTATGACAATATCTTCTATTTAACTAAACATCTTTAATTACCCTAGGTAAATGTCAGTACGTTATTTAAAATTAATCAATATTTTATATAATAAAAGAACAAAAGTAAGAAAGTAATGTTCTAGCAATATAATTAAATAATTCTCAAGTATATCAGGTAACTTATCACCTATACTCTTTTCAATTTATATAAGTGGCCTTGAAAATTTTCTTAACAAAACAAAAACTGTAGCGTGTTCAGTTACCGCGAACGTTACAGAACGTTACATAACGATACATTCGGAACTCCTCGGCCATTCGCTGCGAATAATCTAATCTAATACACAAATATGCGATCGTTAAGGCATTGAGTGATGTTTCAAAATTTACGGACTAAAAACGAAACATCACTCAATGCCTACACGATCATATATTTGTTTACTTCAATACCGGTAGTTTCAAAATAGCGTCTAAATATGTCCGAGATTATTCGCAGCGAATGGCCGAGGAGTTCCGAATGTATCGTTATGTAACGTTCTGTAACGTTTAGTGTTATTGAACACGCTACTGATATTACTCTTAAATTGGATCACAATGACGTAACAATGTGTCTTAAAATTTTAATTTAAGCAGACGATACTGTGGGCCGACTTGATTAGCAAGGGCGGTTTATGAACCGGCGTTAAAAGATCACCGATCGGCTCGCCCCGGTAAGAACTATGAATCAAGCGTTCCGGCTTTCTAAAATAGTGTCATTAGTCGTAGCGACTGTGGTTGGGTAAAAAATAATAAGAAACGTAATGATGAGTGATGACGAGGATAACGATGAATTACTGTTGCAGACGGTCGCATTTCAAGCAATGAATGCAAATAAATCATGTAAGCTGTCAATTTTTTTAAGTTCGGCGAGTAAAATGTGTACTTATACATGTAGTATTACTCTTACATAAATAAAGCGTAAGGAGAGATACACAAAGCACCAATTAGTATTATAAAATTAGTAAGTTTATGAAGCCATGTTAGCCCTTTTTAGCCATATTTGTCACACGCTCGCCCCTAGCCGCTCAAAAGTAAACGGTGGATTCGGAACAAAGAAAGTGATTTACCGGTGCCCGTTCAGGAATCGGCGTTTTTATCATACCTTGATAACTTTTACCTGTACTGTAGCATTTGGAAACTAAAAAATAAGTTATATAAAAACAATATTATTGTACTTGGCACAAATAAACCTGACAAATGTTCATTTTATATAACGGACATAGAATCGACGTTGTAAAAGATTATAAATATTTAGAAGTTTTATTTTCTTCATCACGACGCTTCCTTTCATGTATTTAAGACTAATCGAGCACAAATAAATGTATAAATGAATTAGAGCTTGTAGGTGCGCGTGTGAGCGAGAGCGTAATTTACTTTTGTATCGTTATATATCGAAATGCGACAATGTAAGTTATCTTTTTCAAGTCTAAATAAAATCTGAATCTTTATAATATATAGTAAAATATATAACATCGACCTTCCGCTAGATATTCAAACATGCACTAGTGAACACCCCTTAATTTGACCAATTTAGACAACATTGATATTCTCTGTTAAACATTTCTTTTAATGGTAAGCATTATGCCATTATTAAAACAAGAGCTGTCAGTAGAGACAGCATGTTCGACTGAGTGTTTGTCATATGAGATGTGGTTGATGATAAGGAAGATATGTATAGGTTATTAAACAGGGCAAGTGTGCCTTAAGGAAGATATTGGCACACTTGCTTAGGTATTGGCCCGAGGGCTTTAGCCCGAGGGCCAATGCCGGTGAAAGTGTGCCGATATCGACTTAAGGCACACTTGCCCTGTTTCATAACCTTTTTATTGCATATGTTGACCAATTCATGAAACGATGACTTTTCTACAACAAAAATACATTTTTCTCGATGTACCGCGCTATTTTGCACGTTGACGTTACGTCACATGTATTGTTTTGTTTATTCAACGTCGAAACGTCGGAATCTTATGAACGCTTGTTATAACACGTAAGTCTTGATAAATTGTTGATTATCTTATCTATTTTCACTTTGAAAAAAACACACGTCGTAAAATTGAATATTATAGCTTCTTGTTGCTAATTACGTACGAATTTCACGTGCGGAAAGTCTGCGGTTGTTGGACTGCAGGTGCGTAATGACCGGAAGTTGCCTCAATATCGATTTTTGGCACACTAGGAAGTGGGCCAAATATCGATATTTTGGCACACTTGCTCAATACCGGAATGTATTGCCCACATTGAGGCTATATTGGCGCACTTCCACGTCGATTTTGTTACTATTTATAGTAACATATGCAATAAATATTTGAAAATGATATCTAATAAAATAAAGAAGTTAAAGTAAAAGATATTCTTTTTTTGAAGAAAATTTTAAGTTCTCGGGAGACAATTTTGAAAAAAAAAATTCGGAGTATGAACCTTGTCACATGAGATGTGGTTGATAATAAGGAACATATATTTTAAGCTTGAACTTGATACCTACAGAAATAAAACAGTTGCAGTAAAAACGAATATTTTTTTAAAGAAAATGCTATGTTCAGGGGAGATAATTCTTAAAGAAAAATGTATATGGAGTTATGAACCTTGTCACACGAGATGCGGTTGACAATTAGGATCATAAATTTTGAAGTTTGAAATTGAAACTTAAGAAATAAAAAAACTTATATTAAATATATTTTACTGCACAAAAACTTCAATTAGAAATATGGACGCGGATCCGACGCTAGGGCGAGTTGGAGAGCTTCGGAAAAGTAAACATTTTTGGCACTCGGCCAAGTAGAATTACACTGAAAATTAATAATTTGAGTTCTAAATAGCAATATAAATCAGCAAAATTTTACTATTACGGTAAAGCAGTACTCTTGTTACCATGCGGCATTAGAAATTACAATGACACTATCCTTTGTTCAGAACCCTGGTCGATAGCGAAGTTTGGATACTCGTGCCCGAGGGGGTGCGGGTTCGAATCCCACCCGGGGAGGTTATACCCTTCCATGAAAATTTGACAATAATGTCGATTTTCCTCCATTGATTAGATAATATGGAGAAGTTTCCGGCCTTGTGGAAGGGTAGGTGAGTACTGGTTATAGACAATGGTCCAGGAAAGCTAAGTTATGTGCGCTGGACGCCGTGAAATGACCTAAATTGTGTTGATACGGCGTTAACTCCAATAAATAAATTGTTCAGAGATATGAGAACTGCACTATGTCTTACACCCAATCTGATTAAAACCCTATCTAAAATTTTACACTCGCATACTAGCTAATTTAGATCTGGCCTTTTCCAAACGTCGGTCACGTTTAGGTGACCTTTTCTCATCATAATATTCATGACGAAATTGTTATGATACTTAACTTGTTTTCATCGTCTACGTCACGCAATTTGAAATGAGCTGTCCAATCCCAGACTGTGAATAATACTGCTGTTAAATAAGCATGCAAACCTTGGTCTAAAAATAGAAATTACGAAATCAAAATGTGTTTAATAGTGTTTTCGTCTAGATGAAAGCTACGCATTGATTGGTCGACACAAAGTTCATCTCGACGTGACCTTCCACGGAGAAAGTAGAGAGCCTGTACGACAACGCTCTACAGGATATCTGTTTACGGAGAGTGTCTTAGACCGTAAACTGAACGTCTACACTCGCCATTCGGAACATCCTCGGCCATTCGCTAGGAATAACCTCGGACATATTTGGGCGCCATTTTGAAACTATGTAAACAAGTACACGATCGTTTAGGCGATGACTGAAGTTTCGTTTTTAGTCCGTAAGTTTGAAATTACTCATTTCATTGGTACCGATGAACAATATTTTGGTTCAATTTAAAACAAATAAATATGCGTAGACAAAGATCTGTGTGTATACTACAAGAACTATTTCGTGTAACCGTTACGTGCTTCGCCTCGCGTAGGTAGTAAAATCACCAAAATCCAGTGAAGACCCCCACGAATCCTTCCGAGATTATTCATTCATGAAAGGTCGAGGGTGTTCCGAATGCTACACTCGCTACACTCGCTACACAGCTTATCTTGATGTGTGACGTCATACGTGTCTTTGTAGCGTAAAAATATGAAGATCGGTCCATTTCTTAGAGAGCAGGTAGGACAGGGAGGAAATTTTACATTCCTACAATTTTGATGTCCTAAAATGACCTATCAGGCTTGATTAATTATTGTGGTATTATAAGACATTAGTATAATTTACCAAAATATAATTACATTGTATACACAAAAAGTGGACCGGGCTGGTCCATAATAAGTTTAGTGTGGTTCTGATAATTGGTAATCTGTGCTTCCCAGTTATCTAGTATTGATTAAAGTAATACCAAAGTTATCTTTTACGTATGAACTCATGAAGGTGTAAACCTCTTCTACCCTACTTCTAATTAGTTTAAAATTCAATAGAATTTGCATCTGGAGTAATTGTTAACTTGTTTTATATAGCATAGAACTACTTATTTCGTGATTAGCCTAAAGCAATCTGATTAAAAACCGATCTAAAATTTACCGCTCGCATACTCGCTAAACGCGAGTAGAACAGGATCTCTGTTTACGGAGATTGAGTCTATAGATATATGGTTATATGTTATATAAGAAAGTCCATATTTTCTATGCTTTTTTAACTTTTGGTACATAAATGTCTTAGAAACCGCACAAATTTATTTTTCCCTTTTTGCTCGCTTCTCAAAATTCAAAATATGGAAAATTATATTTTTTTGCTCTTTGGCTCCATTTTTTGGAACAAAATACATAGAACATGTGATCAATTTGTTGTGGCCTTAACTCCATAGCAGCACATTGTATAGGTTACATCATGGCAATCAATCCACCTTATCACTAATCCTGAAAAGACTCAATCTCTGGATTACTACTAGATGCAATTCAGTGACTGAATACTGCCCTATTAAAATGATTTAGAATCAGTGGTAGGAGGGAGAATGACTGTAGGAATTATTTCATGACTAAGCTCCACGAAAGTATGCCCCGTCCGTGAATCGAACCTACAACTTCTCGAACTGTAGAATAATGTGCATGATAAAGAGATGATGATGTATATCGAAATAGTAACTTTGAACTCCTAGAATCATTCAAAAATTACTTCCAACAGTACTTTGATTAATTTAGATTTTAATGTTATTTGTTTGGATTTCAAAATTCTAATTAATGTAAATTGTATATTTCGACCTTTGCACTAGGTCGGGGTAAATTCAACAGCATAGGGTTGGTTAAAATGTTCAACAAAATATATCTTCTCTTTGGTGTATTTTGCGATGTTAGAATCGAAATAACTTGCAGTTGTCTATATTTTACCATTCATCGTTTGATACTATAATTAAATCATAAGCGCATCAAAGCTTGTGCCTATAATAAACGGTAAAATATAGGTAACTGTAAGTTATTTCTTAAATAAAACATAACCTGGGTTAAATACAGTGTATGTTCAGTTCAGTTCTGTTCTATATAAAACTTTAACAACACTAAACTTCCATATTCTGTACGAATTAGAATTAAAGCCGGCTTAGTTATAAGTCTTTCCAATGTAAAAGTAATTATTTTGCATTATTAAAAGATTCCTTACATAGATTTAATTTGATATTTTAACTGTTTCCTAGAATTAGAGAATCTATTCAAGTTCGCGACCTGTTGACCGAGCAATAGTTTTAACTGTTTTTTTCCGCATGCTCTGACGTCACGCTATGTAACTTGAACTGATACTGTACTGTGCGGGAAAGCAACTGCTACATGTATGGAGAGCTCAAACTTTACCAGGCTCTTTCGAATGCACAAATCGTCCATCGATCTTGATCATACACCAGTCATAATTGTTAATATACAAATGAATTTGCAAAACTATTGTCTTGCTCGTTTGTTTCTTCTGCAAGTACTGTTAAAACAATAATTGATCAGGTAATATAATAGTTATTTACTATGTGATTTGGGGACAGTTTAACAGCTGTCCTTACGGCCTTGGGCAACAGTTCAACACACTATCCCCTCCACCTCGAGCCAACAGTAACCAATCTTTAGCACATAGCATTTTCCCTTCGTCCAATCAACTGTCGAGGATTGTTGATAGTAGACAATCATGTACTATATTGTATAGTATAGAAGCGTGTTGAACTTGGGGAAAATGCTGTGCTAAGCCAGTTAGATTATGTTTTCATTTTACTATAAGGTTCAGTGCTCGGGGCTCCGCCCCTCGCACTAAACCTTATAGTAAAATGAAAACATAATCTAACTAATACATAATCATCAAAAGACTGTAATATATTCTATAGTCATGACATATCTAGATGATTCCTCTAAGACGCAGGTAATATATCCATATCTTCATATTCAGTAACCGTCGAGTTTCAACGATATACATAAAGAATTTTATCACTCTGTTCTGCACATAGTTGAGAGATTGCTGAGGTTTGAACCCCAACACTCCTGGTTTAAAATCCATTATTGGAATAAAACAGAATTCACAAGTTTTCTATATGTTTCGTATATAAACTCTTCCAAGCAGTTTATTTTATTTTAATTGAGACATGCCCAGCACAATTAGCTAGAATAAAATGTAAAGTCAAGTTAGTCCTGGAAGATAGAGCTGTCATTGGGCTCAAAGCGTTTCGATGACGACGATATCGATATATCGAGAAATGAATATCAACGATACGCCGATATATATTGATGCATTTACTGCAGTACTATACAGACTATTTATGTTGTCATAAACTCATAATAGATGTATATTTGTAATGAATGTTATACGTTGGTATCCTGCATTAAACTGGTAAGTAGTTGGTAAAAAGAATTTGTATTGATAATAAATAAATAAAAAGATCTATCACAATTGATTGTTTATTAACCGTTTATACATGTATTATGACAGCGTACCTGTTTCAGCTCACTATAGAAGGTTCGTCTTGAACAATTTGACACTTTTTACATTTATCGCACAGGATTTATTATCGATATTTCTAAATTCATATCGATTATTGATCGAAAATAAAATATCGACGATACACCGATATCGATAGAATCGACGACAGCTCTACTGGAAGATCTCACCAAGATATTTATAAGACTCTGACATTTCTCGCTTGTATTCGCTTATTTAACATGAAAAATGTTCGAGCATATCGAGAATGTCAAAACTAGATACAATGTTTATTTGTATTATAGGTTAAAGAAAAAATATTATATTCTATTGTTTATTTGTAAGTACCATGTAATTGTATAAAGCACAGAGATATGTCATGTGACCTTCCTTTGATTTTCCAACATAACATTATGTATAGTGCGTACATGTTGACCCCGACCTGACCTTTATGCAAGAATATTTGTAAAGGATATTAACTGAGTGCGAGGGTTTTCTGAGTTAGAACAACCTGGCCGCGGACTTCTCGTGAAAATCCGAAAACGCAAAGCGTTTGAGGATTTTGAGAAGTCCTAGGCCATGTTGTTTTAACACAGAAAATCCGTAGCACGAGGTTAATATCCGACTTACACAACGATTCGAGTGATTAATTACACAGGTACATTGATTGGGCATGGACTACATTTTTACAAACGAATTTGAATTGAGGGCATCTTTTCTCTCACGAGCGTTTAGCGGATCTGAAAATATCTATTAACAAAAAGCGTAATTTGATTACATGTTTTAGGATCCGTGACGGTAAATATTATTTTACAAGTTAATAAACAATTAATGCATGAATAAGTTTCTGTATTCATTGTACTGTTTAATTTTTATTCAAGCTGATTTTTTGTTCTTATTCAATGACATCTTCTCAATTTCGGTAAATTACCCTATTTTACGCCTTACATGTTGGATATAGTTATGAACAGTATTATCTTACATACTGATCATATTTAGTTTGGTTGTAATATCGTAAGTCAATGAGTTTGAATTTGAAATGTTTAGGTGGTTAACGTCGCTACTAAATTATTACATGAATAAATACAACATATTAATTTTCATTTCTTTTGAAGACATCTTGAGTTCTGTACATATTTTCAAAATGATTAAAGTTTTGTAGTAAACATTTCATGGAAATACAATAAGTTTTTTAAGAAAAAACAATAATTCAAAATTAAACGGTTCGTGTTTATTTTAAATTCTAAATTAAAACGTAGACTGCGTTCGATTAAATACACGAATTAAAATTTCACGAGGGCAGGTTTTTCTTTTTCACGTGGCCGGGTTGATATCTAAATATCAACTCGCTCACGTGAAAAACAACAACTCGCTCATGTGAAATATTTTGTTTTATAGTGCGTACAAAAAAAACCAACACTGTTTATAATAACAATACAGTGAACTAACCCTCGACAAGGGATGCCCAGGATGACTTTAAAATAAACAATTGTGATACGTATAGTGCGTACAAAAAAACAAAACGCTGTTTATAATAACAATACAGTGAACTAACCCTCGACAAGGGATGCCCAGGATGACTTTAAAATAAACAATTGTGATATGTATTACAAGTGTCTTAGTTGTTGGTGTAATGAAAAGCGTTCTACCATAACAAGCATGATTTACAGTGGTGGTGGTTTATCAACCATACTAATTTTGTTAAAATGAATTACACACATTTTATTTTCATTACTGCCTACCCCTGAAATGAATTGTCTCAATTTTAATGTTTACCAAAACACGTTTTGTTTTTTTGTACGCACTATATTACAAGTGTCTTAGTTGTTGGTGTAATGGAAAGCGTTCTACCATAACAAGCATGATTTACAGTGGTGATGGTTTATCAACCATGCTAATTTTGTTAAAATGAATTAAACAAATTTTATTTTCAATACTGCCTACCCCTGAAATGAATTGTCTCAATTTTAATGTTTACCAAAACACGTTTTGTTTTTTTTGTACGCACTATACTAGGTGTTTCCGAAATATATAAACCCATGGTAAACAAAGGAAGCGGTGTGTAAATTACATTGAATACGATTGTAGTATTAATTCTCGATTACACAGTGACCGTGAGGATTGTGAGTTTAAACACACAAACACACTTGTATAATTTTACGATCGCTGCCGAAGTGTAGAATAGGCGTGGTACTGACTTTCGTCGATATATGAGTAAACAATACTTAGATGTAAATATGAAAGGGCAGGTCGGGGGTCAATACGTACGCACTATATAGTTCTGTTGTATTAACCTGTCACAACTTGAATAATTACACGGTCACTGAATGTGTTATTATTTAACTTCTTTTTAACCATTGAGCTACCGATCCATATCAATTATTAATGATATAACTATATATGCAGTGATTTTGAATATCGGTGAAATAACAAGTTCCAAAGAAATAAAGAATAACAAATTCAGTGACCATATAATTATTCAAGTTGTGACAGGTTAATGTAACTTAAACCACAGCTGTGACGTCATCCCATTGTATTCATAGTACCGTATATCTAATAATGTACAGGTAACCGTTCAATATTAAGATTACTCGTCCATTATTTGGTGTGTTAGGACATTATCTAATGTGTAAGTCTAATATTGGACTACACGCTAGATATTGTCCAGACACACCAGATAATGAACGCGTAACCTCGATAGCGAACGAATACCTTTTCAATGTATTTCATAAAAAGCAAAGAAAGGAATGAAGTTGGTTTTTATTTATTGAACAAAAATTTACAAATATAATCAAAATTGCATTTTTTTACTTTGCCCCTTCGAAATGAAGACATCAATTTCAACCATGTAATTCCTATTTACATTTTGTCAACGTTGCGCTGTCGTTTCCTGAAAATTAAGAAGAAATACCTAAGTTTAGCATGATTATACTTAGACCCGAACTAGATTTTAACAACATTTTGATACATAATCTGTCCAACACAGAAAGCCATTCCTTGCCAATGGTTCAACATATAAAGTTTTGTCTTCTTTTAAGAACGCGTGATAAGAACAAAATATAGGGTTATTTAAAATAATTGCTGAACGAAATTCGTCATCAGGCCAAAAATGCTTTATTTTAAATAAAAAACATAGCATTTAGTATGCTGTGATCCTGGCGTCCCCTTTGTGTCTTATTGAGCAATGCCATAGACAATGTTATGGTAGAGATAGGTAATTCTTGTACTAGACCACAGAAACATTGAAGCCAATGCCTAAACTTCCAGCGTTACCAAAATGACATTAAAACATCATCAACCATCAATAATATGAAATTATTACTGTCGGAAATAATGACCATTCGCATAACGACCTCTCCACGTGATAAAAAGATGATAGGTTTGAGCCACGAGCCGAACATAGATTGATACGTAAAAAGAAGGACAACCGTGTTGCATACGAAGGATGTATGAATAAACAGGGCAACACTAATTATTTTATGCACGCATGGCCCAGGGTCTCCATAATTGTTAACCTAATATAAATTTGCATTGATATTTTTAACTTACCATTACCCTGTTCCTCTAAAATAAGCTTCTCATCAAGTTCATTGGAAATCAGCCATGTGTCAGGCTGTTGAGCACTAATATCGTTTCTTGGACATGACTGGAATCAGTTGATAATCCTTCAAAAACACCACATTTTGTACACATTGCAACCGTCTTAATGTATTTATCTCCGAACGAATGTATTCCGAGTTGTAAACAGTATATCCAAAAGAAAACACCAACTTAATTCCAAAGATAATTTAGATCTTTCAAACATGTTACACGTATATAAAATATCCGACTAAACGAAGAACAGAAACGAAATAAACGACCACGGTCTTAACTACACTTAAGTTTTTTTATGTGAAAGATTCTGCACGAAAATCTCGTGAACAAAAATTCATTAAATTGTCGAACTAGAGGGGCACCATATGGGAAAAAATAATATTTTCTATATTTATTCAAATTTGATAAACATATTATTCAAATGTATAAATTCTGAAATAGTTATCTGCAATAGGTGTAAAGTAAAAATGGTTTTGTATTACTATTATAATTATTATGTTGGTGAGCTGTGATTTAAGTAAGATATACCCCTCGAGCAGCCCAATATGTCAGACATTGGAAACGCTTCGGCGCTAACGCGCCTCAGCTATCCAATATCTAACATATTGGACAGCTCTCGTGGTATATCCCTTACATAACTATACATACATATATATTACAGGGAAAGAGTGTAACCAGTAGGGAGCTCAGTTACCGCGAACGTTACAGAACGTTTCGTAACGATACATTCGGAACTCCTCGGCCATTTGCTGCGAATAATCTCGGACATATTTAGACGCTATTTTGAAACTACCGGTGTTGAAGTGAACAAATATATGGTCGTTTAGACATTGAGTGATGTTTCGTATTTAGTCCGTAAGTTTTGAAACATCACTCATTGCCTTAACGGTCGCATATTTGTCTATTAGATTAGATTATTCGCAGCGAATGGCCGAGGAGTTCCAAATGTATCGTTATGTAACGTTCTGTAACGTTTTGTGTAATTGAACACGCTACTGGGCTGTGTTCGGTTAGCAGTTAGCTTTAGCCAATCTCAGTTACCGTTATGAACGGTTAATTGAACGATCCGTT
This sequence comes from Mactra quadrangularis, assembly GCA_025267735.1. Lineage (NCBI taxonomy): Eukaryota > Metazoa > Mollusca > Bivalvia > Venerida > Mactridae > Mactra > Mactra quadrangularis. The sequence goes on from CM046311.1 coordinate 13,552,186, forward strand.
GAAGTGCGAACGTTGAAGTGCGGACACGAGAGTCGTTATTGTTCGTTATTTCTCAACTGTCAAAAATGAATAATTTCACGGTGACTTCGTGCTCTTTGTCTAACACTCGTGATATTGAGATTGTGTGTAATCATTCAATGTGAAATTATTCAAAATTTGACAGTTTAGAAAAAACGAACAATACTTCTATTTTATTAAAAGAACTCGGAGAGGAGGACTTGTTTTTGTAAATTCATTGATCTAAATCAACGGGAGTAACACCGCCGACTTCGTTAGACCTAATCCAGGGCGGATAATCACGTGGTTTTTGTTTACGATAACATTGGGTCAACTTTAATGGCGGCGATCACAATTTTCAAGGGATTTGCCATTTTTTGACTTTATCTTATTTTCCCTTAGCTATTCATATAGCCAATGTTCCAGCGACAAAAAAAAACGATTCCAGCGGTATATGACTTAGCAAAATCTATTCAGTACTTTTTCTGATTACCTCGCAGAGAAATTTGAAGTGGCGATGTTTTTGGGTAAAAATGCGTGGTAACATTGGGTCACAAAATATATTTTTACGTATTTTAAATACTACACATGGCAGGATTTGAACGAAATTTGTAAAACAACTACCGTTTGGATTGTCTTTGTTGTATATATATCAAACATATGTAAATACACGATTTTTATCACGTAATATGAAAAAATGCGAGAATGGTAACATTGGGTCACAAAGTTTTTATGATAACATTGGGTCACCAAATCTATTGAGTTGTAACATTGGGTCTCTGATCCAAACTGATCACTGTAAATACTGTAGGGTTCAACAGTTAAAACTGTACAACTCATCGCTTCGTTTAAAAGTACACTGTAAAAAAGGTGTTTTGCTTTTAAACACTTTTTAAAACACTTTTCTGTTACACTTTAAAAACATGTTACCACTTTAAACATGTAACATGTTTTGCTTTAAAACATGCTCGTGTTTTGATATAAAACATTACACATATCAAAATAACACACTAGAACGCATTGAAAACATGTCAAAGTGTTTTAAATGAAAACACTTGACGCGTTTCAAATCGAAACACTTTCTTGTTACACTTTTTGCACACGTAACGCCATATTAAAACACTTCATGTGTTTTGTTGATAAACACTGAACACGTTTGTATTATTCACATGTTTTGTTGCAAAGCTGAAAATTATTGCTTCAAGAACACTGATCGCTAAGTCTTTCTAAAATGAAACCTTGACTATTTAACAATGTTATTTAATCAAAGTAACAGCTGATAGATATGCGAATAAATAAAAAACATAATTTGAGAAGATTAAATTATCATTTATTTGTCATAAAAATGCAACCATAATTCAACCATTAAATCTAACAGTACATATAAATTTATTCTTAATCATAAAACACATTCTAAAAATCTTGGTAGGTTATAACTAAAGAATCTTCAGAAATATCCAAACTAACTATGAAAGTCTATTGTTAAGTACAATGTTTTTCATTTTGCGTCACCAAAACACTTAAACAAAATGCTATTTCCTTGGTTTCTTAGGAGCTTAGATATCATTCAATAATTGTAAAATGCTAAAAGATCCTAACAACATTCTAACATTATATTTACAAAAAAATATGTGACATGACTAAACATTATAGCAAAACATGAACACTATTTAACATAAAAACAATCTATATATTTGGATGCTTTATCATGTAAATAAAATAAATTATTGATACGCAATCCCATTGAGATAAGTGGTTTTTAAAGTGGATACTTTCATTAGTTGACGATATAAATTTTGCATTCAAAACTTCCAAGAACTTCTGATAATGTATAGGACAATATTCATGCTAGTATAACCTTGTATACGTGTGTAAAGTTTCAAGTGAATCCCTTTGTAAGTTGCACATATATTTAATGCAGTACCAAAAAGCTAAACCAACAAATAACATGTAAGTTTAAGAGCCACAATCCAATAAAAAGTCATACTAGAATTATGTAACTTGGTATTTAAAAAAATATGTGTTGGTAGTGTTTTTTGATTCAGTAACTTGGTATTTGAAATCCAATGTAGACACGTAAGAGGTTTCTAATGAATTGCTTCAATAAGTGCAAAGATATAAAAATATTGTACCTAAAAACTGAACAGAGAAGTGTTTCACTGACACTCTACGGAGAATAGCCCCACTATTCTCTGAATTATCGAGCTAATAACACGATCAAATTTTAACAATATACAAAAATGGTTTACAAAAAGTAGAATATACACAAACATTAAATTGATATCATAAAAATAACCATTTTCAAATTTCAATAAGGGATAAAAACAATCTAAATCTAGCAGTTAAAATTAGAAACAATAAAACTTAAAGCAACATCAAAACAAGAGTGCTGCAGAAGATGCTAAATTCATTAATTACAGGATATGATATTTTAAGGGGGAATGCATTTCAAATAAAACAAAGAGATAAATGCCCTCCTGAGTATGACAGACCTCATTGTTCTGGAGACAAAAATTTAAGACCTTACCAATCTAAATCATTTGATAACAAGGTAAATAGACTCAAGTTTTTACCCTGGCAATTTCCAGAACAATAGTAGAAAATTATGAAATGAGAATATCAATCCTGAAGCAAGATTTTAAATTTCAAACTCATGCTATGAATATTTTTGAAATATTTTCTCTCAACGTTACAGAAACTGAAATTTCAGAAAAAGATATTTTGCTTTCTTCCATATCTGTAGCTTAAACATTCATACAAAAACCAAAATATCAATGATCAAAAGAATCCATTTGGATAAAGTCTAATTATCTTTTAACCAGTTAAGTCTCTTACTTTTGTGGCTTATTTTCCAGTTAAAATCTGATATGGTGAAAATATAAATACATTGTACAAACAATTATGATTATTTGTAAAAACTTATAGCAGACATAAAACATAATTTTTAGATAGGTGTTGTATACCTAACACATATATTTTGTTAGATATTGTTTACCTTAAGCTAGCAAAATACATTTTATGCTAAGTCAGTAAATAATCAACTGGCAGTAAGATTAAGTAATTTCATATAGCTAAGAGTTGAAGAAGTAAACAGTGAAAAATCATCCTTAACACAAAGTTTTAACAACATATGAGTTAATATTTGATTAGGTGCAATTTATAGATCAATATTAAGCTAAGCTTTCATTTTGAAATTTTGTTTTTTACAAAGATTAAACTGTAAAGACAAACATTTTTTATACACTGTTACAAAATTGTTAACATGGTTCGCACCATGTTTTGTACAGAAATTGATACAGACAGAAAATTGCACCATTTCCAACAATCTTATGTTTCCTCTTGAATTGTAAGATATTGTGACATAATGAACAAAATAGAGATAAAATAATCACAAAATCCATTGCATGTTAACCTGACTTGCAACTAACATACAGCTGTCATAAATTTACTTTGAGTGACTAGAATAATAGTTAGTTAAAATATTTGATTTGTGATTATTTCCATCACAACATGTGTACGCACACAAAGCTATTAATAAGTGATAATGTGTCACTTGTACTTATAGTCTCTTTTCCAATGGGGTTTGAATCCTCTCCCCAAAATTTTGCAAAAACATAAGTGTACTTAACATTTTAAAGATGGATTTTAAGTCATTTTAAAGTTTATGTATTAAATACTGTCCTCTTCTACAGAATTTGTACTTTACTAAAGTGTAACAAAAATCTATGCATTAAACAATATCTTTGTGCTTATTGAAACTCAAAATTTTATGACACCAACTTAATGAAAATATATTCATTTCATAAGGATACAAGTATTGTTCACTAATTATGTCATTGACTTTTGTTAATCTATATATATCAAGAATCTTAAACCCAGTCACACCTACATGACTATGACTATAGACCAAACTCTCAACTAGTAGAAATTACAGAACCGTGGTCATTTTCACAAAAATCTTACATAAAATTCATTGCAAGTTAAAATCAGGAAACATTTTATAATTTCCTACTTCTTTGTCTAATCAACTTTAAATATTCTCTAATATGGTAGAATAATGATTACTGTCTGAAATTCATATCATGTTATGATACTATATCTTTTAGACTTTGAACTTTAAATTTTTGAAATAGGCTCACAATATTTTTTCTTTGAGATTTTTTGTGAAAATGCCAAAAGAATCTCAGTCAGTGTGAAGAATCAGTATGAAAAAAATACTAGCAATTTATATCGTAATTGTTCTTAATATCAAATATATAATCCAAGGCTCTTTATATTTCATATTTTTTCTGGTTATAGATTAATTGTTCAATTGTATTTGGATTAACTTTTATATTCTTCATCCTCTTTCTTCTTTCCCTCTATCCTATACCATCAGGTACCATCTCTAACATCTATTTCAATTTCTATCGAACTTTAGTTATGGATGTTCCATTGTTTCTGAAATATATACATTAGAATTAACAATTGTAAAAAAAACTTTAAGGGCTACTTTGTTGATAATTATGATGATTAATATTAAATAAACTTAACATGTGCTGTATCATTGTAAAGCAATATCTATACAGTTTAAAAGATATGTACTGGTATGAGTAGATCTCACTAATAGTAATATCTTTAAAAATTTGCTGTTATCGAAGTTTTTAAAAGGCAAAATAAGCTGTAACATTCCGGGGTCTAAAAATTTAAAACTCTAGTACCAGGTTATGAATAGGACTTCTACACTATGCTAGGTTGAACATACAATAAATTAGTATAATGCTGGAGTGAATACCTGTCAATAAATTCAATTTGAGTAAAAGTGCCCTTATATTTCAAAATTCTGATAAAACTTTTCTATTTGTTTACTCACGCAGCTTAAGCCAGAAAGTCATACATGTAACCAAACAGAATAAGATATGAAAGTACAATTTAAAGCAAGATAAACATTTGCTCATATTATAATTACTAACTTTCAGTGAATTAACTTACATAATAAGACAAGTACATTTCAGTTTGCCAAGAGCTCCTTTACTTTCCCGAAACACTAGATATATACACAACTCATTCAACAATATAGTTCCATTTCTCAGTTATAAGCATTGTCTCTGCCTTTCCTTCCAAAAGGTGTATGTATACGGTCATTCTCAATAGATAGGTCCATCGGACAAAATAATACATAACTCAATGTTAGTAAGTAAGAAAATACTTTTTAGTATTTCGTCCATTGCCTAATAGATGTCCAATGATTGTGCATAAAAATGACAAAAATCGGACTATTAATAAAATCGTAACCACCATTTTAGACCCTTATTTTAAATTTCCGTTACTGTCGCCAGTCCACCCGTGTGTTGTTTGCAATAAAATTGCAGAGAACACGATCACTGAAAGAGTTAAATTTGCATGCATATACATTGGTAATCGATTGAAATTTGTATTTAAAAGGCTCCATAAAACAGTAAGTCAGACATTTTTTAAATATCTAATGCAGAGTGCATGTCGCCAGACTTTATACTTTTCATAAAATTTCCGATACCGTATCTACTACAGCTTGATTGGAAAGCAAAATATTAACACAGAATAAAAAGGAACGAGTAAAAGTTATCTTAGTTCCATTGATTCTTAAACAAATTGACAAAAACCTGTGGTATATATGAAATAAAAAAATATTTAAATGACAAATGTGAAAGGGGTCAATAAAAAGTAAATAAGCAAAATTTCCGTTACCGGTATTATTGAAAATACCAGTTACATCGAAACGGTATAATGGCGATTGATACATCAATTGACTATAACTGTTTTTAGATGATCGAATAATATATCGTTTATAACACGGTAGAGCTCAAACGACGTAATTTCAATACGAATTTAAAATTTCCGTTATTTAAATTTCCGTTACCACGTTTGGTGTATAAATCATATTTCTTTTCGCAGGGACACAGCGCCAATCAGTACATCATACATTTACGTCATTTATGACTTCAAAATGCCTCGTGGTTAAATAGTACATCATAAAGTGTGTAAAATGATGGAGAAATAGCTGAATTATGAAGATTTTTTTAAGTCTACAGTACTTTTACTAATTGCGATGTTAGTTATATGTTTGGCTGAAAATAATGTACTTATTACAATTTATTACCTAAGAGCAGACACATGACTTTAAATTGAAATATTGATTAACGCCAAGAAATTATAAAAATACGACACTCAGCGATTATAAGCGTAAAAAATTTCCGTTACAATGTGGTAACGGATATTTATTTTTTTGTAGATAATAAAACAGCATGGTAAGTTTGAAAATGGATTCAAGTCAATACTTTTTTTACCAAAGGTTAATAACAGGCTCGTAGAAGTCTGAAACAAGTTCACCAAATACCATTAGACAATAGCTTATAGCAGATTTTTTACGTTTTAGCTCATCGGAGCACGAACTGTAATAGGTTAGCTATTCTGATCGGTGTTTGTCCGCCGTCCGTCAACAATTTCTTAAAAATATAATGAAAATATGTAATGTTATATAAAAAGTAGTATTGCCAAATATTTAAAGCTGATAGTTACGAACTTCTGCGCAAAGCAACTAATAAAGGTCATCGACAAAGATTTTGCCACTCGGGTCAATATTGACGCCTCCCCAGGGGTCATCAGATTAAATATTGGCCCTACCCAGGGATAACAAGAATAAACATGGAGTTATGTAAAGAAATATTTAAAATAATTTCTTTAATTGTGCTTTATTTTTTTGCATTGTGAACTCAAGGTCACAATTTTTTACAGCTAAATATGAATGTGTTAAAAGATTGCCAGTCAGATGACTTTAGAATCTGGTGCTCTCGTGAGCGATCCAGGCACCGTAGAACCCCCTCTATACCATTTTTATATTTCAATATAAATATATAAATATGTAAAAATACATCAGCTTATTGAATTGAAATAAACGTCATTTTGGTTAAATATTGTTGTAGAGATCAAACAATATCAGGAGGCAGAAATCTCCGTGAACAAAATTTCCGTTACTATTTTTTTTTGCCGATAAGCGCTTTTTACCAAGTTATAATCTTCCCTATGCTTAATTAAAGTTTTAATTTCTAATGTTTCAACTGAACGTCGTCATCTGTTCATCAAACTCATTAGAGTTTTCAAATTCATGACGTGTTTGTTATATTAGTAATAAAGCAGTTTTCCTATGTAGAACAAATGATATGAAAAAGATTACGCTTTATTCATGTTAGCTGCGTGACTAAGCAATAAAATGCAACTTAAAAGTAACACATTTGTTGGTTCAATTTAAGTCTTGAGGGATTTGACGATATTTTAAACCTACATAATCAGTCTAAAATTTCCGTAACCGTTGCACTTGTTCATTTTACAAGTACATGCCGTCTAAATATGCAGCTTAACACAGGTAATACGAACATTTTTTGTATTGACAATGATCAAAGTTAAGTATAAGAAACAGCAAGTTATCATTATGACACCCACAAATAATAGAAAACAAATGGATTGTCACCAATGATTACACTGTTGATTTCATCATTAGTATTGAAAAGTGTTCCCAAAGTTTAGTGCAGAGTAATGGCTTAACAAATAAGCCTTTCAAGTCGTATTTTTGATTTCTAGACAAAGGTATGTATACTTGTTGAAAACCAAATCAGTTATTTGGTACAAAAGTACATATTTGTGAATACACCTTTATTGTCTTCAATGAGGGTACAGCATCAGATATCAAAAACGAATAGTCAAATTTTTACACCTTATCCTCTTAATATGGTCATAGCACTGGAAATAAGATAGTTATGCATCCAGAAACTTAGATTAACATGCCTGATACATGCATAATAACGAACAAAACATTTACAACTGATTTGTTTGAAGTTGATTTTTCACATTTTCACAAACCCAGATGGACCTATCTAATGAGAATAACCGTATAGTAAATAAGCAACCTGAATAAAAATGAAAATTACAATATTAAATTTTAAGGAGTCATGACAATATGGTGACACACTCAAACTCAATCACAGCCTAGTCTTAAATTAATAAATAAATAACAGGATAAAACATGCATGCACAATGCAGCTTAACCAAGGCCTAAAATAAGAATAGCTGTGCTTAGGGCACCCGACACTATCTAAATAAGTTTCAGACCCAAGAGTTTTTATTTCAAAGTCAGCAATCTTTGGTATTTTTTGTGTTCATAACTTTTGGCGAAATTTACTACTGCAGATAAAATAGTGATTTGACAGTTAAAAACAACAACAAGAAACTTGGTACCTACCCCCACATTCCTTTTCTCAGGCTGTTCCCCTAAACACAGAATTTTATCTTGGGCTAGACACCAAGGAAAAGAACCTGTCATCTATGATAACAGACATCACAGACTAAATAGCTTACATTGAGACCTTAAAGACTGCATTTTACCCAGAGATCACAGCACTGTATACGCCACTGAGATTGACAAAATTGTCACATTGAGAAAATGTGTGACCAAAATAAAAAAGATATCTGCTGAAACCTGGCAACATTATTTGCCATGTTTAATTTAGTTAAATATAACAATTATGTTTATCTATAAATAAGATGAAATGGATGAAAATGAAAGGAAATCACCTTGAAATCTTCAGTTTCTGTTGTGGTAACATTTACATTACCAATTTACCTACCCTTAGTCATAAGTGTCTAGAGTATGTAACTTTGCGTAATACACGGTTATTCTCATTAGATAGGTCCATCTGGGTTTGTGAAAATGTGAAAAATCAACTTCAAACAAATCAGTTGTAAATGTTTTGTTCGTTATTATGCATGTATCAGGCATGTTAATCTAAGTTTCTGGATGCATAACTATCTTATTTCCAGTGCTATGACCATATTAAGAGGATAAGGTGTAAAAATTTGACTATTCGTTTTTGATATCTGATGCTGTACCCTCATTGAAGACAATAAAGGTGTATTCACAAATATGTACTTTTGTACCAAATAACTGATTTGGTTTTCAACAAGTATACATACCTTTGTCTAGAAATCAAAAATACGACTTGAAAGGCTTATTTGTTAAGCCATTACTCTGCACTAAACTTTGGGAACACTTTTCAATACTAATGATGAAATCAACAGTGTAATCATTGGTGACAATCCATTTGTTTTCTATTATTTGTGGGTGTCATAATGATAACTTGCTGTTTCTTATACTTAACTTTGATCATTGTCAATACAAAAAATGTTCGTATTACCTGTGTTAAGCTGCATATTTAGACGGCATGTACTTGTAAAATGAACAAGTGCAACGGTAACGGAAATTTTAGACTGATTATGTAGGTTTAAAATATCGTCAAATCCCTCAAGACTTAAATTGAACCAACAAATGTGTTACTTTTAAGTTGCATTTTATTGCTTAGTCACGCAGCTAACATGAATAAAGCGTAATCTTTTTCATATCATTTGTTCTACATAGGAAAACTGCTTTATTACTAATATAACAAACACGTCATGAATTTGAAAACTCTAATGAGTTTGATGAACAGATGACGACGTTCAGTTGAAACATTAGAAATTAAAACTTTAATTAAGCATAGGGAAGATTATAACTTGGTAAAAAGCGCTTATCGGCAAAAAAAATAGTAACGGAAATTTTGTTCACGGAGATTTCTGCCTCCTGATATTGTTTGATCTCTACAACAATATTTAACCAAAATGACGTTTATTTCAATTCAATAAGCTGATGTATTTTTACATATTTATATATTTATATTGAAATATAAAAATGGTATAGAGGGGGTTCTACGGTGCCTGGATCGCTCACGAGAGCACCAGATTCTAAAGTCATCTGACTGGCAATCTTTTAACACATTCATATTTAGCTGTAAAAAATTGTGACCTTGAGTTCACAATGCAAAAAAATAAAGCACAATTAAAGAAATTATTTTAAATATTTCTTTACATAACTCCATGTTTATTCTTGTTATCCCTGGGTAGGGCCAATATTTAATCTGATGACCCCTGGGGAGGCGTCAATATTGACCCGAGTGGCAAAATCTTTGTCGATGACCTTTATTAGTTGCTTTGCGCAGAAGTTCGTAACTATCAGCTTTAAATATTTGGCAATACTACTTTTTATATAACATTACATATTTTCATTATATTTTTAAGAAATTGTTGACGGACGGCGGACAAACACCGATCAGAATAGCTAACCTATTACAGTTCGTGCTCCGATGAGCTAAAACGTAAAAAATCTGCTATAAGCTATTGTCTAATGGTATTTGGTGAACTTGTTTCAGACTTCTACGAGCCTGTTATTAACCTTTGGTAAAAAAAGTATTGACTTGAATCCATTTTCAAACTTACCATGCTGTTTTATTATCTACAAAAAAATAAATATCCGTTACCACATTGTAACGGAAATTTTTTACGCTTATAATCGCTGAGTGTCGTATTTTTATAATTTCTTGGCGTTAATCAATATTTCAATTTAAAGTCATGTGTCTGCTCTTAGGTAATAAATTGTAATAAGTACATTATTTTCAGCCAAACATATAACTAACATCGCAATTAGTAAAAGTACTGTAGACTTAAAAAAATCTTCATAATTCAGCTATTTCTCCATCATTTTACACACTTTATGATGTACTATTTAACCACGAGGCATTTTGAAGTCATAAATGACGTAAATGTATGATGTACTGATTGGCGCTGTGTCCCTGCGAAAAGAAATATGATTTATACACCAAACGTGGAAACGGAAATTTAAATAACGGAAATTTTAAATTCGTATTGAAATTACGTCGTTTGAGCTCTACCGTGTTATAAACGATATATTATTCGATCATCTAAAAACAGTTATAGTCAATTGATGTATCAATCGCCATTATACCGTTTCGATGTAACTGGTATTTTCAATAATACCGGTAACGGAAATTTTGCTTATTTACTTTTTATTGACCCCTTTCACATTTGTCATTTAAATATTTTTTTATTTCATATATACCACAGGTTTTTGTCAATTTGTTTAAGAATCAATGGAACTAAGATAACTTTTACTCGTTCCTTTTTATTCTGTGTTAATATTTTGCTTTCCAATCAAGCTGTAGTAGATACGGTATCGGAAATTTTATGAAAAGTATAAAGTCTGGCGACATGCACTCTGCATTAGATATTTAAAAAATGTCTGACTTACTGTTTTATGGAGCCTTTTAAATACAAATTTCAATCGATTACCAATGTATATGCATGCAAATTTAACTCTTTCAGTGATCGTGTTCTCTGCAATTTTATTGCAAACAACACACGGGTGGACTGGCGACAGTAACGGAAATTTAAAATAAGGGTCTAAAATGGTGGTTACGATTTTATTAATAGTCCGATTTTTGTCATTTTTATGCACAATCATTGGACATCTATTAGGCAATGGACGAAATACTAAAAAGTATTTTCTTACTTACTAACATTGAGTTATGTATTATTTTGTCCGATGGACCTATCTATTGAGAATGACCGTACAGCGTAAGGAGAGTTGTAAGATGGACCTTGGGATAATTATAAACATAGCAGATATCAAATAATAAAAGCCACTTAGATATAAAGTTGAACGAACTTTTCAAACTATTGAATTGATCATTCATACAGCAACTTACTTTGTACGCTACTGAAGCATTGCCATCTGTAGTTTTTGCTTTCCTCTCATACCATATAGTATGTATAATGTATCATTAAATAACTTGTCTCACAGTCTGAGTATTATTTTCATAACATTTCTTCCAGCATCTGTTATTTTTCTCTATTAAAAAGACATTGTATAAAGTAACAACATTGAAAAATTAAAACAATTTGTCATCTGCAGTTACCTCCCTTCCATAAAGAAATAGAGCTATTTTAAATATATATTTTTATAGCTATATGAACTATGTAATTAAGGTGGGGTGACGAAACTAGGACAGGGACGAAATTAGGACCCCGAATTATTTTTTTAATACTGTATGATTTATCGTACAAACACCTGATCTCGTTCCTCACCTGATTTCGGTCTTTTCATAAAAAAGTTGTTTACTTTGCTATTTTATTGCGTATGACGTCATCAATTCGTGTGCACAATGTCAAGTAAACAACCAACGCAACTACAACTGTCAAACGAGAATAATGCGCAAGAAACAGGTTTTTAGAATGAAAATTTTGTGATGGTGAATATTTTTCAGTAAATCCTTATTACCTTTTTATGCTCTGTCTGTACAATCCATTAAATATTGTTTAAAAGTATGTTATAATAAAAAAGCACATGGCAGGTAGCCCTTGCTCATAAAGTCACGTGACAGTCATGTGGCAGCTAATTATGACGTCACAAAGAGCCAAATACGGTAGAAGTGCGAAATTAGGTCATCTATTTTTAGCCGCCATGACAGTTTTCAGAAAATGGTCGCGTTTTTTTTTGGAAGAATTTGGATTTGTTTTAAATATAAAATATCAGCAAGTATATGATAAACAAATGGAACATAGATTAAAAGGTTCGTTTTTAATGTATTTTTCTGAAAGTATTGTTGCATTAATTAGAAATGGTTCATTGAGTCCTTAGAGGTGCGAGAACCCGTGTGTCCACCATAGGTGTTTCAGGTGGGGTGACGAAATTAGGACAGGGACGAAATTAGGTACTTGGAGGATATTGCACAGGACCAACAACAAACGCACAAACTTACAGTGTAAATGTTAACTGTATAAATGCAGAAGAGAATGCACAAATTGTTACAAAAAAGTCAACATGTTTTATACACAAATAGCTGTATTAGCGCCACTAATCCTAAATAACCCCAGATAATACAAACAAAATTCAAAGAATGTCGCGAAAACTGATGACAAGTTGTATCCCACATCAAAAAGCTCTTCCCTTTAAATAATTGCATACATTTTATAACTAAATATCAAAACATGAGACTGAAAACACTACAGGTGATATAGCGACCAAAGAAATATTAAAGTAATAAATAACTTACACAAATGTTCCGTGGATTTTCTTGGCGCTAGCAGACAGCGCTTCAACCTTGAATTCGAACATTCCATAATCTCCAAACAAACTACTTGGCGATCAGGACTATATAGTTTCCACATAAACAATATTAAATAACTATTAAAGAATACTTAACCATTTCATTCTTAATAAATATCCATTTCTGTGTGTTAATAAAAAGTCAAAGCTTCGCTGTAGAGACTATAAGGTGTGTTCGTTTTGCACGCTAAGAAAACGCACGTGTTTTACGTTTCCGTTTCTGGTAAAAAAGATACGCAAAAATCCGTATTTTAAGGTATACGATCCCTAACTAATCGGCAAAGATCGTGTTATGTCGACATTTCCGTAAACCACACTTCGATAAATCTCGGCACATTCGTATTTGCTCGTAACCGTTCTATTTTTAGTAACAACAACCACGAGGCGTATGACGTAGCGGGTGTTTCTCCTATCGATGAGGTCAGTTCCGAGTTTTCCAACATGGCGGAAGCGGTGAGAAATAAGCGCGGTCGCTTTTCAAAACGCCGTAATATAAGTAAAATTAGTAATAATAAGATATTACTTGAACACAATTATGTGTCGGGGCTAACAGTCGATAAACCAGCACCAGCTAAAGATGAAGGATGGCGGTTAGGTCGCCGAATTATAGAACTTGGCGTGTTATTAGACGCTCTCAAATTTTGTGTAGAATGTGGACTTGGCCCGGTGCCATTGACATGTTTTAGTGTTGTGAATGAAATTAAACGTGGATTGTCAGGGTACCTTTATGTAAAGTGTTGTAACATAGACTGTGGACAAGTCAACAAAGTGCCTTACGGCAAGACCCACAGGGAAAAGAGCACTGGTGCACCATGTTTTGTTGTGAACACTTAGTTGGGTACAGGTAAGACTTTCATTCTGAATTGAAATATTTATTCTCAATACCATTTTGATTAGATATGAATTGAACTTGGCCATTTTGAAACTCACAATAGTATATGTATAGATTGGAGATTTTATAGTTCAGTACCAAATATGGCACAGATTTTTTTTATTAGTCATCAACCTCATTAATGGTAGTAACCAGTAACCAACAAGTCAAGTTAACTGACCATTCCACAGTTATCAGAAGAACATATCCTACTTTGAGCCTTGTAAGCACATGTAACTCTTCCACTTTCTATGAGTGGGTGTTGAAAAATTACATATTATGTTTTAAAAACCCTGATACATTTGCAAAATTTTAATGAATAAACTGGGAGTCTGTGGTCTCCATAGCAATAGTGTTTAGTTACATTATCAGGTTTGGATTTATTGTTTTTTATGCAATGTATTTGTTCAAATACAAGTTGTACTTTCTAAGTCATAAAAAGTCAGGGTAACTTATTTACAGTAATCGTATTAACCTATCAATGATATAGATCTAATTGACAAAAGAAATAAGTAAATATTTTGATGTGTATGATTTATAACATAGAGTAATTGTACAATGACTTATACACTTTTTCCCCAATTTCAGCTATGATAGATAGTGTTGGTGGTCCTAACAATGTGAACAACTTACTGTCAACATTGAATATTCCAACTATCAACCCGAACAAACTAAAGAAAATGGAACGTCGAGCTGGTGCCTATATTGAAAAAAGTTGCAGCAAAATCAACAACTTCAGCTGCTAAGATGGCATTTGATTCAGAAATGAAGTAAGTTGAATAGTAATAAGTATATAAGTTACAACATTGCATCTGAAATGTTATGTTAAAAGCTTTAAGTACAAGAACTTAAAGGACCTGTCTCTACTTATATGTCACTTCCTATTCTCTAATTTTTACCATGATTCAAAACCACTAACATGGGTCTGTAATAAACTGATGTCTAATTTTATTTTGTTAATGATTTTGTTACTGTCAGAACAAAGTAAAATGCCATGCTTTTGTGTGCTAATTTACAGGGCTCAAATTTAACAGAACATTGCTTGCACATAGTGTGTTTATTTTTTTAATATGCATTATAACACACAACCTATTACTTCATGTACATTTACACCATGCCTGAGAGATTCATTATCTGTTATAATGTGCATGTCTGTAACAGACAAATGAGGGTTTACATACTACATGTGAAACACTCCAGTCACTGTTGTGACTTGATTAAGCATTTACATTTTAATGGGTCAGAGTTTAGTACATGATGCCAGAGACAAATATATCCATACTGACTGTAGCCTGTTGGTATACCAGTGAATGGGTAAAATACTATACTATTAATTCAACCAAGGCTGGTTTTGTGCTTAGTTAGTTAAGATTGTAATACTTTTAGGGTAAATTTATTTTTCAAAATTTGGTATCTAGAATAAGAGTCACTGGTATTTTTCAAAACACACTCCATTTCGTGAGTATGCCAGATTACATTTCTATCCTAGTGTAAGTGAATGTTTATGGTTTTTTTCATGTAGGGACATAGCTCTAGAAGAGACTCAGAGAGCAGAATCTAGCATGGAAATTTTACATCCTGACCTAGGTGTGGCTTTGTTGCCAGATTCTTCCCCAAATTTCAGGTAATTTATGATTCATATTATGAGTTTGATTAAGTATTAAGGGCATTTGGTTTTGTCAGTTAAAATATTAACCTTGCAATGGTATGAGACATGCTAGAGATGACATATAGTAATTGGTACTGCCAAGAAAGCTATAAAGAAATTTGACTTCTTTGCAAACGCATTTGATATATGGTGAGGCATTCAAATTTTTGCAAGGGCAGACTGTCTATACATGAACATATTTGATTATGAGGTGTGCCTTATATTTTGACAGGGCGCTGGTTCAATCATGCACAGCTACAGTTGATGATATTGACTGGACTTATGATGATGATGGTGCTAAAAATGAATGTCACATACATAAAGGATTAATTTCCTATAAAAGGTAAGACAATGATTAGAACAAATTATTATACTTAAAGGTGTGAGTAGTCAATGACCTTAGATCATGCAAAACCCGGACTTCCCAAGTTGAACACAACATGGTTATTTAGTGAGTAACATTTAGGTTTTTGAAAATTGTATTGTTTTTGAAACTTGATGATGTGTTTTGTCTGCTTATTACTATCACTATTGTAGAGATTACCTGTATATTAGTTGCTTGTTGCTCTAACTACAGTGCATGTCTCTGGTAGAATTTAAGCATGTGACCACTAAAACACTATGTTAGTCTACTACCTTTGGACTAATGCTCATACTTGTCATTTTAATATTTGTTGCAGGAAGTAAAAAAGTGCTGGTTATTTGGTTGCTCGACAGAAGGTTTTAACAGCTCGTAAAAGATTGGTAGATAGCTTTAAATGTAAGACTCGTAAAGGAATGTCTTGTGCCATTGACACTGCCTGGCAGAAAAGAGGATTCGATAGTTTGTCTTGTAAGTAGTTTATAATTACTATTCAAACTTGTACTTATTTGTTAAAATAAAATTTTGTTCCGCAGAGTTTCAGATTACAGTACTTCGAACAAGTTATTGTATTGTGAGATGTAGTAGAGCAGCAAAGTATCAAAAAGTGGCTCCGTTAAGAAGTTACAGGACCACAAAAAGTCACAAAATGAGTCATACACCAAACTGTTCGGGACAGTCTGAAGTTTATCAGACTGCCGGCATAAAATAAAAATTTTGGGTGCGGGCCCGGAAATCCAAGATGGCGTCCAAAATGGCCGCCATTTCAGCCGGTAGTAGGCTTATTAGAAAAACCTTGTGTAGCATTTTTATCATTTTAGAAAGCCAAAGAAACATTAAAAAGCTTTTGTACATGAAAAGTACCAAAAAAATAATGTAAGTTGGATTTCACTCAAGGTCATTATCAAGGTCGAATTCAAGGTCAAAGGTCAAATTTCCTGAAAATTTCACCAATTGACCTCATTTCTTCTTTTATATTTACAAAACGAAATGATATGGAATGTGATTTACAACATAAATAGTTTGTACAATGTGTGCCCTTTACAAATAAATGTATTGTATGCAAAAATATTTGGTTGCCATGGAGATTTACAGGCAATTTTAAAATATCCAATATGGCCGCTATTTTACTCTGTATCAGGCTTATTCTAAAGTCATAACATGTATATGTATTATTAAAATAACTGCAAAAGAAACCTGGTACAGCTTTAGAAAATGAGAGTTGTTATTTTTTCATTATTGATAGGGTTTCATTCAAGGTCATTATCAAGGTCGAATTGAAGGTCAAGGTCAAAAGGACCAAAAATTACAATTTTCCCCAGAATTTTTAATATTCATTCAAAACTGCATGATATCATATGAAATATGATTTACAACATAATTTCTTTCTACAATGTATATCCTTTAAGATTTATTCATTTGATATCAATATACCTGGTTGCCATGGAGATACAGAAACAATTCTAAATTATCAAATGTGGCCGCTATTTTACTCTGTATCGGCTTATTTTAAAGTCATAGCATTGAATGTATATTATTGAAATAACTTAGTAAGAAACCCTGTACAACTTTAACAAATGGGAGTTATTTATTTACCATTGTTGGTTGGGTTTCATTCTAGGTCATTATCAAGGTCAAATTCAAGGTCAAAAGGTCATGAGTACCGAAAATAGTATTTATTTAAAACTGTATACTATGGAATTGCATTAACAACTTAAATTCTTTCGACACTTTATGGCCTTTACAAATTATTCATTTTATGTGAAATTCTAATTGCCATGGAGATGTACAAACGATGCTAAAATATCACACATGGCTGCTATTTCACTCTGTATAAGGCATATTCTTATTATTTGTTTTAGCATTGTTTGTATATCATTGAAATAACTGCAAAAAAACTTGGTACAGCTTTACTTTTAGTAAATGCAAGGTACTTAATAAACCTTGTTAGTTTGGATTCATTTAAGGTCATAATAAAGGTCAAATTCAAGGTCATATCTATCTATAAATATCACTACTTAATGATTTTTATAATGAACACTTGAAACAAACACCTTTGCTCGAAAGTTTAGTATCATCTATATTATTGGCGAACTCATGCATGCTTTTTTCACCTATGTTCTTTTTGAAATCTACAAACATTGCTGGAATAGATATCTATTGACGTAAGATATTACTAGGTGTTTTATTTTTTTAATAATATCATATAAATAACTTCATAACCTATTCCTCAGGCAGTCATAGGACTCAAATTGATTACATCTTATTCCGCAAGAACTTCCGCTCTTCAGTCCAGGATGTGAAGGTAATCCCGATGGAGGAATGCGTAGTGTTGATCCTATGACTTCTGTGGAGGATGTTTGGGCTCGACTTAAGTCCCCACTTCTTGAAGCAGCTGGGAAAAGTTTTGGTTTCTCCAAAGGCCATCAATGGAAACGTGAAACCTGGTGGTGGAATGACATTGTCAAAGATGCGATCTCACTGAAAAGAGCGCGCTTCAAAGTATATAAATCGTTGAATAAAGCTAACAAGATCGAAGAGGCAAAGAAGGCCAAACTTGCCTACAATGAGGCTAAGCGGTTAGCCAAGCATCGTGTCTGGTCAGCAAAGTCAGCTGCTGAAAAAGAAACATTTGCAAACATCTCCCCGAATGACAGTAGTATCTTCAAATTAGCCAAACAAATGGACAAGACTAACCAATATGTTGTGGGTGAGAAGTGCGTAAGAAACGATGACGGCGAGTTGTCATTGTGTGATGAGGACAAAATGAAGGCGTGGGTAGAACATTATTCCAGACTACTGAACGTGGAATTTGAGTGGCCCTGTGATCAGCTCCCAGAAGCTCCTCCTATAGCAGGCCCTCCCCCTCCTGTCACCTTAGATTCAATCCGCAATGCTCTCAAAAGTATGAAGTGTGGTAAAGCTGCTGGGCCATCTGGTATCACCTGTGAAATGTTGCAAGCTGCAGGTGAAGAAGGTGTGTTATTGTTGAGAGACTTAGCTGAGATTGTTTTTCGCGAAGGAACAGTCCCCAAGGACTGGGAGAAGAGCTACATAATAAATCTCTACAAAGGTAAAGGTGATGCCTTGGATCGTGGTAACTACCGTGGCCTGAAGCTCACTGACCAGACCATGAAGCTGTTGGAACGAGTGCTAGACTCTCATATACGTGGTATGTTGACATTGACACCATGCAGTTTGGGTTTGTACCTGGTCGTGGCACTTCTGACGCCATATTCATACTTCGTCAGCTTCAAGAAAAACACATGGCTGCAAATAAGCCATTGTTTTTTTGCCTTTGTTGATCTAGAAAAGGCATTCGACCGAGTAACCCGGAAAGTTCTGTGGTGGGCACTGAGAGACCTTGGTGTAGAAGAGTGGGCTGTACGTGTCGTCCAGGGTATGTACTCTGATGCCAGGAGTCGTGTCAGGGTTAATGGAAGGTACAGTGAAGAGTTTGAGGTGAGAGTTGGTGTTCACCAGGGATCTGTCCTCAGTCCTCTTTCTTTTTATCCTCGTACTAGAAGCTTTATCTCGTGCTTTTCGTACTGGTGTGCCATGGGAATTACTCTACGCGGATAACCTGGCACTGGTTGCGGATTCACTTGAAGAGTGCATCAACAAGCTCAAGGCATGGAAGAGTGGTTTGGAGGAAAGAGGACTGAGGGTAAACATGAAGAAAACCAAATTCATGATCTCGAGGCCAGGTCTTGATCTTCTACAAGATAGTGGAGACTTCCCTTGTGCGGTGTGTCGAAGTGGAGTTGGGAGTAACGCTATCCAGTGTTCTCAGTGCGGGCTATGGGTATACAAGAAGTGTAGTGCCATCAAAGGTCCACTTCATGCCAACCCACTTAATGTGTGCCCAAGATGTTGTGGGCTGTCTCGTCCTATAGATGGTAGACCTTGTACACAAGTGGATGTCGATGGAACAGTCCTTGATGTTGAACCAAGTTTTTGTTACCTGGGTGATATGCTTTGCGCTGGTGGAGGCTGCAAGCTCGCCATTATCACCAGATGTCGTATAGCCAGGGGAAAATTCAGAAAGCTTCTACCAATCATGACTTCAAGACATATATCTCTTTGTACTCGAGGAAAAGTCTTCAATGCCTGTGTCCGGTCTACACTCTTTCATGGCAGTGAATCCTGGGGGCCGTCCACTTCAGACCTACATCGATTACAACGTAATGATAGAGCCATGGTCCGTTGGATCTGCGGTGTTAAGCCTAATGATAATGTCACCACAGATTCTCTGTACACCAAATTAGGAATTCAAGAGATAGCCATAGCTCTTCGTACCAAACGCCTGAGGTGGTTTGGTCATGCTTCTCGTAACAATTGTACAAACACCATTATGAACATGGATATTCCAAGGGCCCGTGGGCGTAGAAGACCTAGAAAATCTTGGTCTGATTGCATCAAGACCGATTTAAATGTATGTGGTATGGGCAATACCACTCCAAACAATAGGGACGGATGGAGAGCTGGTGTTAGACGTTCAAGCCGCCTGCTGCCTACCTCAGTATCTGGGACACCCGCAGCAGATGACAAATAAACTCAGGATATGATGATGATGATATTACATCAATATTATGATATTAGGATATCATATATACCCGTCCACACAGGTAGAAAGTCTGTCCAAACTAATTTGACCGTATAATATACATGTTTCAAGCATTGCACGTACATTATCTACTGAGCAGCTACATCTACAGCTAGGAGATATAACTGAATTTACCTGCAGTCAGATTTCTTCATGTACTCAGTTTGTTGGTAAACGTTATAAAAACTAATCTCAATGTCTAACGGGCCGAAGAGTTGATTAAAAATAAAAATGTAAAACCTCGTTGACTGATTCAACAAATGATAGTTTTCTTGTTCTCTTACAAAGATGTCTATTTCAATTGCTCATTTTGAAAATGCATTGATTGCCAGATACACCTTACCAACTTTAACAACACTGGGTTACACTATAGATAATGACTTATCTTTAGCTATTCCAATATTTATGACCAAACCTGCAGTTCCTCCGGAGTTAATTAGTGATCTTGAATGTAATTGCAGTTGTTAAGTAAATTGTTTTTGTTTATCTTTCAACAACTATGTACAGCAGCATGTGACTGCATGGCAAGTGTTAAAAATTGGAATGAACTGTTGTAAAAACATGTTCACTTTTTTCTATTGCAAATGATTAAAAATGTATAATGCCATTGTCAACATATTTATAAACCAAACTTAATATTATGTTTTGAATATGTTGATTTTAACCTGAGTAACTAGCAGATATAAGAAACTAAAATGTTGACCATTTGCAATAACTATAAACACCCTAATTGAGTATGTTAATATGTATAAATGTACTAATATTTGCAACTACATGTACGTACATAATAAAAACCTACATACATAATATGATACCAAATAATACGGTGTTTAGTTGTGATTTCTCCATCATTTAGATATCACAACTTACTTATAACTTTGAATAAAATACTGATATTATTGTTATCTGGATAAATTATTGAAAAATGGAAAGTGTATGTACTGTAGAAACAATTTGTAATTTGAATTACATTCTATGTAAATCAGTTTTGAACTGATAAAAAGTTATAAAAGCAATTGGGGAAATAGGTCATTTTTCACATTTGACCTTGAGTTTGATCTTTTTAATGAACTTGAATGAATCCAAACTAACTAAGTTGATGATGTACTTTGCATTTACTTAAGCTGTATAAGGTTTCTTACTCAGTTATTTCAATAACATACCTACAATGCTATGACTTTAAAATAAGCTGATACAGAGTAAAATAGCGGCCATATTTGATATTTTAGAATTGTTTCTGTATCTCCATGGCAACCAGGTATTTTTATACCAAATGAATAAATCGTAAAGGATATACACTGTGGAAAAATATAATGTTGTAAATCATATTTCATATGATATCATGCAGTTTTGAATGAATATAAAAATTCTGCGGAAAATTTGGTATTTTTTGTCCTCTTGACCTTGACCTTGAATACGACCTTGATAAATGACCTTGAATGAAACCCAACCAATAAAAAATAACAACTCTCATTTTCTAAAGCTGTACTAGGTTTCTTTTGCAGTCATTTCAATAATATACATACAATGCCGTGACTTTAAAATAAGCTGATACAGAGTGATATAGCAGCCATATTTGATGTTTTAGAATTGTTCCTGTATCTCCATGGCAACCAAGTATTTTGATATAAAATGAAAAATTTGTAAAGGGTTTACATTGTAGAAAATGTTGTAAATCATATTCCATATGATATCATGCAGTTTTGAATAAATATTGAAAATTTTGAGGAAAACTTGATATTTTTGGGCTTTTTGACCTTGACCTTCAATTCAACCTTGATAATGACCTTGGATAAAACCCATCCATCAAAAATTAAAAACACTTATTTACTAAAGCTGTTCCAGGTTTCTTTCGCAGTTATTTCTATAATAAACATAAAATGACAATTATGACATAAGAGTAAGCCTGATACAGAGTAAAATAGCGGCCATATTGGATATTTTAAAATTGCCTGTAAATCTCCATGGCAACCAAATATTTTTGCCTACAATGAATAAATTTGTAAAGGGCATACATTGTACAATCTATTTATGTTGTAAATCACATTCTATAGCATGTTGTTTTGAAAATATAAAAGAAGTAATGAGGTCAATTGGTGAAATTTTCGGGAAATTTGACCTTTGACCTTGAATTTGACCTTGAAAATGACCTTGAGCGAAATCCAACTCACATTATTTTTTTGGTACTTTTCATGTACAAAAGCTTTTCAATGTTTCTTTGGCATCTTTTAAAATAATATAAATGCTACACAAGGTTTTTCTTATAAGCCTACTACCAGCCGAAATGGCGGCCATTTTGGACGCCATCTTGGATTTCCGGGCCCGCACCAAAATTTTTTATTTTATGCCGGCAGTCTGATAAACTTTAGACTGTCCCGAACAGTTTGGTATATGACTCGTTTTGTGACTTTTTGTGGTCCTGTGAAATTCAAAATATGACACTTTGCTGCTCTACTAATGTTGGAAGCTACTTATCAATAAATGATAAAAATCCAGTTGGACATCTTTTTGTGCTAGTATGAATACAATTAAATGATAGTTATGTATATGTGCAATGTTTGGAAAATGAAAGCTTAGACTTAAGGTTCGAACTTCATAGTAAGCACTACTAATTTCCTTGACCAAAAAAATTATCTTATATAGCTTTTCTTGTCGTTGGGATAAATAGGTACCCATGAGAACAGTATATTTCCATTGCACCATTTGGCAGCTGGAATGTAAGCAAAGTAAAAAGATTCTCACGGTGACCGATTGGTGGGTACTAATAGCCTTACAACCATAGGGAATAAATGAACAATCAGTTGGCATGAAACACTATAAACACATACTGCAAAATGCTGTTATTTACAGACAAGACTTGTTGAAAATTTGGGTTTTAGGGTGTAGGATGTTATCAAAGTGAAAAGTTTAGTTTTTTATTTGTTTATTTACTAAGACTGTTTTTCTTCTAATTTTAGCTCACACTTTCTTTATGAGTAAAAGCAAGTATGGGAAGAAAGTATTGAAGGCTGTGGTTAAACATAGAACCTGTGGTACATGTAAATGGTGGAAACGCAATAGACCAGAATGTAAAGTACGTGATCATAGATGTGTTCATAACCATGTTGGTAGTGCGCGAATGATGGAGAGTGCCAGTGGTGAGAAAGGTATCATGGAGATGTTGAAAGACGGTACACCAATTGAAATAGTTGAAGGGGATGGGGATAACACATTAATCTCAAGAATGAAAAATCATCAGAACATTGATCTAAAGAAACGTTTTGACAGAAATCATGTTATTAAGAACATAGGAAAGCATTTATATAATCTACCTAATCAAAAAATCAAGATCAGTAAGAATGTCATTTGTCACATACAGAAATGTTTGAAATATGCTTTCGCAAAGAACCAAGGTGACCCAGCTGGGATGGCTGAAAATTTAAGAGCAATTATACCTCACCAATTTGGAGACCATACATTTTGTAAAGAACGCTTTTGCGGATTCATGAAGCAGAATGGAGCTAAGTATGTCCACAAGAGTCTACCATACAAGGTACCCCTAAAAGATCCATCTGGAACCTTAAGAGCAGCACTTGATAGGATATTTCAACCTGTGACAGCCAATGCTACACAGTATGCTGACTTGGGATCTTCTCAACAGTGTGAACACGCCAATAGAGAAGTTACATTACGTGCTCCAAAACACCTTCATTATGGTAACTCAGAATCTTTAGACTTCCGTGTACAAGCATCAGCAGCTTTCATTAATGAAGGCAGACAGTATATAGCTGAGGTAAACATGCCAACTGTTTTATTTGGTTTTAGTTAATTGCTTTTGCATGTTGTTGTTTTTAAAAGTAATGCTTGTTCAAATGTTACAGTTGTAGCTTACCCATGTCCAATCATGGTTATACATTTATTTATTGTAAACCAGAGTATAAATAACTTAATTGTGGATATACATTTAGGCCTGCATTAAAGGCCAGTCAGTTGATTCTGTACAATCTTGCAACACATCAACTCAGTGTCTTTACAATATTTAAGATGCCCAATTTAATATTTATTTGAAATGTATTCCTTTTTTAAGAAGATTTGATTAGATGCAACCTTTTATTGTGCAATTTTAATTGTGAAAATTCTATGTCTCTTCATTGAATGGCAGAATGGTCTAATCCAAGAATAGAATATCAACCAGTCAATCAAGCAGCCTCTCACACTGGCTAAAAAGTAAACATTCTTTATACTGCCAGTTACACTGTAACTGACAAGCATCCTGTCTTGAGTATGTAGATCTGATCTCAATTGTCTACACACGGAACGATTAATGTTTTTATTCATGCTTAAATAATTGTTCTTGTTGCATTTGTTATTTGTTTCTGTTAAAAGTTCTTGTTTCATTTTCAGTTTATTGTTTAATATTAGCTGATAATTGGTGTTTGTTTGTGTAAAACAGCACATCAACTCTGAAAGGTCAAATTAAACCAAACCTGGTTAACAGTCTTATCAAAAGACCAGTAAGTTGTTTGTTTATGATTTGTTATATTTTCACTGTACCACTTGTTCTGCCATGTCATGAGTATTTGACAGCCAATGTTTTTTTTATAATTTGTAGTCAAGAAAAATAAACATACAAGTACACATAATGTGGAGTATAACATTATTACATTAGAAATGATATGTAGACATAATGCAGTGAGTCTGTTCTTATATAACTTCTATATGTATGAAGCAGAATTGACCAAGAGATGCCTCGAGATTGCTTTCATTACTGATGAAAATCAGAGTATTAGTGATTACTTCATTATTATCTCCATACAAGAAACCATGTGATAGTAGCTTTTTTAGTTTATTTAAATTACTTTTTATGGTACTCAGTGAACAGTTGCCAAAGCAGGATGTGAGTGTGCATTGTTTAGAATTGATAAATACAATGAACAATTATTATGAGAACAGTCCACCTTTTTGAAATCAAACACGTCTGACTGTTTTGTAAGACTATCATTTAGTCACTTTTGTTAGTAATAATATAGACACTGCATTGTAAAATTTAAAGCTTTCTGGCTTTCATTTATAATTGCAGATTCAGCCATTTTATTCTATCAAACCATCATACATCTTTTCACATTTTGTAGGTTAATAAAGAAGCAGGATTATCTCCAGGTGTACACACAGAGAAATATGCTGTGAAACGTTCAAAAGAAAGAGAGAATCACCAGGAAGTATTTTGTCTTCCATCAGCCAAAAGAAGACGGCTTATTTTAAAACAAGAAAGATCAATAACGCAAGGAGCCCAAGAAGCTTTAGAGGGCGTATCATACCAATCTGGTGAGTTCATGTTTAATGTTGCCGTGTAACCCATGTGGGTTCAACCAAAACTAAATTATTTACTTTGTATTAACAATTGTGGCTCTAGTAAATATATTGTTTAAATACATTCCGTATTTTCATTACGTGCAACACCCAAGTCTACTGATTGAGGGGTCATGGGTTCGATTCTTTGGCTGGGCTTACTTTCTTGGAGCTTGGTTGAGAAGTTATTTCTACGACCATTCTCCAGTCTACCAATAATTTAAATTATGTGTAACAATTGACAGTCATTGTATGCACCTAGTAGTTGGTTAAAGCTAAATCCAGAGACTTAGCCTTTCTAGGAGGAGTTTGTAGGTTGTCTAACTGTTGTTTTAAGACCTATACAGTGTGTTGTTAAGGCGTTAAACCTATCAAATCTTATAATCATATTTACTGATTCCATTATGGTTTATTTTAGTTCAGGTCCCTTATCAACAACCGGTCTTATGAAGGGGATAGTTCACCCAGTCATTATACCCCCGCTTCAAAGAAAAGGGGGTATACTGTTTTACCTTTGTCCATGCATGCGTGTGTTCGTGCGTCCGTCCGTTCGTTGCAAAAATTTTGTCGCAGTTTTCTCAGCAACTATATCATGCAGCAGCCTAATACTTTGCATACTGCTTCATCCCATAGTCCCATGTGGTGTAAAGGGATTTCATGCTCCTTGCTCATCTACTTCCTGTATGTCGCATATTTTTAGATTTCGTTAAATGAAAGTTACATTGTGATAGTCATATTTCTCACTGCGGGGGTATCACTAGTGAGCATTAGCTCACAGATTTACTTGTTTTCCACAAAACATACTGACTGCCTCCAGTTCACCTGGCAGCAATTGTTTGTTTCATTCATAAAATATTGCTTGTATTGAGTCCACAACCTTCAGTCAGTTATAGGTTATACTATTGATTTGAAGTGATTTAAATTTATACTCAAAGGAGGCATGAGAAGTTAAATAAGTTGGTATATTGTCAGTTTTTCACTTATCATGTGATGTAAATTTTTCATTTTTTCAGACATTGGGTTTCAGCCAGATGTAGACGTAGAAAAACTACCAGATCCTGTGCCACGAGGAGATTTTAAACCAGTAGACATTGGTGAATTAATACCCACAATTGTTACATTTGATTTAGAAACAACTGATCTAAGTGAGTAAAGAACAGTCGTGAAGTTTAATCATTATGTTTTTAATGTTATACTCTGATCTCTGCGGTATTGATGACACACGATTACAATTTACAAGGATGAAAATACAGATGTTGGTCTGTTGGTTTTACCTATCGCTGCAATTTGTGTATGTTTTTTTCTTTAACTGTTGAGTCAGTCTTCAACATATATGGATAATGTGTTTGCCATAGACTGTCCGTATTTTACCTGTATGTTCAAGAAAAAAATCATTGTTCAAATTATGGACTTTAGTTAAACATTCTACTTCACTCTATTTCAGTTCGTGGTGGTGAAATTCCTCATATAACTCAGATAGCAGCACAGGTAGTTGGTCACAGTAGTTCTTTCAACCTGTATGTACAGCCATCAATTCCCATCACTGCTACAGCACAACAGACTACAGGAATTTCTATAGTAGATGAAAAAATGTTTGTTAATGGATCTCAAGTCTCATCAGTTAACATCAATGATGCTCTGGACAGTTTCATTGACTGGCTTGGAAAATTCCCTCATATCATTCTTACAGCACATAATGGAAAGAGATTTGACTTTCCTGTATTAGTTTCAGTGTTATCAAAAGTAAGTAAGTTTGATGAATTTTCTCAGAATGTGATGGCTTTTTGTGATTCATTAGCTGTATGTCGTAAAGTGTTTCCTAGTAGGAGTACATATAAACAAGAGTCACTGGTATCTGATATTTTGAACACTACCTACAATGCTCATGATGCTGCTGGTGATGTTTGTGCTTTAAGTAAATTGCCTTGACAATGAAAGATTTTAGTGCATTTTAGTTTTCGGTATCAGCTGTATTGTATAATAATATAAATTCAAGAGAAAAGGCTAAGAATATATCCTCCTTAAAAGTTCTCATTTCTAGTGGTATTTGTAAGATGGCAACAGCTGAAAATATTGCTGGGTCTGGGCTAAACCTAGATCATTTGAAAAAGATATATGTCCGAGATGGAGAAGATGGACTTTTAAACACATTTACTATGAAAAATAGCCTAGGTCAACCTCGAGTGACAAATACGAAAAGAATTCTTGAAACTGTAATACCAAAACTAGCTGAATACTTCAACAGTCTAAGTAAATCAATGTAATAGAACTGATCATGTCATTTTATATGTGAACTATATATATATATACACACTGTGGTCCAAAAGTTTCTTTACAAATTGTTATGTTTTTAAGTATTTAACAAACTTGTTAGTTGTATAACTATATTACAGTTTATTATTATATATCTAAGAAAATCTAACCAATCAACAATCTGCATTTGTACCACGTGACCGTCCAATATATTCCCGTATTGGATCCAAAAATAATATATTATTTTCGTATTGGACGATTGGGGACATGTGCACTAAACGATGCTTATTCATAAATTATGTCCGCCATTTTTTCATCGGTTCGCAACTGTTTTTCATTGTAGTCTAGGCACGAATGAGGAAATAAACCAAAATAATGGTATGTACTAAATAAAATAACGTTATAAACAAGGTTTGTCATTAAAATTACAACTTTTTTACTTACAATACGCTAAATCAAGGAGCCAAATTCTGACGATTTCCGATCAAGCATTCAATTACACAGCAAAACTTTCGTATCCATTCTGTGACTGTGTGAAGAATTATCCAGACATTATGCAATTAATACAAAGGTTGACTTGTGTTTAATCCAAGCCAAGCAATGCATTAGGTATAAATAATGAATCTGGCTTTCAAAACGATCTTTCTCATAAAAGTTATTTCCAGACTTCATTTTCGGAAAACCGTCTATGTGGCATGTCCATCTTGCCATAAAAGTTCATCCCGTCAGCGAGTGTGTTTCCTACAATTAGTTTGTCCGCTCCTATCATCCGTGTCTAGTTTATCTTTATGAATAGATTTTATGGAACCCTGTACTTTCCAATCTTTTAAATCCTCCAGGATGTTTAAGTTTAAGTGACATTTGAATGACATGTAAACTTTGTAAATTCTACGGCAAGGTCTTTACATCGATACTTGAGAGAATTAATTTTCCAATAGGCGAGGGAGCTCCGCCTACCTGTATATGTATGGTATGAGTAGGCTACAAACACGTCATAAAATGGTCGACAAAATGACATCACGATAATACGCAAGCCCCGCAGCGGTTATTTCCCTTTATTACATTTAATAAGTATCAAAGCGTGACGTAAGTACTGTGAGGAGTTTGGATAATACAGTAATACACTACGTCACAAGTCTACATTCGCACTCAGGAAAAATTAGAAAATTTAATTTCAAATTAGAATTTTATGAGTAAATTATACCTACCTGACATTACTATAAGGATTCCGTTCGGTCCGGACTTTAAACCCGCCCTTCAACCGGAAGTAAAAGTTTTGACCTTCAGGTCATTTACTTCCGTTAGAAGCACGTTGCTTCAGTTTCCATGTAGGCGAAAACAAGTCGCCTGGAAACAAATATATAAATGGGGAGGATGGGTGGGACTAGTAATGTCAGGTAGGTATAATTTACTCATAAAATTCTAATTTGAAATTAAATTTTCTAATTTCATTTCGTAAATTAACCTACCTGACATTACTATAAGGATTATTTAGATTTCAAAGCAATGCTAAAGGAGGTGGGATATTTGTTTCCAACCTCTAAAAACAATAAAAAGAATATTTAAAGTTCAACTTACCAAAAGTTGTCTTTTCCTCACTGTATCAAAGTGAATCACCATAAAAATAACACCACATCATCCCACTATGTACATTCTATATACAATGGTATCTACACATTCATAGTAAAATAAACCAAAACTGTTGGTTTTTATTACTTTAAAAGTTTTCTATTTCCAGCAACCCGCCGGAAGAGATAACCAATTTCTGTTTACTTAAACATCTAAGAAATTAACATTCACTCTTTTAAAATAATGTTTGATAAAAGTGGTCTCTCGAGACCAGTCTGCTGACTCCATTATTTGTTGTAAGGATGCTCCTTTGAATAATGCCCATGAAGGGCCAATACTTCTAGTTGAATGACCAGTTACACTACCAGTAGACCGTTTGGATTGTTTGTAGCAATATTTAATTGTACTAGAAAGCCATCTAGATATTGTCTGTGATGAAACTGGTTGATGAGGTTTGTTTATAGCTAAAAATAATTTTAAAGAATCATTCTTCTCAGATCTGAACTTTTCAGTTTTCTTTAAATAATAAGTCAATGCCCTCTTAGGATACACAAGCTTGTCCAAAGAATATGCTGGAACGAAAACACAACGTTTCATATGACTAGGTCTATCTGTCTTTGACAAACCAGTTCTTAAAAAAGTTATACCTTTCTTTTGAATGTTTACATTCTGTTCTCCCAATTGTAAGGCTTGTATATCACTGCACCTCTGGAAAGTTGTCACAGCAATCAAAAAACAAGTTTTCCATGTAACATATTTCAAAGCAGCATCCTTCATAGGTTCAAATGGAGCTCTTTTCAAGTAACCTAAAACAAGAGGTAAATCCCATTCAGGAACAAGTTTCTTTAAAGGAGGTCTTTCATTGAAAATACCTTTCAATAAACGAATAATGCATGGATGCTGACCAATAGGTTTACCTTCTACAGGCGGTAAGATTGAAGATAACATTGATCTGTACCCATTTATGGTCCTATATTTCAGACTTTTTTCAAAAAATAAGAAGGATAAAAAATCAGCCCAAACAGTTAAAGATGCTGCATAAGGATCAGTTTGTTGTTTACTGCACCAATGGCTGAACAATTTGAACTTGCACCTATAATCTTTTTGGGTGCCTTTTCTCCAAGATGCGGCAAGTAAGGATCTAGTGTTTTTTGAAAAGCCTTTTGCTGACAAGTTTTTGTCGATAATAGCCATGCAGTCAGGTCTAGTGACTTCGGATTTGGGTGAGGAATTTTGTTCTTCCCTTGAATCAAAAGATCTTTCCTGCATGGCAGTCTGACTGGTGGTGCTATCAGTAACTGTAACAGGAGGGGAAACCAAAATTGTCTCGGCCAACAAGGAGCAATTAGAATCAAGGTGCAATTTTCCTGACCTTGAAAATGGGATATGACTCTTGGTATCAACTGAATTGGAGGGAACGCATAAGCAAACATGTTCGTCCAGGATATTGAGAGGGCATCCACTGCAAATGCTTGTGGATGTGTCATCCATGAACAAAACACTTGAGTTTGTCTGTTCATTACTGTTGCAAACAGATCTATTTGGGGAGTTCCCAGCAAATTGAAAATTTGTATCACTACAGATCGTTCTAGGGACCACTCTGTCTCCCGTATCAAATTCCTGCTCAACGCATCCGCTAGAATGTTTGAGGTCCCAACTATAAAAGCAGCTTTCAGTTTCATATTGTTCTGCAGTGCTAAATGCCAAAGATCCCAGGTCAGACGACACAACTGTTGGGATTTGGTCCCCCCCTGTTTGTTTATGTGTTGAATCACAGTTGTGTTGTCTGACCTGATTAAAACATTTTGATTTCTCAGTTTCGTCAAGAAATGTTTGATCGTATAAATTACTGCTTTCATCTCCAGACAGTTTATATGTAAAAGTTTCTCCGTAGGAGACCAAGGGCCTTGCACTGTATAATGGTTCATGTGACCACCCCAGCCCCATGTAGAGCTTGCATCTGTTGTAATTATGACAGGAAAACTCTCTTTCACAAAACATCGTCCCTTCAGAATGTTCTGATCCTGTAACCACCAATTCAAATGATTTACCAGATCTGGTGTAACAGGAATTTGGTAAGACAAAGCCATTCTGGAAGGACTCCAATAGTGTAACAGATGGAGCTGGATTGGTCTCATGAACAAACGTGCATTTGGTATCAGTTCTAGACAGGAAGCAATCTTTCCTAGCAATACAAGAAATTGTCTTGCCGAGTTCTTTCCCTGAATTATATTGATAACTGCTTCTGTCAAAGTGGCTATTCTTTCCTCTGTTGGAAAGACTAGACCGCGGTGAAGTAGAAATAGACAGCCTAAGTAAGTTGGATTTTGAACTGGACAGAGTTGCGATTTGTCTTTGTTTATCATGAATCCCAACTGAAACAAAGTGCTCAGAATAATTTGTCTGTCCTCTAATAATTTGTGTTTGCTTAATTTTAGAGCTAGCCAATCGTCTAAATAAGTAGTCAGATTTATTGCCTGTTTGCGTAGATAAGCTGCTACCACTGATATTACCTTGGTAAATACCCGTGGAGCTGACGTTGGCCCAAAACAAAGAGTCCTGAATTGATAAATTTTCTTCTGAAAAGCAAAGCGAAGATACTTTCTGTGACTTTTTAAGATTTTGATGTGAAAATACGCATCTTTTAGATCTAAATTGAGACCCCAGCTGTCTTTTTCTACTAAATGAATTACTTTTTGTACAGTGTCCATTTTGAAATGAAGTTTCCGGAGATACCTGTTGAGTGGTTTGAGATTGATAACTGGTCTCATTTCCCCGTTTTTCTTTGGAACAAGGAATAACGTGCTGTAAAAACCTGCTTTTGCCTTGTTCAACGGTACTTTTTCTATAGCCTTTTTTTGTAAAAGATTTTCTATTTCCTTTTTTATTGCCAATGTGTGATTTGAAGGTACTATTGTTGTTTTGATGCCAGTAAAAACAGGTTTCTTTAAGAATTCTAGCTTGTAACCGTTTTTTATTACTTCTAACACCCATTTGTCTGTTGTTATTTGTTTCCATGCAGGCTGAAAATGAGACAGACGCCCTCCAACTGGTATCTCCGGATTTTTTGCTATGATACATACCTTGTCATTGATCATTTGACTTTCCCAGTCTTCCTTTTGTGGAGGTACTCTGGGAAGATCTGTTGTATTGAGAAGAGGACTTGGACTTCTTCTGTGAGTTTTGTTTGTAGTCAAACTTTTCACGTTTTCTGGGTATCTTTGGAATACGAAAATTATGAGATGTACCAGAATCATAGGATCTTTGTGCAGATGTAGAATTTTGATGTTAATCCAATCTAGGTTTTTTGTATGTACTTATATTTCTGTCCTGACTAGTCAAAACGGATGGTCTACGTTTTAACTCTTTCTTTATAATATCAGGAACGATATCTTCTATTTGTTTCTTCTTTCCCTTTCTGGCTTTTAAGAAAGTTTCAAACTCTGGACCAAATACACCTTTTCCAGACAAAGGTAAATTGGACAGTTCATTGGCATCCTCTAACTCAAAAAGTGCAGAGTCTGTCATAGCAACTGTACGACGGATAACATGGTGGAAAGCACCAGATCTACCCATCTGATCCAAAGATTTTGTAGTCATAGCAAAAATGTCCTTAATTTGTTTAACAGCTTTTTCCTTTTCAAAGGAATCTTCTTGAAAAAGTTGTAGTAATGTTGCTAAACTTTGTTGGACATAAACTGACATCACTATTCCTAACCTAGCAGCTTGTTGACCTTTGTAAGCTATTTGTTCAACTTTTTTACATGGTTGTGTGACCAAGGATCTAGATCTAGATTTACTGAACGAAGCCTTAGATCCATGTCGTTTAATTAAACAACTTTCAATTAAAGAATCAAGAGGTGGTACCTGAAGGAACTCTTCTGTTTCTTCATCAACTGGAAACAGATCAAAATTCTCTTCTGAAAAAGAAGATAAAAATCTAGGAGTCTTAGACCTAAAACTATTTTCTATCACTTCCTTTTGTGATGCATCAAGTGATATGCCTTCTTGTTTAACGTTTTTCTTCACTGTAGCATCATCACCAAATAAGTCAAAAAGGCACTTTTTTGTAGTCAGAGACAGTTCTTGATTATCTGACAAGTCAATATCACTCAATTTATTTTCTTTGTCAAAAATATTGTCATTACTGGATTTCACTGACAAAACGTCATCATTGTCTGACGAACTGTCCGAAGAATAAGACACACAGGAATCACTACCTCTAGCACGAGTAGTAGAATATTTGTGACGATGAGATGAACCACTCTTTCTAGGTCTGTGTGACGAAGAGCTTTTAGAACGTCTGTGTGACGCTGTTTCATCCCGTCTGTGTGACGGGGAGGAGTAATGAGGTGAAATTGACCGTCTGTGTGACTGGCCAGGCTCTTTGAGGCCTTAAATCAAATCTGCAAGGCCTTCAACAGTCTTATTTACATTGGAAAATTGGCTTTCCAAATTGTTCAAATGAGAATTCATCGAAGAAAACTTACCATTCCATTCTTCTTGCATCGTGTCATAACGAGAACGACGTTTACCTTTCTTAGCACTAGTAGCACTCGTATTACCGGAAGTCGTTTCCGAATGAGAAAAATCTGAATAATTTCCAGTGTCCTCCACGTCTGACGTAATATCAGATGTAGCATGGCGTTTCACTTCAATCTCCGCCATAATAAACTCCAAAATAAATCAAGAGCGAGCTAAAACACGTCCGACTTGTTTTCGCCGAAAGAGAAAACTGAAGCAACGTGCTTCTAACGGAAGTAAATGACCTGAAGGTCAAAACTTTTACTTCCGGTTGAAGGGCGGGTTTAAAGTCCGGACCGAACGGAATCCTTATAGTAATGTCAGGTAGGTTAATTTACGAAATGAAATTGCATTAACATTTATTCGCCGCTACATTAATACCTTTTCTTTTCAAAAAATGACCGAGCTTATATAGAAAATGGTGATTGTGGTAGTGTTTTTGGTGGTGATGTTGATTGTGGTTGATAAGAATTGCTGTGATTGCTTTGTTGGGGATGATAATTATTTTAATATAAACGATATATAATAAAAAGGTTATTATACATTTAACTGTCTAATACGGAATATATTTGGATTCGTACACAGCTTGAAAAGTCATATTGGACTCGCCTATCGGCTCGTCCAATATGGCTTTTCAAGCTGTGTACTCGTCCAAATATATTTCCGTATTGGACAGTAAAATGTATAATAACCTATAATTATTTACTGTCTACTACATCTATCATATTTATTTCTATTATAACTATACACTAAAATGTTAAAACAAATGTGTTGGCATTAATTTTTTATAAAAAGATAAAAGGTAAATATGAAACATTATACAAGTGTAAAGAAACTTTTGGACCCCAGTGTTTAGTATATATATTCTGAAATTATTACTTTTTCAAATGATTATTCCAGGCTTTCCAATATTGCAAGTTTGCAACCACTAGTATCATGTTAGTAATCATTCATAATTTAGAAAAAACATTATTTTAGTTATTTTTACTAGGTGCAAGCCATATTTGTTTATTATTTTGTGTGTCTATACATGAAGATTCATATTACTTTGATACTCATGAAGATTTATTTTAGTAAAATAAGTATTGTACTGGAATTGCAGGAGTTATTTTGTATTTGAACATTTCTTTTTTCAAAATTGGCAAAACCATCTGAAATTGTTTGTTTGTTTGGATTTAACGTCTCACAAACACAAAAAGGTCATATCGCGCCTAATCTAAAATTGAGGTCTACCCTTGAAATTATTTTTACTTCTTGACTTATTTTTTCTTCATAAGTATGTGTTTAAGTACATTACAACTTGTTTTCTATAGTAGCATATTTCATTTGAAAAAAGTTTTTACCTTACAAAGATGAAATTATATATTTCACATTTTTCATCTTTTGGTGACATGAAAAATTTGGCTTCGGCCTAAAATTTTGTTCTCCATATATCCCATAGACTCATTTAATAGTGTTGAATTATCTTATCTAATATTCTATATATTATACGAATATATTGTGTAAGTTATATTTGTGAATAAAGCTTTAAAATTCTACTAAAAAAAATTTTCATGCTATTTTGATGCTTGAAAATGACAGTTTTCCGATGATTTGATTATCCCTTTAATTGATTTCTCAAAAAGTAAACGGTAAAAGTCACTAATATTTCATTTTTAGGTGTTTCTATTATATAAGATAAGATTGTGTAAGTTTGGTGCAAATTGATTGCTAATTAACGTTTTTATGATGCATTAATTATGTCATGTTGGTAAAATTGAAGCCAAAGTCGGCCATTGCCGAGGTCTTAAAAGGTCATAATTTTCAGAAATATTTAACAAAGTTGACAAATTGCAATAAATATTTATTTGTTTACATATATGTATTAGATTTGTACCATTACTTAATTTTTACATTGATTTTTTATGCTGAATAAATGATTTTTTCAGATTCAACACTTGTCGACTTTTTTCTATTTTTAACAGTGAGGGGTGTGATGTTAAATATGCCATAATTTTTTATAACGTACTTAATTTAAAGTTTTTTTCTGGTAAAAAGTTTAGGGACATCCTAAACATTCAAAAATATCAAACATTATTGTCCCTGGAGTAATATTTCTATGGTCTGTAAATTTGGAAGTTAGGGATTGTATACCTTAATGAAGATATTGGGTCTAATATATCGTTTTGTAGTTACATTTGTTTCTCCACAGCAATTATTAATTTTTCAAACAAACAAATTTTAACGATTGAAAATGGTACCGTTTTAAAGTAAAACACTGCCGATTTTTTTAAATCTCTAAAACGCCAAGTGTTACTATATTAAACGGATATGTTTAGAAAGTAGACTGTGGTGTTTTCGTTTTAAACGCTTATAAAACATGTTACGTGTTCCCATTTTTTACAGTGTATTCATGATCGTATTACTTTTGCTTGTTAACATAAGCATGGATTACTTGCATGATAACAATTAGCTTATTACACAAAGTCTGTAGAGACCCTACAAACTATCTGAGTTTCCGGTCTGCACTAATGAAATTATTAAACAATGTCGTCCTAGAATTTATATAACAATTAAGATTTTATAATTTGGAACAATTATGTTTTGTTCACAACATCTAAAGTGATCAAAACAACTTATAGGATCATAATACAGGTTCAGAACACGAAATTACAGGAGTTTACCATTTGCTAGACATTGCATCATCGTACGCGGTAATACCCATAAAGCTTTAGATGTTGTGTACAAACATAATTGTTCCAAATTATAAATTTTCTTAAATAGTTTTTAGGGTGGGTCTTATCGTCAGGCCACCAAATAACTAAATTGGTCAAATTGATAATATAGTGAAGTTGATATGTTGGGTATCATTTAGAACAAGAAATTGAAAC
This sequence comes from Mactra quadrangularis, assembly GCA_025267735.1. Taxonomy (NCBI): domain Eukaryota; kingdom Metazoa; phylum Mollusca; class Bivalvia; order Venerida; family Mactridae; genus Mactra; species Mactra quadrangularis. The sequence goes on from CM046311.1 coordinate 13,589,219, forward strand.
TTGTACAATCTTTATTAAAACTTTCATAACATAAATTTTATTTCTAGAATATAATCAAATACTTCAAATCGGATTTGTATACATGTATTATATATCTGATAGTGAAACTTGTTTTGTTATAAATTTACCATGTGTAAAATACTTATCACATTTATTTTAGGTAAACTACAATGGCTGAGTCAAAACAGAATCCCTGGTCAAAACAACTATTGTGTATGTACTGTGGCGAAAAGTTGACAACAACAAGTGGCTAACACAAGCACATTAAGAAACATGAGGGTCATGCTCCCTACACATGTTGTGGTAAATTGTACTTCCCCCAAAAAGTATAGATTTTATTTCTGTAGATTAAGACTTGCTGTACATCAATTCATATCAATTCTGGACGATATTTTAATAATATTTAATACTCCTCATAGTTTTAGAATCTGTAGATTTTGTACAAAGAATGAAATTGAGGACGAATTCCATGTTATATGCATATGTCCTTTTTATTCTAATATACGTAAAAAATACATAGAATCATATTTTTAGAAAAAAAGTCAATGTTTAAATTTATTGAATTATTAAATTGTCAAAATGTTATAACGTTAATCAAAGTCTCAATTTTTGTTAAAGGAGCTTTAAAAATGAAAACTGAGCTAAATATTGTGTAATTTCATCTTTTAATTTTCTTAATATTCCTATTTTGATTATGTGTGATACTACCTTATTATTTATTAAGATTTGAAAACATGTTCATCTTCTTGTCAAAATTTGCATGTATACGTTACTATATTGATTATGTGTGTATTTATGCTTTAATTATTGTATTTACGAACATGTACTTAGTACTTTTCTAAAAAGAATCTGTTCTGTTATGTTCTGTATTACGATGCAATTAAACTTATTATGCACAGGTTTGCAATTATACAAATTTATACAAAATTTATACAACCACATTCTTTGAAACAATCATTGTTAAATAGAATAATCTTCTTTTACAGTATCCATCAGATGCACTGGATCCAGAGTCCTTAAGCTTGTAAAATACGCACACATATACTTAAAAGTTTGGAGATATTTGAAAACTGTTTATCTTGAAATGCCTTTCAGTGTTGCTTTATGTTTTGGTTATCATTATAATTATTTCCGAGACTACATAAATAACGTAAAAGCTATGTTATGGAAAATAATTACGATAAAAATGGTTTCCCAGGCATTATGATTTCAGATTTGAATCTTATAAATATGTTGCATTCTTGAGATTTTTTCTAACTATATCACTAACAATACTTAAAAATATTAAAGATAATAATTCCACAAAAATAATCAACAAAATTCAAGAATTGTTATAAAATAATTTTGTCTCCAAACTTTTGGTGGGTATTTTATAATGATGTTACTCATGTTGGTTGATAACTAACAGAATGATAATCAACTATTTTTATAAATTTACACAAGTGTTTTTTACTATTTATTTTTGTGCTGTCGTCATTTAGATGCATGAATAAAAAATAATTATCGGTTTTGAAATTATGTGATTTAATTTAACAGATTCTTATAAAGCCTGTGAATGAGTGACACAGAATGTGTCAGTAAGCTGGAAAAAGCAGTTAGATTGTCAATTACAAAAAATGTGCCTTGTCATAATTAAGTCTGAAAAAGCCTATATGATCAAAATATTTACATTTTTGATAACGTATTGAATATTTTACAAGTTATATCATTTCCAAGTACCTCAAAATAATGTATTGTAGCTAAATTAGCCATACTGACATTATTCATTTACTGTCTTTGTTTTAGTTTATCGATAAAACATTTTATGGTTAAATTTATTAATGAATTGTAGCCAAATTAGCCTTGCTGCCATTATACATTTTATTGTTTTTTGTTAAATTCATTGAATAAACACTTACTTGTTAAGTTTTGTTGAGAAGAACATGTTATTGTTGTTTTGTTAAGTTAATTAATGAATTGTTGCCAATGTAGCCTCACTTATATTATCAATTTTATAACAGTATTTTACTGAAAAGGCTAGCGCCTCGGTTGATATTATTTTCCTCGGGTTGATAATCTGTACTGTCACCCTCACTGCCATGTGTTATTTATATAATATTGTCACAGTTTTGATATTTGCCATATCAAAATAATATCGTTTGAAAATAAAATTGTGTAGAGTCACTTTACTATATGAACTAAATTACTTCAGACCCATCATTTTTGTTGGAAACATTTTGGTGAAATTGGTTCTAGCATTTTCTCATCTTACATCAAGTGATCCTTTTTGTACAGCATTTATGTCCATGGGCATGTGGTCTATTTTTCTGCCAGAAAGTCTTCTCCGCTCGGGCATATCAAATACATGATCCCTGTTTAAAATAAATCATATGAAAGTATTTTAAACATAAAATTCTCCCTGAAAATGTAGAAGTTGGCACTATACCAAGAAATAACCTAAATATACGTGAGAAAAATTATATCCGATTAAACTGATATGAACTTATAAAGCTGAACAGAAATTCATTCAATGTAATTAGTAAATGGAACACTTGTTAAACTTCACGATACTTAACATAGTTCAACTCACCAAACATTTATATAGCATCAAAATTATTATTAAAATTATCAAAAATGATTCATGTATAGAGTAATGTGTGTTTAAAAAATTAGTAATTACCAGTTGGCTATATTTTGGTGATATAATTTCCAAAGACTTTGTCTAATGTCTGCGATTTCTTAAATGTGACTATGTGTCAATACACTGAGAAAAAAAACAATGCACTTAATAAATAAGTGGCAACAGTTGAACTTGTTATATTGCTAGATATTGAATTTATTAACCTGTTATCGGATGGTTAACTTATTACACATGTGCGTTAAAATATGTTAAGTAACTAGTGAACGGCATAATAAACCTATAAGCTGTATAGTTATTTTGTTGGCAGTGTATTAAATACACGGATATTTAACAGATTCTACGAATATATTTTAACAATATTATAACTGGCGGAAATATCTCAAACTATAGTCTGAACAGTGATTTCTACAGTGATCAGTTTGGATCAGAGACACAATGTTATCAAAAAAATTTTGTGACCCAATGTTATCATAAAAATTTTGTGACCCAATGTTACCATTCTCGCATTTTTTCATATTACGTGATAAAAATCGTGTATTTACTTATGTTTGATATATATACAACAAAGACAATCCAAACGGTAGTTGTTTTACAAATTTCGTTCAAATCCTGCCATGTGTAGTAGTTAAAATACGTAAACATATATTTTGTGACCCAATGTTACCACGCATTTTTACCCAAAAACGTCGCCACTTCAAATTTCTCTGCAAGGTAATCAGAAAAAGTACTGAATGGAATTTGCTAAGTTATATACCGCTGGAATCGGCTTTTTTGTCGCTGGAACATAGGCTATATGAATACCTAAGGAAAAATCAAATAAAGACAAAAAATGGCAAATACCTTGAATATTGTGATCGCCGCCATTCAAGTTGACCCAATGTTATCGTAAACAAAACCACGTAATTACTCGCCCTTTAATCCGGAATTCAAATTTATGGATTTTTCCGTCCGTGCACAGGCGGTACAAACAAAGTTTTCTACACATTATTGCTTAACAACACGAACTATGAATTAAATCCTATTGTTTTTTACACGTGTTTTCATTGTAACAGTGAAAGTTTGTTTGTACCGGAGGAATTCATGTAATCCCTGGTGTTTTTAGGGATTACGTGAAATCGATGATTTCCTCGTGTATTTTATAAATGCATCCCGTTATATTTTACTTTCTTCCTTTCAAATCCATAGCTTTAAAAATAATTAAAAAAAATGTTTTTTAAACTAAATTAACAATGTCATTGTTATTAGCATTGTTAGCATAGTGGCAAAAGTGTAACAATCCTTCCTTTATTTATTATCATAGTTAACCTTTTTGTGATAACTATCTTTTGTGCTTTTTCACAAATTGTATAATTAATGAATAAGAATGTCAATAATGAAGTTTTTTCATAATGGTTTTGTTATTTGACTAATATGACTGTCTGAAGCCAAATAACAAGGCCATTAGGAAAACACTCAATTAACATAATAATTATACCAGATGCTAGCAGTAGACAATCTACGGTTGATAACTACATTGTATGTCTTTGACAGATTATTGGATTGTAGTGTACATGTTGATTCTGTCGCTGGATATGATTATTATTGTTATTTATATGGTGATTATAACTCACGTACATATATCTTACTATTTTTGTCGAATATGATAACAATGATACTTTTATTACCGTAAGAATACTTACCTGATATACCTGAATACGTTATTCTTAACTTCTTTCGAACTCTACTGAGCGAGGGATGGCGAGTTCGATTTCTGGGCGGGGCATACTTTCATGGAGCTTGGCATTAAATTATTTCTACGGCCATTCTCCCTCCTACCTATGATTTTTAATTATGTAGGGCAGTTGTCAGTCACTGACGAAAGTATGCGCTTAGTACTTGGTTAACAGCTAAATCAAGAGATTTAGCCTTTCCAGGAAGAGTGAGTAGATTGACTGACCGCCGTTATATGACCTATACAATTTGTCGATACGGCGTTAAATCCAACTAACAAACAAACAAATTTTTCGAACTTTCAGGGCGAAATTTGTCGACTGAACCATTATTAATTGCGTTGATATTAAGAACTATATTTTAGTGCGTAAGAGCCGAATGCATTGTAGTGCGGAATAATCTTGGTCGTACACAGGTCTTTCATGCCAGCCGTCGGCCATTTGTTCTCCACTTTGATGCAATTTTCAAGGGTTTAATGTCATTACAGAATCAATAATTCAAAGAAATGTAAGTAAATGGATTTTGATGTGTATAAAAAGAACACTACAAGGGAAAACACGATTGTGTAGCTTAAAAAAACGTGTAAACAAATTGAAAGTTTTACGCTATTCCCGTGCGTTTATCAAGGTTTAGGTCCACTCTTTATAGTAAAGCTGAAAGTGAAACTGAACGGTTCATTTCGGTTAACTTTTATTTCTTATTATATTTTCAAAATGGACTATTTTTCATGTTTCCGATAATTTACTTCGGAAATTACATTTGTATATGTATAGTGCGTACAAAAAAACAAAACGTGTTTTGGTAAACATTAAAATTGAGACAATTCATTTCAGGGGTAGGCAGTATTGAAAATAAAATTTGTGTAATTCATTTTAACAAAATTAGCATGGTTGATAAACACCACAACTTGGTTATCATGCTTATTATGGATGAACGCTTTCCATTACACCAACAACTAAGACACTAGCTTGTAATACATATCACAATTGTTTATTTTAAAGTCATCCTGGGCATCCCTCGTCGAGGGTTAGTTCACTGTATTGTTTTTATAAACAGTGTTTTGTTTTTTTGTACGCACTATAGTACCGGCATGACGTAATTTAAAGTCAATCTTATAAGCAACTGCGTTTATACAAAAATGAAAGCTCAATTTTTTCAAGTCAAGCGTTCACTATTGACCAATCAGATTGTATTTTTACGTTTAGGTTGTAATTATACAATCGTATTGGATTATTTTGTTTTCCATTTTGTTTGTTTTGAAATTAATATCAATCGTTATTCACGAGTTTCATGAAAATTTTGCTTGTCATCGGCATGGATGTACACTTAACAAAACTTTTAAGTATACATGTATATTTGGGCTCGTATCTAAGTAAGTGCTGGTCCGTTTTAAGTCAATTTTTTAACAAATATAGTTTAAAGACGGATTATTATTATTATGTTTATTTCATTACAAAGATTTAACAAGTATTAAACCACAGCTGTGACGTCATCCCATTGTATTCATAGTACCATATATCTAATAATGTACAGGTAACCGTCCAATATTAAGATTACTCGTCCATTATCTGGCGTGTTTGGACAATATCTAACGTGTAAGTCTAATATTGGACTACACGCTAGATATTGTCCAAACACACCAGATAATGAACGTGTAACCTCGATAGCGAACGATTACCTTTTCAATGTGTTTCATAAAAAAGCAAAGAAACGAATGAAGTTGGTTTTTATTTATTGAACAATAATTTACAAATATACTCAAAATTGCATTTTTTTTTACTTTGCCCCTTCGAAATGAAGACATCAATTTCAACCATGTAATTCCTATTTACATTTTGTCAACGTTGCGCTGTCGTTTCCTGAAAATTGAGAAGAAATACCTAAGTTTAGCATGATTATACTTAGACCCGAACTAGATTTTAACAACATTTTAATACATAATCTGTCAAACACTGTAAGCCATTCCTTGCCAATGGTTCAACATATAAAGTTTTGTCTTCTTATTTAAGAATTTATTACTGTCGGAAATAATGACCATTTGCGTAACGTCCTCTCCCCGTGATAAAACGATCATAGGTTTGAGCCACGAACCGAACATAGATTGATACGTAAAAAGAAAGACAAACGTGTTGCATACGAAGGATGTATGAATAAACAGAGAACTTTTACGTTGCGTCAGAGCAACACTGATTATTTGATGCACGCATGGCCCTGGGTCTCCATCTGGCTTCATTATAATTGTTAACCTAATATAAATTTGCATTGATATTTTTAACTTACCATTACCCTGTTCCTCTAAAATAAGTTTCTCATCAAGTTCATTGGTCAGCCATGTGTTAGGCTGTTGCTAATATCGTTTCTTGGACATGACTGGAATCAGTTGATAATCCTCCTAAAACACCACATTTTGTATACATTGCAACCATTTTAATGTATGTATCTCCGAACGAATGCATTCCGAGTTATAAACAGTATATCCAAAAGAAAACGCCAACTTTAATTCCAAAGATAATTTAGATCATTCAAACATGTTACACGTATATAAAATATCCGACTAAACGAAGAACTGAAACGGAATAAACGACCACGGTCTTAACTACACTTATATTTTATGTGAAAGATTCTGCACGAAAATCTCGTGAACAAACATTCATTAAATTGTCGGACTAGAGGGGCACCATATGGGAAACAATTAATATTTTCTTTATTTATTCAAATTTGATAAACATATGATTTAAATGTATAATTCTGAAATAGTTATCTGCAATAGGTGTAAAGTAAAAATGGTTTTGGATTATTATTATAATAAATTCGTGGTGAGCTGTGATTTAAGTAAGATATACCCCTCGAGCAGCCCAATATGTTAGACATTGGATACGCTTCGGCGCTGACGCGCCTCAGCTATCCAATATCTAACATTTAGACAACGGTGACCCCCTCTCAGCCAATCAAATTGCTTAAAAAGTGTTTGATAAATCCCATAACACACGTTAAACCACAGCTGTGACGTCATTCCATTGTATTCACAGTACCGTATATCTAATAATGTACAGGTAGCCGTCCAATATTAAGATTACTCGTCCAATATCTGATGTGTTAGGACAATATCTAACGTGTAAGTCTAATATTGTACTACACGCTAGATATTGTCCAACACATCAGATAATGTACGCATAACCTTAATAGTGAACGATTACCTGTTCAATGAAAAAACAAAACGAACGAGTGAAGTTATTTATTGATTTATTTATTGAACAAAAATTGACAAATAAAATCAAAATTGTAAATTCTGTACTCATTCTCCTTCGAAATGAAGACGTAAATAATAATAATGTTATTCCTGTTCACATTTAGTCGACGTGGCACTGTCGTTCTGAAAATGAAAAAAAAAAAATAAAAAGATATGTTTAAGTATAGCAAATACCAAGACCCAAAGTAGATTTTAAGCACATTTTAACTCATACTCTGCCAAAAACTGTTAACCATTTCTTGCGTAAGGTTAATAAGATAAAAATAAAAGAGCGTTCTTTAGAATTAGTTGCAGAACGGAACATGTCATTCGTCATCTACGTAAAGAAGATTTATTTTAAATAAAAGTGACTGTGCATTTAGCATGCTGTGACCTTGGCGTCCAGTGAGTGTTTTATTGAGCAATGGCACAGGCAATATTACAACAGAAATAATATATTCATGCACTGGGCAACATATATAAACTTTGAAAATATTTCATTAACACTCAGCGTAACCAAAATGATATAGAAACATCGCTAGAACTATATTTATTTAAAAAATATGACCAATAGACAATATCAAATACAAAAGGTACAGATTTTAGTTAAAAATTAGATCTTATGCACAACGGTCTCTCTCCGTGATCAAATAATGATAGGTTTGAGCCTTGAAGCGACTATAGATTAGAATGTAAAAAGAAGGGCAGACATTATGCTTACGAAAGATGTATGTAATATACATATATCATTAACTGGGACTTGGAACGTTTTGTCAGTGAAACATTTTTACGGGGTATTGGGTGCACACGGGGCTCAGGTTCAGGTCTCCATGTGACCATTGTTTACATAATATATTTTGCAAATATAAACTTACCAATGACCTGTTGCTCCAATATAAGCTTCTTATCAAGCTTACAAGAAATCAGCATTGTTTTTCAGGCTGTGACTGACATCGCTTCTTAGACATTACTGGAATCAGTTGATAATCCACGTTTTCTATGCATGTCAAGCGTTGAAATGAATATATATCCAACAGAAAGATTTCCTAAGTTTATCCATGAGAAAAATACACTTAAATTCCAGTGATCAATTAGGTCTATCAAAAATTGTTACACTTGTATAATGTACCCGACTAAATGAAGAACAGAAAAGAAATGAAAAACTACAGTCATAACTACACAAAAGTTTACATGTGAAAAAATCTGCACGAAAATCTCGCGAACAGAAAATTCATTAAATAGACCATATCCGGAATTCAAATATTTGGGTTTTTCCATGTAGGTACAAACAAACTTTTACTGTTACAATGAAAACACGTGTACAAAGAACAATAGGATTTAATCCATATTTCGTGATTTTTATCAATAATGTGTAACAAACTTTGTTTGTACCTACATCACACGGACGGAAAAACCCACAAATTTGAGTTCCGAATCAAGTCTATTGTCGGACTTAAGGGGCACCATACGGGAAACAATAAATAGTTTCTATATTTATTTAAATTCTATAAATAAATGATTTAAAAGTATAATTTTTAAATCGTTATTTGTATAGGTGTAAATTATAATTGAGTTTGTATCATAATAATAATAATCTGTAGGTAAGCTGTGGTTTAAGTAAGATATACCCCTCGAGCTGCCCAATATGTTAGACATTGGATACGCTTCGGCGCTAACGCGCCTCAGCTATCCAATATCTAACATATTGTACAGCTCTCGTGGTATATCCCTTACATAACAAAAACATCACAGGGTGTGAAAATGTCAAAGTAACAAAATGAGGATTGCGTTTTGCGTGACTATGTGAATGTAGTAATATGATAACGGAATTCGGGTAAATGTGTCAACAATTCTCTCACTTACATTGTATAATGAGTGTGGCCTCCATGGCTGTTAGGAAACCGTTTGGCATCGCGTTCTAATGGATCTCACATACTGATGAAAAAGATTTCGACATATTCCTGCCCACTCGCGCACAATCCTTTCCCGAGGCTCAGCTAGGGGTTGGGCTGCAACACCACGACGTACACGGCGGTTCAATTTATCCAATGCGTGTTATTCTATGTTTAGCTACACATTTCGGCGGTATGCACACCATCGTGATGTTGTTGTCATGTAGTAATTCTGTTGTCGCTTGCGGTGCGGGCTGGCGCGCCATCCATTTAACAACCTTGTTCTATTGTAAGCCTGCCCATTTTGTGTTTTTTGGATGGGTGAATCGTTATACTGTTCACAGCGACTATGTGCAATTTTGATTCAAGCCAGTCGCGATTTCCTCGTGCATTAAATGAATTTCATCGATTCGCGGTCCAACGCGCTGGTTAGGTTACTTTCGAAAAAATGACTACATAATAAATGTTGAAATATAGCCAATAGCAGATGTACAAATTTCTATAAAAAATGCTAGTTAAGGGTGTATCTTTTTTGAAATTGAAAAAAGTACATGTATATAGTGGGTGGGGTAACTAAATATATAAAAAATATCCATAAACTTTGGACAAATTTGTTATATTTTGTAAGAGATGCATCAAGTGTATAAACTTGACTGTAGAAAATATAAACCACTTAACAAAATATAAATTTAAAATGAAATAAAAGCGTTCATTCTAACCTTGAAATAACCTTCCGAACGTCAATCCAAACACATTATTAAAGTACTTTTTTTAGAAATCAAAATGTTGATACGGGATGTATATGTAACAGTTTACAATGTCTTAGGGCTAGTTACACAAAAACTAGATCCAAAAAGTAAATATTATAAGTTATAACACTACCATCTCACTTATTCTACTTTCAGTTTGCTTATAAAGTAGCTCCCAAATAAAGTATGGTGTATGAAATGTGCAATTGAAGTTAATGTTCAAATTACCTCCCTTTGTTTTAAAACATTTTGAACTGCTAATTCTTTGGCAAAATCACTTTAATTATACAATGAGAAAATCACATAGAAGAAATAGAAAATTTACAAAGATGCATAAAAAGTAAGGATTTAAATACATGCTTCATGTGAAGGAATAATTTACTAAGTTAAAAAGGTTAAAGTCTGGAATAAAGTCATATCGTTGTGGAATATATAGGGGAATGCCATGCTTGAGTCTAAAATAATGGAAAGTAGAAAAAATGATTATACTTCCATTTAAATTTTACATTGATGTATTTTATCATTTATATATAAGTCAATGTCCCTCAGGTATATTATTTTTTACAGTGATTCATTTATTTAAGAAAAAATATAAAAAATGAGGCTACAGTTATACATCTTCTGATGTCCAACTTCAGTAATTATTGATAACTAATACAAGAAATGACAAACCTATTTTATCAGTACACAAACTCCTTTAATTGAAAGAAACTTTTTCAATATTGCAATGACTGTAGTGCAACAGTCCTCATTTTTACATAATATCATGAAATAAACTGATTCAAATCATTGAATTAATAATTATTCTTTTTAAAATCTATGTAAAAATCAAACTTCATAAAGCACATGAGTGCTATTTTCAACCTAGTCACAAATGTATATAGCATGTAAAACAGCATTATAATGAATTTATGACTAACAGTTTCTACCTTCAAAAGACTACCAGTAGATTTCCATAATTTTCTTCTGCAGCATGAAGAATACCAATAACCATAAATTAATGAATTTTCATACATATAACTAACACCTCTCAGGCTTGTGACTTGCAGCAGTTTTCAATTATCCTCATATATGGTATAGCATATAGTCTTCACACTTATAAATTCAAGAGTATTTTCAATAGTTCTCTTATAAGGTATATAAATAATATGTGGTGTATAATTAGGAGGTTGATTTATTCACATGGTGTAAGAACATAACTGGAGGCTGAATCTTCACATGGCATAAAACATAACTGGGGGCTAAATCTTCACATGGTGTAAAACATAACTGGGGGCTAAATCTTCACATGGTGTAAAACAAGATAAGTGGCTGAATCTTCACATGGCCTAAAACATAACAAGAGGCTGAATCTTCACATGGTGATAACTTTCTACAAGTACCTGCTGTTATTCCAACATTTTACAATGATATATTCTTATTCAGTTCCGTTTTTAAATACTACTGCATGCAATATGTTGATGAAATACCTACAAATAAAAAATTAGTTTTTATACATTAACGTGAACATTTAGTTATTAGTCATCATTGCTATAATAATAAACATATTATTTTTAATCTGAGAGCAATGACAACAAGCCCAGCCAGCATGACCATATCGGGCCGATATACAATTAATGTCGGCAAAATGTGCCGACTTGAGGCCGACATCGGACCGCTGCAGTGCCGACATACTCAATATTTTGAAAAATTATAAATGCAATTGAATTGCTTCCTTAATTATGTTAATAAATAGTCCTGTGTAAGATTTTAATTACTAGAAGCACACTAACCCAATTTCATGTTACATCAAAAAAGTATATCGGGTCTGCGTCGGGCCTACATGATCAATTAATGTAACTATTTTGTACATCGGATTGACATCGGTACGATAGTGCGTTTTCAGCTACACCTCCATATATTGTTAAATCGTTAAAATATTATGAAATAAATTAATTCTAATGAAACACCTCTGTTATCTACTTATTATATTTACGTACTGTCGTACCAGCAAAATGTGCCTATTTTGGGACCGACATCGGACCGCTGCAATGCCGACATACTTAATATTTTGATAAATGCTAACTGCAATTGTATTGTTCACTTAATTATGTTAATAAATAGTCCTGTGTATGATTTCAATTTCTAGAATCACACAAACCCTATTTCATGTAACGTCAAAAAAGGTTACAATATCGGGTCTGCGTCGGGCCTACATGGTAATGAACGCAACTATTTTGTATATCGGATTGACAACGGTACGATATTGCGTTTTCTTGATTACCATGCATTTTGGTATGAATTTTGAAATAATTTTAGCTGTGTTTTGAAATGAAATGTTGTTTGTAATTGAAATCAATATGTTTTAAGTACATAAAAACCACTCTTATATAATAATATTATTTTAAATGAAGAACTGGCAAATATTCACTGCATTCCTTCTTTCAACCAAAAAAACTAAAAGTCAAAGGAATGTGATGAAGGTGAAGTTTATTTTCTTTTAAAAGTAGATCTAATGATGATTTAACAAATGTGTAAACACTGTTAATTACTTCATGTTAACCATTTGAGCGATTGAAAAATACAAAATTTATCTGTTTGTCTTATTTTAAAGTAAAATTATGGTTGAAAATATTTGTAACATAATTTCGCGACATGCTTTAACAAGGCCGTATTTATCATTTGCTCTTTATAGTTAGAATATACTAAATATTTGCTTTTATAATCTTTTTTGTAACAAATCCGTTTGTTTTTTGCATACTGGCTGTTTATTTTCACTCCACGGTTTATTAATGTACATGTACACCGCTATTGTTTTGATGTTAGCCCGATGTAGGCAAGGAATATCGGACCGATATTGTGTAGACATCGGCCCGATATTGTATAACCGATGTCGGGTCGACATCATTCCTATTTGCAGCTGAGGTTAAATCCGACGTTGGGCCGTCATAGAAAACCATATAGGTTTGCTGTCGGACCGATATAAAATAATTTCTACTGTTGACTGACATCACACCGCTATTGTTTTGATGTCGGCCCGATGTAGGCAAGAAATATCGGGCCGATATTGTATGGACATCGGCCCGATATTGTACTTCCGATGTCGGGTCGACATCATTCCTATTTGCAGCCGAGATTAAATCCGACGTCGGGCCGTCATAGAAAACCATATAGGTTTGATGTCGGGCCGATATAGAATGTTGGCTGGGAGGACACCCTCTTTATTCTAGGAATAACGAAGGTAAACACATGAAACAATTATTATTATCAAATAATATAGACACATTTGTTGACTGATATTAAGGTATAATTTCATTATGCCCCATTCCTATTGGTCCATTTGCCTAACATTTATTAAAGTCCCTTTACTAAATAGAACGCTGATAATTGTCAAGTATCACGCTTTTGCTTAAAACTCATGCAAACATTAAATGAATATATAAAACGCACCCAAGGCACAAAAAAACTCAAGTATTTTCCCCAGAATTTATACTAATACTATTTTAAAATTAGCTATAAAACCCAAAGTAATGACTCTACGGAAAATTACGGAACTCAACGAACGAGATCGGAACATCCCGTCGTGGCTAAAAATAACCACAACTTCAAATCGGAAGAAAACAAATTTTCTTCTTTGATAAATACACTTTTGTATAGTGAATTTCGTGCGAAAGCCAATTAAAACTCACGAAATCATGTAAATAGTTTTATACATAAAAATATACTGACGGAAAAAAGAAACGAACCAGTTAACGTCATGTGTGGTGAAAGGGTGACCGTTCATGCCAAATAAGTATGAAATCTTCTTGTTTGGCGTAAACGGTTCTAAAGTTATGCCACCGTCACCAACGTCTATCTCTCCGCTCGTATCATCGCGATCATGGTGTTGGGAGAATGTAGAGTTCAGCTAATGTAACGCCCTCAGATTAATCAATGTTTCAAAACGAGTTTAAGTCACAACTCGTTGTTTGCCAAGGTTAACTCGTGGGCATACACATAGACCAGCTTTTATGCTCGGTGAGTGTCTCTATATTTTGGCAACGTCATGACTGTATCTATCAGCATAGTAACGACAGACCTTACGTTGAGCATGTCACCAAGGACTTCTTACAGGGTGAAAACATTAATGTTTCCTTATATTATTCTGAATCACGAAAATTGTGTACCTAGTTGAAATGAGTTTCTTTTTAGCATCAGTTTAAATGTTTGCGTACTCAAAATTTGCACGCACTGATTTCTCGAGTAAACCACTGGAAAAACGATATGATATATCCATCACTTTACAATTTTGTGTAAGTTTTACCAAACACCTTTTAAGCAACTTGATTGGCTGAGAGGGTATCTCCGTAATCTAATATGCATGTTATAAAAGTACCCCACTTTTATAAGAAATTGACATTTTGAATAACTTGGCCCCTAAAAGGGAGCCCGCAACAGAGAGTTATTATAATCCAAAGGCAGTTATATTCTATTGTCTTCTTGACAGTTTTACTTGTTTTTTAAATTAATGATAACGATTTTGTCTTCGTTTAGTGGCTTTAAGCTACTACATCACATTTGTATAAATGAATTCACAACCTATATTGCCTTAGTGATGAGTAGCATAAATGTATGCATAATTGTCACAGTGACATAGAGAAATCAGGATTTTCTACTTTCATTTCATATGATATGTAAAAGCTGTAAATTTTCTTATTTATGAAGCAGATGTATTGTTGTGGTGGTAATAGGACCAAAGGCCATGGCGACAGTGACCCTCAGTTTGAGGTTTCCATGCAATGAGTAGGGATCATTAGGATATACAGTTGTTACTAAGAATGATTACATTTGTCCATTATAATGGTCATCTTGGGTCAGATGACATCTTTTAACCAAAAGCTATTCATATACTCAATTTTCATGTCACAATAATCCTCACCAGTTACTTTTTTATGAGTTTTCAAGCATTAATTTAGCTATCACTTATACTAACCTTAGATATCAACAAATTTTAAAGATCCATTAGCCAAATCTGCACTTAATCCTTCCACTTCATGAGGGATATCTTCACCCTTGTATAGGACCTCGTATACTGCAGCATATTCTCCATATTTTCCTGAAGAACAGAGAAATTGGTATCAATTCATCTTAAAGAAAAGTGTGAGAGTTAATACATACAAAATTTTAAGAACTGAATAACTAGTGCTGCAGCGAGTATCGAAGTATTCGGATATTCGTGATCTCGAACGGCAAATCGAGTACGAATATTTGTCACGTCTGAAATCGTCGGATGGCGATCTTGTTTTTAAAAAAATGAAAGAACGTTTTCAGCTTGATTACCACTAAAAGCTAGTTGCACGACTAATGAAAACTTTAATTTATGTAGGGACCAAATTAGCCAGTGTCAAAATTTCGATTGATACACATTTGAACAATGTTATGACTGAAAATGCCCATTAAACGTCTGATAGTAATGTTTGGAGTAAATGGTTTCCCAAATAGTACAAGCTTCTGTAAGTTTTTACTTAAATGTCATTACATGAATTTCTGTATGCTTTTCCATTTACATGTGTTTCGTGGTTCGATTCGTGAATCCCTACACATGAATCGTGGTTTGGATCGGATGGCCACTTGCTAAAAAATCCACAGCCCTATGAATAACTAACTTTACATGTATTAGATCCGAAATGAGGCCCTTGTACATACAAGTTCAATTCATAAGTATAATATTTAAAGAGTGTTCATGGTGTAGATGTAGTATAAATATATAATTATGTACCCGTTTGTATTACAGATCACAGCACAAAATTGTACATTTCTTCTTCATACCGATGTTATCTAAATATGTGGAATCACACTTGTAAGCATAGATAACCCTTGAAACATACCTGTGATCACATCTAAGACTGTACCGATGTACCATTTTGTTTTCTTCTTCTTTTCATCTAAGACCCATTTATGATTAATTTCTCGTCCAACAAACTTAACAACTTTACTTCTACGTGATCGTTTACCAGTTGACAATACCTGAAAAATTTTGGTTTATTTTGAATCCTGCATATTTAGTTATAAGAGACACAATTAAAAATACAACAAATATTTTCAAGGAAAACATAAACTTTACATGTTACCACATGGATTTTATCTATATCTGCTTATTCTTTTAATTCGCTTCCTAGTGAGTAAACTGATTTACAAACCTCATGCAAGAGCAATAGATCTCTGTATTTTAGGGAATATACAATGATCGATTATAATCGATAATCGATCGTTCCAGTCGAGGTCGGAGACAATCTATTATGAAATTTTATAATCCATTACCGCTAATGTCGGCAAAAATTATTTTGTTGAAAATGAGACATTCTAGTTCCAATTATTTATCATTTCTTAAAGTAAAACATTTCATGGGAATAAAACTCTTCTCAATAAAACCATGATGGGTACATTTTACTGCTACTTAGTTGTTGTAAATCATTGTTGATATATTTGGTCGGCGACATTCGTCATTATTGGACTATATATAGCCCCTTTTTTCATACCGTATGGCTACTGAAAATTGATTTTATTATTAGATTAATTCTGTTCTGTTAAACATCAACAACCACTTTACCACTAATTCTTGTTTGATTTGCATGATTGCATGATTAAATATTCTATTACATGAAACAAAATCACTAAACCATTGCGACTTATTGACATGTATTTGTGGAAATCCTGAATAAAAATCCTGAGCAAGTGTTTCGATTATATAATCGATGATTGATCGAAAAGGGTTTCCGATTATTTCCAATGATCGATTTTGATTTTTGGGCTGATTTTTAAACCCTAGTGTATTTCATTTGCATGGATTATGCCACTTTATTTTTATGAATTACAAAAAAGAATAGAATAAAATAAAATAAATATACCTTATGTGGAGACTGTTTGCTGGTATTACAATTTGTCTTTATTTCAGATGGACCTGGTTCAGAGATTGGTTCGACAGAAATGTCCCTGTCTGTTTTCTTGTTAAAACATGGATTCTTTCTCTTTCTTTGTTGCCTGTCCTTCAATGCAGGCAGAGCAATTTTACTGATGAACTGTAATAAAAATAAAAATTTTATAAGATCAAACAAATCATGAAATCTGTCACACAAGAAAAAAGCATTTCACCAACATTTATTACATACATAAAGTGACCTCACTTATACTTATTTTGGTTGCAGAAAAAATTCCTCGCTTTTATCATGCTAAGTGGATTAAAAGATAACGCATACAAATTTTTGAGCGAGATAATATTATGCAGACAATGGATTTGAGGTTCTTTACTAAGTATTTCAATTTTTGAAGAATTACATTTAACGTATTGACAATTTTTAACAAGACTGTTTTCGAAGACAACCTAAGGTTCTACCATATTGAGTCTATTCATGCCTTTATAGTGCCAAACATCATTTTTCATTTAGTTGAATTTTTATACACACAAATTCTCCCTAATACCTACCCATGGGATTTTGGTTCTCGAATGCCAGTGTATGTTCCATATCGTGGTAATGCCAACTCTGGCAGTAAGAACTTCATATAAAAAGAAGTCAGTTTTGGCAGCATATCTTGTTCCCACAATTGAATATCTCTATAAATTCTCTCCATGAATATATCATACGAGTTATTTTTACGAAGAATGAAGTCGCACCAATCCAATTCGAAGATATTGAGCTGTCCTTGTATTTGATAGAACATTTCATGATTTCTTTTTAGTTGTAAATTATTATTTTCAATTTGTATACAGAAGTTACTGACTTTTTTGTTGCCTCTCTTATTGTGTATATGTTTTGTTTGTAAATATTTTTTTATTTCTATAAGTCCTGTTTCGTTGTTCATTTTAACTATTCCATCGGTTGAAGCTGCTAAAAAATTATGTGTTCTGCATATTTGAAGTCCTGTTTTATTAACTTGAACATTGCCTTTTATATTTTTATATTCTAGGATCGTATTTTGTTCCTGTGCTCATCCACGAATTGTATGAACGTCCCCTTTAAAGTTCGAGTACAACATATTTTTCACTAAAGCATTTGAAACATTTGTAGGTATACGTAACATTACTTTCCCAAAGTTAGAACTAGTTAGTCTCAAGCGTCTTTCTAATTTCCAAATTTTACTTTCTTGCTGGTCTACTGTAGCATTTCTTATTTCTATATTTGTTTCATTCTCCTTTTCGACACATTTCTTAAAGAATTCAGAACAAACATTTTCCAACTGTTTTTCATCAATATCTCGGATGTCATCTAAATTATGTCCATAATGAATTTTAGCTTTTTTAGAATTACTTACTTTTAAATCAATTACCTTTCGTTTTCTCTTGTTAGTTTTACTAGATAGTTTAACCTTAGATTTTGAAGAACTTAATGACAACTGACACTGACGTCTGACACCTTTTATGAAATATACTCCAGGTTTTTCATTAGTGACATTTTGGAATGTGATTGGAGACCATGACACTCCAAGGTTCTTGCACAAAGCTCCTCCATAGCAACGAGCATGCCAAGAACCTTTGCCACAGCAATTTATGAATTTCCCACCATCAAATTTAGCACGAATCGCCATCCAGCTTTCACATAAGTTAGTTGTAAAGCTGCCAATTAATCTTTCACTTTTGTCAGCAAGTCTATTTAAATAAACCTGTACATCTCTTATCATTTCCTTAAGTTCATCTTTATTACAAACATTTTTACAGGCAAGTCTGGAATTATCCATCTCTTTATCTGAGGGTAACTTCCAGTATTGAAGCTGATTTTCAAATATATCATCAAATGACTCTTCAACATTTTCATCATCATTTTCTTCATTGATTGTAATATTTTCATTCTTTCTCTTTTTGCAAAAGTCACTGCAGCGGTCATGAAATCCCAAAACATGGTAAATTGAATTAATAATATCTCTCCTCAACTGTTTTACATTCTTATCTATAGATCTCATTTTTATAGCACAGCGTATAGCGGTTGTAAGTCTCACTCTATTTACTTTTGTAAGTTTACCTCTCCCTTTATATTGTGGCTTTTCCGTAACAGGTTTTTCCAAATTGGACCTAAGACACTTACATGAGTGGTTACATGAGTGGTTGGCACATTGAAGCTTTTTTATGCATTTCCCCCTAAAAGGGACATTTTCTTGCAGTATAGCAAAAAACAGAACTGTCACCATCAGCAATGATTTCAGTGTACCTTACACCATGTGAAGATTCAGCCTTCAAAAATCCAGATGAAATAATACTGGACTCCATTGCTTGAGAACTTTCTTCCCAGTTTTTGTAGCATTCATGAGAAGTAGGTTTTACTTTCTGGTTTCTGGCTTTTGAGCAGGATAAACAATACTTATTTTTGACACCAATGCACAGTATTTTGTTTTGTTTCAGCACCAAAGATGACAGCAACACCACCAAAAGCGTTGTATGAATGTTTATAAGTACGCTTGGACGAACCGCCATCACATATCACAGTAATTGCTGGCACACCATCACTAAACCTACGCCTTTGGATAGCTATCCTCTTCTCATCAGCACCAGCCTTTGCAAGCTCATCTCGCAAAGCTTCTCCCCACCACTGACCAATTTCATTTTCAATAGAGAAAAACATAGATCCTTGCATCTGGGGAATATTCATTGTACATAACTGTTCGTTGAGATCTGTACCTCCCCACCACTGGCCATAGTCCCCCACACAGCTCTTACATTGATATCATGAATACCATTCCTTTGTTTTTGACTTGTTGGTAAAGAGGATTGTTTCAGGCATCCAGCACAAACGGCAACTAAAACACTATATAGACCATTTTGACATTTTTCACTTTGCCAAGTTATAGGAGGTTTGCCCTCTTGAGCAAGACGAATTGCAGATACACATAAACATGAATGGGTGGTGATGTCCGTCACATGACTTTTCAACATTTCTAAACTGATAATTCTATAGCCACTTAAATCTTTCTTGTGTTTCATTAATTTGAATTTCAGTGATGTTGTACCCAAGGATAATAAATTTGTATTTCTGTCATGCATTATTGGTATGCGTCTTACTACGAAGTTGGTACAAACACTTCCATTTACACATGAGGCTTTACGTACTAATTGGTAGGGCCGATACGTACGTCTATCTTCCTTCTTAAACATCAGAATCTTTTCCTATCTTTTCAATTCATATGCCTTAGCTCGCTTTTTATGGCACAAGCTATGTCTTCCACATGGTTGTCCAAACAGCCTCACTTTTGCATTTTTCTTACTTTTACAGGGCTTGCCGATTTTCAATGTATATACTAACTAATTTCAGTAAGAAACAACCCTAAATAGATGATGATATTGGAGAAATTAAAGAAAACAAACGGCTTTTCTCAAACGTAGCGAACACTTTCCTCCATACTTGTTTTACATTTATATAGGAGGCTTCTGTATGTTTCATTAACGTAAAATTGTTTACATCTAGATCTGATACAGTGCTTACCCGATATCCTCAAATCTGCATCAAATTCAACAAATTCAAAGCTTGCATGTTGTGACAACCAATAGATACTAAACAAAAACCATGATACTCACCTTGATCCTTACTTGATATCTACGCAATTGCAGAATTACTAACTAACATTCTGCGTTCCGACATCCATGCTGTTTACACGAAGTAGCCGAAGGACTTCCGCCGACAAACTAACGCATTGGAAGTAGTTCCAATTTTTTTTTAATTACATAAATTCCATAGTAAAAATAAAAATATGCACTAATCTTTGAATTTATTTCTTATACTTTGACCATACGGATACGTTGAAATAAAAAAAATAGTTTTTTTAGAAAAAAAATTAACAGTTGCTGTTCTTGAAAAGAATGAGCACAGGCTAACACACAGACGTTTTATCAGACAAATAGTAAAACGCTGGTAAATGTTTATACACATGTAGTGAAAATGGATGTTGAAGACTTATATTCATATTCTAAAGTGATAGTAAATGCATACAAAATATAGGAAATGGTAAAAAGCAGACAACATAGATATACATAGGAAATAGTTGTTGAAGACTTCAATCAGACGTTTGGTACATTATTTCTATCCAATTTACTTAAAGGACTTTATACCTATTTATCGCCAGCTTCTAATATCAATATTGCTAAGGAATAATATGTATTAATAACAGCGTTTTATTTTTGAACTGTAAATAATGATTAATGGTCATTTTGTAAATATGTATATAAATCGTTCTATTGAATGAATAGTTTGTACATGATGTTGCACTTTGTATGGTATATCATCAAAAGATTATTTCTATTAACCTCTTCATATGAAAGGTCAGCGCTTTATACCGGTCCCATTAACGGAGTAATATTTTAGTAAATCGGCTACAACTTCCGGAATATGTCAAGTAATTGTAAATTTTTCTCACGATGGTATCAGCAATTCTTGACGTTTACATTAGATCAAGATGGTGACATGCTTTCATTTATACACCGATTTGAGAAATAATGTTTATTCTTATATTATATGTATTTTGAGTATTCCCCGTCTCTAATTTAGTGTAATCGACCCTATGTTATCCTTGTTTACATATTCAAGAATGAAAAATTGGCGATACGAAGATTTTTTGAAGCCATGTGTTGATATGTTTTCACACGTCACACGACAAAATAAATACAACAATACGACAGATAAAATGTGTCGTGTTTTCGCCTTACATCTGTCGTATCTTCTTCTTTTCGTTTCTCGCCACGAAGAAACGAAAAGACGAAGATACGACAAACTATGGATTTGTCGTGTCTTCGTGTTTTAGTTTCTTCGCGACGAAGAAACGAAAATACGACATGGCATCAATCAGCCACCATAGAAATTACGTCAGTTGTCAGGGAAAACTTTTACTTCCGTCCTGAATAACACTATCAATAATTTTTAATGATAACAATTACTAAGCAGAACACAAGCAAGTTTCAGAACTAAGAACTCAACTAATGACCACAAATTTTGTCTATACTGTTAAATTGAATAAACTAAAACTCGAACACAAAAACTGTTTTGTCATTCCTAAAACTTTTCCAAAGTATTAGACTCTGGCTGGCGTTCAGCACTTCGAGCAAAACTTCTCAAGCAAGGTATAAATGGAAAAGAATTGAATGTTATCAAAAACTTGTACTCCGACATAAAATCGTGCGTGTTAAACAATAACGAAACATCTGTTTATTTTAAAAGCGACTGTGGAGTTAGACATGGTTAAAAGCTATCATAAACGAATTGCTAATATTGATAATATTATGCAAATAATTGACATATTATTTAACGATTCTGACCTCACAGAGCCGGTGCATTGTGACCTTGACCGTGAGAAAGTAGATTTAGTTTATCAGTTGTTAGTAAGTTAACTTTGTGAAACAGCGTCTTTAGTGTTATCTAGAAAGCAATACAAGTTGTTTTTGAAACCTTATTGGAACGAAGACCTAATTTAAGCGGCACATCGTGAACAATAAAATATCAGAACTACATGGTGTAAAGAAAGCCGCCCGCGAGGTAATTCACACCCGTCATATCGTGCCTATAAACAAGCGAAATGAAATTTTGCGCAGTCTTCATAAATCCTCTGTGAATAAATATATGCAAAAACAAAGTGAGGAGCTGGATAAAATGGCCAAATTGATTCCGATACATTCTGGAGGAAAGCTAAGTCAAAACGTAGGAAAAATGGGGTTAACTTATGTTCTGGAATTTATTTTACGGGTACTGTTGTGAGAGACAGTGCAGAAATAGTTAACGAATGGAGCAATTATTTTGATCAATTGTACACTAAACCTTGCTCAGATATGTTAGACAATTCATGGCATGACCATGTGGAACGTCTTGCTGAAGCATCTTCGTATGAGAGTATGCCTGACGAAAAAAGCATAAAAACATTGCATCAATATACATGTAGTTCTGTTTTATTAACCTGTCACAGCTCAAATAATTACACGGTCACTGAATCTGTTATTTTTAACTCCTTTCGAACTTGTTATTTCCTCGATGTTTAAAAATATCGATATTCAAAATCGCCGCATATATAGTTAGATCATCAATAGTTGATTTGGATCGGTGGTTAAATGGTTAAAAAG
The DNA here is from genome assembly GCA_025267735.1 of Mactra quadrangularis. NCBI lineage: Eukaryota > Metazoa > Mollusca > Bivalvia > Venerida > Mactridae > Mactra > Mactra quadrangularis. Next base: position 13,612,464 of record CM046311.1, read on the forward strand.
AAGTTGAATAACAAACATTCATGACCGTGTAATTATTCAAGTTGTGACAGGTTAATACAACAGAACTATAGTAGATTTACTTTTTCTGAAACCGAATTGCGCATCAGACAAAATTGAGTGTTTTTCGCAAAAAGAAATAAGTCGTTCATTTGAAATTAGTGTAAACACAGACAGGAAACTTATTAAATTTATCTCACGATAATTATTCACATCATTTTTATCTGATTTTTTATGAATAGGAACGATAACTCAGGTCGTCCAATATTTAGGAAAAAAGCCACTATCAAGTATATTATCAAAAATATCGCATATATTGAAGAGCGTGGAAAAACTTATCTCAACTGAATAAGTCATCATAATTATGTCAGTTATGACATAAATATGATATTTATTTCGGGACATATACTGTTAAACAAGCCACTCTTTCCAAGAGTTATACTAAGTATAAATATAATAAGTTACAGGAATCATCAATTAGTTCTTAAGGTTCTGGAACTGTAATGGTGACCTTCCACAATTCTTATAATGATATTGCTTCTTGAATCTATACTATTAAAGACATTGAATGCTGAAATTTTAAAGAAATTTACCGTTTGTAACTTAAGTTATGTGCATTTTTGTAACGTGACCCTTGATTTTCAGAAAGACCGTAAATTGTGCTGGGACAAAAAGTGAAAAAACTTTTTTTTCAAATTCTGCTCTTTTATTTCCAAGTTTTAATCACTTTTCCTGTTACACAGTCATGTCATGACAAATCAGAGCAATCAGGTTACACTTTGGACAAATACTTATAAAAATACAGAGATTTGCATACATGTACCCCGAAGCAAAAATCCGAGTTTTTGAGAATGTTAAAAAATTTACCCTATCTTTAAAAGCAAATATCTCAAGTTTGAAGTTAGTTAGTCACATGCAACTAGTTTTAAAATTTTTTGCAGTATTAACTGCCCATATAATGAAATATTTAAGAAATTTTACCGTTTCTAAAATGTTTTATAAGAATTAGTATGAGATTACTATACTGAAACTGCAAGAGATTTTATAGAGAAAAATAACGTCAAATTGGTCAATTACAAATAATACTACTTTATACAAATATATCATCTAAAATTGGTATTTGCGATGGAAAATGTATGTTAAACTCTGCATTATCATATAAAAACCTTCTCTCCATTGCTTTTTGGCAAGCTTGAGGGGACTATTTGGGGATTTAACCTGTACCAGCTATGTTTTCTGCTGTTGTCGTTTTTTGCACTAACAGTTTGACACTAGAGTTAGTAATGTTGGCATATTATGTGCCTTAGCTTTCAAATTATGCTGTTTATTGTATTGTTTATTTTATAATTAGAATATGATGATATTAAAAACAGAAAATGTGCAACGATTTTGTCTTCATATGCTGACTTTGGTACGATTATTTGTGGGAATTCGGCAATAAATCAATCTAAGTTAAACATTCTTTCCATGTTTATCGATATTTGTGTAGTTTATTTAAGAAATAACTTACAGTTGTCTATATTTTGTTGTCTAATAAAATATAGGCACGAGTTGTGATGCGCGTATGATTAAATCACGAGTGCTTTAGCACGAGTGATTTAATAAGCGCATCAAACGAGTGCCTATATTTTATTAGACAACAAAATATAGACAACTGTAAGTTATTTCGATTCTAACATCGTAAAATACATCCGTAGAAAAGATATATTTATAGAACTATTTTTAACTGTCAGAAACGTCATGCTGTTGAAATCCACACCAGTGCAAAGGCCGAAAATAGCATTTATTTACACAATTCTCACAGATACGTGTTTCTTATTCCGAACAAAAAATAATAAAATCTTAATTATAGAATAGAAACCAAATTGTAAAAGTCAACCCTTATAAACTCGGGCGCAATTTTCGGCTTTGCGCATTTAACGTGGGGAGTAAAATTTCAACAGCCGTCACGAGCTATATTTTGTTGAATAATAAAGCATAGATGACGTCACATTAAATAAAGAGTGAAAACGCACGTGCCTATGTTAGAATTTACCTTTGTTCATTTTCAGTACACAAAATAGATATTATAATTGGAGAAAAAGAGTTATTAAACAATTAAAACCCCATTTTGCCCCAAATTCTCCATTTCGTCCATTATGCCTCAAAATCTCCATTTCGTGTTTTAGTCATACCCAATTTACATCGTAAAAAAAGATGAAAAAAATGTATTTTACCTCTGTACAAACAGCATCAACACAAAAGTTATGATCCACTACGGCTTTTCATTGTTTTTATTTCGATAAACCATTATTTTTACGATAACTAACTACGATCACGCTGTAGAGCGTCTGGTTTCGCCATTTTCGGAAAATGTGTTACCCTATGACTTCTGGAAAAACCCACGTCACGTGGTGAAAATTTCTAAAAATAGCAATTACGAAACTTGACGAAGATAGGTAATCGGGAAAAAACCGGATTGTACCGAGTGTCGAAGTTTACCGAAGTTAGGTACAGTTCCAGACCTTAACAAAATACTATATTCAACAAACAAAATATATATTTTAAATCATGTAAGGATATACATAGCTAGTAGCTAACTAATGCTACTTGTAGATTAAAGATAAATAAAATGGAAATTAAATTTGAAATTCAATTTTATTAATTTGAAGTCTTTAGAAGACCAAATATCGTTTTTTAACAGATGTTTCAAATAGCATTGATAACCTATATTAAATTATAACAAGTACATAATACATTTGTATATATATTGTACGTTTTATATTTATAATTTCAAAAATATCTTAAAGTATGAAATAATACCCGATAAAAGGAATATATAGTTCGACAATATTAACATGAGCTTGAACTACCTTGTTTTGATAATTACACACTTCACTTACATTAAATTGTGAGTCTCAGCATGCATGTATACGATAATCCATGTTTTTATAAAAATCTATGAAGAAACGCAAGTTCGCAATGATGTGACGCAGTTTTAATGTATTTATTCTTATGAAAACAAAATTGTTTAGTACATGTATTTTGCCGAAAGCTTCGATTAAGTGCGATTTACAAACAGAGACAAAAATAGACAGCAAATGCTGTGTTAAATATATTCTGCATAAAGGTCAAGCTAAGGTTAGTATTGTCGGACTATAAAAGAAATAAAAGACTACAGACACCATACATACAAAATCAGATAAGATAAATGAAAGACTTATTAAATCAAACTGTTTTATGTATAATAGAAATACCTATAAAGTCAACTTTACTTTTCTGAATCAGATAATACTAACATCAAAACATTGAAGGAGACAGCTTTTTAAATACTTTTAGTTCTTAAAGGGATATACTGGCAAATGACTGTGCCAAAAGTATAAAACCAAGTTTAGTCTATAAAACAGTATTAAGAACGTAAGAAATTACTTACTTATAACATACTTATAATATCCCTTCAAGTCATTGTAGACATTACATTTAAATAAAACATGAACTTCTGTCTCCACTGACACACAAAAAAGTACAGGCGTGCATTGTCGATCATTTCCAAAACATCAAGAACGGTGTAGAATTGTTTCTTAGATAAGGAAACGTTCGGTTTTTTTTTTATTTCCGGCTAAGAAAACATCATTAAAAATAATGAGTATGGTATTAATCATGTGTTTTGTCTTATTGAGTTCTAATTATTTATAATTTGTATTGACTGAATAAGAAAGAATAACACCATTAAGAACAAAAATAAAGAAATGACAAAAATACAATAATGAATACATTATACGATTAAATTCAATTTTGCTTTCACCTTTAATGCATAGGTGACTCCTCATTAAATTTAGATGTTAGTAACTAACATCAGAAATTCGTTCCTGAAGCACTTAAATGTTTTTAATATATATTATAGTTCAATCAATACTGAAAACAATTTACATGTTAATTTTTTATTGGGATTAACGCCTTGTCAACACAATTTAGGTCATTTTACGGCATCCAGCACACCTAACCTAGCTTTCCTGAACCCTTGTCTACAACCAGTACTCACCTACCCTTCCGCAAGGCTGGAAACTTCTTCATATTATCTTATCAATGGAGGAAAATCGACATTATTGTCATTTTTTTTTGAAGGGTATAAACTCCCTTTTGCATTCGAACCCGACCCCCTTCGGGACACGATATTCCAAACCCCGGCGCGCTACCAACTGCGCAATCGACCCATTTAGCCTATATTAGATAAATATCAAGGTAATGTGATCAAATAAAAGATACAAATATTTCATGGTTTTCTGTAAATTTGTCACCAAAACATGATTCATTGGGCCTAAACTAAAAACACTTTGTTTCCCCTTTACTGATCCTAAATTTTTGGGTTGGGGCGGTAGGTTGGATTTATTTTTCCTAAAGCAGAATTATTAGCGTAAAGAAACTACCGGACTGTAATGCGATGAATGGTCGAGACCAATAAAAAAGCACATATACTTTTCGAATTAAATGTTTTGAGTCGGTGGCATTTTTATGGGTCGGTCGGTAAGGGGCAAACGAACTTAATTTTAATTTAGGCCTTAATCAACATCTCTTTTTAGGTTTATATACACTTATTCGTGGATGACCATCGTCCACTGGTATATCCAGTCAGTGTCATCTTTCATGTGCTAAAACATTGACCTCATGACCTACTTCCGGTTGTCACAATATTGTACACTTCCATTTTCATATCATTTACTCGATGTTTATATATTTTGAAAGTATTTGATATCAATCTTAGTGTATGATATCTACATTCCGTGAATCTCGAAACATAAAGAATTGGATATACGCCACACATGATTAACATGAATATAAATGATAATAGCCGAAGACTAGAACCCTCGTCTTGGTTGCCTTTAAAAAGAAAGATGAGAAAAAATGGGATGTGAAGTACCACAAAAACAGCAAGAATCAAACACACTGATTTTGTCGAGGGATACGAAGCTGTGATATGTTTCCAGTGAGCCTTCGCTTCGCGTTTTATACGTTTCACTTGTTGTTTGACCACATGAAATATTAGGGAGTAACATATTATATTAATGAATAGACAAATACCTAAGATATATGAGTTCATTTGTAAGTCCTTAGTGTCTTCAATGAAATTCAATTTTTGATTATAATACAATGGTACAACAATATATCTAATACATAATTTGATTGTAACTGAACATATTAGGATTGATGCAATAATTAGGTTAACTCTTCTTTTTGTTGAATGAATGGCGAAAATATAAGGAAAATATAAACAAACCATTCGCTCAACAGAAGTTAAAGTTACGGTTAACCACGAAACCACGTTACAAACTCGTCCTATCTGTGTACAAATTGACCTGACAAAGCTGTCAATTCCAACAGTTTGAAATGCTAGACCTAATAATGCAAACATAATAATAACAGCGTTGCAAATACACATAAGGCATGATAATAGTTTACAACCATAAGGAATTCGCACGGTTTTGTACATAGCAATAGAGGTGACTAAATTAAAACAAAGAAAGAAAAGACAATATACTGCAATGATACTATTCACTAATGGTGATTGAATGTATATACTTGTAGGTTTGTCGTTGTTTATACTTTCATTTACTTGTATCACTGTTGTGTTATCCATATCTTGTATTTACTAAATGATTCAAAGTGTACGTGAATATATTCCAATATTTGATTTATTCCCTTTAAAACCAAGTGTCAAAACTAGTTGTTTTGCCTCCTTTTCTTTATTGTAAATTAAAAAATTACTTGAATCTGAAGATACCTTTATCTACAAAATCTCAAAGACATATGGGCGGTTTGAAAGTGACTTGAACCATAAGAAAATCCAATAACAGTATTTGAAACTAGAATATTAAACGGAGTCTTCCTGTTTCACAATTACTTACTATGTCACCGCGTCAAGTATTTGAGTTTTTAGAATTTCAAACATCCATGTTAAGGTCTTATTACACTGATTTAAAAATAATAACTTATAAAGAGTCAAAGTGTTACAGTTTAAATCTGAATATACTAAATTCTGTACAACAGTCTTCCCTCTGTTAAAAAAACTTAAAAATTGTTCTGAAAAATACCTTCACTGTTGCTATTAACTACATATATTTAATGTCAATTTGCAATCAAATCCCAGAACAAGGTGTTGTAAGACAAATGACATTCAACCTGTTTACTAAAACTAGCCAGTTAAAAATTTCAGCTTGTAAATAAAGAATTTCTACGTCCATGTGAACGTTATTTCTGCGATAAAATAACAAATTTCACAAACAAACATAATAATAACTACAATATTTTATAGACACTATGAGTTGTTACAACTTATGCTTCCAAGTGCTGTCGGTAAAATACAATATTGATATATATTGTAGGTATTGTTGAGTGTTTCCATTAGTTACAGCAATATAATTAAAACCATAAAGCAAATCAACTGATGGTAGCATTGAAGAACAACAAAAATTATACGCAAAGCATCAAAGCGCAAACAATACGAGCTTAAGCTAACGTTTCTCAGAGAGGATAAAATTGAATTTTGTCAGTTATCTTCCCCTGATAAAATCTGAAGCAATCCAGTTGGTAAGTAGGTCCTTACAGTTGGATTCCTCTGATTTTATCATTGAAGTCCTATGTAAGGGTAACAAAATCTTTCATCTAATATCTTTACTTGTTAATGAAAATATTCACAGAAGTGGAGATATTTAGATAGTTTTTTACCCTGAAAATACTTCGCTTGAATTTCAAACAAATTAAATCATTGATAAAAAAGTTATTTAAGATTAATTTTGGCAACTTGACAATAAAAAGTAAGGATAAAATCCGAGTAATTCAACTAATTAAACTAGCGTCATATAAATGACCTAAGTATTTGTTAGGCGGCGATCACATGAGTAAGTAAAATATACACTTGAATTTAAAAAAAAATGTTGCAAAGCCGGATAGTGGCAACATTATGTGTATAGTTCGTTTTTTTCTCAACTGTCAAAACATGAATAATTTCACGGTGAATGCGTTTGTTAAAATTATTGTCGTAATACATCCACGAGTTTCCGAAAGTGTGTATTATGATTGAGTAAAGCTGCGTATGTCGTATGATATGTTTTAGTCAAGATATTTTTAATAACAATTAGGCCGCCAGTACAAAAACAATGCTTTCAGTTACCGTGAAATAATTCAAGCTTTGACAGTTGAGAAAAAACGGACTATACATACATCAAAAGAGAAACCGATGATGATTATGCGGTAAAAAGAGGTAATATTTTGCCATGACATATCTTTTAACCAAACATTATGCAAACGGAAACTTAAAAAATTGCCGAATTGAAGAAGTTAAGACATGCAAAACCCAAACAATTTTGGATTTTTTAAAAAAAATACTTAAACAGTATTTTTAAATATCCGTTCAGGGGATTTATAAAGTAATATTAAGTTACGGTATTTTTAATGCCAACGATTTTAATTCTGAATAATTTTGCAAACATCATGATTTTGACGATAAAATAATACTAGATTTGAAGAATTAGGTGTAAATAAAAGTATTAGTGAAATAAAAAAAATAATTAATAAAAATTTATTTAAGCACCCGGTTGTGTTCTTATTGTTAATGAATATCTCATTTCTTTTCCTGATATTTAATGTTTACATTTATGTGATATTTTTACTCAATTTTAGAATCAAGTTTTTTCATGATAAATGGATGGAGAGGGTTATTGTTCCGGTTCATTATGATTAAATAATGTTAATAATTATAGAGAAATAACCCAAGTAAGTTGTTTATAGGAACTGTATTAGCAACAATTTAATTTCTGATGCACAATTTGGGTTTAGGAATGGGAGATTAACCACCGATGCTTTGTTTATTTCATCTTATCTTGTTACTATATATTTGTTTTAAAATAATAAAAAAATGTACTGCCTTTTTGTAGATTTATGTTAATATTTTGATACTATATACAGAAACGCACTATGGACAAAACTTGATTCAATTGGTATACAAGGAAAACTATATTGTGTACTTAAAATCATCAAAGAGATGAAAGTTAAATATTGCGTTCGCAATAGCAATCCCTTCTCGATTTTTTTTATGATTCTGTGTGTCTGAGACAAGGAGAAATCATGTCCCCGATTTGATGTCATTGTTTGTTGAAGAACTATTTAGTCAAAAACGTCCGGCTTCTGGTATTCAGTCGATGATATAACTTTAAGTTTACAACTTTTGCAGACGATATGGTTAAAATGAAATGCCTCGTAAGCTGCAAAGCAATTTAGTTTTATTGAATATTTACTGTCAAAAATGGGGTTTGGAGGTTATTACAACAAAGACAAAAGTATGGGTTTTAAGGCTTAAGCTACAGTCCAATAAACATAAAAATAACCGTAAGGGCACCGTACGGGCGCCATGCGACCAAGCATCGTAAGTCCCTGCACGAATTCTTGCGTATCCGTACGGACTGTTACGTTTTTACCAGGGTCTGTGCGATGAGCCGTGGATACACGTATCAGTTTTAAAGTCAAATCGTGAACAAAATCGTGGCCAAGCATGGAATAAAACTGCATATCTCCCAGTTTCGGCTCCGTACGTGTGTGTTGTTTTAAGCAATGTTTGTATGGCCACCTTAAATATCACGTGCGACATGGTTACGTATAATTAAATCTCGTGCGATGTATAGGATACACGCTTACGATAGCTGATTTTGAAAGAAATGAACGTTTATCGTCTCATGCATGAATAAATGTGTGATTGTATAAAAGTGCTACTGATAAATGTCTCATTAAAGCATTTTATGAATCAAAGCACTGGAGTGCTGGAGGAACGATGTCCTGAACTTATTTATTGATTGAAGAATATATAATTATGTCAAAATATAAATATTATCTATAAAATAATGTATTAAGTATCAATTAACAGAATTTAACAAGAGGACAGCACTAGACTTCTCAAGTGGACGTTAAAAGACACCTCTCTTCACCACCTGTGCTTGCATATCCTAACTTTAAGGAACCTTTTATTTTGCACACGGATGCCTCTGGCAAAGCTCTAGGTGCAGTTCTGTATCAAGAGCAAGACAATGTGAAGAGAGTGATAGCATATGCAAGTAGGGCCTTGAACAGAGCAGAGAGAAATTACAGTGGTTACAAACTTGAGTTTTTAGCTCTCAAGTGGGCAGTCACTGAAAAGTTCAGTGACTATCTAGCGTCCCAACATTTCTCTGTTTTGACCGACAACAATCCACTGACATATGTTTTGTCTTCTGCCAAGCTTGACGCCACAGGTCAGAGATGGGCCTCTGCCTTAGGCGGGTATAATTTTAGCATAAAGTATAGAGCTGGGGTTAGTAATGCTGATGCGGATGGCATGAGCCGCTATCCCCATGAGAAGTTGGATAAGGATGTTGTACAGGCCATTTTTTCGAAACCTGGTGACGCACTGGTCATTGAAAATATACCCTCAGCCTCTACTAACATAGTTGACACATTAGAAGAGCATGGGCAGGTATTGTCTCAAAAGGATTTTTTTGAGATTAGAAGAGCGCAAAGAAATGACCCAGTGATAGAAATATGGAGAAAGGCCGTTATAGATCAGGCATTACCCAAAGAAGTAAAAAATAAAGAACATCTTAACTTTAGAAAACAATTCAATAATTTAAAAATTAAACGTGGAATTTTATATAGACAAGTGGAATACGATGAAGAAGCCTATTTACAATTTAGTTATACCTCAGTCATATAAACAAGAAATTTTAATTGGGTTAAATGATCACATTGGTCACCCAGGAATAGAAAAAACAATAAAGTTAATTCGTGAAAGATTTTACTGGCCTGGTATGTCTACTGATGTCGAAACTCATGTGAAAAGCTGTAATAGATGCCTACGCCGTAAAGACAAGATTGGTCAGAGAGCACCCCTTGTGAATGTAAAGTCTTCCTTCCCATTGGACTTGGTATGTATGGACTACCTTACTTTGGAGCCATCCAAAGGTTTTGGTAACGTCTTGATCATTACTGATCATTTTACCAAATATGCGGTAGCCATACCTACCAGGAACCAGACAGCAAAGACAACAGCAGATGCTCTTCTGAACAATTTCATTAATGTGTATGGCATTCCTTCCAGATTGCTCTCAGACCAAGGTGCTAATTTCGAAAGTCAGCTTATAAAGGAATTGTGTGAGCTGATGGGCATTAAGAAGAGCCGCACCACGCCTTTCCACCCTCAGGGTAAGGCTGGACCTGAGAGGTTCAATAGGACTCTCTTAGAAATGTTGGGCACACTTGAAAATGAGCAGAAGTCAGATTGGCGCAAGTACATTGGCTCATTGGTGTATGCATACAATTGCATTCCCCACGAATCCACTCGTGTATCGCCGTATGAGCTAATGTACGGTCGCCGTCCCAAGCTGCCCATTGATAGTGTATTCCAACAAGCCCTTTGTGATCAAACTGCAGTCAGCTCAGACCAATATATTGTGGATTTACATGATCGACTAAAGAAATTGAACAAGATTGTATTGGAGAACTCCCAGAAAGCACAGAATAAACAGAAACATCAGTATGATAAGAAAACAAGGAAAGTAGACTTCTCAGTTGGAGACCAAGTACTCGTACGAAGAGTCAAGTTTGATGGTAAACACAAGATATCGGACAGATATGAAGATGAAGTGTATATCATTACAGAACATCGTCATAAAGATATTCCTGTATTCAAAGTAAAGTGTGGTGATCGAGAGAGAACCCTTCACAGAAACCTGCTGTTTTTATTGAAACCAGTGGAAGAGATAGGTGAGGAGGAGAGTATGGGTTCGGACGAAACAGACAACAAGGATGCATCCGCGAGAAGTGAGGAACGGTGCAGTTTGAAACATACTGGATTGTGTTCCTCTGGTAACGATGATGTTTCGAAGGAAGTCAAGATTACCAATGAAGTAGATACATGTAGTGATGATAGTTCTGATGATGATGGATACATAGCATTAGACAGAGAAGATAGCATAGATGTCAATATAGATGATACTCTGGTTCCTGATACAGATGATGATGACATGGATGAAGGAGATAGTTATGCAGATGGTACTATAGAAGAGAGTGAGGATGATATTTCAGTTGTAGAAACTGACGATGGTAATAGTATAGATGACAGCACAGATGATAGTGAAGACCAAGATATTGTTGATGATCATCCAGTTGAGGACATTAACAACCATAGTCATTTAGATATAAGCAATGAAGATGATCATGGTAAAGATATTGTTGATGATTGTCCTGTGGTGGACACTGACAACCATAGCCATGTTGAGAGTCATAGTGAAGTGAATGTAGATGATAGTCTAGCTATGGACACTAACGACCATAGCCATGTTGAGATGAGTAATGAAGATAGTTGTGATGAAGAGACTATGGATGATAGACTAGCTATGGACACTAACGACCATGGTAACATAGAGATTGGTACTGAAGATAGTTATGGCCAAGTAACCTTGGATGATCATCCAGCTGAAAAAACAGATACTAGAGACCAGGTAGTGGAATCTACTGATGAAGTAAGTGTAGAAGAAACAGCTGACGGTGATGTGGAAGATTCCATTGAAGGTAACCTTGTTGAAGATATGTGTAACAGACCTGTTCCTCAACCTAGAAGGTCTGCTAGAGAAAGGAGATTTCCTCAACGTTTTAACGACTTTGTTATTAAACAGATAACTCCTGGACCTTAAAACACAATTGTTAGACCCGGTGAACACTTGAATACAGGGCCTTTTGATCATAAAATTAAGGCTATAAACCTTTTAATTGAATCAGGTGTCATTGGTTGTCTTGATTCTGAAATAGAAAATAGAATTATGGCGGCTATTTTTAAACTTTGATGAGGTTTCACTTTCATTTCTTAGGCATGTTCCCTTTTGTTGCTGATATAACATTTATAGTCAGTTATTAATTTTTGGGTGTTATATGAACAGTTACTGTGTAGTAATGGTGATAATTGTGTGCAGAAACACATTTTTTTTTGGAGGGAGGGAATTATGTGTTGATAAATGATGTGGAATGAAAAATATGTAGATGTTAGTATTTTATGTTTGTTTTAATTTTTTATATTTGTCATATGTTTATTATTTGGATTTAAATTAGTCTGACATGAATTTTGTACTAATTGTTTTGATGTATTTATTATTGTGTACAACAATGTAAATTATGTTGTATTATTTAAGTGCTGAAGCTAGATAATGGAGTTATTTTTTATTATGTTTTTTTTCCTTTCAACTATGTATACATTTGATTTTTTGTTATTTTTAATTCTTTATTTCTGTAATCACTCATAGGTTTGGCTGGTTCACTAGTATAATGCTTGTAAGGTATATATAAGTGTTAATTTTGAAGCTTTGTGCTATTACAATGTAGTGTTTGTAGTAGTTTAGTGGTAGTTAGTGGTAGTTTTTTTATGATTATAGTAGTTATAATCATTATATGTGTATGTATTATTTTAATTGTATTACTATACATAGATACCTTTTTGACATTTTGACAATGACGGGACGTCATTTCAGACAGAGGGGGGGGGTGTAACCGGCTTGGTTTAGCAGTCTTTTCGTTTCAATGTACTCCTTTTGGTTCATTTTAATTCTTTCCTTCATTTATTTCCCGCGGTTTGTTAGTTTCTGCCATTCTTCAAGGAGGTAAGACGTGTTTTTGAGACTTTGAAATTATTTGCCAAACCAGTAATTTATGAATGTATTTTAAGGTTTTAATTTTAGTTCTTTTTTTTTTAATTAATTTTATTTATAAGAAGAAATCATAATCATACATTCTTACATACAAGACAACAAGAATATAAGTGAAAAGAAACACCAAAAACATACATTATTACATGATTCAATTGTAAATAAATATATATATATATATAGTATTACTTGTACAATTCACTAATCTAAAGGATATTGTATATATAAATATAATGCACCATGTATACATGTCAATTCTTTATAACGTCTTAGCTAACTTGTAAGTTTATTGAAAAAAAATTCTTCTTATAAAATATAAGAATGTTTTTAAAGAGAAGTAGAGATGAATTTTTTGAATTCATAGAACAGTAGAAAGAATAGAATAGTTGTTGGTTAAAAAAAACAACAACTGAAAGATGAGAGAGAGGGGAAAAACAGTTTTGTTAACATATATATACAACATATTTTACTGGAGGTTGGTATGCTTTCCCTACTTAAGTCGAATATAATTTTGATTGTGAATTCTAAGTGGAGTTTATAAAATCAAGTTAAAGAAGATATTCTAACGATATTGACCCTTTTTACGTTATATTATTATTTTTATTCAGTGAAAATTTTCCATTTATCTAAGTGAAGCTCATATTTATTGTTTGATAGTGCAATTTTGGATTCTATGTTTAGTTTAGATTTTAGGTAGTTGAGGAAATGTTCGAAATTCGGAATTTTTGTTCGTGATTTCATGCTGTAAATATATGTTTTTACTGAAAGGAACATATAGTTCAAGATGTGTTTAAACCTATGATTGAATATTCCTATGAATGCTTCATTTTTAGTAATTTTTATAATGATTTCCTTCGAATGAAGGTATTCTTCTAATTTGCACCATAACATTTTGCTGTATTGACATTCCCCAAAAAGGTGTATTATTGTTTCTTCGTGTATGTTACAAAGATCACATGTTGTTTTGTTTTTTATTTTCATTTTTGTTAATATGATATTTGTTGGTAATATATTAAGTAATAATTTATACTGGAAACTTCTTAAGTATGTGTCTATTGTTGCTTTAAATGGCATCTGGTATATTTCAGTCCAATTGATATTGTTGATTATCAATTGATTTTCCCAAAATTGTTCATTGTTATGAGTTGTAGTTATTTTAGAAGTTAAAATGCTACATAAATATTTGTTTAGATTGATATCTTTTTAATTAATTTTTCATATAGTGTTTCATTGTTAGGTCTTGCTTTTGAAATATCATATCTCATCAGCATGAGTTTTATTGATTGTGGGATTGAGGTGATGATTTGGAAATATTTAAGAAATTGTTCCTCCTCAATATTATATAATTGAGAAAAATAATTGAATGAATAGAATTGTTTGCTTCTGAAGTCAAATAGGTGTTCAATGTATTGTATACCTTTATCATACCAATCTTTATAAAAGACAGTTTTGTTTTCTATTTTTATATTACTGTTATTCCAAATATTGATGTTTATGTTTTCCTTATTTTCAATGTTGTTTTTATCATATATTTTCTTTATTTGGAACCATGATGATAAAATATCTTTAAGAAATTGATTGGAGTTGAAATTTATTGATATGTCTTGTTCCTCTAGATTTCCTTCAAATATAAGGTGTGATCCATATTTTTGTAATTGTTTCATATAGAACGATTGTATAAATGATTTATTGTTTTGATTTGTGATTCGTTTAATCCACGAGGCTTTAATTGATTTATTGAAATTGTGTATACATGGTACATTGAGTCCACCCTGATCAAGTTGTTGCATTAACCTATCTCGTTTAATTTTATCAGGTTTATTATCCCATATAAACTGGAATATTGACTTGTTTATGTCATCTAAAATATATTTTTGTGGGTTTGTAAGAACAGATAGTGCAAATATTATTTTTGGTATAGCAAATGTTTTTAAAACAGTGATTTTACCTATAAGTGTTAATTTTCTGTGCTGCCATCTCTTTAGACAGTTTTTGAATTCTTGTATTTTTGGTACTATGTTGTTAATCAAATTTAGTTTTGAATCATTGTAAAATTCTATGCCCAATGTTTTTGCTTTAAGGGAAGTCCATTGTAGATTACTATCTTTGATATGGTTTATTGTCGAGTTTTTTAAAGAGCCCACTTTTAGAACAGTAGATTTGGAAGTATTGAGTTTTAGGCCAGAAATTTTTGAAAAATTGTTGATAGTATTTAGCAGTGATTTCAGTGATTCCTCTTCTCCATTTATGAAGAAGGTAGCGTCATCTGCAAATAACGTTTGCTTTACTTCTTCTTCATCAATGTTAATGCTTTTTATCTGATTATTTTTTTCAATTGTGTTTGATAATATTTCAATGCAGAGTATAAAAATAAGTGATGATAATGGGCAACCTTGTCTGACTCCTCGTTCTATAGGGAATGATTCAGACATGTGTCCGTTGTTTGTAATTACACTTGTTATGTCAGTATAAAATAATTTTACCCATTTTATTATTTGGTCTCCAAAGTTAAATTTTTTGAAAGTTTTAAGAATGAATTCATGATTAAGACTATCAAATGCTTTCTCAAAGTCTGCGAAAACTATATAACCTGGAATGTTGTGTTTATTTACATATTCAATGACTTCTAAAATTGTTCTTATGTTTTCACCTATGTATCTACTTTTTATAAAACCAGTTTGTTGAGGGTTGATTAGTATTGGTAGTACTTTCTTTATTCTGTTAGCTATAGATTTTGTGGCTATTTTATAATCAACATTCAGTAGACTTATAGGTCTCCAGTTTGCTAATATGTTAAGATCTTTTCCTGTTTTTGGTACTAAAGTTATTACGCCTTGCTTTTGCAGTTGTGTCAGATGCCCATTTTCTGCAGAGAAATTTAAGGATTTTACTAAAAAGGGGCTTAAATCGTTCCAAAATACTTTATAAAACTCTACAGTTAATCCATCTGATCCTGGAGATTTATTATTGTGCATTTCTTTAAGGGATAGTTTACATTCATATTCAGTTAGAGGTCCTTCAATATTTTCTTTTTGGGTGTTATTTAACTTAACGTCTGGGTCTAAGAAAAAAATCATATTGTCGTCCGCGTCCGTCTGGTCAAATGATTCGTTGCTGTATAGTTTTGTGTAATATTTTACTTCTGCTTCTAATATTTCCTTTACTGTTGTTATTTCTCTATTGTTTTCTGTCAGTTTGTGTATTGTTTTACTTTGTGCTTTCTGCTTTTCTAAATTGGAAAAATATTTTGAGCATTTTTCATTATGTTCAATATGTTCAGCTCTGCATCGTATTAGTATACCGTTTATTTTTGATGTTTCAATATCTTCAAGTTTTCACGTAGAGTGTTTAGTTTTTCTGATAGTTGTTCAATATTATTGCTTGTTTGATTTGTTTTATGTATGTCTTTTTCTGTTTGTTCCATTTCTTTTTTTATTTCGTTTTCTTTTGTTTTTTTAGTTTTAGCTCTGTATGTTGTATATTTTATCGTTTCATTTCTTATTGTTCCTTTAATAATTTCCCAAAGTGTATTAGGATTGCTATTTTTATTCTCATTATCGATGTTTACAATAGAGTTTCGGATAATATTTTGGTATTCTTTTTCAAGCAATATTTCGTTGTTCATTTTAAAGTATCCAGGACCTCTAGAACTTGCCAAATTGTCTATATTTAATATTACTCCTGAATGGTCTGTTTTAAATCCTGGTTTTATCATGCAAGATCTAATTATATTACTCATGCTATCTGATATCAAAATATAGTCAAGTCTAGTGTAAATAACTGGTTTTGTATTAGAATGCCAGGTATATTGCATTTTATTCGGGTGATTTATTTTCCATACGTCAATAAGATCAAAGTTATTCATTGTTTCAAGAATCTTTTTTCTACATTTTTTATGTGTGTCGGTTTTCCCATTTTTTTATCAATTGAAATGTTTAATATAGTGTTGAAATCACCACAAATTATAAATTGTTTATCGCTATTTCTCTCAATATATTTATAAAGTGATATAAATGGTAAGTCGTTATCTTTGTTAGGTCCATATACATTGATAAGAATAAAATTATTTGTGTCAGTTTTTATTTCAGCTGCTATCATTTGTCCTGCTATGATTTCTTGTTCATTTAGAATTTCTATGTTACTATTTGGATTTATTAATATACAAACCCCGTTATTGTTTGTGTATTGACCACTGATAATTACTTTACCTTGCCATTCATGTTTCCATTTGTTAATTTGGGATTTAGTTAGATGAGTTTCTTGAAGGCAGTATATCGTTTTATTTTGTTCCTTTAGCCATTGGAATACTAAAGCTCTTTTATTTTTTTGGCCTAATCCTCGTACATTCAAAGTCATTATGGAGGTTTCCATTGTAATTTATTATGTAGTAAAAATACTATATTGACGGGTCTTGATCGTTTATTATCTGTATTCATGTTTCTTAATCTTATTTGAATAATATCACAATCCGCTTTTACTATTGAATGTTCAGATTATTTTTTCGATGAGTTTGTTTTAACTATCTAGCTTTTAGTCATTAAGTTTTGGTTGCTCATGTTTATATGCAAATTTTGTGTTTATACTGAGCTCATAATATAGGAAATAGATATGTTTTAAGAGAGTACCTGGTATATTGGTGTATGAAAAGTTATCAAGATAGAAAAAAGGAGATGTCTAGAAAACAAAATATCAGTAAAGAAGGGATCTCGGTTTTGAACTTTCTTTAAAAAATTTGGTAAATAGTTTCAGGTACATATATACAGATTTGTTAGTATAAAAGTAAAGAATTATCATAAGCTTTCGATGATATTTTAAAGTACAATAAAACTACTCTTGATCATAGTTTCCAAGATATGAGAATCTGATAGTACAAAAAAATATAATACAGTATATTACTAGTGATGAGCCTTTCAGAATACGTATATAACTAAGTGCACATGTTTTTTTTTAAAAAAAAAGAAACTGAATATTACATTATAGCTCAGACATGAATTTAGTGTAATTTTGTTTAAATATACTATGATTACATCGTCTAGAGTAATACAATCTCATAATAACATTCACATATTCAGTTATTGGGTGTGATGTTTTATAATACATAGGCTCTTATATGTATCATGTTATTGTTCATAAAGAGGAATACATTATGAATGTATTACATAAACAAAACAAAAAACTTTAATTAATTGTAGCTTATCAGACTAACTGATTTTGTGATTGCAGTATTCATAAAAACCCAATACATTACAAGTGATGAAAGAAAAATAAAAACATTAGCTTGTATGCAATCTGTTACAAAGATACATATATTTATGGTTACTGTTTTTATGAGACTACAATACATTATCAGTATTGAAATCTCTTTTATTACAATTATACATTAATATACATGATCATAACATTTATAAAGCTTTCAATAGTTAAGGTGTGATGAAATAATAGGATTTATTTCGACAATATATTTTACGACAACAGTATTCATGAGCACCTCATTACATTTTCAGTTACCAGGATGTAGCTTATTACAAAAATATGCATTCATGGTCACCGCATTCATGTAGATCTAATTGTGAATATCATGGAGTAGTAGTTAACTACCGAAGATACATTCATGATAACAGATTCCTAAATATCACAATACATATTCAGTTATGAAAAAGTAGCTACTTAAAATATATACATATACCCATTCATACACGTATACCTACATATACCTGTACATATGTATCCACATATACATGAACATACCCTTACACATATCCATACACATCTACATACATATACACACATACACACACATATGTATATATACATACATACACATACCCATACACATATATACACACATACACATACATATACACATATATGCATACACATGCACATATATACATACACATACATATATATACACACACACACATACACACCTACAGATACATTCATATATACGTACACATACACCCCTACAAATACGCACACCCCTGCACACATATATATTCACATATATACATGCATATACATACATTTAATATCACATTATTCATTAATATAACAATTTTTCAAAAAAAGAAAGATTATTCTCAGAGATAAATTCATTGTATCAGTATTCAATAACAGTGATGAAAATGTAGTTTATTATGATAATATATATTCATGATCATAGTATTCATGAAGATCACAATATAGTTAGTAATGGGCATGTAACTTATTACAAACATATATTCATGTTATTCATTAATATAACAATTTTTCAAAAAAAGAAAGATTATTCTCAGAGATAAATTCATTGTATCAGTATTCAATAACAGTGATGAAAAATGTAGTTTATTATGATAATATATATTCATGATCATAGTATTCATGAAGATCACAATATAGTTAGTAATGGGTATGTAACTTATTACAAACATAATTCATGTTATTCATTAATATAACAATTTTTCAAAAAAAGAAAGATTATTCTCAGAGATAAATTCATTGTATCAGTATTCAATAACAGTGATGAAAATGTAGTTTATTATGATAATATATATACATGATCATAGTATTCATGAAGATCACAATATAGTTAGTAATGGGTATGTAACTTATTACAAACATATACAATCATTTTTACAAACAGATGTTCATAATTCTATACATTTCATATTACATAATAAAATGTTGTTCATTTCTATAATAGTTATGTTAGTTCATCGTCCACTATTCACGAAGATCATCGAGCAATTAAAGAGATGAAAGTGTAATTTATTACAGTATTCATAAGATTACAGAACATAGCTAGTTGATGAAGGAAAAATGTAGCTTTATTACACAAATATATATTTACGACTACAGTTTTCATGAAATAGTTCATCACGTATTTAATTATGAACATGTATCTTATCAACAAGTATATACTTGTATTCACAATATTCATGAGGAGGTAGCACAGGATTAAAGACTTACCCACTAACACATTACTCATGAATATATCATAACATAGTTGATGACCCAATATTTTGTCATACAACTATATGATATAATAATGAAGCCAAAAACAATATACGTAACAAATCATATGCTATTCATTATATTCATGCTCATTTACGTATTCATACGTACTTTTACATACCCAATATGCATACTCATGAACATATACACACTTGTATACGCACACCCCCCTCATATATATGCACACATATATACATATACACGTATGCACACCCACATATTATCATGTACATGTACGTATGTACAGTATCTATACGTACAACGATATTTTAAAAAGAAATAAACAGTTTAATCTTATATATTCATATTCATGTCAACTTGTTTTGCATAAGACTTATATGCTAAAGTATTCTTACGTACGTTTATATCCGTACATATGTATCTATATATAATTTCTAATGGCATAAGACTTATATGCTAAAGTATTCTTACGTACGTTTATATCCGTACATATGTATCTACATATAATTTCTAATGGCATAAGACTTATATGCTCAAGTATTCTTACATACGTTCATATCCGTACCTATGTATCTATATATAATTTCTAATGTCAGAAAGTATACCCCTACTATCACGCCCCTGCATACATATACATGCATATACATATAAGTTTTACATGGTTCTATACATCTACATAATAGTTTTCTTACATTATTCAACTATATACTTATACAGATAGAATTTCCATATACAAACAATTTATTGGTATGTGATATAAAACATTGTTATATTGAAAGTGTCAAATATTCATTCTAAGGGAGATAAGTCTGTATGGCATCTTCTTTAATACTGTGCTCTATCTTCATCACTGTAGTGTTTTTTTGATATTCTTTATAGAAACACATACTATTTATATTGATATAAAAGGAGGTGTGTAAGTCTTAGTCAATATACACATGTGAAAGTGGTATCCGTTACGGTTGATTAAGTATGTTCACTGTGACACTAAGAATACATTACGAAAAAAGTTTGTCACATCCTTGGTAGTCGTTTTCCTAGTATATTGATATCCCAATCAGTACCAAGCCAAAGTCTGTAATTCGAGAATGGAATTTGGTTTATTCTTCCTGTAGAATCTTTATGGTATAATTTACCATCCCATGACCAAGTTGCTTCCGATGTTGGAATTGTTTTCCGGATTGTTGTGAGTACCATTTGATTTATTTTGGTAAGGTCTTCGTTGATGTAAACCGGTTTTCCTTTTAGATCTTTTCTTTTTCTAATAACTTCATCGCGACAATGTCTAGAAACAAAACGTATTATGACTGGTCTAGGTTGATTTGTTGTTTGCTTCCCTAGTCTATGTGCTATGTCGATATCTGCTGTGGTTATATTTAGATTAGTTAAGTTATTGTTCAGATATTCCACTACTTTCTTTGTGGTCTCTTCTGCTGATTTCTTTTCATCAATACTTTCTGGAATGCCAGTGATTCTTAGATTATTTTTTCTCGTATATTGTTCAAGATCATTCGTTTTTTCTGCTTGGTGTATAATTAGATTGCTTAGATCATAAGCCACTTTATCATTCTTTTCTTGGTTGTGCTGTACTTTTTTATCGTTTTTCTGTACTTCCTTCTTGAGTTCATCATTTTCTTTTTGTAGGCCATAAACTGTATTTTCTAGTACTTCTACTTTTTTTCAATTGATTTAATAATGTCGTCCTTCATTTCTTTCATCATTTCTTTTATCATGACTCGTAATTGTTTCTCATTTCTTTCTAATACAGTATTCAAATGATCTGTGATCTCCGTCATGTTCACATTTGTGTCTTTCACAGAGTTATCGTCTTCAGACAGATTTCCTTCATCATTCTTATTAGCATTTTCTTCATCGATCTTGCCCCTTTTTTTATCAATTTTTTTCACTCTTTTCTGACTTTTTTTGCTGTGATTGAGTTTGTTTCGTCTTATCTTCGTCATTTTGTGCTTGTACACTCATTCTACGTCTGTTGCGGTCTGTCATATTTATTTTGTTATTATTTTGCTTATCTAATCACTTTATTGCAATTGATTTTTGATTTATGTCCAACATTTATTTTCTATATGATTTGCATTTAGTTTCTTATGTTTGCTCGATACTTATGTTGCGCAGTATACTTTAAAATCTGGCGAGCGTGCGTCTCTTTACAACTGGATGTTAAATTGACTTATCTTCTTTACATAAAGTTTATACATAGTTCAATATGGCGACGCCGTATATCTATACGCGGATTGTGATATTAGTTGAAAAAGTTTATAATTTCATGTTTCAAATAAGTTTTTTAACTCCACTAACCAACTGCACTTGCTTGCAAACTTTGTTATCCTTCTTTCCGTGCGAAGTTTAATTTAAATAAGTCCAATATTTGATAGAAAACACATAAAAATATTCCGCGACGAAAACAACACGTCCATCCAGTAAGGGAGATAACTAGAATTTTTAGTTCTTTATGATATTCATTTCATTTATTTGTGCTGCGGTTGTTTGTTTCATTGAACACGCCTTTGAATATCTTTGTTGGTACTTTGTCATATGTTTTCGCGACTACAGCGTTTTTTGGAAACTTGAATTGATGGCTTTCGAAGTAATAATTCTTATAACTAATAACTTAATGATAACGTCATGGTTATTTGGTAATTAAATGACACCTATTTCTGTTCATATTCAACAACTTCACCTTTTTTATAACTTACAGCAGAATTAACATCACTGAGAAAGAAAACTGGTGTGAATGTGTTGTGTTCAGTCCCATTGATTTGGTAAGATTATTTATATTATTCATGTACTTTTTATTTATTGTATTTATTATTTTGTATGTTTAATTATGAGTAATAAAGTACTTACCTTTGTGTATCAGCCCAAGGCTCGGGATTATTGAATGCTGGATAAGCTGGTACTATTGTAACATCAAGATTATTAGTAAATGTATGCGAACAGATTATTATTGTCTTTGTTACATGGATGAAAGTTTTAAGTATAAATACTGATTTCCATATTTTGGGAATTTTACAGGAAACTTGTCTTTTGAGTTATTTGAAAGTTGGTTTTCAGTATTTTTAAATCTTTCAACTTCCAACCATGTTATTATAATTACAGCACCTTGCTTGATTTTTTGTTAATACTATTGTTTCTTTTTTTTGTTTCTTTTAGGACATTTCTTCTACTTTTACACCTGTGAAACATGACATGCTGTATTGTATTAAAGTATATTATATATTCAAGTTCAGAAGTATTAAAATTCATGTAACTGAACCTACTATTTTCTGTCGTCATTCTTTGATGTTGAAAATTATGAACCCACAGACATAGTGGTTGTACTGTTCTATACAAGAGAGGAAGACCCACTGGCCACAGTTTGCTCATGACAAGGTTTATCTTACTTTATCAAACAAAATAAACCAGTCAAAGAATTATTAGATTTAACAATTTTCATCAACACATTTTAGGGTCATGTACACCATCTCACCAAACTAAAGATTATTCTGGACTATTTTCTTTAACCACAAGGAGTTAACAACTTCTCATTTTGTGCAAGTAATTTGATATTAAAATCAAGTTTTCATACACTGATATAACCTGCTATGACTGGAAATTGAGCCAGGGATCTACTGATGCGTAATTCTAAGCTCTTACACTGCACCATGTTTTCAGTTACGAATACACGTTTTCACTAAAATCCTGCCCACATTATTCTCAAAATAATTAACCATAAGCACTACATACAAAAGAGCCATTTTTTAATTTTTATTCCATTATAACTATATAAGCATCTTTCAGTCAAGTACAGTTTATATAAAAGGACAAACAACAAATATATTGGAATGTCAGAACATATCAATGAAAAATTTTTCAGTTATATTAGATAAGATGTTATGGTATAATTGTAATCTACTTTAGAAAATCATGATTAAAGTTTGTCCTTCATAGCAAGTATGAGGAACTGTAATGTTTTAATTATATAGTAAGACAATTTAAGTTTCACAGTATTGAACAATCATCCCTGTATTTTGTTTAATTTCTCACACACACACTTCTCAGATTCTATGGTTGTCATTCTGAAATAAAAATTGAAGATAAATTATGCTTTACATACAATGAAGCTATTTTTTCATTTCAAATTTTATTCGATCAATAATGGATAGGTAATTGAAATACTTTTTAACATATATTCCATTACATCAAGCTTAAGAATCTATTCAAGATCTACTTAGGATTAGCTTTTCTTAACTTCTATCTAATGGTCACCCAGTCAACTCTTTCTATTAAAAGATTACATAATTGTATATATAAAATTTAAATGGAAAATTGCAATATTGACCATACCATAAATTGTTCTAACATAACAGATACAGATGATGCAATGGTGTATGTCTTAGGTTATGCCAATATCTTGAGTCTACTGGACTGCCCGGATCCATGGAATTAGATACATCTACGTCTCTGTCGGATCATTATCTGATTAGAAAATCTAAAGCCTGTTGACTGCCTCTATCCCCTTGTAAAGACTGTAGATCCATAGTTCTATATTTTATTGATTGGTCTTTTAACAATTTTAACCCTACTAATGTTTTTTTTTCCAGATAGTTAGCCAACAAACAACGCAAGAATGGGGCCCCATTACAAATTGGTGAGAAGTTCCATGTTGGTAACAAGGGTTGTGTTGTCCACTTAAGGGATCATCTTCTAGGTAGTCAAACCTCAGATGACAGACCCAAATTTCTCTATATGTACTATAATAGAGAACATTTGGATCGATCATCTGTTAGTCAAACAAGTAGGCATCACTTATTTAAGTACCCAAGGATTGCCTCAAAAACTTTATGACAGTAAATTGCAGTTGATGAAGGGATTTCACGCTTTATTTATGGTAGGAATAAGCTTTGATCATTTATCTTGGTTATGATGTATTGAGACATGGACGATGCGCAACTTCTGTTTTACCCTGTATGAAAAATAGCATATAACCGGTTCTATGTTATTCGCTGACATAAATGAGAAAATCGTTAACGTTTCTAGTATTGCTTTTAGAAAGGTTAAAGTTGTAGAGTCGTTTAAAGTTACATATGGGGTCAAAGAAAGGAAAGGCAAGAAGCAAAAACTATTATTATTGAGTCTTCTACTCAGTAGAACGTGCAAGGTGGGGAGACAGAACCTTAAACACCAGTAATACAGGAATCTCCACCTAATCAGACAAGATAGAACTGCTCCATTGCTTTTCTCAAATTTTCCCATTTGAACATTCAACAAAACAAACAAGCGTATTCGTGTCATTCTTTAACTCAACTAAAAATAGTTTACAATCATGAGACTTACAAAATTCATGTGCCAACGTTGTGCTAAAGTATCGTGCGTACCCGCAAATGGCCCGCAAGATCTCCGTACGATTGTCCACGGCTCTCTTATCGGGTAAGTGCCGTGCGTGATCGTGTCTGGAAGATGACATTTTACCATTTGATTTACTTTATTTTGTTACAAGAGCAATAGTTTAAATCCTCCAGGTAAAAATTGTGTATTTTAATAAATATCCAATTATTTTCCAAGTATTGATATTTGTATTGCTTCCATGCTTAACGATGAAATGCTGTTATTCGATGAAAATAGGCCTATGCAATAAAAAGATTAACAAGATTGGCATATGAGATGAGCATGCTCGACTAAGTAAGTATTTGATAGTAAAGAAAAATACAAATACTCGTGATAAGTGTTTTCTTAATATTTCAAAAAATTATGACAATGCATTCATACAATGCATTTTTAGCATTATATCATAACATGACAAGTTGTGTGAAATACCAAGGAGTTAATTCTAAGTGGTTTAGTATTCAGCAAGGGACAAGACAAGGAGGTAAAAGGTCCCCGCTACTATACATAGTATATATAAACGGACTAATAAAAGAGTTAAGAGACAGTGGACATGGAATATGTATGTACAGTATGAACATAGGTTCTCCAACGTTGGCGGATGATATGGTGTTAGTATCATATTCTGTGGAAGGTATAAAATCAATGCTTCGTATTTGCAATAACTACGCTAGTAAATGTCGATATCAATATAATCATGAGAAGTGTTCAGTCATGTGTTTTAATAATAATAACATTATATTATTATTATTTAATAATAGTAAGCCAGCTCTACGTGACCCAATGTTTATGATAGGTAACAATATAATAAAACTAACAACATATCACACCCATTTGGGTATAAAAAGTGACCTGAATTTATCCTCTTAAGTATGTGTTACTGATGCTTGCAATGAATTACGAGGAAAGTTTCTTAGCATATGTAACAGTGATATACATCCGGGTGACTTGAACCCAATTTCTTCAATGACATTTTATAACCCCAAAGTGATACCAAAGCGTGTATACGGCTGTGAACTGTGGTTTAACATTTCCAAAATGGATATGCTCAAGCTTGAAATATCACACAGATATTGTATAAAAGTTATGCAATCACTTCCAGTTAATACCAGTTATGACTATTCGTTAGCTACAATGCAAATGACCTCTATAGAAAAGGTAATAGAATATAGAAAACTTCAGTTCTTAGGGTAATTGTGCAGGTTGTCAAATATTTATCTTGCAAAACGAGTATTTAACTATAGACTTATTGCGTTCATGAAGTTTGATTCAAAATGTTTCGGTTACTTACCTGACATATTTTCTATACTACAAAAGTATGAATTGAGTGCTGTTCTTACAACATATGTACAAAATGGTACTTTCCCTTCGAAGTATGCTTGGAAACAAACTATTAAACAGCGCGTTCTTGAATCTGACCATATTGATAGAGTAAGAAGACTCTTGGAAAGTGAATGTGCGTCAATGTTATGTGATATCTTTTGTACAAAGACGACTTGTATTTTATGGAACATTTCAAAGGGCAATTTTTACTATACTGAAATGTGTAAAAAGATTGTACTAATAATTGGTAAACTTGTTTCTACTTCCTACATTCAAATATGTCCAAAATGTTCACTTATAACGGACAACATTGTGACACATTTATTATTGCTTTGTGAAGCCAACAAATGTATAAGAAAGTGTATGTTTCTCAACTATATTACAAAGTTTGGATATTCTTACTTCGATATTTTAAGTAGTAAAAGACCACATGACCAATGCATCAGCTTGCTTGGGCCAGCCGTTGAACGAATGACAATCTTTTAATTAACTAGTGGTTCATTAAATATTTATGTATGTTGTGGTATTGATATACGTGTACATGATTTATTAATTTGAACAGCATTCTTTAGAACATGTATTGATACAGAAGCCTACATATTCAAGTTAAATTGTAATGTTCTTGAATTTGTAATTCTTTTTATCATTCTCGTTCCCAGAGGCTATAAAGATTCTCGATACTAGC
Source organism: Mactra quadrangularis (assembly GCA_025267735.1). Classification (NCBI taxonomy): domain Eukaryota; kingdom Metazoa; phylum Mollusca; class Bivalvia; order Venerida; family Mactridae; genus Mactra; species Mactra quadrangularis. Next base: position 13,639,503 of record CM046311.1, read on the forward strand.
GTTCTTGATAGTCTCGGGGTACGAGAATGTTCTTATTATACGCAAGTATTTTGTGATCTGATATATTTATATAAACTTTATTTCCTCCAATATTTGAAGATTTACGAAGAACATACATGTACATGTCAGAAATATAACATACATAAATAAATTACAGTGAACAAAAGATTTACTTGCAATCCCCCGTGGTTGATAGTCTAACTTCGAAACGTAACAAGTTAGACAATCTACAGGGGAAGATAGGTTTAAAACTTTTTTTAATAAACAAACTAATGCATATTAACTCACAATAACCAAAGTGTATGAACCAATGTATAAACATAATATACACTAGATATACGTATATGTTCATTTTTAAATGCACATGTTTTGTATAATTATTGCCAGGTTAAAGTTTATATTGTAGCAGGAATGAATTATAATTGACATAATACCTTAAAATCTATGTTTATTTTAGTGTCTTTTCTAATTGTACATACCACCTTATTTCCTTATATGGTAATAGAGTTGGAGTTTCCTTGTGTTTTCACAAGAAACATGAAGTTTTACTTCATGAACTCATTGAATACACATTGATTAGTGTAGTGAAATTTATGTGAACAGTAGCGTAGCTGTTCTATGTTTCATTTTACATATTGTCTGCTATATTTTACTTAGTATTGTAACTTTTGTCATTCAATAGGTTAAAATCAGTCAGTATATATGGTTTAATTGTAGTTTTGTAAACCTATTACTGTACATGGTTAAAAGCTTTAGTTGTGGTTGTGCATTTTATAATTGTCAGTGGCAATCACCCCTTAGTCTGCGGTTAGATCCGCCCAGGAATATTTGCTAGTTGCACTGACTCTGTGTAGCCGAACACTATAAATACAGGGCGAAAAGACTGAAACTTTGCCAGTGTTCTTTTGGACATCTAGGTAAGCACTACCTTGGCCATTCACCTTTTTACTTTATACTGTTTTAGGGTGTAACTTAATTTTCGGCTCTATTAGTATTTTATTGTAGGTCTTATTATATATTTATTTGATTCAAATAGTCAAATCATTTAATTATTTAGAAATGATATTGCCATAATATGTGATTGCTATATTGATTGTAAATACATTCGTCATCAGCTATCACCATTAAACTTAGTTGAATTTACTTATTTGTCTCTTTTTATTTAATTTTGTTATACCAACTAGAGATCAAGTAGATTCGAACCTGGGTTGATAGAGCCAAGAGTAAGGCTCCTGTTACATTTGGTGCCGTGACCAGGATCTCAGTTGTCTATAAAAAAATAATAATAATAATAATAAATTACATGAAATATAGATTCAAGGATTTAAACTTTAATTGGTATGATAGCTGATAGACATTTGTGTAATAATCAAATAAGTTTAGTAGGATAGACTTAAAACTTTACACTAGAGATTTTTTTGTGTATACAATTTTTATCACTATGGCTCATTATAAAAACATTGGGGGTACACCTCAATCAACTGTCAACACAATGTTACACAATACAAGTCTGACACAACCACAATCATTCATTAGGCCATCAATAATTAAACATGAAGAATCGGTTCATGATTTACCAAATGCCTATAACCCAAGAGGTCCAGTTTTTGACCTTACAAATCAGTACCATTCTATGAAAATGGATCAATCTAAACAAGATATTCCACAGAATATTAGGAACTTAAAATCAGATGACTCAACACCTTATCGTACACCTAATTTCAATACACACAGGGTGCCTTTAAACACAGTGGGTCTAGGAAGTAACTTGCATACTGATTCAATTCAAACATACAATCACAGTTATCTCCCTTCACATCAGCCTGTACAGACAGGTAACCTCCCTTCTAATTATAATCAGTCTAATGGAGGTCAGAATTTTCTAACAAAACATAAGCAAGTTCAGCCAGATAAATTTGATGGTAAAAGCACTGAATGGCGAGACTATATAATACATTTTGAGAGTGTATCTGCCTGGAATGGTTGGAACAACTATGAAAAGGCACAACAACTACTCATTAGTCTTAGGGGTACCGCCCAGAAGTTGTTAAGTGAACTTAGCCCTGATGTACAGTCAGATTATGAATTGATTAAAGAATTCCTAATGAAACGATTCAATCCTCCTGAATGTGAAACCGCATACAGGTGCGAGTTTAGGAATAGGAAACAGAATAGGCAAGAATCAGCCTCAGACTTTGGCTATGCTCTACAACGACTGTGCTTATTAGCTTTTCCGAAAATTAATGCTGATGCAAGAGAGATCTATGTAATTGATCAATTCATAAAAGGCCTAATTCGTCCTGAACTTCGCAACCATGTCCAATTCAGACACCCTCAGACTCTCCATGAAGCAATTGCATATGCTGTTGAGTACGAAGCTTTTGATAGTGCACATGGAATTTTGCGCAAGCCTCGATTTGAGGGAGACTCTTCTGTCAATATTATTTCTCCGTCTGTAGAAAATTCTGGTACAAATAGGTCAGATACAGTGACTTTGAGTGATCTAGCCAAACTTATAGATGGATTGTCAAAGACCATAAAACAATCAAATATTCGTAGTCGCAGTAATAGTAGGGAAAGATTTGACCTAAGCAAAACAACATGTTACAATTGTCATGATAAGGGCCACATTGCAAGTATTTGTCCTCAAATTAAGCAATCGGGAAACTAACCGAGGCTGACCTTGTGCCCGAAAGATCAGCCCAAGCAAGAGATGTAAACATTAATGGGCATGAACATATCATCTTAAGCCCCATTCAACAAAATAGTTGTCTATATGTCAAGTTAAAAATTAATGATCTAAACTGTAATGCATTGATTGACTCTGGTTCAGCAGTCACACTTATTTCCAAGAAATCATTTGATAGGCTGGGCTTAGAAAATCCTAAATTAATTCCTGTGAACTCCACTTTATCAGCGGCTAATGGCACAAATATTACAGTAATAGGTCAGACTGGCCTGACATTTGATATTGATAATGAAATTTTGCAATATGAATTCTTAGTAGCTGGATTAGAGGATATTGATGTGATTCTTGGTAATGACTTCTTGAATGATTTTGATGTCTCCATAAAGTTTGGTAAAGGCACTATGCAAATAGGGAAACATAAAATTAAACTTAATAAGCGTGAATCAAACAAATGTGCTCGCGTTAGGTTAAGTGAATCAGTAGTTATTCCCCCTGAAACTGAGATTGTAGTGAAAGGCATTACTGAAGAAAATTTCCAAGAAAATGATTCCTATTTAGAACCATATAAAACTATTTCTAAGCAAGGTCTACTCATGTGTAAGACAGTTGTTAAAACAAATTCAACTGATATTCCTTTGTCATTCATTAACCTGACCAAACAAAATATTAAGCTAACAAGGAATACTGCCATAGGCAACTTACATAATGTTAATAGTATACAACCAATAATTAATTCTGAGAAATCAAATCAAAATGAAACAAAAGAATTGCCAGATCATTTGAAGCCATTACTTGATGAATCTGCTAAGGTTTTGCAACAAAATGAAATTAAACAAGTAGAAAGCCTTTTAATTAATTATCAAGACATTTTTCATGATGGTTCCGGAAAGGTTGGGAGAACCGACCTAGTGGAACATAACATTGATGTAGGAAATGCTAGACCAATTAAAATACCACCACGTAGGTTAGCTTTGGCTCAACGTGAAATAGTTGAAAAAGAAATTCACAAAATGCTTCAAGATGATGTAATAGAACCCAGTAATAGTAGTTGGGCAGCACCAATTGTACTTGTCACTAAGTCTGATGGGTCTATTCGTTTTTGCGTCGATTATCGCAAACTTAACTCAGTGACTCGAAAAGATGCTTACCCACTTCCTAAGATAGGTGAAGCACTTGACACCTTATCCTCAGCTACATACTTTTGTACCCTTGATTTAGCTAATGGTTATTGGCAAATCCCTATGGCTCAGAGTTCAAAACAATTCACAGCATTCTCTTCTCACCTAGGTCTACATCAATTTAAGGTCATGAGTTTTGGTCTATGCAATGCACCTAGTACTTTTGAACGCCTCATTGAGCGCGTACTGCACCACCTACAATTTGAAAGATGTCTTTGCTATTTAGATGATGTAATAGTGTTTGGAAAATCTTTTGATGAAACTTTGATAAATTTACAAAAAGTGTTTGACTGTTTTTGCAATGCAAATCTCACTCTAAAAGCCAAAAAGTGTCATCTTTTTCAAAAACAAGTAGATTATTTAGGTCACCTTATTTCTGATAAAGGGATAACTCGCTCACAGAAAAAGATTAAGGCTGTACAGGACTGGCCCATACCTAAATCTAAGTCTGATATCCGATGAGAATTGTCAATACAGTTTTGAGCGCCTAAAACAATTGTTGATAACAGCACCTATACTTAGTTACCCACAAAGGGAGGGTCAATTTATTCTAGACACAGATGGTAGCCAAATGGGTTTAGGGGCAGTTCTTTCTCAAGTCCAAAATGGAGAAGAACGAGTTATAGCCTATGCCAGTAAAGCCCTTAGTAAGTCACAGCAAAGGTACTGTACTACCTATATAGAGCTTCTAGCTGTAGTAACATTCATTAAACATTTCAAACATTACTTATGGGGTAGAAATTTCCTAGTAAGAACAGACCATGCGTCATTAAAATGGCTTAAAAATTTCAAAGAGCCAGAAGGCATGTTAGCCAGATGGATCACAGTTCTAGAAACCTATGACTTTGAAATTCAATATAGAAAAGGGAATTTACATGGAAACGCGGATGCCATGTCGCGTCACCCACTATTAAGACGCAAATGTAAAAGAATAGAGTGCTCTGACTGTACGTGGTCTCAAGCTAGTAAACCTGAGATAGGCACAGACGAGCCTGTAAATTCCATCACTGTAAATAATACTCAAAGTATTGATTCTCAAAGCAGTAGTGACAATTGTCATAATTTAATTTCAAACTGGTTAGATAATTTGACCCATGATGAAATCAGGCAATTCCAACAAAATGACCATATTGTAGGAAAGATTATTGAACTTAAAACACAATTTAATGTAAAACCTCCAAAATGTTCAATCTCAAATACCCCAAATGGTGTTAGGATCCTTTGGAGTCTATGGGACCTACTAATACTTAAAAAGGTATTTTGTACAAACAATTAATTGATACAGAAAAATTGACAGCACCCAAGCTTCAAATGGTTGTGCCATCCATTCTTCGTACTAAAGTATTTCAACAATTGCATAGCAACCCCATAGCCGGACACCTTGGTAGGGATCGTACCTTAAAGGCCATAAAAACTAGATGTTATTGGCCTGGAATCAGTACTGATGTGAAAATATGGTGTAATCACTGTGATCTATGTGCTCAAAGAAAACCTGGTCCTGGTGTTGGCAAAGCACCACTTCAACAACAAATATCAATGTTTCCTATGGCCCGTATAGCTTTAGACATTTTAGGGCCGTTACCACTAACTAGTGACGGAAATGAGTATATCATGGTTGTTGGAGATTATTTTACAAAATACTCAGAAGCTTATGCAATTAAGGATCATACAGCATTGACCATTGCAGATAAATTAGTAACAGAATTTATATGTAGGTTTGGCATTCCTACCGTGATTCATAGTGATCAAGGGAGAGAATTTGAGTCTAATCTTTTCCAACAAATGTGTTCTCTATTACAAGTAGATAAAACTAGAACATGTCCATACAATCCCAAATCTGATGGTATGATTGAGCGTTTAAATAGAACAATACTTCAAATGCTATCCATGTTTGTGAATGAAAATCAAGATGATTGGGACGTTCATTTACCATTCATCATGATGGCGTATCGTTCAACAGCACATGAAAGCACTAAATACAGTCCCAATAAGCTTATGTTTGGCAGAGAAATCTCCTACCCAATAGATGTTATGTTTGGCAGCTGTCTGACTGATGCAGACCAAATATGCCCATCTCAGTATGTAGAATGGCTACGTCAATCTTTGGAGCTTTCCTACAACACTGCTTTTCAAAACTTAAACTTAGCTGCTTCAAGGCAAAGAAAGGCTTATGACAAAGCCTAAAGCCCAGAAGTTTCAATGCTAATGATCTAGTTTGGAGATGGTATCCCCCAAAAGCAAAAATGAAACTCTCTCTAGGCTGGATTGGCCCATATAAAGTTCTGAGAAAACTTACTGATGTTTTGTATGAAATCCAACACCATCAAACATTAAAAATATTGATTGTACACGTTGATCATTTAAAATCGTACAAAGGCATTCAAACATTTAATTTTTCATCAAATTCGGACGATCTCCAAAATTCTAACTTATCCAATGACCTTGATCCTTCAAAAACAAATTTAGACTCCTATAATGATGTAAATGATGGTGCTTGTGCTGCCGATGATGATTATTATCATGTTGGTGATAATGATGATGATGTATCTACTAACATAAATTATGATATGCCACCATCTAGTTATAAGACACCATATGTTACTAGAACTGGGAGAAGCGTAAAACCTAAAATAATATTCTCCCCTACATAGGAAAAAGATTCCTGATATCTAATTCCCAAAATTGATGTATACTGTATTCCATAATTTGATGATACAAATCAAATCTCTTTGATTTCCTGTGTCTAAATTGATGTAAAATTTCATCCATTGTTGTAATAAAACACGATTATTCCATGCTTTATCTACGAGAGGCTTGTTAGGCCTACAAAATATGTCATACTACAATAGGACCCAATGGTACCTGTAGTCTGTATTTAAGTATATACTTTAACTAAAGAATTATATGGAAACCAATATCATGCTGAAATTTATGTGAAAATGTGGTTTGATTAATTTTCACTCTTGATACGGTCGCACACCTCTATTTTAAGTAAATAACCATATATGAGGGATTAATTGCATAATATCTTAGTCATATTGGTTTATCTTTAAATAAATGAGCCTAGGATGTGTTCCTACGATGGGGCTTATCTCAGAAAGCTGTGTGTATCCGGGCTGAGATATCCATTTTGAGATTTATCTACAGCATTTGATCTATATTTCAGTATTTAATATTTCTTTTTCTTTTACAGTTTTAAAATGTCTGCTGAATTGTTGCTTGGTGTCGAGGAAGAAGTGGAGGAGTTTTTGGACAGAAAATTCTGCCAGCAACTCTAATAGGCCATTGTGGCCTGGAGTTCCAACTGAATGTCCAGTGGTAGGCTGCAAGACTGTGAAATACAACTCATTTCACTCTTTTAACCGCCACTGGACTCTTCACCATATAGATGTTTGCAAACAGTACAGTTGCAAGCTTTGTACTTTCAAGTCGGGTCGGAAATACAATATGAAGACCCACTTGAGGACGAAACATGGGGAAACGGATGAAAGTTGTTTAGTAGAGAGGGAGGAGGCCAGCCCAAACTACATAAGCCCGTCTGGGGCTTTACCCTATAGAGAGGATCATAGATCCCGGCTTCAAGCCAAACGAAGATCCAATGCTGATCCTGCTCTAACAGAACTCCTTTGTAGGAATACACAAATTGTTTGTAGGGACGAAGAAGCCTCAGTTGATAGTAGAGGTAGTTTGGTAATTTCTTACAAGAAGAAAAAATCTTCTTAAGTTTCCACCTATGAATATATATAACAATTACACATTTTGGTAATAATCAACAATGATGAACTCTCCTCACTTTCAACAACAACAATACATTATTGGTCATAATCAACGATGATGAACTCTCATCACTTTCAACAACTACCATACATTATTGGTCATAATCAACGATGATGAACTCTCCTCACTTTCAACAACAACCATACATTATTGGTCATAATCAACGATGATGAAGTCTCCTCACTTTCAACAACAACCATACATTATTGGTCATAATCAACGATGATGAACTCTCCTCACTTTCAACAACAACCATACATTATTGGTCATAATCAACGATGATGGGCTCTCCTCACTTTCAACAACAACCATACATTTTTGGTCATAATCAACGACAATGATGAACTTATGATACTTATTATAACAATAAAATGGACAGAACTTTAAACAGAGATGGTGGATCTGCTTCAAGGAACATTAACTATATTTTTCAAATTTGATGCGTTACTCAATGAAAACAGTTGAAACTTTACCTCTTATAGTTTAAAACAGCATGTGTACTAAGATCATTTAATAATTGTGTTTAACGTTTAACAAATGTGATGTTTTACTCAATGGAAGACAATTGGAACATTTATAGTTTTAGGAAGATGAAACTTTAGTAGATTTAGAAGAATCTATGTGGTTTTGTGATTTTCACTTTGATAATTGTTTAAACAAATGAATGTTAAGATGTAAAGTCAACTGTGTTTAACGTTCAATTGATATAGAACTCATAAAAGTGACAATATGATACGTTCTACAAGTGACAAATATGATATGATGTAGAACATAACTGTTTATCATATGTTATATATCTGAATGTATTTCATTCCTGCTTCTTTGTGAATTCAAGTTTTGAATTCTTTTGAACTAAATTTTAAAATTTTGAACTTAATTTGAAAATTTGGGTTTTAAGAAGGGGGGAATGTAGCAGGAATGAATTATAATTGACATAATACCTTAAAATATATGTTTATTTTAGTGTCTTTTCTAATTGTACATACCACCTTATTTCCTTATATGGTAATAGAGTTGGAGTTTCCTTGTGTTTTCACAAGAAACATGAAGTTTTACTTCATGAACTCATTGAATACACATTGATTAGTGTAGTGAAATTTATGTGAACAGTAGCGTAGCTGTTCTATGTTTCATTTTACATATTGTCTGTTATATTTTACTTAGTATTGTAACTTTTGTCATTCAATAGGTTAAAATCAGTCAGTATATATGGTTTAATTGTAGTTTTGTAAACCTATTACTGTACATGGTTAAAAGCTTTAGTTGTGGTTGTGCATTTTATAATTGTCAGTGGCAATCACCCCTTAGTCTGCGGTTAGATCCGCCCAGGAATATTTGCTAGTTGCACTGACTCTGTGTAGCCGAACACTATAAATACAGGGCGAAAAGACTGAAACTTTGCCAGTGTTCTTTTGGACATCTAGGTAAGCACTACCTTGGCCATTCACCTTTTTACTTTATACTGTTTTAGGGTGTAACTTAATTTTCGGCTCTATTAGTATTTTATTGTAGGTCTTATTATATATTTATTTGATTCAAATAGTCAAATCATTTAATTATTTAGAAATGATATTGCCATAATATGTGATTGCTATATTGATTGTAAATACATTCGTCATCAGCTATCACCATTAAACTTAGTTGAATTTACTTATTTGTCTCTTTTTATTTAATTTTGTTATACCAACTAGAGATCAAGTAGATTCGAACCTGGGTTGATAGAGCCAAGAGTAAGGCTCCTGTTACAATATTTTTGTCTAAAATATCATATTTTAATACTGCACAGAAGAGAGATACACACTGAGCACTTAGCGAATGTTTGATAGGTTCAATATATGTACTAATTCCACAAGAGTTTTTAAACTCATCCCACAACTTTATACGCAATTGTGAATTCTTAGTACAGAAACAAAGTTTGTGTAAAATTATTTTATTAACGAGCATTTCGAACAAATTTGTCGAAAATTATCGTCATACAATAACCCGATAATTGCACAAAGCGTTTTACAGGTAAATAAATATTGGGGATTAGACTTCGCCACAGGCCAAATAATGCATGGTAGATTATCACGTAAATAAGTCTGTGATAAATAAGATAGAGAACTATCGTCACATAAACGTTCAAAAGACCTACGTTTAACGGGTTTTATAACATTAACATATAATATTTGTTTCCACGTAGCTTTAGATGGAAAGTTTCCTGTTGTAACATAATGTTCGAAAAAAGTCCATATTATATTTCTTTAAAACCCTGCAAGCTTCCGGGATAAAGCCAATACGTTGATTGTCAAAACTTGAAAAACGAACAATTCTATCATTGAATATTGTTTTAGCCAAATATATGTTTGGAAGTCTACATAATTGTCAAAAAAACTGTAACTTTCTATAATCTATTATCGTTTCTATAGGTGTCATATCAATAGCACATAGTGAAAAATCAGTTGAGGTATAACGTTTCAATGATTGCATGTATTTAACACAGAACCTATGTGTTCTCTCGAGAGAAAGTAGTTGGGATGATGAAATATTTCCCCACAGCTCACAACCGTACAGGCCTTTAGGTAAAACAACAGAATTATAGATAGTTCTCGAAGATAGAGGATTAATGCCATCTGGGTAGATACCACTATTACAAATATTTAGGAACGATCCTCTAATTTTAGTACAAGCTTTGCTCACTACACTACTTGTTGACAAGAAAGAGTCACATAATATTCCAAGATGTGTATAATCTTTGGCCGTATTAATTGTTTTATTTCCAATATAAAACTGTCTGTTGTGATCAATAGAACCATGTTCATTGAATATAACAATAGAACATTTTTCAGCGTTGTAATAATAGCGCCAACGTTTTGCATACGTGTCACATATACTTAACATTTCATCAATACCCTTTTTTGAAAATGAAATTAACACCATGTCATCAGCAACAGTAGGGGAAAATAACTGAGTGTTGTACATACAAAATCCTAATTTACATTTCTCTAGTTCTTTAATAAGTCCATTTATAAATAACAAATAGAGTAACGGTGAACTTTTACCGCCCTGCCTTGTACTTTGTAAAATATTAAATCATTCAGAATATATACCATCGAATTTTACACAACTAGTCATATTTGTATACATTTCACGTATGGCTATAAGGGAGGTTGTATCAATTAAAGTTTCGGTCATAAGTTTGTAGAAAAGCCCATTATGCCATACAGTATCAAAGGCTTTACGCCCGTCCATAAAACATACATATAATTTGGAATTGTTTTCTTGTGAAAGAGTAACACTTTCTCTAAGTATAAATGATGTCATCATACATCCAAGTTTGTCTTGAAAACCCCCTTGTTGTTGATTTATTTCACACAATATAGAATTTTTGCACCTTTCTAACACCATTGTTTCAAAAGTTTAAGTAATGTTGAAGTTAACGAGATGGCACGGTAACTGCCATGGTTATCTTTCCTTTAATTGTTACCTTTATACAGAGTTGTGATGACTCCACGTTTCATATTGTTCGGAACATGACCTGTTCTCAACATACAAGTATAAAAGTTTGCTAATATGAATAAAATGTATAGTACATGTATTTTGTGATTTTCGTATATTTGTATAATTTGTATGTTTATTCAATGTATATGCTCTCCAATTAAAGGAGGAAATAAACATTAATAAAAAAATAATGAAGGTATCCAAGTCAATAGTAATACAAATAATACAATTTACCTTTAAAAATATTCGTCCTGTTATACGCAGATGATACTATATTACTTGCTGATAGTGAACATAAATTAAAAAACAATCACAGATTTTTAGACATATCGTGTTTCTTGGAAACTAAATATCAATTTTAATGAAACAAGAGTAATTGATTTTGGATCCAATAAGCATAACGAATCTAAATTTTTTTAAACAACACGCTTATTGAAACAGTGAAAGAATACACATATTTATGGATCAACTTTTCATTTTCTAGTAATTTCATAAAGAGTAGAAAACATTTAGTAACACAAGCAAATACATCTATGATTCAATTTCTTATTAAGCGTAAGTAATCTTAATCTCTCATTGGATCTAAAACTAAAATTATTCGACCGCACAAGTTTACTTATTCTCACTTGTGCATGTGAAGCTACCGAATTTAAAATATAAATCTACCTGAACACTGCACACTGTAACTACCTTCGAATTAAAGTTAAAACAAAGAAGAAAACTCCACGCACGCTACATGTAATACGCCGAGTTAGACTGGTATCCAATAGATATTATTGTAAAAATATAGAATGATTAACTTCTTGGGTAAACTAATAAAGGGTGAAAATAAACTAAAACTAACAAATGTTTTGTGTATCACAGAAAAAACTTAAAACGGGTTGAGCTTTATAAAGTCAATTCTTGTCAATACCGGCTTTTCTAATGCATGGAATAATAAACTATAGTCAATACCTTACACTTAGCTTCTCAACTTCAAAACAAATAAGGTACATGTATGTATTAATTAGCCAGTTTCAAAAAAATTAAACGATGACCTAAACTCTTCTTCTAAAGGCAAAATGTATGAAACATACCTTGACATTTTATCTCCATCCCAGCGCATTCAACTCATTTAAGCTTTTTAGATCAGGTAACAACAGACTCCCGATAGAAGTAGGCCTCTGGAACAATATTCCACACAATGAAAGGAGGTGGACTCTATGCACTAATGACCTTGGGAAGAATTGCATTATCTCTTTATTTGTGATTTTCCCCGTGAAATACATATATTCTATGTAAATATTGTAAAAGACCAAATGTAACTAAATTTATTGAAATAATGACAACAGACAATGAAATACACATGTAGTCATAAAAAGGCTCAGTTCATTGCGTCGCCTCAATCTAACCATGTCCTAACTACTAATTTTTTTAACGAAACGAGATAGAGCAATGTTCGAACGAGCCTTTACGGACTTAGAGCATCGTTAGGGTAACAAGGACATTAAACGAATGACAAACCTATCATTGTAATTATTTTTATTTACATCTAGGATATAACAGTTTACATGCAGTTTACAACATACTGACATAAAACATAACTGTGTCTATACAACCTTAAAATATACAATACTGAAGCAAACATTTCCGTCGTGTTCTACAGACAACCAACTACCTAAACTAATATACCATTACATTACACACGAATTAAATGAATAAACAATGTGTACACAATAGTTTATAATTGGTCTTTCCGTTATTAATTATATGAGTTATCAATTTTACTCAAGTTATATCTAAAGAAGTAATATCTGTCTAAACCAATTTCATACAAGAAACTATTTTATACATATTCGTTGATAAATGTCTGTTAATCTATAAATGCTAGCATTCCAGAGTCCCGTGCTCTGTCTTCCGCGTCCATGTCCGCGTCCGTATTTTTTACGTCCGTATGGGATATTCAATATTTTCGTCAAAGTCGTACGTGTATAATGCGTGAGAGCTAATCAAGTGTTTTTTTGCAGTTGTTAGAGATTCATACAAATTCTTTTTCTGTAGAAGTGCGACATTTCACTACTGTCTAATGTTAGGAATTGTGATTGCTAAACGAAATAGACAATCTCGTCCATCTTCAGTGATTTTGCCGCTAAATTCCTTACATTCCCTTTTATCGATGTGCCTTTGTGGTCGCTCTTAGTGACATCATACATTGCATCGTTTTCCCCAACAGTTTCAATTACGTTTACTCAAAAATCAAAGGCAATTAACTTGTTTTCTGCCTTTGAGTCGTGTTTCCTGTACAATTTGTACCTGTGAACTCTCCGTGCACGTGAAATGTCGCTCACTGAGCGAAACGACGCGGACGCGGATTGAAGGTTTGGAGTAGACCCAACGACATTCTTGTTAAGCGAACAAACGAGCACACGGACACTGACGCGGACACGGTCACGGATGACTGAGTACGGAACTATGGAATTTTAGTCTAAGGCATACTATTCATCACGTCACTCACAGTTAAAAATTATTTTTGTAAAAGTACAAAAATGACATTTTTTCATTCAAAACAATATGTTGATGAGCTCAGATTTATTACATAACTTGCAATTTAAAAAAGGACTTAGTAATTACTTCCTTTGCATATGAAAATGAATAGTCAATGTTGACATTTTTAATATAACAAGTTTAGTTTAGTGAAGTATATCTAACATAGTAAAAATTATAAATACGATGTGTAAATTATAAATACAAATGAAAATATTTCTAGGATTGTTCCGCTGTCATAAAACATATGGCTATTCTTTTCATTGGTCTAGCCGACAAGTCTTGCTATAATTTACATTTACCGACACCAGGACCAGGGCTGTGTTTCATTTAAAAATCCTAGGACATGCTCCTAAGATCGGTCCTAGGACAATCCTAGGATTTGACTTAGGTGCGTTTCAACAAAAAGTCCTAAGACGAAAATTATCCTAGGAGCTACTCTTCAAATGGAGGGGACGTTGGTACATAAAAAGTGAACATCCGGTTCAAGTGGTTTTTGCAAGCTGCATAAATGGAGAAGACATAGGCTTTTAATTGGAAATCTAGGTGGGCGAAAGAGGAACTTGGTATACTGGTTCAATGTGTGGATCAACAGACGAGACATACTTAGCATCATATTACAGGAACTTCTTTCCTTTAAAAAAATCTTGAATATCCCAATATTTACTTAACGTAAGATGCTATAAACCTACCTTAACTTTTCCTAACCATCAAATGAAGGTTTTATAAGGAAAAAACAACATTTCTTGTACATGTATATATTTATGTATATAATTATGTTGTTTTTCTGCTTTAATGATGATAATTATGGTGTCTGGGCACTACATGAAACATTCTGAATCTACAACTTCACAGGTACTAAATACTCCATAATTTACAGTTAAATATACCCTTGTGTAAACTATAATACTATGATACAAGATACAATAAATTACATGTACAGAGTACATTACAACACATTATAATAATTTAAATGCTAAAATGTCTTTGTACTGAAAGTTTGCAACTCCCACATATCTTGTCATAACTCACTACTTCTTAGCATCACCTGAAATATACAACAAAGGTACATGTTGAAGATATAGTTTTAATGCTTGAGAAAAAGGATGCCAACTCTTTTTAATATAGAAAGCAAACATCGATTACTAGGGGCTATTTGTATGCAGTGATTAAATTGATTTATAAAATCAACATATTAATCTCAATAAATAATATCATCATTTAATAAAGAATAACAACATTTTGGATGGTTTGAGCTTACATTTAACCCCTAAACATCATAAAATTATTAGTGCAGTCAAAGACAAGTTTGATAAATTATCTTAATATGACTTAATTCAAAAGCAGCCTGCATTCAAAGGTGAATATTTCAACATAAATATACAGCATCATACAGAGTATTTCATTTGGTCCATCATACATGTGTTTACTACAAATTTAATTTAAATAAACAGTTAGTCACTAGCCTGTAATAAAACAATGAATTTCACACGGTTTTCAGAAACATTCTTATTGTTCCCATCACAAATAACCTGAAAATATTACGTTAGATAAATTCTTCAGAAAACTAATTAAACAGTACATATGATGCGCAACGCGAGAAAAGGGCCCTGATTGTAATTTTTTTCGAAATTGAGATTTTTACAGAAAATGAAAAAGTAGGCATCGTACTTTCCAAAAATGTATAATTTATTAAAATATATCAGTTAATGACGTTGCTATGAAGATTTGAAATTCGATAATCCGTCCAAGAAAAAAAGCGACGTCACGTTAAACGTCGCGTTTTTATTGGTCATATGGCAACTGAATGACATAGTAAATTGACTATAATAGGCATTTGGAATTAGTTTTATCAAGAAGGATTTTTAAAAATTAAACATTCTTTACATTGATACTAAAGAAATCTCGAATTTAAATTGATTTTTAGTTTACAATTGACTTAAAGAAAGTCTTCATGTATAAGCCCAAATAAGCAGTCCACACTGACATGTAGCAACCGTATGGTCCCAACAAGTAACTTCAATCTCATTAGCATTATTAAATCTGATTGTGAAACAAAAAATGCATTGAAACTAACAGCATTGTTTTATTTATGGTACAACAAACAAAAGTGTGAAGGTTTATTGTCATCGATGTCTATCGACGCCGAATTTCCTTAGAAATTGTTGTTAGAGCGTTAAAATTTAGGAAACTGTTATCATTGGCAACTTTGTAGGTATTAGTTAGAGTTGTCACGAACGATGTATGCTATACTGATAATAAAGGGTACAGCTAACATAATTTGATATTTAACTCATTTTCACAATTGTTATACAAGTACATGAATGCGTATGTACCAATTTGTACAAGAACACATTTTAATCGTCAAAAAAACAGGACCCTACAAAATGTATACGTCCGTGAATATTTTTGAAAGATATGAATATGAGTCTCAAAATGATGAACTGATATCAATATGTGAACTGCTTTTAATGATAACGATAATAACAATACTCTCCGAACATTTTTTTGTCAGCATTGTCGTATCTTGCACGCGAATTGTAATCATGCAATACTTGTAACATGGTAACGCTAATTTTGATTTTTCTTCATATTTTCACCATCCTAAATTTGCAGGTATTCATAATGGCGGGTTTGCAAAACATTAGAGTCTAAATATTATAACTGACATTTTACTTTCTTCCACAAGAGGTTGAGATAAATAGAAGTTTATTTCACATTATTACACACGTATAATGTAACATAATTTTCAAGCAAAATGAAGCTTACTAAAACTTAATAATCTTCCTTCAGTAACACCGTATCACAGCAGACTTTACAAACATTGATATTGAGGTAATTTATCCACATGGCAAAAAATGAGAACAACTTACTCCAAATGACTTATTATTAAATAAGTAGCTATGTGTAATTAACCTCATTCATTCAAAAAATTAAAACATATTATAACACAATGAACATAATTACGATTGTACTATAAGTATTCTTTATGAGAAAAGATAATTACAAACTTCATATGAATTATTATCAGATAATACATAAATGCAAGTCATGTAACGAATTAAACCCCATGCAAAAGGTTGAACATATTGAAATACCATAAACATAATTAAGATTGTATTACAGATATTATCCATGATTGGAAGATAATTACTTATTTCATATGATTGATTTTCAAATAATATACAATTTGAAAATCATGTTATGGATTTATTCCATACCAATAGATTGAATGTATTGTAATACAGTGTACCAAATAAAATTTTAAAACTTCCTGTATTCTCTAAAAAATAGGAGGTAGGTACTTACTCCATATGATTTATTTTAGAACAATTAACAATTGTGTGAAATGATTCTATTCCATATAATAGGTTAAACATATCATAACACAAGGAAAATAAATAAGATTGTACTATAAGTATTCTCCACTAAAGGGAAGTAATTACTTACTTCATATGAATTATTATCAGATCATTTCAAGTCTTGTTATAAAATGATCCCTTCAAGAAATTGTAATAACTTACTTCATATTATACCTGTATCTTAATTTTGTATATTGTGTTTTCAATACGTTCAAGTGTTTGTATTCATTGTTGTCATTACCTGACTTGCAATGGTATATTATTTGACACTTAATATTCGGAAGTAATTAGTTATGCTCCTTTCTTTGACAAAAGAAAATTTTTATGTATCTTTCAATTTATGTCTGTATTCTTAACAGAATTAATCTGACCTTGAAACATGACAGTGTACAAGCAAGTTAATTCATTTCAGGTACAAGTTGTTTCATTATATTTTTGTTGTTAATGTTTATCTTTTTCTCCCTACTTTTCAGTACAACTTAGTAATAATGCAATCTTTTTCTTCTTTTCGGGGTACAACTAGGTAATAATGCTCATTTCTGTAAAACATAAAAAACCCATGTCATACAGTACAATACCTTTTTATTGTGTTTATTACATATACATATATATTTTTGAAGTAATAAATAATTACACAAAAAAAATGAGAACAATATTGACTAATAATATTCAATGTCAATTATATGATGTATAACACATATTGTGTCCAACTGCAGATGAAAGATGGATAAAAATATTTAGTTCAACATAAAATGGAAAACATTTACGTAATACGGAACTTGCTAATCTTTTCTTTAAAAGATTAAAGAATGCCGACATAACGACGCTTTCTGAAGGCAATATTATCAAAGAAATTTGGAGTATTGAAGTTTGGAGATGATAGTTGGTCGGTGATCCTTTGATAGTTAAATTGTACCAAGGAATGAATGAGTAGATATGATTGTGGTACAGTTGAGGAAACTGAGCATTAACATGGATATCCAGCTCTGAATCACTGAAGCTGCATGTTATTTCAAGTTACCTTTAAGTTTGACTAAAGTATTTTGGATCGACGGTGACCTGTGTATAATTTGCATGCTCTATTATTAACGAGGTTAATGTCATTTTATGACAAAATCAGATTGTATGACAACGCTTTGATACCAGTTATGGATTAAACAGAAAACAACAGGAATAAAACGCCTTTTACTTCTAAGACCTAGGCCTTCTCAAGTGTGGGTCAGGTTTAAACACGTTGTAAGATAAAGCATCACTGTAGTACAAAATGTACACACATATTGTAACTTAATATTGCCACCATTTTTTTTTCAATAAACTGTTATGTTATTATTCTTAACGAAATAAGAAAGTATTTACAGTTTCGTATGACGAAACTGCAGAGTGTTCAGTTACCTTAAACGTTCCAAAACGTTCTGTAACGGAACAACTCAAACCATAGACAACTCAACCCGAGACGACTCAATCTCCAACTAACGGATTGAGTTGTCCCAACTTTGAGTTGAGTATTGCACGGGTTGAGTTGTCTTCGGGTTGATTTCTCCCGTATCCGTAACGTTAGCCAACAGTAGTTACTGAACACTGGGCTGATGTGTACTAACGAACTCGTAGTTAGTTATAATGGTAATTAAGAACGAACGTTCTTTATCTTATACCAAATTGGAGATTTATTACCATGATGTATAGGTAGATGGAAACACTACGTTTCTATAATACTTATATTTCATACGGTGTTACGCCCTTGGAAAACGTAAACAGACAGTCTTATTAGCAATGGCTTCACCTTACCTCACAAGTGTCATCTTGCTCGGCAATCGTAATGAACTTCTAAGATTCAACTCATAGATGTGGTGACTAGACAGAGGTACAATTATTTGCTAACATTTTTTTTCAATCAATGATGTCGAGCTTTATTTAGTTAAATTATGAAAAGACAAGAAATGTCTTTAAAAAAGACAAACGGCGTCGATTTAAAAACAAGAGGGCCCAAAGGGCCCTGGGTGCTCACCTGAGGAAAAGGTCAAAGGTCACAGAAAAGCCATTTACATAGGACCACTAATGTTAAAACCTATTTTTTGACGTGGTGATGGATTGCCAGATTCCTTTAGTATTTGCTCATACAAGTTGTGACCACGCATCGATCATCACTTCATCAACAACATTTGCAGACCAGTTTCGCAGACTTGGCACATGATTGCCTACCGTAAACAATATGACAGCCAATGCAATTGCCGTACACTGATAACCACAGGGAATTGTCAAGTTACCTCCCTTTGATTTTTCCAACATACCTTTAATATACTTATATACAAAGGGTACAACTGCGTTTACTAGACCGATTCATCTAAATTTCTTATTTTGTGGCTCACAAAAAATACTGATACCCTAGTAGCACTTTAACCGCACGATTAAATTGATTAAACATAACTCTTCGAGCTATGAATATTAAATGTTTCATAGGGCAGATCATTAAAACACTCGCCAACAAAAAACAATTCTTTTTGACAAATATTTTTTAGATATTCAAAATATGAATTTCAAGACCTTTCTAGTGATATAAAATGCAAAATTGTTTGATGAAAAATGACTTAGTAATTGCAATTTTAAAATTACTGTGTTTTCATTGTATTTACTCGCTATCATTTCTTGCCAACCAGCGAACGGTTACCTGTAGTCTTTATCAGCTCCTTGTTACTATTTATAGACATCATAACAATAACAATGAACTGGTCTATATGTGGAGCTGTGACTCTCAAAGTGTAAACCCCGGAAACTGGACGTAGTGAGGCTAATTTAATAATTATTGGGTAATATGTCAGACTTTTTACTAGAAACCGGTTCACATCTGGAGACGTAATTCATTTTACCCATAAAATATTGTGTTTGACACGTAACTTTTTATTGTTACAAAATAAAAAAACACTTTGGAAAGCAATAGAAGTCTACCCAAAAAAATAATCTACGAACGAAGCAAAATTTCATAAAACACTGCATTACAATAGTGTGGCCTTTATTTTTTCGCGCGTGTCAGGGCCATCCAATCGAAGAGGGGATTTTCTCTGTTTCCCCCGTACGTCATTTTCAGTGCTTATAAAATCATCCAATAGAACGGCGGATTTCCGAAATTCCCAAACATACGTCATTATACAGAAATGTAGGTCAAAATCCAGCTTAGACAGCTACGCCGAAAAAATGAATGCCGATATCAAGCCAGACCAAACCTCTAAGTACATAGTGACAGCTGAAGCTGCTGAAGTAGGCCTACAGACTGGTGAATAATAATTTGGTAACAAATTCCATGTTTAAATTTAAATGACGATTTAAATGTAAACGATAGCAATACAAGAGCAAAGTCATAGAACACGGTTAATACATGTTTGCATTCGATGCACATGTGTCTAATAAATAACAGGTCTAACTAAATGTCTAAATACCCCAAGGACATTTCAGTTCAGAAAGGGACGACATTTTCCTAATTTTGCATTACCTACCGACACTATTTCCCGATCAAGCTAATGCTAGGTTTACATCTGGCCACGATTACCACGATGTCCCCGATTCCAGAGCATCATGGCGAACGTAACAGAGCGTGGAGTCGAATCGGGGTGATCGAGGGGGAGCGTAACGGAACGTGGTTGAATCGGGGACATCGTGGGCATCGGGACAGATTTTAAATCAAACTTAAATTTCACCACGATTGCCCCTATTCATTTTCTAATCGTGACAGAGCGTGGCCTTCGTAACAAAACGTAACGGAACGTACCGAAGCGTAACAGAACGTAACAGAACGTGGAGTACAATCGCAACAGATCGGGACCAGCGTGGACACATTTTTTCATCCTGCGTCGCTGGGAAAGAATTATTTCTTGTTTAAATATCAAATCGTGACGTAAAACGTGGTCATTTGTCTCAAATCGTAGGTCAAATCGCAAGAGATCGCAACAAAGCGGCTTTGTCGTGGGAGATCTTAAGAAAATAACTTAATGGCAGTCAATAGTCCTAATTTTTACGCTATTTGTTATTGATTTCTTGAAATATTGATACTAAGTCATTCATATTTAACAGAACATAGATTTATTCCCATTAATTAAAGCAAGAGACCCAGTTAAATCGTTAGTATAAACTATGCAATAATCACTGACGTGACACGTGTACGCTAAAATTGACCTCGATAACGTTTGTGACGTTTACCGCAAATAACGTCGAAGAGCTTAAGGTAGGTCGGTACCTTACTCGGAGGGAAAAACGAAAAAAATATTTTGTTCACCGATTATAATAAAAGTTGGCAGGCAGATAACTTCATGCCTCTTGTTTGTTTTTATGGTAACCTTAGCGTCGTTGTCGTTTTTTTCACGACGTCATGGACGTCACAATGGTTCGCGCTAAAAACAGGCATGCAAGTACATAAAACCCACATATTTGAGATATTGAATGTTACCAGAAAAACAACAAGAAGCGTGAAGGTATCTGCCTGCCAACTTTTATCATAATCGGTGAACATGATAATTTTTTCGTTTTTTTTTTCTCTGAGTAAGGTACCTACCCACCTTAAGGGCCCTTTTCTCGCGTTGCACATCATATATTGATTAGTTTCATGGAACATATTTTAAATATATGAATAAGCAGTTTTACATCTGACGATCTTGATGCAAAATATAATTTTTCGGACTGGTACACAAGTACGAATCGGTAAGGGTACGAATGTCGTAAATCATATTTTCGCGAGATTATTCTCTTTACATATACTCCTTACATATTTTGCTACGGTTTTGAGGCAAGAACATCATAAAAGTTTGTATTCAATTCCCTAAATACCCTTTAGTGAGATATGAAGCTGCATTTTGGCAGAAAAATATTCGAGGTTATGAAAGACAATGTCAACAGACGATGCGCATTATGACGATGACAATTTCTTTAAAAAAATCGCCTTTTCGGTGAAAATCTACAGTGAATATGCAACATAGAATGATTGAACACTTACCTTGTATAGGGTTTGAATGATTTAATCCAGCTTTCTGATTAATACTTCATTAAACTTTGATTGTCAACACGAGTGTCTGTTCAAGATGATGCAATATTTCATGAGTGATTACGTCATTCTTAGTTGATATCATTTACCGGAAAGTAGTATCGGTTACTTCCCTTTCGAAAATTATCCGTAATTATTCTGATTTTTGAGGGCCCCAACATGATTAGCCAACATTATTCGAATAAAAGTGAATTATATCGAGAGCAAGAGCGGCCATTGTTGAGTCTACCGCATATTTTATCCCATAATTCAATGCAGTAAGAGTTAAAAACGCTCCTAGGACAGCCCACGACCACTCCTTAAGTTGGGAGCGTTTTCGTCTTAGGATTTTATTTAGGAATTTTAATGAAACGCATTTAGGATTTTTACTTGATCCTATGACCAAATTTCGTCCTAGGATCGTAAATGAAACGCAGCCCAGGTTTCCTACGTGCACAGAGTGTACAATTTTGCACCAGGTTTGGATATCAGACGACATTCAAGGTCAATAAAACTTTTTTGGACTAATTTTATGGTACGATCCCTTACTAAATGTGCGGCAATAGGACTACTGTGTAGTTGTTTGAAGATTTCTTTCCTGATCACCGTGAGATATAGGGATGGATGTTGCCGGAAATTTCGTGTAGCGATATATTGCGATACGCAACAGCGTTTCCAAATAGATAATATAATCGAGTTAGTCTTTTTGCAATAAAATTTGTATGGTTCCTTGTGTTTATACCTCTTAATAAGGGGTAGGTTAGTATATTGGCCATACTGTGGCATATAGTTCTGTGGTGCAATGTTACCGGGATTGATTAGAACAGGTAATTGCATAACTGAATAGAGTGAAGCGCCCTTTACTGGTGTGTAAATCTGAGAAGTAAGTGGGTATTCACTTTTGGTTACACCCTGTACCTGAAGGTTATTTAGATGCTGAAATGAATAGTGTGAAACACCCTTCATTTGTGTTTCATTCTGCAGATTTCATATGCGATTTAAACAACACGTGGATCCATTAGACTGTCAATCTTTTTGATAGGTCAGTGAAATGATCAACCCGTATTTTCTTACCTGTGTGAAGCAGCGCTTTGATGTTTCCACCATCCGACCACTCGTTTTACCTCTTCTTTCTGACTCACTTTCTCCAATAACTTAATACGTTTTGTTGTGAGATCCTCTCTTATAACAATTGCCGACCCCTTCAGTTTCTTCGTCTCTGAGAGCACTCTTGTTTTACAGCTCAACACACAATCTTGCAGGTGGTTGGGGCGATCACCGTCTGTTCTGAAACGCCCAATTCTGTGTGTGATGTCAATGTCACTGGATTATATTTGAATATTGAGATTGTCTTTGGTTGTTTTCGTCACGATGTCACAGATGTCAACGGATGATTCGT
The DNA here is from genome assembly GCA_025267735.1 of Mactra quadrangularis. Taxonomy (NCBI): domain Eukaryota; kingdom Metazoa; phylum Mollusca; class Bivalvia; order Venerida; family Mactridae; genus Mactra; species Mactra quadrangularis. The sequence goes on from CM046311.1 coordinate 13,662,916, forward strand.
GTCTATTATTATCGTTGATTCCATAGATACGAATGCTGTTCTTTCTCGTGTTTTTCTTCAGGTCATCGATATAACGATAATCACTGCAACATTAGTTTACACAGAAGTTCGTCCAGTGCCTGCCATCTTTCTGATTAAGTGAAGCTGAAGTTAGAAGCCTTCTGATTGGTCACTAGAAATTCTACTTAAGCTGTTTCTGCAGTAAACAATATTGACAAACCCGTTAACTGTGACACTTAGCCAATCAGATTGTGTGTTGCATGTGTCAAAGTCAAATGCTCTGGAAAATGGCCAAAAGCGGACGAATTTTTCTGTAAACTGGTGTTGAAGTGAATTTCTTGTGTGTTAAATGATAACAGCAATACAAGGCGGTGGTGAGTGATCACAAATATCTGAGAAACTGTACCATGCATCGAAGTTAATAAGCACGTAAACATTATTTTAGGGGTGAAGTTTATATGTACGAACCCGTGTCAATGTATTGAAATTTGGACACTTTTGTTAAAGATAAACATTTATAAAATACTTACCGTTTAAAGGAATTGATTGAAGTTATGTTTTTCATGCATGGCATTGTATGGCCTAGTGATACACAATTAAATACTGACATTTCTTAAAATTATGGACAATTTTGGACAAGTCTGTCATTAAAAATACGAGATGACATTTAAATCCATTGTCTCTATAAATAGTCTATGTCCATTGTTTGCTCAAATTGTTTTGGCTCAGATGGCTTTATGTGTCGGACCCCTATGGTCTGTATTGCATGATTTTGTGGCTAGATATAACAGTAGTATTTCAGCAGCCCGTTCAATAGCGACTGTTAGCGAACGTTACGGGCTGGGACAACTCAACCCGAAGACAACTCAACCCGTAGATAACCCAACCCAAAGTTGGGACAACTTAACCCGTTAGTAGAGTATTAAAATGTCTCGGATTGAGTTGTCTTTGGGTAAGAGTCGTCCGACCCTAACGTTATGGAACGTTCGGGGTAATTGAACGGGCTACTGTTTGTTACGGTGAATGAACATAATCACTGACGCCCTGCAATGATTGCATGAACCTAGTTCTAATGCAGTATTTATAATGGATCTTGGTATTGAACAGCAGAAAAAATAACGAGTATCTATTTGACCTCAAGTTTTGCTGTTTGGGTTTGCGTCAAACTTTTTTGACACAGCTGAAGTGATTAATATCTGCCGAAACCATCGGCGCGACATCGGATGCCGACACCCCAGTGACAATAACCGGCTCTCGTTCACTTGGAAAAGCCGGACTTAACTGTTTTATTTCTTCTGTTTCTCGGGTTGTATTCATCGTCATTTGTGACTCATATATGGACGATTAAGAGGGTTTGGTAGCCAAGTTCGACATTGTGTAAGTACGTACTCAGGATATATTTCACTTGTCCAACCCTTGACCTGCTAAGAAAATTGTAGCCTGCTTAATTAAATTTTAATCCGATTTTTAAAAGACTTGGAAATATTGTGAAAATGAAACACAGTTTGGAACCTGATGCCGAGTTACTCGGCGTTAAGTCTGGTGACATGCTGTTTGCATAAGCTGTTATAGTCGCGATGCAAACTCCTCACAGTGCTTACGTCACGCTTTGCTACTTAATCACTGCCACCACGTAAATCATGTGACGCTAGTAATACTATCTATTTATAGAATGCCCAAACTGTGCTTACGTCACGCTTTGTTATTTCTACAAATTGATACTTAAAACTTTTTTATCTTTATGAACTTTGAACATCATATTTTACTAAGAGAAGACTAAAATTATTGAAAATATTGAATTGTAAAAAGAAAAGATGAAAAAAGTTTTTCGGCTCTCTGAGGGACGAATTTTACTTGTGGTGGCAGTGGTTATTGATTTGATAAAGGGAGATAACCGCTGCGGGGAGTTTGGTCGCGATGAGCAGAAAAAGTGTTTCAATAACAAATAGTCATTCGGAAAATCTGGTTAACAAGCATACGATGAAAAGACAGGTCTTGTTTTGAGTACTATCCGTTTTCCGAATAAAACTTGAAATTGAGTAAAGACTTTACATTGTACTTTATTAAACCTGTAAGATATTTATAAGTACGGTACTAGTTACAATATCAATATACCTATTCATGGGACTCGATTTATGAACACTGCCAGCAAAAAAGAAAAAGTCATAAAACTTGAATACTTAAATATTTCACCGCTATTATTATGTAACCACTAAACTACATTTTTTGTTGTTACACAGCCGCCCGGCTAGCTCAGTTGGTAGCTCTCAAGTCTACTGATCGACGGGTTGTGGGTTCGATTCCCGGATGGGGCATACTTTCGTGAAGCTCGGTCATGAAATTATTTTTACAGTCATCCTCCCTCCTACCAATGATTTTAAATCATGTAGGGCAGTTGTCAGTCTGTGACGAAAGTATGTGTCTAACAGTTGGTTAACAGCTAACTCCAGAGATTAAGCCTTTCCAAGAACAGTGAGTAGATTAACTGACCGCCGTTATAATTAGGACCTATACGATGTGTTGCTACGGCGTTAAACCCAAAAGAAATAAAATAAACAAAATATTGTTACAAGGGATTTTATTATTACCATATATTTCTTACGATTTTATTTCAATTTGGAAAAAGCACCATTAAAAAGAAAGTTTAATTCTCTACAAATCATCTTATCACATTTGATTTATGATAAATGGCATATAAGAGTACCATTTGCCCACATGTACAATATATCTTACACGTGTGCAAGATGTCAGTTCACTTGCAATGGACAGAGTTGTGTTCAAATGCAAGCTAATCAATCAATTTAAATCCGATTTCGTTCATCTTATTAATCTTTCTGGAAAAGGCATTGTCATAGCTTTCAAATGATATATTATTAATAGATATCCAGTCATGAATAATAAAATTAAAGGTGGTCCATTTGCTCCCACAAAATAATTAACGCGCAAAAAAAGTTACATTTTGTATTTAACTATTTTATATAAAATTAAAAAGTTATATAGAAAATGTTGTAATAAATATATTTAATTTCAAAATGTTATTGTGATTGATTAATTAACTTATGTTTATATATTACAATCAATTGACCGCCTCCGATAAAGTTACAGCACGATTTAATCGATAGGACAACGATGACGTCACACACGGGCGGTAAGCGATGCTGAACTATCGGCTAAATTGATACAGGTTTAAATTGGAGTTCGATATATAGATACATGTACTTAACGTGCGTTTAACGTGTGTGTATGCTTAGATATCATATAGATACGTTTTATTTTTATGATGTTTTATCGATTTTTGTTTTCTTCAATGAATTTGATCTTTAAATCATTTTGTATAATATCTAGATAATTTACATAAACAATACTGTTTTATCTAGTTGTAAATAAAAAACACTGGACTATTATTTTAAAAAGAGTGTCAATCTTGTAAAAAAAACAAGTATACTTTGTTTAAACAACCGTAAAAATAATTTCACATCAACAGAATGCGGAAAATTCCAGATATCATATAAACCATTATTACAACGTATTTTTTAATATTTGAAAGCCAGTTATTTTTACCTCGTAAAAAGTTGTTATAGGCAATTAGACTACACGCAAGATAAAATTATCAGTTTGCAATACTTTGAACCAATATGTAATTATTTTAACAAATCTAGATACATTAAAAGGATGTCGTGCAAATTACAATACACATTGTTTAGCCGTAATACAAGAATTTAATTTTACATTATGTATTTTCTTACAAAATTTATGATGAATACATTCAATATCTATAGACTTATTATTTTCTCAAATTTTGCTGAATAATGCAAAATTGAACCAAAAAGAAGTAAAATAGCTGACATAAAAACTTTTAATATATATCTTTTACAATTTATGAGTAAAATGTTAAAAGCCTTAGTAGCTTTACCAATCAAAAATTGTTGATTCAATATAGAATTTCCAGTGTTATGGAAAACTGTACTCAAATAGTTAAAATCATTTACCACTTATAGATCTAGTATTTATTATCAAAAATGAAAACTTCATTCTGTTTTAGCCCACTTCGTCTCCTAAAAACAACGACTTTAGTTTTATTAATGTTAACAACCATCCCCATTAGAAAAGATATACTTCTATTAACTTTACATGGCGATTCTTTTTTTAAATTGGATTTAACGCCGTATCAGCACATTTTAGGTCATTTTACGGCGTCGAGCGCATCTAACCTAGCTTTCCTGGACCCTTGTCTACAGCCAGTACTTACCTACCCCTCCACAAGGCCGGAAACTTCTCCATATTATCTAATCAATGGAGGAAAATTGACAATATAATCTTTTTTTGGAAGTGTATATCCTCCCCGGGTGAGATTTGAACCCGCATCCCTCTTCGGGACACGAGATTCCGAATCCCGGCGCGGTACCAACTGCGCTATCTACCCGGGTTACATGGCGATTCACCCATAATAATCATATCATCCGCAAATAACAAAATAATCAATATTACATCGTTAATGGATAAGCCACTATTAAAGTCTTTTTGTAAGGTCATCAATGGATAATGAAAAATATGGAGAAAGGACCTTTCCTTGACGTTAGACGACAGCATATTCGAAAAAGAATAATTTTTACATAGTTTTAACTTTATTATACATGTCCATAAGAATGTAGGTAAAAAAGCCAGAGGAAAAAATGCTATACCCTAAGTAGTAAAAGTGCCATAGGAAGAAATGTCAGAGTAAAAAATTGCCAGAACTTTTATATAATTGTTAATTAGATTTCTATATTAGGAAATATATCTAAAAATTGTTTAATATTTCATTTTATAATTCAAACATTTAAAAAATGTTGTACATATATTTTTTCTGTTTAAGTATATATTCAACAATAACCTTATTGCACTGAACAATAACTTATCAATAAGAAATTTAAGAAAAAATACTTTCAGTGATAATTTTTAATTTAAAGTACATGTTTAGAGCCAAACAAGTTTATGATGCATTATGTTCACTTAGGTGCGAAAAATATTAATATATATATAAATAGTATAATTATTCATCTCTTATTATGGGATTTTGGAAGATCAAAGACAGTCAGTTATGCAAAAATATAGTATTATGAACAGAACAAAACAGAACTGCATTTTTTTCAGTAACGTATACAATCCGCCTGGCTAGCTCAGTTGGTAGCATGCAAGTCTACTGATCGAGGGGTCGTGAAATCGATTCCCGGACGGGGCATACTTTCGTGGAGATTGATCATGAAATTATTTCTACGGCCATTCTCCCTCATACCAATGATTTTTAATTGTGTCGGGCAGTTGTTAGATTCTGATGAAAGTAAGCGCTAAGTAGTTGGTTAACAGCTAAATCCAGAGATCTAGCCTTTCCTTGAGAAGTGAGTAGGTTGCATAAGCGCCGTTATATGACCTTTACAATGTGTTGCTACGGCGTTAAACCCAACAAACGAACAACAAATGTATACGAAGTATCTTGTTACATATAAACAATGTATCAGTCACGAAGTATCTTGTTACATATAAACAATGTATCAGTCACGAAGTATCTTGTTACATATAAACAATGTATCAGTCACGAAGTATCTTGTTACATATAAACAATGTATCAGTCACGAAGTATCTTGTTACATATAAACAATGTATCAGTCACGAAGTATCTTGTTACATATAAACAATGTATCAGTCACGCAACATACAATACGTATGTATGACTGATATAAATATCATAATCATATGAATGATGTGTTTCAAACATTATACTAATATTGTGATAATACTTAAACAAGAGAGCCATGATGGACAGAGTAGATTGATATAGTTTGGTAATGGTTTATCACACTTCCATCGAACCAAATGCCTCAAATTCTTTGTATAGAAAGATGACTTGTATGGGAATCTGATTCATTAGTCATCACATCTGCCTGTCAGACAAATGTCCAGGGTATTTCTATTAATATTGTTTTTAGAGTGATATCTAAGTTTTTATTTGGGCATTGTAATTTATTTATTGACCCAAGTTTACCCATGATTTTTGTTTTGGTTGGGTAAACACATTGCAACACATTGTATAGGTCATATGATGGCGGTGACCTATAATCAAACTTGATCTATTAATCGCTAATGCAACCCTTCTGACAAGTGTTTGGCATATTGTAACTGTATATGTACCCTGTATTATATCTGAACAAGGTTTTTTCAATTTTATACATGTATACCAAACTTTGAGCTGGAAATCATGAAAACAAGCCACCAGAGTGTAAACAAGGTATTTCTATTTTAGGCTCTGTGACCTAGTTTTCATCTAAGATAACCCATCTTCAAACCAATCCAAGCACTTACCTAGCCCAGCTTCCTGATAAGTTTGAAGACAGCCGAGTAAAAAATTTGACCACTAGAGTGTTCACACAATTTTTCCATATTTGGGCTGTGTGACCTAGTTTTTGAACCCTCGTGAACAATATTCAAACCTGACCTAAAATTCATCAAAACAAATGATCTGACACATTTCCAGAATATTTGGATAAAAAGTAGCCACTAGAATGTTAACAAGGTTTTTCTTTTTTTAAGCTCCAATTACCTAGTTTCTCATTCGAGATGACCCATCTTCAAACCCATCCAAGCAATTAACTAGAACAAAATTCTGACCAAGTTTGATGACGATTGAGTAAACAATGTGACCATTAGAGTGTTCACAAGGTTTTTCTATATTTTGGCTGTGTGACATAGTTTTAGACTCCAAGTAACCCATTTTCGAACTTGACCTAGAAATCATCAAAACAATCTTTCAGACTAATTTCCAGAATATTTGGATAAAAAATTAGCCTCTAGAGTGTTAACAAGATTTTTCTTTTTTTAGCTCCTGTGACCTAGTTTTTCATCCGAGTTGACCCATGATCGAACTCATCCGAGCAATTACGTAGACAAGTATCCTCACAAAGTTTGAAAGAATTGAGCCTAAAATGTAACCACTAGAGTGATCACAAACAATTGTGAACGGACGATGAACGCCGGACATTCAACGATCCTAAAAGCTCATCCTGAGCTAACTCAGGTGAACTAAAAGATATTAAGTTAATTTGTTAATTTGTTTGTTTGTTTATGTTTTACGGCGCACCAACACAAAAAGGTCATATCGCGTCGAAAAGTTAATTTGAATGCACTTTAATTTGAATGAAGTTTTAAACAGGGTACACATAAACTAAAGTGTTCTGACTTTGCTCAAAATTTCAACTCTTAATTTCATTTTTAAATCAATATCCTAACAATCCATATGTAGAAAACACATTTTGTTAGATAAATTACACAAAATAATATATAAATTTCAATAAATATTCCTCATAAAATCGAAACACAACTACAAGTTTATATACAACCTCTGGCATTTTAACCTCTGGCATTTCTTCCTATGGCATTTTTACCACTTAGGGTATGGCATTTTACCTATGGCATTTTTACCTGAGACATTTTTATATATGGCATTTTTACCTCTTGCAATTTTACCGCACGCTGTCTTTAATGATACGTAATAGTTTACTCCTAATGCCACATTTGTACATTTTTAGCCATAGAGCTTTTTCTATATACACAATTAAATGCTTTTTTAAAATACACAGTATAAATGTTTATTATTTTTATAGTCCGGCAATATTGCCTTGAGCTTGAACTACCTTATTATAGATAACAGATAACAGTAACATAATAAAATATGTTATCTGTTATAATAATTACACACTTCACTTACATTAAATCGTGACTTTCCGTATGCGTGTATACGATAATACCCATGTTTATAACTACTTATGTGAGTATAAATTGATTTTGTAATCATGGCATATTACCGAACTTTTAATTTTGACTAAATCATTTATTGGGAAACAAGTCCGCAATGTTGCGGCACAGTTTCAAAGAATTTATTGTTATGAAAACATAATTTATTGTTCAATACATGTGTTTTATCGAAAGCTGCCGATAACACACAATTTACGAACGAAGAAAAAAAAGACTGAGTTTAAAAAATTCTTGCATAAAGTCAAGCTTTATAATATTGTTTTGAATAACAGTCAATAAAAAAGCATTGCATCAATATAGTTCTGTTTTATTAACCTGTCACAATTCAAATAATTACACGGTCACTGAATCTATTATTTTTAACTCCTTTCGAACTTGTTATTTTATCGATATTTAAAAATATCGATATTCAAAATCGCCGCATATATAGTTAGATCATCAATAGTTAATATGGATCGGTGGTTAAATGGTTGAAAAAAAAGTTGATAAAGAAATAAAGAAAAAGAAATATGATATTTATTTCGGGACATATACTGTTTAACAAGCCACTCTTTCCAAGAGTTATACTAAGTATAAATATAATAAGTTACAGGAATCATCAATTAGTTCTTAACACAAATACTATATTCTACAAACAAAACATATATTTTAAATCATGTAAGGAAATAACTAGTAGCTAACTAATGCTACTTGTAGATTAAAGATAAATAAAATGGAAATTAAATTTGAAATTCAATTTTATTAATTTGATTTACTATAGCGTAAAATAAAAAATGTCTTTAGAAGATCAAATATCGTCTTTTAACAGATGTTTCAAATAGCATTGATAACCTATATTAAATTATAACAAGTACATAATACATTTGTATATATATTGTACGTTGTATATTTATAATTTCAAAAATATCTAAAAGTATGAAATAATACCCGATAAAAGGAATATATAGTTCGACAATATTAACCTGAGCTTGAACTACCTTGTTTTAAAAATTACACACTTCACTAACATTAAATTGTGAGTCTCCGTATGCATGTATATGGTAATGCACGTTTTTATAAAAATCTATGTGACTATAAATCAATTTTGTAAATATGTATATTGTTGTATTTACAATTCTAGAAGCATTCGTTTATGGAAAAAACCGCAAGTCCGCAATGTTGTGGCACAGTTTTAATGTATTTAATCTTTTGAAAACAAAATTAATTGTTTATTACATGTATTTTGCCGTAAGCTTCGATTAAGCGCGATTTACAAATGAAGACAAAAATAGACAGTAAATACTGTGTTAAATATATTCTTGCATTAAGGTCAAGCTCAGGTTAATATTGTCGGACTAAATAAGAAATAAAAGACTACAACCACTATACATGTACAATTAGATAAGTCAACATAATTCCTCAGAAAGACTTAGTAAATCAAACTGTTTATGTACATTGTATAATAGAAATACATATAAAACCAACTTTACTTCTCTGAATTAGATAATACTAAAATCTTAACATTGAGAGAGATAGCTTTTTAAATACTTTTAGTTCTTAAGTCATTGTAGACATTACATTCAAATAAAACACAAGCTTCTGTCTCCACTGACACACAAAAAGGTACAGGCTTGCATTGTCGATCATTTCCAAAACATCAAGAACGGTGTAGAATTGTTTCTTAGATAAGGAAATGTTTTTTTTTATTATTTCTGGCTAAGAAAAAATCATAAAAAAATAATGAGTATGGTATTAATCATGTGTTTTGTCGGATTGAATTCTAATTATTTATAATTTGTATTGACTGAATTAGAAAGAACAACACCATTAACAACAAAATTAACAGAGAAATGACAAAAATACAATAATAGATAGATTATACGACCAAATTCAATTTTGCTTTCATCTTAAATGCGGAGGTGACTCCTCATTAAATTTAAATGTTTTAAATGTTAGTAACTAACATCAGAAATTCGTTCCTGAAGCACTTCAATGTTTTGAATACATACATTTTAGTTTAATCAATGATAAAAACAATACACATGTTAATTCTTTATTTGGTTTACGCCTTGTCAACACAATTTAGGTCATTTTACGGCGTCCAGCGCACCTAACCTAGCTTTCCTGAACCCTTGTCTACAACCAGTACTCGCCTACCCTTTCACAAGGCCGGAAACTTATCCATATTATCTAATCAATGGAGGAAAATCGACATTATTGTCAAATTTTCATGGAAGGGTTTAACCTCCCTTTTGTATTCGAACCCGTACCCCCTTCGGGACACGAGATTCCAAATCCCGGCGTGCCACCAACTGCGCTATCGACTCGAGATGAATATATACATGTGTCATGATGAATACAACACACATGCTAAATTTAAACATAGTTGTCGTGCAAATTAAGACTATTGTCATTTAGCCTATATTAGATAAATATCAAGGTAATGTGGTCAAATAAATGATACAACTATTTTATTATTTGTCACCAAAACATGATACATTAGGCCTAAACTAAAAAAAAACTTTGTTTGCCCTCTACCGATCCTAAATTTTTGGGCTTGGGCGGTAGGTAGGATTTATTTTTCCTAAAGCAGAATTATTAGCGTAAAGAAAGGATGAATGTAAAACGATGAACGGTCGAGACCGATAAAAACCACATACATGAAATTCGGCGGCATTTTTATGGGTCGGTCGGTAAGGGGCAAACGAACTTAATTTTAATTTAGGCCTTAATTAACATCTCTTTTTAGGTTTATATACACTAATTCGTGGATGACCATCGTCCACTGGTATATCCAGTCAGTGTCATCTTTCATGTGCTAAAACATTGACCTCATGACCTACTTCCGGTTGTCACAATACTGTACACTTCTATTTTCATATCATTTACTCGATGTTTATATATTTTGAAAGTATTTGATATCAATCTTAGCGTATGATATCTACATTCCGTGAATCTCGAAACATAAAGAATTGGATATACGCCACACATGATTAACATGAATATAAATGATAATAGCCGAAGACTAGAACCCTCGTCTTGGTTGCCTTTAAAAAGAAAGATGAGAAAAAATGGGATGTGAAGTACCACAAAAACAGCAAGAATCAAACACACTGATTTTGTCGAGGGATACGAAGCTGTGATATGTTTCCAGTGAACCTTCGCTTCGCATTTTATACGTTTCACTTGTTGTTTGACCACATGAAATATTAGGGAGTAACATGTTATATTAATGAATAGACAAATACCTAAAATATATGAGTTCATCTGTAAGTCCTTGGTGTCTTCAATGAAATTCAATTTTTGATTATAATACAATGGTACAACAATATATCTCATACTTAATTTGATTGTAACTGAACATAGTAGGATTGATGTAACAATTAGGTTAACTCTTCTTTTTGTTGAATGAATGGTGTAAATATAAGGAAAATATAAACAAAGCATTCGCTCAACAGAAGTTAAAGTTACGGTTAACCATGAAACCACGTGACATACTCGTCCCGTCTGTTTAAAAATTGACCTGACAAAGCCGTCAATTTCAACATTTTGAAATGCTAGACCTAACAATGCAAAAAAGATAAAAACAGCGTTGCAAATACACGTAAGGCATGATAATAGTTTACAACAATAAGGGATTCGCACGGTTCTGTACATAGCAATAGAGGTGACTAAATTAAAACAAAGAAAGAAAAGACAATATACTGCAATGATACTATTCACTAATGGTGATTGAATGTATATACTTGTAGGTTTGTCGTTGTTTATACTTTCATTTACTTGTATCACTGTTGTGTTATCCATATCTTGTATTAACTAACTGATTCAAAGTGTACGTGAATATATTCCAATATTTTATTTAACAGCGAAGTCCGTCTATTATTCCCTTTAAAACACAGTGTCAAAACTAGTTGTTTTGCCTCCTTATCTTTATGGTAAATTAAAAAATTACTTGAATCTGAAGATACCTTTATCTACAAAATCTCAAAAGAAATATGGGCGGTTTGAAAGTAACTTGAACCATAAGAAAATCCTATTACAGTATTTGAAACTAGAATATTAAACGGAGTCTTCTTGTTTCACAATTACTATGTCACCGCGTTAAGTATTTGAGTTTTTTTGGAATTTCAACAATGTTTCACAATGACTATTAATTACTTACTATGTCAACACGTTCAGTATTTGAGTTTCTAGAATTTCAAATATCCATGTTAAGGTCTTATTACACTGATTTAAAAATAATAACTTATAAAGAGTCAAAGTTCTACAGTTTAAATCTGAATATACTAGATTCTGTACAACAGTCTTCCCTCTGATAAAAAACTCAAAAATTGTTCTGAAAAATACCTCCACTGTTGCTATTAACTACATATATTTAATGTCAATTTGCAATCAAGTCACAAAACAAGGTGTTGTCAGACAAATGACATTCAACCTGTTTACTAAAACTAACCAGTTAAAATTTCAGCTTGTAAGTAAAAAAAATTCTATATCCATGTGAACGTTATTTCTGCGATAAAATAACAAATTTCACGGACAAACATAATAATAACTACAATATCTTAAAGACGCTATGAGTTGTTAGAACTTATGCTTCCAAGCGTTGTCGGTAAATACAATATTGATATATATTGTAGGTATTGTTGTAGTGTTTCCATTAGTTACAGTAAGATTAAAACCATAAAGCAAATCTACTGATGGTAGCATTGAAGGTGTGTTTTACTATGTTATTCCAACCAATGAACGACAAAAATTGTACGCAAAACATCAAAGCGCAAATAATGCTTAAGCTAACGGTTCTCTATCAATGCAAAGTTTAAATTGATTTTGTCAGTTATCTTCCCCTGATATAATCTGAAGCAATCCAATTGGTAAGTAGATCCTTACAGATGGAATCATTGGATTTTATCCTTGAAATTCTGTGTAAGGATAACAGAGTATTTTATCTAATATCTTTCTTTCTAATGAAGATAATAATAGAATTGGTAAAAGTTAGATAGTTCCTTACCATAAAAATACTTCGCTTAAATTTCAAACAAATTAAATCATTTACAAAAAAGTTATTTAAGATTAATTTTGGCAAATTAACATTGAAAAGTAAGAGTAAAATCCGAGTAATCCAACTAATTGGACCTACTTACTTGAAGAGTGTACAAGGGTAAATAACTGACTAAAGTCCCTTATTTGAAACTAATGTCCTATAAATGACCTACGTATTTGTTAGGCGGCGATCACATGAGTAAGTGAAATATACGAGTACATTTGAATACAAGAGAAAAATGATGCAAAGCCAGATAGTGGTAATATTAATAATATGTGTATAGTTCGTTTTTTCTCAACTGTCAAAACATGAATAATTTCACGGTGAATGCGTTTGTTAAAGTTATTATTATTATACATCCTCGGGTTTCCGAAAGTATGTATAATGATTGAGTAAAGCTTCATATGCCGTATGATATGTTAGTAATGATATTTTAATTACAATTAGGCGGCCAGAACAAAAACAGTGCATTAAGTCACTCTGAAATTATTCAAGCTTTGACAGTTGAGAAAAAAACGGACTATACATACATCAATAGAGAAACCGATTATGATTATGCGGTAAAAAAAGAGGTTATATTTTGTCATGACAAATCTTTTAACCAAACATTATGCAAACGGAAACGCAAAAAATACCAATTGGGAGAAGTTATGATATACAAAACCCAAACAAGTCAAAGATTTTGCTTCAGAATATTTTTGCGAAAATCATGATTTTGGCGATATGAATGATCCTAGATTTGAAGAATAAGGTGTAAATAAATGTATTGGTGAAATAGAAAATGATTATAGAAAATAAATAAAGCATCCAGATGTGATTTTATTGTTAATGAATATCTCATTTCCTTTTCCGATATATAATGTTCACATTTATCTGATATCTTTTGATTCAATTTCGCAATTAGGTTTTTTCAAGATAAATGGATGGAGGGGGTTATTGTTCCGGTTCATAAAACGGGGATTAAATGATGTTAATAATTACGGAGGAATTACCTAAGTAAGTCGTTTATCTGTTTAACTGTATTAGCAACGATTTAATTTCTGATGCACAATTTGGGTTTAGGAATGGGAGATTAACCACCGATGCTTTGTTTATTTCATCCTATCCTGTTACTTTATATTTGTTTTAGAATTAAAAAAAATGTATTGCCTTTTTGTAGATTTATGTTAACATTTTGATACTATATATAAAGAAACGCACTATGGATAAAACTTGATTTAATCAAGGTTTACAAGAAAACTATATTGTGTACTTAAAATCATCAAGGATATGAAAGTGAAATCTTGCGTTTGCAAAATTGATGCTGTAAAAATAAAAATAGTAAAATACATTAAAAAAATTTTACTAACTAATTTAACGTTAATTCCTATGCAGAACATTATAGTTCATATTCTAATGAAGGTACTGCAATATTTATAACCTTAATAAATGTTAAAACAAAACCGAGGCAAATAAAAAACATTTTGACAGATACAAGTGTTATGTGTTTTCACGACCCTGTTTCTACTTTCACTTTACTTTTTAAAGTGTCTTAGTTTTGTTTTAACATTTATTGAGGTTATAAATATTGCAATACTTTCACTGGAATATGCACTTTAATGTTCTATAGAGGATTTAATGTTAAATCATGTTGTAAGAAAATTTTAATATGATTAGTATTTTTATTTATGCAACATCAATTATGCAAATACATCTTATGTTAAATATTTTTGTCGTAATTGATGTCCAGCATCACTCTGTATGTTTCATAAGAAACATTTTGATATACAAAACAGTACTGACTACAGTTATCTTTGATAAATTTATAGTAATTTGTGTCAGGTCTTCCAATCTTGACACCATTTTGCTATTCCCCGACTTCTCTACACTTCAAAATAATGCATGTACCTGTCAGTACTGTTACTTCCAGTTTGTTTTCACTGTCGTGTGTTTCTTTTTTGTTATCGACGTTTTTGTTATCGACATTTTCGTTAAAATTTTCAAGATGTCAGAAGAAAGGAATATGCAGTGCCAGTGGTATGTTTGATAGTTTTATTTCATTACCATATTAAATCAAAGTTAACAATTATACTGTGCTTGTATTACCATTATAAGAAGGTAATCAGTTGTGTTCAGGTTTGTTCTGTGGCATTTTTCAAGGATCACTGTGAATTTTAATTGTGTTTCTGTTAAATGCTTAGGTTATGCCTGTAAAATCATCAATTGTCTTTCACTAATGGTAATCAAAGTTTTCCTGGTTTCTTGGATATTTTATTGACTGACTTAGTAATAAATAGTGTTTGCTACATAAATTCTTGTTGACACTAATTATTCACATAAATTATTTTAAATATTAATAATCTTAACTGTCAATAAAACATTACTAATGTTAATATATTAATATATTAAAATTTGTAAGTATTCATGAAGTAATTTATGAAATATTATTTTATATAAGATTTTGAGTAAATTGTATACACTATACCACATTTACATAAGCTTTTACTCATCAAACAAATTTTAGTTTGACATTTAGGCAGCTTGATGGTAACATTTTGAGTCGACTGCGTAAAGCAATGTATGCATGCGCATTGCGCTAGAAGACCACAAGATTTTAATCTGGTCTCTGAGTCTGTGCACTCTAGTATCGCTTCGGCCAAATGTATTTTTGTAAACCTCTAGCTGTTTTAGTGTTCAGCAAAAATCACCAGCAAGTCATATTGACATCAATATACATAATTTGTATTAATAACATAAAATAGTAAAGACATATTTTTGTCTGTCATTTTATAGTCTTAGACTTGATGGTGATACAATATTTACAAATAATTATAACATATTCTATTGTCAGTGGTTCTCTGCAAAGTACATGTATTTTGCATACTATTTAACTATTGAACTCATTTAACAAGATGAACATAGTTGCATGTATGCATTGCTTTTTCTACTCATCTGTAAAATGAGTAAACTTCAACAGTATTTGTAAATGTTTTGTTCTTTTTCAGGTGTCAATATGGAGGCAGTCCCTTCTTGTTCTAATTCATCACCTGATGTTATCCAAGATAATTCTCCAAATAATTTGACAATATTACCAGAAGATACTCAGGGGAAAGTACTTTTACCACCCGGAGACAAAAAAAAACAGTCAAAGATTTAATCAAGAAAAGAAATGATTTTAAAACTGACATAGAATGTGCTAGATACTTATCTGATAAAGTAGGTTACAAAGATAGCAATATAGAAAGTCTTCGAAGAACAATTGGTTACACCTTACAACACCTTACAGAAAGTAAAAAATTGCGAAAGAACAAAAGTAAAGACAAAGGTCAATTTTTGTTGAGTGAGTTTAAGGCACCAAGAAATGAATTATTCAAAGTAGATGATCCCGAAGTAAACAAAGTTGTCAGAAAATAACTGATCAAACCAAAAATGTAATTTTAGAAAACAGAGCTTTAAAGAGAAACATTGAAGAGGTAATTTACGAGAAGTGTGAGCTAGAGAAAGATGTTATCAGAATGGAGACCAATTTAAATCAGGCTATCCATGTTTTAAAATTAGCAAGCTGTGAATATTCAAAATTATTAGAAGGAAACAAAGAAGCTGACTTATGTTTAGAAATAAAAAAGAGTGAAGAGAATCATGAAAAGAAATCAGAGGAAGTGGATAGATTATCAATGAAACTCCAAGAAGCCCAAAAAAATAGTAAATTTAACGCCAGAAATGTTACCAAAAGACTAAAGAGAAAAGATGAAAGTATTGCTTACCTGAAAGGTCAAGTAAACAGTGTCGAAAAGGAAAATGAAATTTTAAAAGATAAGTTGGAAGTTTCTGAGAGCAAAACAGATGATAACCGAAAGGAAAAGTAGACTCCAAAAACACATTTCAAAATTAAAATTACAGGTAAAAGAATTGAAGGAAACAGATAAAACTCAGCAAGAGTTACATGAACATATAACACATGAAATTAAACAAAACCTTTCAGCCAAAGAAAAGAAATAAATCAATTGAGACATGTTATGGAGTTAATGGAATCGGAGCATACTGATACATTTTATGATGGTACTTATGTAAATGAAGAAGTAAGAGAATGCTGTATGACATTTCTTACAGAATGCAATGTTAGTATGGGTAAACTACCAGATGCTTTATAAGAAATGTTTTGAAATCTTTCACTGAAAAAATTCCGGAACGTCTTCCATCCAAATCGCTTCTAAGCTGGATGTTGGCAGAAGCGAAAGTTGTTGCATCGAAAATGTTGGGCGAGAAATGTTAACAGACCTGGACATAACATCTGGTCAAGACAATGTCCTTCATCAAAACGCATTCCCACTACGAAGGCGCACAGGTAACATTAAAATCGGGTAAATCACTTACTATAGGAATAAGGCAAACAGCAGGTGGAGATGGAAAAACATACATTAATGCGTTTGTGGATATGATAAATGATCTTTCGCAATGTCTCGGTGGTGAGTTTAATGAAAATAAGGCTAAACTAATATGTTCTATCAAGAACTTTTTGAGTGACCAATGTGCAACTAATGGTGTGTTTAATGACGGAGTCGAAAAGCTAAGGGAGACGTTATTGCCAGCAATTATAAAACAGTACAACAATATGAGTGATAAAGAAAAAATAAAAAATGAATGAAATGGGACAGTTTTCATGTAGACTTCACTTGTTGACTAACTTTGGTATATAGTCAGAGAAAGCATTAGGTCTTTTTGAAAAAAGTGTTGTTGAAGGGAAAAACCCACATGCGTATGGTACTGAAAGTGGATCTTTTCGCCTCATTAGAACTGCAGCAAAAGCCTTTACAAAACGTGGATCTGGCACGGCTGGTGTTTACTCGTACTTTCAGACTTATTTGGCTGGAAAGGGGATAAAAAACAAAATGGTTACTTTCCATGGGCACCGTATAAATGTTGCTTTTGTTGACGGGGCAGCAGTATATCATCACCGCAATGAAATTAAGGATTTTCTTGAATCGTGCCTTAAAAAAATGGACTATCAAAATGCATTGCCTTTGACATTAATGAAATGGTGTACCTAGGTGGCTGTCGCGCTATGGGTATTTTTGATAAGCTTTGTACTGGTCCATTCTGGTGCATTCTTGAAGAAGATGGCTGCATACTAGATTTAAATACAGCTTTACATCAAATGCAGATAAGCCTCAACCAGTGGTCACAGGGTGGGAAGATACCATTATCAGAGGAATGCATCTTTGATGCTAAGTATACTGATAAAGATGATATTTACCAGTCTCTATTTCAAGCAACAGATGACCCTCATTTCGATGCACTAACGGTGATGGCCCTTGAGCTCTTATCTTCGCAACTGCTATTATTGCTTGAGAGGCAGGCTGCATCCCAGCTACCAGAGGGTAAATATTGGAACCCATCAGAGGAAATGAAACAGATGGCAGCAAACGATCCAAAACCCTTAATAATCTGCTGAGAATAAAGCCAGCATCATCTACTCTTTCCCTCGAAGCATTAGTTATGTGTTCGAAAAATAAGCCATTTCAGTGGTTGACCAATCTGATTAAAACCCGATCTTAAATTTAACACTCGCATACTCGCTTATTTAGATCTGGCCTTTTCCAAACGAAGGTCACGTTCAGATGACCTTTTCTCATCATAATATTCATGAAGAAATTGTTATGGTACGTAACTTGTTTACATTGTCTACGTCACGCAATTTGAAATGAGCCGCCCAATCGCAGACTGTGAATAATACTGCTGTTAAATAAGCATGCAAACCTTGGTCTAAAAATAGAAATTACGAAATCAAAATGTGTTTAATAGTGTTTTCTTCTAGATGAAAGCTACGCATTGATTGGTCGACACTAAGTTTATCTCGACGTGACCTTCCACGGAGAAAGTAGAGAGCCTGTACAACAACGCTCTACAGGATATCTGTTTACTGAGAGTGGTGGTTGGCAACACACCCAGACAGTGAACGACAAGATATCTAAGACAGTGCTTGAAAAATGGCTTCCACAATAAAACTTTTGAAAAAAGAAAAATACAACTGAAAGAGGAACTCAAACAAAAGTTGGATAAGAAGCAAACAATGGTAGCTGATATAGAAATAAAAGACAGCACAAAAAAAATCTCAGTCGACAAATCGCCCAATATCGTGGACCCTGGACTAAAAAATGAAATACGAGGGATGATCCAGAAATAACCGGACTGGACACGTAGAGTCAACAATTTTTGTCACATAGACATACAATATACATCAAATGAAAGCCATATCACTCCCCATGTAACAGCATAAATATTGCAAATGAATCTTTTTATCAGCACGAGACTAACACGTCTTTTATAACCATAGAAACGCGGGTGCGCCGCAGCTCAAATTACACGACGCTAGACCGTGTTTGATTATGTATCGCTGTGTATTAACGAGATTAGCTAGAATGTTCAACTTTCGTCAAAACGTAACGTTACACTACCGCAACGTCATGTCAAATTTTGACGTCATTTTAATAACGGACACCGAAGTAAACAAGTTCAAAGAATCCATAATTGCAACATTCAAAGTACAAAAATGACGTCGTCAAAAAAGCTTGAATTTCGCGCGGTTGTGCGATTTTACCAGCAATTGGACAAATCTCCAAAAGAAACATTATCATGATTAGTCAAGCACTAAATATGGATAATATAAGCCGTACACAAGTTTTTGAGTGGCACAAACGGTTTGCAGATGGACGGAGTCGGTTAGTAGATGATATACGATCTGGAAGAAAGAAGGACGAAAGAGCGACGTTGATGTCGAAATTATCTGACGCGCTTGAGAAAGACAGAAGAGTTACAATACGTGGCCTGGCTGAGATGTTTGATACCAGTTATGGGACTATTTACAGAATTCTAACAGAAGAATTACACATGTCAAAGGTATGTTATATTAAATGGTAACAATATATTTAAAAATAACATTGATAGCTAAAATTTAAATGGATCTAATGAAAAACGATTTGATCGTAAGATTATTAATAAATAATTTTTGCTGTTTTTTGTTTCTCATGTTATTTAGAAATACTTCTTGTACATTTTACAATCAAGTATATTTCTTTATTATGTATGTATAAAAGTTTAATATTTCATTCATGGTATTAATCATCGATTTATAACATATCTATTCTAGGTTCACGCACGTTGGGTGCCTAGAATATGAAAACGGGAATTAAGAGATGCACAGAGTCTGACAAGTACGAGAGTCTAGACAGTTTCTTCGACAAGTTAAGAAAGATGATATGTTCCTTCAACATATCATAACCACAAATGAAACCTGGTTATGGAATTATGATCCAGAGACCAAAGCCCAATCTGCAATTATTTTGAAAATTTTTGAGCTGTATAGTTGACGTATACGTCCACAACGTCGACGACGTCGTCAAACAAAATTCGGCTTGCGGCGCAAGCGCTTACCTTGTTTAATGTCCTTATGCATTATGCTGGTCATGTACATAACAGAAATATAATATTTTTTGCATTGTATTGCTTAATGAATGTAGTTTCTTTTGATATATTATTTTAGTGTGTGTGGCGAAAATTGTCGGCCCTGCGTTACCAGTCCGGTTATTTCTGGATCATCCCTCGTACAAGAGAAAATGGTATCAATGGACAACAAACAAATAAGGAATGTTCTTTTAACTCAAATAAAATTTCATAAAAGTGTTTTAAAATCGAAAGGTGACAAAGAACTTTTCCAGGAATCTGCAAAAAAAATGACGAGCTCGCTGGTAATCTGGGAATAATTCTTGACCTTAATGAAGCTTTGGAACTTGATGAAAATGAAGAAGAAGAGTTAATGTACAAAGACATTGATGCATCAAGGCAAATAGTGAATGAAAAAAAAATCTGAACTGGTAAAATCAATGCTAAAAGCAAGAGACAAAAGGAAAGTAGATCAACAAAAAACTAAACTTCCTCATTACCTTCAAAAACCAGAGGATCTTGTTGGAAAAAAAGTCTCTCACAAGTGATTAGAAAATGAAAATGAAATGTGGTTCATGGGAGATGTAATTGGAATCAAAAATATCACAGAAAATACATTAAAGACAGAATATAACATTAGATATGATGATGAAACTGAAGAAACGTGGTTCTTTTAACTGACTCGAAAAACGGTGATTTAATGATCCTGTGATTAATTCACTGAAATAATAACAGTAACTCACCTGAAATTCATTGTAAATAGCAAACAGTTCGTACAAAAAACAAAACACTGTTTATGTAAACAGTATCATGAACTAATCCATGACAGGGATGCTCAAGATGACAATAAAATATTACACAGTATTAATTTTGATCATTCGGGTTAATTGGGGTCACACACACTATTGAAAAAATGTTTCATTGAAAACTGACTCAACGCAATCATAACTTGCAAATCCTCAATGTCAATTTTCAACACATTACTGTACTGACAGAACTGGCTCAAACTTCACAATTCTTATTTTTTACTCAATGCATAATAACATTCTCTTTCTAACGATACCAAATGTATGAGTGTGCAATAACAAATAAAAAAGATATTATGGTATTTGTAGACCGGACAAGACTTTTGTCCATTAGTAATTGAATAAATCAGTAATCTAAACTGTTGACTAAATCAACAAAAAGGTTACAGTTTCAATTAATATTACAATATACAGTATAAAAATTGAAATGACTGAACAAAAAATTGCAGTTCATTTACAATGCATATGATCAATTGTAGGAAAATTTGAATTTACTGTACATCACCGTTTTTAATAATGGTAAAAAAATATTGTACATGTAATATGACTGTCTATAATCACTGGAGGCTAACCTTATTATTTAGACTTTTAAGAGAGAGAGTTGGGGATGTTCTCATTGTCAGCCCAATGTTGTTGTTTTTTCTTGTTTAAAAGTATGTTATTTTGTTCATGTTTTATCGTCATTCTTATTTATGTTTTATTATTGATCTATTGATATATTTTATGTGCAATGTTGTATTATTTATTTTTATATCAATACATTGCTTGTGTTGAATTGTTCCACCTATAGGGGTGTTTGAACTTTTGTATAAATATGTCTCTTTGATTTAATTGACACAGTTGATCATGAAATTAAAATGAAACATCGCCCAACAGAAAATAGATTTTGTATAGAATGAAAGTTTGCCATATCTTTAATGGTGTTTATTTTTTAAGACTTATAAGTTATTGTTTATTAAAGCAGATTAAACTTTAATTCAAAAGCTTGAAAAAAATCATGAAAAAGTTGTGATGTAAGATACTGACTTTGTATTTTGTCGGCCATATTGGCAACCATTTCTGTTATTCTGTGCACCTTTTTACAAAAATTCTTACGATAAAGGTTATTGTGTAAGTGAAAGTCATAAGTTTGGATATCAAAGTCAGAAGGATAATAAACATGACTATTATGATATTCAAAAGGTATACAACATTCTACATAATTCAATAATATTTGGAATTGTGAGGTCAAAAAAATAACGGTATTGCTAAACTTTCTTGCTTTTGACTTACGATGATTTTTTGTAAGATTTTTTGTGAAAAGCGCCACTGCTGTATAGGAAAGCATAATAATTCAAAGCAGTTCAATATTATCATATTCAAACAGACAAGACTGAGTTGTTTAACTCTGTTTGTGTTAAACAGTTTTCCAAAAAAATTGATTGTTACTTATGACTTATAGAAAATTAACGCATTTATAGCAAATGCTGCTTTTGGCAGCCATTTTGTCAGCTATTTTGTAAATATTATGCTGTATTTGATGAAATATTCAATATATTTCAGTAATTTCTATATCAGAATAGGATCTTAATGGTTTATTAAAGTTTTCCATTTTTATTTTCAGTATATTCTAATAAATTGAGACTATGCTGTAAAATCTGATTGTGGCGACCATCTTGGCGGCCATCTTGGCGGCCATCTTAATTTTTTCAGAATTAATTCATGCGTAAAAAGATTGATCATTTGAAATACTTTCAGAAAATGTTTACTTATACAGCCTTCATATCACTTGGTTTACTGTTAATTACCTTAAAGACACAACTTATAAATACAGGACATCAAAAGAAAATTGTAGTATAGTGGTTACATCATAATACAGGTGAAAATTCAAGTATTACATGTTTCATGACTTTTTCGTGTTTGCTAGCAAGTGAAATAATTTGAGGCCCATGCATAGTTATTAATAATGTTAGTAGTACTATATTTATGAATAACTCTGACAAAATTGAGTAAGTAAATTGTTTTTGCGGCGCCTGGTTCTAAACTGTTAAATCTCGTTCAGACTATATTTTACCATTTTTTCTAAACAATAGATAAAAGATAAATTTAACAGACACCATTTAATTGAGCAGACGTAAGTTGTCTTCGTAGCTGGTCAACGATTAGACATATGTAGTACATAGGGAAAAATTTTCTATTCACAATTCCATCTAAATGTCAATAGATTTCAACAAAAGTTCACATAAGTATTGTCACCAAGTGCTTTAGTGTACCAAATCCACTTCATCGTTCATATAAGGGTCACATATGACTTTTCAAAGAGAATGGGGTGACTCGGGTTTCGGTATCCCATGTCTCACCGTTTGTGTCGGTACATCATTTCAGTTGTACATGTATCAATATTTTAACTTAAACACTCTAACAGCAAAAAATGTAGTCAATAAGGGACATGTAAGTATTTTGCTGTTCGATACAAAGATCCATTTATATGAACGCTACATTTGAACAAGGTTCATGCACTCATTGCAGGGCCTCAATGATTATATCCATTCTACGTGACACACTTAAATTCTATCGTTATATCTAGCCACGAAAAGGCATGCAGTACATGTGTCAAAATGTATGATAAGTTGTGTCTTTAATTGTATTAAAAGCTGCTCTGCGTTCAGTTACCGCGAACGTTCTGTAACGTTCTGTAACGTTCGCCAACAGTAATAATTGAACGGCCTGTTAGCAGAAAACGTTTAAGGCCAACAGCTAACGGTTTTAGTATATAGTACGCGAATATGAAACAACCTGAAACAAAATAGTTCTAGTACATTTTGCAAAATAGTAACTGCCATAGCGAATAGATTATATCCGAAATTCAAATATTTGGGTTTTCCCCTCCGGTGCAAACAAACTTTCACCGTTTCAATGAAAACGTGTGTAAAAAAGAACAGTAGTATTTAATCCATAGTTCGTGTTGTTTAGCAATAATGTGTAGACAACTTTCTTTGTACCGCCTGTGCACGGACGGAAAAACCCATAAATTTAATTTCTGGATTAGGTCTAACAAAGTCGGCACTGATACTCCCGTTGGTTTAGATCAATACATATACAAAAAACAAGTAAACAAGTCCTCCTCTCCGAATTCTTCTAATAAAATAGAAGTAACGACTCTCTTGCCCGCCATCTTTAAACGTTTGCACTTCAACGGGTCGTTCAATTAACCGTTCATAACGATAACTGTGTTTGGCTAACGCTAACTGCTAACTGAACGCAGCCCAGGTGTTTTCTTTGAAAACGGCGCCATTTATATATACTGTATGTACGTGTAATGTAATGCCAATTAGATCTACAGAATCAGCCAAGTTGCCGAATTTCAAAATGTCATAACATCAAAACTACTGCATTGATTTTTCAAATAAAAAAATTATTGTTAGTTAAAATGTCTTCTTTCTGATTATCCATTTTAAGATTTTTTAATACATTAAAAAAATGCCTGAAGACCCTAACTGTAGGTGGAAATACAACAGAACTAAAGCTATTTCTTTTTAGTAATACTATTATTTAGCAAACCAAGACTTTACATGAACCTTAACACAGATGCTAGTAAACTTCATTTTCAATCTTAAACAAGTGTTATATATGTATAATTATGGCTTTCATTATGTCTTGGAAAACCCATTTTATATCAATTTTGATATTTTAAAACAACGAGTCATTGATACTTTTATTCACGATTGGGTAATTCCAAAAAGCAGTGAATTATTATTGTATATATATATATACACGTTTGTTACTAAATATAGTAATCCATATCGTCAATTTAAAGTTTGAAAAACACATATGCAAGTCCCAGTCTCCTGATAATATCGTTTTAATCCATGATAAATGTAAGTAAATTGGTTACAAACGTTTAAAAAACACAACCACCATTTGACAACAAAGTTTACACTATATTCTACGTCATTGTTTCATTACGTCATCAAAGTACTGATTCGTCCTCGGAAAATTCGCTAGTGATTTATTCGTCCCTAAGTAAATTGTTCTTAGTTTACTTAAAAATCGAGACGGGGTGCTGAACAAAAATGATTATTTGCTACTCGCCATTATGCGATTATCACCCTCGAGTCCATAATGGCCTTCGGGGCAAAGGCCCTCAGGCCATCATGGACGTCATCGGGTGATTATCGCATAATGGCGAGTAGCAACTTATCATTAACATCTAAATAATTGTAAAATAACAAATGAATACGAATAATGTCTTGACATTTAACCATTTGATTTTTACGTTATTTTGTTAAGAGATCAATAGTTAGAATCCTCCAGGTTTAAATTATGTATTTTAATAAATATCCAATTATTTTCCAAGTATTGATGCTTGTATAATTTATATATTGCTTGCATGCTAAACGATGAAATGCTGTTATTCGATAGAAATAGGCCTATGCAATAAAAAGATTAACAAGATTGGCATATGAGATGAGCATGCTCGCTAGGTAAGTATGTATTTGATAGTAAAGAAAAATACAAATACCCGTGATAATTGTTTTCTTAATATTCCATAAATTTATGACAGCAGCGTCTTTCTAATAGGATGGTCTGAAAACGCGCTATGTAAACACTACCCATCCCGATAAGAGTTGTCTCGCTCTCGATTAATGACATGAGAGTGATTATCACAAGCGGGTTAATATCATGTTGCTATTTCTTCCGTACGGTACGAAATTGATCACATTCATGCTTCTCCCAAAAGACAGTGAATAAAAACTCATAATTATAAAAACATGGCGATGAAATAGAGTTAAAGTACTGTAGTAAAAATGTATAATGATTCAATAAATATGTGTTCTAACTACTAAAAACATAAAATTAAACTTGTACCACGCTATTTGCAAAATTTTCGCGTAAAAATAGCGGAAACACAGAAATACGTCATAATCAAACTTCAATATCACAGTTTATAACCGATAAAATGTTTTCACATCGCTGTTGAACAAACTTTTTTTGCATTAACAAGTGTCTCTTTTTATGAAAAAAATCAACTGAAGTGTCATAAATCCTCAATAACGTAGACCGATTTTCGAAATATGAAAATGTTCAGTGTAGAATTTTACTTCGACAACGTCTCAGGAAAAACACGAAATTTCGTTAACATGACATAAAATATTACTCTTTTCCGACTATAATGATATAAGATAATTTTCAACAGCGATTAATTAGCCAGCATGGCGGCCGATCATCCGAACGCTAAAGCGAAGTCACGTGACCAACTGAGTCAACATTATTTCGTCAACTAGCCTGTTTCCGGACCATTCCATTTGACACATCCTGATGACGTACAGAGATGTCATCCTATCAATTGCAAATTTGACAATTAATTCTTAATTTTTGAAATTGTACCGTCACGTTGTAATTATCTTTGTTAAAATTTGCTCACAAGTATTTACTCCGTAAACTGTGACAAAATAAAATATATGTTCTGTTGTGTTCCGTTCGGTTCCGTTATGTTCTGTTCCGTTATGTGCTGTTCAAAACAAGACGAACGCGATGGTTGCGAACTTCATCATGAAATGTAAAGGTAAAATTGAACTTAAACCCGAAAAAATACCTAATCCGTCGGAAAACCTAGTAAAAATTATTAACACAAGAAATACGAGTTACTTAATTATTTTCCTACATTTAAATTGTGCAAATGCATTTTTATATGTTATATTATGCATTTCTTTGTCCTAAGTTTCTAAATAAAAAAATAAAAAAAGAAACTCCCGCGAGCCGGATTCGAACCAGCGACCTAAGGATCACAGAATTCTAACCACTACAGTCCTCCGCTCTACCAACTGAGCTATCACGGGAAGTTACCGATACGTGTTCTTATTAAATGACAGTATGAAATCAGCAGATCAGGGGAAGTTATCCTGATCAGGTTTAAATAAATTCGGAATATATCGGACTTTAACCGATAAAGTAAATAACATAACCTAAAAGTTTCGAGTCCCTACACTAGGGTAACCCTGGACTTAAATCTCTACTTATATAAGTTTTATTCTATGGGACACGTTAATCCCCAGTCTAGCTTTTTTGTTTGATATAAATACAGGGGCGGCTTCAGGATTTTTTTCTAGGGGGTCCGAATTTTTTATAGGGGGGGGGGTCCAAACTTTCGAACCAAAATCACATTTTGCAGAATAATGCAACATATTAATAATAGAAAGTACATAACCATTAAATTTATGTTAAGCACCAAGAAAAATAGCTTCAGGCAACTTAAAATGACTTACAGTCAATAAATACACTAATGGACAGATAGCCTACATTTGGAAATTCCAGGTGGGGTTCGAACCCCCTGACCCCCCGCTAGATCCGCCAATGAAATAGATACTTGTCTAACATTCACATTTTCTCATAAGATACTCAACTCTATTAACTACAGAATATTATAATACTGATCAGGTAAAGATCAATATAATACACTGCCCTGTCAAAGTTCCTTCACATATTTATAATTTACATTGTACTTTAAAAATGGAGTTTCAAACATTTGTACAGAGACATAGATATATCTAATTCCCCGATTATTTAATGTTCTTTTAGTTTGCTTTTTGAAATCAGAACATTTTTCTTCTGTAGGCCTATGTGAAATAACAAAAATATCTCTAACTTGATAATGGTTCATTGAGATATATTAGGCCTACCATAGTTTTGGAGGCTGATAGATAACTGTTGCTGCAACTCTATAAAATAAATTGTACCAATAAATTTTGTTTTCATTGCATGAATGATGAATGACATAGGCGGATCTAGCAGGGGGTCAAGGGGGTCTGGTGCTTAACATAGAATTAATGGTTATGTAGTTTTTAATATCAACATTTGCATTTTTTTCTGCAAAATGTGTATAATGTGGTTGTGGTTCGAGGTTCGGACCCCCCCCCCCCCCTAGAAAAGTTCAGACCCCACCCTAGAAAAGTTCGGACCCCTCTAGAAAAAATCCTGGATCCACCCCGATTATGAAATAAACAATAACTTAATAATTCTTCAAACCTGAACTTGGAATTTGTAGCAATTTAACTAATTGTGATGTGAAGGAACTTTTGGAGGGCAGTGTATCTGTATTTGTTGGATTATATCAAATATAATTTCAAAATGTATTTAGAAATCCAGTATCTATTATTCAGACTTATATAGATCTATGTAAATCATATAAGTTCAATTAGAAATTTATAGTGATTTGATTTTTCATTAAAAAAATCCAGTTTGAAAAAAAACGAAAATTTACACATGAGCTTTTAAAATTGAAAAATAAGTTTTAATGGAATGGTGTTATACGTAGAAAAATTATTAAACAGCAGTTCTATCCACATTGCTGCAATCAAGGTAAATTGATGGCAAGAGAGTAAAATTTGGAGAAGAGTGTACGCCGGGTCCGCCGCCCCCCCCCTGAATCCGCCTATGCGTGGCGCCAGAGGCAGAACGAGAATGGTTGCCAGTGTACACGACCTATATGTATTACAATATGAATTTAACTACCCTCGTAGTCTCTCCTTTGTTATGTAAGCAATTTCCTTAGTTTTTAATCAAACCAATTTCATAGTGATTATCTGACATGTACTTTCTATATTTTTGAACTATATTTTCAACGGTTTATAACATAATTATGATGTAATATGAAATTTTCAGTGTATTAGCGGAATGTTTGGCAACAATACACTTACCCTTTGTCCATGTTTTTTTTTTTTACTTTCTTAGAAACACACAGCTATAGAAACCTAGGATTGCCTGTCATTTGTTCGTCTTTTTCAGCATTACACAGACAGTACTAAATGTACAGAATGATAAATGAACCTTTCTGTCAGGGTATTTAGTGTATATAATAAATTAAAACCAAATATTGACTTTCAGGAAGTTTAATCTTAAATACATAACATAAACTAAACACTGTCAATAGTTATAACATGGTACATACATGTATGATATCAGAAATCATTTTTAAACCATGAATTGATTTAACACCATGCAGTACCCAAAATACGCTTTTAAAGGAATTAGTGGGCAAAATTTTCAGTTCCAGTTTTCCTGGTTCTGCATTAAATTTTTATAATTGTGATTGAAACAGACAAATGATATATTACTTGGCAAAATATTTCTATATTTTCTCTTTATATTATGGGTGTTTCCTAACTAGACCCACGTGGGTCAGGTTGGCTAAAAATAGATTATTGTTAAAATATGCATTTACTGATGAGAAGATACTAGAGCTTTTTATTGTGCAACATTAGTATAATCCTATTCAAAAGATATCATAACCGCCTAAGAATGTTGAAAAAACAAGAAGCGACCAATGAAAATGTTCAATTTCAGCAAGTGCGACATATAACAAATCTATAAATAGCTTGGTGATTCCCTCGGTATCCTACTTTCGTTTTCAACAATGTGTATGCCACATGTTTTAATTCGTTCAGTTGAATGTTATAATTGACTGTATATCCCTTTAAAATATTCTGGAACAAAATACATGACTGTAAACATTGCTCAAACTATAATTGTATTTGTTCTATGAGAGTAATTAGTAGTTAGTATTTTTATTTTAAATTGTTTATCATTACTTTAGAATAGAATAATCTTTATGTTGAGTCGGTACATATAGATAATCATTCGGAACAACCTCTGCGATCATCTACGAAGATATACCTTTATCTGCGAAGATCGCCGAGGTAGTTCCGAATGATAGATATTAAGTACGTTGATGTTTGGATATTTATAATGGCTCCCTTACCTAACCAGCTTAATATGTGATTGATCAGTGTTTCCTTACCTGGCAAGAATTGTGGTCAGGTTTTTATTGAAAGAAGGAAAACTGATATCATTGTCGACATTTCAATGCCGAAAATCACCCTCTGATCCACTGATGAGAACCCAGCGTACAAACGATAAATAAGGGTTTCGGTAATTGTTCCTGTATATTACTTTTTTATAGGGCCGGGAAAAATATTCGATTATTCGGATAGTCACCGAATATTCGAATATTGAAAAACGAATACGAATATTCAAAATTCTCAGCATAAAAATGAGCTGTTTTCAAATTTTGCCCAACAAAGTTGCAATTTAAACTGTAGTTTAAGAAGCCTGTTTCCAATTTGCATGTTTGTTTAACACAGGTCAATTAAGGTAAGATTATGACCCGCAATTATAGTCCAAACCTTGGTTATAGATGGATCATGAGGGTACCGTCCTTTCCTGTAATACGTCGTAGTCGGCACTTCATTGTTTCCAAACACAATAGATAATAGCCGTTTATCATTGTGAAGAAAAGTAAAGCCGAACACCGTAGCCTGTTCAATTACCCTAAACTTTACAAAACGTTCCGTAACGATACATTCGGAACTCCTCGGCCATTCGCTGCGAATAATATCGGATATATTTAGACTACCGGTGTTAAAGTAAACAAATGAGTGAGTACACGTTTTTAGTCCATAAATTTTGAAACATCACTCATTGCCTTAACGATCGTATATTTGTTTTTTAGAATAGATTATTCGCAGCGAATGGCCGAGGAGTTCCGAATATATCGTTACGAAACGTTTTGGAACGTTCAAGGTAACTGAACACGCTAATGACTCGATTTAGAAAAAAAATGGCTAATCAAAATTTATTCAAAATTTCATTGAAACTCTAGATATTGGTAATTGTAAGTGGCCTAGTATTCACGAACATCGTGATACGAGGCACTGACATACTTTGGATCATTTTTAGCTCTATAAAAACGAATATTCGAATATCAAAAACGAATATTCGAACCCTAACCCAGCCCAACTTTTTTATTAAAACCTTATCTCAAAATACATTCATTATTTTTTCACGTACATGTACCTGTCTTTGTGGCAGAAAGTTTTATTGAACTGTTTTGATAAATAGAATGATAATTAAATATTCAAGTACTCTTAATGTGATCCACAAAGATAAATAGTTCCAAATTTGTTCTATATATCTTAACTTGTACAAATATATTTATTTGGCTTCAATGATACTCGAACATGTCAAACGTTTAACTATGGTTTGACATTCAGGACATTTATCAGTCTACTCAATGTCCCATGTACGAGTGATAAATAGACATTTAGTTCACTTATAAGTATATACAATGTACATTTCGACAACGACCTGTGATTTTTCTTTTCTTTTTTTTAATTGGGTTTTAACGTCGTATTCAACACATATTAAGGTCATATATACGACAACCAGCTCTTCCTTCTATAGGTTTCTTGGACACTTTTCTAACACCAGTATTAACTTACTGAGGCCAACAACTCATGTATAGGGTATGACCTACCGTGACCGGGCTCAAACCCACGATCTCCGGATTCGAAGTTATAAATGCTAACCACTACGCCATAGCCGTGGCCTGTGATTTTTCAAGGTCGGTCATACCATTCTTGGGGGTGAGCAACTTATTTTTCGAATCATGTTTTGTTTATTTAGTCTAATTACAACATAAGTTTACTAAATGCAATACAATACATCACATATATGTAGGACAAATGTCTTGTACATGGTGCTCCATACAATACAATACATCACATATATGTAGGACAAAGGTCTTGTACATGGACTTCTATACAATACAATACATCACATATATGTAGGACAAAGGTCTTGTACATGGTGCTACATACAATACAATACATCACATATATGTCGGACAAAGGTCTTGTACATGGTGCTACATACAATACAATACATCACATATATGTAGGACAAATGTCTTGTACATGGTCTTCTATACAATACAATACATCACATATATGTAGGACAAATGTCTTGTACATGGTGCTCCATACAATACAATAGATCACATATATGTAGGACAAATGTCTTGTACATGGTGCTCCATACAATACAATACATCACATATATGTAGGACAAAGGTCTTGTACATGGTGCTACATACAATACAATAGATCACATATATGTAAGACAAAGGTCTTGTACATGGTGCTACAT
Organism: Mactra quadrangularis; assembly: GCA_025267735.1. Classification (NCBI taxonomy): domain Eukaryota; kingdom Metazoa; phylum Mollusca; class Bivalvia; order Venerida; family Mactridae; genus Mactra; species Mactra quadrangularis. The sequence continues at coordinate 13,694,911 of CM046311.1, forward strand.
ACAATACAATAGATCACATATATGTAGGACAAAGGTCTTGTACATGGTGCTCCATACAATACAATACATCACATATATGTAGGACAAATGTCTTGTACATGGTGCTCCATACAATACAATAGATCACATATATGTAGGACAAATGTCTTGTACATGGTGCTCCATACAATACAATACATCACATATATGTAGGACAAAGGTCTTGTACATGGTGCTACATACAATACAATAGATCACATATATGTAAGACAAAGGTCTTGTACATGGTGCTACATACAATACAATAGATCACATATATGTAGGACAAAGGTCTTGTACATGGTGCTCCATACAATACAATACATCACATATATGTAAGACAAATGTCTTGTACATGGTGCTACATACAATACAATACATCACATATATGTAGGGCAAAGGTCTTGTACATGGTGCTACATACAATACAATAGATCACATATATGTAGGACAAAGGTCTTGTACATGGTGCTACATACAATACAATAGATCACATATATGTAGGACAAAGGTCTTGTACATGGTGCTACATACAATACAATAGATCACATATATGTAGGACAAATGTCTTGTACATGGTGCTCCATACAATACAATACATCACATATATGTAGGACAAATGTCTTGTACATGGTGCTACATACAATACAATACATCACATATATGTAGGACAAAGGTCTTGTACTAGTGCTACATACAATAGAATACATCACATATATGCAGGACAAAGGTCGTTACATGGTGCTACATACCTGCAACATACATCCACATTGCTGCAATCAAGGTAAATTGATGGCAAGAGAGTAAAATTTGGAGAAGAGTGTACGCCGGGTCCGCCGCCCCCCCCCCTGAATCCGCCTATGCGTGGCGCCAGAGGCAGAACGAGAATGGTTGCCAGTGTACACGACCTATATGTATTACAATATGAATTTAACTACCCTCGTAGTCTCTCCTTTGTTATGTAAGCAATTTCCTTAGTTTTTAATCAAACCAATTTCATAGTGATTATCTGACATGTACTTTCTATATTTTTGAACTATATTTTCAACGGTTTATAACATAATTATGATGTAATATGAAATTTTCAGTGTATTAGCGGAATGTTTGGCAACAATACACTTACCCTTTGTCCATGTTTTTTTTTTTTACTTTCTTAGAAACACACAGCTATAGAAACCTAGGATTGCCTGTCATTTGTTCGTCTTTTTCAGCATTACACAGACAGTACTAAATGTACAGAATGATAAATGAACCTTTCTGTCAGGGTATTTAGTGTATATAATAAATTAAAACCAAATATTGACTTTCAGGAAGTTTAATCTTAAATACATAACATAAACTAAACACTGTCAATAGTTATAACATGGTACATACATGTATGATATCAGAAATCATTTTTAAACCATGAATTGATTTAACACCATGCAGTACCCAAAATACGCTTTTAAAGGAATTAGTGGGCAAAATTTTCAGTTCCAGTTTTCCTGGTTCTGCATTAAATTTTTATAATTGTGATTGAAACAGACAAATGATATATTACTTGGCAAAATATTTCTATATTTTCTCTTTATATTATGGGTGTTTCCTAACTAGACCCACGTGGGTCAGGTTGGCTAAAAATAGATTATTGTTAAAATATGCATTTACTGATGAGAAGATACTAGAGCTTTTTATTGTGCAACATTAGTATAATCCTATTCAAAAGATATCATAACCGCCTAAGAATGTTGAAAAAACAAGAAGCGACCAATGAAAATGTTCAATTTCAGCAAGTGCGACATATAACAAATCTATAAATAGCTTGGTGATTCCCTCGGTATCCTACTTTCGTTTTCAACAATGTGTATGCCACATGTTTTAATTCGTTCAGTTGAATGTTATAATTGACTGTATATCCCTTTAAAATATTCTGGAACAAAATACATGACTGTAAACATTGCTCAAACTATAATTGTATTTGTTCTATGAGAGTAATTAGTAGTTAGTATTTTTATTTTAAATTGTTTATCATTACTTTAGAATAGAATAATCTTTATGTTGAGTCGGTACATATAGATAATCATTCGGAACAACCTCTGCGATCATCTACGAAGATATACCTTTATCTGCGAAGATCGCCGAGGTAGTTCCGAATGATAGATATTAAGTACGTTGATGTTTGGATATTTATAATGGCTCCCTTACCTAACCAGCTTAATATGTGATTGATCAGTGTTTCCTTACCTGGCAAGAATTGTGGTCAGGTTTTTATTGAAAGAAGGAAAACTGATATCATTGTCGACATTTCAATGCCGAAAATCACCCTCTGATCCACTGATGAGAACCCAGCGTACAAACGATAAATAAGGGTTTCGGTAATTGTTCCTGTATATTACTTTTTTATAGGGCCGGGAAAAATATTCGATTATTCGGATAGTCACCGAATATTCGAATATTGAAAAACGAATACGAATATTCAAAATTCTCAGCATAAAAATGAGCTGTTTTCAAATTTTGCCCAACAAAGTTGCAATTTAAACTGTAGTTTAAGAAGCCTGTTTCCAATTTGCATGTTTGTTTAACACAGGTCAATTAAGGTAAGATTATGACCCGCAATTATAGTCCAAACCTTGGTTATAGATGGATCATGAGGGTACCGTCCTTTCCTGTAATACGTCGTAGTCGGCACTTCATTGTTTCCAAACACAATAGATAATAGCCGTTTATCATTGTGAAGAAAAGTAAAGCCGAACACCGTAGCCTGTTCAATTACCCTAAACTTTACAAAACGTTCCGTAACGATACATTCGGAACTCCTCGGCCATTCGCTGCGAATAATATCGGATATATTTAGACTACCGGTGTTAAAGTAAACAAATGAGTGATGCACGTTTTTAGTCCATAAATTTTGAAACATCACTCATTGCCTTAACGATCGTATATTTGTTTTTTAGAATAGATTATTCGCAGCGAATGGCCGAGGAGTTCCGAATATATCGTTACGAAACGTTTTGGAACGTTCAAGGTAACTGAACACGCTAATGACTCGATTTAGAAAAAAAATGGCTAATCAAAATTTATTCAAAATTTCATTGAAACTCTAGATATTGGTAATTGTAAGTGGCCTAGTATTCACGAACATCGTGATACGAGGCACTGACATACTTTGGATCATTTTTAGCTCTATAAAAACGAATATTCGAATATCAAAAACGAATATTCGAACCCTAACCCAGCCCAACTTTTTTATTAAAACCTTATCTCAAAATACATTCATTATTTTTTCACGTACATGTACCTGTCTTTGTGGCAGAAAGTTTTATTGAACTGTTTTGATAAATAGAATGATAATTAAATATTCAAGTACTCTTAATGTGATCCACAAAGATAAATAGTTCCAAATTTGTTCTATATATCTTAACTTGTACAAATATATTTATTTGGCTTCAATGATACTCGAACATGTCAAACGTTTAACTATGGTTTGACATTCAGGACATTTATCAGTCTACTCAATGTCCCATGTACGAGTGATAAATAGACATTTAGTTCACTTATAAGTATATACAATGTACATTTCGACAACGACCTGTGATTTTTCTTTTCTTTTTTTTAATTGGGTTTTAACGTCGTATTCAACACATATTAAGGTCATATATACGACAACCAGCTCTTCCTTCTATAGGTTTCTTGGACACTTTTCTAACACCAGTATTAACTTACTGAGGCCAACAACTCATGTATAGGGTATGACCTACCGTGACCGGGCTCAAACCCACGATCTCCGGATTCGAAGTTATACATGCTAACCACTACGCCATAGCCGTGGCCTGTGATTTTTCAAGGTCGGTCATACCATTCTTGGGGGTGAGCAACTTATTTTTCGAATCATGTTTTGTTTATTTAGTCTAATTACAACATAAGTTTACTAAATGCAATACAATACATCACATATATGTAGGACAAATGTCTTGTACATGGTGCTCCATACAATACAATACATCACATATATGTAGGACAAAGGTCTTGTACATGGACTTCTATACAATACAATACATCACATATATGTAGGACAAAGGTCTTGTACATGGTGCTACATACAATACAATACATCACATATATGTCGGACAAAGGTCTTGTACATGGTGCTACATACAATACAATACATCACATATATGTAGGACAAATGTCTTGTACATGGTCTTCTATACAATACAATACATCACATATATGTAGGACAAATGTCTTGTACATGGTGCTCCATACAATACAATAGATCACATATATGTAGGACAAATGTCTTGTACATGGTGCTCCATACAATACAATACATCACATATATGTAGGACAAAGGTCTTGTACATGGTGCTACATACAATACAATAGATCACATATATGTAAGACAAAGGTCTTGTACATGGTGCTCCATACAATACAATAGATCACATATATGTAGGACAAAGGTCTTGTACATGGTGCTCCATACAATACAATACATCACATATATGTAGGACAAATGTCTTGTACATTGTGCTCCATACAATACAATAGATCACATATATGTAGGACAAATGTCTTGTACATGGTGCTCCATACAATACAATACATCACATATATGTCGGACAAAGGTCTTGTACATGGTGCTACATACAATACAATAGATCACATATATGTAAGACAAAGGTCTTGTACATGGTGCTACATACAATACAATAGATCACATATATGTAGGACAAAGGTCTTGTACATGGTGCTCCATACAATACAATACATCACATATATGTAAGACAAATGTCTTGTACATGGTGCTACATACAATACAATACATCACATATATGTAGGGCAAAGGTCTTGTACATGGTGCTACATACAATACAATAGATCACATATATGTAGGACAAAGGTCTTGTACATGGTGCTACATACAATACAATAGATCACATATATGTAGGACAAAGGTCTTGTACATGGTGCTACATACAATACAAAAGATCACATATATGTAGGACAAATGTCTTGTACATGGTGCTCCATACAATACAATACATCACATATATGTAGGACAAATGTCTTGTACATGGTGCTACATACAATACAATACATCACATATATGTAGGACAAAGGTCTTGTACTAGTGCTACATACAATAGAATACATCACATATATGCAGGACAAAGGTCGTTACATGGTGCTACATACAATACAATACATCACATATATGTAGGCCAAATGTCTTGTACATGGTGCTCCATACAATACAATACATCACATATATGTAGGACAAAGGTCTTGTACATGGTGCTACATACAATACAATACATCACATATATGTAGGACAAAGGTCTTGTACATGGTGCTCCATACAATACAATATATCACATATATGTAGGACAAAGGTCTTGTACATGGCGCTACATACAATACAATACATCACATATATGTTGGACAAATGTCTTGTACATGGTGCTCCATACAATACAATAGATCACATATATGTAGGACAAAGGTCTTGTACATGGTGCTCCATACAATACAATACATCACATATATGTAGGACAAAGGTCTTGTACATGGTGCTACATACAATACAATAGATCACATATATGTAAGACAAAGGTCTTGTACATGGCGCTACATACAATACAATACATCACATATATGTAGGACAAAGGTCTTGTACATGGCGCTACATACAATACAATACATCACATATATGTAGGACAAAGGTCTTGTACATGGCGCTACATACAATACAATACATCACATATATGTAGGACAAATGTCTTGTACATGGTGCTACATACAATACAATACATCACATATATGTAGGACAAATGTCTTGTACATGGTGCTCGATACAATACAATACATCACATATATGTAGGACAAAGGTCTTGTACTAGTGCTACATACAATACAATAGATCACATATATGTAAGACAAAGGTCTTGTACATGGCGCTACATACAATACAATACATCACATATATGTAGGACAAAGGTCTTGTACATGGCGCTACATACAATACTATACATCACATATATGTAGGACAAAGGTCTTGTACATGGCGCTACATACAATACAATACATCACATATATGTAGGACAAATGTCTTGTACATGGTGCTACATACAATACAATACATCACATATATGTAGGACAAATGTCTTGTACATGGTGCTCGATACAATACAATACATCACATATATGTAGGACAAATGTCTTGTACATGGTAACATTATGTATTGAGCAAGTGGAGTTTTACTGACTTTTTAAAGATTTATAGACAAACCGCCTGACCAAGCAGATGTTGTTTTCTATATAAGTCATGACACAACAATATGTTTTAAGTATAGAGCAACAATATTAACCTGACCTTGAACTACCTAATTATAATAATTACACACTTACATTAAATCGTGATTTTCCGTAAGCGTTTATATGGTTATACGCATGTTTATAACAACCCATGTGACAATAAATCAATTTTGAATAAGTTGCATGTTATTGTACTTTTAATTTTTAACAGATTAGATTTTCGGGGGAACACGTAAGTCCGCAATATTATGGCATAGCTTCAAAGTATTTATTCTCATGAAAACAAAATTAATTGTTCAGTACGTGTATTTTGTCGAAAGCTTCCGATAACGTGGGATTCACAAAGGAATACAAAAATAGACTGTAAATACTGAGTTTAATATAATTATTCTTGCATAAAAGTCAAGCTCATTTTAATATTGTTGGACTATATACTAGCAGTTTTTCTCATACACATAAAACAATAATGAGAAATAAAATAACACAAAGTTGAAAGTATTTTAACTAAACAATATATTTTATTAAAAATAAATAAATAGAAAAACAAAATAATTAAGCAATACTGATAGAAGGTTCTGTTAATAAATCACATATAAACAATCACATGACACTGTATGTTGTATATATGTATAGTAAGATTTCTTTCACCTTACGAAGGTCACGGCGCTTACCTTTGTAAATATGGGCTAAACCATTATAAAAGAGGTTGATACACCCGATTTAAAAGAATTTAGTAACATTATAAATAAATTCTTTACATTTTTGACAATTTTACGCGTGCTTACACGTTTCAGACATGATGACCTAACTAACACTTAAAATACATATTGGTCGTTATATACACTCTTTGTGTGCACGAGATTCACGAGGTTGAAAAATTTGGATAATTTATATAATACTGACACCATATTATAAATAAGATGAAAAAACCGTAGCAAGGTTTTAGTCTGAAAAAATATTATGCTACTGGGATTTGAACCTTAAACCTTTAGGTCTGACGGCCGACGCGTTACCACTGGGCTAAGGATATCAGTTAGCGTCAAAGTAAATGTAATTAACGCTTGCTAGTATTGTATTGCACACCTGTTCACCGCATTGGGATCTTCTTCATGAATATTCAATGCACTTTGACCTTCGTAAGGTGAAAGAAATGTTACTTATACTATATTTGAGCAAGTAACATTTCAATAATAATACGTGTGCGAACATATACATCATGCATTAACATTTAACAGGTTAATTTAATGTTGCCGTGTACATAATCAAAGAAAGACTTTCGTGCACATTCAAACCTAAAAAATCCATACTAATGATTACTTCTTACACATTTGACTCAAGCACAAATCGAGCAGGGCAAAAAAAGCGGGCGACGTGTTTATTCTACCCTGTATTACAGGCAAATATTATATAGATTTTATTTCCTCCTTTTGCCATACAAAATCTTGAAGTACCGATTTCCCCTGTACACTTTGCATACAAATTCTGTAGGTTCATTAGTGTAGTTAAATATGATAAATATGGTACGATATTGTAAAAAAACTTAAACTTCAAGTAATACTTTGAATGACCACAGTATTATTACATTAAACAGATGAGTCAGATGACGGAACTACTTTTATCGCCTAGAAATTGTCCGCGTAGTAAATCAAAGACATATGTATCACTCCGCAGGTTAAACTGGTCCGGCATTTACGTCGATAGCTTTCGATTTGTGGAATAACTTAAGCCTTTCGGCGAAACCGCCGAAAGTCTAAAAACTGATTAATAAACTGATATTTTTAATTTTCTCGTAAAGTGGACAATATAATGTAATTAAAGGTATGTACACGAAAATTAGTATATTATATAAAAAAAACTTCACTACACGTACGGCCACGGATATTTTCGTAGGCAACGATCAACAATATCAACATTGTTAATAGAACTCCGTTTATTTAGACGGCAAGTTCTGATTTGTGGAAGACAGTGTATTCTATAGTGGCTGATTTACGCAATGTCGTATTTTCGTTTCTTCGCCGCGAAGATTAGAAAAAGCGATTATGCGAAGATACGACAAACTGTGAATTTGTCGTGCATTCGTTTTTTTCTAATCTTCGTGGCGAAGAAACGAACAAACTAAGATACGACAGATGTAATGCGAAAACGCGACACATTTTATCTGACGTATTGTAGTATTTATTCTGTCGTATTTTCGTTCCCTTGTCGCAAAGATTAAAAAAAATGGAAATGCGAAGATACGACAAAGTGTGAATTTGTCGTGCCGTGTCGTGTTTATTACTTTTAAACAAATTCATGGACGTGTATTAAATTTCATAGACATAATTGGCGATAATACTTATGTTGTACTTATTAGAATGTTAGCCAAATATTTTATAAATGATCAAATTTATGTAGTGTCTTCTAGTCATAGATAAGTTACATGTATCTCAACATTGTTACGTCTCTTGAAGTACATTTAAAATGGAGCTTGTTATTTTACATTTCACACTTTTATATTTTCTTATTCTGGTACATAAGTAGAGATTATTATGTACACAAGCCTTCATATACTGAAACCTTCCGAAAACAAATAAAGGTTTGAAGTATTTACACATGTACCATGGAAGTAAGAAATGAGGCTCTAAGTCGTAGTCTTACGATCCTGAGTAAAGTAGTGTCTATAAAAATGCCACTTTCTTTACCGTAGAGAGTTGACACTTATATCGTTGTTTAATATCAATATACCACGATTAACCGATTGTCATAATAATGTGTGTACGTGACAAAAATGTTCTTTGTAGTTTTCTATATATGTAAAATTACATGTCCGAATGATAATACAATAGCTTTGTTCTTTCGTGGTGTATTATCAATTATACAACGGGTCGCTTTAGGGATTTTTTACTCTGGGCTTTAATATAAATATGTTTTTATCAATAGTGTTTTAAACACACATGTTTGTTGATATGCACAACAAACAAAACAAGAAATAGCTCGAATGTCGCCACTAGAAGGAGAATTTGCCATAGTTTTTTTGCAAGGCGGTGTGTCACCTACAAAGATAAGATCTCTAATTCTATTTTTTCTGTTAAATCAAGACAATTAGAAATATTCCAGAATCAACACTCGCACGCAGGCACAACAAAACCAGTTTTGCATCAATAAAAGAGCATAAAAGCCATGCGATCGATCGGACATCGGACAGGTTAAAAACAAACATCTCGTACATTCTTGAAATCGGGATACTTAGAAGTTTCGTTTAGCCAGGGATTTTATATAACAGGGATTTGTAACGATAAGTAAATGTAATAGATTTTCATCTAATTTCACATTATTTCGGCCCATACGGAAAACACGTATAACAAGTTTAAATAAAGATATGCACATGAAATTTTGTACTAGTACCATTCAAATTGACATAAATGTTAGGAAAAATGTGTTTCTAGATGATTTTGAGGTAAATTACGCTCACAGTCTGTTTCACAAAATAATGCATTTTCCCACCGATCTGCCATTTTAGCCCATTTTACATCACCTAAAGTCATATTTTCGGTCATAATTACAACAATTTTTTGTCAAAAACTTCAGAAACATTCACAAGTTGCATGGAAGACATGTACAAAATCATAAATCAAGTTTTTAAACTCTGGAATAGTTTGTACAGCCTGCTTCAGCCAGTTATAGACAGCGACGACCTTGAAAATTCAAAAAAGCACTTCGTTACAAATCCCTGTTATATAGAATCCCTAGTTAAATATATAATTGTTTGCTATTTTAATGGTTTATGGTAATTGTTGTATTCTACTCAGACCTACAACCTTCATGGAATATTCCTACTGTCTCACATATAATCACATATCATATAGTAAAGTTAGGTAAATAATCTTCCTCAGTTAAATCTGGTGTTGGATGACGACGTCCACATCCTCCGGGTTTTGTTAGTCTATCTAGAATACTGTGCATTTTTCGGCGGGAAACAAGATCACGTGGTGTAGCTTGCTCCTCCTCCCATTCATACTCGTGAAATCCACGTTGATAATGACCACAGCCACGAGGATTGGATTTAATCTTGGGTTTCTGTGTTAATCTTGCTACAATTTCGTCGACGTATTCTTTGCTAGCATCCCTGAAATCAAATGAAACAAAAGTTTCAATATAATTGCTGAGTAAGACTTGATATTGTTTAGGTGGATGAGACAATACGGTCATCTCACGATACGATACGTATCGATACGAAATGAGACGATATAATTATTTACGATATGATACGAAGCGAGTAATTATTGTAAAATTACAACATTCACATTTCTTTTATTTATGATCACGGGTTGTCCAAGGGTTTGGTTGTCTCTTTCTGTGGGTTGAGTTGTCCAAACTTTGGATTGAGTCGTCCCAGGGCTGACTTGTACCGGACTCGTTTTACTAACAGCTACAGAGATTATATTTCTTGAACAAAGACGGCGAACCTGTCGAATACTGAAAATACAGTGACTTCCCCTGGTTACGAATGTCAGGGTCTAATTGCGATATATCGTGCTGGACAACGATACGTATCTTGATACGACGTATCGATATTGTATCGATATATTGCCATATCGTCTCATCCCTTGTATTGATAATACACAAAAAATAGATTTGAAGTCTAAAAGTAATTTATATGTAGGAAAACTACACTCACATACAACTAGCAATATATGAAGAAATTCTGGTATTCTCTGTACTGGACGTTAGGACTTTTGATCATACTTAATAAAGGTACTCATTCACAGATTTCAACTTAAATATAATTTTTTCTAAAATTATCAAAATTGTATAGAAACATTATTGAAATCAGGAAAGTAATGTTCTGATGATAATTTTAGTGCAAATTGACATACAACTAGAAATGATGGTGCTTCATGTAGTAAATAGCTACCCCGTATGTGACAGTATAGACACTTTTAGTGCATTTTTGTGACTTTAATTGTATATTTCTTGCAACATTTAGGTCAGTTTGTCTTAAAATAAAAATATTTTTTTTTGGACACAATTACAAACACTGATTGGTAAATTGAAATTATGGAAAAAAAATAACCAACTCTGTGAACTAGTTCCTTTAAGTTATATTCCAAACAGAGTTGTCATTCGTACCTAACTTAGATACCTAAGTAAACCATTCATCACAGATGATCATCGTGGACTACATGCCAAGGTATCAATCCGTCACAGTTAGTTGGAATTTGTATAAATCTGCAGTTCATCTTTGATCATATTTGATTGTGTACCCTGTACTGTTTTTTAAACATGTTAAAAGATAACTACAGACAGCTGGATATATTTTACCCTCATTATATTCGATCATTTCAACAAGGTACTATACTAATTGATTCATGGATATGTTATCTAGACATAACGCACGTACATGAACATCTGGTGAGCAGAACAACGTATGATAGAACGTGGAACTTCATAAATATACTTAACGAAACTTCTGAGTACCCCCATATAGTTATTAGTTTGTTTAAGTTTTTATATTGTATAGACAACATTTCAAATATAGTTTGACCGTTTTTAGTTTGTATTTAAACTTGCATAACCATCAGCGAAATGATACATTTTAGCAAATTTGTTGGACGGACTACTTGCAGATTCAAGCTCTATGGAAAACTTTGCTGTTTGTTTGTTGTTGCTGGGTTTTAACGCCGTAGCAACACATTGTATAGGTCAGTCAATCTACTCACTGTTCCTGAAAAGGCTAAATCTCTGGATTTAGCTGTTAACCAACTACTAAGCACATACTTTCGTCAGTGACTGACAACTGCCCTACATAATTATGAATCATTGGTTGGAGGGAGAATGGCCGTAGAAATAATTTCATGACCAAGCTCCACGGAAGTATGCTTCGCCTGGGAATCAAACCCACGACCCCTTCGATCAGTAGATTTGCGTGCTACCAACTGAGCTAGCCGGGCGGCGGAAAAACTTTGCCCTAAGTCTTTAGCTTGACGGTAAATATTACAAATATACTAACCTGAATGCCGGTGCTCGTGGCACTTCTATATTAAACTCTGGTACGTATTCCATGTTAGGATTACGACGTTTTCTGTTCTGATTTTCTCTACGTTTTTTAAATCGATCTCTAGCTTGAATTTCTAGTTGTAACATTTCTGGTCTGTAGAATTTATTTCTTGGTATATTTTGATGCATTGTCTTCTCTCGTGTTGTATATAAATGTTTGATATTGTGTGTCTGTAAACTTCCATATGTTACGTTGAAAGCCATGGCTTATGTTTTAATTATCCGTACACGTTAATTATGGGATGATATTAAAATTTGATCTTTCAGTTTTTACACACAATGCTAGTCGAATTGTTTCTAGAGACTTGAGAAAACAGTTCTTAGTCCACACATGAACAACTTGATTAAATTAGGGACTTTTGTCAGTTATCTTTCCTTGATAAAATCGGAAGCATTCCAATTGGTAAGTAGGTCCTTACAGTTGGAATCCTCGGATTTTATCTTTGAATTTCTATGTAAGGATAACAAAGTATTTCATCTAAAATATTTCTAGTTAATTAAGATATTAACAGAAATGGCTAAGTTTAGATAGTTCTTTACCCTAACAATACTTATATATCTTGATTTCAAATAAATAAAGTGATTTACAAAGAAAGTTATTTGCAATTAATTTTGGCAAATTGATATTGAAAAGTAAGTGTAAAATCCGAGTAATTCAATTAATTGGACCTACCTATTTGAAGAGTTTACAAGGGGAAATAACTGACTAAGGTCCCTTATTATATAGTTAAATCCAGCACAATACAGATGAATATCTACTTCAGATACAATACACATGTACACCCGTCAGAACACTTACAACTGTAATGTATAATTTATAACTTCATAATTTGTGTTTGTTGAAGTATTGAGATATTATTTCCAAAACGTGATACTGTGAACAACTATAAGTTTAAATTAAATGTTCACGTATACATACTAAAAGTAAGAAAGTTATAAATACACAATGTTTACACTATTAAATTTAAAAAAATGTTTAAATCCAAACATATCATTGAAATTTGAATATATAATTGTCCATGTATACCAAAAGCTTATATTGCGATTAAAACGGAAGTTGTCTTCATAAAAAAGTAAAAATGTTAGAGGGGGTTTGTATTGAAACTAAGTGGTTGAGCAATTGGTTAAGTACACAATTGGTAAGCTAACTTATCAATACCACTTCCATTACCTATACTTACTTAAAGTCTTAAGTCTAGTTTACACTCTCTCACTTCTCTCAACTTTCTTTTTTATTGTGTTTAACACCGTATCAACACAATTAGGGACTTTAGTCAGTTATCTTTCTCTGATAAAATCTGAAGCAATCCAATTGGTAAGTAGGTCCTTACAGTTGGAATCCTCAGATTTTATCAATGAATTTCTATGTAAGGATAACAAAATATTTCATCAAATATCTTTCTTGTTAATTAAGATATTAACAGAAGTGATGTAATTTAGATAGTTCTTTACCCTAAAAATACTAAGCTTGAATTTCAAACAAATTAATTGACTAACAAAAAAAGTTATTTAAGATTAATTTTGGCAAATTGACATTAAAAAGTTAAGGTAAAATCCGAGTAATCCAACTAAATAGGACCTACCTATTTGAAGAGTATACAAGGGGAAATAACTGACTAATGTCCCTTATTTAGGTCATTTAACGGCATCTAGCGCACCAAACCTAGTTTTCCTGGACCTTTGTCTGTAACTAGTACTCACCTACCCTTCCACAAGGCCGGAAACTTCTCCATATATCTTATTAATGGAGGAAAATTGACACAATTATTGTCAAATTTTCATGGAAGGGTATAACCTCACCGGGTTGGATTCGAACTCGTACCCCCCTTCGGGACACGAGATTTCAAATCCCGGCGCGCTACCAACTGCGCCACCGACCCAGGTAATATAATTGCTCCCCGACGGGGAATCGAACCCCGGTCTCCCGCGTGACAGGCGGGAATACTTACCACTATACTATCGAGGACCACTCTCCACTTTCACGACCTCGGTATGTCCTTCTTGAATTAAGTCAATATTTACATGCATGATCATTGATCCAGGAATATTTTGTTATAAAGAAATGGTTAGCATTTATAGATTCAAGTTGATCCTCTAGACTAATCCGTGTTTTTCGATTACGATAAACTTCGATTTTTAACTGCTTTCGAAGGCACATTCTAGATGTAACATAGATAAATGCAATGTTTACAAAAACACGCCAGATGTAACTATTCATTAACCATAAACTTTCCGTCTAGCTGTATTATCATAAAAACGGTTCGCTCGCATATTAGTATGACCTTAAATGGAGCCCCAATGTAAAAATGGGTTAGACAGTAAGTAGGCAGTATCAGCCGCAAAGTTCCGCATGCAGAGGCATTATCAAAATCCATTACAATAAGAGCAGAGACTTTAGCCTGCTTTCAACAAGAGTGTTGTTCTCGTTCTGCTCAGACATTTGAAGTATGTAATAATAATAATAATAATAATAATAATAATAATAATAATAATAATAATATTTATTTGGCATAGTGTACACATAGTAAAAACATACAAACACAAATATCACAGACATCATGATGTAGTAACTATGTCTTGCACACCAACACCAGGGATAACACAAAAAGGGCAAGCCCTTATTTCCATTGTGGTCCCTAAATGTACCTCTGGTCATCTACGACTGAATCCCGTCGGCGACCAGGCAGTATCGCTAAAAAGCTGTAAACAGTTTAAAAAGTGGTTCACTAAAGCTCTCGGTTCTTGCCGTTGTCGCTACGGTTGTACAATCGGTCGCTAAACCGGGACACATTTTACCATTGAACGGGGACAGTGTAAACGGGGCTTTTTTACTTTCGTTATATTGCCAAATAGAGATTAATTAATCTTAACATGCTAATATAGTTTTATTTACTCTACCGATCAAATATTTAAATCATTCATCGTAGACCGTTTTATTATTTAAGTATTTTAAACAAAGATATTTGAACGCAGAGTTCTATAGCTTCTTAAAGATTTAGTTCATGAACCCAACTGTGATGAAAAACACAGACGTAACTGTCCTATGAATATAACTGAAATCACAGGCCAACATGTGCAGTTTTCACAATATATGAAAATACGATGATGCTAATTTTGTCTCGAATTTGCTCCACTTCTAAGCCTTTATTTTGTTACCAACGCGCGTTAGCACACTTTAATTTTATTTGTTTTGTTTACCCTTACGAAGCAGTGGACACCTTTTTGTGCATGGATCAAAATGACACTCAAGATTCAAGAAGGAGTATGACCGACAGTGGTCTGGATTCTTACCAATTCAATGTCTGCTTTTTTATCTAACTTCATGCAATAAAAAATGTTTAAGCGAGCAAATCGGTCAGTTAGGTTGAATAAAAATGTTTGTGATACCGTATTGAATAGAAATTTTATAATATCTCTAACATCTGTTTCTTTCTACAATGTAAATCTTGTACAGTGCATGCATATTTGCTTTGAACTGTACCTTTAAATTACACATGGTAACTCTTTTGTTTGAGAAGCCTGAAAAAACTCTTTCTGTTGACAATTTATTTGACACTGTGGCATACTAATTATAACTTATAAAAGAGAAGATACATTTGTACTTTTTAGGTTCATATTATTACAAGACAGTATTTCACTATGTCATCTTCATCTTCAAGTACATTATATTCCTTATTTGTATGCTTTCAATGTTCATAACTTTACTGTCACCTTTCAGTATTATAACTCATTGTATCTATGTATGTACTCTCTAAGTAAATGTCAAATATATACTTAACGAAACTTCTAAGTACCCCGATTTCAATATTGTTGGAAATTTTTATTTTTCAACATTTATGTAGGATAGGTAATGGAAATGTGTATAAAACTATTGTCCTCCGCTTGCCTGGTTTTTTAGCTTTATTAATTGATGTAAAATTGGTTTTGTCGTGCATGTGCTGAAAAGCGGAAATGGGCATGTGCTTCTCGTGCAAAATTCCCACGTGGTCAGATTTGGTGAAAATCGTAAGTGTGTTGATATGCACAACGAAAAATCAAGAAATGGCTCGAATGTCGCTTCAAGAACAAAAAATTGCCAACGTTCTTCCGCAAAGCGGGATGTGTCACCTGCAAGATAAGATTTCTAATTGCTAATTTTCTGATTAATCAAAGCAATTAGAAATGCCCATCTATGCATGCACGACAAAACCAGTTTTGCATCGATAATGTAGCATAAACCCATGAAAGCAGACGACAGTATGGTCCTATACAGATTTCTGTTTTCGATCGAACTCAAATGTTGACAAATAAACATTTCCCACAATATTGAAATCAGGGTACTTTGAAGATTCGTTAAGTATATCAACTACATTAAAACATGAATAAAGTTTCCTTTCTCATTCAGCAAATATTGTCAACACAAAAGAATCCACTACAACCTACAAAAAAGAACGTTAATTAAAATATCAAATTCAAACGGAAATCTTTGTACATTTCATTAAACCCTTTCAGAATAGATCCAATATTGATAAATAATTACTTTATAAATGTTAAGATTGAATGTGTCTCTATTCCTATAATCATATATGATTATATGTAAAATATATAACATAGTACACACTGTAAAATATCAATTCAATTCTATAAAGTCAATTATTTAGATTGTTTCGTTATATACATAACTATAATTTGTGTTAGTAACTAAAACGTTTCCACATGCAAGCACGTCCATATTTTTCAGTTGATGACTTATTTTTCAGTGGGTACCAGCATTAATAAGGGACCTTAGTCACTTATTTCCCCTTGTCTCTTCAAATAGGTAGGTCCAATTAGTTGGATAACTCGGATTTTACCCTTTTCAGTGTCAATTTGTCGAAAATAATCTTAAATAACTTATTTTGTAAATAATTTGATTTGGTTGAAATTCAAGCTAAGTACTTTTAGGGTTAAAAACTATCTAAATTTCACCACTTCTGTTAATATCTAAATTTCACTACTTCTGTTAATATCTCCATTAACAAGAAAGATATTAGATGAAATATTTTGAAATCCTTACATAGGACTTCAATGATAAAATCCGAGAATTCCAGCTGTAAGGAGCTACTTCATTCGGAACAACCTCGGCGATCATTTACGAAGAAAGTTTATCTGCGTAGAAGATCGCCGAGGTAGTTTTGAATGGACCTACTTACACCAACTGGATTGCTTCAGATTTTATCAGGGAAAAATAACTGTCAAAAGTCCCTTAAGACTTAAGGGTGCCTGTTTACAGTCTAAATGTTTTGACAATATTTGGGTCGCGTGTTTTCAAATGCATGTATACGATAACCCCGCTACAATGTATTTTGACCATAAACAGCAAAATTAGTGACTCAAAACTTCATATCTAAGACTGTTAGAAGTTTTTCACAGAGGAAATATTGTCCAGTACTGGTGCCTGCAACAAACGGTGGTTAGGTGAACTGATAGTCTCATATGACCCTGAATGTACCATGTGTACAACCAAATTAAACGACAAACTAAAATGATACATGGAACATACATGCATATAAAGTATATATATATACTGTAGCTCAAGTATATTTTATAAAAAAATTCAATATTATGTGCATAGAAAATAACATAATTCATTATATGCTTTCCAGTGGAATACCGGAATTTATCGGTGAAATAAAAATCGATATTCCACTGTTTTGAAAAAAATGAAAATATATTTGTTATTTTTTACTGTTTGGTTGAGCCGTCTGATGACAAATGATACTTAAACTTTAAAAAAGGCAGTTTGAAGCATATAATAAACAGAAAATTTGTTTATTTCAGTGTAAGAGCTATTTGTCCCGGAGTTAATAAAACACAACACAAACTGAAGATGATAACCTTTATTCTTCGGAGGTAGCCACTGACTGCCTTAACATGATTTTCTCAGGGTATATAAAGGGTTTCACTGATGAACCCGATCTTACTAGAAATATGATGTCCATCAGTGATCATTAATGAACTAATAGACATAATTACATATCATAATTACTGATAATTGAAAAAGTACATAATATAGCTAAGACATGTTTGCATTATGAATTACTAGCTCAAGTGCAACTTCCATATTTGTAAGGAACGTATCAATTTCTGTCTGAGAAGTAAATGAATGTTAATTAATATAAACAGTGGTATCGGGATAGTAATGTTAAAACCCTTCTGGTAATAGAATGCAAAAGATCATTTATGATTAACATAACTACAGTTAATTAATACGATAATTATTGAATAAACATATACTACAATTTCTGTCTGGGAAATATAGATACGATCATACTACTGATTATCATAAACTAGTGCTAATTTATAAGATTATTACAGAAAGGATATGTTCATTACGCCATACGGCTACACTGCCTTTTGGAAAAAATCTACGATTTGCGGAGATTTTTTATCCGTCGTTTTAATCCGAAAATGATAGAAGTATAATTATTACACTTGTAGCTAAACAATGCAATCATGATCTTAGCAAAACATAACAAAATTTTATATAACATTTGAGACCCTGAAAGAAATATTCATTTAAGTAAATACAATAACGTACAATGAACTTGATTAAAACCCTGAAAAAAAATCATGTAATTAAATACAGAACATCGAATGGACATAATTAAAAAAAATACCTGAAAGAAACATAATGTTGCAAAATACTAAAATAACAAGAACAGAAACACTGAACACGAATAAGTTATTTGAGCCACAGCTAATTTCACTATAAAGTCAATGTTTGTTTTTAAGGGAAAGTTTATGAACAATCAGAATTAAGTCACTTTAGCGTTTAGTCAATATGATTTTTATGGAAACGATATAAACAATTAAACACCACCATGATTCCTTCGTAAAGTTCTATATATCTATGTTTTTCTTTTCTTGTCTTCGGTGATGATTTTTCGTATTCAATAATTGAGTCCATCTTTCCCTCGAAATTAGCTTGCGGCTCACTGATCCAGTTTCTGATCATCGGTAAAAATTATCTATAAATAGATAGAAATAACAACAACATTAAGGCTCTGTAATGTAAAGCCAAGTAACACATAATATGTATGAAAAGTGCTTAGATATAACAATAATTGTGAATAATAATACATTAACATAATGGAAATCGGTGCAAAAAATGAATGGATAACGACTAATACAAGTATTATATAAACTAGTGCGTGATCTGAACATAGTTAAATCTAGTTTTACACAGATAATGGCGCATTTATCTTGTACTAGATCTATCCTTCTTTCTAACGACAGGGGCATAAAAAAGTTCCTATACGGAAGTACATGTATGCCATCGACCCTCCAGTGTCTATCAGTTATATTGGTAAGTAAAATACATAACTGTATAAGTTATGATGCCATAGCGTTAAACAAATTTCATAACTACTTAAGTTATGATGCCGTCGCTGGCTTTATAATCTTACTTGTTTTTAAATAATATAATAATAGTATGATAATTGATATAATAATCTCTAAACCATACTAGATTAAATAATCTCTAAACCCGTACAATGTAGCAATAACATAAAATTATATTAAAGTATGATGAAAGTATAAAATAAATGATAATTATACACATTAAAGTTACATATCTTTTGGTTAATTTTGTATCATTGCCAAATTTCGATACTAATTGTGATGTTTCTTCGCCAAACTGAGTTGGTTATCTTCGCCAAACTGACTTGGTTATCTTCGCCATACTGAGTTGGTTATCTTCGCATTACTGAATGTATCTCATACAGTAGTTTTAAACATACATAATGATGTAGTAACATGATTGTTTGACACTTTTTGAAGAAAGGTTGTAATTTAAAATATATTTATAAAGTCAGAGTCACCACCAGCGTTGATATATACTTTCAATAACGGTTTTCATTAACACACATTTGTAAAGTTCTAATCATCTCCATCGTTGGTATATGATTTTTCAAGATTTTAGTTCAAACTTGTTGGGTATAATCTTGAAAGAAAGTTGGTAGTTGGAACACTTTGTTCGTCCGTGGCGGATAACTGGTTGATGTCTGGCGACGCATGTCGAATAATTAGAGGGTTGGTCCTGTACTTCGGTGGTTCCAGGACCTGTTCTTGTAATGGTGCTGAAGATAGTTTGTCTTCTGACGACATCATATATGGCACAATTTGAGGATTTGTCTTGTTTGCCAGCAAGTCATTTGGCCTCTTTTGACGGTCATGAGTAGCAGCCTTTTGTCTCATGTTTGCTTGCCCACTAAGTTTGCGTAATTTACACTTAATAAAAATAAATAAAGCTGTACCAAAGCCCATAGCAACTAAAACACCTACTCCTATATAAACCCAATAAGGAATTTTATTATCATTCATCAGTATTGGTTCCTGATTTTTAATAGCCTCTAATTTTTCTATCATAGTAGACATTGGAATGCTGTTAATTTTATGCAGTTGTTGAGGGATATCTATATTTGAAAAATTCGTTATCGAATGGTGAAATGGTTCCCAAATTTTGAATTTTGTTATGTTAGGTATGAATATATCGTCTCGTTCTTGTAATATAATTTCAGAAGAGTTAGCGTACCATGCGTTAAGAACAAATTTATCATTGTAAGCTTTACAATTCATTGGAAGTTTGATAACACTAATAGGCGACTTTACTACTGAGCTGGTTTGATGGATTGGGTTAATTGGACATACAGTGATGAGTTTGACATCAGTATGACTGACAATGACCCATTGACCTTGACTTAAATATTGAGCTTGGGGTAAGTTAGAACGAGGAATAATTACTTGTTGGCAGTACCTATCAATATTATTTACAATTCCCAAGAACAATGCAATTAAACAAGATTTAGATGTACCAGTATTATAAAAGGCAGACTGTATGTAACATGTGCGACTGCTTTGACACACGTCGTATTCATTAAGCGGAAGAAAAGCATATTTTGTTCTACCTTTGTCCACGATGAAACTATCAGCTTCAAGTAAATATTTTGCTGACATCTCATATTGAGGGATACTCTGATTAATGGGTATATAGGGGGCTTCAAAGTTTATCACTTTGTATACGTCAAAGTAATTTTCTACTTCTAATAGAGGTATATTGACAATAATAATGACTCTATCGGATGAAATTACTGTATCACAAGCTAAGGTCTGATAATAGTGCCATAATTCTGTATCAGGATCTGCTGCTAATGCAAAATGATTTGGTAGTTTAGATTTAATGTCTGTTAGCAATTGCCTAAAATGTGACGGAGGAAGTAGACCTGGAAATAATTTTCTTGTTGACAACATATTGAGCTGATTTTTAAAATCTTCGATATGTAATGCAGCGTGGAGACTTGCTTGACCCATTTCATCAATAATGAGTTTAAGATGGTTATAATTAACAGTGTAGTCCTGCAATGCGGCCAGTGATATTTCAGTTTTAGCTTTTAATTGGTTAATATTATCGTCAAGGCGACCTAATACCTCTATGAGACTGTTAATCGATTGGCGATTTTCCGAAATTTGTTGCCTAGATACATTTAATATTGATAAATTATTTTCTAGTACATGGATAATAGATTTTTGGTTATTTTGAAGCTGTTTTACATGTACTTTGATGTTTTGAATATCGGCGTCATCAGCAGTACCAAATAAAAATTTCAAAACACCCCCTAAAGGAAGTAACGACCTTTTATATCTCTGACCTAAACTTTGATAGTCTAAATATGATGTCATGACATTATTGTAACTGTTACGAATAGAATTGATTTCTATATGTAAATTAGCTAACGATTGTGTGAAAGCCTGACTGTCTAAGATTTTGTCATCTCTTACTAAATGAGACGACATATTATTCGCAATTTGTTTTGTCTCGTTAAGCCTCATGTCTAAATTATCTAAACAGTGCCTAAAGATTGACGTATCCAAAAATAGTGCCAGTTTCCAATGAGCTCTGGTTACAGATACCGAGTTTATTTTTTGAAAAATGACGTTCTCAAAATTTTTTATGCCACCCACTCCAGTGCATAGGCAAATCATGAGTATTATAATTGGCTTAACCATAACTGAAATATAAATAAAATAAGTAGTGCAAAAAGAGTCTTAACGTATATTCAACTCTGTATAAAAAAATAAAACTAAGAATGACTTAATAAAACTGATAACCCAGACAAACATTGTGCTAAAGCTTTACGAGTGTCAGATGTGGATACTTTATTTTTCTTATCTTTGCACTTGGGGCGTTTATTCGACACTGCATCTATCTGCATGTCTTCACTAATTGAGTTATCACCAGAACAGCTAGAGTATGACTTATTATCGCTCAAGATCTCATGGTTTTGTAAGTCTGTAATGCTTAGATTACTATCACTAATCACAGTAGAATCAATATTGTTTTGCTCATCATTATAAGCCATTGATATGTTATCATCGTTTTGACAGGTACTTTCACTGTCACTAGATTTCCTATTATTCTGTCTTAAATACTGTTGTAATTCCGCAAGTGGAATATTGTCCTCAGAATCTGAATTTTCCCTCCGTTGATGTGTAACGTAATCACTAAAAAATGTGAAGCGTAATTTGTTGTGTAACGTAATTCTTGAACGTGATGTACATTGTCACTAACACTTCGGGATATAATTATAACAACACAACGTCTTTAGATAGTGACATTTAATAAAGGTCCGTGATCGTAAAGTTGTACACATAATAATAAATAAAAGTTGATAAGTCCAGTGTTTCTAAGGTAATGATGGTATAGTAATAATAACTATGGTGCGAGCAGCCCGCAAGGGCGCTCGCACAGCCCTAACGTTACTCTCTCCTAACAATAACTTCTCATAGTGACTACCTAACAATGACCTCCTTAATGACCTGCTTAACACGGTTTATATAGGGTTCCACTGATGAACCCAATCTTACGAGAAATATGATGCTCATCTGTGATAATGAATGCATTAATTAATAAGATGTATATCATAATAAACAATAATTGAAAGAGTACATCATTTAGCCAAGACATGTTTGCATTATGAATTACTAGCTCAAGTGCAACTTCCATATTTGTAAGGAACGTATCAATTTCTGTCTGAGAAGTAAATGAATGTTAATTAATATAAACAGTGGCATCGGGATAGTAATGTTAAAACCCTTCTGGTAATAGAATGCAAAAGATCATTTATGATTAACATAACTACAGTTAATTAATACGATAATTATTGAATAAACATATACTACAATTTCTGTCTGGGAAATATAGATACGATCATACTACTGATTATCATAAACTAGTGCTAATTTATAAGATTATTACAGAAAGGATATGTTCATTACGCCATATATTATTTTTTCACTCGTGAGCTAATGATATTATATTTTCACTCGTGGCTACGCAACTCGTGAAAATATTGCACCCTTAGCTCACTCGTGAAATAAAAATCGATCTTACACCGAAATAAACAAATATCCTCTATATAGAAATATAAGTAATCGACTGAACTCTTGGGTCATAAAGTGACAAGTATTTCTCTTATATCTCCGTACATTTTAAAATTTCAAATAATATTTTGATAAAGTAGACGTGTGTTACTTAAAGTGGTATTAAAGTTTTTTAATTCAGTATAAAGTCCGATATATCCCCACGAAGATTATTTAATTTTTCTATAAAAATATTGCAGGTTGTATTAAGCAATTATTTTATCATTGCCTCCTACAGATCAGGTAAGTCGGTACTTGAGATTACAATATTAGACGATGTATACATTTAACACAAAATTTATGATATAATGAAACTTCGTGTATCAACACTGTACGGTGGAAAACTGTCATGGAGAGTAAGTTAGGTAAGTTGGCTGCTGTAAATAATCCTAACCTGATTAACAGAGTATAATACAAATACGAAGTGATAATCATCATTTAGTGAACACTGAGCTTGTACTAGAAATAAACTAATCTAATTAAAATAGTTTATATGATTTAAACATGATTATATCAATTCTTGTACTTAAAGTAAGATATTAGATTATTAAAAGTCAAAGTATAATATTGGTTTTTTATCACACTACGAGAACAGTCTTGAAGAATATCGAAAAGAATTTCAACTAAATTTTATTAAATGGTTTAATTCATTATAAAGGTTAATCCTAACAATAAAACTTTTACCTAACACCAATATTTGATTTATGGCCTATAACTGGAGAATAAAGTGTAATAAAGGTTTATATTTATGAAAAAAATGAAATAGTTAGGATCTATATTCCATAGTCAATGGAAAATATGGATAGCTCTATAGTATTTATACACACATTTTGGTCAGTCTTTAAGGTGCAAATAAAATAACATATAAATAATGGCAATATTTTTGTAGAAAATTAGAGAACAATTTAAAAGTATACTTCTGTACAACAATTATATAGTCGTTTTTTAAACGTCGGTTATCAGCTACCTATGATAAAGTATTTGTTTGTGGTTTAAAACTGTTTGATCAACGTACAGGCTCATTCTCAACGTTGTATCAAATCAACGTCATTTTCATGCTGGGGAACTGACATACAATTTTGAGAATTATTTTTATGTATATAAAGTATATACCTTGCGTTAAACTGTGAAAATTGAGCCGATACCGTAGTGGAGTGGAATCCGAGTCTTGAAGATTCACTTAAAATTCGTCAACAACTTTCCACCGTAAGACAGATGTGGGGTCGCATCCTGGAAAAAGGGCTCAATTTAATTTTATATATATTTTATATATAAGTATATCCAGAGACATAGGTTATCTATATATGACTCTGGTATATCCAAGGAAGTAAATTAGGTGAGTAGGTCGCTACTCATAACCTTTATGAGAATTGGTGAGATTTACATGAAATTAAAATATTGATAGACCGTGTTAAATAAAAATACAGGTGAAATCAAAAGTTTATAATTATTTAGTGCACTTATGGTCTGAGCTATTGGTGGAACAAGTCGATTTAAATCCAATTATAAATTTAATTGAAACGTCTGTTTGTGTTTATCCAGACATAAATTTTAAATTTTCTGTATACCTTTGTTACAACAATAATTGTTTTTCTTTTTCAATCAATATCAGGTTTAAATTAACGAAATACAAGTGTCTATCTATAAAGTAAAACATCTACAGGTCGTATTTAGCTGTTGTCCGGATCAGGGGAGATCACTGCGTTAGTTAAGGTTGGGTTTTAGCAAAACTTTTCAAGATGGCGTCGAAAAGGAATCATGCTTTAACTTTTAAGATAATTGCCGAATGTTCAACGACAAAGGCTCGTGTTGGAAAGATGACATTGCCACATAATGAAGTAAACACACCAGTGTTTATGCCAGTTGGAACTCAAGGAACTCTGAAGTCATTGTTACCTGAACAACTGAAAGAATTAGACTGTCGAATTATGTTGAGCAACACATACCATCTTGGAAATAGACTGGTAAAAACAACAGTTTTGTATTTCTTATGATATCTTTATATTTGATAATCAGTATCTCTAGACTAAATGTAATATGTTAATTTATTAAACCTTTCTTGGGAAATTCATTGTTCTGTAAATTAATGTTTTAAAACCTTGTTTCACCTGAAATTATAATCTACTTTCACTTTCCATATAGTTTTAATGCACATCAATGAAAATTGGAAATGTAGTTGAGTAGATCATTTAATTGTACAAGAATCTTTCTGTAGGCCTACAGGGATATGTAACAGCTTAAGTGTCATGGTTGGAATCAGATAGTATTGATTATTTTTGTTAAACATTTTGTTTCCACAGTGACCCAATAAGCTGAAATCAACAAAGCATGATAAAGAAGAATAGATAAACAATAAGTGCTGTTTATTATTATTCTGATTAAAATATAACAATAGGTTTACTGTTTATTAAAGCATCTTTCCTTCTATTAAACATTTTAAACTAGGGTTTCAAAATCGGAAAAAAATTATAATCGATCATCGGAAATAATCGGACAACCCATTCGATCAATTATCGATTTTATAATCGAAACATATACTAGGGTTTTTATTCAGGATTTCTTGAAATTTATGACAAAACGTTGCTCATTCTTGGATATAGTTTAACAGTGGAGTGTTTTATTTTCATTAAAGTTCAACGTTATTTACTTATTGCAGGGTGCAGAATTGTTGGAGAAAGCAGGAGGTCTACATAAGTTTATGAATTGGGACAGAAACTTACTGACTGTAAGATAGTTTCTTTTCTTTCATATAGTAAAGTACAACTGTTATTATACCCCCGCTTCGAAGAAGAGGGGGGTATACTGTTTTACCCTTGCGTCCGTCCGTTACAAAATTTCCGTTGCAGTTTTCTCAGCAACTATAACATGCAGCAGCCTAATACTTTGCATATTGCTTCATCCCAATCTGATTAAAACCCGATCTACAATTTTACCGCTCGCATACTCGCTAATGTAGATCTGGCCTTTTCCAAACGAAGGTCACGTTCAGGTGACCTTTTCTCATCATAATATTCATGACGAAATTGTTATGATACGTAACTTGTTTACATCGTCTACGTCACGAAATTTGAAATGAGCCGCCCAATCGCAGCCTGTGAATATTACCGCGGTTAAATTAGCAAGCAAAACTTGGTCTAAAAATAGAAATTACGAAATCAAAATGTGATTAATAGTGTTTTCGTCTAGATGAAAGCTACGCATTGATTGGTCGACACAAAGTTCATCTCGACGTGACCTCAAAGGGAAAAAGTACAGATCCAGTACGACCGTGGTCTACTGGATATGTGTTTACGCAGATTGGCTTCATCCCATAGTCCCATGTGGTGTAAAGCGATTTCATGCTCCTTGCTCATCTACTTCCTGTTTGTCGCATATTTTTAGATTTTGTTAAATGAAAGTTACATTATGATAGTCATATTTCTCACAGCGGGGTATCACTAGTTGTTTCTGACTTTGGCATACTCACTAGGACTGTTACAATAAGCCAGAAGTGTATCATGATATATTGCAATACGCTAACACAGTATCGCAATACGTACCACAATATATTGCTTTGCTAGCCAAAGACACGGTTGCATAAGCTATCTGTCTTAAACAGCTTATTCAGTTGTTCAGTAGTTATGTATGCTAAAGGGCTTAGTAGGAAAAGTGCCTGTAGCAGACTGTAGTGAAAACCCTGCATTTTTAGAGTTATGGAAACATTGATCCATTCAAAGCCACTTTTAGAATAAAACTGCATTATTTTAATGAAGTATGCAAAGGAAGAATTTTCCAAAGAAATGAAAAAAAATATCGCTGAATATCGGTACATTGAATTCGTACTGCAGTGTGTATTGCCGCAGATGTGTATTGCAATATACTGGTAAACTAGTATATAGTTACAGCCATAATACTCACCAGCTTAATAGCTGAACTCTATATCTACCAAACTTCCTTGGGTGTCTTTATTTGTTTTGTGTGATTAAAAAATGCTGATGTACCACAGTTACATTTTAATTCAGCAGGAAATTTTTAACACCCCTTGTAAATTTGACCCTCTCCATTCATAGCATTTCCCTTATCAAATAAATTGTAATAAAAATGATACCTGTTTATACCTTCACAATTTGTTATATAATGATGGTGACTTATAGACCCATTGGGTCAGGTGCATGTACATTGTATTATTCTATTATAGTATTATATTTAGAAAATTGCACATATCACGTTAATAAATAAATACTTACTTACTAAAAATCCATTAATTAATTCCTCGAGATCAATATTGTTCTTTGGTATTATGGTGTATGTGTACATTTTAATTAACCTGGAACATTATAACACAACATCAAAATTAACTAAAAATATCCATTATAATTGTATGTGTTACAATTACAGGACAGTGGTGGTTTTCAAATGGTGTCACTTCTTAAATTAGCTGAAATTACTGAAGAAGGTGTGAAATTTGAATCCCCTTATGATGGATCAGAAATGATGCTGACACCTGAAAAATCTATAGAAATACAAAATGCTATTGGTGAGAATCTTTTATAAATTTAAATCTTTAGCCACACTTTTCAACTAAAAAATTCAGCTAATAGTTTGGCGAATCGCAGGCAGTTAGTCGGGCGTATGGTGTTGTTTAAAAAATGTGTTAAAGTTTTTCTTTACCATATATGTCTGCAATTTATTGTCAGATCTTTATGAAACTTCATACAATGATAACATACCATGTGATGAACAGAATTAGAAAGTAACCACAACTCTACCTGCCTTTAATATGGATTATTTCCCCTTAGTAATTTTTAGTTATAGTTTTAATAGCACCCCGGCCTAGACAGAATTTGCCCTCAAATTCTTGGAGCTTGATTTTCTGTTGGACTATCTAAGGGTGTAATCTCACAATTCCTGCTGGGTTATTTACATTAAGTACCAAATATATTAAATATTTGTTGTTTATATGATCTATGATCAGGTGCTGATATTATAATGCAGTTAGATGATGTGGTACATAGTACAACTACTGGACCAAGAGTGGAGGAAGCCATGTACAGGTAAAACTTACATTTTAACTTATTTCACTTATAGTAAAAGGTGAGTATTCAAGTTAATGTCTGCTACTATAGAAATGGTCAATGAAATTTAAAGACTTAGTAGGTTATCTTTCCCTGATAAAATCTGAAGCAATACAATTGATATGTAGTTCCTTTCAGTTGGAATCCTCAGATTTGTCATTGAATTCCTATGCAAGGATAACAAAATATTTCCTCTAATATCTTTTTTGTTAATTTCTTGAAGAGATAAAATTGCCTTTGTTGCAAATTATTGCGTTTTTCATCGCTCATCAATCTGTGATAGAGAACGACTTCAGTACTTGTCATAGTTGTAGGTTTGAGAAATTCTTTGATTTATTTTCTTTTGATGTGTTTATCCATCCATGAGTAAAAAATACTGGTTCTAAAGTTTAAAAATGTTCGGACAAAAGAACAAAATTTTCTTTTCCTGCTAAAAAATTAATTTCAGAATTTTGAATGTTTTGAATTTTCACTCAGGATAAACTTGTTTTAACTTCAGGACAATACGATGGTTAGATAGATGTTTAAAAGCTCATAAAAGACCACATGATCAAAATATATTTCCAATAGTACAAGGTGGTTTAGATGCTGAATTAAGAAAAAAGTGTGCTCAAGGTAATATGTTGTGATTGTAAATTATGGGAATACCTAAATGGTTGTTTGTTTGTTGGTTGGGTTTAACGCCGTAGCAACACATTGTATAGGTCATATAAGTTATAACGGCAGTCAGTCAACCTACTGACTCCTGGAAAGGCTAAATCTCTGGATTTAGCTGTTAACCAACTACTAAGCTCATACTTTCGTCAGTGACTGCCAACTGCCATTCAAAATAAATAATTGTTGGTAAGAGTGAAAATGGCCGTTGAAATAATTTCATGACCAAGCTACACAAAAGTATTCCCCTCCCAGGAATCAATCCACAATCCCTCGATCAGTAGAATTGCGTGCTACCAACTAAACAAGCCTGGAATGTTATAATTGAAAATTATGGGAATACCTAAATGGTTAACTATGTATGTGACCTCAGTGGTTTGCTATGTATGTGACCTAAATGGTTAAATATGAATGTGACCTAAATGGTTAAATATGAATGTGACCTAAATGGTTAAATATGAATGTGACCTAAATGGTTAAATATGAATGTGACCTAAATGGTTAAATATGAATGTGACCTAAATGGTTAAATATGAATGTGACCTAAATGGTTAACTATGAATGTGACCTAAATGGTTAAATATGAATGTGACCTAAATGGTTAGCTATGAATGTGACCTAAATGGTTAACTATGAATTTGACCTAAATGGTCAGCTATGTTAGCTAACCATTAGCTGTGTATGGGTCCTAGGTGGTAAGCTTTGTACGTAATCTATGGTCTTATTAGCAGGATGATCTTAGTGGTCTTGGGAATGGTGGTTAAGGGATGTTTGGATAAACCATTATTTAGTTAGGGTCAGTGGGTCAAAGGTCAAGAGACCTAGAGCAATCCATTGTGAGTAGAATGCTATGAATTGCCGAGCTTAAGTTTCAATATTATTTTTTTATTATATTAATATTATTGTTTGTCAACATCATAATGTTTTATGTTATAAAGTTTATTTTTCTCTACAGTTGTTAAATAAGCTGTTAAGGGCTACTGACAGCCTCTTATTATATATAATTACTTTCACACTTACAGTAATGTGATGTTTCTTGTTGTATATTTTGATTACAGAATTAACAAAACGTGATGTAGCTGGTTTTGCTATAGGTGGTCTAAGTGGTGGGGAAGAGAAATGTTATTTTTGGAGAATGGTTGACGTATCTACAGATTATTTACCTAAATACAAACCTAGATATCTTATGGGTGTTGGGTAAGTATTGTACTTCATTTTTCTTTTGTTTGATTACTAGAGGTTTGATTAATTATGAGTCAAACGACTAAAGTTTTCAGAATTTGTAAAGGCATCATAAACGTGTCTGCAGAAATAACAATACAAGCTTCATTTCTGGTAAAAATGCTTAATTTGAATTGGATCCTAACAGAAAAGTTTACATATACATGTATGTCATTCATAATTTTATTTACTGTACAGTTGAGACTGTTATAATAAATTATGTGACCAAATAATGGACTTCCAAATAATGTCACATATGACAGGAAGTCTTTAAGTACAGATTGTTTAGTTTGAAAAAAATTTGATGAATCGCAAGTACAGATGACAACAGTATGTTCATCAACATGCCCAACAACTTTTTGGGGATATTTATAAAATTATAAAAAAACAAGGTTTTGAAAACGAACGTTGGATTTTGTCTTTTTAGCCAGATTTTCTAACGAGAAAATTGGGCTAATAGTTTGGCGAAACACAGGCTGGCGGGTGTGCAGTTGGCCGAGTGGGCAGTCGGGCAGGTGTTCCGTGTCGTTAACAATGGCGTTACAGTTTTTCTTTACCATTAATTTCTGCCATTTTTTGTCAGATCTTTATGAAACTTCATACAATGATAACATACCATGTGATGAACAGAATTAGAAAGTAACCACAACTCTACCTGCCTTTATTATGGATTATTTCCTGTTATATTTTTATACCCCGCTTCGAAGAAGAGGGGGGTATACTGTTTTACCCTTGTCCGTCCGTTACAAAATTTCCGTCGCAGTTTTCTCAGCAACTATATCATGCAGCAGCCTAATACTTTGCATATTGCTTCATCCCATAGTCCCATGTGGTGTAAAGCGATTTCATGCTCCTTGCTCATCTACTTCCTGTTTGTCGCATATTTTTAGATTTTTGCGGGGGTATCACTAGTGAGCATTAGCTCACAGATTTACTTGTTGTGTTCAAGTTTTTAAATCCGGCTTTAATGTGGTTTCCACATTACTTTTCTTGTTATCATTCTAGGACAGTTTAGATATTTGTGGCATAATTATTTTTATGTTGCTCAATTATATATGCTTGTAGCTACATATTAGTAACTGCTTATTTTAACAAATAATCTAATTTTAGTTAACCTGACCCAAGTGGGTAAAGTTAGAAAACACCCCTAAATATTAAAAGAAATTATAAATGACATTTTGATAAGTAAAGACTCCTAATATGTTACATCAAGTCAAATATTATATGTAACCACAATTACAATTTTAAAATGTAAAACCAGGAAAATTGAAACTGAAAAGTTTGCCTACTAATCCATTTAAGAAGAGAAGGAAGTATAGTATAGTCCTACAATATTAACCTGAGCTTGACCTTTATGCAAGAATATATTTAATCTGTATTTACTGTCTTTTTTTGTCTTCGTTTGTAAATCGCGCTTTATTGGAAGCATTCGGCAAATTGCACATACTGAACTATTAATTTTGTTAGCATCAGAATACATACTTTGGAACTGGGCCACAATATTGCAGACTTATGTGTTTCCCCGCAAACGAAAAGTCCAAAATTAAAATAATTTGCCACAATTACAAAATTGATTTATATTCAAATACATGTAGGTACTCATGTATAATTGTATACATGCATACAGAAACTCATGATGTAATGTAAGTGAAGCGTGTAATTACTGGGTATTATAATTAGGTAGTTCAAGCTCAGGTTAATATTGTCTCACTATAACACAGACAAATGTTTATGTTGATAATATGTAGCTATATTACATATTTGAGAATTGTCAATATTTTCAGTTTTGCTGAAGATCTTGTTGTATGTTCTGCACTAGGTTGTGATATGTATGACTGTGTATTTCCTACTAGAACAGCTGTAAGTGATTCTATATTAATATTTGTTGTTTGATTGTTTTATATTGTATCATTACAAAACTTTCACCTGAACAAGTTAATTATGGCACATTGACTTAGATACTTAATTAGCTCAAAGTATGTTGCTCCTCACAGGTGCTATTTCCAGGGAATATCTACCTACTTTCATTGAGTTAGGTCATGAAGTATTGTCTTAGGAGCAGTGTTCCATTTGTAGGACACTCGCTTAGGGATCTAGAGGTCCCGGGTTCAATCCCTACTAGGGGCACTGCTAATTTCCTTGAGCAAGAAATTAACCTACAATTGTTCCACTTCATCCAGGTGAAAGTGGGAACTGTGAGGGATCTCTTGCCTGAGGGTGATTTCAGTTTACTGCAGACAACCATGGATATATATATATATATTACAATGTTATTATACCCCCGCTTCGAAGAAGAGGGGGGTATACTGTTTTACCCTTGTCCGTCCGTCCGTTACAAAGTTTCCATCACAGTTTTCTCAGCAACTATAACATGCAGCAGCCTAATACTTTGCATATTGCTTCATCCCATAGTCCCATGTGGTGTAAAGCAATTTTATGCTCCTTGCTCATCTACTTCCTGTTTGTCGCATATTTTTAGATTTTTGCGGGGGTATCACTAGTGAGCATTAGCTCACAGATTTACTTGTTATTATTTTTATTCAGAGATTTGGTAATGCATTAGTTGGTACAGGAAGTTTAAATTTAAAACATAAATCTTACAATGAAGATTATAGACCAATAGATGAAACATGTCGATGTAGTACATGTCAACAATATACTAGAGCATATTTACATATGTTATCACAAACCACATCACCTGTTATGTGTACTTTATTAACTGTACATAATGTAGCTTATCAGGTAAATTACTTTATATTGTCTTAGTTTTTGGACTTTTCCTGATGAAAAAATAACATTAGTATCTTATCTTCAGAGCCATGACTGTGGCACAGTGGTAAAGTGTTTTATCATGAACAAACGCTGAGAGGGTCATGGGAAGAAATTATGGACAACATTTAGTGTTTATGTATGTTTGGGAATGACACAATGTTTAAATTTCAGCCCTATGAACCATGACATAAAAAGTTTTTTATTGTAGATGTATGTACAAGTGTTAAAGCCATCCACTTTTGAAATGATTTCAAATGGAATTACTATTACAAGGCATCTGTTATAACCATCTCTTAGACTGCACCATACAAGATAACTGTACAAAATGACTGCACTATACAAGATAACTGTACAAAAATGACTGCACCATACAAGATAACTGTACAAAAATGACTGCACCATACAAGATAACTGTACAAAAATGACTGCACCATACAAGATAACTGTACAAAAAATGACTGCATCATACAAGATAACTGTACAAAAATGACTGCACCATACAAGAAAACTGTACAAAATGACTGCACCATACAAGATAACTGTTCAAAAATGACTGCACCGTACAAGATAACTAAAAAATGACTGCACCATACAAGATAACTGTACAAAAATGACTGCACCATACAAGATAACTGTACAAAATGACTGCACCATACAAGATAACTGTACAAAAATGACTGCACCATACAAGATAACTGTACAAAAATGACTGCACCATACAAGATAACTGTACAAAAAATGACTGCATCATACAAGATAACTGTACAAAAAATGACTGCACCATACACTTTAGTGTCTGCAGTTTAAAAATGTTTGTTTTGTTTGATTTCTGTCTGAAATCTCAAATACAAGTCAAAATCAATCAGACAAGGTCTTTGCCTAGATTGGTGTTTTTTAATCAAAGATAGACTAACTATGTAATTTACTTCAGGATATTTGGATATCAAGGTATCAGAAGTTGTGTATTATACATCATACTCGTAGTCAATACCTGCTTGTATACTATCCATTCTGCAGCAATCAATCTGTATTTAACTAAAGAAAAAAATCTGTTTACCTTTCACCTGCTCTCTGTCCCCCAACTTGGTTGACTTGTCCATACAGTGTCTCATGACCATGAGTTTAGAATGCAAATTAAGCATTTGGATCAATGATACAGTCATGTAGTATCCTCTTTAAATTTCATTCATCTCAATGGGATTGCACAATTAGTGACTTATGTTAGTTGTCTTTCCCTGATAAAATCTGGAGCAATCCAATTGGTAAGTAGGTCCTTACAGTTGGAATCCTCAGATTTTATCATTGAAGTCCTACGTAAAGACAACAAAATATTTCATCTAATATCTTTCTTGTTAATGAAGATATTAACAGAATAATTAAATTTAGATAGTTCTTTACCCCAAAAATACTTAGCTTGAATTTCAAACAAATTAAATGATTTACAAAAAAGTTATTTTTGATTAATTTTGGCAAATTGACATTGAAAAGTAAGGGTAAAATCCAACTAATTGGACCTACCTATTTGAAGAGTATACAAGGGGAAATAACTGACTAAGGTCCCTTATTATTGATTTTGTTTACTGAAGCACTCCAAATACATGTAGTTGAGGGCACTGTCTATAGACTGCTCTTGTTTTAACTGTGTTTATCTTTTCTCTCTATCTACAGCTGGACCTGATGACGTCTATACAGAACAGTATCAAAGCAGATAAATTCCCTGATTTTATAAAAACTTTTTTCCGTCTACGCCATCCAGATGGTAATTATCCAGAATGGGCTGTAGAAGCTTTAAAGAAAGTTAATGTTGATCTAACACAAAATGATTCAATAAAATAATGTATAGATATATTTATATTATTGTAGTTATATATCCGATAGGGACTAGACCTATCACTGAATGGGATGAAGTCTATTAGCCCAATTGGTAGCGTGCTGGGATTTGGAATCTCGTGTCCCGAAGGGGGTACGGGTTTGAATCCAACCCGGGAAGCCTTCCATGAAAATATGACAAGCTGACTCCTGTATATACTCTAAACAGAGTCTTGGGGTATAATAAGTTAACCCTCTTATCAGCATTTTGCACCATTTTTCTGCACTTAATGACACTGAAATTTTTCAGGCCATAAGGGGCACTGCACCTCCTTTAAACCCCAGCAACAAAATGGGGCACATCCACCCTCCACTCTCCTTAAGTGAAATTCACTAAATTCAGGTAAAAAACATCAATTTCAAGGCTATGGCAGCCATTTTGAAGAAGGGGGGTCCAGACATGTAAAAATGCAGGATTGATCAGTTTTTATACTTGTTGATATATATCTGTAAACATAACTACATCTGGACTTCAACTGTGATCTAATACTGAATTATGAAGCTGTATATATATATACCATAATTAACTTGTCATGTTTAGAGCTTAAGGGCGTATTATTTTATTTGTCGATACTCAAACCTTCCTGTTGGATTTTTCCCACCTGGGGTGTTGACACAGAATTAAACCCAGTATAAATAAATAGTCAGCTGAAAGTTAAGCCGAGACTAACCTGAGGTTAATGATTATTTCTGAGACTAATCTGAGGTTAATGATTCTTTCTGAGGCTAATCTGAGGTCAATGATTCTGAGACTAATCTGAGGTTAATGATTCTTTCTGAGACTAATCTGAGGTTAATGATCAGGCCTTTTTTTCCTTATATAACAGAGGCCGTTAACAGGCGCCTTCCCCTTTTGAAATTTCTTTAAAATCATGCAGTTTTCCCCAAGTTTGGAATTTACCTTGGATATTTTGTTCCCCTTTCAATGAAGTTGCAATAAAATTTCCCCAAATGTTCTATATGTAAAAAGGCCCCAGGCCCCTTCCCCAAGTAATGAAAAAAAGCTCTGATGATTCATAACAAAGTTATAAACAAGACTTGGGAGTGTTGTTGAAATAAAGAGAAACAGAGATGTTACATTACATGTATATTGTTTTATTAAAAACAAAGCTTGGATAAAAATATAGCTTTCTTATTTCTTGGATTTAAATATTTGTTAAAACAATCTCAATTCTCTCTCAACAGTTTCTACAAGGGGAGATAACTTGATATAGTATTGTATTATGTTAAACACAAGCATATACAGAGCCTGCCAAAAGTTGGAGACATAATCACTATGTAAGCCTACTACATAGGTTTTATAAAAAATTAGATTATCATTTATTTTGAAATGCTTTTTAGTTTAGCCTATTTATTTTGTTATGGTACTTTTAGAAGATGAGACTATCTTAAAATCTATGATAAAGGAAATAATTATATTGAACTAGGCTTAAGAATATAAGATGCTGAATCTTATAAATGTGATGCATTGATGAAATTTATTTTCATTTTATCACCAATCATACTAAATATATATAAAAATATAACTGTTCTAGATTAACAATCATTAAAACTTAAGAATTTTAGTTAATTTCCCATGCCTCCAAACTTTCGTTTGTCACTGTATCATAAAAGACAGATAGCTTCAAGATGAATAATTTAGAGTATTACTTTCAGCAACTTGATTGTTTCCTCAATACAATACATGTAACAGTTATTACAGGGCTCGAATTTAAGCTCGCAAAATCCGAGCAGAATTTGAAAATTGCGAGTAACTTTTATTTTATCTCACAAATTTTTCGTGAGTTGAAATCACCACAAAAATATTACTGTCTAAACTAATGAGGCTCAAATCAGCATTCAAAGAACCAGATAGATAGATGATATAATAAAATTAAAGATTCACAATAAACCATGTTTGATAACTTTGTCTATTCCACAATAACGCACTTGTTCTATCTTGAGTTAAGTGTAGTACTAAGTTGTATATTGCATATATGAATAGTTACTATGTATGCTATAAAAATTTGAAGAAAAAATACGAGTCATTTTTTTCATTTTGCGAGTTGAAATACAATCAACTTGCAAAAAACTTGCAAGTTTTTGTCGAGCCCTGCAGTTATATTATGTAAAGAGTATAAAATTAAATGGAGTATCAAAAACAAAATAACTAAACATAAAATAAAAGTTATATAAATGTGTAAAAAAGGTTACATTATGCATTATGAGAGCTTGTTGTTAAATACATGAGACAAAACAATAAACATATTATATATATTAAGTATATC
This sequence comes from Mactra quadrangularis, assembly GCA_025267735.1. Classification (NCBI taxonomy): domain Eukaryota; kingdom Metazoa; phylum Mollusca; class Bivalvia; order Venerida; family Mactridae; genus Mactra; species Mactra quadrangularis. Next base: position 13,732,538 of record CM046311.1, read on the forward strand.
TAGATTAAATGCTTTTTTATGACAATAATAAAGCAAAACATAAGCACTTGACTTTTTGTTTGTTGGTTATAAGGCTGAAGTTTTAATTGGGGTTCAGATAATAAAGAATTACTTGGGTAATTATTATTCATGGATGGTTACCAATGAATTCTATTATGAAAGTTTTGAAAAAGGTCACTTCTTAAATTTGTTTGTTTGTTTTGTTGGGTTTAATGCCGTAGCAACACAGTTCAAAGGTCATATAACGGCGGTCAGTCAGCCTACTCGCTCCTCCTGGAAAGGCTAAATCTCTAGATTAAGCTGTTAACCAACTACTAAGCGCATACTATTCGTCAGTGATTGACAACTGCCCTACATAATTAAAAATTATTGGTAGGAGGGAGAATGGTCGCAGAAATAATTTCATGACCAAGCTCCACGATAGTATACCCCGCCCAGGAATCGAACCCATAACCCCTCAATCAGTAGACTTGCGTGCTACCAACTGAGCTAGCTGGGCGGCTCACTTCTTAAAACAGATAAATAAGTGCCAATAACTAATTAAGTATTGATATGCTACTTTGAAAGAAATTAACAGTAAAACAATTGTAACCATCAATCTTAACTGGTACACATATACAGTACCCACCCAAAGTTTGGAGACACTTCAGATTGTAGGCCTACTGCATAGATTTTATCTAATATTTGATAGCTGTTTAATTTGAAATGCTTTGTAGTTTTGATTTATTTTTGGTTATCATTATAATTATAATCAATGTTCCAAAAATAGCATAAAAGTTATGTTATGGAAAATAATTACAATTTACATGGTTTTTGAGGCTTTAGGATGTCAGATACTGTATCACACAGTGCCTACCAAAATCTTTGGACAGTTGAAATTTTGAGAAAAAACTGATAGTGCATAACACAAGTAAATTAACAATCATTAGACCTTATTCATGTAACATTGTTTAAATCATATGGATATAAACTCATCAATGCTGACTTTAGAATTTACTCAGATGACTCTTTCTTATTTATATTCATAAATAAAGATGAATCAGTTTATCTTAAAACATAAAAATTTGCCCAAGAACTTTTGGAGGGCACTTCATAAATGTTTTTTGTTTGTTGTTTTCATGTTATAACAAACCAAACTTACATATAACAAAAATAATAATTTAGCAAACAATCATCAAAATTCAAGAACATGTAGTAAATTTCTTCTGTTTCCAAATTTTTGATGGGTATTGTAGATATACATCATACAAATAATGATATAACATGGTTGTTTGTAATTTATAAGAAATAAGACATCAATAGTAAAACATAAATATTCCAAATAATTGATATGTTTATAAATATTAAAAAAATCACACTTGAGATATAATAATCATGGAAAAATTAGATTTGAGCTAGGGTCATTTTAATTCATGTGTCATGCTCACAGGTGACAGACTCAATTTTTCCTTCATTCTATATGTACTATAATAAGGAAAAATTGAGTCTCGTCTGTGGTCATGCTTGTATAAAACTGAGTAATTCTATATGCCATTAAAGGTTACTTATAAATGTTGAACTCATTGTAACAATAATATTATTGTAAAACATGTAGACAGATAATAATAGTAGTTGGTATAAGTTGTTACTGGGATTTTATATAACAGGAATTTGCAACTAAGTGCTTTTTTCAATATTCATGGTCGTCACTGTCTATAACTGGCTGAAGCAGGCTGTACAAACTATTCCAGAATTTAAAAACGTGATTTATGTTTTTGTTCATGTCTTCCATGCAATTTGTAAATGTTTCTGAAGTTTTTGACAAAAATTTGTTGCAATTATAACTGAAAATATTACTCTAGATGATGTAAATTAAGGCTAAATATGGCGGATCGGCAGAAAATGCATAAATTTGTGAAACGGTGAGCATAATTTACCGTAAAATCATAAAGAAACACATTTTTCCAATTTTTATGTTATTTTGAAAGGTTTTGGTACAAAATTTCAATTGATTATTATATTTAAAAATGTAATACTTGCTATCCATATGAGCTGAATTAATAGCCATGACAGTGAAGTTTGATGTAAATCTATGTGGTTACAAATCCCTGTTATACGAGGGGTGATCCAAAAATTCGTGGACAATGTGTGTATCTCCATAACGTGACGTCCTACCGTGCTGATTTGTTAGGATATCATTAATCAATCCTTTTTTAATAAATTGACAAAATTTTAAAACAACAATTGCATTTTTCATCTATTTATGAAGTCATCAAAATATGAAGTATCGAAATCGCGGCGCAGCTCATTTTTTCTCCTTCATGTATATGTTTTTACCTCATTCAAACCAATGTAAAATCTGTGCAAACAAAGAAAATGGCAGGAAACGTTATAATAACATTGTTTAGACATGTATGACGTTATTCTGTAAGTTTCAGAAGAAATTTGACGTTGTGGTCATTACACATTCGTGTTTAATTAAAGAAGGGGTGAGAACAGCTTCATAAAAAATCGGACGTCACGGATCAAGCAAAACTGCAGACAGTCATACAATTCTGAGTAAATCTCAGAAAAACATTTGACAAGACAAAAACAATGATTGAAAGTGAGACATATAAACCATCAGTGTGTCGTACACTAGTGTATAAGAAGCATCACCGATTTTCGAATGGATGGGAAGGTGTAGGGAATGCTTCGTGGTCTGAGAAACAGAGTCGAAGAAACTAAGGAAAGTTTGCATGAGAAGGTTAATGAAATCATATGGATAATTTGACGATTCTCAGTTATTATCTGTATTTATTGTTTGGAACTGTTAGCAGAATTGTAACAGAAGAGCTAGAAATGCATCGTACAGGTCAAAGGGGAACGCTTTGAAGAGTTATAAGGCCAAACAGTAATTAAGTTTACTTCTTTTGACAACATGACGTCGTTGGAAACGCGATGAGCTGCGCCGCGTTTCAACACGTCCATGAATATAAAATAGTGCAGAATCATTAATTATGGTCGAATCTTTACAATATTTTGAAAATTTGTTGACAAATGCTCCCTCAAAAAGATACTAGAAGTTCATGTGATTGGCTATGTTACTTTTTGTTTCATGCAAGGTGTCCACGAATTTCTGGATCACCCCTCGTAGAAAATCCCTAGTTGTTCATGTGATCTATTATAATATGTAGATATTATATACATGTTGTCATAAACAGTGACACACAGCTAGCACATAATTATATACAAGTATACATACATGTACATAGGAATTCATAATGTAGAAAACAAGAAAAACAATAAAATTTATCATATGTTAAGTATTGGATTTCTTCAGTAAATTATGTCACTAACTCAAAGTTTCTACTATTTTAAAATTAAAGGTCTAAGTCCTATTATTTATTGTTCTATAATGCTATGAGTTAGTCAAATCTTAAATATTATTCAATAGTATAAACTAGGGGTGTAACAATACGGTAAAAACCGTATTGCAATATATTGCAATATGCAGAACCCGTATTGCAATATATTGCAATACGTACCGGTTTTTTGCTTGGACATGCAAAGCATCAATTAATGCATGTACCTCATCCTAATTTGATCAGCATAGCACGCACATGGTATTTTCAAATGATCTCGGATCCAAATGTTTGAATTACAAATGTAAAATGGTCTATATGTTAGAAAAATGTGTGGTTTGAAACAAGACAATATTTTTCTTTCAATTGACTAAATGTCTAACATATAAAAGCACAGTACAATGTAAGAGTATTTTAAGTATTCAATTCATTTGAACATTTGTTTGAACATTTAACTATCAGATTCTGATAAAAACAAGCAGTATGACACTTAACTACAAAAACCGGTCCAAGGAAAAACGAACCGGTTAAAAACCGTTAGAACTCGTATTGCAATATTAACCAGTATATCGGTTAACCGTTACACCCCTAGTATAAACTTTCAGAAAAATCAATGAGTCTTGAGTTCATTACAAATCAAATATGAAAGTACATACATTGTATATAGTTATACTGAAAGTATAGGATGTATATAAAAAAAAGGATTTCATGATCAATAAAGAAATAACTGTAAAAATATATCAAAATTTAGAGTAAAAGAAATGTACATTCTATATAAAAATAAACATGTAATATAATCTCCACAACAAAAAAGACGTTAATGCTACAGTCCCATAAACATGAAAATAGCCGTGAGGGCACCGTACGGGTGCCATCCGATCAAGATCCGCAAGGACTCGTACAAACTCTTGCGTACCCGTACAGACTGTTATGTTTTTACCAAGGTCCGTGAGATGAGCCATGGATACACATATCAGTTTCAAAATCGTGGCCGAGTATGGATTAAACTTGCATATCTTCCAGCTACGGTTCCGTACAGATGTGTTGTTTTGTGCCATGTGGGTACCGTCACCTTAATACACAAGTTTTTCCACGGCATACGGCTGTCTGCACGTAGGGGTCCACAACAAGACACGATTTTATGGGACTGAGGCATAACGGAATGCTTAAACAGTTCTGTGTTTTGAGCAACCTTGCCCTATCTAGCAACATCACAACCAGAAAATGTTTAACAATTTATGTTTCCACACACTTGTGATATAATGTCAAAAATTAGTGATTGAAATCACATATTTGATTTTACTCAAAATAATAAAAATATACACATCCTACCTAACTTTATGAAATGGTTGCCCAAAAAACATATTTTTATTTAAGCTTGAGCATTCTATAACAATATAACTTATATCTGAGTTTCTAGAATAATATGGAATGTAATAAGTATTACACAATATCACAACATCAAAATAGAAAATAAAAAAATAAAACAACCAACAAAACAAATTACTTTTCAAAGAGCATCATACATGTACAAATGTGGATTTCTTTCAGCATAATATAATCTTCATACGTTGGTGAGCTATCAAGTCCAAACACACCAACAAACCTCTGCTTCCATATACATGTAAAATAGTCAAAGTTAATTGAAATCATCTTCAAATAGGAGATTTATCCTTACATGTACAATGTACAAACTAATGACATAGTGAATCAATCACAGGTTAATTTGTAGTAGAGGAAAATAAATGTGTCCCTGATAGGTCAATCTGTGACCTCATGATATCCCAACACCCTAACAACCACAAGGCTACTGCCTCTTACTTCAATATAAAAGTACAAAAAACAGATACAAAAAGCAAGAAAAAAATACAAAACTATAAATTGAAATAAGAATCTCATTGTAACTTAACAATTATTAATAAACAAATAAATATTGCAAAGAAAACAAAACAAAACAAAGCTATTTGTAGGTTCATAATAATTACTCTTGATGTTGAAAATATGGTATTTTCTCTGAATATAGTAAGTACTTAAAAATATGAAACAATAATATATCAAAATATAAACATGAGGGTCCTGAGGACATGGTCTGCTCACATAACAACTAGATTCTAGGGGCATTTGACACAAAATCATGGAACACTTTCATATTCAGTCGTATGAAAACTGTGAACCCTGGAGTGGGGCAATCATAACTTCAGAGTCTTAACTTGAACACACTATGTAGAGAACCGTGAATTGATGCCACATCTCAAATATAAAAGCTCTAGCCCCTTTTTAACATTTCAATTTTATCTTAAACTTCTTAACCCTGGTGCAGAGGAAACTTTTGACCACTGGGGCATAATTTGACAAATCTTTGTAGAGGACCTACAGATGATTATTTAAACCAAATTTGGTTACTGTATACATGTACTGCTTGGTTTCTGACAAAAAGATTTTTAAGATATGACCGATAGCACGGCACACACTAACATAGGCTGCCAACAATTATTAACCTTGATCATTTTGTGAGCTAAAAACTGAATTTATAAATTACATTTGATATCACATTATAAATCTAAGTACAAACATCAACAAAGTAGGTCAATCACAATCTAACATAATTGGGTTTATTGTTTTGTATAACAATTATAGTCCGACAATATTAACCTGAGCTTGACCTTTATGTAAGAATATATTAAACTCAGTATTTACAGTCTATTTTTGTCTTGGTATGTAAATCGCTTTTCTGAAGCTTTCAGCAAAATACATGTACTAAACAATTAATTTTGTTTTCATAAGAATAATTATATTAAAACTGTGCCACAACATTGCAGACTTGCGTTTTTTTTCCATAAACAAATGCTTCAAATATTGTTAGTACAATAACATACATATTTACAAAATTGATTTATAGTCACAAAGATTTTAATAAACATGTGTATTACCATATACACGCATATGGAGACTTACGATTTAATGTAAGTGAAAAGTGTAATTATTATAATTAGGGAGTTCAAGCTCAGGTTAATATTGTCACATTATAACAACCTATTTAACAAGTAAAATACCTTTACATCAATGTTTATATCCGTACAAAGGCAGCTAGGTAAATTATTAAACTAGTACAGATGTTGTTACATCAAACTATCAAAAATAAATTTTGTTTTAAAATATTCTTATTTCGTTGTTTGCATTTCAAAGTGATAGAAGATTGTTACAAAAAGTAAACTTTTAAGATACTATTAACTAAAAAGATATGTTTTCATGACAAACTAGACGAGATCTTTTGAGAGATTAAAAATTCAACAATAAACAATTATAACTTAGGTAAACTTAGATAAGATTATTGTGTCGCTGATGTGTGTTTTATGATAATCATCGCAACATTTCTAGGTTTTGTTTAATTAGTAACTTGATAAGGAACTGATGTGTCAATTTTCTTGTAGATAACATAAGATGCCAGTAACCCTAATATGGCTCCAATCACTAACATACCTAGAGCAAGACCAACCATAGCTCCTGAAAATATAATACATACATAGATGTATATATATACATGTATACTACAATTTTCTTAACATATATCAACAAGTTAAAGCGTATATGTCTATAACTCACAGATAAATCTACATGTTTTATCAAAAATTATAACTATTTATTGGTCATGCATCCCAATGACTACACCACATAGAAATTAGTAAAAATATAATAATGTTTGTTAATTTTACAAAAAGTTGGTTTTATTATATGCTTTCCAATGGAATACCAGGATTAATCAGTGAAATAAAAATCGATATTCCACTCTTTTGAAACAAGGAAAATAAATTCATTTTTCACTGTTTGGATTTGCCGTTCTGATAACATATCATACATAAACTTTAAAAACAGCAAGTTTGAAACATATAATAAACAGAAAATTTGTTTATTTCAGTGTAAGATATATTTATTTCACTAATAAGCTAATGATATTACATTTTCACTCATGGCTAAGCCACTTGTTAAAAATATTGCTTCCACAGCTCACTTGTGAATAAAAATCAATATTACTCCGAAAAAACCCAAATATCTTCTATATCATATCCTTATTTATGGTTTGCTAAATTTAATTTGAATTCCAAAGCAGAAATGGATGATATTTCTTGCATGCTCAAACAAATGTCATGTTTACTTGACACTCAACTAGTAGGCACGAAAAATCAGTGAAATTGATATTTGTACCATCATTTTGTGTTTGTTATTCATTTGTTCACATGTTTTTATTGGGTAAATTGAGATGAAATATTTGAAATGAGTTGTTTTGTTGGGTAATCGTCTTATTCCATCAATATATGTGATTGCTCTACAATATTTGTTTTCTAAGTTGCTGTCAACAACAGTACAAAACAGAATATTTTTATTTTAAAATCAGACAATTTAAGACATTTCTGATAATTATTGTTACGATTAAGGTCTTTATGATGGATTCTAAACATGATACATATAAAATATATTAAAAACTTGTCAATCTAACAATAAAAAAATATAGATGTATATCCTTCAATATGTGATCAGTATACATGTTGTAGAAGAAAATTATACATTGGACTGATAATCACAGGATAGCCATTTAGACAATGATTTTTGAGAAACAGCTTTAGTCTGATATTATGTAACTATATATTTCAAAATGTTGATATATTAAGACAACATACCTGGTCCATAAGTAGGAGTTGCAGAGGAATCAGTCACTGTCATGTATTGTGGTTGAATTTGCCATAAACTACCATCTCTAATACTTAATGTCTGAAATATGATCTCATATTCAATTGTATGTCAAAAATACAAAATACTTTTATACTATAAAGGTACTCGTTCACAGATTTCAACTTAAATATCAACTTTTTCTGAAACTATTTAAATTGCATGGAAACCATTTTTGAAGCAGGAAATTAGTGCTTTGATAATGACAATTTTCATGCATATGGACATACAACTATAAAAAATTGTGTTTCAAGTAGTAAAATTCTACTCCGTATGTCACGGTATAGACAATTTTAGCACATTATTGTGACTTTTATTGTATATTTCTTGCAATCTATAGGTCAGTTTGCCTTAAAATACGAAGAATTATTTTTTTAAAACAAAATTTCAGACACTGAATAGTATTTTCAAAATATCGAAAAATCTTAACTAAATCTGTGAGCTAGTACCTTTATGTCTAAAATATTATGTACAATAACCAAGACAAAGCTTCACTTCAGGAGCATAAAAACTTAGTATTAATATATAATTATGTATAAATGCAGTAATTTCTAATTATCTTAAATTTGTTGAGACTGTCCAAAAAATAGTTGAGATTAACTAAATTTACTAAGAGAGATAATTCTGATGTCTTCAGTTGCCCTATTTACTTGTTCAGAGAGTGTTGATCAAAATCATTGCTTTATTACAGCTGAAATCAGGGTTATCCAATTAGTATAATATGCTAATATAGTTATACATGTATTGAGAAGTGGCAGATATGATCTAGTTGTTAACAATGTAAGTTCCAGCAGGCATTTTTCTGAAGCCTGTGGAGTTATAAATATATGTAATAAAGAACATGCTAAGAAACTAGGCCTAAATTTTTAACTAAATTAAATAAAGGAATAAAATAAAAAGGAAAACAATACATGGGAATTTTGATTTCCGATCAAATAAAGTGTAGTTAAGACAAGGCTAATTAAGATAATGTGAACTGACTATACATACCATAGATCTTCCACTGTTAGGTTTTATTTGAAACTGTAGATTAGTATTCCCTGTTTTCCAGGCTACTTGAAGATTGTTAAGAGCTTCCTGAATACTAGGACCAGCAACTGTTACATCATCCAAACCTTAAATCAAATATTTATAAGGTTTTATAGACTCTTTGTTCATACACATGATCAGACATCCAGCCACTGGACAATAGGGATGTCTCGATACACCAGAAGCATATGGCGATAAATTGCAATACGCTTGCAACGTATTGCGATACGTACCACAACATATTGTGGGTTTTTAGATTCTTTGAAACAGAAACTTTGCAAATTATATATGCAACTACATGACTCAAGTCTCTTTAACTGACAGTGTATATGATCATTTAGGACTGTGATATATGTTTTGCATACAAAAAAGATGATTGCATCATTTCACTACATAGCACCCGAGAGCGCTGTTACAAATCAAAATTCCTGCCTCCAGTGTAGTGTTACTTCCTGTTTGCCGGCAATTTGTTTTTAATGGTTGGCTGACTATAGATGAATTGAAATTTATTAGTATTTGTATTTGTTCATATAAGCATTGATTTTTGCATTGATTTTATACTGGTACTTTTTAAAAGACTTATTAGTTATGAGAATTGCCCTAAAAACACGCAATTGTAATAATCCCTTTCTGAACATCAGCACAGGTGGTTTGTGAGGTAAATAGCAAGCCGTTTCCTATGAAGAATAGCTACAAGAAAGCGCTTTTTCATAGCAATACATAACAATATCATTAGGCAACGGGCCCTAGGTTTCATAGATATTAGATGATCATTCTCTGGACATGAGATATTCTAGGGACATCCAAGCAGGGACCATCAATGTGTCAAAAAAAGTAAAATCCTACCAGTAAGTTTATTGTCTAACAGTTCAAAGGTCATCATCAAGAAAGGATCAACATTCATATCTGGTGCACTTCTTAATTCAAACTGAAACATAAAAATATATTTACAAGAAGGATAACAATTGACAATTTATACACATTATATACATATTGATTCAACTTATCAGCCATCTTCGTGCATGTTTCCAAAATTTGCGTGTATGGAGCATGTCATCATCATCATCATCGGCCTCCGTCCGTCCTTGTAGACGATGGATTGCGCACTGTGGTTGATGAACTTGAGCAACATCTGCGGTGGCTGAATAGACCAATTCTTGAGTGACAGTCTCTGGTGCAGAGATTGCAGATAAATGCAGAGTCGTTGTTGTTTGTTGATGCCTTTCTTTTCTGTCTCTGAGAGTCCCTTCTTTCTGTTCGACCTGTTTCTGAGCTTTTCACACAGTTTTGACAGCATGCCGCCACTGGCTGCGATCAGATGCTGTAGTCTCCCATGTGTTGAGATCAACTCCGGCTGACATAAGGTCACGCTTGCAGGCGTCTCTGTATCTGAGATATGGGCGTCCGACTGGGCGGGTTCCATGCTCTAGCTGTCCGTAGAGTAAGTCCTTTGGGATGCGCCCTGTGCCCATTCTTTTGACATGGCCAAGCCATCTAAGCCGGCGTTCTGTGAGCAACGCTTGGATCGTAACTGTCTTGGCTTTGTTTAGGACGTCTGTGTTGGTGATCTTGTCTTTCCATGATATGTTGAGGATTCTCCGGAGGCATCTCATATGGAAAGAATTGAGTTTGGACTCTTGTCTAGTGTATGTAGTCCAAGTCTCACTTCCATAGAGGAGTGTGCTGATGATGCATGCTTGGTAAACTCTCAGTTTGGTGTGAAGTGTCAGGTTCTTGTTCTCCCACACTCTCCTATTCAGTTTGGACATTACTGGTTGCAGCCTTTCCAATGCGGGCATTGATCTCGTTGTCAATGCTCAAGTTGTCGGAGATGTTGGACCCCAGGTACTTGAAGTTGCTGACAACAGCAAGTGTTGAACCATTTATCGAGATGGTTGGAGGAATTGGGGTGTCCTGTGCCATCACTTCAGTTTTCTTGATGCTGATGGTCAGTGCGAACTCCTTGCAAGCGTTTGAGAAGTTGTTGAGAAGACGCTGTAGACCGTCCTGGGTGTGACTTGCGAGGGCAGCATCGTCTGCAAAGAGAAGCTCTCTGATAAGCACTTGGGTTACTTTAGTCTTTGCGCGTAGACGAGCAAGGTTGAAAAGCTTACCATCATGCCTGGTGTGGATATAGACACCATCGGTACAGTCCTTGAAGGCATAGGATAGCAGGAGAGAGAAGAAAATTCCAAAGAGTGTCGGAGCGAGGACACATCCTTGCTTTACGCCGCTCAGGATGTCGAAGGGCTCTGATGTGTCTCCATCGAAGCTGACTATGCCTTTCATGTTGGTATGGTATGACTCGATAATACTAAGGAGCTTTGGAGGACAACCAATCCGTTGGAGTAGTTTAAAGAGCCCGCTTCGGCTTACGAGGTCGAACGCCTTCGTGAGGTCAACAAAAGCAAGGTAGAGTGGTTGACGCTGCTCTCGACACTTTTCTTGAAGCTGACGAACAGAGAAGATCATATCTGTTGTTGATCGTCCGGATCTGAAGCCGCATTGTGACTCCGGATATACTCGTTCTGCAAGCACCTGAAGTCTGGCTAATGCGACACGAGCGAATACTTTGCCAACTATACTTAGAAGAGAGATTCCACGGTAGTTGTTACAATCGCTTCTATCCCCTTTGTTCTTGTACAGGGTGACTATCTTGGCGTTTCGCATTGCATGGGGAACTGCTCCTTCACTCCAGCACAAACAAAGAAGTTGGTGGAGATGAGGCACAATGGCGTCTTTTCCCTGCTTGAGAACTTCAGGTGGGATTGAATCTTCACCAGGAGCTTTCCCACTTTTAAGAGCCTTGATAGCCTTTTCAATCTCTGTGACAGTTGGTACAGAATCTAGCTCTTCCATCACGTCGAGAACTGGGATGCTGTTGATCGCTTTCTCAGTCACATGATTCTGGGTTGAATACAGATCGAGGTAATGTTCAACCCATCTATCCATTTGCTTGTTCTTGTCACGAATGGTGTCTCCGGTTTTAGACTTGAGTGGGGCTGTTTTCTTTACAACCGGACCTATGGCCTGTTTGATCCCTTCGTACATGACCCTGATGTTGCCGTTAAGTGCCGCATTCTCTATGGATGAGCACAGTTGGAGCCAATAGTCGTTGGCACATTTCCTGGCTTTATCTTGACATTTGCCTCTGGCATTCCTCAGAGCGTCCAAGTTTTTCTGGCTTGGGTTGTTCTTGTAGCTCAGGTGGGCTTGCCTCTTAGCACTGATAGCAGGTTCCATAGTTGCAAGGTTGGCATCGAACCAATCGGCATTATCTCGCTCTTTTTTCCCATACGCTTCAATAGCAGACTGGTGGATTACAGAACTTAGATAGGTCCATCTTTCTTCTGCTGTTTCGTCAGGTTTTAGAGGGGTTATGTTGTTGATGGAGGTGACGAAGCTCTCTGTTCGCTCTGAATCTTCAGTACGGGCGACATCAATCTTTGGGATACCTTTAGTTTTCTTACGGTATAACCTCTTTGGTTGGACTGTAATCTTGCTAATGACAAGAGAGTGGTCAGTGTCACAGTCAGCACTGTGATATGTCCTAGTGTTTTTTGTGGACTGTAGTTGACTTCTTCTGGTGATGATTAGGTCAAGCTGGTGCCATTGATGTGACCTTGGATGCATCCAGGAGACACGATGTATGTGCTTATTCTCAAAGTAGGTGTTTGTTATGCAGAGATCTCTGGTGCAGCATAGTTCCAGTAGTCTCTGGCCATTGTCGTTGATCCGCCCTACTCCATGGTGACCTATGCAAGAAGGCCAGTTGTCATGTTCTGCTCCAACCCTTGCATTAAAATCTCCAAGCAGATACAGGTTCTCAGTTGCAGGAAGACCATCTAGCAGTTCAGTTAGTTCGCTATAGAACTGGTCTTTAATATCTGACGATGCACTGAGAGTGGGTGCGTAGGCAGTGATGAGGTTGACTGGTCCATTGCTGGTGATCAGTCGGAGACGTAGCAAGCGTTCTGTTCCAGGAGAAGGTGGTTCTAGCATCGGTAGAAGTTCTGTCTTTACTGCAAACCCTACCCCATACTCCCGCTTTTCTTCTTGACTACTGCCTTGCCAAAAGAATGTGTAGTTCTTCTCTTTGATGCAGCCATTGTCAGAAAAGTCTTGTTTCCTGTAGTGCAGCAATGTCAACTTTGAGTTTGCTAAGTTTGGCGTCAATTATTGCTGTTTTTCTGCTGTTGTCAATCTTCTGTAGATCATCTGAAAAGCCTGGCATCATTGTCCTAACGTTCCAGCTAGCTATTCGAAGTGCTGGAGACTTCGTTTTGTTACTCTTTGAGTTCTTAGGTGCCCTATTTGACAGTCTGCTCATCAAGTAAGAATACTCTAAGCTCCTTGCACCTAAAGAAGCAGGCAGACCGTGACGGATCAGCACCTTACTGGCTGGGGGCTGCCCAGCTTGAGGCGGGCGGTAGTTGATCAGTGAAGTGCGATGACTTCTCCCACCGTCGAAGGCAACCCGTGGCGTCATGCTCTACGTCAATCAGGCATTGACTTATAACCCGTAACTGTTGCCTTCCGTGTTGTTTTTCTGTCATAAAACGAGAATGAAGTGTCCTCTCCATTTGCGCAATTTGCCTGGGCAATTTCTATGGAGACCCTGCGTTGCCCAGGCTACAGGATCCCCCTCTCGACCTCGCTGATGCAATCCAGAGGAGAGCAGAGCAATACGTCTGGCACCAGGTTGGTTGCAGAAGCTGACGATAAGGTTGTCGATTTGGCAAATCTTACCGCCTACGGGGCATCACTCCGGGTCTTTCTGTCAGGGAGACCCCCCTTAGCCTTCATCGATCCAACGACAAGACCACAAGGCAGTGGTGCTATTTGCCCATAGCTGGGGATCTGTTCATGGGCATCAGGGCGTGCCCACACGCCGGTGGGGCCTGGCATGCCGCATGTCTGGGGGCAGACCACCTCCGAGTCTCCTGCAGTTCAGCTTGAGGCCGCAAGGTACTCAATTTACGTGTGTCGCCGCAGGGAGGCACTGCATGGAGCTTGTCTACAGAGAGGCTATGTACTGGCAGGGGAGACTTACGCACTCGGCTCCCTTTTCGCATGAGCTAGCCAGCGGTAGAGGCTGAAAGCAGAAGGTGAAAAGCACACAACACACAGCACACCACACTTTACGCTTCAATAGACCATTTGACACAGCATGTATCGCACATGTATTATTCATACTGTGTGTGTGCATAATTCACTCTGTGTATTTCAATAATGTAGCATGTACTGCTCATCGTGTAAATACACAATAAAAAACTGTGCGAAATATTGCATTTTATTACCATGTACCATGTGCCGGAGATATTGACAAATCCATAAGTATAAATGTATTTAATCGTTCCGTGTGACAACTTGCACGTAATTAGTACAGTATTCACCTATTCACATGGACATAACAACTGTTCCTATTTAAGGAATCTATATTAAGCATCATATTTTTATCTAAGGAAGTAAACTGCATCAAGCAGACATTCACCAAATTAGGGACTTTTGTCAGTTATCTTTCACTGATAAAATCTGAAGCAATCCAATTGGCAAGTAGGTCCTTACAGTTGGGATTATTGGCAAAGTACATGAACAAAGTAAAGAGTCAAAACTTTTTGTTTTTAAAGATAGAATAAGATCATACTAATTGCTTGGGATGTTTATCTCATTTTTTTCAAAAATTGAGATCTATAAGACTTTGTTAGATTGAGGCGACAAACTGTTTAATACATAAAGACAAACAACACAGTACCTGTATAGATGACACTCTGGTAGGTGATACTTTAGCTGCATTAGCAATAACATGTCTTACTTTAGATATCAATACTTGAGTGTAATATTTCACTATATCTGTTATATACTGTCCTGAAAGTGTAACATTAGTAACTAACATATACAATTTCCATAGTTTGAAATTTGTGTTAATATTTGATATTAAAAACATACACACAAAATACAAATGAATATGTGTATAGATTGTTATCATGCAATATATGAGATAAATTTAAAACTATGCCACTACAGTCCAAAGATATCTGGTTTCATAAGGGTCATGTTTAAATTGGTCTATGATGAATATGGTTAAGTTAATTTCTTAAGTTTTCTGACAACCATGGTTAGATCAGTAAGAGGTGTTTCTATATAATACAAATGTAGATATTGTGGGTTTGATTCCAGGGTGAGACTAATATGTTTTGTTGAGTTTGGTCATAGAATATTTCAACAGCTTTCTCTGTTCTGTCAACGTATAAATGTTCTGAGTATCAAGTAAGACAGTTGTCAGTCACTGGCATGTTTCAAAACTTGCTATTATCATAGGACTAAAGACTAGAGAACAAGGTTTGTATTGTCAACAATATCAACCTGAACTTGAACTAACTTATTATAATACTTACACACTTCAGTTACATTAAATTGTGAGTTTCCAGATAGGGATATATACAATTATACACGTGTTTATATCAATGTATGTGACTACAAATTCATAAAAAAGGCATGTTATTGTATTTATAATTTTTGTCCCATTCCTTTGTGGGAATAATGTGCCACATTTTCAAATACATGTGTATTTATTCTTATAAAAACAAGATTAATTGTTCAGTATTGGTTTGACCAAAAGCTTCTGATAAAGCGCGATTTACTAACGAAGACTAAATAGACAGTAAACATTGTTATATATTCTTGCAAATTATTGAAACATGGTATAAACCATCATATATTACAGGTACAACAAAAGGGTCTTCTCCTGGACTGCACATCTGAGAACTAGATGCTTAGGGCATCTGACAAAAAATTGTTTAACAGTTTCAGCTGATGAAAAAAGTGATTCCTGGGGCAGGACAAATTTTCAAACAAGGGGCATAATTTGAGCAATCTTTGTAGAAGACCTCAAGATAATACCACATATCAAATATGAAATCTCTATGATTTGTAGTTTTTGAGAAGATTTTTTTAACAAATATAATTCATATATAACTCTATGTAAATCTTGTGACCTCTGGGCAGTGCCAATATTGACACCAGGGGCATAATTTGAACAATGTTAGTAAAGCACTTTCTAGTGATGCTACATGCCAAATTTAATAACTGCGCGCATGTAGACTATATGGTTTTTGACTAGAAGATTTTTTAAGAATTGCTGACGAAGGACGGGCGGATGCACACACACACTCATGCACAGCCCAATGCACATCGATCAGAGCCCCCACAATAGCTCACCTTGAGCACTTTGTGTTCAGGTGAGCTGATAAGAAGGTAAATGATCTGATAATTCATTACACATGTGTTATATATTATATGTTAATAAATAAGTGATTTGGTATTGGCCCTGTTATTTGTCCGAGGGAAGTGGTATTGGCCCAAGGCCGAAGGCCGAGGGCCAATACTACTGACCCGAGGACAAATAACAGGGACAATATCAAATCACTTATTTATTGACAATTTTATTAAATAACAATATTTAAGTATAATATTTCTTCGCCGCGCCACGATTTTCTCGACATTTTCTGTTGTCTCCAAGTCGCAGACGACCTAGCAATTCATTGTTCTAAGTCGGTAAATGTTTGTTTGTGTTTCGTGAAATCTACACATTGTAAATTTTTAACATAATTGGTTAAACACTACTAAATCACGACATGAATGTTTTGAAACTGAGAATATTTTCTTTCATTTATGCAACCTGTCGGCGTCTACGCATAGACCGAGTTAAAACAAAATGGCTGCCATTTACCAGTTTAAATTGCAGAAATCTATATCATTTTTTTGGCCCTGCTTTATTAGCCAATCAAAATACTTCAAATGCGGGCTTTATATCTATATGACTTTTCGGCCCGGGGCCGAAAAAGTGATATAGATATTGGCCTTGTTATAAGGCAGGCCATCGTGTTATTGAACGAGGCAGGTGCTTTTTTATTGGACTAATAACATATAGTTATTTAATAAAGTGTATTATATACATGTAGTTACCAGTAACATCCACAGCTAACATCATAGAATGAGAATTTAAAACATAACATTTGGATACATCAAATACGTCATTGTCTAAATGTCCACTTGTAAAGTCTATAACATGTTCTTCTATATAGGTAGCATTCTGAAATATATAATATAGTTAAATAAGTCATAATCTGTGTGAATAAACTAACAATTAGGGCCAGGAACAATAACAAATTTTTATGTTCGAATATTTGCTTATAAAGTTAGAAAATATTCTCAAATTATAGCTTCATGTACAAATTTTTGGGTTCAAATTTGTTGAGGTGATTGACATATTCTACTCAGATTTCCATGTAGAATATTCCTACAGACTAAACTTCCCATGACTGTATAATGGACAGTATAGCACTCTAGAACATATGTTACATGTTAAGTTATAACACTGAAATAAGAATGTATATAAAGTACACTTATATGAGATTAATCACAGAAACTGTGGTATGTTACATTAACATAATGTTTGTTTAATCTGTATTTTCAACAGCAGTCCATAGACTAATCAGTTCAAGTGCAAGAATCTGCACACAAAACTGATCACTTAGTTTAAAATGAAATATAACTCGGTGAAAATTTATGCTAGAGATATGCAAGGTAATATTTGCCTTCCAAAAGTAACCTTGTAGACACATGTGTTAAGACTGAGTATATTTCTTCAAGAGTTTTAAAGATATAACAGGAGGGTCCTGAGAACTCTGAACTGCTTACCAGAGAACAAGACCCTTGGGTGCTTGACACAAAATTTTAAACATTTTCATAATCATTTCTATGAAAACTTTGTGACCCTAAAAGTGGAGCTAATTTTGAGCTAAGGGAGGACATTTCTCTTACTGTGTAATAGCTCTATATAAAATTTGTCACCCCTGGAGCAGGTCCAATAGTGATCTAGGAGGCACGTTTCAACAATACATGTAGGACCTTACCATGCTGCCACATGTCAAATATTGAATCTTTAGGCTGTATGGATTTTGTCAAGAATACTTTAAGAAAGTATCGATGATGAACACACTACATACACATGCACAAAACCCACACTAACAGGTCACAATAGCTCATCTTGAGTACTTAGTGCTCATTTAAGCTTAACATTTCTAAACAAAGCCTTTACAAAAAAGCATGAGCCAATGTAATTCCAGAACTGAGTAGGATAGTCCTACTATTCTCCTAACAGTCAAACTAAAACTAACTTAGGAGAGAACATTGAGTATTTATACATGTATATATCATATATATAACCTGGGTTGGTAGCGCAGTTCGTAGCACGCCGGGATTTGGAATCTTGTGTCCCTAAGCGGGTACGGGTTCGATTCCCACCCGGGAAGGTTATACCCTTCCATGAAAATTTGACAATAATGTCAATTTTCTTCCATTGATAAGGTATATGGGGAAGTTTCCAGCCTTGTGGAAGGGTAGGTGAGTACTGGTTATAGACAAGGGTCCAGGAAAGCTAGGTTAGGTGTGCTGGATGCCGTTATATGACCTTTACAATAAATTGCTCTGGCATTAAACCCAACAAAATAAATATATATGTATATCATGGTTATGTATATGTATTTTACCTGATTGGCATTTCCTGGTATGTATTGAAACATTCCAACTGGCTTTAATGCTG
This sequence comes from Mactra quadrangularis, assembly GCA_025267735.1. Taxonomy (NCBI): domain Eukaryota; kingdom Metazoa; phylum Mollusca; class Bivalvia; order Venerida; family Mactridae; genus Mactra; species Mactra quadrangularis. Next base: position 13,751,222 of record CM046311.1, read on the forward strand.
ATATTAATATAGGATCATTTAGATTGATTTGTTGTGGCTGGAGGGTATTTTGACCTGGGCCTGGACCTGGACGAGTCGTCTGAAATATAACAATAGATTTCTTTATTACACTAACAGCTAATATGTTATTATACACGTTTTACTTAATATAGTAACAAAAACTTGAGCCAGTTCCAAGCTGTTATTATGATCACATGACCAATTAGGGACTTTAGTCAGTTATCTTTCCCTGGTAAAATCTGAAGCAATCCAATTGGTAAATAGGCCCTTGCAGTTGGAACCTTAAGATTTTATCATTTAAGTTTTATGTAAGGATAATACAATATTTCATCTTATATCTTTCTTGTTAATTCAGATATTAACAGTAGTGATGCAATTTAGATAGTTCTTTACCTTTAAAATACTTAGCTTGATTTTCGAACAAATTAAATCATTTACAAAATAATTATTTAAGATTATTTGTGGCAAATTGACATTGAAAAGTAAGGGTAAAATCTGAGTATTCCAACTGATTGAACCTACCTATTTGAAGAGTATACAAGGGAAATAACTGACTAATTTCCCTTATTATTTCGTTTCTGACTTGAAGAGGGTTTTATTGATAATCATACTACTGAATGAGTACACATGACAAATTACATCATGACTTGTTTTTACTGAATCAAAATAAGTAAAACATATCTAATACTGCCCCATGACCAGGTCACCCAGTTAACATAATCTAAAGGAGCTGTGACTGTAGCACTAAGTCCTAGAATGCAGGCCCCAATTTCACGAAAAAACTCAACTTCGTACTCAAACTCAATCTTAAGTTTTGATAATTAATTTTACTTATTTAATCTATGTTACAACCAATGTTGATTCATTAGAAACCCCGATAGATATTTAAAAGTCATATCATATAAAGTAAAATGACCAACATGCTTGGAAAAGGTTTTATTTGATTGTATTGATTTGAGTCTGTAAATGAACTGTTGAGTTTAGTCTCGATTGAAAATTGAGTTTGTAGCTTTAAGTTTGTAATAATACATTTTATATATTTACATTATCATGATTGATTAATAACAGTCATTCCAACTACATTGACATGCTTTTAAGAGACCAAAAATACTTGAGCTTGTTATTGATTCAAACTTAATTTTTATGTGAAACTGGGGCCTGGATTTCAAGTTGTAAGGTCTCAAGTTCAGTAGTTTATACACTTCTATGTAAATTTGGTAGTTAAGATTGGTTTCACTCTGTAGACAGTAAACAGTAGTGTTGGCCCTGTGTGTAAGCTAGGTGAGTACTGGAAAAAAGTGTTAAGAAATTTCTCGTGTGATAAAATGTGTAGATAAAAGACTTAAAATACCTTTGGTGACTGAAACATTATATCAACATATGTATGGGATGTTGAGTTATAATATCCCCAGGAATATACTTGCATACCTCTTAATGTTTTCTGAAATATATAAACAAACTAAACTTATTTCATATTCAATAGTATATTTTCTATATAACCAAATAACCCAAATCTATCACAGTAAAAAAACTTTTTCATTACATATCAAATCAAAGTATTGAGATACAGAAAGACTTTCATGCGCATTGAAACCTAACAAATCCATACTAATGATTACTCTTTACACATTAGATTCAAGTACAAATCAAGCAGGGCAAAATATGCAGGAGAAGTGTTTATACTACCCTGTATTACTGGCAAATATTATACGGAATTATTTTCCTCTTCTTGCTATACAAAATCTTGAAGTACCGATTTCCCCTGTACACTTTGCATACAAATTCTGTAGGTTCATTAGTGTAGTTAAATATGATAAATATGGAACAATACTGTAAAATAAGTTAAACTTCAAATAATACAATGAATAATCGCAGTTTCATTAATTGAGTCAGATGTCGAAACTACTTTTATGGCCTACAGATTGACTGCGTAGTAAATCAGAGACACAATTATCACTCTGCAGGTTAAACTGGTCAGGCATTTAGTTGAGTTTTCAATTTGTGGTATAATTTAAGCCTTTTGGCAAAATGTAGAAGTTGTTTCCCTTGTTGCTTTATATAGTGCTTTGACCAAATATTTATGAGCGAGCGAGGAAATAAAAATATTTTTTGTGGCCTAAAACATAAAAAACCAATATAGTCACCTGTCCTTGGTATCTAAACTCAGACAAATTAACAGCTAGATCATTTATTGATGTAAATGATAAATCTATTGGGCTAGACTTGGCAACCTTTTCTACAGAACAATTCTTCATATACCTATCTATAGTATACAATAAACCTGAAATGACAGAAAATTATGAAATCTGAATAAACTTCAATAATTACAGTATATATGAGATCATCCTGTCATATTTCTATACATGTAAACAGATATTAGTTTTTGACACGAAATATAATGTGGAAACCACATCAAAGCGGGATTTTTCTGCAGATGGGGAAAATTTAGGTCAAGTTTATGTTGTTACAAAAGAAAGCCATATTTTATAAATTGATAATGAAAAGGTATACCAAGGGCAATAATTCATCATAAAGGAAGAAAGTGTTTTAACCCACAAAATATTTGACTATAAAAGCATGCAAAATATACAAAGGGAAATAATCCATAATTAAGCCAGGTTTTTTTCTTTCTAAATCTGTTCAACAAATGATATGTAATCATTGAATGAACTTTCATCAAAATCTAACTCTAAATGGCAGAGATATCCAAGATAATGAAAACATAATACAAAACTTACAAAGGGAAACAATCCATAATTTAGCAAGGTAGAGTTGCAGTTTCTTTCTAATTTTGTTCATCACATAGTATGTTATTTTTGTATGAAATATCATGATCTGACCATAAATGGTAGAGATATCCAACAAATCAAAAACTTAAATGCAAAAATTACAAAGGGAAATAATCCATAATTAAGCCAGGTAGAGTTGAGGTTACTTTCTAATTTTGTTCATTGCATGAATATGTATGTTTAAGATACTCATATAAAATCACAATTATTGAGAATATAATGAATATGATTTTGTGTGGAGTATACCGGATAGATTTTCCTTTAATAAATATAGCTATAATAGTCCATAGTTAATTTCAGTTATTTGATAATAAGGAATTAATGGGGTGACCGATTTGAAATTTTGTCGAGTGTAAACATTGTAAATGTGTACATACCATTGTTAATGTCATGTATAAATGACAATGGATTATGTCCGTATGTTGTAGGTCTACCTCTAGGTATAGATTGTGCAGTATCTAGTCTAAAGATATTGGATTCATTATCAACATGTACTACATTACAAACTGTTCTCATTCTACCATCTGGTGTAGTTGTTGTTTGTTCTATAGTTGTTGAGTATTGTTGGGACAATTTAGGTGTAGGATAGACATCACTCTTGTCTCCATGGTTACAAACAATACCAGGAGGTACCTGTAATATGAAAATTAACCTGATAAACATCTTAATTATCTTAGTTTATTAACCCCAGGGTTAAATTTTAACAAAAATTTGGACTTGCAAATTTTTTGCAAGTTGATTTTATTTCAACTCGCAAAAACAAAATGGCACTACACTTAACTATGGATAGAACAAGAGCATTATTGTGGGATAGACATAGAATACTTAACATGTTTTTATGGAGAATCTTCAATAAAAACTGTCAATCTATCTTGCCGTTTCAACACTGATTTGAGCCTTATTAAATAAGACAATAATATCATCACGTCAATTTCAACTCACAAAAGTTGTGATATAGAATAAAGTTCCTCGCAATTTTCAAAATCCATTCGCATTTTGTGAGTATGCAAGCTTAAATTCAAGCACTGTAACCTTAACTAGTCAATCCTGCATTTTTATGTGTCTGGAACTAAGTTTAGTGAATTTCACTACAGAAAAGTTGGCCTAAAAAGACACATTTTTGCACTCTTTTCCCAACCAATTATGTCAAAGGGAGTCCCATGGGAGAGGACATACTTCCTTTTATTGCTGGGGTTTGACAGGGATGTAGTGTCGCGCACCTCATTGCCAAAAAAAATCAGGGTCATTGAGCGCAGAAAAGTGCCAAAAATGCTGATAGCACAACATACTTTCAATTTATCATAAGTACTTGCACTATAGACCTCAATTTTGGAAAATTACTGAATGAAATGCAAGTTTTGGGTTGAAAAAGAGAACAAAAACACATTTTAGCTTGTTTTGCTCCACCTCAGCATTGCCATGGAAACTGGGGTCAATTAGCATTTTCAGAAAGACCATCACCTAGGGAATGACCAATAAAAGGTTAAGCTGCATATCTGTCAGTCAATTAGTAATAAAAAAGATTATCTTGAAATAGACCTGGCACGTTAAGGTGAAAAATGGTTAACCAATTAGTTTAAGGTACAAAATCTCTTTTAAATGAGATCTTAATTTTTGTAATCAAACACTCAGGCACATGAAACAAATCATCAGCTTAACAATCATGAGTACAAATATAAACTATCTACCTTACTTCAAATGCTGAATTAACAACCTGGAGACAACCAATCTTTGGCAATGATAAATTAAAATAAGTTTGATATGAACAAGGACCCTATATTACATGTAATATAGGGTACTAGTTCATACTGGGAATGTTTTCAAATTTTGATCTAGTTTAAACCTGAATAAAAACCTTCAGGCATTAAGGATCACAAATTAGTATATAACACAATAATATATATCATAAATAAGTATTCAAAACAACATAATTATACTCTAAAATCATTCTAAGTGAGTGTTAACAAAAACACTAGTAGGCCCCTAAAGTCTGTTCTTATAAAAGGATGCCTCTTCAAAGAAATGGGCATTTTGTCAAACCAAATTCAGAAATCAAAATGGAATGAACTGTTTACCGTGCCTTTGATGCATGTTACATTTCAGTAAGTTAACAGTTGAAAAAGACGACAGTTTATCATGTCTGCTGTATGAGTATAATGTCATTAAGTGGCTTTAATATAAATCTTAAAATATGTATACCTGAAATATTTCCTGATTTTTTATTGGTCCAGGTTTAACATCATAGAAATCATAGATATGATAAAATGAATGTGCAGTTGAATTTGGTGATCTCATAGATTTACCTGAAACAACAATTATTTGGTGAGTGTATGTGTTTATACTGTGGTCACATGATTATCTCAAACATACAACATTTATCATTACAGCGTTTGTAGCAATCTATACATATATGTAGTTAGTCTAGGATCATTACTCCATTATTGAATATGTATAAAAGATCATGTTAAATACAAACATGTAGTAGCTAGTGGCTCATCATCTGAACTGTGTTTGTCTACATTAAGCAATGATATCATGATAGAATGAATGACCATGACATTAAATACCTGATGAAATATTGGGCGTGCTCAATTGGAAATTTGGACTGTTAAAACTGGGAGAACTGTATTCTGACAGTGTTCTACCCATGCCACTCTTTTATTAACGCCATTGAAAAAGGTGGTGTGTATAGTATCAGTTGCGGTCTCTTCATACCCAAGATGGTGGCGGATGGATGTTGTTTAACTTATAATTTTTACCAATTATTTACGATAACAATTTAACTATTTGCTGTAAATAAAGTAAGAAGCGAGTTAATTTGCAACAGATATTGCCTTTTGATTCAGTTCCAACATCCAAGTTCACTTGTTTAGCAGATTCTGTGGAAGAGTCTGAATGTGATACTAGCACAGTTAAGACAGCCCAATCGAGCATGCCCATTATTTAACAAAATAATTCTATACATAGTGAGAATAAACATGTCTTTAAAGTTTGAAATGAAAACAATAATAATTTAGAAGTATTGCAGAATGTTCACTGATTTAACAAATATAATTACAAATAACTTCTCAAAACGGACCTCTACAGAACAAATCCTCTGCCCAACAACATCTTTTGATATTTCCCCTTAAGTGTAATTTAATCCTATTTAACCTCAAAAGAGCAACAACCTCTGAACAGCAACATACTTTAGTCCCCCCCAGTTGGTGTTGTTCAAGAGAGGTTGTTCTTCTGAAGTTTATGACAAGTTTTTACATGAAGGAATTTCAAAGAAGGTTATAGGTACCCGAAACAAGAGCTGTCAGTTGAGACAGCATGCTCGACTATTCAGGGTGCTTGAGTAACAAAAATATAATAAATAACAAACATTCATGAGTAACAAGGTGGAATAATTTTGTATCAGAAGTAGGCTAGACTTATGAATCTTATCATACATCATGTGGGTGATGATAAAAACATATGTTTGAAGTTTTAAGTAGATACCTTAAGAAAAAAAGAAGTAAAAGTAAAAATAATATTTTTAATGAAAAATTTAATTCTGAAAAAAGTATTTGGAGTTATGAACCTTGTCACATGAGTTGTGGTAGTTAAAAAGGAACATTAATTTTTAGTTTAATGTTGATACCTTAAAAAATAAAAAAAATATAGTAAAAAATATTTAACTGCACAAAAATTTTAATCAGAAACATGGACACTCACACCAATGCTAGGACAAGTAGGAGAGCTCCCCATTTACTTCATGAAGTCAAGCTAAAAAACTGATCTTTGTTTAAACACAGTTACAGTATACCACAGTTTTTTATGTTAACATGCGATCTTGACACAAAAATTTAGAGGAAAACATATATGTCTTTATTTAAATGTAGGAGCAGTGGTCCAGTGGTAGGACATGCTCTTAGGTATCAAGAGGTCCTGAGTTTAATTCCCACTAAGGACACTGCTTATTTCTTTGAGCAAGAAATTGAGCAACAGTTGTTCCACTCCACCCAGGTGTAAATGGGTACTGTGAGGGATCAACTGCCTGAAGATGATTTCAATGATAAGGGGTAATCGTACAAGATCATAAAGTTGGCTGAACATGTATATGGCAGATTTCCAAAATCTATACTATTAAATTTGTGAGTTTCCTGTTTTGTGGAAGAAACTGCGCAGCTTTGAATAAATATTTGTTTGTCGCTGGAGCACCTATATACCGGCATATCAAGTTGACAATTCTTTTTTGACAAAGCCTCTTGATATTTGCAAAAACTGCCAAAAATCAACAAAAATAGTGGGGTTTTTTTGTGTCTAAAAATAGTTCTAGATAAAACTAAAAATAGACATGTCAAACCAAACTCCCCGCTGCGTTTATCTCCCTTTATCAAATCAATAACCACTGCCACCACAAGTAAAATTCGTCCCTCAGAGAGCCGAAAAACTTTTTTCATCTTTTCTTTTTACAATTCAATATTTTAAATAATTTTAGTCTTCTCTTAGTAAAATATGATGTTCAAAGTACATAAAGATAAAAAAGTTTTAAGTATCAATTTGTAGAAATAACAAAGCGTGACATAAGCACTGTGAGAAGTTTGGACATTCTATAAATATATAGTATTACTAGCGTCACATGATTTACATGGTGGCAGTGATTAAGTAGCAAAGAGTGACTTAAGCACTGTGAGGAGTTTGCTAAAGCCTGTGCTTTACGGGCTCCCATCTAGTGCAATTTAAAGTTTAACTTGAATCTTATCACATCAATCCAATTCCTAAGTAGAATGAAATCCTACAATGGTAAAATTTGTTGTTTGCTTATATAGAGACAAGAAATGTAATGTGGAACCCGCATTAAAGCCGGATTTAAAAACTTTAATGCAAAAATTACAAAGAGAAATAATCCATAATTAAGCAAGGTAAGGTCGTGGTTATTTTCTAATTCTGTTCATCACATGGTATGTTATTATTGTATGAAGTTTCATAAAGATCTGATGATAAATGACAGAAATATATGGTAAAGAAAACTTTAACGTAATTGTTACAACACCAGACGCCCGACCGCCCAAAACCGCCCACCCGGGTTTCGCCAAACTATAAGCCGAATTTTTGGTAAAACAAGTAAATCTGTGAGCTAATGCTCACTAGTGATACCCCCGCCAAAATCTAAAAATATGCGACAAACAGCAAGTAGATGAGCAAGGAGCATGAAATCGCTTTACACCACATGGGACTATGGGATGAAACAATATGCAAAGTATTAGACTGCTGCATGATATAGTTGCTGAGAAAACTGCGACAGAAATTTTTCGTAACGGACGCACACACGGACAAGGGTAAAACAGTATACCCCCCCCCTTCTTCGAAGCAGGGGTATAAAAATCTGGCTAAGAATCTGAATATTGTAATAAACTAGTGTACCTACCGGTACCATTGATGACAGCTCTAACAGGAAGTTCAATCTCTTTACCATCAATAAAATAACCAGAACCTTTACTAAAATAATAATCTAAAGTAAATGTTCCATTAGTAGCTGGTATCTTAACACATGTTCTCCATTGGTTTGTTACAATACCACGAACCTATAATATACAATATTACGAAGTGAAGCATTTCCTCTATTATTATATACTGCATTTGTATAGTGCTCTTTTCATATTGAATATATGTTCAAAAGCGCTTCACAATCATATGCATAATTAGGAAATACGAGTTTAAATGAAAATGAAAATGGTTCAATTACACCGTGGCCGTAAGGATTATGTGTTGAAATTTAACACATAAACATACTTCTATAATTTTACAATCGCAGCCAAAGTGTAGAATACGCGTGGTACTGAATTTCGTCAGGGTGTGTGTAGATGATAATTAGATGCAAATGTGAAAGGTCAAATCGGGGTGAAACTTTACACACTTTACATAAGTGTATACTTATACAATTTTGGTGATGATAAGTAGCCTGAAATGTAGCCTTTTAACAACTATCAAAATCTGTAATCCTTTTATCTTAGGTCCAAATGCACTAACCCATGTATTAATTTATTCTAAATGACTACAGAAATACACTGTCCAGAGAAATTTACAATACAATATGTTTAATATGTTGACTTAAATTTATTAAAACACAAGATAAACATGAATAACCTCCACTAATAACAAGAAACCTTTTTAAAACAAACCTAAAATTCTGAATGGAAAATGATTTATTGCGTCTCTAATTTGACGGTACCATTATATTCATTATATTTACCTTTGATGGACCAATATAGACCTCTCCTAAGTCATCACCAAAGTATAATAATTGTTTGACTGTTTTAATATGAGAACCATCCTTACCCACCATAAAACTCAACCTAGCAAGGCTAGAATTAGTCTTCAATATTTCACATGTACCATCTAAAGTAGATTGAAGAAATAATTACATTAAATAACAAATACACATTCAAACACAATTCTGTGAAAATTCAATTCATGAAGACAGAAATATATAACCTGTTGTTATTTCAATAATCTGAACTAGAACTGCCACCAGTGGCGAAAATACCCCCGCAACAGCAACATTTCAAGATAAAAGCAAGTCAACATTGTGGAAGTCCAAAAGGGTAAATGTTGTAAAAAGCATAAAAACCATAAAAAGAATAGGATGCAAATATCAAATTGGAAATAAACAGCAAATTACAGTGTAATTCATTATCAGTGTGGGGAATCACGTGACCTAAATCTGTGCTTAACACGGACAAAATGGTGACCAGAACGACAAATTTGAACGAAAAGACAAGGTAAATGACATTTATACTTCACTAATTTTTATCAAACCTAGCGCAGTCTAAGCAGCACAAAATTCTCTTTCTAACGGTAGTTCTGCCAAACCCACAACGGTTCTAGTTTTCTAGATTACCTCGAGGTTTTGAACGAGTTGGGAGTTTCTTGGGAGGAAAATGCCGTGGTGCCTAACACGTAGATGCTATGATTTTTTGAAAACTAACTTCTTTTAGCCGAAATACACCAAAATTTTGCCAATGTATGTTAATCTTATGCAGAAATGCAAATCACCTGTCAATTACTCACTGTTACGTCTCCATTTGAAAAAGATATTACTGAAAAAGCAATAATGGTGCTTCACACGTACAATTTTTCTGACATGAAATGACGGTGCTTTACACGTTCGATGAAGAACTGATAGTGATTTACAAAAGGTTATTAGTTTTATCAGGTTGATATTTATGAAAAAAGTACAACTATGTTCTAGACCTTTTTAACTAGTTATTTTAAAACCCGCACACATGCTTGCATTAGAGGGTTGCGGGTAGATGTACAAGAAGTTAAATATAATTTTAAACACATTTCGTAGCATTGGGTCTTACAAATTTTCTCAAAATTTCCAACAATCAACTATTCATTTTTACGTCCTATTAATTCCAAATATTTAATTTCTTCATCTCTTATAAGGGCAAAATACATCTAGTCATGATTAATGCTGGTGATGATGGAACTGGGTCATTATTATCTTAATTTATTATTTGCATAATAGATTTATTGATGTATTATTATTTTTAGTGTGTAAATATAATATGAATTAGATAAATACATATATACGTCATTTCTAATGACGAATGCCCTTTTTGCTGTTTCAGAATGAATACACTATGCCATGATTAGATAAATCTTTTTCATGAAATATCGAATTTGAATAGACTAATTACTCAATTTTATTTGCCATGCGGCACGTTATTTTATGTGTGAAAAAACAATCGGCGAACAAAAGAATTAAAATTTTTAATATACAAATTTGACAAGTGTCAATTGTTAAATTCATTGAAAACAATTACGTGTTGGAAGTTAATTCATATATGAGGTCAGGTTATTACATTTAATTAGCACCGCGCACTGACGGTTTGAGTTAACCTTGTTGTGATTTTGGCATCGTATATATTTATGAATATCCAAAAATATCGTACTATTTACGGACATATGATTTGATTTTTATCTGAGTATGAACAATTACGTCAATAAAAATTGATTAATGTGAGTCGGCACCGAGTCCCTTTCACTGATAATTAAGGTATATCAACTTTTTTAATGATTACCGCCAATCAGTTTCTATAATGGCAGACGATGACTTCGTTAATAATTTGAGAGTTCAGTGGTTGCTATAAGTAAATTAACTCTTAATAAATAACTGATCGTATGATAACGGGAGTTGCACCGTAACGTTTTAGCTTCTTTCACGACAGAGTGAAAATATGCAATCCTATCAACGTTTGATTTCACCGAAAAAATCGGCTTTAAGATTTTTCTTTTCGATTTTGCCGAGGAAATCGGCCGAAAGTTTTTGTGTTTTCGCCGAAAACTCGGCCCATTCTCTGGATTTCGCCGAAAAAAATCGGCATATTTTTCAGAGTTTGTTCATTTAAACCATTTATTTCACGCTAAAGAGTAAATGGAATCGTGAAACTTTTGTCTCATTAATTTCGTATCCGGGGGCGATCGTCAAATTTTGTGCGGGTGTATATGAATCCAATCTAAATCAAGCCAAGTTGGATAATGTATACAGAAATGAAAATTCTAGTCATTAAATGAAAAGCAATATGCTAAAATTGATAAAAACTTTTCTATAACAGATAAAAATTCAGACTCTGCAATTTATAAGAAATTATGTTTTTACCTTTCCAGTGATTTCACTACACTTACGTCCAAAGAGGTTTCTCTGCTCTGGATCGTTCATAGAGTTAATTTTCTTCAACTCAGAGCGAACATTTATTTACCTTGAATTTTCGGTGACATCACATCACCTTCTTCAGCTGACTGATTTTTTTGATCACATGACCGGTAGATTTGTATGTACATTTGTATATTCAACATAATGGTACTCTAACACACAGTTCTTACAAAGGCAGACAAATAGTCCTTGCAAAGGCAAATTTCTTAAGTATTTCAAGTCATTGAAATGCTTAAATCACTGGAGCTTCAGAGGGCTTCGCCTCCACTGACCCCATCAAGGCGTTGCCCTGGACCCAAAAATAGGACCTAGCGCGACCCCTTTGACCCCCGGCCTAAAAATTCAGGTTTTTTACAACCAATGTCACCCCTGAGCAATCATAATATATGTAAAATAGTCCTTTGTGTTTTTGTTTCAATACATACTTGATAAAAATTGTACAGAGCCTTTAAAGTGACATTTGCATTTCTACTTTTATTACGCTAATATTTCGTTAAACGTTACATTTTATCATTTTACTTTAACGATATTTCATTTCGTTAAACGAAAAAATATTTTGTTAGAACAAAATAATTGTGAAAATAAAAAGTACTTAAAGTGTCACTTTATTTGCCTTTTACATATGTGACATACCCACGTTTACTCCCGACGCTATGTATAATGCCTTGTCCACAACAAACAGCAACCTTAGCTCAATTACATATAAGTGAATATGAATATGCACGCATATATTTGATGACGTAGATAGAATTAAGCTACTCAAGTCCCATTATCTTTGTTTGATACAGCTTTGCCTCGTTCTTCCTCGCTTTCTCCCACCTGACACCTAATGCTTCTTTCTAGATCGCTTTTCTAATTACTCTCACTGTTCACTCTCTTCGGCGACCTGGCAGCCACGTACACTCCTTCAAATCAAACGTGGAGGAATAAAAAGGAAGAATCTGATACGTCACATAAAATCAAATGCTATTTTTGTAGATATGTGTATAGAAAAGCGTGCATTGGTAGTATGAATTTGCAAACTTAATTTGGTAAAAGGCGGCTTTGTGATTAATTGGTGTCAATGTACCGATATATGAATATCACGTCGAAACGGACGTGTGGGTGCAAAAATGGATGTAGAAATTCCGTTAGAGATATGTAATATACAATGAGATCTTTATCGAATGTGTAAATCACCATGATTTCATGACAGAAAAACTGTACGTGTGAAGCACCAATAGTCAATTTGCATTAATATCGTTCTTATTGAAAGACGTAACAGGACAATTATCGACAGGTTATGTGTATTTATGCATAAGGTTAACATACATTTGCAAGAGCTTGGTCAATTTTAGTTTAAATTTGTTTATTTTCAATAATTCATAGAACAACGTGTTAGGCACCACGGCATTTTTCCTCTAAGAAACTCCAAACTCGTTCAAAACCTCAAGGTAATCTAGAAAACTAGAACCGTTGTGTGTTTGGCAGAACTACCGTTAGAAAGAGAATTTTGTGCTGCTTAGACTGCGCTAGGTTTGATAAGAATTGGTGATGTATAAATGTCATTTATCTTGTCTTTTAGCCCAAATTTTACGATATGGTCGCCATTTTTTCCGTGTAAAGAACCATTTTAGGTCACGTGATTCCCCACACTGACTATAGATTTATAAAAAAGCAAAATGAACAGAGTTGTCATATATTTCAAATGATTTTTTACATGAAAATGAACACCATTTGGTCATTATGAATGTAAAGTGGAACAACAGACAAAGAGTTATCACATTTAAACTCATCATGAGTATGTTGTAACCAGATGAGCAAAATGTAGAATGTGTTTGTAATTTTTTGATAAATAAGTATAAAATAAGGCAATTGTAAAAATGGTAGTCAGCAATGTACACAACATAAATCAAACAATTAGTATTTACAATATCTTGTATCAAGAATTTCACAAATACCTCATAAGAAAGCTTAAATTACCGATCATTATTTTCACAGTAGAAAAGTTAAAATAATATCTAAAATCTCATGTAGCTATAACGAAATAAGATGTTTTCTTCTCAACATTACAGAAAAAAATCAAGATGGCTATCAGTTGGTCCATTGAAATACATAAAAAAATAATACATATAAAAATTTCATAAACAAGAATTTGTCAGCACAATTTTATCAAAATGAGGTGAGAAAAAAAGATGTTTGCTGAACAAGATATTAGAAAATTCAACATGGCTGCCAGTCAGCCAAATTGAATTCCACTTAAGAAAATGCCAAGCACATCAACTTAAACAATTGCTAACTTTCTCAAATTCTGTACAAAAATTATCAAATCATTTGCTTTTTAATAAGAAAAACTCAGAATGGCTGCCAATCAGCCATTATGAATTTGATAAAATATCAATACATCAAAAAAAAGTTCAAAAATAAGAATTTGATAAAAATAGCAGTACATAATAGACTTCAGCAATTCAAAATGGCAAACAATGTGGAATAATGCTATATTCAATAAGTTACATGACATAAAGCCATAAACCCTTGATTCATCTTCGTCAATAATATTTGCTAATCAATGAGATAAATAGTTACTACGAGATGTAGAATTGGTCATACTATATTAACACATTCATACCTTCTCAAAAGAAAGAAAGCACCTTGACTGCCAGGATCTTAAATACATCCGTGACAAACATTTTAAAGTTTTTGCATTAATAAGCCGTAAAATCCAATTAATCAATCAATAAATCAATCAGACTTCAGCAAGAAGAAATTGGTAATGAAATAAGCTTACTATACAGTTATTTAAACAAAGTCAAAATGGCTGCCAGTCTGCCATAATGAATTAGTATCCAGAGTAAATCCATGTACGAGTCAACTACATCAATAAAGACTTTGGAGTGAAATTTGGCTAAAATTGAGTAAAAAAACACATACACGTACTATACAGTAATTTAAATAAAAATTCAAAATGGCTGCCAGTCAGCCATATTGAATATAAATTGATGAAGAATAGTCATACTGATCAACTGTATCAGTGAGACCTTGCATGCAATTTCTTTTCAAAATATGTATGGTAATAAGTCAATAAAAGACTGTATTAATTTTGAAAAAAGGATGACAGCCAGTCCGCCATTTTGAATTGGAATTGAGTTTATTTAAAAGTGTATGTACACATCAACTGTGATCGCCTGTGCAAAATTCTATCTAAATTAGTTAAGAAAAAATCTGTTGAGAAATAAGCATACAGTAATTAACATAAATCAAAAAGAATTCAAGATGGCCGCAAGTCGGCCATTTTGAATTGGAATTGATATAACATGCATATAAACATCAACTCTAAACGCCTGTGCAAATTCTATAAAATAAGATAAGAAAAAAATCTATTGAGAAAAAAAGCAAACTATACAGTTATCTAATTAGATTTAAAATATATAACACAATTAAATATTTTAAACAAGTGAGATATGTTTCCATAGTTACATGAGTTTTGTATACACCATTAAATCATGGTATATAACAGCTTCTAATCTAATACATTAAGAAATAAACATACTACAAATGTATTAATTTTTTGGGACAGACCACATATCCAACCAACCAACCAACCAACCAACCAACCACCAGGGTGATTCCAGTATACCCCCGAAAACTTCGTTTGCGGGGGTATAAATATAGCAACTTATTAACTTTGATCATCTATCCTTGGATAATTACAATGTTTTATTATAATGTATTACATGCTTATACCATATAAACATTTCTTGTATCAAAGTCTTTACTAGTTCTGGCTTTCAAGACTTCATCAGCTGATTTTTAACATTTTGTTTTTCATCATATGCAACATTAAACTTTATTCTTCAATTAACTCCATGGCATGCTCCATTAATGATTACTAGCTAGGCACATTCCTGGCAGGATTGTTGGTGGACTTGTACAATAAACTTATACTCAGTGTACACACACATTAACAGTAAACACATGGGTTTGCTGAAGACATAAAGCTAAGTCTTAACCCACTTGTTAAGTGAAAGACACTAAATATAAACGCAGGAAGATACCAGTGAGATCAGTAAGTTAAATTTAAATAGTATGACACATTGCATAAATTTAGAGCTGTCATTGATTGGGCTCGAAGTGTATCGTCGATATTGATATATCGAGAAATAAATATCGATGATACATCAATATATATCAATACCTTCACTGCAGTACCATACAGGGCATTTATTTTATGTATATTAGTCATGAATGTTATACCTTTTGCGAAGAGCTATTCCTCAATGGGGGTGCAGTCAATGTTTTAGACCTATCAGTTCTTATTATGACAGTGCACCTGTTTCCGCTTAGGATAGAAGGTTCGTCTCATAAATTTGACCCTTATGTGTGACTTTTATTTATTTACCTATATTGGCTTTATAATCAATATTTCAAAATGCATATCGATTATTTATCGGAAAATAAATATCGACGATACAGCGATATCGTTGGAATCAATGACAGATCTACATAAATGATATATTTTGTAATTAGAAATATAAAAACACTGACTATTGAATACCATCCAAGATTGTTTAGTACCAAAGTCCATAATTGTATACATTCTATCTCCACCAGTACCATTATACCAATCAACTCTACCTCTGTTACCAGGGTAATCATAGTATTCAACAAAATTCCTTGTTAGATTTTTCTAAAATAAAAAACAAGTGTAGTTTTTTACTCAGAATTTTCATGTATATCAACAAGAAGTTTAGAGAGCTCCTCCCCATTCTCACCAACAAGCATATGCAAATAACTACCAGAGGTCATGTGTACTCCACCTGTGTGAGAAGTGTCATGCTTCATGGGTCAGAAACCTGGGCTGTATCTGCTAACAGTCTAACACCCTTAGAAGACTGCAAGAAAATGACCAAGCCATGATCAGATGGACCTGCTGTGTCATACCAGAGAATGATGTGTCTTGGAAGATATCCTGTCTCAGCTTAATATCAGAGATATTGCTGATCTCGCAACAAACAGGCTGAGATGATTTGTCCACGTAGAAAAATCTGTGAGCTAATGCTCACTAGTGATACCCCCGCAAAAATCTAAAAATATGCGACAAACAGGAAGTAGATGAGCAAGGAGCATGAAATCGCTTTACACCACATGGGACTATGGGATGAAGTAATATGCAAAGTATTAGGCTGCTGCATGTTATAGTTGCTGAGAAAACTGCGACGGAAATTTTGTAACGGACGGACGGACGCACGGACGGACAAGGGTAAAACAGTATACCCCCCTCTTCTTCGAAGCGGGGGTATAATTAGCTGGACCTCCAAAGTCAAAGATTTAAAAGTTACTTCACATCGGGCAAAGGCAGACCAAATCTAACCTGGGAAGCCCAGATTAAGCATGATCAGCTGGTACAAAAAATGGATGGCACCAACCATCAAGACTGCCAATCATTGAAAGGAAGACTTCACTCCAGACGAGACACAGGCCTCATCCTTGCCAAAGGAATAATTAACGGCCTGTTTAAACTAAACTGGAAGATGATGATGATCAACACAATATACTACTCTACTTGAATAAAGTAAGACCCCAGGCCCTTTTCCAAAAAAACTGCTCTGTAACAGTAAATTATAAAATAATATTAAGTAACCATAGAAGAATTAATACAAATAAATAAAAATAATACTTACTTGAACAATATTTGCTTCTATATTCATTCTGAACTGATCAGGTAACTTTGGTAAAGGTGGACCATTATTATAAGGGTTTGTATTACATGGTATCATAGACATCTGACTTGTTACACCTTGTAACTGATATACATACATGTATATAACCAACACTAGCCAATACTTCATTTTATCATTAATTCTGAAAACAATAATTTTAAAGTAGAAAAAATGCAAACCTATGAATAAACATTCAACTTAGAAATCTATAAGACCATTTGAATTGTTCAATCAAAAGTGTATTTAAAATAGAATACCTAAAATGAACAAGAATTAGATTAATCACTTTGATACCGACAAGTCATTTTTTCCAGTCACTTGTCTATGGACAAGTCATTATTTTTTAGATTTCCCACCCCTGAAAAGCGGCTTATAAAGTTTTGGTAGCCAGAACTATACATATACAAATTATTAAATGTATCCTTTTTGCTGTTTTTGCTTTCCAGACCATTTGTTAAAATTATACATCAGGCCTCTACATTAACTTATTTTTTTACTAGCCCGGTCGGGCTAGTAAATGCCCAAATCCACTAGCCCTGACCAATTTTTTACTAGCCCTGACCAAGGACCTTATTTATAGGGTCCTTGCCCTGACCATTCCAATTTTTCCTGTCTCAATTATTACCGTCTAAATTGACAATACGTCTCATTTCATAGCAGTCATAGTATTTATTGTGCTAAAATATTACAACCATGCATAAATATGCTAAATATGCATGAAGAACCTAATAAAAAAAATAAAATGAATGTATATTGTGATTTCTTCAATAAAATATCGGGGGTTACGAAATCAACTATCTGATTTTTCCGAATCGTACATTTTCCAAGGTCCGGACTAGTCATTTTTCATTTTTTGTTAAAAATAAAACTATCTTTTAAAACGCTGTGAAAGTTATAAATAGATGTGCATAGTTACAATCGCCGAGCAAATGTGTCGCATAATCGGCTATAACATTACATTGCCGACAGTCTTTATTTTCCAAAATAAGTTGATCATGTTAGTATAATTATGCTATGTGTATATGGGTGTATGTCATATTAATTTCTTTGCCTTAATGTACGTAACTCAATGTCATGTACCCCGGGGAGTCTACATTTGTTTGCAGCAATTAAATCAATATTAATCCTTTGTTTGGCGATGAGCGTGCGTTGGCAATATTACATGGATATTGATGTAAACAATTTAAGATAAGATGTGTGTAGGTATTTTTAACACTTAGTCGATGTTTGATAGCGTAACAATGCCATAATTGCAATGTCGCATTGTGTTATCAAAGAGTCCACTTTAATTTAATTGTTAATTACATGTAGAATTAAAACTTCTAACAAGCGTGACCCAATTTTTTTGTTGACTTAGTACGCTAAAAATGGCTGGTAATAAAAATATCGGGGATTGCGGGAAATTGAATGTTCTTTATTAAAATATATTTTGACGCCCGCTAATTTATCATTTTATTTCGAGAAAGTTTAAACATTAATCTTGCCGTTCATATTTTTCTGAAGAAAAAAACCCTACTTTCACCGAATTTGCGTATTTTATTGAACGTGTGTAAGGAAATCCCCGGACTAGTACGCCTCAAGACGGATTTAACACACACATACGCACCAGATGCATAAACAAGTTTTTGTAGCCTTAAATTTGAGATTGGTTAACTGAAATCGGATTGATTTTTTGTGGTAATTAAAGTTTTGATCAAAATTAAGTAGCCTGGTCTGGCTACCTACAAGATAACTCCACCAGACCGGACCTAACTTGAACCAGTGAATGTCTGTCCGCTGCGCCTTAATGTCGAGACCTGTACATGTGTTTTCGTCTAGATGAAAGCTACGCATTGATTGGTCAACACAAATTTCATCTCGACGTGACCTTGCATTGACTAAGTAGAGATCCAGTACGACAGCGCGAGTAGAACAGGATCTCTGTTTACGGAGATTGTAACATACAGTGAACTCGACAGTTCCGGGTCAGTAACGAAACAAACGTTGCGTGTCTCTTCAAAACGAAAGATGTGGGAATTAAACCTGCATAAATCGATAAACAAATACTTCCACCGTACCATGCTATAATAAATTTATAGTGTTTATTTGCTTGTAATTGTCTACATTTTTTGAAATTGCATGCTGCAAACTTGATAGTTACGGGTCGCACTTGCCAATTCCGGGTCACGTGACCTATTCTTGTCTCCTTAATCCGGAGTGATCTCAACAGGGTTAAAATCAATAAAACATCCGACTTTTTGTCAATAAAGACTTTATCTCATATTTTCTTCCAAGTTAAACAAAAATAAAACTCGTAAATGAAAGATCTAATCAGGTCACTCGCAATTACCTTTTGCAAATAAAAACAAGTACCATAAATACAATTAGTTGCGTGTAAAAAGTAAAACTCAAAATATCAAACAATAATTGTATTTAATTGACAGATATCTTACATATGGGATAAAATTATGTATAAAATAAATTTTAAATGTTAAAAAAATACTTTTTAATTAAAATAAATGATTGCATATAATACGGGTTGAGTTTTGACCCGAAATTGTCACGTGCTTACCAGGTCAAATTGTCTGCATAATTGTCAAACAGTAATTAGAAGAAACAAATCTATGAGTTAAATCGTGTTCACCGATAAATTTCCTGCAAAATGATGTACAATAAGTACTTAATTTTATCTAAATTGTGTATATAAATCACTGTTTTTTCAAACGCATGGACGAAACGTTCACATATATTCGCATTGGTTGGAAAAGGTGCTGTTTAGTGTTTCATGACTATGACTTCCGGTAGAGAAATGTTCACATGGAAAGTTTGTGTAACAGTAGCTAAGTGGTTAGTGTACATGACTTAACTTTCATATAATCAAAATATTGCATTGTTAAGGATTCATCTGTACTATTATAAAAAAGTGACCCGGAATTGTCGATGACCCGGAACTGTCGAGTTCACTGTATATAAAGAGGAATTTGAAGATGACTAAATTACATAATCCATTGATCATTTAGAACAGTCATCACTTTGCAGCCCAACAAAACAAACACTAAAAGATCCATAAAAACACGTTTGTATAATTTAAAACTCAAAACTAGTGCGTACCTGTACTATACCTGTAAAACGATTAAAAGGGAGACAACTGTGGTTAGAAGGCTTCAACAACTACAGCATTTATGTAGTAATTACCTTTTCAAAGTATAGCAGTAGTTGAAAATATACTCTGGATCTTATCAACTGACTTAGAATGAACCATAAATCGTCAAGATCAAAAACTATCAGTCTGTCATCGAAAGTTTTCACATGTGGTTCGAAAGTTTTGATGATGTAGAAGAAACACGGAAGTAAACAAAAAGTGTGAATCGGAATTACTCTGGGTTTAACACGGTAACACGGGTTTAACGGAATCACCCGAATCGTAACCGTAACTTTCGGGCATTTTCCGTGACCTGTATGATTGTATTCAGAGTGCTCAATCGTGTTATTCCGGCAAGATACAATGCAATGACGTCATTAGAGTGTAATCCTCACGTAGTGTCGATTTAATTTTGTCACCCACCATGCTTGTTTTGTAAAAATTTGGTTAACATTAATTCTCACACGACTACGGTCGTCACACATCTACGGTAGTATTACATATTCATGAGGGGAGTATTTGATTGACAGGTTTATACTGAGACCCGTCTTACGGTATTGTTCCGTGTTTTTGACCCTAAAATCACTGACAAATGATAGTAATTATATATTATGGGACGAAGCAAGACTTTAATGTTAACTTGTACATTAGGTTATATTTTATTATATATTATGGGACGAAGCAAGATTTTAATGTTAACTAGTACATTAGGTTATATTTTATTATTTTATTCTTCAGGAAATATAATACATTGAAATTGCATCTAAAAATTGCGTTGTCTTTAAGCGAAAACATTAATATAAAAATAACAACATGTCACGGAAGGTCTGCCTCACACATCTAAGGTAGGTATGATACATGTATAACAGTAAAAACATGTCTCAAATCTACGGTCGTTCGGATAAAACAGTATTAAACGTCTCACACATCTACGGTCGGTCTGATATAACCGTTTTAAACACCTCACACATCTACGGTCGGTCTGATATATCAGAATAAAACATGTCACACATATACGGTCGGTCTTGTATAACGGTATAAAACATCTCACACATCTAAGGTAGGTCTGATATTTCAGTATTAAACATCTCACACATATACGGTCGGTCTTGTATAACGGTATAAAACATCTCACACATCTAAGGTAGGTCTGATATATCAGTATTAAACATCTCACACATATACGGTCGGTCTTGTATAACGGTATAAAACATCTCACACATCTAAGGTAGGTCTTGTATAACAGTATAAAACATCTCACACATCTAAGGTAGGTCTGATATATCAGTATTAAACATGTCACACATCTACGGTCGGTCTCATATATCAATATTAAACATCTCACACATCTACGGTCGGTCTTGTATTACAGTATATAACATCTCACACATCTACGGTAGGTCTTGTATAACAGTATAAAACATCTCACACATCTAAGGTAGGTCTGATATATCAGTATTAAACATCTCACACATATACGGTCGGTCTTGTATAACGGTATAAAACATCTCACACATCTAAGGTAGGTCTTGTATAACAGTATAAAACATCTCACACATCTAAGGTAGGTCTGATATATCAGTATTAAACATGTCACACATCTACGGTCGGTCTCATATATCAATATTAAACATCTCACACATCTACGGTCGGTCTTGTATTACAGTATATAACATCTCACACATCTACGGTAGGTCTTGTATAACAGTATAAAACATCTCACACATCTAAGGTAGGTCTGATATATCAGTATTAAACATCTCACACATATACGGTCGGTCTTGTATAACAGTATAAAACATCTCACACATCTACGGTAGGTCTTGTATAACAGTATAAAACATCTCACACATCTACGGTAGGTCTTGTATAACAGTATAAAACATCTCACACATCTACGGTAGGTCTTGTATAACAGTATAAAACATCTCACACATCTACGGTCGTTTCGATTAATCAGTACTCCTGATCTCACACATCTACGGTAGGTATGAAATATCTGTATAAAACACTTCAAACATCTACGGTCGGTCTGATATAACTGTATTAATCACATCACTCATCTACGGTCGGTCTGATATATCAGTATAAAACATGTCACACATCTACGGTCGGTCTCATATATCAATATAAAACACCTCACTCATCAACGGTCGGTCTTGCATTACAGTATAAAACATCTCACACATCTACGGTCGGTCCGAGAAAACAGTACTTATGATCTCACACATCTACGGTAGGTCTGATATATCAGTATAAAACATGTCACACATCTACGGTCGGTCTCATATATCAATATAAAACACCTCACACATCTACGGTCGGTCGTGTATTACAGTAAAAAACATCTCACACATCTACGGTAGGTCTGATAAATCGGTATAAAACATATCACACATCTACGGTCGGTCTCATATATCAATATTAAACACCTCACACATCTACGGTTGGTCGTGTATTACAGTAAAAAACATATCACACATCTACGGTAGGTCTGATAAATCAGTATAAAACATGTCATACATCTACGGTCGGTCTCATATATCAATATAAACACCTACCACATCTACGGTCGGTCTTGTATTACAGTATAAAACATCTCACACATCTAAGGTAGGACTGATATATCAGTATTAAACATCTCACACATCTACGATCGGTCTTGTTTTACAGTATAAAAAGTCTCACACATCTACGGTAGGTCTTGTATAACAGTATAAAACATCTCACACATCTACGGTCGTTTCGATTAATCAGTACTCATGATCTCACACATCTACGGTAGGTATGAAATATCTGTATAAAACACTTCACACATCTACGGTCGGTCTGATATAACTGTATTAATCACATCACTCATCTACGGTCGGTCTGATATAACAGTATAAAACATGTCACACATCTAAGGTCGGTCTGATATATCAATATAAAACATCTCACACATCAACGGTCGGTCTTGTATTACAGAATAAAACATCTCACACATCTACGGTCGGTCCGATAAAACAGTACTTATGATCTCACACATCTACGGTAGGTCTGATGTATCAGTATAAAACATGTCACACATCTACGGTCGGTCTCATATATCAATATAAAACACCTCACACATCTACGGTCGGTCGTGTATTACAGTAAAAAACATCTCACACATCTACGGTAGGTCTGATAAATCAGTATAAAACATGTCACACATCTACGGTCGGTCTCATATATCAATATAAACACCTCACACATCTACGTCGGTCTTGTTATACAGTATAAAACATCTCACACATCTACGGTAGGTCTTGAATAACAGTATAAAACATCTCACACATCTACGGTCGGTCCGATTAATCAGTACTCATGATCTCACACATCTACGGTCGGTCTTATATATCAATATAAACACATCACACATCTACGGTCGGTCTTGTATTACAGTATAAAACATCTCACACATCTACGGTAGGTCTTGAATAACAGTATAAAACACTTCACACATCTACGGTCGGTCTGATATAACTGCATTAATCACATCACTCATCTACGGTCGGTCTGATATATCAGTATAAAACATGTCACACATCTACGGTCGGTCTGATATATCAATATAAAACACCTCACACATCAACGGTCGGTCTTGTATTACAGTATAAAACATCTCACACATCTACGGTCGGTCCGATAAAACAGTACTTATGATCTCACACATCTACGGTAGGTCTGATATATCAGTATAAAACATGTCACACATCTACGGTCGGTCTCATATATCAATATAAAACACCTCACACATCTACGGTCGGTCGTGTATTACAGTAAAAAACATCTCACACATCTACGGTAGGTCTGATAAATCAGTATAAAACATGTCATACATCTACGGTCGGTCTCATATATCAATATAAACACCTACCACATCTACGGTCGGTCTTGTATTACAGTATAAAACATCTCACACATCTACGGTAGGTCTTGAATAACAGTATAAAACATCTCACACATCTACGATCGGTCCGATTAATCAGTACTCATGATCTCACACATCTACGGTCGGTCTGATATATCAATATAAACACCTCACACATCTACGGTCGGTCTTGTATTACAGTATAAAACATCTCACACATCTACGGTAGGTCTTGAATAACAGTATAAAACACTTCACACATCTACGGTCGTTCTGATATAACTGTATTAATCACATCACTAATCTACGGTCGGTCTGATATATCAGTATAAAACATGTCACACATCTACGGTCGGTCTGATATATCAGTATAAAACATGTCACACATCTACGGTCGGTCTGATATATCAATATAAAACACCTCACACATCAACGGTCGGTCTTGTTTTAAGGTATAAAACATCTCACACATCTACGGTCGGTCCGATAAAACAGTACTTATGATCTCACACATCTACGGTAGGTCTGATATATCAGTATAAAACATGTCACACATCTACGGTCGGTCTCATATATCAATATTAAACACCTCACACATCTACGGTTGGTCGTGTATTACAGTAAAAAACATCTCACACATCTACGGTACTTCTGATAAATCAGTATAAAACATGTCATACATCTACGGTCGGTCTCATATATCAATATAAACACCTCACACATCTACGGTCGGTCTTGTATTACAGTATAAAACATCTCACACATCTAAGGTAGGACTGATATATCAGTATTAAACATCTCACACATCTACGATCGGTTTTGTATTACAGTATAAAACATCTCACACATCTACGGTAGGTCTTGTATAACAGTATAAAACATCTCACACATCTACGGTCGTTTCGATTAATCAGTACTCATGATCTCACACATCTACGGTAGGTATGAAATATCTGTATAAAACACTTCACACATCTACGGTCGGTCTGATATAACTGTATTAATCACATCACTCATCTACGGTCGGTCTGATATAACTGTATTAATCACATCACACATCTACGGTCGGTCTGATATAACTGTATTAATCACATCACACATCTACGGTCGGTCTGATATATCAATATAAAACATCTCACACATCAACGGTCGGTCTTGTATTACAGTATAAAACACCTCACACATCAACGGTCGGTCTTGTATTACAGTATAAAACATCTCACACATCTACGGTCGGTCCGATAAAACAGTACTTATGATCTCACACATCTACGGTCGGTCTGATAAATCAGTATAAAACATGTCATACATCTACGGTCGGTCTCATATATCAATATAAACACCTACCACATCTACGGTCGGTCTTGTATTACAGTATAAAACATCTCACACATCTAAGGTAGGACTGATATATCAGTATTAAACATCTCACACATCTACGATCGGTCTTGTATTACAGTATAAACATCTCACACATCTACGGTAGGTCTTGTATAACAGTATAAAACATCTCACACATCTACGGTCGATCCGATAAAACAGTACTTATGATCTCACACATCTACGGTCGGTCTGATATATCAGTATAAAACATGTCACACATCTACGGTCGGTCTCATATATCAATATAAACACCTACCACATCTACGGTCGGTCTTGTATTACAGAATAAAACATCTCACACATCTACGGTCGGTCCGATAAAACAGTACTTATGATCTCACACATCTACGGTAGGTCTGATGTATCAGTATAAAACATGTCATACATCTACGGTCGGTCTCATATATCAATATAAACACCTACCACATCTACGGTCGGTCTTGTATTACAGTATAAAACATCTCACACATCTAAGGTAGGACTGATATATCAGTATTAAACATCTCACACATCTACGATCGGTCTTGTATTACAGTATAAACATCTCACACATCTACGGTAGGTCTTGTATAACAGTATAAAACATCTCACACATCTACGGTCGATCCGATAAAACAGTACTTATGATCTCACACATCTACGGTCGGTCTGATATATCAGTATAAAACATGTCACACATCTACGGTCGGTCTGATATATCAATATAAAACACCTCACACATCAACGGTCGGTCTTGAATAACAGTATAAAACATCTCACACATCTACGGTCGGTCCGATTAATCAGTACTCATGATCTCACACATCTACGGTCGGTCTCATATATCAATATAAACACCTCACACATCTACGGTCGGTCTTGTATTACAGTATAAAACACCTCACACATCTACGGTAGGTCTTGAATAACAGTATAAAACATCTCACACATCTACGGTCGGTCCGATTAATCAGTACTCATGATCTCACACATCTACGGTCGGTCTTATATATCAATATAAACACATCACACATCTACGGTCGGTCTTGTATTACAGTATAAAACACTTCACACATCTACGGTCGGTCTGATATAACTGCATTAATCACATCACTCATCTACGGTCGGTCTGATATATCAGTATAAAACATGTCACACATCTGCGGTCGGTCTGATATATCAATATAAAACACCTCACACATCTACGGTCGGTCTGATATATCAATATAAAACACCTCACACATCAACGGTCGGTCTTGTATTACAGTATAAAACATCTCACACATCTTCGGTCGGTCCGATAAAACAGTACTTATGATCTCACACATCTACGGTAGGTCTGATATATCAGTATAAAACATGTCACACATCTACGGTCGGTCTGATATATCAATATAAAACACCTCACACATCTACGGTCGGTCGTGTATTACAGTAAAAAACATCTC
The DNA here is from genome assembly GCA_025267735.1 of Mactra quadrangularis. Taxonomy (NCBI): domain Eukaryota; kingdom Metazoa; phylum Mollusca; class Bivalvia; order Venerida; family Mactridae; genus Mactra; species Mactra quadrangularis. Next base: position 13,778,225 of record CM046311.1, read on the forward strand.
ACACATCTACGGTAGTTCTGATAAATCAGTATAAAACATGTCATACATCTACGGTCGGTCTAATATATCAATATAAACACCTCACACATCTACGTCGGTCTTGTATTACAGTATAAAACATCTCACACATCTAAGGTAGGACTGATATATCAGTATTAAACATCTCACACATCTACGATCGGTCTGATATATCAATATAAAACATGTCATACATCTACGGTCGGTCTAATATATCAATATAAAACATCTCACACATCAACGGTCGGTCTTGTATTACAGTATAAAACATCTCACACATCTTCGGTCGGTCCGATAAAACAGTACTTATGATCTCACACATCTACGGTCGGTCTGATATATCAGTATAAAACATGTCACACATCTAAGGTAGGTCTGATATATCAATATAAAACACCTCACACATCAACGGTCGGTCTTGCATTACAGTATAAAACATCTCACACATCTACGGTCGGTCCGATAAAACAGTACTTATGATCTCACACATCTACGGTAGGTCTGATATAACGGCATAATACACCTCACACATCTTCAGTTGGTCTGATATAGCAATTAAAAAATTGCCACACATCTACGGTTGGCCAGACAAACAGTATGAAACATGTCACACATCTTCGGTTTGTCTCATATAACAGTATGAAACACCTCACACATCAACGGTAGGTCAGATATATCTATATATTTGGGGTTTAACGCCGTAGCAACACATTGTATAGGTTATATAACTGCATTCGGAACACCCTCGACCTTTCATGAATGAATAATCTCTGAAGGATTCGTGGAGGGTCTTCACTTGATTTTGGAGATTTCACTACCTACGCGAGGCGAAGCACGTAACGGTTACGCAAAACAGTTCTTACACACAGATCTTTGTCTAAACATCTTTATTTTTTCTATGATTGAAGCAAATATTGTACATCGGTATCATTGATCCGTGTAATTTTAAATTTACGGATTAAAAACGGAACTTCAGTCATCGTATTAACGATCGTGAATTTGTTTACATAGTTTCAAAATGACCCCTAAGTATTGTCCATTTTTTCTCAACTGTCAAAGTTTGAATAATTTCACGGTGAATGATTACACACTATTTCAATATCACGTGTGTAAGACAAAGAGCGTTTAGTCACCGTAAAATTATTCATGTTTTGACAGTTGAGAAAAAACGAACAATATGTCCGAGGTTATTCGTAGCGAATGGCCGAATGTGTTCCGAATGATATCACTGTGGTCAGTCCACCTAATCATTGTTTATGGTCCTACACTATATAGAATCAATAGGAGGGAGAATGGCCTTAAAATTATTTTATGACCAAGCTGCACAGAATTGAACCTACGATCCATAGATCAGTAGACTAGTACACTATGGACAGAGCTAGGCAGGCGGGCTTATTTTTTTCCACTTCCTCCTGCGATACTTGCCAAATCGATAGACACGATTTGCTTTTGTATTTATTAGAACTTGTTGTATTTTAGTACTGGTTAATTTGCTTTTAGCTCAGTTTTAGTATCAGTCACAAGATCTGAAAATGAAATATCTTCGTATTGAAGTGTTATTTGCTCAATATATTTATCCTTCATTTTTTTATATTTTTATTAGTTGGATTCTGACTTTTTATACAAACTTTATCTGGATCATCACCACACAACCATACCAATAACAGTTACTTGAAACTAAATAACTACAAAGAAGTTCAATTTTAAGCAAATTTACTAATATCAATATATGTATTCACAAATGGAATATTCAAAACAAAATTATACAAGTATAATCTATATCATATCCAGAACAAATATGAAACAAGTGGAACACGATATCCCTGTATTGATCAAAATTGCGTCTTAAAACTGTGCCATAATATTTATTACGTCAAAACTCGATGAGTCGAATATAATAAACAGGTTATTATACATTTTACTGTACAATACGGAAATATATTTAGACACGAACAGAGCTTGAAAAGTCATATTTGACTCGTCTATAGGCTGTACCAATATGACTTTTCAATCTTTGTACTCGTCCAAATTTATTTCCGTATAGTACAGCAAAATGTTTAATACTCTTTAATTAATTCCCTGTATAAGCTATATCTGATTATTATGGTTCTGGTGGAAATGACACAATAAAGCTTTAAAAACAAAATAGCTATGTTCCTCATTCAATGTCACTACTAATAGTATCATTAAGTAACTCATCCCCTTTGTTACTATACCATAACATCAGTACATAGTTAAAGACGCTTGATCACAGAAACCAACTTAATAACTTTTTTATAACAATCTCAAAATTGATAAGAACTATTTTAGAGACAGTAAAACATAGTGCTCTGATAATGACAATTTTAGTGCAAATTAAAATACAACTGCAAAAGATGGTAATTTTATGTATAAATACCTACCGTGTTAGTAGCAGTATTGCTGATTTTAGTGCATTTTTGTGAAATTTATTTTACATTTCTCATAATCTATAGGTCAGTTTGCCTTCATATTTTTAGAATTTACTTTCTAACCACGATTACAGGCACTGACAGGTAATTGTAGAATATCGAAAACTTAACCTTATTTGCAATCGTAAAACTTTAATATGTAGAAAAAGCAATATAAGGATAAAATATTTGAAAAGACCCATTGATTGAGCCTGATCAGCTTCTATTATGGTGTACACCATGTTACACGTTAACTAGCAGAACAATAAAGATGTAAGGACTGAATACCAATAGTTGTACATGTATATGGAAAAGTCATATCTAAAAATCCACATAAAGTTTGGAAACTTTAACAATAGTTGGCAGATTTGCACAGCTTTATACCAACAACAAGAGCTAAATATATAATTGAACCGTTGTACAGTTCTATCAATTAAATGCAACAAAAGATTTCATAATGAGTTGATACACGTTTCTTAATGAGTAAATACACGAAACCGAACAGGTCGACTGAATAAAGTTTCCATAAATTCCACACACTTATATGAAATATCATTCGTCTCACATTGTTTAATTATAAAACAAAACTAATACAAACATAGCAAAGCTAATACATTGTACCATATTTACATGTATTTCTAGCTTGCACATTTTTATCTTATATTTCATGACTTTTTCCGTGGCAAACATCCTGACATCATAGTGTTGTCACTCACTCAGTCAGACAAAAGTAGGTACAAATACAGTAAGTTTAATCAGCAAATAATCAACAGATATAATCTCAAAACCTATTCACTTTACATTGCATGGATCTAAAACAGCATTTGAAATTGTCAAAAGTTTGTCATTGGTAACTATAAAAATTACAAACACTTTCTTTACCTTAAAAAAGGTATAACAATTATCGTAGAGGATGCGTAATATTTAAATGCAACATACTTAATGAAATATTTCCCCAAAAATTGCATATTTTATATACTTAACACCGGAATTCAATGCACTGTTTTCATTAATACAGCAATTTATGTTGTAGCACCTGCATGAAGTGCTAAAACGAAGTAAATAAAAGTATCACATATGTCCAAACAGAATTTCAAGGAGACAGTAAGTTGGTATCAAGTCAATATACTAAAAGGACCAGTTTACTAGAAGAATATGTAACCGGTGAAATTTAATGCACTGAATCGTCACAATAGATAACAACTGTGTACGTAGATTGAACATATCAATTACAAATAAATCCATCTATTACATTTTCTTTTTTTGTTGATAAACGGATCTTGTAGTTGCACTATCTGAAATAGAATAATCTGAAATTCAACTATTGCACATAATTAGGTACATAATACATCTATTTGAAACATTTTTATATTGTTCTGTTAAAGTATCATATTCGTATGCCTGAGAAATGAGAAGTTATGTTCCAAGAAATGTTTTATGGTTCCGTTTAAACTCCTCAGGTTCTTTTCTCGTTGTTTGTTTGGTGTGTCATTTTCATAACAAAACTTAAAAAAATCATAAGACATCTCCCTCTTTGCTTTTCGGGTGTGTGGAAGGTCTGTACTGTTGCTGTTCCTGATATGATTTCAGATTCCTTTTTAAAAATAAATGATGACTTATATATCAATGTTGAACTATTTAAGCACTGTTTAGTAGATTCTACTTACATTTAAATATTAGGCTTCTAACTTTTGAGAGACTTCTTGCTTCTGTTTTCTTCAGTTCATTATCGACTTTCTCATAGGTGTCTCCAGTGACCTAAATAATGACATTATATCTAAGTTATTAGATTGTAACTGGCTTAACTTGTTTGATTTAGTGTAACCTAATAACAACATTATCAATGATGACGTATTATCCCTTGCAGTGATAGTAAAGTGGTTCTTAATTGGCAATCAAATTCATGTCAGTTTTCAAGCAACCAGAACACAAATTAATTGGGGGTAAATACTGGTACATAAAATTAAATCAAATGTACGATAATTTAAAGAAGATAATCTGATGGCGTTATATATACAACTTATGAATATGTAGAACATTTAGATTAAATTAATAAAAGAAGAAAATTAAATGTATAGTAAAATATAGATAAAATACCCTAATATACACAGGATATAATCTCAACAATAAGGTACGGGCTACCAAGGCATAAACCCTCAAATTTATCAAGCGTGTCCGTGTGAAAGAAAGGTACAGTTTCCCCATGTCCTTATCTTTCACCATGTTACATTACATGTGCTGTAATATCTAAATATTTTATCAATTATTGGCGAATTTCATACTTTTTAACACAACATTTCACTTAGAGTTTCATAGGTCTGAAAACTACATTGGACTTATAATAATTAAACTTTCTCAACTAACACAGTGAAACGTTCAAAAAGTGTAAGTTAAAAATGTGACATATTAAAATTTAGTTCATGATATTCGTTCTTGTAAATATGATACAATTTTCAAAGTAATGTTTATCATTTAAAGTAAACTTTGCTATATTTATAAAAAACTTAAGTTACAACAAAGTGTAACAGATGAATTATCAGTATACTTGCCTCCTGCATAATCGCAACCATTGCTTCTTTCAATAAAACTGTCATTGTATAATTCTCAGTTTGTCTGAAATTAAATAATATAATAGCCAACTCATTTTAAAGAAGTAAGCAATTAATAAGTTTCGTAATAATATCTTAATGGGACTGCTTGGGTTGCATGCACCAGTATCTATCCGGCGTGAACCGGTAATTTGATCAATGAACGTATATACATGTTTATGTGAATAAAGAAATCCGGTTAAACAAACACCCGTTTAAACTTCAATTTCTACAAAAGGAATACACCGCTTTGCTAATCAAGTTCTACCAAATTTTCTTATTAATCAATTTCTGCAACATCCCTTAAATATCAAGATTGTAAGTAATGACTAAATTTGGTTGTTAACAATGTAATATATCAAAAAGTCAATAACACAATTTTTAATATCATTTCTTACACAGAGTTCTCCTCCAAAAGTCTCTTCAAGTCATCATTTGCTACTGACGGAATTACATAATGCAATGAATATATTGCATGTCGTCTGAAAGTAGAATATTTTAATTATGAATCTTTTGTATCATGAGTTGGATTAATCTAAGCATCATAAAAAACTCAATACATCCTTACACTTTTTGAATTTAATTTAGAACAAATTTAAACACTCTTGTGTGTTTCACCATATATAGAAATACATATACAATGTATATTAATGTTTATGTTACAGGCAATTTTTAAATTCAGGCATTTTGAAAAATAACTAAAATGTACAGACACTTTGTAAACTGCTTGCCCATATAAGGCATTTTGTAAAAAGTACTAGTATTCCTAGGCATAATACAAAAGTCCGAACAATTTACTAAATATTTCAAAAATTGCCAATTATAGTTTATAATATAGGGTATTTTGTGATCACCTTTCTCTCAATCCACATAGTATTTGAATAAGGGCATGTGATTTTTTTACATGGGAAAAAGTGTCTATTGTAATTTGAACCAATTTCATCAGCCTATGACATAGTAATCCAAAGGCAAAAAAGTCATCAATCAAAGATAATTATTATGAAAATGCCATACATAAAAAAATGTTTCGCAATTATTATTTACAAATATTTACATACATTATTTACACAGATATAATTGATTTTTAAAAAGCTTAAGAAATTTCAGTCATCTTGTATATAAATTTAAATTTAGGCAATTTGTACAAAGCCTAAATTTGCAGGCAATTTGTAAATTGCCAAGTGTGCCAGGCATTTTGTAAATGATGTAATAAACCATTACTTTTTCTTCTCTTGAAATTGTCTCTTCAAATTTTCCTTTATCATGAATATTGCCTGTAACAAAAAATGCACAATTTTACCCATTATTAGATTAAATAGTCTTTATTTTTCTTTCATCGCAACCTAAAATGATACCCAAAGAGGAATAATGTTATCAGTCGTTAATAGCCATTTTACCTAACTATGTCAAACAATTTATCGCTAAACCTGGGCATTAACAAGAATGGATGGCATGTTTAAGGCTGATATACAGGCCTTCAAACATCACATTTGCAAATTCATGTTTAAGGTAGAAATCGATGTAAATGCCTTTTTCCATTTAAATGAAACACAGTTTTCACAAAAGACAGTAAGATTTATTCATTTTAGAATACGCAAAATTTACTCAATTCAAATAAATATTGAAATATCAAGATTTACCTCTTGACTAAACAATGCTTCTCCAAAACCTTGTAAGTTTGCACTTCCTTTGAATTTTATGAAATTGAAGTGTCTTCTCATCCAGGGTACCACACTGAAATAAGAATTAGCACTGTTTAAGTGTTATGATTGAGTCAATACATTGACGGCACAAAATGTAATAAATTTGTGTTCGTGATTTTGATAGCATAGATATTATATGCGTTGACAAGGGTTTTGTTCCACATCAAACATCTTTGTATGATTTATATATTTCTATCTGATACTTTAAGCCAATATGACTATTTGTGGCTATTATCAATAATGCACTAAAAATATTATCTGTCAATTATTTATTCATATCAATTGTGAATTTATTGTTAACGGGAAGTAATTAAACTTGTAGATTTTATATCAAACATCGTTGTATGATCAATATATTTCTATTCGCTACATTACGTACGATCGTATGATACATTATTCTACTAGCTCAATAATAGGGACTTAATGGTGATTCATAGAAGTTAAAATAAACTGATTCACAATCAAGTTCAAAAACATTATAAGCTTAACTGTTTCCCTAACCTATTTCTGTTCTTAAATCAATAAAGTTTTACCTCTTGTTTCCTTCTACGCGTACAAGGTACCAACATCGTTCATAAGCTTTTTTCATCTACAAGAAAAACAATGAATATTGGTCGAACAGTTCACAGTATAACATGCCAAGTTTGAAATTCATTACATCAAATGTTATTCTGTTATCGAGAATGAAATGATTTACTGAATGCCACAATGACAAAATGTATAAATAGGGATAGTCAGTTTGTGAAGGCAAATATGTGAAAATGTACATGATTTCTACATTCATTTTGATGGTTTTGGTCAAGCTACAGTCTGTAGTACATTTGGTAAACGACGTAATTTCATCTTCCTAGAGATAGAGAATAATTGCGCTAATGTTCTATGAATCTCTAACATACATCCATAACTTTTTGGAATAAATCAGATATATTCACACAATGCTTATATCAGTCAATAAAAAGAGGCAAAAAATTCAATTCAATTTGATTGATTCTTTAACTTACGTGCTTTCTTACATCATCTGCATTGATGTAAGATTCTCCTTCCTGCATATCACTTAAATCCATGTTAAAGACATCAGACAAACTTTCCACGGGCCATTCCTTTAACTCTTCATTCTTAAAAACACAAAAAGTGTAGAATGACAATCTTACTATAATTGACTGTTAAAGGCATTCTCTTAAAATGCAGGGTAACTTAACAAGAAATGTGGATATAATTAGCAAAAGGTAATGCTTTAATAAATATATAATTTCAAAACATTGCCTGAAACTTTAAACTGTTTTAAGGTGAAATGATTATTTACATGCGATCAACCTGAAAAGAGAGCTTCTATGGCCTAGTCGAGCCCTTTACCATAGCCTTATCGACAGGTGGCCAGCTTTATCGGATTAGGTGTGTGAACCCAAAGTAGGGTATTATAGACAGCAACATACTCAATTTGTAACTTCGACACAAATTATACAATCACATTTGACACCAATAACTGCCAACCCGGCTATTCCACTCGTAGATAAACTGGAAGTGATAAACTTAATAAATTTGATTCCACTGAAACAAACTTAACATATCTTTCAAAAAGATATCATTAGTTGAAATCAAGGTTTCGGACCTTGAAAGAAATGTTCATGATTACCAAAAAAACTTCAAGCAAATCTTGAAGTCAGCAAGAACTCTGACACGCAAGTAAGTGAGAAATTAAAACCAAACCTTAGATATAAGATTAAGTTTTGAAATGACACCATGAGTTCCTTCAGCTTTAGAATGGTAAACTAGAGGATGAAATCACAGATATACAATCACGTTCCATGCGTGATAACTTATTGTTTTATAATTCTTAAGAGGGCGAGAGTGCTAACTATAATAATTTTACTGAAATATCGGAAATGCAAAACCATGACTATTCATATCATTGTTCCGTTGTATTTAACCTAAGCTGTAGCATTACACATTCTTCTACACTAAAACCACCCTTCAACATGATAATTTGGTCAGATAATGACACTGAATTGCGTAATTATGCTCCAAATGATAATAAACATTTACTGAAAAAAGGAATCATCTTCATTTAATAATTTCAATCGGTGCATAACGTTGTAACAAGAAAATCCTACCAGACAAGGACTACATTTGAAGGCAGTTTCCTTTCTCGGTGGTGTCTCTTTGTCGTCCCTATCAATACATCTAGGATGATACCACTCTTTGCATACATCACAACACCACATAGTATCACTACAAAGTGCAAAAATTATATAATATTTTCTTTTAAGTAAAATGTTTTATCATCATGTAAACGTATCATGCAAGTTATAATTAATGGTAAACCGTAGTGATATGGTATCTGTTTCACGTTTCTGCATATTAATGTGTGTAGTTCTAATCAGTATAATGTTGTATGTTATTCTAAAATTCATATTAGCTGTCATAATTTATTCAATTAAAATTTATGCTATTCGTAAGCGTAAGTATACTACCTTTTGTTGTATTTTTTCTTGCACAAACAATACACAATTTCTGAAGTACGTTTCACGTGTCTTACTGGTGAATAAATAAATGATGAACGCCTCTTCTGAAATAAATACATAGAAAGCTTTAATGAAATCAGAGGAATGAGAGCTGTGCTTACACAAATTATACAATAATCTAAACTTTATTAAAATTGATTGTTTTGAGGTCATGCATAAATGAATTAATTATTCATAAATTGCTAAATATGTTTGTTTATTTTATTACATTCAAACCAATAATAAAATTGAATATGAAGTATTGTAAAATCTTTTACAACTAAGCTGCAAGTATGTATAAAAATCGATTACCTTTGGCTTATATCTAAGTGACGCCTGTCGTTTCCTCTTTTCACCTGAAATTTATAATAAAGGTGCTAAGTGATGGTTGGAAGAAAAGGCAAAGATCAATATATTATCTAGTTAAATTGATCTTATTTTTAAGAAAAACATTAGTTACGGTCAGGACATCATTATCTCAATATTCAGAATTAACCTTTTTAGAATTGATATATGAAACAACAGACATATTTTTATTAAGTAGCAAATACTCTATAAATAATTGTTACAGCTTTTATATATCTGTGATAAATATAGATGCTTAGTGCACCAACATGATACAAACTTTATCAACTAAGCTTACATTTGGAAAAACGTTACCATATACGGTGTAAAAATAAATTTAAATGCATATCTCACCTCTGTTTATCGTTGTCGTATACTCTGACTCGATATTATCATCAACATTGGGAAGTGGCTTGGACCCTACAGTGTTATCTTCATCATCATCATTTGATGTTTCAAGATTAACTGTGTCATCTACATCATCAGTTGCTGTTTCAGGATTGACTGTTTTATCTACATCATCATTTTCTGTTTCAGATTGGCTTTTGTTAACTTCATCATCGGTTACTACTTTCAATTCCTGTATAATAAGACATACTTAACAATACCAGTACATGGACAGCGCGCTCGCCTATTCAAGGTTTGCGTGTAAACGTTAGCAACAACCATTTAAAATTCATGCAAGAGATATGCAACTTGGCTTTTGTCCTCCAATAGTAACGCAAAAGACATGTGTGAAGTTTCAAGTGAATCCCTTAAGTACTTACAAAGATAAAATGTTGCACCAAAATACTTAACAAAGAAGTGTTAACTCGACTCCGACGCCACCGCACAACTAAGTATGATAGCCCCACTATTCTCCGAAAAGTAGAGCTAAAAATGCTTACATCGTGCGTTTACTTTAAAATCATTTAAGGTAAGATGTAAGGTTGCAATATTTTCAATAGTATTTCTTTAAGTATATAATTATCATACATGTACCTGTATTGTATTAGAATTATGAAATTCGACACCTTTCTATTGACTATGTGCGATTCATGGCTGTTAGTGGCAATTAAAGCAAGTTATGGGGATGAAGATACGTAAAAGTTATAAAATGAATGTACATATATTACATATCATTAAATCCAAATGTCTATATATGTGTACCTGTTTCTCTGCTGTTTTAATATAGATATCTGAAACATCCATAGTTTCTTTTGAAGGTAATACAACTGAAATAGATTGAGTTGATTTTATTTTACAATCCTTAGACATGTACTTACATTATTGAGTAGACACCAGCTATTTCATAAATATAAACATACATATATATATAATATCTTTTCAAAAGTTCAAACTTTGTTTATGTTTGTTCATTAAATAATGATGTTACGCCCATTAGTTTGTCAACCATTCTAATAAAGATCTATAAAAGAATGTGTTTAACTTGTTTAACATTGCTAATTGGGTCACACGCAGTTAGATAAACCCGGGCATAACTTGTTCAAACAAAGCGATGAATGTATGAAACGCGGCATAATTATCACTAACAAACCCTCCATATATGAAGTTGCAAGCTTATATCTGTACCTGCTAAAACATGCGTGATAATATATGGGATGCCCCTCAGCATTAAATAGCCTAAATGAAATACGAAATAATTTGAATCAGCCTACAAAAAATTATTCACTTTAGAAGATGAAATGTACAGTTTGTCAAACCATATTAACCGTAACAAACCTGAGCTAGCAGCTAAAATTCTAAGGGCAATTCTTCTTCTTTCTTCATAGATATCTTTGCGGGACCATGTAAAACTCAATGGTTTCTCATTGAAGAAATTCTCAGCAAACTGTCAACATAGAAATACATGCAACATTTTAAGCATGAGTTTACCAACAGACAATATTATTCACCATGAATATATAACTAACATACGTTAAATTTCCAAGGGTTTATTTCTGAATAATTTAGAAAGGTTCATGTAGTTACTTTACGAAAAGCATTAGCCAGTGAATATTCATTTTATCAGCATTTCCGAAACATTGTTGTATACAATTATTTATAGAGTTTACTGCATGTACAATTTTGGACAAATATAACAGCTGAATTAAGTAAACTAAATGAGAATTCATCAAACATTTAAACAATCACGTACAGTATACACATTGACATGAAATACCACAAAAACCAACACACAGCTTTATTTTTTGAATAAAAAATATAGAGAAATATTTACAGCCTAGTAGATACTGCAACGCTTACAACATTACTATATAACATTAATAACTTTATATACCTTTATTGTATATACACCACAAGATATACTATCAGGTTGTTTTGAATGTGGAAGGGTACGGATTTTCCATGAACCCGGCTTTCTTGGCTCTATCCCCATTTTAAACCTGTCTTTCAAGAACTTGCTGCAAATGATACATATATATTTATATTTGTAAGGTATCTTTTCCATACCCTCCAACTCTCATAATGAAGCAGGAAAGGCTCTTATAAGATGACGGATGTCTTACTTAAAACGTTTATCAAGATTTTATTTTCTGTCTTTAAAACACGTTTTTGATTCTTTTGAAATAAAAAGTAAAACAGACGAACAGCAAAAAGGCTACAGGTTTCGACGGAGTCTATGAAAATGCTAAAATTTATCTGAACCAATTACTTGTAAACCACTCACTGATATCATAAACATTTCTTTATGATACTAATATATTTCTAAACAAACTAAACACAGCCTTAGTCGCAATTTTACATAAGAAGAAAACCACCCTAAAAGCATCCCACCAACCTGTGAGACTTTTACCTATTGTGCCAAAGTCTTTGAGAGAGCCATATATACAAAATGTACTAAATTTAGTGATAATTTAAGTTCTATTTTAAACCCTATCTTAGCGCTTTGGACCCATTTATGGATGAAGTACCACCAATTGTGAAGTTGACGGTGATTGGAAGTGTAATCTATATCAAAATGAGTACACTGCAGCTACTTTAATGGATCTCTCGAAGGCTTTTGACTGAAGTTTTCTCCATGACCTCCTTATTAAAAAACTAAAACAATATAATCTAGATCAAGGATCCTATATTAGAAGGATTCGTAACGGGAGGGAACTAACGTAAATCTTGGTCGTCGCGAGACGATGCGAGAGCGCCATTCCGTCTCATTCACCATTTTCACGAAAAGGCGAGCTATTTCTATCCACGAATATCCACTTTAAACTAATCTATCGAAAGATGTTTTATGTACTCATTAAGAAAATTATGTCCAACAGTCATAAATAAGTTGGTCGTTTATGACTTAATTGTCCAATTTTGGTAAATTTCATGTTTATTCTAAGACATTAATTATCGACCCAAGCACGACAATTAATACACTTTACGATAAATTAGCAGACGAAACTGAAACGACAGTGAAAATCGATAAAATCTGGTTGAACGATAGGGCGTTATATATCCTTCTAATATAGGATCCTTGTCTAGATGAAATGTTGTCTGCTAAGTGACAACTTGTCAAACAGCGTAAAAATTGCCAAATAACATAGTTTCTGCCAGGAGTTATCAAAAGGAGTTCCTCAGGGTTCAATTTAGGCTAGGTGCTTTTAAACATTTTTATGGTTGATATCTTTAAATTTGTCTCAGAATCTACGCTCTATTACTATGTTGATGACAAAACTCTCTCTTACTCCTGTCAGTCACCGGACAAATTTGTACGACAGATGAAGTATTTGTATCTCTTGGAAAGAAAACTCAGGAATTAATTTTTACTTTAATTCTAAACATTTAACCTGAAGACATTGTAGTTTTACTTGGTGTCCCTCTGGATGATTAACAAAATATTAACTCATATGATAATAAAATTTATTACAAATATATATGTTTAAAAGCTTCCCAACAACTAAGTATCATTAAACGTCTAGGAAATAACTTGAACAAACTAAGTAAACATACTATGTACCAATCTTTTATTTTATTTAATTTTAGCTATTATCCTTTAACCTGGCATATTACTAACGTTAGTGTCTGTAACACTAAAATGATTAAGATTAAGAAAAATCAATAGAGAATATTGCGCGTATATACAGTGATTCGTTTCTAGCTATGAACAATTGTTAACTATATAGGGCTTTCCATCCTTGAGAATAAAGAGACTGAGACTTATTTCTCAAGATATCTTCAAGTTAATTCTTAAACAGGGGCTTACTTATTTACATGACTTTTTTAATATTAAACAACAGTCTTATAATTTTGGATATACAAACACTGCTGTATTCCAAAACCACAGACAACAACATCCGGGGCATTCAGAACACCTCGACATCTCATGAATGAATAATCTATGAAGATTTGTTGAGAGTCTTCACTAGATTTTTGTGATTTTACGGTTACACAAAATGTTCGTAGCGAATGGCCGAGGAGTAAACCCATTCAGGTATCCGCTTCCAAACTATGAAACGACCTTCTTAGCCATTTTAGAGAAACACATATGATTTAAAACAAACACAAACATTAAAACAATGAAACAAAAACAAAAAACAAATAAGCAGAAGCAATACAAGCAGCTGGAATAAAGGGGAAATGCATTGTTTTAATTGCAAGCATTTGGGCTTTTAACATGAATACTTATTGACAACAAATGTATGTTTCAACAGAAGATTAAAATAAAATCCTTTTAAACTAAAATTATTAAGATTAATTTTGGATACTATGTTGATAAGATGCTGAGCTAAACAGACTAGGAGGTATTTTAGTAAACATGCCATTGCAGCTTAAACATGTGTGATTGTATGGATCATAACTGTGTCTATTTTTTATTGTAACTTGTCCTAATATTCATATTTAGTTTAATTTATACATACATATATAAACGTTCATGCTATCAAGATTGATGTCCATCTGCAGTGTCTAGCAATAAGGAGTTCCATAAGTTCACAAATTTGAAGTTGGAGTATAGCTGGTATCATAATGTTTACATAATTTGTGAATTTTTTATAAGGTTTGCATTGATCAGAATCTTGCAGTTCAGTTTCACAAGACTAACTGTAACTCTTAACTAGCGAAAAATAAATCAACTTAACTTAAATTCAACTAACTGAACTGTAGGTAACTGTTTTAACTATTTTAACTTACTGCCAATATTTCAATAGAGTCCTACACGTTGTAGGAGTTTCTCCCAATGGGTTGAGATATGTTAATAACTTTTCCGCAGGGTTAATAATCTAATAGCACAACAGAAAATATGTTGCTTTTTATACCAACAAAACAATACTTTGATGCAAAATAATGCAACAGTTCAAAGGGATAATATACAACAAAGATGACAGAATACGGTGGTGATAATATCATTACCCAGTCTGTGTATGACCAAAGTTCATCAACAGCCCACCTCAGTTTTGTTAACTTGAAGATGAAGTAATCGATAAGTACATATTGAGGTTGAGAGTGATAATTATAAATTACTTCACTGAATAAGAATCTATGACATAATTAAGTTTAAATATGACTATAACCTTAAATTAACAGCTGTTAAAGTACTATAAAAGATAATAAAATTATTACATAAAATGTCAATTCTAAAAATTATTGTTGATAAAGAAACATAGGGTAAACCAATTAAAATACTCACAATCAAACTCCAGTGTGAATCATTTTCGCATATTGCACCAGCACATGCATCATAACTAAAGAAATTCTCCTGAATAGCAAATGGTATACTTGATTTAATTATTTGAACATTTGTAGGAAAGACAGTGATGATTAGAAATATGACATAGCCCTACAATAGGCAACAGGTCACTCAATTAAATGATAAGACTCAGTACTTATTGGCAACTTTTGCTACATATTCTATCATTTGAGTAAAGCTATATATGTATAAAATTATACAAAACCAAAGTAATTGTTATAATTAAACATAACTTTTGCACTGCAAGGTGTATAAAACTGACGCCACTAACTAAACACATACAAAGGAAACACAAAACCTGATAGACTTTACTTGACTTTTTACACAATGATAACAATAATTACCCCTGGTACATTGTGATGAACATCAGTATCACCATTAAAAATTGCTGTGAGCGTAATGCAATTTATGTGCAAAACATTTCTTTCCTTCAGTATAAGTCGCAATGAGGCATCAATGACCTGCAAAAATCAACAATAATACATTCACAGAGGTTATACCCTTCCATGAAAATTTGACAATAATGTCGATTTTCTTCCATTGATTAGATAATATGGAGAAGTTTCCGGCCTTGTGGAAGGGTAGGTGAGTACTGGTTATAGACAATGGTCCAGGAAAGCTAGGTTAGGTGCGCTGGACGCCGTGAAATGACCTAAAATTGTGTTGATACGGCGTTAACTCCAATTAAAAAAAAAGACTATGCTACGGTTGTACCATATTGATTTAGATTCCAAAACACTATTTTACAGAATCTACATTACTTTTAAAAAACACATCAGTACAAAATTTAGACTATAACTTTACTAACAAACCATTAAATGTCTATTTTAATTTTCATGACATTTTGTATTACATATTCATTACAATATATTTCGTGTCTGAAATATAATATAATGTCAGTGATTTGCTGTAAAGTACAAATGTATCTAATGTCACAAAACGTACTGTTGAAGCCTTACTTCATGAATATTGCTTAGTTGTTTACTTACATCATCTGACAAAGTGGTCTTGATATACTGAAAACTGTTACTCGATATGATGAATGGTCCAACTTGGACTAACGGGGTGTCACTTCCTGGTGCATTCCAAAGATTTGATAAATCTGTAATTATAAAATCATAAACATGCTTATCATTTTTTACAAATAAAGATTCTTATTTCATATACTTGAGTCGTCAAAATCTATTTTCCTATCCTAAGATTCGATGATTTAAAGTGATGTTATTACAATAGTTTGAATTATTAACCATGTACATTTTAGGTATTATTCCAACTTGCAAATTAGGACCATTATCACCACATTTAATAGACTAACACTAAGAAAATTCCATTTCTTGATTTATCTTGTTTAAAGAATTGTAACATTATGCCAAAAAGTTACTTGTGAAGAAACGTTTGTTAATGATACATGGGATTTCTTTTGTATTTTATCAGTTTCAGTTGCAATATGTAAAGAATAGACTTGATATTTTACATAATATGATACCATAACTTTCACAAAACAATAAACATAAATATTTACACATATTAAACTTACTGTCTGAATGCTTATTCATGTTTTCCATTTCATATTCATCAGAAACTACGTCATTTAAAGGACATTGTGTCTTCATTTCTTTTGCCCCAGTTGCCTTCCTTTTTTTATAAACTCGTCGATTCGAAGTTCTTCTCCACTTTTTGCGCTTACTTAATGGAATACTATCATTTTTTATGTGATATGTTTGTACAGAATTCAAAATTTCATCTAACTTCATCTTTGTGTCAGATAGAACTTTAACACTATTTAATGAATAAATTATTCCTTCTAACTGGTTTAAAGTTTCTAAACAACCATTCCGTTCACTTGTTTCATTTATTTCCTTCATTTCTACATCATCATGGTGTACTTCGTCAATTGAAATAGTTGGATTGTTTTCAGAAATTATATCAAAGTCCTGGTCCAATACAAATAGTGGGCATGAGAAATATTTTGTGAATATTTCAGGATAATCAAAGAGTTTATAAACTGCCAAAATATGTTTACATGGCCAGTTCGACTTTACAAAGTCCTTACAGGAACATTTTGGTGTAGACTCTTTGGTTTCTACATAGTATATATTTGAACTGGCCTTGCAGTTTAATATGTAAGTCCCTTCATGTGATTGGGTTACTTCATCTTTCGTTATTTCTGTAACCTCAGGTGGGAGTCTTTGCAGACAATGTCTTACAAAATTGGTAGGTCGGTTCTTTAAGAATTCTGGCACCTCCATAGAGTACTTTCTGTTCTCTCCACTAAACTTTAAGTTCTCTCTTTTGTATCTTAAAACACAAGAGCGTACTCAGTCATTATTTTATTTCATGATACAGGCCCATAGGAACAGAGAGTAGGCCCTTAATACTTTTGTAAAAATATGATTTAAACTAAACCAGACTTAAAATTATTGTTTACTGACCCCTCGTAAAAATCTAATCTTTAAAAATTCAGTCCAACTCCACCAGAATCTGAAAATTATTTATGCTTTCCAAATTCCTATGTCACCATACGTATAAAATTATGTATATGTATAAAAATATTAACCGGAATAAAAAATCTGGCCGACAACGAGCAAATTGCGGAAAACATATATTTTCTGAAACTATATAAAATGCTTTATGTTAGTGGAAATTATAAAAGTCAACTTACATAAAAAGTGGTGGTAAAATTACAATGTCAAAATTTGAAAATTATTTCATGGCCATAAATGCCCCCTGGGTCGATGTTCTTTCATCATGATGAAGAAATGTTTAAATATGGATACAATTTTATTTCTGTTATATTATTACAACACTTTATTGATAAAAAAATTAATGTAAGCTAGTTCCCACCTACATAAACTGAAAATGAAATGGAAATACCTTAGTTCACTGTCTGGGAAATAATTTTCCACTAAGACTGAGCAAACATTGCTGAGTGACTTCCCAATTCCAAATTCTTTGAGAAATTGTTCTTTAACAACCCTGTGTTGTCTCTCAATTCCATTTGTAGTGGTAACAAAATGGGACATTCCTTTTCTATAACAAAACGCCCATCTCTGAAAATGATAATAAAATTATTTATAATCTAGTTATGTGCTGTAAACATTCACTTTCTCAACACTTATACCCTGAAACTAATTTTGTGCATAGAGGTTTAGCAATGTTCATATTGTAAACCACACTTGAGAGAAGTAATATATGTAGTACTTACATATATATTGACTACTAGCAAAAATGCATTGTGGCTAAAGTTTCTTAAATGCTTTGAACCATAATTATGTAATTTTTGTCAACTAGTTTATCCCAAATGCTAACCCTAACCCGATATTAAGAACATTGTGCTATTAAGACTATAGATTTGATGGTCCTAATAGTAAACTTTACAGTATATGTTATACTACTTCAAATGACAAAAACTTGCCAATGTCTAATTTCATCACTTCACAAAAATGTTTGTGATATTTTTAGATTCAACAATGAAAGTTGAAAAAACCTTAAAATATAATAAAATGCTTTTGTTTATAAGATGTGCACACATACCTTACATTCACTTAACCATTTCTTTTCAAGCCAGTTACGGAATTTTTCATTATGCTTGTAAGCATTGCATCCTCTTAACTGTTCTTGTAATTTCATTAACTCAGTCTCGCTGTCAGCTGACGCTATGTTTCTTAACCTGAAGAAAAAACAAGGAAAATACAAGTAGGATGCAAATGTAAATACGCAGAAAATTTCCGATGCATTTGAAATACAAAACAAATATGCCAACGATTTTAAAATTGAAACAATGAATTGTAAAAGCAAAGTGTAGAGAGAATTTCTACTTCTTTGATATGAATGTTGGTTTCTTCAGGGAAAGTGGTTGTGATAATAGCATAGCACATCCAAATATCATACCCATATTATATAACTTTTTTGGGAAACAATATTTATAATTCTAATTGAACTCACAAAATTACTCAGTGGTTTATTTGCATAAATTTTACTGTCAATCTCTCTTGGACATTATCAAAGATAAATAATTTGGTAAAGATTCAGAAAATATTATTAAACATTTTGCAAAATATCAAGTACATAGTGATAAACGTTAAAAACTCAATTATGATCTCTCACTTATAGAAGTTCCTGGTAATATTCTGACTATGACGTTTGTAAAATTATAGTAGTTGTGCGAATGATATCTGTTTCATGTGGACCTAACTTTCGCAAAAGGGTGTAACCAAACCAAGATGAAAATATTCAAGAGAGTTACCAAACCAAAATGAAAAACGTAAAAGGAAGATTTAATTATATGCCAGCGTTAGTTTAATTCTTCATATTTTTACAATAAGTTTAACTATGAACTACAATAATTGTCAGGTAACTAATGACAAATGCTCATAATTACTGCTCCAATATTTCTTCTTTATTTCCAACTTCGTTTTTTGCGATCCATCGTTGCCATGCCTGCTCCCTATGGAAATCGCACAAAAACACTGTGGATCCTAAAAAATAATATTCAAAAAGGTCTTTTAATATCAACTACTAAGACTTTCAATAAAAAACTAACAAAAAAAGGAAATTATAATAACTGACCGCCTTTAGATATGTGAGATGTTCTACCAAGTTATAAAAGAAGTACTTACGACGTAGTCTACGTTTTAAAATGTTATAACCGACCTACAGTAGATGTGTTAGGCGCTTTATTGATAATCAGACCTACCTAAGATGTGTGAGATATTTTTTCAATGTTATATCAGACCTACTGAAAATGTGTGATATGTTTTGTATTATTACATCTGACCTACCGTAGATGTGTGACATGTTTTATACTGTTATATCAGACCTACCGTAGATGTGTGAGATGTTTCATACTGATATATCACACCAACCGTAGATGAGTGACATGTTTTATTCTGTTATACAATACCTACCGTAGATGTGTGAGATGTTTTATATGGATTTACCAGACCTACCATGAATGTGTGACAAGTTTCATACTGTCACATCAGACCGACCGTAGATGTGTGAGGTGCTTTATTCTGATATATCAGACCAACCGTAGACGTGTGAGATGTTTTATACTGTCATATCAGACCTACCTTAGATGTGTGAGATGTTTTATATTGATATATCATACCTACCGTAGATGTGTGAGGTGTTTTATACTGTTATACAAGACCGACCGTAGATGTGTTAGATGTTTTATGCTGTTATACAAGACCTACCGTAGATATGTGAGGTGTTTTTTACTGTTATACAAGACCTACCGTAGATTTGTGGCAAGTTTTATACTGTCATATCAGACCGACCGTAGATGTGTGAGGTGCTTTATACAGATATATCAGACCAACTGTAGATGTGTGAGATCATAAGTACTGTTTTATCAGACCGACCGTAGATGTGTGAGGTGTTTTATATTGATATATCAGACCTACCGTAGATGTGTGAGATGCTTTATACTGTTATACAATACCGACCGTAGATGTGTGAGGTGTTTTATATTGATATATCAGACCGACCGTAGATGTGTGACATGTTTTATACTGTCATATCCGACCTACTGTAGATGTGTGAGCTGTTATATACTGATATATAAGACTGACCGTAGATGTGTGACTTGTTTTATACTGTCATATCAGACCGACCGTAGATTTGTAAGGTGGTTTATACAGATTTATCATACCTACCGTAGATGTGTGAGGTGTTTTATACAGATATATCCGACCTACTGTAGATGTGTGAGATGTTTTATACTGATATATCAGACCGACCGTAGTTGTGTGACTTGTTTTATACTGTCATATCAGACTGACCGTAGATTTGTAAGGTGTTTTATACAGATATATCATACCTACCGTTGATGTGAGAGATCATTAGTACTGTTTTATCAGACCTACCGTAGTTGTGTGAGATGTTTTATACTGTTATACAAGACCGACCGTAGATGTGTGAGATGTTTTATACTGTTATACAAGACCGACCGTAGATGTGTGAGATGTTTTATACTGTTATATCAGACCTACCATAGATGTTTGAGGTGTTTAATACTGTTATATCAGATCTACCGTGGGTGTTTGAGATGTTTTATACACATATATAAGACCTACCTTAGATGTGCGAGATGTTTTATATTGTTATATCAGACCTATCTTAGATGTGTGACATGATTTACTGCTATATCAGACCGACCGTAGATGTGTGACATGTTTTATATTGTTATTTCCGACTAATTTTGTATGTATTAGGTGTTTTATTCTGTTATATCAGAATTACTCTAGATGTGTGAGATGTTTTATAATGTTATATCTGACTTATCTAGGATGTGTGAGGCGTTTTATATTGTTATATTAGTCCTACTGTAGATGTGTGGGATTAATATGTGAGATGTTTGTAAGGAACAATTTCCCAATAAAATAATGATTTACAAATTGGCTTTTACTAAACATTGGTTCATAGATTTAAATATAATTTACTTGTTCACATTTTTATAACATGCCAATTTCTGGCATTTTACTTGACTTCTGAGAGCTTCATATCCTATCAAACTATCAGGTTAATTTAATCAAATTTACAGTTATATACTATTTATCATTTTTCTTTTGACCATTATAGCAATATATATATATATATACATAAAATGTACCTTTAAATGTTGCTTCAAGAGCTCCTATTTCCCGAAGATCGTAATCAGAAATGAAAGCAGTTGGTTTCCACGTAGGATTCCATTCTTTTATTTTCATCAGTCCTTCAATTATAGCTGCCTTTGAATCAATACTTATAAAAAAAGAAGCCACGATGTAAAACCCAACATTAGTATGAACACATAGATTGTACATAGGCACATCGTATTTGGTTGTTTTATATGTACCATCCATCAATGTCATCTGGTGACCATACTTTATCAGAAGTTTTTTTTGGAACTCTGTTTGGATGACCAATAGTAGAGAATTGATCTCATCATCAGTACAAGATCTGAAGTTATATAAAACTTTTTATTTACATTATCTCCCTTACAAGAATGTTTATATTATAACAATACACAGAATGGTAATGATTATCTTATTTATTTATTTCAGTTCTGAAGAATGTGAATTGGTTTGACTTTTATTTGAAAGAGTGAATGTCGTTCTCTCTCTGTACATGTACAAAGGTCTGCTATTTGTTCATTGAGTAAAATGATGTAACATATTTATATTACAGTAAACCTCCTTTTTAATTGGTATAAAAGATTATCACACAACAAGTTCAAAGAGGATAGATAAGTTATCAGTAGTGACACTGGAAGGCAAAAACTGCAACTAGAAAATAATTATCAGGAAGAACTGCGTTTATCAAAAATCTTCAACCCAAACATATAACACAAAAGTTACAATTATAACAAAACATACTGATACAAAGCTCTGATGTTCATAAATATACTATGTATAATCTGCACAAAATTGGACAGAACAATTTAGAGAAGTACATCCCTAACTTGGCTGCCAGATAAGATCAAGTCAACTGATCGAGGGGTCATATGCTCGATTCCTGGGCGGTGCTTACTTACGTGGAAATTGATCTTAAAATATTTTCGAGGAACATTCTCCCACCTACCACTGATTCTAATTCATGTAAGGCAGTAGTCAGTCACTGACAAATGTATGCGCCCAGTAGTTGGTTAATAGCTAAATCCAGAGTGTTCGCCTTTCCAGGAGCAGTGAGCAGGTGGACTGACCACCATGATATAACCTACATAATGTGTTGCTATGGCGTTAAACACACCAAAAAACATCTGTAACAATGGTATAACTATAATATTGGGAAATTGGTCTTTGAACATGAATATTAAGACTTTGTTTCTTGTCTGGGAATATTTACATTAATCACTATGTATTAGCCTTAGACATGTATATAACAAGAATGTAATATATTGTTTAAAAATCATTAATGGGGTGATGCATAGTTTTTCAATAACATAATCTTCAATAAATTAAGGGAAAATGGTATGTTCAAAAATGAAGCCAAAGGATTTCAATACAGACCAGGTAGTAGCATTTAACCAGCAATTAAACTCCTTCTGAGACTAGAACTCAGATCTCCTCATGAAATAGAAATAATTCTACAATTACGAGGTGTTTTACATTAAACTAAAAGAGTGTCATATAGCTGGTATTCAATGCTGGAGGAGTCTCATTTATCAAATTATATGTTACATACATATCTGTTTCAATAACTTACAAGAAATATAATGTGGAAACCACATTTAAGCCGGATTCTTAAACCTGATGGGGTATATAAAGATCAAACTTATGCTGCTACAAAAGACCATATTTTGATATATCATTTTAAGCATGTTAACTATTCAATTTACTGCTTTTCCAACATGGAGGAAAATCAATATTATTGTCACTTGTTGATGGAAAGGTGTACAAAGGGCAATAATCAAAACTTATACAATATAGTTATGGTTATTTTGTAATTATGATCTGTGTTATCATTGTATAAAGTTTCATTCAAATCTGACCATAAGTGGCAAAGACATCAGACATATGAAAAACTTTAACACATAAATTACTAAGAGCAATAAACTAAAGTCCAGCCAAAATTAACGAAAAAAAAACAACATAATTATGTAGGGCGGAAGAAGTAACTATTGTTTGGAAAGTCACTTTGCCATTCATGTAGCTTTCTTTTTAATTCATTCTGGTCTCCATCTGCAGTGACTAGGCTAAAACAAATAAATAGACTGTTCATAAAACAAAGAGACATTATTTTTATAAATGAAATTTAACGAAAGCAGTTAATGAAAGGAATAATCAATTACAATTGCAATACAGATTACAATCTGTCAAATTATCATCTGTTAACTATTCAGCTTTCTTGCCAAACAAGAAATCTTTGAACATAAAACTAAATCATGGGTGGTTTGATTATAACTTCACAACTAGTGGTGGGACATCGGCTGGAAATCGTAATCGATCATCAGGTCAAATAAGTTTCTGTTGTCGATGTGATTCTTCCGATTATAATCGGTTCCTGATAAGTTTGTTCTTGCATGCATGTTTTACTGTGAATCCTTATAACATTCATGTACAATGGACTATAAAATATGTTTTCTTTAAGTCAATTGTGTAAAAAATAAAATCAAAGATACTTCTAAAAATACATGATCAATTGACAAGTTCTCTGGACTGGTATAGTAGCTGTACTTTTGGCACTTAAACCAAATATATCAGAGTCCAATATTATACAATTCAGACACAAATGACATATATTCAAACATTATTCATTACTGTTCATATTCATGAAAACATGTTATTGTCCTTAAATAGCCTATCCTCTATTCAACTTCAAGCGGTTGATCGATTCTGATAAAGTTCAAACAATTATCAGAATTGGGAGCTTCCAACTAGTTCATAATTGATTATTCACCATCATTGTTGCAACACTATTTACAACAGATGTTGAAATGTTTATACATAATCATAAGACGTGTAAATCAATACATACTTAGATCCGAGAACAGAATGGTATACATGACTCCTGATATCCTCTTTGGTAGGATAAAATCTCCTGTTATTTTTCTGTACATCAGGAACTATTTCCTTAGAATATTGTTCCAGCATTAATTTAATGCTGGAAACATTTCTGTGACCTTCGGCAGCAAGCTCCTTGATTTTGGCTGTTATCCTTTTATCTAAAGGTTGAGTGTAATCAGATGACTGGGAAAATTTAAATAATAATCAATTAGTCATTACACATACCTTGAGCAATTTGGCTTAAACAAAAAAAAAGTTTCTGCAATTAATTCATACTTTTCAGTATGGTTTATGTAATAGTTCTGCAAGAAAAAAATATTCATGCTGAGCAGACATAACATTTTCAATTTTTACAAGCAATTTAATGTGGAAACCATTTAAAGATAGAAAATTCTATGTTTCCAAAAATGAAGTCATTTTGATAAATTATTTCAAGCAAGTCTCTATTAATTGTACTGCTGAGGCTACATGGGGTAATAATATGGGAAAGTATACAAAGAGCAATAATCCAACACCAACAAGAATGTATAAATTATTGTATAAAGTTTCATTCAATTCTGATCATAAGTGGCAGAGATATCAGACATATCAAAGAAATTAACACAAAAAATAATCAGGGCATTAATCCAAAGTTATGCTAAGTAGAGTTTTGATTAGTTCATAATTCTGATCATCACATGGTATGGATCAATTATTATGTTTATTTCAGACATGAAATAGATAAATGCTATTTCATTTAGTATCATATACTACATGCTTGAGTTTTTACTATAATACTAAAATTTTATCACCAATATCATCATAATAGGTAGGGTAAGGTGAACAGCAACTCATTCCCAACCTTGTGCACTTTCTATAATAATTTGTTTATGAATTAATCAATTTTGATGCAAAATGATATAAATCAACTTGATTTATCTTATTTCTTAGACAAATCTTGTAAAATAACTACATATCAGATCATTCAATATTATCTTTTGTTACATTACACTAGATCACACTGGTATTGCGCCTTTGGATTTAAACATTAGTCACCCGGAACTACCAGCATTACATGATTTGTGTGATGGTAACACTTAAAGTAGTCATGTGTGACATAAATGCTGTGTGGAGTTTGTGTATATAGGCGTAAAAGAAAATTGTACAAATGAAAAAAAGTTAATATGGAAGATAATAAGATAATAATGCCACTGTAAATATAAAGTTACTATAAGAGTTCAGATTTTTTGTGTAAAACCTTACTTCTCCCATCAGATGGTCCATGTGATCTTCTTCTTTGGGAAATATGGCTAATAATACATACTGTTGGTTAGTGCTTACATTAAAGTCATCTTTCAGTTTCTTAGAAGCTACTTTCCTTTTCCACGAAGTATGAGTTCCATCGACCTAATTAAGGAAGGTTTGGTTATTTATTAAACTAACACAAATAATTAATTATAAACATCATTATGATCTATAAAAGATAATTTAAAATAAGACTAAAAATTAACATATTATATGTCTTTACAATACTTTGACATGGTTAACTTACATTTGTCTTAAGTACTAAGTTTTAATGACACAATAGCAATATGTAGCTACAGAAATATACAATTTTTGTAATAATATTTTTCTTGTAGTTGTCTAAAGTCATTTCAGTAAGAGTCTATTTCCAGGTAATTCTGGACCAAATTCATTGAAAAAATCTTGATAACATAAATCAGATACTCTTTATTAATGATGTATTCAATTTTATTTGTTAGGGACTTCAGTCCGGGACAGGCGGAATAATTCTAAATTTTGTATACAAAATGGCATACTGTAATTCATCTGTGCATGTACAAGACAAATATTAAGCAATAAAGTTGAAATCAGTAACACATTCAGGCTTTTTAGCGAAAACATATACATGTAATGTAAAATATACAAATTGATCATTTGACATTTCAGCAAATGTTAATACTTAAACTTTAATACCAAACTGAACTTGAACTCTATGATATTTTCTGTTATAAAGTTTAACTCTTATGAGGAATGCCAAGATTAACTCTTCTTCTCTTCACCTGCCACTCTACTTTTAGCATGAAAAATGATGAACTTTTTAATCACCTTATAATCCGGAAATTTAATGATTTTCCTAACTCTAACTTTTGCTGGGCAATCCTGCTTCTTAGTACACTGAATAAACTGTCTTTTTTTGTTGACATATGTGTGATCAGATTCCTAAATAATGACAATATTATAATATTAATGTTAGTTTTGTATCATGTACATCAAAGATCTACTTTTTGTCACAATCATTTGAAATCTCTGTCACAGTTTTCTTATTTCATCTGAAGATGTGTGGAATTTTAGGCACTGAGTCAATTTTGATGCCAGAGACACTATATGAACATTGAATAAGTCAGATTATGGGATAATTTTGGAAAAGACAACAATTTGAATACTTCTTTACAGTACCAAGATTATCAGAGTAAGGATCAAATTCAAAAATGAAAAATTAGCAAAAACATAAAACTTTTTCAATGATACCTTCTTTATTAATGAAGCAATAATACATCAACATAATCAAATGCTCATCTTTTTCAATGTAATTAGTTCTTACCTTATCTTCACTTTTCGATAGTACATGGTGTTGAGGACCTTGGTGGCATTCATAAATGTCATTGCCAACTATTACAAATGGAGTCCCATCACTTATTATTTTTAGCTGGCCCTGTGATGGATGGCCTACATCTTGAAAACGTATCTTACAACCTTCCAAGGATTCCAACACTGAAAATATATATAAACTTATATCAGTTTTATGAAAACATATATACTAAAGCTCATATAGTTTCATATCCAAGTAACGTTGAGTCTTATATTTATGACTACTTGATGACGACCCTTGGAATACAATAATCTTTATTTTGAGTCAGTACATAACAAAAAAAATAAAACTTGAGCTCCAGTGAGCTTATATACAGACTATAAATGTAACATAATGCATAGAAATTAACAATTGTAAAATACCTGTAAATTTGTCAAATGATTATTAGTTCAATACATATTTAAACAATTATTACATAAAGAATAGAACCATTATTTTAACAGATAATAACAGTTTACTTAAAAATAAATGGTTGATTGTGTTATTGAGACAGTCAATGTAAAAGGGCACCTTAAAATCATTATATATTTTCTCTACTATTCGAGTTGTGCCATGTTACTAATATACATTGAATACATAGCACAAATTACACAGTAGACAGGGGCAGATTTAGGATTTTTTTCTAGAGAGGGTGCAACCTTTTTCTAGGGGGTGGGGGGGGGGTTCAAAACTTTCGGACCATAGCCACATTGTACAGTTTTTGCAAAACAATGTTGAAAAATATGAGAAAAATCGTATGATAATACTTAAAACAATCTTACAGTTAAAAATATATTCATGGAATGGTATATTTTGAAAATTTCAGGGGGTCTGAACCCCCCTGACCCCCAGCTGGATTCACCCATTGAAATACTGCATACTGCAACACCCTCTTTTCGATATATTTTGATGTGGCAAAACTAGCACAACGTTAAAGAAGCAATGTCCAAACGAAAAATAAGTTACGCAGGGTTATATACACAAGGACATCTGGAAAAACTAACACTGACAGTGACCACTTCCAATTAAAATAATCTTAAGTGAAAATTACCATTGTGATCAATTCTCGTTCTTTTCCACTGTCGAACAAACTTAGTGTGATTTTTTATTTCAAATTCCGTCAAATAAGACAGAAAGTCTTCCTCAGTATGGAAAATTAACACATCGTTGGTCGCCATTTTGATTTCCTATATTCTTAACCACGCCCCAACAACTACGTCATATTTTAAGGCGGGGCAAATAAACCGACCGTAGATGTGTGACGACCGTAGTCGTGTGAGAATTAATGCTAACCGTAAAAATTTCCAACATGACGAGTCTCCCAGTTGAAATTCAGTTTGCTCAGAACCTTGCTGGTAACGAGAAGAAGAAACGTGACAAAGCATTAAAGAAGTTAAGAAAGTATCTGAAAGCAAAGTCGTCCCCAGGGAAAGGTTAATGCTTGTTTTATTTTGCGGGTCAGAACTTTTGGAACTGCTGTTGAAATTTTCAAGTTTCATTTTCTACAGTATTCTCAGATTTATTAGTATTACTTATAAATTTTTGTATCATGTAATTTATGAGCTTTGATATCTGACTTGAGTTCAGTTTAAAACAAATATCTAGTACTGTAAGAATGGCATTCTATTATCTATACACATGTCATTCATGTACATCCTAAATATGAAGACTTGTATTTAGAGCTGTCATCACTCATTGATTCTAATTTCTAGTCCTAAATATAAGACCCTACATAACTTATATCATATGGATGTTTTTTCTTTTATGTAGGGTCTTAACACATTGCTTCAAAACACAGCGTTAATTTATTTACAAGAGTATATATGCGTAAGGGTCAAATCGACATCAATTGATTAATTCAGCTCTGTATCTGATTTCACTGAACTGTTCGCAATTGTCTAATAGTCACACTGCACAAATTTATAACACAACAAACCAAAATTCATGAACCAAAAGCTGTTACAGATCCAGTAGTCCAGTGGTAGGATGCTCAGTAACTAATTTAAGGACCGAGAGGTCCTGGGATCTGTTAAGACCCTACATAACAGAAAAACGTCCAAATGTCCAAAGTTATGTAGGGTCTAATATTTAGGACTAGATAGATTCCAGTAGCCTAATAGCTGTCAAGTGCATAATGATACTAAGATTATAAAATGACATTACTTTACTTTTATATCACTTGTCATGAATCAATTAAGTGCATTGAGAATGATAAAAACTTAAAGGATGACTAATGGAAATTACTAGTCTTGCTCATAACCAGATCATTATCATATTGTTTTTTTTAGATTTGCCTGTCCTTGATCATGTTATTTGCAGAAATATATCGAAAATGAATGTTTCAATGTTGTTGTTTTTTTCAGGTGGGTTCACTAGTGAAGACTTCTTAAAGATATGGAAGGGATTACATTACTGTATGTGGATGCAAGATAAACCATTGTTGCAGGTTGGTGAAACTGAAACAATCTGACACAGATCAAACTTCATCTTCCTTCTTTCCCATAACCAATCAAAGCACTGCTGTCATATGAAAGTGAAATAAATGTCTATTTTTAGCTTGACTTCCAAGAAAATTAGAGCTTATGCTATCACTTTTGCATTGGCATTGCATCAAAAGTCTTATACATTTAACACTATTTGATTTAAAGTTGGTGTACAGTACTCATTCATTTAGACTATATCAACTATACTGTGAAGGACATAACTCTGGATGATATACTTTTGGAGTTATTGCCCTTTATACTTAAAAAGTGTAAAATATGAGGTTTAATTTTTCTGATAGAATATCTTCAATACTAATCATAATATTTGACTTAAATTTTACTTATTTGTTTGTATTATATATACATGACTACCAAGGGACATAAATCAGGATGAATTATTATTAGGGTTATTATATAAATGCCCCTCTATAATTTGCAATTGAAGGTTAAAATCACAGCCTGTGAATATCACCACTGTCAAATAAGCTTCCAACCATGAAGGGACATTGCTATGGATGTGCTTAGTAGTAGTATCAAGTTAAAAGCCTTGGTGTAGAGATCTAGGCTGACATAAAGAATTGGAGGAATCAGACATTCTGACAAGTCTTTTGACATTACTGGACAGTCGGTCCGGTGATCTTGGAAGAATCACTGAACCATATCAGGTTTTGCTGGACGGGAAGAAATCATCAAAATGTCAATATGTCATGACTTATCATTACTGTTTTCTGGTTGCTAATCATTCAATATTATAACTTTTAACTGAAGACAAACATCAAAATTAGTTTAATTCATACCAGTAAATATGATAAACAGGCTGATAGTCGTCCTCATTTTTATTTAAAAAATAAAATTTAATCGGACATTCAGCCTGGTTACAACAGACTATTTCTTGGACCGACCGGAATTTCACAGGTCAGGTCTGTGGAACCAGCACTTTTTGGAATGTCTGCGAGGAATTATTGTTGTGATATAACTGACAAGTTGTTGAAATGTTGTGTAAATTTCTTTTTATGTTCTTTATTGAACTTTTAGTTGTCTTGATTAAAAATTTGTTGTGGGCAACCAAACAACTGACACAATTATTGAGTTGACTGATATAAATGTATATTGATGCTTGTATAAATTTGCAGGAAGAATTAAGTACAACATTATCACAACTTGTACATGATTTATCAACTATAGAATCCCAGTTATTGTTTATACAAGTATTCTATATAACTATTGCAAGAGAATGGAACAGTATTGATGTGTGGAGATTAGATAAATTTCTTATGGTAAATATCTTTGTATACATAATTATTTATACAGATACTGTTAGAATCCTATGACTAGCATGATTAAATTCAACTGTGCCACTTTCACCTGTGGTTTTGTGTGTCTACCTGTGATAGGTTATGTCTTTCCATGAGTTATACAAAAATGTATCAAGTTTGTTGGCCAAGTCAATAATTTTGCAAGCTAAATTTTGAATGAAGTTGTTAAGTAAACCAAATTTCTTACTTTTCACATGATGAAGTTACTAGCAACATCACTTACTCCGAGCCATTATGATAATGGTTCTACTGTATGCAGCTCTTGAATTTAACAAAAAATTAGAAGTGCAAATTTTTGTGAGTTTATTTTATTTCATCTTGCAAAATGAGAAAATCACTAGCATTTTTCTCAAATTTTTTATTGCAAACATATTTACTATTATTATATGCAATAAACTTAATAGCACCATATCTAACTATCTAACTATGTATAGAACAATTTAATGGTGTTATTGTGGGATAGACAAAGAATATCAAACATGTTTTTACTGTGAATCTTTCAATGATACTATCAATCTATCTGTACGTTTCAACACTGAATTGAGCCTCATTAATTATGACAGTAATATTTTTGTATCGATTTATGCTCGCGAAAATTTGTGAGATAGAATAAAAGTAACTTGCATTTTTCATAATCCACTTGCATTTTGCAAGTATGCCAGCTTAAATTTGAGCCTTGCTGTTTGGTATAAATGCCTTTTTCTGAATATTTGTTAGATCTTGATACAATGACTTTACTTTACCAGAGCCATTTTGTTAAACTTTACATTCAAAACCGTACTAATTTTTGAGATTTCAGATCACATGAATATAGGTAAACATACACACAATGTATAGTTCCATAATTTGTTTTGTATATTCTTTATTTTCAGTTAGTGAGAAATTTCCTCAATGAATCATTTGTAGTTGTAAAGAAGTTAAAATGGGACTCGATACATTTGTATCAACTGACACAGATTCTCTATGAGAATGTATTAAATCCTGATACAGACAGTATACCAGATGGTCTAAGAATACATTTAGCTGATATATATCTGGAAGAACTAGAGAAAGTTTCCGATAAAAAACTTGGTCCTCAACAATTACTGACTTGTCTTATACCATTTATAAAATATCTACAGAGAACCAAAAAGTAAGTTTATTATTACGATATATTCTACGTAGTGTATGTAGTGAACAAAATTTCCTATTTTCTGTGTGAACATGTATGGGAGAGCTTTCTTTATTCATTATTTCTGTCCAATTATGTTCATGCAGGAAATCACAGATTTTAAATGTGAAATTTATTTTATTATACCAAACAACAAAAATCAGAAATTGTTAACAATTCAATTGACACAAACCATTTGATTTGATTTGTTTTATTTGCTTCCGAATTTAAAGACATTCAAAGTTTATTGTTTCATAAAAAGCAAGCATCTGCACAAGGGAGGTAACTCAGATTGAATGGCTAAAAACTTAAGTCTCATTCTGTACACAAACGGTCTGACTGACCTTTGTACGGAGACGCCGCGCATCACGGGTAAACTGTTTATTTACCTGAAAACACGTGGCAATGTTTAAATTCTATCAAATTCCCCCTTCAAGTATACTGAACAAAAAGAGTATGAATTTTGTGTCTACTCAATAAAATTTGACTATCCAACCAACTAACCTCATTAAATTAAACTTTTATACCGGTTGTTAAACCTTCATCATAACGTGTTTACATCTGTCATTCTTAACACAGTAATTTGAAATCGAAACTAGGTTACACGGTTTAACTATGCACCTGTACCTACAGAGGTTTAAAAGTACTTTGTATGTATAGATTTATATTCCTGTAGCTATGAGTGATCATTTATTTTATATTTCAACAACGTGTTTGTCAAAAAACGAAAAAATCCAACGATTTTGTCTTCATGCGCCGCACTTTATTCTGTTGCGTACCAAACGCCGAATTTTGAGACGGTTGTGCGTCTTAGTATAGAGGTGATATCTTCACCTTCTATTTATAGAATGCTCAAGTCTTAGCAATCTCCAACGCAGTAGTCTCTCATCACCTTAAGTGGGCCGATAGGTGATGTCAAGTGGGCCGATAGGTGATGTCAAGTGGGCCGATAGGTGATGTCAAGTGGGCCGATAGGTGATGTCAAGTGGGCCGATAGGTGATGTCAAGTGGGCCGATAGGTGATGTCAAGTGGGCCGATAGGTGATGTCAAGTGGGCCGATAGGTGATGTCAAGTGGGCCGATAGGTGATGTCAAGTGGGCCGATAGGTGATGTCAAGTGGGCCGATAGGTGATGTCAAGTGGGTCGATAGGTGATGTCAAGTGGGCCGATAGGTGATGTCAAGTGGGCCGATAGGTGATGTCAAGTGGGCCAGTAGGTGATGTCAAGCGGGCCAGTAGGTGATGTCAAGCGGGCCGATAGGTGATGTCAAGCGGGCCGATAGGTGATGTCAAGTGGGCCGATAGGTGATGTCAAGTGGGCTGATAGGTGATGTCCAGAAAGTAGCATAACGGATTGTCACCCGGAGAGGTCACATAAGGCTTTATAGTTAAACAAATCATGTGAGGTATAATAATATAAAATATAATATCTAGTTCATTACTTAGAGAGGTTCGTGGGTCATTGAGACAGACTTGGCAAGTACTGGTATAAACATGTACAGGAAATCAGGTTATATAGTCAACTACTGTACAGTGTTGATAAACAAAGTAAAACCTGATTTAATGACAAACAGACAATTTTGAATTTGTTTTAGACTTTAAGCTCACCTGGAGACATTGTTTTGTGGTTGAATTATTGTTGACCTCTATTTGTAAACATTCAGTAAAAACTTGTCTAAAATAATGTCTGTACCACAACAATAATATAGTCATGTTGTAAAGAGAGTTATGATAGGTGTATTTGATCCAGATATTGTTTATATTTATATATAGTCATGTTGTAAAGAGTTATGAAAGGTGTATTTGATCCAGATATTGTTTATATTTATATATAGTCATGTTGTAAAGAGAGTTATGAAAGGTGTATTTGATCCAGTCATTGATTGTGCTGTAGAATCACAGAAAACTCAACAAGGTAAAAAACAGAGCACAGATAATGAGACGAAAGTACCTTACATGTCATTGAAGGTAAATATATACTTATTGTTTATAAAGTAATTGTTCTAGATGTAACAATTGTACATAGTTATAAATAAGTTATGTACATACATGCTAGACCTTGACCTTATATAACAGGGGTCATTCCTGTTCTTAAATTTCTTTAAAATCCTAGTTTTGTCCCAAATCTGAAGTCTACTTTGCATTTCCTTTCCTCTAACAATAAAATTGCCATAAAAATTCTCCGAATTTACTTCAATAAAGTAAGACCCCTGTCCCTTTCTTGAAATACTTAAAAGCTCTGTCTGTCCTCTTTCTGCTATTAAATATATGGTCCAGGCTAGATAAAAATACAGCTGGCTGTCTATTTGGGCAACCTTGTTTAAAAATTAGTGTTGAGCCCTGAACAAACTTGGGGAAGACTGTAAATAAGTTTGGGAACATGTAGTTTGACACAATTGTCATTGTTGTTGGTTTCCATATGTATTTTGATTAATGATAAACAAACTTATGGCAAGTTTTAAATCACATTTTCTGATTTACATTGATAATGTACACCCTAAAACTTCTCATTAGTTACTGCTCATTCAGTACACTTTCATCTTTCCGCCTATCCCTATTTTGATTTATTACACACACACTACAGTCCACATCTGCTTGCCACTTGGAATATTTTGTCAGTGACTTACAGTTCATTTACCTAACAACTTATTCAGAAATTATTCAATGCTAATTAGAAAACTTATTGGTATTTCATGAGCATTTGTTAAAGGAATTTATCCAGCTTTTATAGAAAATAGTTTTTTTTTCTTTAGTCAAGTTCTCTGTAATGGTTTTGTTAATACCAATATTGTGGCCTCTATAAGTGAGTGAGGTGGTCCAAATGTGTTCATGTTGTAACAAAAGAAAGAAGGAAACCTTGTTATATTGAAAATCATCAAGAAGTATTGTCCTTGTGTGTAAGGTTCTAAATAATACTGTTCACTTTTGTTAAATACAGCCATGATGCTGACATTGCACTTTGTATTATAACTTTAGGCCACTACAAGTTGATCATGTTCTATGGATTCGCTGGCACCTTAATTTTGACAGTTTTTACAAAAAACAATTTTTTAATACCTTGCATACTCATAAAAATTTGGTCAAACCGCTATATATAGCAACTGAATTATGATTTTTTAGCTCGACTTTTCGAAGAAAATGAGAGCTATTGCTATCACTTTTGCGTCGGCGTCGGCGTTGGCTTTGGCGTTGGTTTTCAGGTTAAAGTTTTTTGAAACACTTATAACTTCAACACTATCCAAGTTATTTTATTGAAAGTTGGTATACTTATTAAGTGGGACTATATTAACCATTCTGTGAAAGGGGATAACTCTGGATGAATTATTTTATGAGTTATTGCCCTTTTATAATTAAATAATTGCAAAATACGAGGTTAAAGTTTTTCCTATGTAGAATATCTTCAATACTGATCAATTCATTTGACTTAAAGTTTGTATACTTATTTGTCAGTACAATATCTACACGACTGTGAAGGCACGTAACTGTGGATGAATTATTTTTAGAGTAATTGCCCTTTTATACTTAAGAAATTGCAAAATATGAGGTTAAAGTTTTTCCTATGTAGAATATATTCAATACTGATCAAGGTATTTGACTTAAAGTTTGTATACTTATTTGTTGGTACTATATCTACCCGACTATGAAGGGATGTAACTGTGGATGAATTATTTTTGGAGTAATTGCCCTTTTATACATAAGAAAAATGCAAAATATAATGTTAAAATCATTTCTATATGTAATATCTTTAATACTAATCAAGATATTTGACTTTAAGTTTGTATACTTAGTTATGGGTACTACGAGGGATGATCCAGAAATTCGTGGACACCTTGCATGAAACAAAAAGTAATAAAGCAAATCACATGAACTTCTAGTATCTTTTTAAGTGAGCATTTGTCAACAAATTTGCAAAATATTGTAAAGATTCGACCATAATTAATGATTCTGCACTATTTTATATACATGGACGTGATGAAACGCGGCGCAGCTCATCGCGTCTCAAACGACGTCATGTTGTCAAAATAAGTAAACTTAATTACTGTTTGGCCTTATAACTCTTCAAAGCATTCCCGTTTGACCTGTACGATGCATTTCTAGCTCTTCTGTTACAATTCTTTAACAGTTCCAAACAATAAATACAGAGATAAACTAAGAATCGTAAAATTATCCATATGATTTCATTAACCTTCACATGCAAATTTTCCTTAGTTTCTCTGACTCTGTTTATCAGACCGCAAATCATTCCCTACACCTTCCCATCCATTCGAAAATCGGAGATGCTTCTTATACACTAGTGTACGCCTCACTGATGGTTTATATGTCTCACTTTCAATTATTGTTTTTGTCTTGCCAAATGTTTTTCCGAAATTTACACAGAATTGTATAACTGTCTGCAGTTTTGCTGGATCCGTGACATCCGTTTTTTATGAAGCTGTTTTTATCCCTTCTTTTATTAAACACGAGTGTATTATGACCGCAACGTCAAATTTCTTCTGGAACTTATAGAATGACGTCCTACATGTCTAAACAACATTATTATAACGTTTCCTGCCATTTTCTTTATTTGAACAGATTTTACATTGGTTTGAATGAGATAAAAACATATAGATGAAGGAGAAAAAATGAGCTGCGCCGCGATTTCGATACTTTATATTTTGATGACGTCATAAATAGATGAAAAATGCAATTGATGTTTTAAAATTTTGTCAATTTATTAAAAAAGCATTGATTAATGATATCCTAACAAATCAGCATGGTAGGACGTCACGTTATGGAGATACACACATTGTCCACGAATTTTTGGATCACCCCTCGTATATCTACACAACTATAAAGGGACGTTACTTTGGATGAATTATTGTTGGAGTTATGCCCCTTTATACTTAAACATTTAGGATTAAAATTTGTTCTCATGGGATATATTTAGAACTTATAAATATATTTGAATGAAAGTTGGAATGCTTATTCGTCAGTTCTTCATCTATCGGACTATAAAGGGACATAACTCTAGATGAATTACTTCAGAGTTATTCCCCTTTATACTTTGATATTTAAGGGTTATGTTTGCTCAAATTTAATATATTTTGTTTGATAGAAAGTTAGTATACTTTTTCATCAGTACTACATCTAGTTGAATACAATGGGACGTAATAATTGATGAATTATTGTTGGAGTTGTGACCCTTTTCAACTTTTTAATTCGGGAGAAAGTAGTATGAAGTGAAATATTTTCAATACTTAATAAGATATTTAAATGACAATTAGTATGCTTATTCATCAGTACTACATCTACGCGACTACAAAGGGACATAACTCATGATGTTATTTTTTGAAGTTATGCCCCTTACTTTAATTTTGAATTTTGTTCAAATTGAAATACAATGTATTTATAGTTCTTCATATAGATATTTAAATGAAAGTAGGTATGCTTATTCGTTGATACTATGTCTACTTTACTCTGAAGGGGCGTTACTATGGATGAATGTTCTAGGAATAATGCCCCTTTTATATTTTACAAATATGAATTGGTAATTATTGTTTGACTGAATTATATACTTTCAAAAATTATGTCCTGTCTTGAAATTACTTTTGTTTAAAGATAAGCCTTGCCATGAACAAAACACCCGAAAAGTCGAGCGCGCTGTCCTTGGACTGCTCTTGTTTTCGCTTGCTCGCCCCATTTTTTTCCAGAAAAATTTGTAGAGCACATGATCAACTTCTTGTGGCCTTACATCGTCTTTGTGTTTTAATGTTTATTACATGATAATTTCAGTTTGATTTTCAACGTATCTCAGACTATATATTTGATGTAAGTCAACAAGATTGTGTTATACCTAGAAATAGGCCTTTATTATATAGTATTGTTAAAAGGTGAGATAACCAATTACATACTCTCTAGTCAAATGTTCTTAGTATACACCTTATAAATTACATTTATTGTTTTTACCACAAGGGGAAATTTCTTACTAATTTCACTATGGCAACAACTATCTTTTAAGGATGAAAAAAAATCATGACTGAAAACCTACTAGAACGTTTTGTTTAACAGCATTTTATTTGATTATTGTCAAATGTAAGTCCCAACTCTCAGCCAGTAACAATAAACTGAACAATGTAACTTACCTTATACCTAAAGTGATACATGTAACAGTCTCATAGAATCTATTGTTCCTCTTTTCAATCTATAAGATTTGTGTGATAAACTTAAGACTTTTTCATATCATCAATGAAGTGTCACATTATTAACAGAGCACTCTGAGATCTTGTGTCTGACTAACTTAACAACTTTCCTGCATATTTTAATAAGTTACAAATCAATTGCCCTCAATGTAGTGAACGGCTTCTTTCCATGCTGAAAAAAATATTGTAGAAGTTTCATGAAAGGATATGTTACAGTTAGGGACAAATCAAATTCAGATTGCTGGGCACAAAGTAAAGGAACCATTGTGTCATGTTCCTGTATGGAGTCTATTCTAACTGGTAAATGTATTTTCTAACGTTTTCCTAGAAAATGACAAACAATATTTGCAAGTTCTAGACAGTATTTGAATTGAAGTTTGATGATATAGTTGTAAAAATGATAACATTAAGTAAGTGAGCTGCCCAGCTAGCACAGTTGGTAGCACGCAAGTCTACTGATCGAGGGATCGTGGGTTCGATTCCCGGGCGGGGCATACTTTCATGGAGCTTGGTTATGAAATAATTGCTATGGCCATTCTTCCTTAGGTTATTAATTTTATGGCCATTCTCCCTCCTACCAATGATTCTTAATTATGTAGGGCAGTTGTCAGTCACTGACAAAAGTATGTGCTTAGTAGTTGGTTAACAGCTAAATCCAGAGATTTAGCCTTTCCAGGAACAGTGAGTTGGTTGTCTGACCGCTGTTATATGAACTATACCATGTGTTGTGAGGGTGTTAAACCCAACAAAAACAAACAAACAATTAAAGTTAGTGTATTTTTATATTACAGATTACAAGATATAATGAAAGGTGTATTACCACAGACAACTGATATAGAAATCAATGAAGGTGTATCTAATACTGATGTACATCTTGCTGTTAACAGATTAGTCTCTATAGATTGTAAACAATCTGGTAAGAGAAAGAGGAAGAAGAAAAATAATGATGGTAATATATACATTTTATAACATATTTATATTGGTTTCATAAATGTTGTCAAACAGTTCTTTGGTTTTTTGTTGTTGTTTTTTTTACTGGGTTTAACTACTGTCTAGATCGTGAAACGGTGGCGATTTTCCGTGTCACGGTGTAGCCACATCAAGATGGCGGAAAAACAACCATCCAAAAGGTATGTGTCGTTTTTTGCATGATATTATGAGAAATATTCGGGCCCAAACGCGTTACATAGTTTCATTTGATCAGTAAATGTATAAACTAAAAGGCGGGTATACTCACCTGACATGTCACAAAAGGTTTGTGTGAATTAAAGCCACCAAAGTTGACGAATGGCCGTCTGTCAAATTTGAACCGAGAGAAGTGTATGACTTTTGATAAAATCGCCGTTAGTACGGCACTTACCGTGTTATAAATACGATTGTGGGATAATGTATATGCATGCAATTATACCTTAAAATTGTATAAGTTCTAATTAATTTTGTTTTGTCAAAGCATGCCTACTTTCGGTTTTGTCTAAGCAACGGTTTAGATTATTAGCTCCGGTGAAGATTTTCCGTAAGAAATGACTCGGTGTTGCCATAAAAAGTGGACACGGTGTATACATTTGCGTGAAAGTGAACACGGTTCAGATACCCATTCA
The DNA here is from genome assembly GCA_025267735.1 of Mactra quadrangularis. Lineage (NCBI taxonomy): Eukaryota > Metazoa > Mollusca > Bivalvia > Venerida > Mactridae > Mactra > Mactra quadrangularis. The sequence goes on from CM046311.1 coordinate 13,818,311, forward strand.
AACGCTAAACGCAACCATATCATTTGAAGTAAATCACATTGGCATTATCCTTCGTATTTTGCTATACAGAAAAGCCCAATGTGTTCAATACGCAAATCTTTGCAGAAGCAACGCCTGATTATGAATCAGTTAGTATTATTTTATTCCCTCTATTCCAGATCGTCACCTTTCGTATCGATAAGTAAAGAAATAATGTAGTATAGAATTCGAAACTGATACTTAAAAGGCCCTTTTGTGATAAGACTAAACTTATATATTTTATAATTTTGTTTTCCCCAGTGTCAAAATGGAAAAGGCTATGAATGCTACTACTGCAAGTTTTCGAAATCTGATCTCCTTGCATGCATTAATCATTCAGTAGGAAAGCATGCCAAATTGCAGCTAAATGACGGATGAGATGGTTTAAAAAGTATCAACCGGCTGATATGGCCTTCTGACGAAAGACTACAGACTTATACCAAATTTAGAACTGCAAACTGGGAAGAATTTCAAAGTAAATCAACATATATGTACATCCTTTCTAGAAATTAAGAAGTGCCCTGATGTTAAAGACATAGAAAGTATACAAGAATCTAAACAAGATATTTCTGTTGATATTGATTCAATTACTTCCCAGTCCAGATGTGAAAAACGTCAGAACCAATAAAAGCACTCTGCAGTGTAACTTTAGCAGGTCACTCTAAGCAAACGTTACTTCCATGTACGTGGATCATGATGAACAGTTAGAAGATTTAAATTTGTCTTCGATTTGACCAAACCCGTATCTGTGTTTTAACAAATACTGCTACGCTTTGCCTTGCCTACATTTCGACCGTATTCCAAATAGTCTGGTCGCATTTCAATCGTTTGAATGGGTGTCCTAACCGTGTTTCACTCTTTCACGCAAATGTATACACCGTGTTCACTTTTTATGGCAACACCGAGTCATTTCTTACGGAAAATCTTCACCGGAGCTAATATCTCAACCGTTGCTTAGACAAAACCGAAAGTAGGCATGTTGTGGCATAACAAAATGAATTAGAACTTGTACAATTTTAAAGTATAATTTCATGCATATTCACTATCTCACAATCGTATTTGCTACACGGTTAGTGCCATACTAACGGCGATTTTATCAAAAGTCATACACTTCTCTCGGTTCAAATTTGACAGATGGTCATTCGTCAACTTTGATGGCTTTGATTCACATATATCCTTTGTGACATGTCAGGTGAGTATACCCGCCCTTTAGTTTATACATTTACGGATCAAATGAAACTATATAACGCGTTTGGGCCCGAATATTTCTCAAAATATCATGCAAAAAACGACACGTACCTTTTGGATGGTTGTTTTTCCGCCATCTTGATGTGGCTACACCGTGACACGGAAAATCGCCACCGTTTCACGATCTAGACAGTGTTAACGCCATGTCAACACATTTTTGTCATTTACAACGTCCAGCACACCAAACCTATCTTTCCTGGAACCTTGTCTATAACCAATACTCACCTACCCTTCCACAAGGCCGGACACTTCTCCATAGACCTTATCAATTGAGGAATATTGACATTATTTTCATAGAAGTGTATAACCTCCCCGGGTGGGATTCGAACCCGTACCATCTTTGGTGTACAAGATTTCCAAATCCCGAAGCGCTACCAACTGCGCTATCAACCCAGATCACAGTTCTTTGTGTTGGCATCAGCAAATGGATGTCAAACAGTAAGTTGGATTGCTCTAGAATGACTTCAGACTAAATGATGACCATTTTACATGTACATGTATATTGGTTCAAAATTTTATCTTTGCAACTACTGTATGGATATTCTTAAACTTAACTCATGTGTACCTATAATCATTATTAACTTTCACTGATACAGATGTTTACCCAGTCAACAACTGTAGTTGTTTATGTAGAGACGTAGGCAGTATCTTCCATGGAAACATAATCTAATATGAACCTGATTGTTGAAAAACATGTGTAAACAAACATTAGGAACAGCAACAGTTAAAAACAACTCCAGACATACCAGACTTCTCGAAATACTTCGGTCCGACGAACATGTCCGAGAAATTTTGACGAGGTCCGACATGTTTTTAATCCAAATCGGTCCAGCTGTCCGGCATTTTTTTTCGTGTCACATGATCAAACCATGTTTTCTGAACTCAATGAAAATAAAAACAATCTTACACCAAAGTTAATGAATATCCTCTATATGTTATTTATGTTACAGGAAATAACAACGAATGTGAAGAAGATGAAGATGATGATGATGATGAGATATCTAAACCTCTGGTTGGAGAGAAACGTAAACATTCTACTCTACAAGATAATAGTACATTAACTAAAATAAAGAAAAGAAAAAAATCAACAGATGGAAGTACTGACAATGAAAATGATAAAAATAGTATGAGACTAAGTAACATTATAATTTTGATTTATTATATCTCTGAAAAACTGGGTTTGTACATAGCTTTAAAAGCAAGTTTGTTCATTGAAAAATGAATCTTAGTATTTATAGTAAATAAATATTAACCTGACGTTGGTACCCTCATTGTAATAATTTCACGCTTCATTGTCTGTCTATTTATACCTTCGGTAGATTCCGCGTATCATTCATACGAAGAAGCACGTGCTAATTGATCATGTACTTCATATAAGTATGTAATTGTTTGTGAGTTATAAGGAATGACTCTATAGCGCCGATGATACCGAGATGGACTGTGAACTACTGTAGCAGTAGGTGTTGGTTCGAGCCCAATCATGCACAATTCTTTTTCATTTTTTAATATTTGTACAAACAAAATATTGTAAAAATTGTCCAAAAAATGTGTTTATTCATACACTCTTTTATTTTTTGTATTTTTATTCAACTATAATTTAAGTTTTATTATTTTGTAATTAGATCTAATCACATTTGAAGCACGACACAATACAGAAATACAATAAATATCAATTTATCCAATCAGATGAGTCGTGTCGCCAGCTCATATTTTTTATAAAACACAATGCACGAGAAAATAGTCGGATATATGTATACTTTAAAGGGTACGATGTATTGCTCTTTACTCACTTCAATTTTTAACTCGCGAATCGTTCAACTGTATTAACGGAGAAATAACGGAGATTATCGAGTCAGTCCGACATTTCTCGATGGGAGGCCGATTATTGATTTATACCGCGTCATCTCGATTTAATTTTATTCTGCATAAAGGTTAACGTCAGGTTAATATTTATTTACTATAGCAGTTCATTCTATTTCTGTTAATAACACCCCTGATTACATGTTGGTTCATTGCACATCTAAGTAAAATGCAAGTATCATCCTGATAGTTTTAATGTCCAATTTTAACACTTAAGTCCCTGGTTTTCATGTGTTGAAAAGTTAAATGTGGTAGTAAACCTTTAATATGTTGGTAAATAGGTTAGCTCCCTTGTATTCAAGTATTGTAGACTCATTGCCTCAGTGGAGTTATCTTTGCTTTCATTGAAAATTCAGTGATAATATGGTCTTATTAACTTCTGAAATATGAAGCTTGTATAGGTAAATGAAGAATATCTATTACATGTGATAAGATAAGCTTGCCATCAATAATAACCAAATAAAATTATAATCTCTGTAGGCCTATGAATATATTGGATTGATTTAAGCTCTTGAGTATTTCTATGACCAGTATTGTTGTAGCTTTCACTGTTTTATGCTTGATATTGTTAGCCAGATTTTTCAACAAAATAATTTGACTTATAGTTTGGCGAAACCTTGGCGTCCGGTGTCGTTCACAATTATGTTTAAATTTTTTTTATGATAATTATTATATTTCTGCCATTTATTGTCAGATCTTTATAAAATTTCATACAATGATAATATACCATATGATGAACAGAATTAGAAATAAACCACAACTCTACCTGCCTTTATTATGGATTATTTCCCTTTGTAGTATATGCATTAAAGATTTTTATATGTTGTATATCTCTGTCATTTATGGTCAGATCTTTATAAAAATCTGGCTTCAATGTGGTTTTCACATTACAACGTATATTTATTGTTTATAATAAAAATTAAGTCAAAATTGAAATATTTTTTCTTTCAGTTAAGGGGAAGAAAAAGAATGTGAGCAATGTTGTCCACATTGAGAATAGAATGCCAAATACAGCTGATAATTCAACAAATGTTACCATAGCAACCATAAATAATGGCATGAAAAAAATGGAACAAACTACTGCAAATAAAGACGGTAAAAATAAAGTGCCCAGTGAATCGAAATCTTCATCAATACAAATACAAGTTGGAATGCCTAACTCATTTAGTAAAAGCACTGAACCTAATGTAAATGGTTCAGTTATTGCAAATGTGAAATCTGGTAAAAGAAGGCATTCTGAATCTGATGTGACTGCATTAAAGTCTACTGTAGACTTAACACAAGACAAAAGTAAAACTAGTTTAAAGATTGAAGCTAACACTGCTGTCAGTAACACCTCTAATGCAGCTACTAGAAACAGTGATGGTGATATTGAAATATGGGTCCCTAATAAGAAATATAAAGGTAACCAAACTACCAATACAAGATCCAACTTTGCCGTATTTGATAACACTGGACCTCCTGTAGCATTTGTTAAAAGAGCTCATGGTAAATTGAAACAATCTCCCAGTGCTATGAAGAAAACATCAGTTACCAAGGCAACCAAGTCTTCAAAGAGAGTTAGTTTTGATTTGAAGAAAAATCAAGCCCAAGGTTGGTAAAAGTATGTTTTATTTTTTCAAGTTTAACTGTATATCTTGTGACTGAGAATGGGTGATATTTTTGGGGATCAAATCATACAATTATAATGATTATGCACAAATCAGAATTCTAAACACTGAAGATTTTGCCATATCCAAATTATTTGCTTCTTAGTCATGGATTTATTTGTAATGATTTTCCATTCACATGGCTTGTAATAAATCAGTGTGGTGAATCACGTGACCTATATGGCTCCTAACACGGCAAAAATGACTACCAGAGCAACAAATTTAAATGAAAAAGGACAAGGTAAATGACGTTTATATGTAACCGGTTTTTATCAAACCTAGTGCAGTCTAAGCAGCACAAAATTCTCATTCTAGCAGTAGTTCTCCCAACCCCCAAAGATTCTAGTTTTCAAGATTACCTCAAGGTTTTGGGCGAGTCGAGAGATTTTGGAAGAACTTTGAGTTGTTAGTTAACTATAAAAGTGAGATAAAACTATATAAATTAAAAAAATGTACATGTATGTAGAGAAATAGAGAAACTTTATTATTTCTATAACATGGTTAGTATTGGTATAGTCCAACAATATTAACCTGAGCTTGACCTTTATGCAAGAATATATTAAACTCAGTTTTTACAGTCTAGTTTTGTTAATTTTGTAAATTGCACTTACTTTATCGGTAGCTTTCAGTAGAATACACATGCTGAGCCATTAAATTTGTTTTCATAAAAATAGAGACTTTGAAATTGTGCCAAAATATCGGGAACTTACATGTTTCCCCACAAATGAATGAATCCAAATTATAAGTACAATAAAATGTCATGATTACAAAATTGATTTATAGTCACATAGGTTGTTATAAACAGGTCTATAATTGTATACATGCATACGGAAACGCATGATTTAATGTAAGTGAAGTGTTCAATTATTATAATAAGGTAGTTCAAGCTCAGGTTAATATTGTCGGGACTATACAATGCACAAGAATTTAAGGTTTATTTTGTATGACTAATTTATCTACATATTTTTATCTTATACAGCATTTAAAGACAGTCTTAAGAGACCTGTTACTCCATTTAATCCAACTGTAAGACCAGATCAAGGTATTCTGAAAACACCATCACCTAACATAGTCAACTCAACTAATCAACCCACACAGGCATCTAGTGCTATAATAAGTGATCCTAGAACACCGCTAACAAGACAAGCCAAACGTCAAACTATGTCCACTGATAGACCAAGTAGGAAGACACATGTTGTGTCTGTAGGAATGATGCGTAAAAAATCAACATTGATGAAGAGAATGAAAGCTTCAGATTTCTTTATATGAAATAACTAGTGACAATTTGTTGTATATAACTGGTCTGCGGTTGTTAATATGTTAGTGTTTGTTGAATATCAATGGTAACTTGAAGCATGACCTATTGTTTTGTAAGAATTATCTAAAACTTTCAAATACAAATGTTCCTTTATGAAAAAGAGTATTGTGAACAACTTGGTATTTTTCACTAGTCAAGGTACAGGTATTATCTAGAATTAAAACTCAGCTGGAGTTATTAATGTGAGATATTGTGGCAGGGCTTGTGTGTAATGTGTCATAAGTTTCTTTTGGCTTAATATTAAGATATAGGAATGACTGAAACTTCTGAAACCACAATCCAAGCTCTAGAGCCTCCATATTTGATGGGGTAGTAACAGTGGTCACATGACTTGTAGGGTTTGTTTAAGAGATAGGGCACTTTCTACAAGGCCATCACTAGTTAGTGCTATGTTGCGATTTCCTGCTCAAATTGAGCAAATTGAATCGCTAGCTAGCGATACCTAGCAAGTTTTTTCTTGCTTACCATATCATTCTTCTGCTTATTCAAAATGATTGCCCCATGTGGGGACGTGTTTCTTTTTCAGAATTACTTATGTATATTTTATTTAATGCATATATTTTGTCAAAGTGGTAAAATCGAATAATCATGGTGACAATTGATTTTAAAAAAATTCATTTGTTACAATTCTGAACTTTTTGTTTGAGAAAGTTGCCATCTTGGATTTGCTAGCTTGAATCAAACCATTCAATAGACCACTTATGCTACAAAAATCGCTTTCAAAAAGTGCTAGCTAGCGATCGCCTTGTGGGACGTGCCCTTAATCTCATACATTGAAACATGTGTTTACCAGACTAACTGTCAAAAGAGACCATTATTGTACGACATACATACTGTCCATTTTGTACACAAATTTTTGCACTGACCTTTATACGAAGATGCAAAGCATCATGGGGTATAGATTATTATCTACCTGAAACAAGTATCAATGGTAACATACAACATGTAATAATTTCCCCGTATAACTGCATTGAACATATTGAATATGCTTTTTGTGACTACATGTACTCAATATGATATTTATAACCTAAAAAATATTCATTTGTAATAAAACTTTAAAAGGGGTCCTTTTACCTCTATACTTAAGTTTTTATATCTGTCATTCTTTTCACAGACATTTTAAAATGAAAGTAGAATACACTGTGTGGCTATATAGATAGATATTCATTGAGGTTTAAACATACTTTATATCTGTAGATACTCCTGTTGACATACGCCATCATTTATTTTACAATTTAATGATGATAGTTTATAAAAACGAAAATATACAACGATTTTGTCTTCATACCCGCACTATATTCTTTGCGAAGCAAATTGCCAAATATTGCTATGAGCTGTGCCTCTAAGTATAGAGGTGACATCTTCACCATAATGTCAGACATTTAGAACTAGAGAATAGTAATACATGATTTACCTTGTTGTATGTTTGTATTATTTACCCAGGTTGGTGGTGCAGTTGGTAGGGCGCTGGGTTTTTATACCCCCGCTTCGAAGAAGAGGGGGGTATACTGTTTTACCCTTGTCCGTGCGTCCGTCTGTCCGTTACAAAATTTCCGTCGCAGTTTTCTCAGCAACTATAACATGCAGCAGCCTAATACTTTGCATATTGCTTCATCCCATAGTCCCATGTGGTGTAAAGCGATTTCATGCTCCTTGCTCATCTACTTCCTGTTTGTTGCATATTTTTAGATTTTGTTAAATGAAAGTTACATTATGATAGTCATATTTCTCACAGCGGGGGTATCACTAGTGAGCATTAGCTCACAGATTTACTTGTTGAATCTCGTGTCCCGAAGGGGGTACCGGTTCGAATCCCACCTGTGGAGGTTATACCCTTCCATGAAAATTTAACAATGTCAATTTTCCTCCATTAATAAAATGATATAGAGAAGTTTCCGGTCTAGTGGAAGGGTATGTGAGTACTGGTTATAGAGACGGGTCCAGGAAAGCTAGGTTAGGTGCGCTGGACTCAGTAAAATGACATGGTTTTACCAAACTAAACTGTTAGTAGTCTAGAATCATTAAACTGACACTTTAGGCCACAACAGGTTGATAGTGTGTTCTACGGATATTTCTGAAAAAATGGGGCTAAGAAAAAATCTTAATTCAGTTCTTTTATATAGTGGTATGACCAAATTTTAATGAGCCAGCTCGGAAATAAAAATATTTTTTGTAAAAACTGTCAAAAATAAGGTGCGAGGAATCCTTATGATCAACATAGAGAACATATGATCAATTTATTGTGGCCTTATAAGTATATGAAAGTTAATGTAAGTCAAAATGTAGATCTAAAACCAATTCCACTTTTTTTTAAATAATACTTTAAATATTCTAATCTGTGTATAGGTTACACCAGTACTAGTATTTTTTGGTTACAGATTCAAATCAGGATATTCTCAAATGTGTTTAATTGAATATTTATTGCCAATTACTTCTTCTTGTAATTTTAAACAGACATAAAAATTATACAAATATAACCAAATTAGTAGCATATTTCTATCAAATAATGTGTCAGTTCATTGACAATATTTTACATGCATTGTCTCATTGTATCATCTTTGTTAACTCATCTTAGAATGAATTACATTATTTATATAATGATTGGTCAATAAAAATGTTATATATATCATAATTATAGTTATTAGATTTATGTTTCCTCTGTCTGCTGCTGAACTGTTGTGTCGAGTTCTGCTTGAAACAATATTAAGACATTTAATGTGAACATGATTTGTTATTTCCAAAATCCTTAACATTGAAATCCACCTGTGCACCCTTGTCTATGAAGTTATCCCCACCAGGATTCTATACACTGATTTGCTTCACACGTAGCCACCCGGCTAGCTCAATTGGTAGCACGCAAGTGTTCTGATTGAGGGGTGGTGGGTTCGATTCTAGGGCGAGGCATACTTTCGTGGAGCTTGGTCATGAAATTATTTCTACGGTCATTCTTTCTCCTACTGATGATTCTTAATTATGTAGGGTAGTTGTCAGTCACTGACGAAAGTATGTCCTTAATAGTTGGTTACATGTAACTGCTAAATCTAGAGATTTAGCTTTTCCAGGAAGAGTGAGTAGGTTGACTGACTGCTGTTATATGACCTGTACAATGTGTTGCTACAGCGTTAAACTCAACAAAAACAAACGAGCTTCACACGTTCTATACATAAAACACTAGTTAATGGTGTAATGACCAACAGCCTATAATTTCCTGCAACCCATGCCAATTGTGAGACCATTGTATTCGTCTGGAAAAATATAGAGAAGATTCAGCAATTGGAAAAATAACCTAACGGTTTTAATACACGTTAGAACCTGAAAGTGCCAATTTTTGTAACACTGACATTTATATAATGGTGGGTAGGAAGGTGGTGTAGATATTATACAGAGGCAAGCAACAGCTACTTGTATTAATGGACCTTTTCATGACCTTACCTATTAGCATATTTAACAAAGGGCTACAGTTACTTTTTGTCCCATAAACAAGGTGTTAACGAAAGAGCACATGCTAAGAATTGCTTATATTTGTGGGTAAATGTATTGTTATTCAAATAAAAGGTCGCACTTGGAATGGTCTATTGTTTTAAAGGGAAGCTTAGGCGGCCAGCTGGAACATTTGAAGCAGGAAACTTGGTGGTTTAATAAATATTAAATGTAAAACTCCCTGACTGTACATATGTATATATTTAGTGGAGTAAAAAATATCTCACTTTAATACACACCTGAAACAATTCTTATGTAATAGATCCACAGTAACATTTATTGGTAGCCAAATAGGACTTAAATTTTACTCTTGAATGAACATATTTCTCATAAAAATGCTATTAATAAATTAAGTTATTGATTGCTGTAAATTTTCTCGTCTACCGACCGCTCTTGATTTCCTTGCAAAAATAACGTTTTCCGCTTTCTAACAAGTTCTGAGTCCCAAGTTCTAATATCTAACATCCTAAATCTATGTTGGAATTGTTCCTTTCTTACTTCTAATTCAAAGCAGCTTCAATGGGCTTTCGTACTTATAACTAATAAAATGATAATTTGACATAAGTTTTTTTAAGTACAACAATGTATTTAATTTGTGAGTTCATTTACAATTTAATACAAGTTTACATGAAGAAATTATAGCCCATGACTCCATAACAAATAAATTATGACAAAGTTTCTTGAATCATGAACCATTTTCTAAACTTTCCTATCCCCAAATACAAAACAATTTACATGTCATACATGCTTTAGAACTTGTAAAGAGAACATGAATCATGGTATTAGAAACCTCCTCATATTTCTTATTTTTATGACTCATTGAAACATTTCAATATTATATGAACAGTCATGTTGCTGCTTCTATTTAAATCAATAAAATATTACTGCAGAAGAATGATCATAGAATGATTTGTCATAATTTGTCTATCAACAGAGCTCATGATGGAAATATTGTCAAAAGAATTTTATCAAACTTGTCAAATCAAATCTTCATTAACAATAAACACAAACACAAAGACATAATACAATCTACTACGGTACTACATACACTAAGATACATGTAATCTACTATATTCACTAGGATAATCTACTACATTCAATCAATCTACTACATACACTAAGATAATCTACTACATACAATCAATCTACTACATACACTAAGATAATCTACTATATACACTAAGATAATCTACTACATACACTAAAGATAATCTACTACATACACTAAGATAATCTACTCTTACACTAAGATAATCTACTACATACACTAAGATAATCTACTACATACACTAAGATAATCTACTACATACACTAAGATAATCTACTACATACACTAAGATAATCTACTACATACACTAAGATAATCTACTACATACACTAAGATAATCTACTACATACACTAAGATAATTTGCTACAGTATAACCTGCATTAACAGCCACCAGTAATAAGCGGTCACCTGCTGTAAGCAGCCAATGTAGTCACTTCCCTTTGCTGGCTGCTTAATCAGGTTATACTGTATATACACTAAGATAATCTACTACATACACTAAGATAATCTACTACATACAAAAAAAATAATCTACTACATACACTAAGATAATCTATTATATACACTAAGATAATCAACTACATACACTAAGATAATCTACTATATACACTAAGATAATCTACTACATACACTAAGATAATCTACTACATACACTAAGATAATCTACTACATACACTAAGATAATCTATTATATACACTAAGATAATCTACTACATACACTAAGATAATCTACTACATACACTAAGATAATCTATTACTAAGATAATCTACTACATACACTAAGACAATCTACTACATACACTAAGACAATCTACTACATACAAAAAAGATAATCTACTACATACACTAAGATAATCTATTACTAAGATAATCTACTACATACACTAAGACAATCTACTACATACACTAAGATAATCTACTACATACACTAAGACAATCTACTACATACACTAAGACAATCTACTACATACAAAAAAGATAATCTACTACATACACTAAGACAATCTACTACATACAAAAAGATAATCTATTACTAAGATAATCTACTACATACACTAAGATAATCTACTACATACACTAAGACAATCTACTACATACAAAAAAGATAATCTTCTACATGCACTAAGATAATCTATTACTAAGATAATCTACTACATACACTAAGACAATCTACTACATACAAAAAAGATAATCTTCTACATGCACTAAGATAATCTATTACTAAGATAATCTACTACATACACTAAGACAATCTACTACATACAAAAAAGATAATCTTCTACATGCACTAAGATAATCTATTACTAAGATAATCTACTACATACACTAAGATAATCTACTCTAACAGTAAGATAATCTACAACATACAAAAAGATAATCTACTACATACAAAAAGATAATCTACTACATACACTAAGATAATATATTACATACACTAAGATAATCTACTACATACACTAAGATAATCTATTACATACACTAAGATAATCTACTATATACACTAAGATAATCTACTACATACACTAAGATAATCTACTACATACAAAAAAGATAATCTACTACATACACTAAGACAATCTACTACATACACTAAGATAATATATTACATACACTAAGATAATCTACTACATACACTAAGATAATCTACTACATACACTAAGACAATCTATTACATACAAAAAAGATAATCTACTACATACACTAAGATAATCTATTACTAAGATAATCTACTACATACACTAAGACAATCTACTACATACACTAAGATAATCTACTACATACACTAAGACAATCTACTACATACACTAAGACAATCTACTACATACAAAAAAGATAATCTACTACATACACTAAGACAATCTACTACATACAAAAAGATAATCTATTACTAAGATAATCTACTACATACACTAAGATAATCTACTACATACACTAAGACAATCTACTACATACAAAAAAGATAATCTTCTACATGCACTAAGATAATCTATTACTAAGATAATCTACTACATACACTAAGACAATCTACTACATACAAAAAAGATAATCTTCTACATGCACTAAGATAATCTATTACTTAGATAATCTACTACATACACTAAGACAATCTACTACATACAAAAAAGATAATCTTCTACATGCACTAAGATAATCTATTACTAAGATAATCTACTACATACACTAAGATAATCTACTCTAACAGTAAGATAATCTACTACATACACTTAGATAATCTACTACATACACTAAGATAATATATTACATACACTAAGATAATCTACTACATACACTAAGATAATCTATTACATACACTAAGATAATCTACTACATACACTAAGACAATCTACTACATACACTAAGACAATCGACTACATACAAAAAAGATAATCTACTACATACACTAAGACAATCTACTACATACAAAAAGATAATCTATTACTAAGATAATCTACTACATACACTAAGATAATCTACTACATACACTAAGATAATTTACAACATACACTAAGATAATCCACTCTAACACTAAGATAATCTACTACATACACTAAGATAATCTACTACATACAATAAGATAATCTACTACATACACTAAGATAATCTACTACATACACTAAGATAATCTACTACATACACCAAGATAATCTACTACATCCACTAAGATAATCTACTACATACAATAAGATAATCTACTACATACACTAAGATAATCTTCTACATACAATAAGATAATCTACTACATACATTAAGATAATCTACTACATACACTAAGATAATCTTCTACATACAATAAGATAATCTACTACATACAATAAGATAATCTACTACATACACTAAGATAATCCTCTACATACAATAAGATAATCTACTACATACATTAAGATAATCTACTACATACAATAAGATAATCTACTACATACACTAAGATAATCTTCTACATACATTAAGATAATCTACTAATATACACTAAGATTATCTAACACATACTCTACTAAAATATACGTCAGCTTACTACAATCTTCTTCAATTATTGTCACTCTACTGCAATCTCAAACACTCAACTACAATCTACATCACTCTACTACAATTTACTTCAATAAACGACATTATTCTCGTAACACAATTTACTTCACTCTACTATATTCTACTTCAATAACCGTCATTCTTCTTAAATATACGTCACTCTATTACATTCTACTTCAATACCCGTCATTCTACTTAAATATACGTCACTCTATTACATTCTACTTCAATAACCGTCATTCTACTAAAATATACGTCACTCTATTACATTCTACTTCAATAACCGTCATTCTACTTAAATATACGTCACTCTAATTTATTATATTTTAAAAAACGTCATTCTACTTAAATACACGTCTGTTGAACCTCATTTTTCACAACCCGTGTTTTTCACAACTTGTGAAAAACGCGTACGTATTTTTCACAACTTGTGTGAAAAACACGTTAGCATGCAAATTTCATACGAGCATAGAAACGCATTTTTCACAACATCAAATCTGGCGAAAAAAATGTTTGAAAAATTTGAGTTTTTTGGTACTAACGCATTTTTCACACATGTAAATTTTTAGTTGCCAGCTGTAAGTAAGTAAGTGAGTTATTTATTTTCGTGACATGTGTTATGACAATATTACAAACATGAAAACAACATGAAGAGTATTTACAGATAAACACCCGACCCAATGGGTGTAAAAACCACAGCCTTTAAAAAGACAAATTTTGTGAAAAATGAGGTTCAAAGTTTGTTACAACCTGTTTTGTAATAAAAATCTGAATTGTAAAAACTATTACAAAACAGGTTATAACAAACATACAAACGCGTTTTGTAATAAAAACCCGAAATGTAATGAAATGGCTAGTTGTATTAATTTTATTATAAAATATAGTACAATACATTTTATTGGTAAAGAAAGAAAATAATGTTTAACAAGCAAACATAAACGTTCAAATAGACAAATTACTTACATTTCGCAATGTTAATTTGAAGATTTCTACAGAAAAACAAGTTGTCATATTTTATTGCAAAAAGAGTTATTACAAAAGTGGTTGAACTTACCAACCGATTTATTATAAACTTATCTTACAAGTAGGGGTTTTATCACAAAACGGGTTTTAACAAAAGTTGAAAAAAAACACGAGCGTAATTTTACAGGTTGTGAAAAACACGTTTGTGAAAAATGAGGTTTAATGTTGAACCTCATTTTTCACAGAACGCGTTTTTCACAACCTGTGAAGAACACGTTTGTGAAAAACGAGGTTCAACATGGCAAACTTGTTCAATTCTGGAATCTATCGCCCGCCTCGAGGTTTTATCAGCACACTTTCACAGCAATTTTGTTACTATTCATACAACATATGAATTCCAGTATTGAGCGACGGTAAAAAAATCTGACAATGAAATCTGTACCTCTGAAATTGACCACTGTGTTACAATTCACAAAATATAACTCACATATTTGCATAAATAAAACTACAATGACCTTTTCTTTTATATATCAATTACATAAGCTATAATCATATTCATTTAAGTTTAATATGCATGCATCTTCCCAACATGTAAACCTTTTTTTACCAACGGTATATCTTACCAAAACATGAAATACTGTAGAATCTTCATGTTGCCATCTAATAAATAATAAATAAATATAAGTGTCAGGGCGGATAATGGGTTATGTGCTTCATGCGTCATGCCCCAAGAGTCGCTAGTTTGAATCCCTCTCCTCCACTTAAACGACTAAGGCTTGATAGAAAGTGCTATAAACATAAATGTTACCATGGATATTCGCGCTGTTACAAGGGAGCGTAACGTAGGATGCTGGGACATAAGTGTTCTTAGAAGCATTAGAATAATAACTCTGGGCAATGAAAATGTTGCCAAGTGTGCTTTAGCAGCTGCTATGGACCTCAAGGCGGTTGCTTTGGATGAGAAACTTGTTAATACGGAAATTATAACAGTTCCATGGGGCATGTGTGCTTACTATGTTCCTTAAGATGACTTCTCTATGTGCTAAAGTGGTTTCTTGAACGTAAAGATGGTTAAATAAGGCACAACTCTGGCTGGTTGAAGACCTTAGAGTGGTTGCGACATCGTGCGTCCACGTGCGACGTTAACCATCTAAATAAAGTATTTGAATAAAAACTGAAACATTAATTTTGTTTATCATAATATACTTTAAATATAATATGATATTGACCCATGTTGTGAAAATAACGTTGGGACTAAAAATCAAAAAATATGTCTAACGTAATTTTCACATTGCTCATTTGTGAAAAACGCGTACGCAATTTTCACCACTTGTAAAAATTACTAACGTGTTTTTCACAAGTTGTGAAAATTGCGTACGCGTTTTTCACAAGTTGTGAAAAACACGGGTTGTGAAAAATGAGGTTCAACACACGTCACTCTAATACATTCTACTTTAATAACCGTCATTCTACTTAAATATACGTCACTCTACTATATTCTACTTTAATAACCGTCATTCTACTTTAATAGCTGTCATTCTACTTAAATATACGTCACTCTAATACATTCTACTTCAATACCCGTCATTCTACTTAAATATACGTCACTCTAATACATTCTACTTTAATAACCGTCATTCTACTTAAATATACGTCACTCTTCTATATTCTACTTTAATAATTTTAACCGTCATTCTACTAAAATATACGTCACTCTAATACATTCTACTTTAATACCCGTCATTCTACTTAAATATACGTCACTCTGAGACATTATACTTTAATAACCGTCATTCTACTTAAATATACGTCACTCTAAATAACCGTCATTCTACTTAAATATACGTCACTCTAATACATTCTACTTCAATACCCGTCATTCTACTTAAATATACGTCACTCTATTACATTCTACTCTAATAAACGTCTTTCTACTTTATTCTACTTCAATTAATGCCATCCTTCGACAGTTAACGTCATTTTACTACAATCTATGCCATCCTTCTACACTCTACTTCAATCGACTACAATTTTCTATCATCAACTACGATTTTCTAAAATATTTACTTTATTTAAGAATTTTCCTGAATCTTCCACCAATATTAAAGGAGAAATTTCTTCTATTAACAGAAAAGACGATTAACATTAGAGAGTGGTTTGAAATTCCGAGAATAACAAAAAATATCGAAAGATTAATGCCTCAAAATAAATGAGTTCCAAGAAAAGTTTGCATTGATGGTTTCCTACGACAGTTTTAATTGAATTTCTACTGTGAGATAAAACAATGATCTGATAGATCAATTTGTTTTAACTTAGAATATTTAACATTACCAATGTATACAGCTTTATTGGTTTAGCAAGCTTAAAGGCGGCTGATGAAAGTTCTTATCAAAAACTACAATCACTATAACTTAATGTGCTCTAAATACAATTTGAGGGCTTTACGCAAAACTGTCGTAACTAACATTTTTTCAAAAAATGCCTTTTTAATTAATTTGGCTTTAGAAATGCCAAAAACATGTTCCTTCCAAATTTCATCAAAATATTCCATACATATAGTACATAAATTTACTAAGTTCCATGTTCGGAATAACTTCCAATCACAGAGGAAAACTGTTGTAAGTAAAAAAGCTTGTAAATAAACAATAATTAGTCTTTATGGCACAGTGTAATTACATGCTTGACGTTATTTCTTACCCACATATCAAAAAATAGTTACAGAATTACATGAGAGAAAAATATTGAACATTTTTTTTGCTTCTCCTGAAAAAAATTGAAAATATGAGTTACGACAGTTTTCCATCAAGCCCTCGAATTGTCTATTATCATAAAGCCGCGGAGGTAGAGTGGTAGAAGAACGAAGGATTTCGAATCCGGGGGTCCGTGGACTTTAGCGTGTCCGGACGATAACTTGGGGTTGTTCCTTAGAGTCACAAAATTGTGTGTGCTAAAATCCCCTGACCAAAGAGTCAATCCTGTTGAATTTTGGATGTGGGGAAAAGGTCAAGGTATAAATGAGTTTTGTCTGAGTGATTATTGTGTAACCATTGTTCCGATAGATGTTTTATTTCATCTTGAAATTTTCTATTAATCATGTTATCTTGTGGTCATTAGTCCGCTAGCGGGTAATGTTCGGTCTTGCCGAGATCTTGTTTGTTTAAAGAATGACAATAACGTTTATACATCATATAAAAGTACAGTATTCAATAACCTGCATTTTGTAAATGATCAACGTACAAAATCAATTCCCAGATAATATCTGACCTCTATTCTATGCATTAAGGTATCATTATGTTTTAAATCACTGCTATGGCAACGTGGTAGAACGCTGGATATCGTATCCGGAAGTCCTAGGTTCAAGTTATATGCGAGCTATTTAATATTTAATATTTGTTTGGGTATGTCGGCTTTTTGTGAAAGAGTAAGGGAATACTGGTACAAAAATGTCCTTTAAAATGTGTAAAGTAAGTGGGCCGCCATAAATAAACTTACAAAAATGTTGATTAATTGTGTAAAATCTAAACAAAAAAACATGACTTATTATTTAAATATACGTGACATTTTACTTTGTTTTTTTGTTAAATATTGCTCAGTTTCGTGAGTTGTAACAATACAAACAGTCCTTGTATTGGTTGTAAAGTTAAGAAGACACCAGATAATGAGTCTAATACATTAAGAAGTTTGTAAGAGCAGTAACTAATTGTCGCCAGCTCTGGGGAATTAGAAGACTTGAGATAATTAGCTAGACTAGAAGCTATGAATTGTGAGCTAATTCATCAACATGAAGAAACTTCAGACAAATTATCTAATTGACTTTACCGACCAACATAATACATATAACCATTGATTGATATCTGGATAAGACGTCACGTGACATCCTATTTACTGCTAACATAACTAAGTTTATTAGACGAGTTCTCAAGCAGATGTTCTAAATCTCTTAGGTTTTGTGAAATTATGTTACATGACAATTTGCATTTTTTATTAATTTAACATATTTAGGGAGAATTTCTTTGCTAAGCTTCAATCAGATGTTTTTATGTGTTGTTATCATTAGTGTTGGACAAAACATTGTTGGTAAATGTTATCAATGTTAAGCTAGAAATAAGAGTATCTCTTACATGGGTTAGATTTGTCCAGTTAAAACTTGTCACTTCAAGTATTTGTTTCAGTGATTTAAAGTTACTAGTTCACAGATTTGGTGTAGATTTTTCTATATTTTGAAAATGCTATTCAGTGTCTGTAATTGTGTCCAAAAAATAATTCTTCATATTTTAAGACAAACTGACCTATAGATTGCAAGAAATATACAAAAAATACATAAACTACATATACATAAAAGTCACAAAAAGCACTAAAATTGTCTATACCGTTACATACGGGGTAGATTGTTACTACTTGAAACACAATTATTTGTAATTGTATGTCCAAAATACACTAAAATTGTCATTATCAAAGCACTAATTTCCTGCTTCAAAAATATTTCCATACAATTTATATAGTTTCAGAAAAAGTTAATAATTAAGTTAAAATCTGTGAATGAGTACCTTTAATATTTGTCACTGCAAGTATTTTTGCCAGTGATTTAAATATCCACTGAGACTGGTTTTCGGTGGTAAGCATTATTTTTCAATATTTTAAAAATTATATTAAAGGGGTATGGTAGTTTTATGACTCTTGAGTACCTTCAGTGCTTAGATGGTGCACATAAAACCAATCTCCGTAAACAGATATCCTGTAGAGCATTGTCGTACAGGATCTCTACTGTCTCCGTGGAAGGTCACGTCGAGATGAACTTTGTGTCGACCAATCAATGCGTAGCTTTCATCTAGACGAAACACCATTAATAACATTTTGATTTCGTAATTTCTATTTTTAGACCACGGTTTGCAAGCTAATTTAACAGCGGTATTATTCACAGTCTGCGAGTGGACCGCTCATTTCAAATTGCGTGACGTAGACGATGTAAACAAGTTACGTATCATAACAATTTCGTCATGAATATTATGATGAGAAAAGGTCACCTGAACGTGACCTTCGTTTGAAAAAGGCCAGATCTAAATTAGCGAGAAGGCGAGGGAAAAATTTTAGATCGGGTTTTAATCAGATTGACATAAAACCAATGGGTAGTGTTCTAACATTTGTTATAAAGCCTTTTAAACCTTCAAAATATATATTCTTTTGGAAGGATGTATTGTTTCGTTCGCTCTTTTTCAACCGACTTTTATAGTTCGTTTTTTTATCAACTGTCAAAACATGATTTTTTTCACGGTGACTTCGTGTTTTTGTATAACTATCGTGATATTGTGATAGCGTGTATTGAATTACCGTGAAAGTATTCAAACTTTGACAGTTGGAAACAATTGGGTTATACAAATGTGGTCACAATCTGTTCTAGAAACTAAATCAGACTAATATCTCTGCATAAGGTCCTTACAGTTGGAATCCTCGGATTTTATCGTTGAATTCCTATGTAAGGGTAACAAAATATTTCATCTAATATCTTTCTTGTTAATGAAGATATTAACAGAAGTGATGGAATTTAGATAGTTTTTTAACTTAAAAATACTTAGCTTGACTATCAAACAAATTAAATGATATACAAAACAGTTATTTAAGATTAAATTTGGCAAATTAACATTGAAAAGTAAGGGTAAATTCCGAGTAATCCAACTAATTAGACCTACCTATTTTGAAGAGTATACAAGGGGAAATAACTGATTAAAGTCCCTTATTCTATTTGATAGGTTTCGTGACCCTTAAGCTCATCATGTAGAATGTAGAAATGTAATTATAATTATCAGTCGATTTTTCCTGATTTCAGTGAAACAAAATAGAAACAAGTCAAGAGTTTTGATAATAATATTAACGTTAACAAACTAATAACTAGGATAAATGTATTGAATTAATGAGTCTCAGCAATTAAATACCCATTTTCATCTATACTAAATTAACAATGCTGTAACTACCAAATTTCTATTTTGGGAAATCGACTTTGAAATGCCATATCTTCATTGTTTCAATCTGTATAGACATGAGACTTGGCAGGCACATTAACAATGTATAGCGTCAAAAAACCTTTTTAAAAGATAGAACAAAGTCATACTAGTGTCCATTTTTTGTCAACTGACAAAGTTTGAATAATTTCACGATGAATGATTACACACTATCTCAATATTACGTGTGTAAGACAAAGAGCGTTTAGTCACCGTGAAATTATTCATGTTTTGACAGTTTAGAAAAAACGAACAAAAAACACTTTGGATGGTTATCTATTTTTTTCTAAAATGGAGATAGGACATTGTAAGATTGAGGCGTAAACATGTTAGTCCGCGATATTGTGGTATGTTTTTTTTTTCAAAGTATTTAATTCTTATAAAAACAAACATAAATTGCAGTGGTATTTTTCGCTATTAATTATATGCTTCCCAATCGAATACCGAGATTTATCAGTAAAATAAAATTGGAAAGTCCACTGTTTTGAAACAATAAATTTGTTATTTTTCACTGTTTGGATGCGCCGTTCTGATGACATATCATACTTAAACTTAAAAAAGCCAGTTTAAAGCATTATAATTAACAGACAATATGTTTATTTCGATGTAAGATCTATTTATTTCACTCACGAGCTAATGATATTACATGTTTATATTTTCACTCCTGGCTATACGCCACTCATGAAAATATTGCATCCTTAGCTCACTCGTGAAATAAAAATCGATCTTACACCGAAATAAAGAAATATCCTCTATATCTCATCTAACTTAATGCAGACTTGTCTTATATAGATGATAATTGAGCACGTTCGAATAATTTTATTTACCGCGGGTCTGAAGGCCGGTGGTATATTGGAGTCGTCAGAATCTGATGACCTTGGTAGGAGCAGTTCATGATTTCTTTTACTGGCGTCCTCCTTTTTTATTTACTAATGTTGACAGTGCTAAATTGTATTAATTTTTAGTTTTATAGTACTGCAATGGAATTTTGTGCTTTTTGGGGGCATTTTAAAGAACATTTTATCCATAATTTATATTTTAAGACATTGTAAAACATCTGCTCCCCTAAAATGAGGTTCAGGCTAAAAAACACATACCGTACGCATTTCACGCACGTCTCCTTGAACAGATTTGTTACAGACTCGCAATTATCGTATACGAAGCGCTTAAATTCATGACGAAAAAGTTAATTATTAATTTTGTACTGTCGGTAGGAAGTTTTGATACTGTCTCTGCATGCTGAACTTTTAAGCTGTTACTGTATAATAACTGTCTAACTCACTTTCTCATTGAGGCCACCATTAAGTCAAAATATATTTGAAAAAACGAAAGGACAAGAAGTATTAGATTACTGAATTGTTAAATCTGGCGTGTTTTTGTATACATTTTAAACACAAACGGTCCGTAAGTTTATTTATAGAACAACTTTTAGGAACGGTCTAAAATTGTGACACTAAAACTGACGATATACAAAGAAGAATTATCAGACCATGATTGATTATAATTTAATAATACATGTATAATAGTTGCTTATATTTTAGTAAACATAGATATATTGCTGTAATTGGTGGCCAATAAGCGATGTGTTCCTTTTAATCATGGAACATTTTACATGTTCTGTATTATACCTCAGAATACATAATTTTGTACTCTTTTTGCCGCATATATTTGTTTTCTCTTTTGTGTATGTACAGTACACATAATGTTATCACTATCCGGCGGTATTTAATGCTTTGCATTAATCTTTTCTTGAATTATTATATTTAATCATCCATGTTTTTTGACAAATAGACTCTTTAAAGTGTGTTACAGTGACGCGGCAGATGTATTATGATTTGAATGTGTTAAAGATGTAACAGTAAAATGTATCTGTATACGAGTATAGCAGACGACATTAATGTTGTTGGTGTCTTTATTTGATGTATTTCTGCTTTATGGTATTCCTTTAAATGACAGAAATACTTAGTTTAAACAATGACTTCTATCTTATCATTCTAGAATAGTTTTAACGCGAGAATCTCAATATTTTGTCTGGTCGTCTGCTGTATATTGTGTTGACTTGAGACCATTGTATGAGTCAGGATGTCCGGTCCTAACATTAACTCATTATTATGACAAGCACGATAATTTATGTATACTGACACGCAAAAAACCCTATACAGTCAATAAAAGACAAATTTCACATACAAAGTTACATTCAATGTAAGTATGTTTTGTACCATTCTTTAGCAAAATCTATTTCATAATAGTTTTATAATCTCATCGACGTCATTAGACGTGACGACAGGTCTATGCGTTTACGATTGCTTGTCGTGATCCGTAGACGTGGTTGACATGTAACAGATATTGATGTATTTATAATCACAATATTAAACTATTTTCTTAAGTTAATACAAAGAAAAATTTCATGTCCCAAAAATGTTTTCCAAAATCTAGGTCCAAACAATGGACTTCTTGAACTGTCTACAAAGTTAGATGTCCTCAAAGACTTCCCTGGTAATAAGTTCTTTGTTGGCCCATGATTTATAACAGTGCCTGTTTTTTTGTGTACAGTGTTTATTGTTAGCTTAAAAATACAAGATTTAATATTGGAAATGTTTCGACTTCTATAAAATACATGTACAAATGTACAACTATTTTGAACAATGTAACTAACTGCGTCAATATTCACAAGATATTAACACAGACAATGTTCCAAACATTTTAGTAAAAAACGTAATTGATGTAAACTTACAGTGATTTTAATGTTATATTATATTATGAAGTGAATGATGGTGTGAATATTTCATAACACTTAAAACAGAGACATGGTTATCTCTAGTTTCTACAAAAATTCAGTCTTTCCATTACTGAGTATTCGTACAATAATATTGGAGAAGTTTATACAGCCTCTCTGTGAATGGTGGGATTTTAGTGTTCTACAGAGAATCTATTTTGTGTTCTAGTGAAAGTTTTCATAAAATTGGATAAAACAAAGTTTTCTTGATTTTTTTGTGTTTATGGATTAACTCGTATTACCATCAACAAATTAAAAGGTAAAACATTAAGTCTGTTTAATAAATCTAACATTTGTCATTGTGGTTTTAAGATAGTATAAAAATATATACATGTTAAGTATCAATACGCAGTAGACAACTCACATTGATAACTGATGTAGCGAGTATCAGCATGCAAAAACTATACTTCTACATTCTCAAAACTTCTATATTTGTGAACCTATGTTTCTATTTTCGTTTTGCTTATGTTATTTTTCAACACCACGTGTCACGTGCATATTTATAACATCAAAATAACCATGGCATGAACTCGTGTATATATATCAATTTTGTAAACATTGCATGTTATTGTACTTTTAATTTTGGACTCTTCCGTTCATGGGGGAAACTCGTACGTCTACGATATTGTGGTGCAATTTTTGAAGTATTATTCTTATGAAATCAAAATTAATTGTTTAGTACGTGTGGCTCAGTAGATAAAAGTGTATATATTACTCACTTGTTTTTATATAGATAGTAAAAAACCAGTTTTGTATATATTCATTCCTCCTTGTTTTAAAAGCTAGACTAGTCTTTTGTTAGATTGACACGCCAAGTTAAAGCAACCATCTGCACCTATGTTTCTTTTTTCGTTATTTTTCGACTGTTTCTCTGAACACCATGTGTTAAGTGCATATTTATAATTCTAATATAGACACGCACTCGTGTGTATTCATACTATGTTATATAAAACTCAATGTAATAAAGTTCTATATAAGTAGCGTGTTCAATTACACAAAACGTTACAGAACGTGACATAACGATACATTCGGAACTCCTCGGCCATATATTTGTTTACTTCAACACCGGTAGTTTCAAAATAGCGTCTAAATATGTTCGAGATTATTCGCAGCAAATGGACGAGGAGTTCCGAATGTATCGTTACGGAACGTTCGCGGTAACTGAACTTATAATATAGCCAAGGTATTAAGTCTTTATTGTTTATAAGTGCAAGAGTATATATTGAAATATTACATTTATACATGTAGAATTTATTCGGACTATTTAAAGCTGTTTATATTTATTATTGTTACAAATTGTACTTGAACTTCCCTGACTTTTTTGTTTTTTGTTTTTACACTTGGTACCATATTATATCATATCTTATTATTATATTTTTTGTTTACTATAAACTGTAAACTCGATGCCAAATAAAGAATATATGTTTGTAATGTAATGCTATAATGTTAGTTAACACCACTGTAAATATAAGTTTATTAAGGTACACAGTCCACTCAGTTGAAATTAATTTTTTGAAAGTATGGAAGAAGCTTACAAAACATAAAATGTTTTATAATTATATTACAGTATGTTTATCATCTTGCATGGAATAGAATTATATCCTAACTTGCAATTTCTACTTTACCAGACATCAAAAGAAATTTCATTACTTATTATGGTTAAATTACTTATTTTAATATATTCTCAAATTTCTTGCCTTTTATGTCGTGTGTCAGACTACTTATCTAATTATATATATTATGATATTGACTTTTACAAAATTCTAACATATTATTCAATATAATTTTCAACACTTTACCCGTAATTATCGTAAATTATTTGTTTGTAAGAAATGGAATTTATATGATATAAAAAATTGATTCTCAAACAGTGAAAAAGGTTGGTTCATTGAAAATCTTTTAATCAACAAATTTAAACATAAATTCTTGTTTACTAACCTAAGGTTAGGTCTTTTATATAAATTTTCGAGTGACTTTACAATAGTGTACCATAACCCCTGATTATCGAAATTATCTCCCAGAAGTTACCCTTTACGCCTGAATGGAGTGAACCATCTCATTGTTTACTTTATGAAATCAGTAGTGACCAGATGGCTTTCAAACTCAGCAGCTATCGATCACTTTACAGCGCACATCTTACCACTGGATCACGGCTTCTACCTTTCAAAAAGTCGTTGTAACAAAGCTACATTGACTACTAGTCTGTATTCCCTATAATTAGATTTTAAAGGTACTAGTTCACAGATTTGGTTTATTTTTTATAATTTCAAAATAGCATTCAGTATCTGTAATAGGGTCTAAAAAATAATTCTTATTATTTTAAGACAAATTGACCTATATGTTGCAAGACATATACAATACAAGTCACAAAAAAGTGTCTATACCGTGACATACAGGGTAGATATTTATTACAAAGTACATGAAACACCATCATTTGTAGTTGTATGTCATTTTGCATTAAAATTGTCATTATCAGAACACTACTTCCCTGCTTCCAAAAATATGTCCATACAATTTTGATAGTTTTAGAAAAAGTTCACATTTAAGTTGAAATCTGTGGATGAGTACCTTTAAGTAAAATAAATGTAAACAAAGTATATATTGACAAATTTTTATAGTAGTAATTTCTTGTAATGTTATATTTTACAGATGTATGGACATACAAGTAAAGTTTGGATATATTATATATTATTTATGACAATTCTAACAGGAATACATTCAGAACTCACTCAAGGTAGGACTTTAAGTAATACACATTGTCTTTTAATTTGGAACATCTCGATCTTTCATGAATGAATAATCTCGGAATGATTCGTGGGGGGGGGGGGGGTTTACCCTGATGACTTGGGTTTTTACTACCTACGCGAGCAAATAGTTGTATACAGGCAAATCTTTGTTAAAACATATTTCTATGTTATATATTTAACTAAATATTGTTCAGCGATATGATTGAACTGTGTTATTTCAAATCCATAGACTAAAAACGAAACACCACTCATCTCCTAAACGATTGTGGATTTGTTTACTTAAACACCGGTCAAAGCATTTTTTTCGAGACTGTGACGAAAAGGTAGTTCCAAAATGGCGAGGTTATTCGTAGCGAATGGCCGAGAAGTTCCGAATAATTGTCTTTTATCAATGTTCAAAAGCTGAGGTCGTTTATTTTCAATTTTACGACCTGTTTTGGTTTTGATATTTTGTTGTTCATCATTTGACGTAGTTGTCGGAATAGGGCATTAAATTGATATCTCCTGCCAAGGGTATGTGATTTCTAAAATGGCCTCCAAGATGGCCGCCAAAATGTCTTAAAAATCTTAAACATGTCGTGAAACGGCCTTAGCATTTGGACGTACACCACTGAGTAAGTAAACGAATTGTCACTCAGAAAACTAAATATTTTACAAACAAAACTATTATTCTACGTGTACGAGTACTGAGCAATTAGTATTGTTTGTGGGAGACCAAAGTTTAAATGTTAAAGGCACAGGTGGTAAGTATGACTGTGTAAATAGTTTTGTCCTAGACAATGCCTTTGTTAAATTCAATTGACATTCTACAACAGGGTATCGACCTAAATGAAACAACTTGCCTTTCATCATGCTGTGTTCATTATTTAAAAAAAAAAATGTGTAAATACTGAGCATTTCGGAGAATATGATATTAAACGGCTTGTGACTTATGTTCTTTTTTTTCTAATTTGAAAATTGTCGTAAACTGCGTCGAAGACTACTTGTCCTCATTAACATTTACAACTGCTCTCGTAGCTAGCCGACTTGCTCATTGTTACATTGACAACAATGTAAGTTAAACTAAATAGTAAATACAGTTCGTACAAAAACAAAACCTTATTTATGTAAACAATACATTGAACTAATCCACGACAGGGGATGCTCAGGATGACAATAAGGTTATATAAGTATAAAACACGTGTTATTTTAGTTATTCAAAATGTGAAACTGACCCAGAAAAATATAATATTTTGATTTCACTGTGGATCTTAAAACTACCGAACCTGATATTTATAGATCTAGATCTCCTGCATGTCGTGAGCGAATATATCTTTAAACTAAGACCAAATCTGATTTGAAACTAGTATTGTTCATCAAACCGATATTCATGAAGTCGCAAACTTTTTTGAGCTATTCAGTCTGTGCGCCAAATCATGCATCGCAAATTTTAAGGCAGCAGTCAAGGCCAACTTTTGACCTATACTTTTATTAACCAATATAATTTGTCTACCATTCCTGTCTGTCCAATGAAATACTTTTCCGGTATTGATAAATGAATAAAATATATGACACCATTGGTTGTTCTTGAATAAAGTATAGTAAACGGCCCTATAGTTTCAATATGCCGGTCCCGAAAAATTACGTGCCAAATTCTTCATAATTTTAATTATCATTTCACTTCGTGAAATTGAGATTTTATAGTGTAACGTGCGCCGAGTAGCGCCAGGTATACTGACAAAGTCCCAGTCAATTAATAGCGATGTGAACCCTCCGGAGTCTCCTGCCAGACTCCTCTTTTCTCAGTCGATTCACGCCTTTTATACCCACCTGATGTCCACGCATACCGGAACTGAAATCTGATTGGTACATACATACATTTGATGCTCTTTGGAACTCTTGCACGGGAAGCACATTTGCAAGCGCCTACTTTGTCTTTGAATGAGCGTCTACCGTTACCCGTTTACAAATGTTGCCTTGCTAACAAGGGAGGTAACCGTACATGGAGACGCTAAAATGCAGTCATGACCGTTAACGTTACAATAGTAATATGAAGTAAATTCATACCATGCTCAGCGTCGGATATAGTTTTAGAAATATTTCTTGTTAAAAATGTATTAAATTTATATTAAAGACAATTGAAACCGTGGTAAAAGGTTCGTGAGTGGTATTATTTAAGCACTATAATACTTGTATTTAAGATAAAATATTCAGAGCTGTTAAGCAATTTCCATAAATCAGGAAAACATACACTACATTAAAAAATTGCAACACAAAAATGGCGTGTACCGATTTAACCATGTATACAATCATATAGCGTAGTCTGGGAGTCAATTGCTCCCAAATTATAAATATATGTCCATCAAGACTATATACATATGTCTATGCATGGTAACATTCTCAAAGGAAGATAAATCATTAACCGTGTCTAAATCAAGGGAAATGACATGATCAATATTGAAACACGTAGGTTCTCATCATGTCTCATCACTAGAAAGACACAACATCTAACTGATATATTAGATAGACGTCAGATCAGTCAATATTGTCTCTATGGAAAAAGTAATTAGACAAAGTAGAAGACCAATCTTATTGTTTCTCAATGACACACTGGCAGGTATATAAAATAGTGTCAACCCAGAAATAAAGAAGTTTTTTTTTTTTTGTAATTATTTATTACTTCAAAGATACATATGTATATATACATAGATTGTAATAATAGACATAATAAAAGGTATTGTATTGTATGACAAGGGTTTTTTTTTATGTTTTACAGAAATAAGCATTATTACCTGGTTGTACCCAGAAAAGAGGAAAAGATTGCATTATTACTAAGTTGTACTAAAAAGTAGGGAGAAATAATGATAAACATTAACAACAAAATATAATGAAGCAACTTGTACCTGAAATGAATTAACTTGCTTGTATACTTAAAAAAATAAAATAAAATATTTTGTCAAACAAAGGAGCATAACTAATTATTTCCAAGATTAAGTGTCATAAAATTTACAATTGCAAGTCAGGCTATGACAACAATTCGTACAATCACTTGAGCGTATTGAAAACACAATGTACAAAATTAAGATATAGGTATTCTCCAAAGAAAGGGAGGTAACAACTTACTCAAAATGACTTATTATTAAATAAGTAGCTATGTGTAATGAACCATATTCATTCAAAAAATTGAAAACAAATATAACACAATGAACTCAATTTCAATTGTACTATAAGTATTCTTTATGAAAAAGGATAATTACTAACTTCATATGAATTTTTATCAGATAAATATATAAATGCAAGTCATATAACGAATTAAACCCAAGCATTACTTAAGATAATTACTTATTTCACATGAATAAATGTCAAATAATATACAATTTGAAAATCATGTAATGGATATATTTCATACAATAGATTAAATGCATTGTAATACAGTGTACCAAATAAAATTTAAAAACTTCTTATCATTAGAAAGATACACATTTATAGTCATATTATGAAATAATCCAAACAAAATTATATATTGTAACACATTGACATAATTAAAAGTAAACTACAGGTATTCTCCAAGGAAAGGGAGATAACTGCTTACTCCAGAAAATGTTATTGTCAAACAATTTTCAATTGCAAGTAATGTTATGAATTAAACAAATTTCAAAACATATTGTACATTATGAAAAATTACTCAATTCTGTAAGCGTGAGTCATATTTTTCAATGTCCGTGTTAATTGTAAGAGGTATTAGGGGTTGTGTATTTAATACAACCAACATTAAAAACAGACCAAAAAAAAACGAGAAAAGAACCCAAAATATATAAGTACAAGTACCACAACATTTATTGTAGATAAACATTTAAACAGCTACTAAATGTTTTTTTTAAAAAACTGTATACATATGTCTATAAAAAATTATGTGACAAGGTCAGGTTTCGTAGGAGCGACAAGTTGAATTTTTATGCTGCTTTGTCTTCAGTTACTGAAAAATATAAATAAAATTAAAAAACAAAAGTGATTTATGACAATTGTTTAGTGGAGCACTAATAATATATGTACAATTTCCGAGTGGTTAGTCTGTTCAGGCTAAGGCTGTAATAAAAAGAAGCCATCTATTGTTAAAATTTTCAAGCTTAAAAGACTGTTTGGCTATGTATTGTTCAGAGTTAAGTGTTAACAAGAAATACTTCTTAAAACGTGCCAGGGTAGGAGCGCTTAATTTCATCTTACAATAATATATATACTTTTTGGCCACAAGTGATAACATATTAAATAATTCATTGCCCCTCGCTTTGATAGGACTACCTAGGATTATTTCCTTTTTAGACCATACATTATTTATGTCTGTACTTATATTCTTCGCCCAGTCTTTGAGATTTGTCCAGAAAGTAGATACAAATTGACATTCAAAAAATAGGTGTAACAAGGTTTCAGGCTCTTGATTACAGAAAGTACAGGAAGCATTATCCTTTAGTCCTATTTTTGTTAAAAAACTATTAGTTCCAAGTATTCTATTTACTATTTTATATTGGAACCAGAGCAGGTTTGAATCTTTGGTAACTTGAAATGGTAGTCTAAAATAAAAAGTCCATTTAAAATCTTCCGGTAAGTTTAAGTCTGTTTCCCACTTTGACATTGACTTAACTTTAATTTGTTTATCTAAAAGTGCATCATATATATTTCTACAACCTTTGGTAGAGCTGTTTATAATTTTTATAAGGATGGGTTGGTTTACTTGGGATAAGCTTATAGTTTTTGGTGCAATGTTACATTTGTTATAAAAAGCTTGTATAGAGTGGATGATGCTCTGGTACTGTAAAAAATTTGACTGAACACTGTATTTTTGTGTAAAGGTTTCATATGTAAAACAAATACCATTTGCATCAAAGAAATCTCCAACAAACTTAACTCCCTTTTCAAAATAGTTTTTAAAATAAAAACTTGATCCATTTATTTTGAAAAAACAATTATACCAAACAGGAAGATTAATAAAGTCATTCCAGTCCCTTGTATCATATTTTTCTGCCAATGTAATATAGCCTTTGAAGACATCCTTCCAAAATGGGTTTTCAACATTATTTAAATTTCTTTTTAGATAATCCCCTCCATAAGAACTGAATTGTTTTATATTAGGGCAAAGGAAAGTAATTAATGTATTATATTTTGAGTTTAAAGTTAGGTATCTTCTGAGCCACGTAATTTTAAAAGCTATCATAAAATTTTCAAGATCTAGAACCCTCAAACCTCCATTTTTATAGTTTTGAACCATCAGTTTTCTTTTAACTTTGTCAGGTTTTTTATTCCATAAGAAAGTAAAAATAAGATTTTGAATAGTTTTTATCAGTTCTGAGCTGGGATTTGGTAAACAAGAGATTAAGTAATTCAATTTTGACAGGGCCAGTGTTTTAATAATAACATTTCTACCAATAGGAGTTAGGTTTCTTTTGGACCATATATCAAACAGTATTCTTATTTCTTTTATCTTTTTTTGATAATTGATGTTAACCATATCCTGTAAGTTTTTTGTAAAAGTAATTCCTAATAATGTAAAATTATTATTTTCCCAGCTTATACCTAATTCTGGACAAATGAATGTATTCCTATGTTTATAAGAGCCTATCCAGAAGGCTTTAGTCTTATTTACATTTATTTGTAGGCCTGATAGCTTTGCATAAAATTTTAATAAAGACATTGTTTCTCTTAGAGAAATTTCACTACCATCAAGAATAAGGGTTGTGTCATCTGCGTACTGAGATATTAAGAACTCTGAACCATTTATATATAAACCTTTAATGAGTCTATTTTGTCTAATCAAAATTGATAAAATCTCTGCGCATAAAATAAAAAGGTATGGGGAAAGAGGGTCTCCTTGGCGGCATCCTCTATGTAATAAGAACCAGTCAGAAAGGTGGCCATTTATTATAACTGAAGAACATATATTAGAATAAAATAACTTAATCCATCTTATCAAATTAGGGCCAAAGTTAAAAAAAGATAATGATTTGTACATGAACTTCCAGGACAGAGAGTCAAAAGCTGTTGCAAAATCTAGAAGAAGAAGCATTCCAGGTATTTTGTTCACTTCTGAATAAAGCATAATATCATAAATAACACGTACATTATCACCTATGTATCTACCAGGTAAAAAACCACTTTGGTCTTCATTAATAATGCTTGGAAGGACAGTTTTGAGTCGATTGGCTATTGCAGCTGAAGTGATTTTATAATCAACATTTAATAAAGAAATTGGTCGCCAGTTCGAAAGATACAACTTGTCTTTATTCCCTTTTGGTATGCAAGTAATAATACCTTGTTTTAATGTCACTGAAAGTTCACCATATTTAAAAGCTTCATTAATAGATCTAGTTAAAAAGTGTCCAATATCTGTCCAGAAAAATTTGAAAAATGATGTGGTAAAACCATTACTACCAGGAGATGTGTTATTTTTCATTTTTTTAAGACTGTTGAGCATTTCTAAACAAGTTAAGTCCTTCTCTAAATTATTTTTTTCTTGATCTGTAAGAATTCTTAGATTTTGTTTATCAATTATATCATTTAAATTTATATTTTCAGTATTTCTTTCAGAGTAAAGAGACTTATAATGTTCTTCAGCTTCTTTTAATATATCTGTTTGGTCAGTTAACAGGTTTCCTGATTTTGAATATAATTTAGACATAGTTTTTGACACATAATTTCTATTCTCTAAATTGCAAAAATAGTTTGTAGGTTTTTCACCATCTGAGACCCATTTGGCTCTTGAACGAATAAATTTTCCTTCCAAATATTTTTTCCTAATTTCTACTAAATCATTTTGTTTTTCGATTATCAATTCATGATTTTGTTGGAATTGTCTTTCTAGAATTTCAATTTCTTCAATAAGTTTTTTTTCATTATCAACCCTTTGTTTTTTCAAGTAGGAGGCATATGAAATAGTAAATCCACGTAATTCCATTAAAAGAGTTTCATAAAATAACCTATCACTAATATTGAATCTAATTTCATTTACTGAAATATTTTCATCATTTTGCTCTTGGTTTTCATTTGTTTTATATTGAGCTATAACTCTCTCAATTGTAAGTTTTACATTTTGAACATACTCTCTATCTTTTAAAAGTGAGTCATTAAATTTCCAATAAGATTTTCCAGCACTTGAATCATTAATTTTTACTGTCATAGATATCAAAGAATGGTCTGTTCTATAGCCTGGACTAATAGATGACATTAAAGTATCTGTATACAATGTATTTGTAACCAAAAAGAAATCTAATCTAGCTTGTTTTATAGGATTTTTCCTATGCCAAGTAAACTTAACTTCTTCAATATGGTCCTCTCGCCAACAATCTACCAGATCAAATTCTAACATCATGTTGATGAGTGAGTCCCTAGACTTGGGATTGTTTACATGATCATAATTAAATGTGTCAATTTCAGGGTTTAATACCATGTTAAAATCTCCAACAAGGATACATTCATTTTCATAATTAGATATTTTGTCTCTTAAACATTGGTAGAATAATGGGTTGTCTCTATTTGGACCGTATATATTGAAAAGCGTTATTGTTCTTCCGTATGAGACGAAATGTATAATCAGCATATTACCATTGTTATCCTTTTCCAGAGATTTGAAATTAAAATCAAAGTTATTATTAATAAGGATAGCCACCCCTCTAGACTGCGAGCTAAAATTACTAAAATAAGTGTTAAATCCCCATTGACTATAAATATATGAAGACTCAGGGTCAGTAAAATGGGTATCTTGTAAACAATATATATTATTTCTCAGTTTTTTAAGGTAGTTTAAGACATCTCTACGTTTACCCTTATCTCCTAAACCCTGTACATTCATAGAAGAAATTTTAAGTTGATCAATCATAACAACAATTCATAAGTTAAAACCTTAATTACCCTGAGTATAACAACAACCAACCACTCTTCAACTGTACACATATTCACCATTCCAATAAATAAATTCATACTTTGCCATTTATTTCCTACAACAACAAGCAAATAGGAACATATACTATTGTACACAAAGCTAGCATATAATATTACATTTAAATAGATATCAAAATAAAAGTCACTCACAAAAGAAACCCTGTTATCAACAAAAAATATGGTGTGCATACCTAAAACTAGGAGTATATTATTGCACAAATTTGAAAGGTATTTTGGATATGTATTTAACATTGAATGAAGTTCATCAGAAAGAAGATGGAATTTCATTATAGTATGTAAAGTAATATTTATGAATTCAGTAAAGTTTGTAGAAAATTTCTTGGCAAAATTTATATAAAAAAAAAAAACACCAACTTATTATGCAAGGATGTTAAGATATTATGAGCTTTGGAGCTTTGCATGAGATAAAAAAAGAAAAAGAAATAAGGGGAAGAATGAACATGTATCATACAAAAATTACCAAAAATAAATTTCCCTTCAATCATCAACAATTACTTAATTGTATTTATTAAGTACAGTAAGAATTGAAAAATAAACAAAAGAAAAATAAACAACATCAGTAAAACAAACAAAACAGAATGAACAAAAAAACAAACAAACAACAAAACATGTCTATTTTTCTAAGCACAGGTATCACATTCTTAGGGTTCTAAACAGTAATACTGCTTATTGGTATTTATACAATGCCATTGGACTCAATACTTCGACTCTAGGGCTATCCATTTCTTAGAAATATAAATGTGCATTAATAAAGTTAAATGTCATGTAAAAACATAGATCAATCCACAGACTCCAAGGCTTTAGATTGCATTTTATACACATGATGACTACACATGAGTGATTGTATAATAACTGGGGGAAAAAAAGGAAAATATATTTAAAAGTTTTATTAAAAACAAAACAAAGTATTAATATACTCATTGGTTTTCTCCTGTTCCAATTCCATTGTTACAAATACCATTTTTGTGCCACTCAAACCATTTTCCAATATTATTATATTATTGACCTGTCAGTGAAACATAAATAAAGAAAAAGAATGTAAATTCATTGAACCTGGGACATCAAAATTTTTGTATATTTTACATCATTGGTGTAATTTATGATGAAGACAGTAAATATACTTTAGTATAATATATATAAACAAAGTGCAATGACAGTTTTCCTATCTGCTAGACATTGAGTGAAGGATAAAAACAACTGATTTATCCTTTTACCTTTAATTAATCTCTTCATGCAAATGTTCAAAAAAAACTAAGTGTTCATCTATAACCAGCAATAAAAGTGTTTGTAATGTGATAGGTACATTGAAAAACGGAGTCATAAGCGTAAGTAGTTGTGACCCAAATTTCAAGTGATCCAACACATTCAAGTAAAAAATATGTATAAAATTAGTCAATATATTGAGAGTCATGAGAGTCAGATTCACATGACATGATGTCTTCACATTGGGCATTGTAGTTCCAATACAAGATATTTTATAATAATAATATTTAATATAGTCAGCAAGATTGGGAAAGTTCACGTACATTCTCGCAGTACACAAATTCTGCCTTTTTCTGGTTGATGTACAGTATTCATTTTATGTTATACCACTTGATATTACGGCTAAATGTCACTAATTCGGATGTTTACTACTGTACGGATACAATAGAAAAAAACAATGTCATGTTACCCTTTACGTGTTGGGTCAATAACCTTCAGTAAGTCGATTCCACCAATAAAGAGAATTTGTTTACAACTCTCACATCTTTCCTGCAGGGAGGATAAATTTCTTCATAACATGTTCACGTTTAATGAAATTTACGGGCCATGCCCGGCTAAACAGAGATGTAAACACAAACCGAATATTTCACAGCCTCGTTCTGAAATTTTTCACCAACCAATTGAAATGCACTATGAAAAACTACGTCACATTGTTGAAGATGAGAACAGCCAATAACATTTTACAATTAATTTACTATTTGTTGATGTGAATACCGGAACCACGTGTTATCTGTCATTTTTCACTTCGTTGTTGGTTTTTTCTAGCAATCAAATTTGCGATTTCTTCTCGTGAGAAAAATTCTTGCGTTAAATCAGAATTTATATCTAATTTTATTTTTTTCCCATCAATAAGTTCAGCTTGGATCCTTCCTTCCTGTGACCATACATTTTTGACGCTCTTTAAAGCTGATGCATTTTCTATCACTTTAGCATTTTTTGACGTTAAATCTTCTCTTATTACTATTGGAGAGCCTTTTAACTTTCTTCTATTTTTGATGATCTTTTGCTTGATAGCCTTGGATGTAAATTTACATATAATAGGGCGGTTGCCCTTTGGGTTAAAACTACCAATTCTGTGAGCTATATCGATGTCGTGTGTGTTTAATTGTATATCTAATTTATTGCCAATCGTTTTAATCACTAAAGCACAGCTTTCTTCACAACTTTCACCTTTGTTTTGATCAGATAAGCCGTATATACGAACACTATTGTTTCGTGAGTATTGTTCCAGATCGTTGATTCGCATGTCACGGTATTTCATCGAGACTTGCTTGTCCTTAAGATCGTTCTTTAGATCAATAATATTAGATTTTAGTGATTGCATTTCAGATTGTAGCTTTAAAACTTCCTCCTTGATGTCACTATTCTCATTTTTGAGAGCCTCTATTTCTTCAGATTGTATTTTCGTATTTGTGCTATACTGGTTTATCTGCTCTCTAAT
The DNA here is from genome assembly GCA_025267735.1 of Mactra quadrangularis. Taxonomy (NCBI): domain Eukaryota; kingdom Metazoa; phylum Mollusca; class Bivalvia; order Venerida; family Mactridae; genus Mactra; species Mactra quadrangularis. The sequence goes on from CM046311.1 coordinate 13,855,072, forward strand.
ATCAGATATTTCATTTTTAACATGCCTTGTTATTTCATCTTTAATGCTATTCATACAATCTTTAACAAAATGTTCAGTGGCTACTTTTTTAAGAGTTTTTTCTATGTATTCCTTTGAAGCAAGTTTACTAACAATCTGTTCTAGGTTATTCATTTGTTGAATGACGCTTTTTATGCTAGATTCTGCTTCTTCCGAAACACTATTGTTTGAAAGCATACTGTCAATTTTAGTCTGTCCTTGTGTTTCTCTATTCATTGAGTCGTTTGCTGTTGAGATTTTGGTTTTACTCTTACCTCTAGAAGCCATGGTTAAATATCCAATTGTAGTGGCCACTCGTACTTAACTACACTAGTTTACACGAGTTTACAACGTGGCACACGAAACACTAAAAACTAGTTAAACCAGTTTTGAAACATTTAGTTAATTCTCCAAAAATATCCTTTCAAACTATTAAAAGTTCATAATTCCATTTATATCATTATATTCCAATAATAAATATAATTTCCAAGCTTATTGGAAGCACATTATTGTCATAAAAAACGTTTAAAATCGGGTTTTTTCTCCGTGAAGAAAAACACGTCCGTCCACGGCGAATGTTTAAATAAAGAAGTTTGTTTGTTTGTTTGTTGGGTTTAACTCTGTAGCAACACATTGTATAGGTCATACAACGGCGGTCAGTCAACCTACTCACTCCTCCTAGAAAGGCTAAATCTCTGGATTTAGCTGTTAACCAACTACTTGGCGTATACTTTCGTCAGTGACTGACAACTGTCCTACATAATTAAAATCATTGGTAGGAGTGAGAATGGTCGTAGAAATAATTTCATGACCAAGCTCCACGTAAGTATGCCCCGCCCGGGAATCGAACCCACGACCCCTCTATCAGTAGACTTACTACCAACTGAGCTTGCCGGGCAGCTTAAATAAAGTAGTGAATGACTCAATTTATATCAAAACTTCTATCGTGTTTATCATTGAAGCTAAGAAAGAATAAAAAAAATCCCTTGTGCATAAATAAGGTTGTATTGCTCAATAACAGTCACATTGTAAATTACATTTTAAAGCGATAATGTACGAGCATTACGTCTCAAGAGCGATAAGATAACATCATGTCTCACAAAGTCGTTACAAAATACCATGTCTCAAAAGCAGTTACATAACATTATGTCTCCAAAGCCGTTATTTAACACCATGTCTCAAAAGCGGTTATATAACATTATGTCTCAAAAGCAATTATATAACATCGTGTCTCGAAGCGGTTATATAACACTATGTCTCAAAAGCAATTATATAACATCGTGCCTCGAAGCGGTTATATAACATCATGTCTCAAAAGCAATTATATAACATCGTGTCTCAAAAGCAATTATATAACATTGTGTCTCAAAAGCGGTTATATATCACTTTGTCTCAAAAGCGGTTATATAACACTATGTCTCAAAAGCAATTATATAACATCGTGTCTCAAAAGCGGTTATATATCACTTCGTCTCAAAAGCGGTTATATAACATCATGTCTATATAGCAATTATATAACATCGTGTCTCAAAAGCAATTATATAAGATCGTGTCTCAAAAGAATTTATATTACATCATGTCTCAAAAGCAGCTATAATACATCATGTCTCAAAAGCGGTTATATAAAACCATGTCTCAAAATCAGTTATATATCACTATGTCTCAAAAGCGGTTATATAACATGATGTCTCAAAAGCGGTTATATAACATGATGTCTCGAAAGCAATTATATATCACTATGTCTCAAAAGCGGCTATATAACATCATGTCTCAAAAGCGGTTATATAACGTCATGTCTCAAAAGCGGTTATACAACATCATATCTCAAAAGCGGTTATATATCATTTCGTCTCAAAAGCGGTTATATAACATCATGTCTCAAAAGCGGTTATATAAAACTATGTCTCAAAAGCAGTTATATGACACTATGTCTCAAAAGCGGTTATATAACATCATGTCTCAAAAGCGGTTATATAACGTCATGTCTCAAAAGCGGTTTTATATCATTTCGTCTTAAAAGCGGTTATATAACATCATGTCTCAAAAGCAGTTATATAAAACTATGTCTCAAAAGCAGTTATATAACACTATGTCTCAAAAGCGGTTATATAACGTCATGTCTCAAAAGCAATTATATAACATCTTGTATCAAAAGCGGTTATATAAAACTTTATCTTAAAAGCAATTATATAACATTATGTCTCAAAAGCAATTATATAACATCACATCTCAAAAGCGGTTATACAACATCATGTCTCAAAAGCGGTTATTTATCACTTTGTCTCAAAAGCGGTTATATAACATCATGAATCAAAATTCGTTATATAACGTCATGTCTCCTAAGTTCTAACACACCATCATGTCACCAAATCAGTTATTTAACCTCGCGTTTTCAAAGCGGTAGTTTAACATTATCCCTACAAAGCGGTTATGTAACCTCTTGTGTTCAAAACAAGAATATAACCTCTTGTAGTACCACCCTTTAAAAAATTCTTTCGTGCAAACAATCATTGATAACTTATTGCCCGATCTGAAAATAATCAGTTTTCAATCAAAACGAAGATTGTTTCTTAACATTTTATTTTTTGACATAATTTAATTTGTATACATTTTTGCTGGAAAAAGTAAATACCTGAAAAACAATTCGCATTCAGATTTGATATTAATATAAGCATATCTAATGGATGCTAGGACAGGTAAAATATCACGAGTTTTGGTCAAGGGTTTTTCTACCCTGGATACGTGTTTTGACCAACGCATCAAGTTTTAAAAAAATCACTTATATTGTGTTGTCCGTAAATAAATGAAAATAGTTTATTATATGCTTTCCAGTGGAATACCGGGATTTATCGGTGAAATAAAAATCGATATTCAACTGGTCTGAAACAATGAAAATAAATTTGTTATTTGGATGCGCCGTTCTGATGACAATTATTTTACTTAAATTTAAAAAACAGCCAGTTTGAAGCATATAATAAACAGATTTTTTTTAAATTTAAGTGTAAGATCTATTTATTTCACTCGTGAACTAATGATATTGTATTTTCACTCGTGGCTGCGCCACTCGTGAAAAAAATTGCACATTTAGCTCACTCGTGAAATAAAAATTCATCTTACACCGAAATAAACAAATATCCTCTATATCTTCTTATAAGAATGATGATATCGTATATATCTATAATAGATGAAATCTGACTATTAGTAGAGATTTAAACATTAATATTGACACAACTGGTTCTATAATTATATACAATAATCTTTATAGTTATATTTCTATAGTAAATATATAATTATATACTTTCAGTAGACATTTACTTGGCTTCAAGTCATTTTAACATGTCTATACTATATTGATTGTGTTTATTTTGGATTGTACTCCGTTTATCACCACTTATTACTAGATTATGTATATCCACTTATAAGCATTTATCTATGGTGGCAAATGTCTGCCATCAGATAACCACATAACTAACTAGTTGATTAAGAGGTTAACTAGTTACCGTTACTAGTTAACCTCTTAATTAACTACTTAGTTATGTGGTTATCTGATGGCAGAAATATGTCACCATACTTATCTTTACCAGTACTTTCTGGTATTAATTTATTTTAGCTTGATTGTGAAACACGTTCTTACAACTTTGATTTATTACTTTCGAGTCCGCTTATTCGAACCAACGCGGAGCTGGCTATCCAATGATTACCAGTCCAACGTCGTAATCCCTCGGCCACGCCCGCTCCTCACCAATATTCAGGGTCTAGAGTCATGTTATGTACAACAACATTATGATGTGGCAACAACCATTTGTTTTTCACCAAATACACTTTTCAGACAAATAATTGAGTGATCTCTAACAGTGCATTAAATTAACAACTACACACTCTCTTTTCTTCGAAGCGTTCCATTAAACCATTTTATTCTGGAAGTTTTGTTCGTTCGTTTTAAATTCTGCCTACAAAATTTGATTCGAGCTACAAACATTGACTGCCGTTCTACCAACAGTCCATTATTTCTCATTCATTATGCATATGATTGTGAAGCGCTTTGAACCTATATTCAATATGAAAAGAGTGTTACATACAAATGCGGTAAATAATAATAATAATAATAATAATAATAATAATAAATAATAATAAATAATAATAATGAATAATAATAATAATAAATAATAATAATAATAATAATAATAATAATAATAATAATAATGAATAATAATAATAAATAATAATAATAAATAATAATAATAATAATAAATAATAATGATAATGATAAATAATAATAATAAACACCTAGGTCATGTGCAAAAATAATTTGTGCAAAGGATTCAAAGTAAACAATTAGAACTCATTAAACACATTTTTTGTCGAAGAAATGTAATGGTTATTTTATGCACCATTTTCCTATGGTATAGCTGCTGCAAGATTTTGGAGAAAAACAACAACAGCAGTAGTTTGTTTACAATGGAAGATCACATGACTACATACCTTGGTATTAGTCTAACCTTCTACAAAGAGTCGAATACTCCTCTATCCACGGAGAAATGTGAATTTGTCTTGTATTTTCTAATTATATTTTAATTACTCATCTCATTTATAATTTATTAAGGACATGTTTTACAGCTCAATTACTGGAAATGCAGCTTTTTGCTTTTTATGGAATGATCTAAATCTTTTTTTCTCTCGCTAACATGTCTTTGATATAAATCGTTTTTATTTTATCATTTCCAACTTGTTTGATAAATTATTGCAATGAAAATATGCATTACTATGATATGAAGACCGGGTTTCACTGAAATGTTATTTCACTTTATTTAAAAAATTTTATCACCACAATTATCAAGTATATACAGGTTCCAATCTACTTTCAACTGAAAATAAGAACAAAAGTCATTAAATCGTTAAAAACTTTAGCATTACACTCGTTTCTGAGTCTTTGTCATCAACGAGCAGGAGAAGTGTCAAACAATCAAAGATGGTGCACTTGCTTACAGTATATATTTCAGTGTGGGGAATCACGTGACCTATATGGTTCCTAACTTGGCAAAAGACGACCAGATCAACAAAGTTAGATGAAAAAGACAAGGTAAATGACATTTATACATAATCGACTTTTAAATTTCTAGATTACCTCGAGGTTTTGAACGAGTCGAGAGATTTTTAGAAGAACTTCGAGGTTGTCTAGAAATTTAGAGCTGTTGTGAGGTTGGCAGGACTACCGCTAAAAGGAGAACTTTGTGCTGTTTAGACTGCACTAGGTCTGATAAAAATCGGTTACGTATAAATGTCATTTACCTTGTCTTTTTCATCTAAATTTGTTGATCTGGTTACACCATTGATATTCTTCATGGGTGTAGCTCTCTACAATGTCAGCCTTAGTTTTAAACCAATAGAAAATATCCATTATTGTTGTGAATATTTGATTTGCATTTGCTCACGCAAATGTAATTCAATTTGTATTTTCTTATCATCTAGATCAATGTGATAACAGACAGTTATAGATTTACATATCATTGTCGTAAATAAACAACTATCTTCACTCTCTTACTGTCTCATTAAACATTCTATCACCAAAACAATTATTCTAAAAGGATTCAGATTATTCTCTTCACAAACAAAGAACACATTTTATGTTTGTATTACATCAGTACGTCACGAGAGTGACATGATGTGAGAATAGTCTGGAGAATTTTCTTACCCATCAAACTCTACACCTTAGACCTGAATTTAATAGTTGCGTGAACGTGGTCCGCGTGCGTGTCTGTGTCCGCATCCGTTAATTTCATTTCCGTGAAGTGCTTCCATAATTCTATGCGTATATAAACGTGTGTTCTTTATAATGTCACAAGGAAATTGCGCAATTGTTTATTACACTGATTTTCTACAATATCAAGAAATAATTGCGTTTTGGTAGTTTAAAGATGGTAATTTCATTCAATCTTTCAACAAACAAAACGCAACCATTTCTTGATATTGTAGAAAATCGGTGTAATAAACCATTACGAAATTTCCTAGTGAAAATAAATAGAACTTATTATTTGAACTGCTAATTTGGATTTGTAGACAGTGATATTGCAGCATTTGTGCCAAGTGACCATTACTTAAACTTTCTAATCATACGTGCTAATTATTTAAAGTCAATATTCAACTAGATGCATGATTTATGCATTGAACTATGATATGTGTTAGTTCTATAAACTATGAGTTTCCTTATACCTGTTTTAGCAAAAAAAAGAATAAAAGTCCTCGATACTTTTTTTTGCTTTTGTCTTACACTCTTAATTCGTCTAGCCTGCAAGATATGACCTATGTATACTGATTATTTATATTGCATCATTTCCTCTAGTTTTAAGCTGAAGATATACTAAATGTCTGTCTTGGTTCGAATCCCACCAAAAATCTACCTTGTTGTTTCCTTGAGCAAGAAACTTTATCCTACTAGCTCAGTACTTGGAAACCAAGAACTGATAATCTAAGTTGTAACAACTTGTTTCTCAATCGAGCTAAAATGAATCAGTATAAACTGAATGTCTGCCTATAAAATCATGTGTCTTTAGGACCATATATCACACATGTGAAACCTAGGAAACGTTCATTTGAATGATTTGCTTACAATAAAGGCAGCATTTATCTCAGAACCAAAAGATAAAAACCATTTATACGAGTAAATCATCATGCAATTATAATGTAAATCTATGCCTCATTTTTTAATAAAAATTATTCCTCCACAACCGTCTATGTAAAGCTCGTGAACTCTGGGGATGATAAATGTTGTTTAAAGGCACTAGTTCACATATTTGGTGAAAAATTCTATATTTTTAAAATACCATTCAGTGTCTGTAATTGTGTCAAAAAATAATACTTAATATTTTAAGACAGATTGACCAATAAGTTGCAAGTAATATACTATAAAAGTCACAAAATGCTCTGTAATTGTCTATACCGTGACATTAGGGTTGGGCAAATCACCAACTTTTTTTGAAACGGGTGTTTTTTATAGCCAAATGATGCACTGAATTCAAATATGACCTTTAAAATTGTCTCCGGTGACGTATTAGGTTCACTTTTTGCGAAAATTCAAAATGGCCACCAAAATGGCCGATTTTGGTTATGTAAAACTATTTTATATTTTCTCATAGCTTGTAATATATCATTTTGTAGGTTTTTAAGGATGATAAACACGTTTTTGAGGTTAAAAATAACAAAATATGTATGGGAAGCTATATTTTTTGATAATGTATACAATATTTCAGCCAAAATCACACCATTTCGCAGAATGATATCTAGTTGTGCATTAAATCAATTTCCTAAAAAACCTTTTCAAAGGCTTTTCAGCTTGCATATTACTATTGTCATACTTATTTCTGCTTTTGATTATATTAATGCTACTAAGAATGATTTTTATCACCTTTATTTAGTATACACATTCTACCTTTAATAGCAATAACCAAATTGCATTCATCGAGCTATGCAGCTCTTTCTGTTTTATTGTATAATGACATTAAACTGTTATTAATAACTAAAAAACAAACCATCTACTGGTTTTAAATGCTTTACTGTTTATAGATTTGATGCATTGTAGATTTTGTAAATGTTTTCCATAATCATAAAAAATTAATTTTGAAATTATTCTATTAATTTGAAGATTATAACTCGGACTAGCTTGTACTAGCTGTATCTGTACATTTATACATGTATATGAAGTCTTGGTTTCATAGTTGTGTAATAAGTTATGAACCTTTAGACAAATATATTCCTTTTCCATGAATGGATATGTTAGAAATTAATAATGACGGAGGCGATAATAGCATAGTTAGCATATGTAACTTTGATATCGAAATCAAAATTGACCTTAAGATCGAAAAGGTTCTAAAGAGACATGATGCAAGGTCATTAGAAGGATTTCAGACATGATTCTAACTTTAATTGATAGTCAACTGAGACGTTAGGTGCACAGAACTGGTTGCTCTAATGGAGTTATCAAGACCACTCTATCAGTACAATATTGAACCCATTGCAGCTTTTGATTTAGTTACTTGGTAGAGCTGATAGGAAACATGTAATGGTCCATCACAGGAGACTTGAGAGATAAAAAAATTACAATGATATACTTACTGATCTTGCAAAGAGAGGCAATTACTATAAAAGCTTACATGATTAAGATAAGTTATATGCTCACATACTTGATGGAGTGATAATAACAAAAGAAAGATATTTATCTGCTGTATTACATTTTTAACAAACTAATATTGGTCCATTCAGACTGAAATCAGTTGATTTGCTAAGGATTCAAAAACAGAAAAATGATTGTTATGTGAAGTAAGATATCTAAGAACCACAACTATGTCGCATTTACACCAAATGCGACACATAAAAAAGAGATAGTAAACTCAAAATGGAAATTTTACCTGAAAACAAATTAAACAAGAAACATCAAACCAGAAAATGATGTTTTGCTTAATATAGACAGTGTTTTAGAGCAAACTCTTTGATCAAGTAGCATATTTGTAATTGTCTTACAGAATAATTGAAAATATGTATTGCCTGGCCGAAATATTGTATAAATTATCAATAAATAATAGTAGAGCAGCAAAGTGTCATATTTTGAATTTCACAGGACCACAAAAAGTCACAAAACGAGTCATATACCAAACTGTTCGGGACAGTCTGAAGTTTATCAGACTGCCGGCATAAATTAAAATTTTTTGGTGCGGGCCCGGAAATCCAAGATGGCGTCCAAAATGGCCGCCATTTCGGCTGGTAGTAGGCTTATAAGAAAAACCTTGTGTAGCATTTATATTATTTTAAAAGATGCCAAAGAAACATTGAAAAGCTTTTGTACATAAAAAGTACCAAAAAAATAATGTAAGTTGGATTTCGCTCAAGGTCATTTTCAAGGTCAAATTCAAGGTCAAAGGTCAAATTTCCCGAAAATTTCACCAATTGACCTCATTACTTCTTTTATATTTTTAAAACAGCATGCTATAGAATGTGATTTACAACATAAATAGATTGTACAATGTATGCCCTTTACAAATTTATTCATTGTAGGCAAAAATATTTGGTTGCCATGGAGATTTACAGGCAATTTTAAAATATCCAATATGGCCGCTATTTTACTCTGTATCAGGCTTACTCTTATGTCATAATTATCATTTTATGTTTATTATTGAAATAACTGCGAAAGAAACCTGGTACAGCTTTAGTAAATAAGTGTTTTTAATTTTTGATGGTTGGGTTTTATCCAAGGTCATTACCAAGGTCGAATTGAAGGTCAAGGTAAAAAAGCCTCAATATTTATTCAAAACTGCATGATATCATACGAAATATGATTTACAACATTTTCTACAATGTATACCCTTTACAAATTTTTCATTTTATATCAAAATACTTGGTTGCCATGAAGATACAGGAACAATTCTAAAACATCAAATATGGCCTCTATATCACTCTGTATCAGCTTATTTTAAAGTAACGGCATTGTATGTATATTATTGAAATGACTGCAAAAGAAACCTAGTACAGCTTTAGAAAATGAGAGTTGTTATTTTTTATTGGTTGGGTTTCATTCAAGGTCATTTATCAAGGTCGTATTCAAGGTCAAGGTCAAGAGGACAAAAAATACCAAATTTTCCGCAGAATTTTTATATTCATTCAAAACTGCATGATATCATATGAAATATGATTTACAACATTATTTTTTTCCACAATGTATATCCTTTACGATTTATTCATTTGGTATAAAAAATACCTGGTTGCCATGGAGATACAGAAACAATTCCAAAATATCAAATATGGCCGCTATTTTACTCTGTATCAGCTTATTTTAAAGTCATAGCATTGTAGGTATATTATTGAAATAACTGAGTAAGAAACCTTATACAGCTTAAGTAAATGCAAAGTACATCATCAACTTAGTTAGTTTGGATTCATTCAAGTTCATTAAAAAGATCAAACTCAAGGTCAAATGTGAAAAAATGACCCATTTCCCCAATTGCTTTTATAACTTTTTATCAGTTCAAAACTGATTTACATAGAATGTGATTCAAATTACAAATTGTTTCTACAGTACATACACTTTCCATTTTTCAATAATTTATCCAGATAATAATAATATCAGTATTTTATTCAAAGTTATAAGTAAGTTGTGATATCTAAATGATCACTAATTAACTCCGGAGGAACTGCAGGTTTGGTCATAAATATTGGAATAGCTAAAGATAAGTCATTATCTATAGTGTAACCCAGTGTTGTTAAAGTTGGTAAGGTGTATCTGGCAATCAATGCATTTTCAAAATGAGCAATTGAAATAGACATCTTTGTAAGAGAACAAGAAAACTATCATTTGTTGAATCAGTCAACGAGGTTTTACATTTTTATTTTTAATCAACTCTTCGGCCCGTTAGACATTGAGATTAGTTTTTATAACGTTTACCAACAAACTGAGTACATGAAGAAATCTGACTGCAGGTAAATTCAGTTATATCTCCTAGCTGTAGATGTAGCTGCTCAGTAGATAATGTACGTGCAATGCTTGAAACATGTATATTATACGGACAAATTAGTTTGGACAGACTTTCTACCTGTGTGGAAGGGTATATATGATATCCTAATATCATAATAATGATGTAATATCATCATCATCATCATCATATCCAGAGTTTATTTGTCATCTGCTGCGGGTGTCCCAGATACTGAGGTAGGCAGCAGGCGGCTTGAACGTCTAACACCAGCTCTCCATCCGTCCCTATTGTGTGGACTGGTATTGCCCATACCACATACACTTAAATCGGTCTTGATGCAATCAGACCAAGATTTTCTAGGTCTTCTACGCCCACGGGCCCTTGGAATATCCATGTTCATAATGGTGTTTGTACAATTGTTACGAGAAGCATGACCAAACCACCTCAGGCGTTTGGTACGAAGAGCTATGGCTATCTCTTGAATTCCTAATTTGGTGTACAGAGAATCTGTGGTGACATTATCATTAGGCTTAACACCGCAGATCCAACGGACCATGGCTCTATCATTACGTTGTAATCGATGTAGGTCTGAAGTGGACGGCCCTCAGGATTCACTGCCATGAAAGAGTGTAGACCGGACACAGGCATTGAAGACTTTTCCTCGAGTACAAAGAGATATATGTCTTGAAGTCATGATTGGTAGAAGCTTTCTGAATTTTCCCCTGGCTATACGACATCTGGAGATAATGGCGAGCTTGCAGCCTCCACCAGCGCAAAGCATAATACCCAGGTAACAGAAACTTGGTTCAACATCAAGGACTGTTCCATCGACATCCACTTGTGTACAAGGTCTACCATCTATAGGACGAGACAGCCCACAACATCTTGGGCACACATAAAGTGGGTTGGCATGAAGTGGACCTTTGATGGCACTACACTTCTTGTGTACCCATAGCCCGCACTGAGAACACTGGATAGCGTTACTCCCAACTCCACTTCGACACACCGCACAAGGGAAGTCTCCACTATCTTGTAGAAGATCAAGACCTGGCCTCGAGATCATGAATTTGGTTTTCTTCATGTTTACCCTCAGTCCTCTTTCCTCCAAACCACTCTTCCATGCCTTGAGCTTGTTGATGCACTCTTCAAGTGAATCCGCAACCAGTGCCAGGTCATCAGCGTAGAGTAATTCCCATGGCACACCAGTACGAAAAGCACAAGATAAAGCTTCTAGTACGAGGATAAAAAGAAGAGGACTGAGGACAGATCCCTGGTGAACACCAACTCTCACCTCAAACTCTTCACTGTACCTTCCATTAACCCTGACACGACTCCTGGCATCAGAGTACATACCCTGGACGACACGTACAGCCCACTCTTCTACACCAAGGTCTCTCAGTGCCCACCACAGAACTTTCCGGGGTACTCAGTCGAATGCCTTTTCTAGATCAACAAAGGCAAAATACAATGGCTTATTTGCAGCCATGTGTTTTTCTTGAAGCAGACAAAGTATGAATATGGCGTCAGAAGTGCCACGACCAGGTACAAACCCAAACTGCATGGTGTCAATGTCAACCATACCACGTATATGAGAGTCTAGCACTCGTTCCAACAGCTTCATGGTCTGGTCAGTGAGCTTCAGGCCACGGTAGTTACCACGATCCAAGGCATCACCTTTACCTTTGTAGAGATTAATTATGTAGCTCTCCTCCCAGTCCTTGGGGACTGTTCCTTCACGAAAAACAATATCAGCTAAGTCTCTCAACAATACCACACCTTCTTCACCTGCAGCTTGCAACATTTCACAGGTGATACCAGATGGCCCAGCAGCTTTACCACACTTCATACTTTTGAGAGCATTGCGGATTGAATCTAAGGTGACAGGAGGGGGAGGGCCTGCTATAGGAGGAGCTTCTGGGAGCTGATCACAGGGCCACTCAAATTCCACGTTCAGTAGTCTGGAATAATGTTCTACCCACGCCTTCATTTTGTCCTCATCACACAATGACAACTCGCCGTCATCGTTTCTTATGCACTTCTCACCCACAACATATTGGTTAGTCTTGTCCATTTGTTTGGCTAACTTGAAGATACTACTGTCATTCGGGGAGATGTTTGCAAATGTTTCTTTTTCAGCAGCTGACTTTGCTGACCAGACACCATGCTTGGCTCACCGCTTAGCCTCATTGTAGGCAAGTTTGGCCTTCTTTGCCTCTTCGATCTTGTTAGCTTTATTCAACGATTTATATACTTTGAAGCGCGCTCTTTTCAGTGAGATCGCATCTTTGACATTGTCATTCCACCACCAGGTTTCACGTTTCCATTGATGGCCTTTGGAGAAACCAAAACTTTTCCCAGCTGCTTCAAGAAGTGGGGACTTAAGTCGAGCCCAAACATCCTCCACAGAAGTCATAGGATCAACACTACGCATTCCTCCATCGGGATTACCTTCACATCCTGGACTGAAGAGCGGAAGTTCTTGCGGAATAAGATGTAATCAATTTGAGTCCTATGACTGCCTGAGGAATAGGTTATGAAGTTATTTATATGATATTATTAAAAAAATAAAACACCTAGTAATATCTTATGTCAATAGATATCTATTCCAGCAATGTTTGTAGATTTCAAAAAGAACATAGGTGAAAAAAGCATGCATGAGTTCGCCAATAATATAGATGATACTAAACTTTCGAGCAAAGGTGTTTGTTTCAAGTGTTCATTATAAAAATCATTAAGTAGTGATATTTATAGATAGATATGACCTTGAATTTGACCTTTATTATGACCTTAAATGAATCCAAACTAACAAGGTTTATTAAGTACCTTGCATTTACTAAAAGTAAAGCTGTACCAAGTTTTTTTGCAGTTATTTCAATGATATACAAACAATGCTAAAACAAATAATAAGAATATGCCTTATACAGAGTGAAATAGCAGCCATGTGTGATATTCTAGCATCGTTTGTACATCTCCATGGCAATTAGAATTTCACATAAAATGAATAATTTGTAAAGGCCATAAAGTGTCGAAAGAATTTAAGTTGTAAATGCAATTCCATAGTATACAGTTTTAAATAAATATTTAAAATTAGGAGTGAAATGTACTATTTTCGGTACTCATGACCTTTTGACCTTGAATTCGACCTTGATAATGACCTAGAATGAAACCCAACCAACAATGGTAAATAAATAACTCCCATTTGTTAAAGTTGTACAAGGTTTCTTACTAAGTTATTTCAATAATATACATTCAATGCTACGACTTTAAAATAAGCCGATACAGAGTAAAATAGCGGCCACATTTGATAATTTAGAATTGTTTCTGTATCTCCATGGCAACCAGGTATTTTGATATCAAATGAATACATTTTAAAGGATATACATTGTAGAAAGAAATTATGTTGTAAATCATATTTCATATGATATCATGCAGTTTTGAATGAATATTAAAAATTCTGGGGGAAATTGTAATTTTTGGTCCTTTTGACCTTGACCTTCAATTCGACCTTGATAATGACCTTGGATGAAACCCTATCAATAATGAAAAAATAACAACTCTCATTTTCTAAAGCTGTACCAGGTTTCTTTTGCAGTTATTTCAATAATACATATACATGTTATGACTTTAGAATAAGCCTGATACAGAGTAAAATAGCGGCCATATTGGATATTTTAAAATTGCCTGTAAATCTCCATGGCAACCAAATATTTTTGCATACAATGCATATATTTGTAAAGGGCATACATTGTACAAACTATTTATGTTGTAAATCACATTCCATAGCATTTCGTTTTGTAAATATAAAAGAAGAAATGAGGTCAATTGGTGAAATTTTCAGGAAATTTGACCTTTGACCTTGAATTCGACCTTGATAATGACCTTGAGTGAAATCCAACTTACATTATTTTTTTGGTACTTTTCATGTACAAGAGCTTTTTAATGTTTCTTTGGCTTCTTCTAAAATGATAAAAATGCTACACAAGGTTTTTCTAATAAGCCTACTACCGGCTGAAATGGCGGCCATTTTGGACGCCATCTTGGATTTCCGAGCCCGCACCCAAAATTTTTAATTTATGCCGGCAGTCTGATAAACTTCAGACTGTCCCGAACAGTTTGGTGTATGACTCGTTTTGTGACTTTTTGTGGTCCTGTAACTTCTTAACGGAGCCACTTTTTGACACTTTGCTGCTCTACTATAAAGCTTCCACTACTTATTTTTGGTATTTTGACCTCAAAAACGTGTTTATCAACCATAAAAACCTATAAAATGATATATTACAACATTATATTGTCCCGCATAACCAAAATCGGCCATTTTGGCGGCCATTTTGAATTTTCGCAAAAAGTGAACCTAAAACGTCATCGTAGAAAATTTTAATTGTGATATTCAGACTCAGAACATAATTTGATCATAAAAAACACCCGTTTGGTTTTCATCTTTTAAAAAAAGTTAATATTTGCCCAACCCTAGTGACATACGGGATAGGTTTGTACTACTTGTAACACCATCATCATCATGAAGTTGTTTGTCAGTTTGCACAAAATAGTCATTATCGAAGCACTAATTTCCTGCTTCAAAAATGTATCCATCAATTTTGATAGTTTCAGAAAAAGCTGATATTTGAGTTAAAATCTGTAAATGAGTACCTTTAAGACAGCCGTCTACAAATATTGTACACGGTCAAATATGTGTTTGATTTACATTATTTATTTGTTAAGATGTCGATTCAAAGATGATACAGACAAAAATGCAGGTGATAATTTGTGAAGCTTAACATCTCAGTTAAAGATTCTTTCTTATGGAAAACAAATAGAGTTCCTGAATATATCACGTTTCTACCGGGAAACCAATGTCTATTTGGTGTAATGTTATGAATATTTAAAATAAGTAACAAGGCAAAATGAATCTTTTTCTCGGTCAATTGGAGAGAATCGATTATATAGCTTAAATATCACAAATAGTTGGTTTGTTTTGTTTACAATTACGGAACGATTTATTTTTGTTAATATGCATAAAACAGAGTTAAATAAGACAGCACATGAAATTGATGTAGTAAATTACAGCTGATATTATTTCCATGCTATGTAATAATCAGTTTTGTTAACTTGGCATGTTATTGTAATTTTAATTTTGGACTTTTTTGGGGGAACACATAAATTCGAAATATTGATCTACTCGTATACATGTAAACAGTTTTAAGTATTTATTTCTTATGAAAACAAGTTTAATTGGTCAGTACTATTCTTCACTATATATCATCTATTTTTTGAAAACTTGTTTTAATGGATGATAATAAAAATCCGAAATTATTTATTCATCCCTATTTTTGAGTCACTTTCTGATTAAATAATTGTCATGTTTTGAGAAACATTTTGTCAAAGTTTTAATTATCATACAAGTATATTTTATATCGACATAATTCTTTGGTTCAATGGAACAATGAGTGTGTATGAAACGAAAGGTTGGTAACGCTAGCCATTCTGACAATGCTGATTCCTTTAAAATTGGATAACAGATAACAAAGGTGCGTGCAACAATGCGAGTGCTCGGGGCGACAACGAACGCTCTCGTTCTGAGCGCGGGCGCCCGCGCGAGTGCTCGCGAGCGCTCTCCAGCGCTCGCGATTCAGCGCGAGAGGTGTTTCGCTTGGATATCAAAGATGGCGGCTGAATTTTTTTTAATTTTCATCTCAATGAATTATCCCTGAAAAGTTGGACGCAAACGTGTGTGTTACTTGTTCCACATAAAATATCCACGCAATGCATATTATTGAATTTATTTGCAGAAGTAAATTGTATCATTATGATTCATATATGAAAAAAATGTGAAAGATCACATGTATCAGCAGAAAAGATTGTTCTCCCACCCGCTATTTTCAATAATGTGCTGTTTGATGCCATCTTGGATTTTACAGCGAGCGATTGCAATCGTTCAATAGCCTATCAATTCGCGAAGCAGGCGCTCGCTCGAGCGCTCGCATTGTTGAAAGCACCTCAGATTAGTCATGTAATATCCTTGTCATATCTTATTTAGGATACCAGTCTGGATTGGTCCTCTATCGGTGATGATATACATGAAGTTGTAATATCGCATGGTTATGTTTTATGTTACAAATGTTATATCGAGATGTAAAAAGGAAACTAAATTTAAGAATTTTATTAGATAAACCAATATTGCAATTCTAGATTTCCCTGATTATGTCTGAGAAAATCAATGCTTATAGCTTTCAATATAACTATTGATTTAATAAATAAGACCACAACAAATTGATCATATGTTCGTCGGATTTCCTGCACCGAAAACTCAGACTCCAACATTGGGAAAAAATGCTGCCCAATTTGAAATTTCCACCACATTAAGGAATTAGAAATATCCGATTTTTGTGGACATTTGCTCGATCAGGTTTGCAAAAAAAACTTTAATTTTGGGGGTTGAATATTGATACTAATCCCCGAATCTTCGAATATGTTATTATAACACTGTAATGTATTCAAATTAAGTGTGACACGCAGCGATTATTAAAGTAAAGAAATAATTTATCTACATTGAAACATAATACATACATAATTTATTATATATATATTTTCTCAAGCTACGTAGCGTAATGACTGGTAAATTAATATATATGTATATTTACAAGATATGGAATAAAAATTATGTACACATACAAATACTAATATTAATAATTTCCAGCTACTATTAAATTGCAAAATAACAAAATACAGGAAAATATTCACTTTTTTCTCTTTTAAACTAAGAAATTAACTATACACTGCCTAAGATATTAATTGAAATTTAATGAAATTTACATAGACATGTGGCAAATAGAGTTTGCTAAAGAATGATACCAAATATACCTACATTGAATTTAACTTTGTATATGAAATTTGTCTTTTACTGAGTATTTGGGTTTTTTGCGTGACAGTATGATTATGTCACCGATAAAAAAGTCAGAAATAGAATGCATACACATGATGGTAATATATTGAATCGGGGTTTTTATGCTTGAATGTTAACAACACGTTAATCCATTAGCATTCACACTGGTTACAAATTAAGATTATATTAGATAATACATTATGCTGTTCCTTATTACATAATAACACACGTTTTCCATAAAATAGCCAATACTTTCAATGTTTTTTTACATTTGGTGAATAAATATTATAGTTACTTACACTGCTTTATCAAAAAATTACTTCTGGTAATTCCAAAACAATTTTTTTCAGTCGCCCGCTCCACATTTTGTACAAAGTTTGTAGACCCTATGATCAATTTGTTGTTGCCTCAGGAAGGCATGTTTTACGACTTCTTTAATCTTTAGAGATGAGAGAATTTGTTTTCTTAATTGGAAAACTGCGAATTCTTGCCTTTAACTATATCATAAATCTAGAAGAGCATTTTACTATCTGAAATATGTTTATTCGATATTTCATATCGATTTTCCTTAGAAGAATTTGTCGGACGTTCTATACAAAGAAGTAGAAAATGTCATCTTGTGACTAAGACACTCGACTCGTCGCAGGAATAGGAATTATCAAATATAACATGTATATTTGGAATAAATCGCATTATACCATCTTAGAAAAGTAACATTCACTGTTTCTGTCCGATTGAACGCTATAGGTTCAATTTGTATTTGTTTTTCGTCAAATCAACAGTCTCAATGAACTTAGTCAGTTTTCCATGTAAAACAGTTTTAGTACTGACTTAATGAATAGATATCATACTTTCTAAAGGCTTAAATACATATATGTTATATAATGTACATATAGTGAAATACACTTAACAACTTTTCTATGTATACACATTTCCCCTGCAGATAATTTCAACGGTTGTTAAAAGATTTATACTTTCAATTGTAACCCTTTGACTGTGATGACACTTTTAAGAAAGTTTGAGCTAACCGGAAGTGTTCAAGACCTGACAAGCCAGAGAAGACGTCACGTATGACGACAAGACGGCAAGAATGGGCTATGATACCCCGGGATATCGTTCAGAACTACTTAATCTCATTGCGAGCAAGGTGCCTTGCAATTATACGAGCTGAATGTGGCCATAATCGTTATTGATGTGAATTTGTACTTGGTTAGTGCCAATATTGTTACTGCTTATAAAAAGTCGGTTATTTTTCAATTTAATTTTCGTTTTGCTAATAAATGAAATACTATTTGATGAACATTTTCTACAAATATAATATCAATAGCTTACGTATCAACCCAGTTATGACCAAACATATAGGTGTATACTTAGAAAAGTTGTTAAGTGTATAACAGATAATTATTGTATTTTCTCTACAGTCATTAATTATCTTTGGGTCGATAGCGCAGTTGGTAGCGCGCCGGGATTTGGATACTCGTGCCCGAGGGGGTGCGGGTTCGAATCCCCCCCGGGGAGGTTATACCCTTCCATGAAAATTTGACAATAATGTCGATTTTCCTCCATTGATTAGATAATATAGAGAAGTTTCCGGCCTTGTGGAAGGGTAGGTGAGTACTGGTTATAGACAATGGTCCAGGAAAGCTAGGTTAGGTGCGCTGGACGCCGTGAAATGACCTAAATTGTGTTGATACGGCGTTAACTCCAATAAATAAAATTAATTATCTTACACTAAAATAATTGTTAGTTATGTCTCTATATCCTATCATCAATTATATATTATATGCAAACAATATTGTAGTAAGTAGACTAACATCTTTAATCTTACTGTGCCCTTTTTGCATTTACCTGGCAGTTTATAGTGCGAAAGTTTATGCCATTCCATGGTTTTGGAAATTGATCGCTACTTGTATTTATTATTATCAAATAAAGGGCTTGATTACATGTTAAAATACTAGTGTCGTATAGTCCTAGTATATGATGTGTATAAAATTTGTTTGTCTCAATTTTGGCCTTTTGAAATTATTTGATCAATTATGAATAACTATTTTGTCAAATTATACCTAGCATCACATGTAGGTTTGTAAAGTTTGACAGAATAAATGCGTAAAATAGTGTGCACTTTGAAGCTGTCATAATAAATATAAGGAAAAATATTTATATTTACTTAACCGAATTGAATTTGTTCATTAATTTTGTTACAGTTTTTGGCATAAAATAGTTTAAATCAAGTGACATTTTACTGGAGTGGCGTAATCTGGCTCATGTTTTGTTGTTAAGTTATTAAAACTATGTTTTCGTATAACTTTTTTTATAGACTTCAACTCAAAACAATACGTTAATTGTTATTTAGATGAAACAAGATAAGAAATAGAGTCTTTTTCATGAGTTTTCACAGTAGGTCTGTATCATAAACGTATGGAACGCCTAAATTGCCTTATATAGGTTTATTTTTTGTTTGTTGTCCTCAAATGGCATGTCGTTTCGCACACAATAGACGTCGTCATGGACGTCATAACGACCTATGTTGTGAACACGACGAGATGCTTTTTGTACACAACGACCTGCTTTTTGTCCATAACGACGTCTATTTTGTACAAAAAACATGTCATTTGAGGACAACGAACAAAAAATAAACATATAAAGCAGTTTAGGCGTTCCATATAAACGGTCACGTAATCGATTTGTCGTTGTTAATCGTACTTGATGTACATTGTATATTGTATTGTTATAGAATACTCGGTACTGGATTATTTTATTATTTGTTGTCGTTATCAATTAATATAAGGAAATCATTCAATTAATCGCTTGATTTCTTCCAGAAAATGTTGATATAAACCAGAAGTAACTAGATGTGATCTTGCATGAATAATATAACAATCTAACTGTAAGAATTTTTGTTACTTTGCCTCTTCAAGTTTCAATATTGCCTATAAGGGACTTAAGTCAGTTATTTCCCATTGTATACTTTTCAAATAGGTAGGTCCTATTAGTTTGATTACTCGGATATTACCCTTACTTTTTAATGTAAATTTACCAAAATAAATCTTAAGTAACTTTTTTGTAAATCATTTAATTTATTTAAAATTCAAGCTAAGTATTTTTAAGGTAAAGAACTATCTAAATTTCATCACTTTTGTTAATATCTTAATTAACAAGAAAAATATTAGATGAAATATTTTGTTATCCTTGCATAGAAATTCAATGATAAAATCCGAGGATTTAAACTCTAAAGACTTACTTAACAATTTGATTGCTTCAGATTTTATCAGGGAAAGATAACTGACAAAAGTTCCTAATCATCAACTAAGCTGAAAATTGTATTAAAATGAGAATATAGAATTTTGTTTAGTTATGAAACAGCAGTTTAAGTATAGCCTAGAATACAAAGAATAGAATTTTTGGATCTTTAGTCAATTGGATATTATAAGAGTTTTTTTAATTAATAACACGTTAATGAACCAAATTTGATGTAAAATTTTGCTGTCAGTCGTGTGTTTTAATTAAATAAATATTGTTAAAGTTTTACTCAAAATTAATTTAGAAAGCATTTACAATGCAAGAATTGTGTAAAATAGTGTGTATTTTATATGTCTGACAAACATCTTGTAAAAAGTGTCAATAAACTTTACCAGCAAGTTTAGTAACTCGATTATTGAGTTTATTATATAAGTACCTTTTTGATACATTAATGTTAACACAACAAATGAAACAGTGGTTATTCCCCTAAAAAAGTTCTAACGATTCGACGCTGCCTGATTCCATCATTATATATTATATACAAATGTACATCGTTATATTGATTCATCATAAAGTGAGTTATTCTATTATACTTACGTATAATCAATTCATTTACAGTTTTTATAAATAATTTGCCTTCTCGTTGAACCCAATTTTATTGCTGAATGAACATCCTTCATTCCGATTGTATTCCGTCTTGTCCTAACGTAACCATTATATACTAGGACGAAAAAGAAACGCCGGGTACATAAAATATGCAACACATGTCCGGCCGTGTTTCGCAAAACAAGAAGGGTCATCGTTAAAAGGGGGTATTTTTTCACATAATCAGCATCGGAAATCGATTAAAACTTCAACAGCTGGTTCCATACAGATGACATTTCATACAAAAATAAATATAATAATCCAATAATACAATTTATCCCTTAAAATAATCATTATAGGTTACCCGGCGTTTCTTTTTCGTCCTAGTATATATATACCCGGTGATATTGGTTTTATTTTAAAATAGTTAGTGTCAGATGGCACGAAATATTATTTCAGAAGAATGCAGGTTTACTCTTCGTGAAATAATTTTGGCCTGCAATACTCACTGTGCATTGTTTATCATTCGTATTGCTGTGATATTAAATATAGGAAAAATTGTTTGAATATAATCTATATGAGTATAATTGATGATAGGATATAGAGACATAACTAACAATTATTTAGTGTAAGATAATTTATGACTGTAAAGAAATTACAATAATTAGTTGTCCAATACATAGGAATTTGGATAACTGTACACTATACTTACATTTGTTTATGAGCTCTAGTGATCACATTTTTTCCGTCAAGCTAAGTCATGATGCTTGTCTGGTTAATTGCTTAGATAAGTTCAAACATAGGTCATCTGGGGTCAAAAACTAGGTCACACAACCAAAATATTGAAAAACATTGTGAACACTGTGGTGGTCACATGTTAGCTTCAATTGTCATAAAACTAGGTCAGGGTGCTTGCCTAGGCAATTGCTTGAATGTGTTATAATATGGGTCACCTGGGGTCAAAATCTAGGTCACGCAGCAAAAATATGGAAAAACCTTGTGAACGCACCAGTGGTCACAATTTTACTCTCAATTGCCATCCAACTTAGTCAGGGCGTTTGTCTAGGCAATTGCTTGGATGATTTCGAACATGGGTTACCTGGAGTCAAAACCTAGGTAACACAGTCCGAATATGGCAAAACCTGGTGAACACTCTAGTTGTCACATTTGCCTCAATTTTGATCAAACTTGGTCAGGATGCTTGTCAAGGTTATTGCTTATATGATGTCGACCATGGGTCACCTTGTGTCAAAATCTAGGTCACACAACCCAAGTATGGAAAAACTTTGTGAACACTCTACATTTGTATTTTTTTAAATAGGATTGAAAGTTTTTTTCTAAATTTAACTCTGATTCATGTATATATCAATGGTACTCAGGTGAGCGATAGAGGGCTACCATGAGGCTCTTGTTAAATACAGTAGTCACTATAAAACAGGTTTTTTCATCGATTATTAACATTTTAATGATACCCAGCTGATTAGTGGTTGTGACACACATATGCATGTAGCAGTCTAATTGCTATTGATATGTTGTGAACTCTTAGTCACCGCTTCTCATTAGACATTGACTATAACTTCAATGATATGTTGTTAGACTGGATAATTAATACGGCCACACTTCTTTAGTTTGTAGTGAGATGGTGTAGGTGGTATGGCTCAATTAGAATCCATACGGAATTACATTTAACAAAATGTTGTTTGTTTTGTTGGGTTTAACGCCGTAGCAACACATTATATAGGTCATATAACGGCGGTCAGTCAACCTACTCATGGTTCCTGGAAAAGCTAAGTCTCTGGTTTAAGCTGTTAACCAACAACTAAGCACACACTTTCGTCAGTGACTGACAACTGCTCTACATAATCAAGAATCATCGGTAGGAGGAAGAATGGCCGTAGAAATAACTTCATTACCAAGCTCCACGAAAGTATGCCCCGCCCGAAAATCCAATCCACGACCCCTCGATCAGTAGACTTGTGTGCTACCAACTGAGCAAGCCAGACGCATTTAAACAAAATGTTGACCGAACTGTAAGATTACATTTTGACAACGATGGCGTACTTACAGTTTACAATGTTTACTAGAAACAAGTCAGGTAGACTGTCTGGTCTAACAGGTACTCCTGCAGTTATATATAATTGTTACAAAACAAGATGATATTGCAACAACTGTTAAATCCGATAATGAGGATAGTTCCTGCAAACGTTTAGTAACAAATCATGTTGATTAACTCTCATCATCTATTGGAATTTTGTTTCTACTGGTGCTATAAATGTACCAGGTAATGGAGATCTCTACTACAGTTGTAGTTCATACTCTTAGATAAACGTTTTACCTGTTCTCTGTTAGTATAGTGTTCATAGATTACTGCAGATTGATGCTTGCTGTATAGAACGTTTGTTGAACGTGTATTCTTCACTTGTTGTTTAGTTTGTTGGATGTTTATATAATTTGATATTATTTTATACTAAAGTAATACGTACTGGATATCAATTTAACCTAAATGCTTTCTATGGAATAAAACAATGCAGTTTCATTTGTTGTTTTCATTATTATGTTTTTTCTTAGTGTATCGGAGTATTAATGGCTTGACAATAGGTAAGTGTTTTACAATGAACAATCTCATTTCTATAAATGTTTTATTCAAAATTAGCATTTAACTTTATTTACTGTATGCTTGATTCAAAGGTACTCGTTCACAGATTTCAACTTAAACATTAACTTTGTCCGAAACTAACGAAATTGCATGGAAACATTTTTAAGCAGAAAATTAGTGATTTGATAATGACAATTTTAGTGCAAAGTAACATACATGTATAACTACAAATGATGGTGTTTCAAGTACTAAAAATCTGCCCCGCAGGTCACGGTATATACACACTTTAGTGCATTTTTGTGATTTTTATTGTATATTTCTTGCAACCTACAGGTAAGTTTGTCCTAAAATATTAAGGCTTAATTTTTGACTCAATTACAGACACTACATGAATGGTATTTTGAAAATATTGAAAAATCTTAACCAAATCTGTGAACTAGTAATTTTAAAATTCTCCATTGGCAACAAATCAGAGTGAAAAACTTATTCAAATGGCTTTTTTAATAGACTTGTCTAAAACGATTTCACTTTGTTGCTCTTTGAAATCAAAGTACTGAAAGTTATGCGATTACAGTGTCACTTATTATTAAGAACTGGCATAGTTTTGTAAGACCGTTTTCGGTTCTATCTGTGTTAAACAAAATGGATTTTAACTTATACATTTACTATACCAATTTCTGTTTACATCAGACTAATAAAAGTAACACTTTTTTATCAAAAATAAAGTATAACAGGCCAACATAAACATGAAGCAAACAAGACAATTACTATTAAATATAAAGCATATTACAAATAAAAGTAGGTTTTATAAGCTTATTTTCAAAGCGTGTGTAACTTTCAATGTTATATATATTTTTTAAAGTATATCATTATATCTTTTTGATGATGTTCGTGTCTTTTTAAATGGTTCAATGGGAAAACACTGTAAAAGTGTATTCGTCGTCAACATTGTATTAACAAATCTTGTTAAAAACCATGAAGCCTGTTGTTACCAAATTTGGTATGTAGCTTTACCCCACTGCACTCTAGTTACAACGATTGTTCAAATTATACCATTGTTGCCAAAGTCGGCACCTCCCAAGTGAGTTTTAATATTGCGCATGACCTTATTAAAGTCCTCTACAAATATTGTTTCAATTATGCCCGTGTGGCCAACATTTGTCCCGTCCCAGGGGTCACAAGTTTTGTTTTAGAGTTATATAAGAAAACGTTGAGCTCATGTGTTAAAAAAGATCTTACTTCTAAATTAACGAATATTCTGTGCCCTTTATCCTTTATTCTATGTGTTCTTTTAGAGACTTTGACACAAGTATAGCAAGACGCCATGTTTCTTGAACAATGACATCATTTTCTTTAAGATAACGTCATGTTGACGTAACTTTTTCGCTACAAATAAAATATAAATCTTATATGTTCATCGTATATTTCCACCGAATAAACACCACATTTCACCGTAAAGCATGAAAGCAATAGCGTCTTTGTTATAATTTAAAAGAATTTTGATGAAATACATTGTTGTAATACGTTAAGGTGGAATGGTACTTTTTTAGATTTGTATATGACGTGGAAATAAAATATTAGGCGACATATTAAAGACGTTCTCTTACTTTTGTCGACTGGCGTAAAAAGTGGCCCATTTCGTCATGTTTACGACGTCATGGTATCGTTATTAGCAATATTGACGCCAAATAAAGGGTAGATCTAAATCTGAAATATTATCAAATTTACAACGGTACCAATATTTATATGCAAATCTAAAATTCAGAAGTACCGTTCAACCATAATAGTAAACAAAACTTATTATCAGTTGTCCGTACTTTATACAATATTAACAATATAATATATATAATGTCGGTTGTAATTCTCTTAGGAAATATACATAAAATCATTGATTTATATTCTGACATATAATGTCTGAAAACACATTAATCAATGTTGACAATCTGATATAAATAAACTGACAATACGATGTCAACATTGAGACCCTGGGACCTATCAAAGTCTGGTGATGTATATAACATGTGTGATAGATTTTAAATTTTGTATGTGGGTGCACCTGAACATAGACAAGAACAAATACTGTTTCATTAACATACACCTAATCTAAATGTTAGATTTCAAATGTCATTGGCACAAAAATGAATAGAACTATGAAAGTAGAAATTCATTGGACAAAATTGAATGATAAAACAATAAAACTAAATGATTAAACCGACGTATTGATATTTTATACAGTGGTATGCTTGTGTAATTCAACTTAACGAAAACGTGATATAATAAGTATTTTAACATGTCTGAAAATGAAACCATCTAACAAACATTTATATAAATACATGATGTATCAATGTTTTCTAATTTTCTATCACCAACTTTTAAAGGTGCATGGCAAGAATAGGAAATTGTTTAAAAAAGATTAATGAATATTAATAAAAAACAACAAAATCAAGTTCGAAATTTTCAATATAATAAGCCCGTCTATTGATTTATCGATTTGAAAAAAAACGTCTCTGAAACCTGGTATCGCAATGTATGACTCGAATTTTCTGCCGCTAGAAGGCACCGCGATTATTGGCGATGATGATGTAAATTGTAACCACTAAAGACACGACTTAGCCACTTAACAGAACTAACTTCAAAATTAGAATGTCTAGACAAATTAAATCGTTTGTCTAAAAATATATCTCAGAAACTGGTGATCACTATTTGTAATTAGTTTTGAACATTTCTATTTCCTCGTGAGACTTTCATACACAATTCTGACACAGTTGTTTAATTACAAATAGATTTTTGTGAGATATATGGTCCTGATCGTAGATGAAATTCTTAACATTTGAAAACACAATCAATTCAAAACTGAATGAAAGTGCTTAGTATAAGGCGCTATATTTATCACTGACTTAGCTTCGTTTATACATATCGAAGTTTTAAACATACGTTTACAGCTAGAATAATACTAAAATATTCTTTAATTGAAGCACCACAAATGCTATAAAACACGATATTTCTTTATTTAGCATTATCTATACACAGATTATTGACTTAAAGTAGAACATGAACATCAGAACAAGAGAGAAGAATATGTCAATACAATTAAACACACAAATAAATAAACTAGATAAAACATCAGAAAAACAAAAATGAAAGGGAAATACATGTACGTACATTAGAGAAAACAAGGCATCAAAATGAAATTATAATTAATATAAAATTCCTAATTCGAGATTTTTTATTGGCCAACTGTGAAAATATTTAGTTCGCGATATTTTGGACATACAAGATATTTTTTTCAATTGATTTAAATTGCATATTAATTTTTATATAATTATAAAGTTTAATCATTAGTATTATTATAGCTTAATTTATCAATATTCAAATTATTGGATATACATCTAAATTGTGAACTGGACCAAAATCATTACGGTCAGACTTGAACAAAGGCATCGACTAATAAAAGTCAGAAAGGGATATCTGCACTTGAGGTCAAAATTGACATTATTATACATGTAAGCAATTAGGATATGGTTGCATGTAAATTAACTCTATAAATAATCTACCAATAATTCTAAGCAAATTGCTACATGTATCAGTCAATTGTAATTTCGACATTTTCTCTATGTTCCTATGCATGCATTAATAATATTTTGAACTTATTTTAATACATATAAGTTTAAATGTAGCTTCGTATTGAAATTAGCTTAAATTTTCTGGCAATCTAGCATAAATGATAAATTCATATCATTTGCCTATCTATTGTTTCTTATTATTTGTTTTCTGTAGTTTTGTAATTATAAAAAGCATAAAACAACACCATATCTTATTACCTTTTAGCACTTTGAAAAGAATCATTGACCAAATTTTTCAATTAATGTGTGTTGTATATAAATGTGATGATGAAAACTTATATTTATATATAAATCAATTATGTGAACATGTCATGTAATTTTACCTCTCATGCGTTTATGGGGAAACATGTAAGTCCTAAATATTATATTACAGAGTCAAAGTACCTGATACTTATGAATACCGCTTGCATTATGAACTACTTATTCCTTATGAACCTTTGTATTATACAATCATGCCATGTTCTGACAGACCTATTATGTGTTTAAAAAGGCTGCAATAAATGACTGTCATAAAATGGTTGGGATTTTACCATAACAAAAACATGTTAACATGTCGGCATGGGTGTATCTTGATGATTTTGTTTCTGAATTGTGGTAAAATAATATATCTCTTGATAGATGTGAACATGTATCGTGATGATACTTTAAAACAATCATGACTTAACTCGTAGCTACATACAAAACATACTAAGAAAGAATATAAATATATTTAGATGAGAGTATGTAATGGTTTCATCCTTAGATAATGTCTTGGTTTTCGTACAGTATCATCATAGAAATGAATCAAAGAATTTCTAAATTTCCCAGTGTATATTAAAACCTCTTATATGATATTTTTATTAAGATATTAAGGTAATACTTTACAAATTCCTTATACAGTCTAACTTCTGCAGAGCGGCCCTCTACAGAACAAATCCATTGAACAACATCATCTTTTGATATTTCTCTAATGTGTAATTTTAATTGAATTTAACCTCTGCAAAGAAACGGTCTCCTAACAGCAGCATACTTTAGCCTCTCCCAATTAGTGATGCTCAAGAGAAGTTGTACATGTACTATAATATATAAAACGGTTTTCTGTCGTAAATGGAAAAGTTATTAAATCCTTGTAGAAGGATGACTTAGCAAGTACTGAAAACGAAAATGTCTTGAGCATTTGGTTAGGTGTTTATAGACGGCAAAGAATCTAGACAAAAATGTGTTTTATCAGACACGATCTATGACAGATGAATACGCACAGTTCCCAACTGTTTATCTTGTCTATTTCTTCGATATAGAAAATAAATTGTATTGCCAAGTTATATGTTGTAAATTCATTAAGCATGTAGCTACATGATTATGAATCATATGAGAAATTAAAAAAAAATATTCATCATCGACCATTTGGCTGCCTTTAGGTGTAATTCTAATTCGATTTAACCTCTGCAAAGCAACGACCTCTAAACAGCAACATACTTTAGCCTCTCCAAATTGGCGATGCACAAGAGAAGATGTACATGTACTATAATATAAAAATGGATTTCCAACCCAAATGGAAAAAAATATTAAGTCCTAGTAGAAGGGTACCTTAGCAAGTACTGGTAACGAAAATGTATAGTACAGTTGGTTAGGTGTTTATAGACGGCATAGAATCTAGGTCAATATGTGTTTTATCAGACATGTTCTTTGACAGATGAATACACACTGTTCCCAACTGATTATATTGTCCATTTCTTTGATATAGACTTTGCATTGTATAGCCAAGTTAAGTTATTTGTTGTAAAATCTTTAGGCGTGTAGCTATGGGATTATGAATCATATGAAAAATTAAAAGAAATTATTGCATTTTATAATGTAAGTTTCAAAATTATGCACGTTCACATACTTTACAGTTATTAACCCTTGTCATCGCGCTACTAGTATCTATGTATCTACCTTCCTGGGGAGTCTTTTATTCCTCTTGGTGAAGCCAACAAATTGGCACAACGGAATTATACCATCCTCGCAAGTACCCATTTTTTCTTGTGTGTAGTGAAGCAATTGTAGGTAAATTCTTGATCAAGAAAGTAAGCAGTGCTTCTACTAAGGTTCGAACCCGGAACCTCTCGACTTATAAGCCAGCGTCCTACCACTAGACTAATGCTCCTTCATTTCTGACCAAAGCTGTAAAATGTAATTTTTACAATCAGACTAACCCGGGTCGATAATGCAGTTGGTAGCGCGCCGGGATCAGGAATCTTGTGTGTCGAAGGGGGTACGGGTTCAAATCTCACCAGGGGAGGTTATAACCTGCCATGAAAATTTGACAATAATGTTTTTTTCCTCCATTGATTAAATAATATGGAGACGTTTCCGGCCTTGTGGAACGGTAGGTGAGTACTGGTTATAGACAAAGGTCCAGGAAAGCTAGGTAAGGTGCACTGCCGAAAAATGACCAAAATTGTATTGACACGGCTTTAAACCCAGAAAAAAACAAACAAAAAAAGAACAATACCAATCAGACAAATAATTAGTTAGCTCTAACTACAAAGATGTTTTATACATTTTTTGAGTGTGTTTTAAATTCATACTATAAATGTAATTGATACTAGTTGATATTATACTACAAATGTAGTATGTTACAAGTATATTGTATCCACAACAACAATACCACTGAGACAACAAAGATACTAAGACAACAATGGTACTCCAAAAGTATGTTATCTAAATCTAATAATACAAGAATACCTTAACATCAATTGTATTGACATTGACACTAATACATTTATGAGATGTGCTTCAAGAGTCTAGAATCTAATTGTGGAATTATTTTCAGTGTATCTCCATTTCATGTCGAGAGTTTTTGAAGTTCTAATATAGAAATATTCTTACATTTATGTATAAATGATTTATGAGTTGTTGGGTATGTGGTGTATTAAAATTTAATACATAATCTGCTTTCATTAAAATTTTCATTCTCCATTGTACATTGTAAAATACGATAAACAAATCGCCTTGGAGCAGGTTAAACTCTATGTACGCACTTAAACCTTCGAGGAGTGAACGATCACCAGTGTCCATGGTTAGATTCGAACTCTGAACATATCGATATAATCTAGATATCGTACTCAGTAAACATCTACATTGTACATGTATATGCTCGTGCATTAAATCACTTCTAGTATTGGTATTTGTTAATTTCTATCGTTACATTCAAATATCTTCTATCACCTCCTTAATAACAAGTAGTTTTTGCCCCCTTATTGAGTATCATTGGTTTTATTTCATCACTGACTACGAACTTGAATACGATATTTGTACGTATTATCAAAGTCTTTCAACATCTCCTCAACTGCCAAGTTATTCACATCATATAGCTTCTTTGAAACTTCTAGAAATCTTTCGAAATTCATTAGCGGATCAATCATTCATTTCTTTGAGTTCTAGGCTATCAGTGTATTTATTCTGCGCTTATATAACACTAGAACAAACTGTCTCAAGTAGTATAGCCTCGAGTTCTTGATACTTGGATGGCGTACGAGTTATTGAACACCATATTGCTTATATTTACCATATATTTATGTGGATCCACAATTATGTTAGATATATTATCCCTCACTGAAATGTGTTACTGTTGATAAATTGTGATAAAAGTACAACATGTATTGTTATTGTTGTGATATTCATACTTTAAATTTTCTGTGAACCTGGAAACACATCGTGTTTAAATAAACAAACAATATGGCCGATCATATTTGTACTCGTATAGGATGTAGAAATTCAGATCTGATTACAAATTTCTTGATAAACCAACTGCAAGCAGTCATAAACAATTCTTCATTTTCTATTGATGGTTGTTTTTCTATGGGATATTCATCAATATGTCTTTCATCTGTCAATGAATACATGTTTAAATCTGAATTGATTATTGTTGCTCCTAGTCGACTATGAGACCAGTTCCTAATCTACATTATCATTGCCTTAGTGATGTACGCTGCAATTGCAAACTCAAGGAATAGATGTCAGGGTTGAATTTAGAATTTCTTTAAACTGTAGTTCGTTAGATATATCTGGGGCGTACTGTTTCACGGTTATCGAAGTCATTCTCTGATATTTTCTGTCATAATGTTTTTGTTCAAACATCACGCTTTCTTTTCCAAATTCTATAATGTAATACCGCTATTTTTAAATAAGCTTGTTTGGTATCATAATGCGCTTACCTAGAAATTCAGTATAAGTTATAACTTGTACACAGAATCAATTTTAGACTACATAATTATAAGTAATAACCAAGTGATTGTGAACACATCTGTTAAACTCTAATCTGTTTATTCTAGTAAATGCATTCACGTATTATGTACATTTTGTATACGTCTCCAAATCGGTTTAGATATGTGAATTTCCTGCGTTCAATTTCGTTTGATTAAATAATGTTGACATGCAATAAAAAAAATTGATGTAAATGAAGCCGCAATCAAGTTTTCATGTAAAATACTAGTGTATGGAAGTATATGTGTCCTAAATAATGTTCCATTGAATTCTTCATTTACGTGTGGTCTGAGAATAATGAATCCTATTATTTAAACAAGAAATAATCATTATTGTATGTTCACATTTTATGTGGCACGTTCTCGTCTAAAGTAATGCTGATAATGTTGAATGTTGAATCAATGATTCGGATTAAAAGTTACTTTGCAACACGTGACATCGAAACATAGCGTTTAATGTTTAATGGATAATGGATAATTCAGTAATTAAGTAACAGCTCAAATGTTAGAACATAATATTTAAGTTTAATAAAGCAGTTAAACTACACATTTCTTAAGCAGTTCTCACTTATCTTTCAACAAGGAGCCGACCACTAGCCCCTCTGTGGAACAAAATAAGCATACATCGAACTTAAATGTAAAGGAATAACCTGCCCCCAGCCGGGAATCGAACCTGTGACCTTCGGATTTAAAATCATGCACTCTACCAATGCTCCACATGCGCGGGTTTGTTATTATACATACAAATCGATGTAGAGCAGATATTATGTTAAAAAGAACTTTTAACAGAGATAATTGTTATCAAATTAGTTGTTTTCAATTTTGTATAATGGAATATATCTGGCTAATGACAGTGAAATTGTTAGTTTTCTGAAAACTGAAATCTCTCTGTAAATCATCAAATGTTAAAACTTGATTATCGTTTTCTGTTTCTACACCAGGCTAATATAATAACGTGTGGTATGGTTAACATCACAGAAAATGTTGTCAGACCTTTATCTTCTTGGTGAGATTATTGTCATGCAATGTTTCTGTGTTGAGACCTTAATTGATGCTTTATCCTAGAGATGCATATAATAATATGATTGCTGCTATTGAACTGAGTATTGCAAACCCCTTTAATGTCGTTATTCGAATAATTTCATTCTAAAAGTTCCTTGATAAAAAAGAACACCTCGATGATTCTATGGTTCTCGTACAAGATTTTTTGTAGAAAACTTATCGTAGTGGTGTGGCTTTAAATTTTGAGTACAACCCGGGCTCAACTCCCAATCGCAGTAGTTTTAACCCTCTTATAAAATTTCTGTATTGCATATCCAGTTCTCAACTTAAAATTAAGTGTTTGAATTGAAATTAAAAGATAATCAAAATACCACAAGATGTGATCTAAACTTTACTATCTATGTTATCTATAAAATAGATAACATGTTGTGTTTTACAGTAACTACATTACTCTAAGCCAAAATTGTCCTTTAAAAGCATTGCCGGACAAATATTTCATTTACAAAGTATGTTTACGCAGTGTTTACTATGTACACATGTACATGCGCTTTTCCACATCAATAAAATAGTCAAACATTGAATCAGTGAACATTTTTTCTTACTACTTCTATACGTATCAGTATTATATTTACCAAGCAGTATGGTTCTGGGAAATGATAAACATAAACTGTCTAAAATGGAATAAAAAGTCTGCTGAGTCTGTATCAAAGACTTTGTAAAATTGATTTCATGATCGGTAAAAGAAGTTACTTTTGATTATTGAAATCATATAGGATGTTGAAAATATCTAAGCGGGCGTATTTATGTTGGTATAAATTCATATAATTAATATTTAAAATGAGCTGAAAATGGAATTGTAGACTTTCTTGTTTGTTATAGCACGACATTGTTTACCCAGAGTATCAAATTCACCAATTACAATTATAAGATATATCGAAAATATCAGAAAAAAACTCTGATGAGTATTAACCACAGGAGATTTTATAATTTGTTTACAACTCATTGGTATATATCTTCACATATCGAGTCATACTATTATCTTTGCGTGTAATGTTGACATCAAGTTCTCAAATAACGCTCAACAAATCAGACTTAGCGACTAAAAAGTTTTAATTTGCAATCAAAGGTTGAGAAATGATGGTTAAGTTGGCGATAGAAAATGAGACACCATTAATATAACATGTAATTATATCAATGTTTGTTAGATGGTTTTATAATCAGACATGTTAAAATACAGTGTACTTTTATAAATCACATTTTCGTTAAGTTGTATTACACAAGCATACCACTGCATAAAATATCAATGCATCGATTTATTTTTGGCATTGACATTTGAAATCTAACATATAGTTTAGAAGTTTCTTAATTATACAGTATTTGTTCTTGTCTATGTTAAGGTGCACCCACATACAAAATTAAAAAATCTATCACACATGTTATATACATCACCAGACTTTGATAGGTCCCAGGGTCTCAATGTTGACATGGTATTGTCAATTTCTTTATAACAGATTGTCAACATTGATCAATGTGTTTTCAGACATTATATGTCAGAATCTAAATCAATGATTTTATGTATATTTCCTAAGAGAATTACAACCGACATTATGTATATTATATTGTTGATATTGTATAAAGTATGGACAACTGATAATAAGTTTTGTTTACAATTTTCACCATCTATTGTTTTAATTTTCAAAATTTGACGAACACGGAGAAACTCTTTTTTCAGTTCTTGTGGCCTATATTTCTATTTTTTAACTTTTATACTAGAGGTTCTCTTACTTTTTCTTAAGATATTTTGCATTTGTTCAATGAAAAGAGATTATATAGAAAGACAAGGGTATCCCGAAACTTAGCTTAGACAGCTACTCCGGAAGAAATACTTACGATAGCATATCCATGCTTCCGTAAATCTATTTTACGAATATAATTT
The DNA here is from genome assembly GCA_025267735.1 of Mactra quadrangularis. NCBI lineage: Eukaryota > Metazoa > Mollusca > Bivalvia > Venerida > Mactridae > Mactra > Mactra quadrangularis. The sequence goes on from CM046311.1 coordinate 13,889,635, forward strand.
TTTTTAAATACCTAATTCTAATCTACATTTCAAGACACTCACATTGGGTTTATTTACTAATCATTTGTATTATTAAATATATAGTGATTGTCAAGGCTTTTTTTAAAATATGCATGTAAATGTTTGGAGTGCTTTTATTCTGACATTCTGACATTGGAAGACGTATTTTTGTCGTTTAGATGAATTATAATAAAATTTATGTTTTATTTACAAAAGTCACTAAATCTAGTTTTAGTTCTAAAACAAACAAGCAATACTGTATAGCGGTTATTTCTGCGGGGCAAAAATTTCGCGTAAACAAGAGAGTTTTGTATTGGCGATGCTTAATATTGGCGGAAATTACTCTGAGCGCCAATTTTAAACCTCCCGGTGAAAGATGGTCAAAGGTACATAACTCTGCCATTTCACCTGTATAAGCGGTCACTACCGACCGCGACTTTTCAAATTTTTGAATTAACTAAGTGTCACTAAAGTTGCATAATATGAGCGGACGTGTGAAAAACCAACGCTTACACAGCAGATTATCTATTTCTATGACGATGTATTGACGGGACAAGTTTAATCATGTGATAAGAATCGCCATTAAATGTGAAAGTTTTTGTTAAAAATATTACCTGGGTTCCGCTAAGTTTGATTGATCGTTCGACAAATTGCATCAGTAAGCCCAACTCGCGAGAGTCTTATGATAATAACAATTTGTTGTAATGAACAATCAAAATTTTCGCATGTTTGTTAATAGTCGTGGAAAACGCCTTTGTCTTTGTTACAAATTACTGGTATTGAAGTTTGCGGCTACACATTCCTTGAAAATCGCCAATTTACCTGAATCCATTGGTCAAAGTCAAACAAATTTTGAAATTAACAGCTTATCACAAACAATGTATCACCAACGCACCTAGTGGAGTCTTTAAACGGACAAAATCAATTATAAAGCGTTGTCACGTGACGAAATTTGACAATAGTTTTCTTTTGAATATCAATAAATAAAAAAGCTACATAAACACTAACTCCGCTCTTTTTACTCAATTTGTTAAATTATGTGATGAGAAGTTTGTCTTCGGTTCGCTAGAAAGTACTGAAATTAATTGCAATACTAAAGATTACTTTGTTTTTTACGACAATCAAACAAGTGTTTGAGCTAAACTCGTGAAGATTCGGAAATGACCGACATACGGGTTTATAATGTAAACAAAATGGCGGCACCGTCGTCGAGTTTCGTAACCGAGATTTGATGGAACCTGTCGTCTTATTGTTAGAATGACTGTGTTGTCTGTCTGTATTTTCGTTTCTACAAAATAACTTGAATCAATTCCTTTGCGTTATTCAAAATACTAAATTTTGTTCATTTACATAGTTAATCTCCACAAAATTTACTACATAAATCTTGATTTTAAGGGAGTTAATACATGCACATATTAATGAATAAAATATTCATTAAGAGTAATGTCTCTTAGTAAACAATATGGCGGCGACTTAATACTGCGGCGGTTTGTATTCGCGGTGTTTATATTTGGCGCATTTTCATTTTCCGCCAATAAAGCCAAAATAAAACCTCCGCAGATAATACCCGCTATACAGTATATTCTAAGATAGACATGCTCAACTATGTAGTATACTTGACATAATATTTCGCAAAAACATTCGATATGTAAATTTTTGAAAGGGCGGGAGTTGTGTCTATGTCTAGTACATGATGTGTCCGAGTAAAATTTTATACAGAGTCAAATCCCTTAACAGTGTACTAAACAAGCATTTTGCAGTGTGTTGTTTACTTCATGTGTCTGTATAGTGTCACTGTATGCAAACATATCTGCATATTTTCTGGAAGATATATATTTGGTAATTTTACTAGAGGGAATAAACAAATTGATGATCTGTATAAATTTCTTTTTTTCCTATAATATAATACATTACAACAGTGTAGGTTTGTCCTCCCAAGTGATCAGATGTCTGATACTTATATTAAATGACTTAAAACCCTATTCCTTGAAGAGTATTTAATACGCGAAATAAAAGCAGTTTGTATGAAGCGTTGACTAGTTGTGTGCTTTTGTTTTAAACGCTTGCGTATTTGTTTTTGATAATAATTTAACCAACTAGGAATAAGTTTTATCAAAATTGTGCAATGTATATTTTTGAATAAGTGTGTATTTGAAAGAGACAGAAATAGAGAATAATAAACACATACAATAAATTGCTCTTTTAGACTGTATTAATAAATTTCTAAATGTCTTATGTTTCTTTAGCATTATTTCTAGCAGTCGAATCACATTGACTTTTTATCTATAGTATTATTTATCAATTTATTTATTAAAAAACGACAAATTAGTTTATACATATCTTAAGGCATTCAAGTTAATAATTTCTAACTTGCATATCCTATGGCATTTTATAGTCCAAGTTTTATGCGTATGCACGTACACCGACTTTACACCAATAATACAGTCATTGTGCTACTGGTCTCTATCTAGCGAATTCCCTTGCAGTCATTTATTCCACTTGGTAAAGCATACAAGTTGGCACAACGGAATGATACCACCCTCTCTGGTACCCATTTCTACCTGGATGAGTAAAGCAATCGTAGGTAAATTTCTTGCTCAAGGAAATATGTTGTGCTTCTAGTGTGGTTCAAACTTGGGACCTCTCGATACGTAAGGGCACACCTGCCACTGAACTTCTGCTCCTACATATCTGACCGAAAACCATAAAATGTATTTTCTCAAAATCAGACATAAAATAAGTTATCTCTTACTACAAAGATGTTTTATATCTATTTGAATGTGCTTGTATTTTCATACTATAATAGATACCAGTGTGTTTTATACTAGAATGTTGTATATTGTACCCAAAACAACAATACCACTGAGACAACAAAGATACTGAGACAACAATGATACTCCAAAAGTATGTTATCTAAATCTAATAATACAAGAATATCTTAACATCAATTGTATTGATATTGACACTAATACATTTATGAGATGTGTTTCAAGAGTCTAGAATCTAATTGTGGAATTATTTTCAGTGTATCTTCTTTTGATTTCGTTTTATTTTGAAGTTCTAATATAGAAATATTCTTACATTTATGTATTAATGATATATGAGTTGTTTGATGTGTGATGTTTTAAAATTTATTGGAAAGTCTGTTTCCATTTACATTTTCATTTTCGATTGTACAATGTAAAGCACGTTGAACATAGGTTCTTCAAAATCGCCTTTGAGCAGGGTAAACTCTATGTACACACTTAAACATCAGAGAAGTAAAACAATCACTGTAAGATATCTGGTAAAATATAATAGTGTTCGTGGTGAGATTCAAACTCTGAAAATATCATCTACAAATCGTACTCAGTAAACATCTATATGATTGTGTATTCAATCACTTCTAGTATTGGTATTAGTTCATTTCTATTGTTACATTCATATATCTTATGTAACCTCCTCATAAACAAGTAGTTTTTGCTACCTTAGTGAGAATCATTGCTTTTATTTTGCCTCTAACTACGTACTTGAATACGATATTTGTACACATTATCAACGTCTTTCAACATCTCCTCAACTACCAAGTTAATCACATCAAAAAGCTTCTTTGAAACTTCTAGACATCACTCGAAATGCATTAGCAGATCAATCATTCATTTCTTTGAGTTCCAGGTTATCGGTGTATTTCTTCTGTGCTTGAATTCTACAAATATAACACCTAGGACAAACTGTCTCAAGTAGTATAGCCTTGAGTTCTGGATACTTGGATAAAGTACGAGTTATTGAACACCATATTGCTTACATTTATCATATATTTATGTAGATCCACAATTATGTTAGATATAATATTCCTCACTGAAATTTGTAAGTGTTGATAAATTGTAATCAAAGTACTATTGTCATCTTGTGATATTTATACTTTTTTTTCTGAGAACCTGGAAACATATCGTGTTTCAATAAACAAACAATCATATTTCTACTCGTACAGGATGTAGAAATTCAGACATGAGTACAAATTTCTTGATAAATCAACTGGTAGCGGTCATAAAAATATTCTTTATTTTCTATTGATGTTTGTTTTTTTTCTTTTGGGTATTCACTACCATGTCTTTCATCTTTCAATGAGTACATGTTTAAAGCTGAATATATAATTGTTGCTACTAGTCGACTATAAGAGTAGTTCTTAATCTATCTTATCATTGCCTTAGTGATGTACACTGCAATCACAAACTCAACTGTCAGGGGTGAATCTAGAATTTCTTTAAATGTGGTTCATATAGACGTATCTAGAGGCATTCTGTTTCATGGTTATATATTCTGACATTTATGGTCATTTTCTTATCCCAATACTATAAGGTAATACCGTGTGAAATCAAATATTTGCTCTACACATCTTGCTTTTTTAAACCAACTTGTTTGGTATCAAAATGCTTTTACCAAGAGATTCAGTAAATGTAGTAACTTGTTCACGGTATCAATTTTAGACTACATATTATAAGTAATTACCAAGTGATTGTGAACACATCTGTTTAACTCTAGTAAATGCATTCACGTATTATATACATTTTGTAAACAAACTAGTTTTCAAGTCGATTTAGATATGTGAATTTCCTGAGTTTAATTTCGTATGATTTGATAATGTTGACATGCAATAAAAAATAAATTGATGTAAATGAAGCTGCAATCAAGTTTCCATGTAAATACTAGCGTATGGAAGTTCATGTGCACTAAATAACGTCCTATTGAATACTTCATTTACGTGTGGTCTAAGAAAATGAATCCTATTATTTAAACAAGAAATAATCATTATTGTATGTTCACATTTTATGTGGCACGTTCTCGTCTAAACTAATGCTGATAATGTTGAATGTTGAATCAATGATTCGGATTAAATGTTACTTTGTAACACGCGACATCGAAACATATATTAAAGTTTAATAAAGCAGTTAAACTAAATTCGACTATTTAAATAAAATTAAATCTAAACGTGTCAATTTTAAACATCTGTCATCATGCACGGCTGCCAACTCATCATACTAAAATTTTTGTACACATTTCTTAAGCAGTTCTCACTTATCTTTCATCAAGGACCCGACCACTAGCCCCTCTGTGGAACAAAATAGGCATACATCGAACTTAAATGTAAAGGAATAACCTTCCCCAGCCGGGGATCGAACCTGTGACCTTAGGATTTAAAATCATGCACTCTATCACTGCTCCACATGCGCGGGTTTGTTATTTTACAGACAAATCGACGTAGAGCAGATATTATGTTAAAAAGAACTTTTAACAGAGATAATTGTTATCAAATTAGTTGTTTTCAATTTTGTATAAAGGAATATATCCTTATCTGGCTAATGACAGTGAAATTGTTATTTTTCTGAAAACTGAAATCTCTCTGTAAATCATCAAATGTTAAAACTTGATTATCTTTTTCTGTTCTACGTTTCTACACCAGGCTAATATAATAACGTGTGGTATGGTTAACATCACAGAAAAAGTTGTCAGACCTTTATCTTCTTGGTGAGATTATTGTCATGCAATGTTTCTGTGTTGAGACCTTAATTGATGCTTTATCCTAGAGATTCATATAATAATATGATTGCTGCTATTGAACTGAGTATTGCAAACCCCTTTAATGTCGTTATTCGAATAATTACATTCTAAAAGTTCCTTAATAAAAAAGAACACCTCGATGATTCTATGGTTCTCGTACAAGATTTTTTGTAGAAAACTTATCGTAGTGGTGTGGCTTTAAATTTTGAGTACAACCCGGGCTCAACTCCCAATCGCAGTAGATTTAACCCTCTTATAAAATTTCTGTAATGCATATCCAGTTCTTAAGTTAATATTAAGTGTTTGAATTGAAATTATAAGATAATCTAAATACCACAAGATCTGATCTAAACTTTACTATCTATGTTATCTATAATATAGATAACCTAGATATAGACTATAAATTGGATAACATCATCTCGTGGACTGGAAATGAAATTTTCGTTCTTCGTGGCTGTAAATAAACCTCTTTATCTGTAAATACGATTATTTGTATATTTTGTCTGTTTATCAAATCTTAAAAGCATAATTTGTGATCGCAAAACCAACTTATAGCAAAATAATGACTAAACTTAATTTTGTCGTGTTTTACAGTAACTAAAAAACTGTAAGCCAAAACTGTCCTTCAAAAGCATTGCTGGACAAATATTTCATTTACAAAGTATGTCTGCGCAGTGTTTACTATGTACACATGTACATGCGCTTTTCCACATCAATAAAATAGTAAAACATTGAATCAGTGAACATTTTTTCTTACTACTTCTATACATATCAGTATTATATTTACCAAGCAGTATGGTTCTGGGAAATAATAAACCTAAACTGTCTTAAATGGAATACAAAGTCTGCTGAGTCTGTTTCAACGACTTTGTAAAATTGATTTCATGTTCGGTAAAAGAAGTTCATTGTGATTATTGAAATCAAATAGGCTGTTGAAAAATATATAAGCGGGCGTATTTATGTTGGTATAAATTCATATAGTTAATATTTAAAATGAGCTGAAAATGGAACTGTAGACTTTCTTGTTTGTCATAGCACGACATTGTTTACCCAGAGTATCAAATTCACTAATTATAATAATAAGATATATCGAAGATATCAGAAACAAACTCTGATGAGTATTAACCACAGGAGATTTTATAATTTGTTTACACCTCATTGGTATATATCTTCACATATCGAGTCATACTATTATCTTTGCGTCTAATGTTGACATCAAGTTCTCAAATAACGCTCAACAAATCAGACTTAGCGACTAAACGTTTTAATTTGCAATCAAAGGTTGAGAAATGATGGTTAAGGTGGCGATAGAAAATGAGACAACATTGATATAACATGTAATTATATTGATGTTTGTTAGATGGTTTTATAATCAGACATGTTAAAATACAGTGCACTTTTATAAATCATATTTTCGTTATGTTGTATTACACAAGCATACCACTGCATAAAATATCAATGCATCGATTCATTTTTCGGCATTTACATTTGAAATCTAACGTATATGTTTGGAGTATCTTAATTATACAGTATTTGTTCTTATCTATGTTAAGGTGCACCCACATACAAAATTTAAAATCTATCACACATGTTATATACATCACCATACTTTGATAGGTCCCAGGGTGTTAATGTTGACATGGTATTGTCAGTTTCTTTATAACAGATTGTCAACATTGATCTATGTGTTTTCAGACATTATATGTCAGAATATAAATCAATGTTTTAAGTATATTTCCTAAGAGAATTCCAACCGACATTATATATATTATATTGTTAATATTGTATAAAGTACGGACAACTGATAATAAGTTTTGTTTACAATTTTCACCATCGATTGTTTTAATTTTCAAAATTTGACGAACACGGAGAAACTCTCTTTTCAGTTCTTGTGGCCTATATTTCTATTTTTTAACGTTTATGCTAGAGGTTTCTCTTACTTTTCCTTACGTTATTTTGCATTTGTTCAATGGAAAGATATATAAAAAGACAAGGGAATCCCGAAACTCAGCTTAGACAGCTATTCCGGAAGAAATACTGACGATGTCAAATCCATGCTTCCGTAAATCTATGTAACAAATATCACTTTTTTAAATACCTTATTCGTATCTACATTTCAAGACACTCACATCGGGTTTATTGACTAACCATCTGTATTATTAAATATATAGTGATTGTCAAGGCTTTTTTTAAAAAAAAGCATGTAAATGTTTTGAGTGCTTTTATTCTGACATTGGAAGCCGTATTGTTGTCGTTTAGATGAATCATGATTAAATTTATGTTTTATTTACAAACGTCACTAAATCTAGTTTTAGTTCTAAAACAAACAAGCAATACATTCTAAGACAGACATACCCAACTATGTAGTATATCTGACATAATATTTCGCAAAAACATTCGATATGTAAAGTTTTGAAAGTGCGGGGGTTGTGTCTATGTCTAATACATAATGTGACCGAGTAAAATTGTATACAGAGTCAAATCCCTTAACAGTGTACTAAACAGTTTATTTATTTATTGGAGTTAACGCCGTATCAACACAATTTAGGTCATTTTACGACGTCCAGCGCACCTAACCTAACTTTCCTGGACCATTGTCTATAACCATTACTCACCTACCCTTCCCCAAGGCCGGAAACTTCTCCATATTATCTAATCAATGGAGGAAAATCGACGTTATTGTCAAATTTTCATGGAAGGGTATGACCTCCTCGGGTGGGATTTGACCCCGCACCCCCTCGGGCACGAGTATCCAAATCCCAGCGCGCTACCAACTGCGCTATCCATCCGGGTTCTAAACAGTTTTGCAGTGTGTTGTTAAATTCATGTGTCTGTATAGTGTCACTGTATGCAAACATATCTGCATATTTTCTGGAAGATATATATTTGGTAATTTTACTAAAGGGAATAAACAAATTGATGATCTGTATATATTTCTTTTTCCCTATAATATAATACATTACAACAGTGTAGGTTTGTCCTCTCAAGTGAACAGATGTCTGGTACTTATATTAAATGACTTAAAACCCAATTCCTTGAAGAGTATTTAATACCCGATATAAAAACCGTTTCTATGAAGCGTTGACTAATTGTGTGCTTTTGTTATAAACGCTTGCGTATTTGTTTTTGATAATAATTCAAACAACCAGGAATAAGTTTTATCAAAATTGAGTTATGTATATGTTTCAATAAGGGTGTATTTGAAAGAGACAGAAAAAGAGAATAATAAACACATACAATAAATTGCTCTTTTAGACTGTATTAATAAATTTCTAAATGTCTCATGTTTCTTTAGCATTTTTTCTAGCAGTCGAATCACATTGACGTTTTATCTATAGTATTATTTATCCATTTATTTATTAAAAAACGACAAATTAGTTTATACATATCTTAAGGCATTCAAGTGAATAATTTCTAACTTGCATATCCTATGGCACTTTAAAGTCCAAGTTTTATACGTATGCACGTACACCGACTTTACAGCTATTATCACAGTCATTGTGCTACTGGTCTCTATCTAGCGAATTCCCTTGGAGTCATTTATTCCACTTGGTAAAGCATACAAGTTGGCACAACGGAATAATACCTCCCTTGCAGGTACCCATTTCTACCTGGAGGAGTAAAGCAATCGTAGGTAAATTTCTTGCTAAAGGAAATTAGTTGTGCTTCTAGTGTGGTTCAAACTTGGGACCTCTCGATACCTAAGGCAACAATCAGACATAAAATAAATTATCTCTTACTACAAAGATGTTTTATATCTATTTGAATGTGCTTGTATTTTCATACTATAATTGATACTAGTGTGTTTTATACTAGAATGTTTCGAGTATATTGTACCCAAAACAACAATACCACTGAGACAACAAAGATACTGAGACAACAATGATACTCCAAAAGTATGTTATCTAAATCTAATAATACAAGAATACCTTAACATCAATTGTATTGATATTGACACTAATACATTTATGAGATGTGCTTCAAGAGTCTAGAATCTATTTGTGGAATTATTTTCAGTGTATCTTCTTTTGATTTCGTTTTATTTTGAAGTTCTAATATAGAAATATTCTTACATTTATGTATTAATGATATATGAGTTGTTTGATATGTGATGTTTTAAAATTTATTGGGTAGTCTGTTTTCATTTACATTTTCATTTTCGATTGTACAATGTAAAGCACGTTAAACATAGGTTCTTCAAAATCACCTTTGAGCAGGGTAAACTCTAAGCACACTTAAACATCAGAGGAGTGAAACAGTCACTGGAAGATATCTGGTAAAATATAATAGTGTCCGTGGTAAGATTCAAACTCTGAACATATCATCTATAAATCTTACTAAGTAAACATCTATATGATTGTGTATTCAATCACTTCTTGTATTGGTATTAGTTCAAATCTATTGTGACATTCATATATCTTATGTAACCTCCTCATAAACAAGTAGTTTTCGCTGCCTTAGTGAGAATCATTGCTTTTATTTCGTCTCTAACTACGTACTTGAATACGATATTTGTACACATTATCAACGTCTTTCAACATCTCCTCAACTACCAAGTTAATCACATCAAAAAGCTTCTTTGAAACTTCTAGACATCACTCGAAATGCATTAGCGGATCAATCATTCTTTCTTTGAGTTCCAGGCTATCAGTGAATTTCTTCTGTGCTTGAATTCCACAAATATAACACATAGGACAAACTGTCTCAAGTAGTATAGCCTTGAGTTCTGGATACTTGGATAAAGTACGAGTTATTGAACACCATATTGCTCATATTTACCACATATTTATGTGGATCTACAATTATGTTAGATATATTATCTCTCACTGAAATGTGTTACTGTTGATAAATTGTGATAAAAGTACTACATGTATTGTTATTGTTGTGATATTTATACTTTAAATTTTCTGTGAACCTGGAAACACATCGTGTTTAAATAAACAAACAATATGGCCGATCATATTTGTACTCGTATAGGATGTAGAAATTCAGATCTGATTACAAATTTCTTGATAAACTAACTGCAAGAAGTCATAAACAATTCTTCATTTTCTATTGATGTTGGTTTTTCTATGGGATATTCATCAATATGTCTTTCATCTGTCAATGAATACATGTTTAAATCTGAATTGATTATTGTTGCTCCTAGTCGACTATGAGACCAGTTCTTAATCTACATTATCATTGCCTTAGTGATGTACGCTGCAAACTCAAGGAATAGATGTCAGGGGTGAATTTAGAATTTCTTTAAACTGTAGTTCGTTAGACATATCTGGGGCATACTGTTTCACGGTTATCGAAGTCATTCTCTGATATTTTCTGTCATAATGTTTTTGTTCAAACATCACGCTTTCTTTTCCAAATTCTATAATGTAATACCGCTATTTTTAAATAAGCTTGTTTGGTATCATAAAGCGCTTACCTAGAAATTCAGTATAAGTTATAACTTGTTCACAGAATCAATTTTAGACTACATAATTATAAGTAATAACCAAGTGATCGTGAACACATCTGTTAAACTCTAATCTGTTTATTCTAGTAAATGCATTCACGTATTATGTACAACTCACTGACAAAAGAAATAATAATGGTACTATTTTGATGTTAAATGTTGTTGTGTGGATTTTACACGTCTATCATCATACACTGCCGCCAACTCAACATTCTAACATTCCTGTAATTAAGCAGTTCTCACTTATCTTTCAACAAGGACCCGACCACTTGCCCCTCTGTGGAACAAAATAAGCATACACCGAACTTAAATGTAAAGGAATAACCTGCCTCAGCCGGGGATTGAACCTGTGACCTTAGGTATCAAAATCATGCACTGTTCCACTGCTCCACATGCTCGGGTTCGTAAAACAAATCGATGTAGAGGAGATATTATGATCAAAGAACTACTTTTAACTGACATAATAGTAATCAGATTATTTGTTTTCACTTTTGTATAAATGGAATAATTCTCATCTGTCTAATAACAGTGAAATGGTTTGTTTTCTGAAAACTGAAATCTATCTGTTAATCATCAAATGTTAAAACTTGATTATCGTTTTCTGTTCTCCATTTCTACACTACGCTAATATAATAACGTGTGGTATGGTTAACATCACAGAAATAGTCGTCAGACCTTTATCTTCTTGGTGAGATTATTGTCATGCCATGCTTCTATGTTGAGACCGTAATTGATTCTTTATCCTGGAGATGCATATAATGATATGATTGCTGCTATTGAAATGAGTATTACAAACCCATTTAATGTCTTCACTCGAATAATTACATTCTAAAGGTCAATAAAATATTTTGGTTATCAAAAAGAACACGTTGATGATGCCATGGTTATCGTACAAGAATTACTGTAGAAATCTTATCGCAATGATATAGCTTAAAATTTTGAATACAGTCCGGGATCAACTCCCTATCGCAGCAGATTTAACCCTTTTATAAAGTTTCTATACTACATATCGAGTTCTAAACTTAATAACATTAATAATTACACATTAATATAAATACCACAAGATTTAATTAAACATTACTATATATCAATATATATATATCATATCTATATATTGGGTACCATCATCGCGTTGATTGGAAATGACATTTTCGTTCTACGTCGCAGTTAATAAGCTCTTTCATCTGTAAATACTATTATCTGTATGTTTTGTCTGTTTACCAAATCTTTAAAGCATAATTTGCGATTGCAAAACCAACTTATAGCAAAATAATGACTGAAATAATTTTGTTGTGTTTTACAGTAGCTACGTCACTGTAAGCCAAAACTGTTCTTCGAAAGCACTGCCGGACAATTATTACATTAAACAAAGTAGGTGTACGCAGTGTTTACTATGTACATGCGATTTCCCACATCAATAAGATAGTCAAACATTGAATCAGTGAACAATTATTAGTACTACTTCTATATATATATCAGTATTATATTCACCAAGTAGTATGGTTCTTAGAAATGATAAACATAAATGGTATAAAAAGTCTGCTGAGTTGCAGGTCTGTATCAGCGACTTAGTAAATTTGATTTCATATTCGGAAAAGAAGTTAATCATGATTGAAATCAGAAGGGTTGTTGAAAAAAGATCTAAGATGGCGTATTTATGTTGGTATCAATTCATATATATAATTATCATTTAAAATAAAGTTAAAATGGAATTGTAGACTGTTTGATTTTTTCCAATATCATATTGTTTACTTGAAGTATCAAATTCACCAATTATATTAGACATATGAAAGATATCTGAAACAAACTCTGATGACTATGAGAAATTATAATTTGTTTACAAGTCATTGGTATAAAAAGCCACTGCTCCACTTATTGATTCATAGTATTATCTTTTCAAATATCAAGTTCTAAAATGACGCTCAACAAATCAAGCTTAGCGACTAAAACTTTAAATTTGCAACCAAAGTTTTTGAAATGATGGTTTAGTTGCCGATAAAAAATGAGACAACATTGATACAGCATGTATTTATATTACATGTTATGTTTGTTAGATGGTTTTATTTTCAGACATGTTAAAATAGTTTTATATATCTCGTTTTCGTTAAGTTGAATTACACAAACATACCACTACATTAGATATCAATACATCGATTTAAGCATTAAGTTTTATATTGTTTTATCATTTGAACTGGTCAAACGAATTTCTAATTTTAGTGTGGGTCCTTTTTTCGGCAATGCCTTTGAAAATCTTACATATAGATTAGAAATAAGTTAGTGATACAGTATTTGTTTTTGTCTATGTTAAAGGTGTAACCACATACAAAATTTAAAATCTATCACCACTTTGTTGTATACATTACCAGACTTTGATAGGTCCCAGGGTCTCAATGTTGACATGGTATTGTCAGTTTCTTTATATCAGATTGTCAACATTGATTAATGTTTTCAGACATTATATGTCAGAATCTAAATCAATGATTTTATGTATATTTCTTAGAGAATTACAACCGAAGTTATATATATTATATTGCTAATATTGTATAAAGTACGGACAACTGATAATAAGTTTTGTTTACAATTTTCAGCATCGATTGCTTTAAATTTTCAAAAATTGACGAACACGGAGAAACTCTCTTTTCAGTTCTTGTGGCCTATATTTCTATTTTTAAACTATTATATGAGAGGTTTCTCTGACTTTACTTACGTTATTTTGCATTTGTCCAATAGAGTGATATTGTATGAATAGATAAGGGTATCCCTAAACTCAGCTAAGATAGCTAATCAGAAAGAAATTTTGACGATGTCAAAACATAATTTTTAATTCCAAATTCGAAGCTACATTTTTAGACACTCATAAATGTTTAACATCGAGTTTATTTATCAATCATCTGTATTATTAAATATATAGCGATTGTCACGGCTTTATGAAAAAAATATGCATGTAAATGTTGGGAGTGCTTTTACTCTGACATGGAAGACGTATTTTGAAGTTTGGATAAATTATAAATAAATCAATGTTATTTTTTGGGTGGGGGTTGTTGGGTTTAACGCCGTAGCAACACGTTGTAAAGGTCATATAACGGCGTTCAGCGCACCTAACCTAGCTATCCTGGACCCTTGTGTATAACCAGTGCTCACCAACCCTTCCGCAAGGCCGGAAACATCTCCATATACCATATTAATGGAGGAAAATTGACATTATTGACAAATTTTCATGGAAGGGTATAACCTCCCCGGATCGGATTCGAATCCGTAACCTCTTCGGGACACTAGATTCGAATTTAAGGCGCGCTTCAAACTCCGCGAATTAAATCAGTTTATTTACTAAGATCAACAGACTGATCTAGTTTTAGTTCTAAAAAAGCAATACATTCAAAGAACAAAGACATACATGCACTGCTAGTAGTATACTTGACATAATATTTCGCAAAAATAATTACTTTAAACATATTTTATTGTCAAATAGTAAACATAGATATAATATACAACAATGACAGATACATTGTACAAAAATGACAATGGGGTCTGGCCACAAGTTCTCACAACTTAGTTACGGCCATTCCTCGACATATATTTACAAAAATAAACCTGTCTTTGACTGTATTGTGGTTCGGTTGAAATATATTAGAATATTAAAATAATTAGATCTGTAAAGTCTTGAAAGGGCGGAAGTTGTGTCTATGTCTAATACATAATGTGTCCGAGTAAAATTGTATACAGAGTCAAGTCCCTTAACAGTGTACTTAACAAGCATTTTGCAGTGTGTTGTTTACTTCATGTGTCTGTATAGTGTCATTGTATATACTGCATATCTGCATATTTTCTGGAAGATATATTTGGTAATTTTACTAAAGGGAATAAACAAATTGATGATCTGTATATATTTCTTTTTTCCTATAATATAATACATTACAGCAGTGTAGGTTTGTCTTCCCAAGTGATCAGATGTCTGATACTTATATTAAATGACTTAAAATCCAATTCCATGAGGAGTACTTAGTACGCTTTATGAAGCAGTGACTAGTTGTGTGCTTTTGTTATAAACGCTTGCGTATTTGGTTTTTCTTTATAATAGTTTAACTTACCAGGAATAAATTTTATCAAAAAATGAGCAATTTATATTTTGTTGTGTATTTGAAAGAGACAGAAATAGAGAATAATAAAATACAATAAAATGCTCTTTTAGAGTGTATAAATAAAATTCTATCAGTGGAATCACGTTGATTTATTTATCGTATAATTTATTCATTTATTTCTTAAATCAACGACAGATTAACTTAAATAATTTATCAATATGTATGGGCATTCAAGTTGATAATTTCTAACTTGCATATAGACAGTAAAGACTGCTATCGAGATATAAAGTTGGACAAAAGTTTTACCAACTATTCAGTGTCATTTCCAAGAGACGAACCCTCACAATGATATTTCAATTTATTCTGTATGACCTGCCGTCAAGTATTTCGCAGTGCTCTAAACAAACCTGCAGAAGTTAATAGAGGATATTTGTTTATTTCGATGTAAGGTCAATTTCTATTTCACGTGTGAGCTAAGGATGCAATATTTTCACGAGTGGCGTAGCCAAAATAACCAAATTTTCTGTGTATTATATGCTTTAAATTGAATACACAGTACAACCTTCCCTCTTTTGGTGCTTTTGAAAAAAGAAAAAAGTGGAATATCGATTTTTTACCGATAAATCCCAGTTTTCCACCGGAAAGCATATGATAAAATACCAAATCTAAGTATTGTCATTGTTTTCGTGCGTTGTATTAGAAGATAAACCCGAAGCGATGCTTACTACGCCTTCAATTGTGTTCACTCTGATAAACAGACGTTGCAATTATTTCTAAAACGATTAAATTTTATACGTGCGTATCCCGCGTCAAGTTTCTGTTTTATGAAAATAAATCTTTATTTACTCAGTAATGTCTCTCAGCATTGGCATAACTTGTGTAATTGTTTAACTTTCGTTTAAGTTCGTAACATTTGTTGATAAAAAATACCAATCAGCGTTAGCAAAATGAAAGAAGTCGAAACACGTGGCCTCCAAGAAAATACAATTTTCATTGTACTTTAGAATGAATTTATCTTGATTGACTTAATTTTGTCTCATGGTACATGTATCTTTTAGTTTAACACGTTTTATTCACTTTTATATTACAAATGTACAGTCAACGCACCAATAAACATTTCATTTTTATTGAGTGTTCAATCATTGTCGTATCATGAGGTTATCGAGATTCTCGATCTAATGCTGAGTTCGAGAATGCTGTTCTCTTAACAAGTGCATAATTATAACTATCAGCCAATAAGTTTACTAATAACAAAAAGACAATTTTGGAATTTAAATATATTGTTTACATATGAGTTGTTTCGCACACCACTATCACCTTTCGGACCAAAACAATCACTTGTATAAAAATATTTCCGCATCTGTCAAATTTCTTTTGTAATCGAATGTCCAGAATGGGACCAAGGCAATCATTTAGAGAAATATAGCAGACAACTTTATGAATAATTTATTGCCGATTTACAATAATTTACCATTTATATTCGGAAGCCATCAGATATCACTGAAATGCAGAATCATTGGAAATAATAGTTGGCGTTTGATTGTTATTATTTGGCCATTTATTGCTTTGATAATGGGACGTGATTTTCCCTATCAGAAAAAGATCTAACTTGATTTGCATACAAATATGAAAGCGACTTTCCCTTGATCAGACCAATGAAACTGTTAGCATTTTATCATCGAATTAAAGTATTGGTCTTATAATATGTTTTGTCTTGAGCTTAAAGGTACTAGTTCACAGATTTGGTTAAGACTTTTCTATAATTTCAAAATACCGTAAGTGTGTCAAAAAAAGAATTCTAAATATTTTAAGACAATCTGACCAATAGATAGCAAGAAATATACAATAAAGGTCACACAAATGCACTAAAAGTGTCTATACCGTGACATACGGGATAAATTTTTACTACTTGAAACATTATCATTTACAAGTAGTTGTTTGTCCATTTGCACTAAAATTTGCATTATCTAAACACCAGTTTCCTGCTTCAAAAAATGTTTCCATACAAATTAGATAGTTTCAGAAAAAGTTAATATTTCAATTGAAATCTGTGAATGAGTACCTTTAATGGCAAATACTATCGGAGTAAGCCGTAGCAAAACAATTTCCAAGAACAAGATCACATAAAATTCACATTGGTGGCTATCTAGAAATCCCCTTTCTCCGAACTAGCTTCATTATATTTTGAGTTGCTCCAACTTGCTTGTACCCGAGGATACAATTTTTTTAACGAAATTTGCCAATTCTCGTATTCAGTACATTTGTACAACTATAGTTTTAAAAAAAGAGGAAACTTCAATGATATTCATTATCTAAACACTGCAAACTATTCATATGCAAAGTTTTATCAAACTAGCGTGGGTATTGTTCTATAATCGAGGGATCCAGATATTAGCAGACAGCCAGTCAGACATACAGACGGACGGGGGACAAACCTATAGACCCTTTCGGTTTGGGACTTATAAAGGAATAAACTAACACTTTGTATTGATTATTAACTATTAATCAAACTAGCTGCTAGTGATCACAACTAGCCGACGAATATAACTCCGCATCCTCAAAGTTGTTTAAGAACATTTTATTGAACAACGCTAGTAGCTCCAACACTATTATCATTATTATCTCACAAACTGTACATGAACTCTTTGTACTCGAACTTCTTTAACAAATATAAACATTATGTAAATCAGATCGTATCTTGCACGTGCATTCTGTGTATTGTTCTGTCTATAAGCACCCAAATATTTTAACTTAAAAGACACTTAACGCAGTGGTGATTTTTTGTTCTAAATGATTAGGCAATTATAAAAAATATTAGGTTAGGGTCAATCTGTACTGAGTTAATCCGGTAGGTTATGGAAAAGTTTATTCTGCGAGTCGAAAAAATATTTTTGAGCCGATTTTACGTATCTTAATAGCATTTGCGTAAATATTAGAGCAGTTGGATCGTCATTAGATTTGTGAATTTCTGAGTCCAATTACGGTTGAATTTAATCCCGCTTGCATTCAATTACATTCAATTTATGTTAACAAATCCACTGTCAAGGTTTCATGTAAAAGACCATTGAACTAATTGCACCTTATGTTCCCTTAGATACATCATTTATTTGTAGTCTAAGAATAAAACGCCTTATTCTCTGTACAAGAAACATTATTTCTTTTCATTATCTCTGATGTTTGCTCACCGTTTTATCACGAAAGAGAATTGTTTTATCATGTTTTGTTTAACCATTAATTTAATGTCTGCATCGTAATATTGTACCATTTACCATTTCAAATAACGTTTGTTAAATGATGCATTAATTCTTATTCTAACATAAGCACGATCGTTTTCACTCGTGATTTATTCATACGTGCATCAAAGCTCTTGCCTATATTTTAATATACGGTAAAATATAGATATCTGTAAGTAATTTCTTAAATTACATGTTCCTTTTTTATTTTTTAGAAAATATGATAAAATGGTATTAAATAAAGACTCTTATCTAAAGATAAACAAGTGATAAAACATTTTATCTCAGAGTATAAACAATGTTTCTGTAAACAACAACGCATGATTTACCTGTTATATAAACAGTTTATACTACAGGTCGTATTCTAGGTCATGCGTGTTTTTGTACTTTAAACAATGGACTTGCCCACTGAATAGGTAAATAAGCTGATCCATTAACATATCATTTTACGGATTGAAACATACAAGTTTGATATTTAACGTTTATTCTAAATACTGTAACTTTTTTACATTTTATACAGTGGTATGTTTATAAAACAAGTGTCAAATAACTAAACTATAAAACTGAAAAAATAATACACCCCTAAATATTAGTGTGTAATGAAACTGGCAATGTTTATATACGCAATGTTTACGTGGACGACCTGTACAGGTCGTCCACGTAAACATTGCGTATGTAAACAGAGCCAGTTTCATTACACATTAATTTTTAGGGGTGAACTATTTTTACAATGTTATAGTTACTTAGTTTTCTCTTATCTTATGAACATATTATAATATAAAATGTACAATATGCATATTCAATATTTAAAATGAATATTGACTATCAAAATGGTATGTTTTATTCAGTAAAATGCTGTTCGTGCATCAGCTAATTCACCTATTCAGAGGGCAAGTCCATTGTTTAAAGTACAAAAACAAGCATGACCTAGAATACGACCTGTATGTTTCTATATTTATTATGATTGTTTATCAAGTACAGATATATTAATACACGTATACTTAATTCCACAGCTAACGAAACATACTATTTAACACTCTATAAAATTAGATAAGTTATTTCTTCCGTATGGATTTGTCATGCGACATTCCTTTGAATTTCAAACATGTTGTTTTGTTGGGTTTAACGCCGTAGCAACACATTGTATAGGTCAACGGCGGTCAGTCAACCTACTCACTCCTCCTGGAAAGGCTAAACTAAGCGCATACTTTCGTCAGTGGCTGACAACTGCCCTACATAATTGAATATCATTGGTAGGAGGCAGAATGGCCGTAGAAATAATTTCATGACCAAGCTCCACGAAAGTATGCCCCGCCCGGGAATCGAACCCACGACCCCTTGATCAGAAGAATTGCGTGCTACCAACTGAGCTAGCTGGGCGGCAAACATATATTAAGCCAATTGAATATACATGTATATACATACATGTAATATTGGCAGATATAGGTTTCATCGAGTAAGCTCAGAAGATAAATAAATCCTGACATGTTTAATGTGTTAAATTAATCCTTACATGTTTAATGTGTTAATTTAATCCAGACATGTTTCATGTGTGTAATTAATCCAGACATGTTTAATGTGTAAAATTCTTCTTAATATGTTTTATGTGTTAAATTAATCCATGTTTAATGTGTTAAATTATTCCTAACATGTTTAATGTGTTAAATTAATCCTTACATGTTTAATGTGTGAAATTAATCCCTACATGTTTTATGTGTTAAATAATTAATGACATGTTTCATATGTTTAATTAACCATAGAATGTCTAGTGTGTTACATTTTTATTTTAAATGTTTTAGTTTTATCCTAACTTGTTTAATGTGTTGAATTGATAATAACATGGAAAACTATATTTTGGTGGGGGGGGGGGGGGTAACGTTGCGTTATCTGTGGAATTCAGTGTAGGTAACATATTTTCAAAGATGCTTGGCATATGTTAATTTTGTGAACGATTTTATTGTTAGCAACAATGATAAACTGTGTATTTGTTTAGTTTAAATTTTGTATGATCTTGTTTTAATACGTTCAATTGTAAAAACTATGTTTTATTTAAGGAACATATCTAGAATCCTAAGTGTTATAGCCATAGTTATTATATATTGGGATGTTGATGTAATTTCAGGTAGGTTGAATTTTTAACTCTAAATATTAAAGGCGTCTCGAACAGGTCATTAGATTTAGACTGATTTGAATCGCCGTTTCACTTTAAAAAAAACTTTTTACGATTTTTTTCTGTAACTGACTGAAACGTATCAATGTTATCCGGGAACTTAAAGTTATATAATTTGAGTTGAACATGTGTTGATTGGATTTCTTGGATGTGTTTTATTTCTGAAATCATGATTCTGACCACTGTTCTATTTTAACTCTTAATTATTTAAAGAGTTAAAATAGAACAGTGGTTATAATTACTATCCCTTCATGGATATAATACAAGTGAATATCATGATTCTGATTAAGCAAACAATCTTAATCATAATATTGATGATAATAAAACATCTTGATTTGGCTTATTGTTTATATATGGCTACTAACATTTCTGTGGCAGAAAAAAATGCTTATTGCAAGTGCCTGGCAGTTCCTTGAGTTCCAGAGCCGATCCACCGGTCCGTCGAAACACCCAAAAGAAAATGATTTTCATGAAAAATGAATCACAAAAATGGTGTCTGACTCACAGTCAATATTCATCTTCATTTTTTTCAATCTACGTCACATAATTACAAAATTTAGCAATTTTCATTTTTAATGCGTATCTATAGTTAATCATTGGGTTTAAAGCGATTTCTACGCTTTATTTAGGGGTTTCTTAGTCCTTTGGTATTTCTTTGGGGGTTTTAAGTTCTTTTCGGTTCTTCGAGAATTTTCGACGGACCCTAATGGTGTCAACATGCAATGACTTTGCTGCCAGTACATTCGGAACAACCTCGGCGATCATCTACGAAGATATATGTTTATCTGCGTAGAAGATTGCTGAGGTAGTTCCGAATGCTGTCAGTGTCAGAACCGCCATATTTTATTGTATTTTAATCGAGCTTAGAGCTTGTTTAGTATGATTTAAGAACATGTTCATGATTCTATTAAAAATGACTGAATCAGAATCATGATCGGTAATCCAGATTCGGATTCGTGTTAAAAAAAACACACCCCTTAACGTACACACTGTTCTTCTGAGCCTCGGGCTGATACTTTTGAGATGCTTAAACATTATTCAATTTTCAAATCTAGACGATTTATAGTATTTTTTCTCGCAAACGTATCTTCATCGTCTCATCACATTGTAAAGCCTTCGATTAACAAAGAACGCGTAAACTATAGAGATCATATAAATAACATGTAACCCTCTAATCATGCTTTTTTATCTAAACAGGAATATTCTGGAACTAGCATTGTGGATTCGAAGAAAAGGTTTTAGTTGGAAAACACTAGACGTTTCTAGTTAGACATTTATTTCAAGTATAAAAGTCTTAAGTCATTTTCAAATCACGGTCTACCAATAAATTCCAAATACTTCTCTATTTTCCAATGTGATTGATCTGTGCACCATTTATTTCAAATAGGAGAATATTTGGTCCATCTATCATTGTGACATTGATGTATCTTATAGTGACTTTATAAACTTTTACATTTCATTTAAGATTGTATGATTTTAAAACATATAACTTAGACTATGACATCAATTTTATAAGACTTTGTTGGAATTGATGATACAATTACTAGTGAAAATAGTAAGGCATTTCAGTAACTTCGACTTTGAAAATTTGAATTATATTATACTGGTAAATATCAATTAAACACTGTTTAATTACAGGCGACTTTATGAAAAAGAAGTAACTAGTCTTTGTATACAATACTACTACAGTTTTTAGCTCATCTGAGCGAGCACAAAGTGCTCAATGTGAGCTATTGTGGTGGTCTGACCAATGTGCGTAAGTGCGTCCGTCCGTCGTTAATAAATTTCTTAAAAAATCTTCTAGTCAAAAACCATAATAGTCTACAGTTATTGAAGTTTGATATTTGGCATCACTAAAATGTGCTTCACAAAGATTGTTCAAATAATGCTTCTGCATGGGGTCAAAATTTGCCCCGCCCCAGCGGTCAACAGATACAATAAGGAAATGTTAAACAATCAAGGTATACAGTTGATTTAAAACAAAGTGTTTATATTTAACCTAAAACTTTCTTGTTTATAGACACAAAGTCACGCACACCCTTTCCCTCACTCACACCAACACCCCCCCCTCCCTTTCACACACCAACTCACGCCCCCTTTACACACACAAAGACCACTCTCACTCATCACACATGAACACACATACTCATCCCTTTTTATTGAATAAAAGACAATCTCTTTGTCCTGATCCTTTCTTAGGCTATGATTGTACAAGTAGTTTATATTGATAATATATAGCATGCAAGTTGATAGTTAAAGTATAATAAAAGTATTATCATGGACATCTAAAAGACATTGAATGTTCCTTCGGAGACATTTTTATTGTTATGTTTGATTTTATTGACTAGAAAATCTAAACATTATCTTCCATTAAATTGTAATAAAAAAGTTCAATAGATTATTTGATCAACTTTGTCTCTTGTACTTGGAATTGTTTGTTTGCTAGTGGTTCAATTAATTACTAGTGGACTACAGACATCTTGACAAGAGTTTCAACGAAAACATAATATAGTTGCACTGTTTTATAACAATGTGAGTAAAGTATATAAAACAGTGTTTTTGTCTTTCTCATAAGTAGATTAAATATACTCATTCACAGATTTCAACTTAAACATCGACTTTTTCCGAAACAATCAAAGTTGTTTGGAAACATTTTTTGAAGCAGGAAATTAGTGATTTGATAATGACAATTTTAGTGCAAATTGACATACAACAACAAATGGTGGCGTTTTAAATAATTAAAATCTACCCTGTATGTGACGGTATAGACAATTTTAGTGCACTTTTACACAATTAAAGACAATGAATGGTATTTTGAAAATAAAGAAAAATCTCAACTAAATATGTAAACAAGTACCTTTAAAAACTGCTAGTCATATGAGAACAAGCAGTTTAAACAAGTCCAAACTATAATGTGACGCCTGCTTTATTTGTAAGACTTGTACTTTTAAAGATTAATAAAGTCGACTTGATTGGTTCATACATGTATTTTATTGGTTTTAAGGCACGTGAAAGTTAACTTTGTTTTTAGCTCACCAGAGCTAGCTCAAAGTGTTCTTTTAGGATTGTTGAATGTCCGGCGTCCGTCAACATTTGTTTATAAACACTCTAGTGGTCACATAATCAAACTTTGTGAGGATGCTTGTCAATGTTATTGCTCGGATAAATTTGAACATGGGTCATCTCGGATGAAAAACTAGGACACAGGAGCTAAAAATAGAAACAAATCTTGATTACACTATAGAGGCTACTGTTTAAAAAAATATCATAGAAATTGCTCTGAAAGGTTACTTTGATTATTATTTTAAGGTCAAGTTTTGATATGGGTCACTTGAGATTAAAAAACTAGGTAACTCAGCCCAAATACAGAAACAAATCCTGAAACACTCTAGTGGTTACATATTTGCCAGCAATTGCCATAAAGATTGATCAGGTTGCTTGTCTAGGTAATTGCTTGGATGAGTTCAAACGTGGGTCACCTGGAGTCAATCACTAGATAACATAGCTCAATTATGGAAACCCTTGTAAAAAAACCTCTAGTAGTCATTTTTCACTTGGCATCAACCTTGGTCAGGATGCATGTCTAGGTTATTGCTTGAATGAGTTCAAACATTGGTCATCTTGGATGATAAACTAGGTCACAGTATAGATAAAAAGGAAAAATATTGTTAACACTCGCGTGGTTACTTTTCATCGCAATATTCTAGAAAATTGTTTTAAAGTTTGTTTGAATGGTTACTTGGTCAAGTTTGGATATGGATCACTGGGGTCAAAACATGGTCACACAGCCCAAACATGAAAAAAACCTTGTGAACACTATAGTGTCAAATTGGTTTGAATGTTTTTTATTTTTTTATTTTACTGTAATTTATGCGTATATATATTAATAGTACTCAGGTGCGCTATAAAGGGCCAACATGACCCTCTTGTTTAATTTGTTCATGTATCATGATTTGTGATAATAAAGGATTGTTCTGTTTTGTTCTATAAAGGATTCATATATCAGTATATTTTCTTCCTAGTTACACTATCTTGTTTTCACAACCATCATAGCCGCCCGACTAGCTCAGTTGGTAGCACGCAAGTCTACTGATCGAGAGGTCGTGGGTTCGATTCCCGGGCGGGGCATGCTTTTCAGGAGCTTGATCATAAAACTACGTCCATTCTCCCTTCTATTAATGATTCTTAATTATGTAGGGCAGTTGTCAGTCACTGACGAAAGTATGCGCTTGGTAGTTGGTTAACAATACAGCGTGTTGATACGGCGTTAAACCCAACAACTACAGCACAAACCTTGCATATAAATTGTACAACTCAGTTATGTATCAACCATAGACACAGTATTTTATATGTCTATGATATCAACACTCATATATTTATCAGATATTTATGTTTCTGCATTTTAGACTGTTAAACATATTAGAATATTGAAGATACAATTATCAATGCACAGTAAACAATGCAATTATTGTTTTATTTGATTGTATCGCTCTGTTACACACTGCGTTATACCTAAACAGTAAACAATAGACGGTTCATTGTTTCATAGAGAATTTATTGTTTTGTTCTCATCAATATTAATTAATTTTCCATTTCTATCATTCTCTCAGTTCACTGTAACAGTCGTTCCATCAATGCCAACATTCATGATAAATATATGTACATTATCTACAACAACTCTTCTTTTATAATTTAGATTTCAAGCCAAATTGCATGTTCAGAATAGATAGATAATAACAACATTATTAATGTTTCTTTGTGATAAATTGATAAATACAACCACACGCCGCCAAGAGAGGAAAACTTATAACGTTTAAATGTATGTTGTAGTTTTACTAAACGCATGCAATTTTCATGTTGCTGGTGTCCAAGTGTATCCTTATAAAAAATTATGAAAAAAGACGTACACTATTAATAAGGCCGTCAAATTGGAAATTTGTTAAGCGTCAACTCAAGTTTGACAACCCTAGGTACCTATTCACAAAAACACACAAACCGAAAACGAAAACACAAATATTTTACAACAAAAACAATACATTATTTATATATTTTAAATAGAAAAAAAGATCAAAATTTGAAACTTTGGTCCGAATAACTTATGAAATAACTAGCACAGACTTAAAACATATGATTTAATAAAAACTAAAAAGTGACTCGAGTTTTTTCACGTACAATATATATTGTATTAATGGCCCGGTTATGATTAATTGCTTACGAAGAATAACGTCTATGCCGAATACATTTTCACCAAACAGAATTGTCGTTATCAAATCCCGGAACGCTAGCATTATTTAAGAACATTTAGCGGGCGCTTAACAAAATTCCGGTATGGCATGGCCTGAATGCTTTGAGGTCTAAATTAAGGTATATAATCCCTAAATATGCCTTTCCCAGTTAACAAGTATCTATGTAAAAGATAAAAACTTACAAAACATGACATTTTTCATGCATTACAATACGTCAATCATCTTCAATGGATTAGAGTTATTATACGTATAACTTGCATTATCAAAAATATTTGACAAAAACGTTAAGCATGACTTAGTAATTACCTCCCTTGCATGATGCACATGAAAATATAATAATTTTGAATTTGTTTATAAAAATCTATGTTGGCATTATTAAAATATCAAACACAATAGTAATAAATTCAGAATTACATTTTATAAAAAAATAAAACTTTTCTTAAAATCATACAGCTACCAAGAAACTCAGATTTTAGATAGGAATTTTATACCTTAAGTAACGTTCGTGATAGATTCCGATAAGAGCAACAGTGTTAAGTTTTGCTAAGGAATCGGACGATACCTTGTTCTAACACCATTAGGATTAATATTTATTTTCTTGAGAAATTTATCTACCAGGTTTTAATGGGTACCTGTGAGTGGGGTAAACATTCAACTTTTCGGCTATACAAAGGCGGAATGAAAAAATCCACAGAACGATTGGTATGTAACCCAATAATTAGAAGTAGTATATGAAATGTCGGTGATTTATTACCACAGAACCTAAGACCATAAAATGCAATGACAAGAAAAAATCTTAAATCATCAACGTGTTCAATAATAGATTTTATTTATGATGCTTACTGTCATCACAAACTAGAACTAACATGATTATAAAATAATTTCCACAGTACGTGAAATCAATAAGTACAGAGAGTTAAGTACGTATGATCAATCTGGCTTAAATTGTCTTATAATCGGTTTTTCTCGCATTCTAGTCATATTACTTGCAGACATCTGACTTTCTATCTAAAACATCCATAGTATACTGACACAAAACAAGACGTACAATGTTCTAACTTTTACTTTACCTGTTTTTTGTACATGAGAATGACTGGAAAATTGAAATCGACATTTATATCAAAATCACATCGGGACTAATTAAAGGGGTAAACTTCTAACCAAACCACTGGCATTCGGAACAACTCGGCCTTTCATGAACGAATAATCTCGGAAGGATTCGCGGGGTTCTACCCTGTCGGCTTGGGTTTTTACTTCCTACGAGAGGCAAAACACAGGAGAAGCACATAACGGTTGTTAAAACAGTTCTTGTAGTATACACACAGATCTTTATCAAAACATATGTCATATATCTTCTAACTAAATATTTTCAGTGATATCATTGAAATGTGTTATTTTATAAATTTATTTTAATTTATGAACTAAACACATAACTCATCGCCTAAACGATCGTGGATTTGTTTACTTCAACACCAGTCAAAGCATTTTGTTTGGGAATGTGACGAAAAGGCAGTTCCAAAATGGCATCTTAATATATCCGAGGTTATTCGTAGCGAATAATAATAATAATAATAATAATAATAATAATAACGACTTTATTTAAAGTGGATAACATATTTAGCTTAAACCAATTTTCAATATGGTCCACTCAGAAAATGTACAATATACATACAGCATAAAACAACAACAATGACATAAAAACATGAAACAAAATAATGCATAAGTACATGAAAAACAATATACAAACACATGTGATTAAAAGCAAAGTTTGAAATATGTACATAGAACAATGACAAAATATAAAAAAAAAGAAAGGGACTACATTATAATACATATATTTACATAGCACTACCAGAGTATTTCCATTTTAGATAATTAGTCTTGAATTTCTTGAGAGAATCAGATTGGCGGACTTCTAAAGGTATTGAATTCCACACCATAGGGCCTGAATAGCTAAGTGATTTTCGAAAAAATTCCAAGTTTGGCTTTGGGACTGATATCATTGCTTGTTTTTCAGATCTTAGAACACGGTCATGGTTAGAATTTTGATAATTGAACATCAAACTTAAATAATCTGGACCTGTATTGTTTAAAGATTTGAATATAAGAGTAGCTTTTTTGAATATGATTCTCTCAGGGAATGTCATCCATTTTAACTCCTTGAAAAGATCAGCTGAAGGAGTATCAAAATCTTTGTTTAGAATAAGTCTTGCTGCTCTTTTTTGAAATTTGATTATAGTATCTATAAGTTCTCCATTGCAGTTTCCCCAAATAGTGCAGCAGTAGTCTAGATGGGGTAGTATATATGCATTGAAGAATAGTTTACGGGAAGGAATGTTAAGAAATGCTTTAATCCGTAGGAGGATATATAAGTTACTATTACATATTTTTAGGGTTTTTTCAACCTGAGATTTCCAATTTAAATTATGATCAACATTCACTCCTAACAGCTTCTCAGTTGTAGAATACATTAGACATTGGTCATTCATACGTAAAGAATTAGTATTGGTATGTGCTAAAACTTTTTTGTTAATTGCAGGTGTTGAAATGAACATTGCTTTAGTTTTAGAGACATTTGGTAACATAGAATTTTGTTCACACCATTTAGAAATAATATTAATGTTTGTTTGAAGATTATTTTGGACTTCAATAAGGGTTTTACCTTCTGCCGACAAAGTTGTATCATCAGCAAACATATCAACATTAGAATTTTCTGTATGTAAGGGTAAATCATTAATATATAAAATAAAAAGTATTGGTCCAAGAACAGAACCTTGGGGTACCCCAGCTGCTATTTCTTGGGCATCAGATAGAGTTCCTGATACGCAAACTTTCTGAGTACGATTTGTGAGATATGACTCAAACCATGTAATAGTGGAGTCACTAAAATGATAAAGTTTAAGTTTACTTAATAGTAGAGAATGATTTACAAGATCAAAAGCTTTGGTAAGGTCTAGCAATATTGTTCCAACATACTTCTTATCATTGATAGATGTAATCCAATCATCAATGATAGAGGTTAATGCAGTTTCACATGAATGATTAGGGCGAAATCCAGATTGTTTTGAATGGAGTAATTTGTTTTCTTCTAAAAAGTTTTGAACATTACTAGATACATGTTTTTCAATTAGTTTTGATAAAACCGGTAATACAGATATTGGCCTGTAATTATTTTTATCAGATTTAGAACCCTTCTTAAAGATAGGAGTTATTTTTGCGTCTTTGAATTTAGAGGGAAATTTACATTTAATAATACTGAGGTTGATTATTTTAGTTAAGGGTTTTGCTATTATAAGATGACTAACTTTAAGTATTTTAGGACCAATATCATCTAGACCTGTAGACTTGGTGTCATCCAAAGCTTTTAGTTGTTTAGTTATAAAGGATTCAGAGACCATTGGTATGTCAAATACCTTCTGATCAATTTTACTATCAACAAATAGTTTGACAATTTCTTCACTAGCTTGACTAAGGCATTGTGGTGGATCAGGAACCATTTTGAATATATTGGCAAAAAATGAATTGAAGGTTTGTGCTGTGGCAAAAGGATCTGAAATTGGGTTCCCATGATCATCATTTATAAAATTTGTTTGGTGATTTGTTTCTTTTCCGGACATTTCTTTGATATTTTTCCACAATAATTTAGTGTTTTTCTTACATTCAGTGATTGTTTTTGAATAAAATGCCTTTTTTGATTTAAATGAAATTGTCTTTACTTTTTGCCTCCAGTATTTAAATTGGTCTTCATTTCCAATTTTCTTTGCATGATTTTTAGCACTAATTGCATCAGCTATTTCTGAATTGAACCAATCTGGTTGTTGTTTAAATTTTACACGTTTCTTTTTCTTTGGAAGATGACGATTCATTATATCAGTAAATAATTTAAGAAAATAATCTAAGGCATCATCAGGATCATCAAATATGTCCAAAACAGACCAGGGTTGATTTTGTAAATCGTTTAGGAATGCATCTTCATCAAAATGTTTGTATGATCGATATTGAATTGTTGAGTGTAGAGGGCCTTTATCAGGTTTAGAGGACAATTTACGAGTGAAAGATACAGGAAAATGATCACTAAATGTTAGGCATGGAACTTGAATATTAACAATATTAGTTGGTTGGTTAGCATAAACATGATCTATAATAGTTGATGTAGTGGAAGTTACTCTGGTAGGCTTATCAACAAGTTGGGTTAAATTATATGAACAAATCAGATTCTTCCAAGTATTAACCACTGATGAGTTATTTAATAGATTGTAATTAAAATCTCCAAATAAAATTAGTTCTTTGTTTTCAGCATATGCTTTTTCTAAACATTGTTCAAATTCCAGTGTCCAGTTTGTTAATGAAGATGGAGGTCTGTATACATAACATAATAAAAATGATTTCTGTTTTAGAGGTTTGATTTCTAGCCATAATAGTTCTAAATTTGGGTTTTCAAGATCATATCTTTGCCAGCAGGCCAAGTTAGATTTCACATATATCATAATGCCACCACCAAGTGAGTTTCTATCCTTCCTGAACATTTGATAATTATGTAGGTGAAATTCATTGTCTGAAAAGTTATCATTTAAAAATGTTTCGCAAAATCCAAAAATATCTAATAATGGGTTTTTATCAAGGAAATGTTTGATTTCAGTAAATTTTGGATAGAGATAATGAATATTGACATGCATAAAATTTATACCATTTTTCTGAAATAAAGAATTAAGATTACTTGAGGTATCTAAATTTTGACTATCATTTTGTTCGGTTGGAATATTAGAAGTTACATTTATTTGTAATGTGGGGGAGGATAGATCCACATTCTTGGTGGCCACATTGGATATGGGCGTTTTTTCAACTGATAATTTGAGGGCAGGCTGGCCCTGGGAAAATTTCCAGTAGCTTTCCTGGTATTAACTGGGAGATT
Organism: Mactra quadrangularis; assembly: GCA_025267735.1. Taxonomy (NCBI): domain Eukaryota; kingdom Metazoa; phylum Mollusca; class Bivalvia; order Venerida; family Mactridae; genus Mactra; species Mactra quadrangularis. The sequence continues at coordinate 13,920,265 of CM046311.1, forward strand.
TAAGCAAGTTGTAATAGTTGACTTTATCATGCCAGCTAGTATAGCTGCACCCTTCGTATTGAGATGTACTTCATCTTTATACAAGGATTTGTTTACAGTACCCTCTTTCATGAATTTACAAGTATTATTAATAAAGGTTATGTTGTTGTCATGACAGAATTTTGATAATTCATTGTTAACTTCTTCAATAAGACTTGAGGATAATTTATCAAATTTCTTTGGTAGCACTGATGACATAGCAATCTTAGCTTTACTGTTTAGAGTTTTGATTGAACTGACAAGATCTAATACTTCTTCCATGATGTCCTCACATTTGTCGGCATTTGATATATTATTTATTCCAGCATGGATTATAATCACATCAGATAAAGATACCTGATGCTTAGTGGCATTTAGATTTTCTCTGATGGTCTGAATTTTAGCACCAGGTTGGGATCTCACTTTGGTCTCGGAATGGTCGAGGAGTTCCGAATGAAACCACTTGACCACTTCTCCGGATACAAACGTTCTGAAAATATTAAAACAATGTTACATTAAGACAAGTGTCATTGTTTAGAGTTTCAGTTTTTTTCTGTATATTGTTAAATTGCATGGTAGAAGTGTGCCATTTATAATTGAAATATGAAAGTGAAAATGTTCTATAAAATTGAATTTAGTTTAATGAAATTGCACGAATCAACAAATTAGACAGAAAGAATAAATAATACTAGACTATGTCCGAAATTGAGTTCTTTTTGTTTTTCTGCCATATTGAAAACCCAGCACTTGGACAAACCTATTAATTGACGTACTGAAGGCCCATAAAACGCATTACGGACAGACAGAAATTGGTTATTTTGTGAAAAATGGGCGTGTTCAACTTACAGAGGGTATGTACGTAGAAGTATTGGGTTCTGACATTAAAACATGTTATTCCTTACATACACTATATTTTAACAAGAGCTGTCAGTAGAGACAGCATGCTCGACTAAGTATTTGCTATGATATGAGATGTGGTTGATGCTAAGGAACATAAATAATTTAAGATTTGAAATGATACCTTAAAAAATAAAAAAGTAAAAGTAAAAAATAATGTTTTTTTAAAGAAAACTCTAAATTCAAGGGAAGAAAATTAACAAAAAAGGAGTTATGAACCTTGTCACATGAGAGGTGGTTGAAAGTAAGGAACATATCTAAAATTTGAAATTAATACCTACATAAATAAAACAGTTGAAGTAAAAACAAATACTTTCTAAAGAAAATTCTAAATTCAAGGGGAGATAATTCTGAAAAAGAATGTATTTGGAGTTATGAACCTTGTCACATGAGATGTGGTTGCTAATAGGGAACATATATTTAAAGTTTGAAGTTGATACCTAAAGAAATAAAACAGTTGCAGTAAAAGACAATTTTTTGGAGAAAATTCTAAGTACAGGGGGAGATCTATAAGTCTGAAAAAGAACGTATTTGTAGTTATGAACCTTGTTACATGAGATGAGGTTGATAATAAAGAACATATATTTCAAGTTTGAAGTTGATATCTTCAGAAATAAAAAAGCTATAGTAAAATATCTTTTACTGCGCAAAAACTTTAATCAGAAATATGGACGCGGACGCTTGGGCGAGTAGGAGAGCTCTACATTTCTTCGAAAAGTCGAGCTAAAAACGACCCAAAATAAAGTAAAATTGACAACTCCTCCCTATTTATATGACATCATATATAATTTGAATGAATTCAGTGGTGATAATCAATCTGGTTTTCAGTCAACAAAAGCTGAGATTTTTCTATCAAATTTTACAGCCGCTGTCAATTGTTAGGTAAACGGCATCCGGATATATTCTTATAAAAAGTAAGATATGGCCATATTATTAAAGGGAACCCTAGACTCTTGTTTCATTTTAACTTTATATGTACAAGTTTGTTCATTTTCATATTTGTAGTAATTAGATTAATATAAAATCAGTAACTTCTGTTGTTTATTAAATTGTCCTACCACGTTATGGTTAGTATAATACTAGTAAAATATTGAACTATCACTTTAAGTTAAAAGGGTCCTGAAATTAGAGTCTGAACGACATTAAGTATGTATATACATGTAGCGAAACATTATTGTCGAAGACTGGACGATTTTTATAACTGAATATATTATAATGTTTGAAATCAATGTGATTAGTAAATGTCACAAACCGTTTATACAAACTGTAGTATTTTTCTTCTCTTTTTTCAGCCCAGAAAGATTCATGCCAAGCACGTCAGGATCCACTTCCGGCTAAACGATTATGCCGGAAGTCATGCATCCATGATTCAGATTGTAAATCCAAGAAGAAATCCTGTCAATGTGATGGAATATGTGGCCTCAGTTGTATTAAACACAGTAAGTAATATGTCATTTTAAATGTATAAAAACTATATGTGTTAAATTATTAAACATAATATGTTATCTTTAAATGTATTAACTATATCTTATATTTGTTAAATTATTAAACATAGTGAAAAGGGTCAGCTTTAAATGTAAAAACTATATCTATTAAATTATAAAGCATAGTGAATAATAGGTCATCTTTAAAAAAAACTTTATCTGTTAAATAATTAAACATAGTAAAAAAAGGTCAGCTTTAAATGTATAAAACTATTTCTATTAAATTATTAAATACAGTAAAAAATAGACCATCTTTAAATGTATAAAAACTTTATCTGTTAAATAATATCATGCATTCTGTTTTTTACCAGCAAAAAATTAAATGGATTGTCCGTTTAAATTCTAAATAAAAAACAGCAAATCATAAACTGAAAGTTTAGGTGTCCCAACTATATGAAAACACAGGACTTATACATGTATAAATCTTTTAATCACATTGAAATATTCATGACGTACAACGGCTAAAATTATCGACACTTAACGCTAACTTATGATTTATGCTCAAATATTAAAGTATTCTATAGTTCTGTTACATTAATTGAAGATCAAATGTATTTATTAATCTTGAATTGAATATCAAAATACAACTTATTACAAATTGCAATCTATGTATTTCTAAAATAAAATACACTACATTTTTTTTCAATGTCAATCATTTCTAAGCGCCTTTGAACATATATTTAATATGAAAAGAGCGCTATGCAAATGCGGTAATAATAATAATAATAATAAAAATAATTATAATAATAATAATAATAATGATAATGATAATGATAATGATAATGATTATGATAATGATGTATTTTGCGATGTTAGAATCGAAATAACTTACAGTTGTCTATAATATGTTGTCTAATAAAACATAGGCATTTAATCATACGCGCATCACAACTCGTGCCTATGTTTTATTAGACAACAAAATATAGACAACTGTAAGTAATTTCTTAAATATAATAATGATAATGATAATGATAATGATAATGATAATAATAATAATAATAATAATAATAATAATAATAATAATAATAATAATAATAATAATAATAATAATAATAATAATAATGATGATGATGATGATGATGATGATGATGATGATGATGATGATGATGATGATGATGATGTTGATGTTGATGATGATGTTGATGATGATGTTGATGATGATGTTGATGATGATGATGATGATGATAATGATAATGATAATGATGATGATGATGATGATGATGATGATGATGATGATGATGATGATGATGATGATGATGATGATGATGATGATGATGATGATGATGATGATGATGATGATGATGATGATGATGATGATGATGATGATGATGATGATGATGATGATGATGATGATGATATAATAATGATAATGATAATGATGATGATGATGATGATGATGATGATGATGATGATGATGATGATGATGATGATGATGATAATATAATATAATAATGATAATGATAATGATAATAATAATAATAATAATAATTTCGCCGTCTTCTTTCCTTTTTAGTTTACTACATGTAGTTGTATAAATAAAAATATTTGAAGAATAATCACTAAAAGTTTTTTATGACTCCTATTTTTGCCCAGGTATATTAAACATTATCATTTGAATGAATATAGTGTGCTCTTATGAAAGTACCCTACCTTTTTTAAGAAATTGACACTTTGTCAAATTCAAATTAGAAAGCAGAATAGTTTGAACAGTTTATGGTGTCTCTAATGCGTGTAGATTTTTATGACTTCGTGCTTGTAAAGTTTCAAGTCTACTGTTGATCAGCCGTTCTCCAGAAATGGTTACCATTTTGAAAAACACGTGTCTCCAGGTTATATACGACTATATACACAACGTGAAACAACACTTATGGTTTTAATCATTTGGAAATGTTAACTTAGATTGTTGTTGCTGAAGTGGTACAAAAGAAACATTGAAAACTTACGCCTTTTGGCAAAAGTTTGCTAAGCAAAAACTTCAATAAGTAGAAAAAGGCCGTGTCTCCAGCTCTATTTTTAATATTTGCTTTGAAAAATAATTAATCTAAGGTTTGTTATTGCTTGTAATATGTATTTATTTTCCATATATGGGTAGTGAATTGTATGATTTTAAAGATATTCTACTGATACGAATATAAAATTCTAAGATTTTCTACTTTTAGGGTTGTCTCCAAAACAGTCCTATGTTACCGTAACTATTTTTGCATGGTTAAATTACTTTCCAAAAGGTGTTGTTGTTAATTGTTAAACCGTTTACTAATACTACAATGAGTCAAATATCGTGGGAAACAAAGTTTGAATCTTATCTGTCCTAAGAAGAATGAACAAATTAACCCCAAACTCAAATTTTTAAATGTCGCATTTAAGAAATTATGCTTCCATAACGAGCGTAGCACAGTTGCTAGACACAATATAGGTGTTTTTACATTGAATTGTTGTTTGCCACTGTACATTGGTGTGATCAAGTGCAAGTAACGCGTACATTTATTGTTACTTCTATATTTATTGAGGGAAACTTTAACGGAACACAGGGATTCCGTAACGACTATTCTCCGTAACAAGTATTTGACATGCTATATGATATAATTTATGGAAGAAACAAGCTGTTATTGTTTTCGATATTCCTCTTTAGATCATTTGATCATGTTAAAAGCAAAATTAGGCCTTAGCACTAACAATTACGGTACATGTGTAAGAAAACATATTTTAGTGCAGGTACAGGATGAAGGATAAATATGAAATCTGTGTAATGGATGACTGTCATAGTATCAATATTACAATTATTAATACATTCATTGACATATTTCTTTAAGTGGAAAGAAAAAATGTTGATGTCTCTTTAATTGAGAATGAAAATTCATTTCGTTACGGAGTATAGAGGGCTTGTTACGGAACATAGATTGTAATAATAACGATTTATGCGATCATTGAATTAAATTGAATGCATTTAACATTATCACAGTACTTTTACTACGTAAACAGACTAACTGAACGTTTTCCAGTCTTATATGATGAAAATTGATGAAAATAGTTGCGTCCGTGGAGATTTTCATATTTGACACACCTGTATGTGTTTCAAATTTGTAACAAAACAATATTTGTGTAACCAATTTATGCAAAATTATGGTCATAAAAACAATAAAGAATATTTAACAAATTGGCAATGTCTGAATCGAATTAACAATGATTCTTACACATTAAAACAATGACCTAAAAAATCAGCATGTCTAAAGATTTGAGAATGTTGATATCATTCAAAAGTTTCATTTTATCTTGTGCGTTATCAGTTGAAATTTCCAGTTATTGCTTCGAAAAAATGTCTTCACCACTGATGACCAATATCAACATGAGCACCCATCAGAGACGTTGCACAAAGACAATTTTAAACGTCTCTTGCACCTACAACACATATATTCAAAATCCGAATAAAACAGCTAGGAATTTCGGAACGCATAAAATATGATGGAATATCTTATCAAATTTCTTTCAAGACCACATCTGCTAAGCTAACTTTAGATACCATACTATTTATTATTATTTAATGATACTTACTTACTTACTTTACTTTATTAACTTTTATCATGGGGTAAGAAACTACTTTAAGTAAATACTTTAATAAGTGATTGCAGTATTTTAATGAAAATAAAATACATTACAAAATAAATTTAGCAATACCAAAGTGTTTGCCAGTTTAATTTTAGAAATACTTTGTAAATACACATATGGCAAAACAGTTTCATTTCATTTTAGGTATATATCAAATGCAATGTTTGACCAAAGTTAAATTTAAGCTAAACTATGCATAAAATTTATAAAAAAGTTTCTGGATTTGATTTCATTCCAAAATGTGATTGTTAATATAAAAATGTTTCTCACTAGTTTTAGTCTGATCGCGTCCTCGAGTTTTAATTCGCCCGGATTTAAAATTACCCATTTTACTGCATAATAGTTATTTGGCCTACACGGTCACCAAAAATTATTATGTCAAACCCAAACGAATGGGTTGTTAATATAATCATTTCCCATCGTGGTGCTTAGCATATGTTCCGTAACGCCGCTTAGCGTAGTAATTTTTCGCAAATAGCTAATTTATTGACTATTTATAATGTTCATCACGATCAGTGTCGTATATTTCATATATCTACATGGTATACACACTAGAACATATCAGTAAAAGTGCATTTTAGTTAGGTTAATACCATCATACTTACTTCATATGTCTCATTTGTTATATTCAAAGCTCAGTGTTATTGTAATTTTGTAATATGGCAACACTTAAACTTAAATATGTTAAACACATAAGGAAATACTCGGTGCTGTTAATAAATCATACTTTTGTATTGTTTAATCGATATTAAAATGAAGTTTTGTTCGAGTTGGCAAGACTTTCTAATTTTTACTATGTTCCGTAACTCCATGGCACATCAAATATGTCATTATGTATGAGCATACAGTGTCATGTTTCAAACTAATTTACATTTTATTTTGTGCCTTATATGTTGTAGTTTTCATCAATTTGGAAAAGAATGGTCCACATGTCTGTATGTGACAAATACGTACACATGTTGACATAATTGTGTTACGTTATCTTATTTTAATAACAAAAATGATGATGACTTCTACATGCGCTATTCAGACAATCATGTATATATTGCGAAGTAGTTTGCTTAAATTTGTTTCACTACTCACCATTGAATGATATTCCATACTTACATGGACAGAAATACAGACTTGCATTTTAAAACTAGGTATCTACTACTTGAGCTCGTGATTCTATGCTCCGTAACGTAGGAGTTGACGTATACTTTTTGAACTCGTATATCTTTCTTAGTCTTAGAATGGTGTGCGTTATATTTTTGTTTCGAGACCACGAAGGTTTGAATTTTGCAATTATGTTAAAAAATAAATGTTTACAGTAAGTTCATTTTTCGACATTTCACTTTTCAAAATGGTAACGATTTCTGTAGAACGGCTGTGATGAATATATCTTCATACAGTGGCTTTAACAGTTGTAGAAAAAATACTAAAGCCAGTGCCTGACCAACAAATTTGAGAACACTAAACAAAAAACATTAGAACATGAAAAGAATAAGATAACATATTGACACCTGCCCTGCGTTCAGTTACCGCGAACGTTCTGTAACGTTCTGTAACGTTCGCTAACAGTCATAATTGAACAGCCTGTTAGCGGAAAACGTTTAAGGCCAACAGTTGCATTTGATTGAATATATCGTGGTATAGCTCTGTTACACCCCGTTTTGTAATAATAACCCGAAATGTAATAAATTATTACAAAGTGGGTTACGATGTGAAATATTGTAACATTTCGACACAACCCGTTTTGTGGCAATAACCCGAATTGTGGTAAATTATTACAAAGTGAGTTACGATGTCAAATAATGTAACATTTCGACACAACCCGTTTTGTGGTAATAACCCGAATTGTGGTAAATGATTTTAAAAAGAATTTAATCACAAACTTGAACGAAGAAAATAAAAGAAATCATGTCTATATAGTTATTATGAGGTAAACCAAGTTTTCAGGCTAAGGAATTGGAATTTTCGGCGAAAAATGGTGATTTCTAACAAGAGTGTAAAAAAACAAACTCTTCACATTAAAAACGAAATATTGCTTAAGTGTTGACTATTTAGCTCTGAGAGGTTAGGAAATGACATATGTAAGTGACAAATGACTATTTCAACTTGCTCTAAAAAATTGCCCAAAATGTAATAAATTGTTACAAAGTGGGTTACGATGTAAAATTTTGTAACATTTCGACACAACCCGTTTTGTGGTAAGAACCCGAATTGTAATAAATTATTACAAAGTGGGTTACGATGTCAAATATTGTAACATTTCGACACAACCCGTTTTGTGGTAATAACCCGAATTGTGGTAAATTATTACAAAGTGAGTTACGATGTCAAATGATGTAACATTTCGACACAACCCGTTTTGTGGTAATAACCCGAATTGTGGTAAATGGTTTAAAAAAGAATTTAATCACAAACTTGAACGAAGAAAATAAAAGAACTCATGTTTATATAGTTATTATGAGGTAAACCAAGTTTTCAGGCTAAGGAATTGGAATTTTCAGCAAAAATGGTGATTTCTAACAAGAGTGTGAATAGACAAACTCTTCACATTTAAAACGAAATATTGCTTACGTGTTGACTATTTAGCTCTCAGAGGTTAGGAAATGACATATGTAAGTGACAAATGACTATTTCAACTTGCTCTAAAAATTGCCCAAAATGTAATAAATTGTTACAAAGTGGGTTACGATGTAAAATTTTGTAACATTTCGACACAACCCGTTTTGTGGTAAGAACCCGAATTGTAATAAATGATTTTAAATTGAATTCAATCAACAACTTGAACAAAGAAAATAAAAAGAAATCATGTAAATATAGTTATTTTGGGGTAAATTAAGTTTTCAGGCTAAGGAACTGGAATTTTCAGCGAAAATTGTAAATTCAATGAAAAGTGTAAAGAGACAAAAAGCTTCACATTGAAGAAATATTATTGTCTTTAGTGTTAACTATTAAGCTTCGAGAGGTTAGGGAATGACATATGTAAGTGACAAATGACTATTTCAACTTGTTCTAAAGAATTGCTCAAAATGTGATAAATTATTACAAAGTGGGTTACGATGTAAAATTTTGTAACATTTCGACACAACCCGTTTTGTGGTAAGAACCCGAATTGTAATAAATTGTTACAAAGTGGGTTACGATGTAAAATTTTGTAACATTTCGACACAACCCGTTTTGTGGTAAGAACCCGAATTGTAATAAATGATTTTAAATTGAATTCAATCAACAACTTGAACAAAGAAAATAAAAAGAAATCATGTAAATATAGTTATTTTGAGGAAAATTAAGTTTTCAGGCTAAGGAACTGGAATATTCAACGAAAATGGTAAATTCAATGAAAAAGTGTAAAGAGACAAATCTCTTCACATTGAAGAAATATTATTTTCTTATGTGTTGACTAATTAGCTTCGAGAGGTTAGGAAAGACATATGTAAGTGACAAATGACTATTTCAACTTGTTCTAAAGAATTGCTCAAAATGTAATAAATTATTACAAAGTGGGTTGCGATGTAAAATTTTGTAACATTTCGACACAACCCGTTTTGTGGTAAGAACCCGAATTGTAATAAATTGTTACAAAGTGGGTTACGATGAAAAATATTGTAACATTTTGGCACAACCGCTTTTGTGGTAAGAACCCGAATTGTAATAAATGATTTTAAATTGAATTCAATCAACAACTTGAACAAAGGAAATGAAAGAAATCATGTTTATATAGTTATTATGAGTTAAACCAAGTTTTCAGGCTAAGGAATTGGAATTTTCAGCGAAAATGGTGAATTCTAACAAGAGTGTGAAAAGACAAACTCTTCACATTAAAAACGAAATATTGCTTAAGTGTTGACTATTTAGCTCTCAGAGGTTAGGAAATGACATATGTAAGTGACAAATGACTATTTCAACTTGCTCTAAAAAATTGCCCAAAATGTAATAAATTGTTACAAAGTGGGTTACGATGTAAAATTTTGTAACATATCGACACAACCCGTTTTGTGATAAGAACCCGAATTGTAATAAATGATTTTAAATTGAACTCAATCATTAACTTGAACAAAGAAAATAAAAAGCAATCATGTAAATATAGTTATTTTGGGGTAAATTAAGTTTTCAGGCTAAGGAACTGGAATTTTCAGCGAAAATTGTAAATTCAATGAAAAGTGTAAAGAGACAAAAAGCTTCACATTGAAGAAATATTATTTTCTTATGTGTTAACTATTTAGCTTCGAGAGGTTAGGGAATGACATATGTAAGTGACAAATGACTATTTCAACTTGTTCTAAGGAATTGCTCAAAATGTAATAAATTATTACAAAGTGGGTTACATTGTACGATGTAAAATTTTGTAACATTTCGACACAACCCGTTTTGTGATAAGAACCCGAATTGTAATAAATTGTTACAAAGTGGGTTACGATGTAAAATTTTGTAACATTTCGACACAACCCGTTTTGTGGTAAGAACCCGAATTGTAGTAAATTGTTACAAAGTGGGTTACGATGTAAAATTTTGTTACATTTCGACACAACCCGTTTTGTGGTAAGAACCCGAATTGTAGTAAATTGTTACAAAGTGGGTTACGATGAAAAATATTGTAACATTTCGACACTACCCGTTTTGTGGTAATACCCCGAATTGTAATAAATGATTTTAAATTGAATTCAATCAACAACTTGAACAAAGAAAAAATAAAAAAGTAATGATGTGTTTTAAGTTGTTTTGTGATGACCGAACTTTTCATGCAAGGAAATTGGAATTTTTGCAAATGTGAAAGGTAAGATCGAGGTCATTATATACTAACTATATATAAAGTTTATATTATGATATAAAGTAGAAACAACTAACATTTGATTAACATTTAACACAAATTTCATCGTGAAATTGCAGTACAATGAACTGGTAGATACATGTACATGTATAACAAAACTTTCATTTAAGGCTTTTATTTTAGACTTTTAAACGTACATTGCAAGGTGCATTTTAGTAATCGTAAACAATGAAACGTGACAAAAAAACCTTTAAAAAGTTCTTGTCGCTTATACACTAACATGCACATATAAATTATACACACTCACTCGGTCCCGTACTCACATATTGCACACATGTATACCCACCCCAACCCCCACATGCACCCCCACATGCACACAGATGAGAAAACAGCAATTGTGTACATCACAAACGTGGACGAATATGAGAAAATACCATGAACGTAAAATTATTGCAATCCAATTTATCACAAACATTGGTAAATACGTAGCATTAAATAACTAAACTGAAACAAGTTAAGTACACTTATAAGCTTTAACCTAATAAGATCCTATTAATATATATATGTGTATATAAGAAATGTTTGACATCAATTACTTGTAAGCCAAGGAGTCATGGGGATCTTTTTTCTCAGCGGATTCCAACCAGCTGCCGGCCGCGTGAATTTTGTCGCAAAATATTTTGATTTAGCCGCACAATTTCCAAGTTTTTACAGAAATTTGTTTCAAGCAAATATTTCGCATGCATTAAAGCTTGTTTGTATCTAGGAAAGAAAAACTTCACTAATTCAGTCATGTAAACTCCAAGAACAATGCGTAAAACACACTCAGTGCCGACCGAAACAAGAATTCATATCGTGCTTCCAATCTTATAATATACTTTAACACAATGTATCTAAACATTTATTATAATGTGTTAATGGTCAGATTCAGTGTCCAAATTATTTCGATGTTTTCCGGTTTACCCTCAGTTATCTCTCCGACGATGACCAAACTGCTCTATTTGAAATATTTCCAAAGACATAAAACAAAAAATAATCATAATTTTGCAACATATAAACAACTCAGATTCAGAAAGAATCCTATGTGTAGGATATCAGTGAAGTATTTACTGCCCTGTGTTCTGTAAGCATTTAACGTTAGACCACCGTTACCGTAAAGAACGGTTAATTAAATGATACGTTAAAGTGCCAACGATTAAAGATAGCGGAAAAAAGAGTCGTAACTTCTATCTTATTAGAAAAAATCGGACTGAAGGACTTGCTCTTTCATGTAAATGTTCATTGGAGATTAGCAATGTATGCTATATACTAAAACATAGTCTTCAAGCTCCCTTAACCATAACCTCTGATCAACTGTCATTAAAACGCTCCTCGAATTCACCAACCTTTTTCAACGTCAAGTTGAATTGACAGACCCTACTTTTTCAGCAAATCTCTAACACCAAATAATTGTACAGTTTTCCTCTACATTGTGACTGTCAATGTTTTTTGTAAATGTATTGATCTAAATCAACGGAAGAAACACCGCCGACTTCGTTGAATTTGCAATGACAATTACTAATTTTTTTTAATGCACTGGAACTATTTTGTTTCAGGTTGTTTCATACTCACTCTTCGGTCCTGCGTTCAGTTACTGCGAACGTTACAAAACTTTCCGTAACGATACATTCGGAATTCCTCGACCATTCGCTGCGAATAATTTCGGACACATTTAGTCGCTATTTTGAAACTACCGGTGTTAAAGTAAACATATATGTGATCGTTTCGGCAATGAGTGTTGTTTCGTTTTTTAAAAATTTTGAAACATCACTCATTGCCTCAACGATCTCATATTCGTGTATTAGATTAGGTTATTCGCAGCGAATTGCTGAGAACTTCCAAATGTATTAATATGTAAAGTTCTGTAACGTTTTGTGTAATTGAAACGCTACTGGTTATACTTATCGTCATGGTTATGATTACATTCATCAAACATGTCACGGCTCATCGAATAAAATCGGAATATACCATTTTTATTGAAAAATACGAAATGACATGAAATGAGTTGTCAACTTTATTGCAATTCTTCTACGTAAGTTATATATCTTTCCTTGTGCAAACTACAGACGTGAAAAAAAAACGTCTTATAAAAGGCTTAGGCATACAGGTACGATTGCTGATATACCACGTTCGTACAGACGGCCTTTATTTTCAGCACGACTAGACTCAATATATAGATACGTCTTTTTTATTTGCGTGAAAGATTTTTCATGTCAATATATATGTCACGTGTGATGGAAGGGTACGATACGATGGACGTCAAGATTTAGAAAACGGCGAATGGTCTGGTGTATTCCGTACTCTGTTTTGCAACCATTTAACGACGTTTACGGGCTCATCAAAAACGGCCAGTTTAGCAGAATTTGACCTATGGAACGTCAAAGGCGTATCAGTCATGAACTTTCAACGAAAACGTTACATTGGTCAGCTTTACGTACTGTAATTGTCTCTATATTCCAAAAATTAAGTTGATCCTCCTGTTCTTGAGCGACAGCAATCCAACTTCATATGTATTTACCTTGGACGTCGTATTTGCCAAGGTTAAACAAAAGAAACACCTTTTCAGAGTGATCTTAAGATTCACCTTTTTTTGCTATGGAGTCAAATTCCTTACCCTGAAAACTGGTTTGACCTCAAAACTAACTATGTTAACATCACAACTTTTTATTTTCTTCGTTCAAGTTGTTGATTAAATACTTTTTAAAATCATTTACCACAATTCGGGTTATTACCACAAAATGGGTTGTGTAGAATGTTACAACCCGTTTTGTAATATCAACCCGAAATGTAATAAATTATTACAAAGTGGGTTACGATGTCAAATATTGTAACATTTCGACACAACCCGTTTTGTGGAAATAACCCGAATTGTGGTAAATTATTACAAAGTGAGTTACGATGTCAAATAATGTAACATTTCGACACAACCCGTTTTGTGGTAATAACCCGAATTGTGGTAAATGATTTTAAAAAGAATTTAATCACAAACTTGAACGAAGAAAATAAAAGAACTCATGTTTATATAGTTATTATGAGGTAAACCAAGTTTTCAGGCTAAGGAATTGGAATTTTCAGCGAAAATGGTGATTTCTAACAAGAGTGTGAAAAGACAAACTCTTCACATTAAAAACGAAATATTGCTTAAGTGTTGACTATTTAGCTCTGAGAGGTTAGGAAATGACATATGTAAGTCACAAATGACTATTTCAACTTGCTCTAAAAAAATGCCCAAAATGTAATAAATTGTTACAAAGTGGGTTACGATGTAAAATTTTGTAACATTTCGACACAACCCGTTTTGTGGTAAGAACCCGAATTGTAATAAATGATTTTAAATTGAATTCAATCAACATTTTGAACAAAGAAAATAAAAAGAAATCATGTAAATATAGTTATTTTGGGGTAAATTAAGTTTTCAGGCTAAGGAACTGGAATTTTCAGCGAAAATTGTAAATTCAATGAAAAAGTGTAAAGAGACAAAACACTTCACATTGAAGAAATATTATTTTCTTTAGTGTTAACTATTAAGCTTCGAGAGGTTAGGGAATGACATATGTAAGTGACAAATGACTATTTCAACTTGTTCTAAAGAATTGCTAAAATGTAATAAATTATTACAAAGTGGGTTACGATGTAAAATTTTGTAACATTTCGACACAACCCGTTTTGTGGTAAGAACCCGAATTGTAATAAATAATTTTAGATTGAATTCAATCAACAACTTGAACAAAGAAAATAAAAAGAAATCATGTAAATATAGTTATTTTGAGGTAAATTAAGTTTTCAGGCTAAGGAACTGGAATATTCAACGAAAATGGTAAATTCAATGAAAAAGTGTAAAGAGACAAATCTCTTCACATTGAAGAAATATTATTTTCTTATGTGTTGACTTTTTAGCTTCGAGAGGTTAGGAAAGACATATGTAAATGACAAATGACTATTTCAACTTGTTCTAAAGAATTGCTCAAAATGTAATAAATTATTACAAAGTGGGTTACGATGTACAATTTTGTAATATTTCGACACAACCCGTTTTGTGGTAAGAACCCGAAATGTAATAAATTGTTACAAAGTGGGTTACGATGAAAAATATTGTAACATTTTGACACAACCCGTTTTGTGGTAAGAACCCGAATTGTAATAAATGATTTTAAATTGAATTCAATCAACAACTTGAACAAAAAAATGAAAGAAATCATGTTTATATAGTTATTATGAGTTAAACCAAGTTTTTAGGCTAAGGAATTGGAATTTTCAGCGAAAATGGTGAATTCTAACAAGAGTGTGAAAGGACAAATTCTTCACATTAAAAACAAAATATTGCTTAAGTGTTGACTATTTAGCTCTGAGAGGTTAGGAAATGACATATGTAAGTGACAAATGCCTATTTCAACTTGCTCTAAAAAATTGCCCAAAATGTAATAAATTGTTACAAAGTGGGGTACGATGTAAAATTTTGTAACATAGCTCGTTTAGGATAACTTGAAACAAACGACTAGGTTTGTTTACAAATTTTAGAATCGGGTATTATATGCAATTGGGAGGTCAGCTGATTTTGTGTAATGAACGTATTAACAATGAACGCGTGTTCTCGTACTAAACATAAAAAACACGCTGATAATTACGTGTACTATATTTAGATCCACCTGTGTATAAAAATGGTATCGATGTATTTTGTCTCAAGATATCCTAAATGAGCTATAATTGGGCTTTAATCTTCATCATGGTATGGGGACATTATAT
This sequence comes from Mactra quadrangularis, assembly GCA_025267735.1. Classification (NCBI taxonomy): domain Eukaryota; kingdom Metazoa; phylum Mollusca; class Bivalvia; order Venerida; family Mactridae; genus Mactra; species Mactra quadrangularis. The sequence continues at coordinate 13,935,805 of CM046311.1, forward strand.
GTAACTAACTGTATACTATATCATCAACAGATCAAGAATGTGGACCTCTAGACAACATACCTCATGGAAGAGTTGTTATCAAACCAGATAATAGATTTGGAGCTGTAGCTCAGTATTTGTGTGATGATGGTTACAAACTTAGTGGAGATCAAGCACGTGTATGTCAAGGTGATCAGGAATGGAGTGGATCAATCCCACAATGCTTCGTTAACAATAATGTTGGTACGATATTTTAAGGTTTTCTTTGTATCGTATTCCTGTCTTGTATAAAATTAGTTTTACGATTTTTACAATATATTAATATATCATAAATATTCTTTATATACAAGGGTTATGATTATTATCTCAGTTGTAAAATGTATGCTGTAACTTGAGAAAAACAAAGCCATGTGTGAAGTGATAAACTAACAAATAATAGGAAAATCACCAGAGTCACTTTATAAACGTTTTTTTTGGTTCGAGACTGTGTCGACTTCCTTTTGCAAGAAAATGGACTAAATGTTTAAACAAAACCTAAGTATTGTTACACACTGAAAAGCCTAAGTTTTTAGAAAGTTTTGAATTGATCTCTGAGGATAATGAAAAGTAAAACGCAATAAAGAAAATGTACTTGGAGCTAAAATTTAATTTCAATTAAGAGATGTTACTTGGATATGTAATATTGGTTTTAAATTACATCGTAATTCAATGTGATCAATTGATGTTGTTATTATTATAAAACTCATGTTTCCTTACAGAGAAGTCAGAATGTATAACTCCACCCAATATACCTAATGCTAGACATGATGGTCCACCTGAACGTACAAGGTTTTCACTGGGTTCAATGTTACATTATAAATGTTTAGAAGGTTATACACTCAGTGCTGACGCTGTTGTAAGGGCATGGTGTGTGGGTGGTAGAACTACAGGATGGGTTGGTCCAAATATGAACTGTTCCAGAAATGGTATTGTATTACATGCTTCTTTTTCTTCATAAAATAGAAGGCTATTTAATCGCTCATTTTCTTTCTGAAGTTTACAAAATATCAAAAGTTTTGAAAAATATCCTTATAACACCTTGGCAGCGTATTATATAAATCTTACGATAATATAGTGTGATTTACGACGAAAATCAGGCGGAAGACATTTGACATACGGGTCCCTATACATCATTTTCACAACCATCTACAAATGTACATTGTTTTTAAAATTCTTATATCACCTAACTGTCAACATAAATTATGATATACAATTTCTATAATTGATATGTTTATAACCACAGAGCACTTATTTGGCATATTTTTGCGCAAACTCTTCACAGCAGTTACGTGACGCGTTGCTACTTTGATAAAGGGAGATAACCGCTGCGGGGAGTTTGATTTTTGGGCCGAATATGGGCACCATTCCCCTCGCATAATCATATGTTTTTCCCTATCTCAGATAAGAATTCCCCTCATAATTTAAAGAAAAGAAAAATGAGTACGGAGAATAAAGATTATTTATTAGTTTATGACCAGCTTCAGATCATACGTTTTATTTGTCATTCTACAGTCACACACTATACTAGCTATTCAAATGGTAGAAGTGTTTAGAGTAACAACTGTATGCATTTAAGAGTTGACTTAAAATTCCCATATTGTCTTAAAATGACACAAAATTCTCCTTTCTGAGGGTATGGGTACCTGTCCCTGAAAGTTGTCTAGCGCCCTGGATAAACCCCCCGATGTAACAATTTTAACATGAAAATATTGTATTTCCTTAAGAAATATTTTCTCGATAACTAACATTAGGTATTTATAAATCATAAACAGAAAACAACAACAATTATCGTTCTATACCATTGCCCCTGAAGACAATCATGTCCCATGGGAAAGACATGATTTCATAGGTTTGTTAATGTTACATAAATACATTGTACCAACAAGTGATTGAATTGTCATACATTCATTCTTTCTTATGATATTATTTTCCTTTTTTTTGAAAAAAGAACTGGCAAAACACTGTAAATTGTCTATCGTTTTTATTGAATTAAATTTCAGAACATATTGCACCATGTAATCTTCTTTCCTGTATATCGGACGAATTTATTTTCACTCTCATTCTAGTTGTTTTAACTAAACTGCGAAAAAAGCGCAGCAATATCCGTCCTGGAATCCAACCCACGACTCCTTGATTATTGTTAGACATTCTACTGACTTAGCTTACCAGGCGATTTTATTATGTTGCCTAGTATTATTACGGCGTAGGAACATCCCGGGATCGCCTATAGATATTCCGGGACCAGGGATTGTATTAAACATATAGTAAATCGAGAAAATTGGGGGAACAAAAATGAACTTGGGTGTGAGTCGTTCACTTAAAAATCGCATGCAATTTCCGTTTATTGTTATCGGCAAATATCGATTATCTGCGTTTTCGTCAACATACTTTGTGTTCCTCTCTTTATTAGAATTATTGCCAAACTTCATTTAAGTTAAAGTGTCGCAGACATCAATACCTCTGATTTTAAAAACTCGATATTCGTTAAATTACCTCTGTACATTAATGTGTATATCTGTTTGATAAATCGTGAGTACTAAAGTTCTGTACCGAGTATTTAAATCAGCGGGGTTGTACCACTAACAGCTGAATATGAATGAACAATACATGTAGTCAAAACAAAGTATGATTTTATGATAGTCATTGCAGATTTGCATAAATGGGCATGGATTTACGTGTACAGTATGTACATTGTATTAGTCTTGTTTCATTGTATGATTGATTGGTCCATTGGGCAGATTGCTTCTTCTTTTGTTTATTCCATGCATTGTGATTGTAATAAATTTATACAATATAAATATAATATGGATGATATGCCCCTTACCACTATCGTTTATGGGTCAGGCAAAGCGCAATAATGGTGGCGCCCACCAGGACATCTTCAAGTTACACATTTTTTGTATTTTCTCATTATTTCACATGAACATTTTCTGACGATGGTCAATTTGGTAAGCGTTCGGCGTCAAATAGGTCGATATTTCTTTGTGTACTTAAATTTAGCGAACGATTAACCAAAAACCATGACTGCAAAGTAGACACGATTTATACTCAAGGCCACGAAACTCGCGGTATCACTAAACTCGCGGCATTTTGAAAAGCGCCGTCTACAGTACCATAGGTAAACAATCGTGACCAATTTATTCACACTGACAAAATAAACATTTTTCAACAATATGCCATCGATTTGGGTAGGTATGTGCATCTAATTGATATAATTTTACCCTTTTCATCCAAAAATCGTAAGTTCTTTCAGTAAAATTTTCCTAGAAAAAAACTGAGAACATTTGTTGACATTTTTGATAGCTGTCGTCTGTCAAAAGTTTTTACGCAAATTGGGTAGACTGTATCCCACAATAGATTAGATATGATACCACTATTTTTTTCCATCATTATCTCCCCTTTGCATTGAGAGTGAGGACTCACCCTTGGAAGTAAACCATGAACCCTGTTGTCAATACAAACATACATTTCCACCAAGTTTGAGATGCTACCTATGTCTGAACATCCTTAAGTGGGTTCAATGTGACACATGTGGACACTGGGTTCATGCCACACATTGTTGTGAAACAGCATATATGAAACGAGGTGTCGGTTTCTTCTGCAAATGTTGTAAAAATTTCAAGGATAACTGTAAAATGATGATCCTTTTTTCTTTCCTTTTTTCTAAGTTCAAAGTCAATTTGACAATGGTTTTGAATTGAAGTTCCTCTTGACTTTAAAATTTAGTGGTTTGTGACCTTATTTTGGAAAACTTAATGAGTAAACCAGTCTACCGCGAGTTTAGTAGTCTCCCCTGATTACAAATGGCGGCTGTGTTATGATATTCGATGACCTATTTAAACTGTTTTGAGTGATGTTTTTGTTGTGCAAATGTGTCATTTAGGAAAAATTAGACTAAATTAACAGGTTTTGAAAACAAATTGGGTCAGTCGATTTTCGTAACTTATTCGTTGTTAACATGTAAATACCGCGAGCCGCGTGGCCATCGGTATAGACGTTGATTCTTTCTTGTTAGAATCTCGGATACTTTATTCGGCAAAAATGTCACCTAACGACTAAAATAACTGTAATTGTACTGAGTTCCTTTGATTTAAGACTATAGAATGAGAAAAGTTTGTTTGAAAACAGAATTATCCGATTCCTTATACTATACACCGGATGCCGCCATCATTCTGCTTTGCCTGGCGTATTTTTAAACGTCAAAGTACGACTGGGAACCAGACAATATATGAATAAATTATGATTACACAAATTTACTAAATTTGACAGTATTTAGGTTTAATCAACCAGACGTTTATTCTGTGTGAGATAAACTTTCATAATTGTTTATTTCCTGAAGTAGCCATATTTGGAGAAACGTACGTTGAATTCATAATAAACAGCTCTAAATATGTTCATGTATTGGTAGTATATATATTCATATAGTCTTCTGATAAACTTTGCAAAATTGTGCCGATATTTGATTTTTAAATTGAATGCGTAAGTCTTGGTTAAGCTATTGTGGTGTGATATATTTCAATTTTAACTATGCAAATACATGTACTATTGTAATTTTATTTTGTTTACAAACGATAAAGAACGCCTTCTATTTCTCGTCCATAAACAAAATGAAATACAATATTGGCAATGAAATAATAACATATATGTTCAATGTTGATCTGATTTGTATTATTACAATTTTCAAATCCGATCTAGGCCCGCCCGGCTAGCTCAGTCGGTAGCGCACAAGTCTACTGATCGAGGTTTCGTCGGTTTGATTCCCGGACGGGACATACTTTCGTGGGGCTTGGCTACGAGATTATTTCTACTATACTACCATCAGTCACTGACGGAAGTATTCGCCAGTAGTTGCTTTACAGCATAATCCAGAGATTTAGCCTTTCCAGGAACAGCGAGTAGGTGGACTGACTGCCATAATATAACCTATACAATGTGTTGTCATGGCGTTAAACCCAACAAAATACCAAATCCGACCTGATATAAGCATTGCAATCAAAGCCGAACGTTCAGAAAGGAAAAATAAAAAACACAAAATTAGCTTTAAATGTGTAAAGAAACAATTTTTATTTTTACTATTAGTATAAAATTCATTTGCTAATAAAATAATGAAAAATACAAAAAATACTGAATAATGTTTACGAAAGCCCGCAGATACATGTAATTTAAATGAAAACAAATATATCCAAGAAAATATCACAAATCAAATGTTAAAATTGCTATATAGAAATTGTTAGAATAAACGAGTCGCCGTATCACATTTACACTTATTGCCTTTTCGTACTTTAACACATTCTCCTCCTTTTCTGGCACATTTACCGACCTTCTCTTTTCCAATTATTTGTTTGCGCCCAGGTATGATATCATCGCACATATTTGTATCTTTATTGAATCTGCATTTCCTTCTTTTAGCATTTGTTTCATCTATCAATACTGTTATGATCAAACAAACTATCATCAAAACCATTAATGATCTTAGTGGAGCCATTTGTGATTGTTTCTGTATTCACGTTGTTTCGGATATGTCAACTTTCGGATGAATGAAATGTAACTCCCTGAAAATGATTTAAATAGATGTTACTAGAAATCAAAATTGGTAAGCTGCAAATTTCAGTTTTTGCTGCTTGCTAATGTACGTGAAACAGACACATTTGAGTGATTTTTTTCAAACATTTGTCACAAAAAAAGATGATTATAACAAGCGTCACAGAAACAGTCAGATTTTATTTACATTAGTGGACTCGACTCACCAGTTGTTTCTGACTTTTATGTTAGTTATCGAGTATCTAAAGAAACGGACAATTTCTCTGTATCCGAAGGAAATTCTACATTAATGTGTCGATGTGTATGATCCACCATAACCCCGGTTCACTGCATTCCCACTTTGTATTCATATAAACCTCTTACGAAAAAAGTTATCGCAAGTCAAATTCATAATTTTGCAGTTCAAAGTCAGAAGTATAATAAACAAAATTATGATATGATATTCAAATTGTATACACTATTCTACATAATTCAATAGTATTTGGATTTGATTGGCCAAAAAATAACGGTTTTATTAATGTTTCTTGCTTTTGACTTACGACAATTGTTTTCGTAAGATCTTTTGTGAAAATCTCCACATTTGTCCACTGTCAAAGCTCGTCTTAGGATACAAATATTCGTCAAATAAAATACTAATAAAATCTTACCTTATAAGTCTTCACTTGGCGTTTATCTTTCGTTCTACAGTTTTTTCGTATTTCTCTGATTTACTTGTCTCTATGAGCACACACAATGTGTTTGATGCTGAACTGCTTACTTAGCCTCATTATATACACATCCCAAAAGGAATTTAATGTCGAAAATTTCAGAAGCAAAAACCAGTTTTAAGGTTGTGCGTAGATGAGTTCGACGAAGGCATGACATTTTATTTATTTATAACTTAAAATATTGTTGATTGGGTTTTTTCCAACAATTTCATTACAACTTTAATTAAACCAGTAACAACAAGTAGCTAATTATCAGTAATTGCCCACGCGCTCATTAAGTACATGTACTTGACATGATTAGAACAATATAGTATACTTATGAATGAAATGATGTATGATTCATTCCCACTTCATAAATTATTTACAGTATATAACCAAATAGATTTACCGATAATTATCTGGAAAAATACATTTATTTGACTCATTACTACCACTAACATTAAAATACAGAGCCGAGATTTTTGGGTTTCATGATTGTCCAGACATAGAAAAAATACACCGTAAATTTTGCCGAAAAATACTTTGCGATAAACGAAACACAAATCCAGATGTACTATACGGAGAACTTGGGCGTACATCTATGACTATTAGACGAAAACTACTTATTATAGAAAAAACTGGCTAAATCTAATCACAAACCCAAAACAATCACTTTATATAAAGCATTATATTTAATACGAGAAGATGCTGACAACGGACGTTTATACAAAGGTAATAATTGGGCTTATAAAGTTAAAAATGTTTTAAATCTCTGTGGACTATCATCAAAAATAAATTAAAATCAATTTACTATGTTAATCGACTAACAACGAATTTTAGATATTATCAGTGCTGGTACAATAAAATTAATAACACTTAGGCGGTGTTCACATGTGTACGCACACGTCATCCGCGTCCGCACTTGTCATCCGCGTCCAGGAATTGAAAAAAACCGCTCTCATTACTTTTTCTAGAAGTGTTAAGATGTGTACGCGTCCTTTATCCGCCTTCCGCGTCCTTCATCCGCGTCCGCTTTGAATCGCTCCCTGCTCGATTTTTGACGCCTACGCGGACAGACGCGGATAGCAGATTGGCTGAACAACATATTGAATCGAAAGCTAATTTCTAAAAAGTACGCGAGAAAATAATACAATTGGTGCGTCAATGTGATTATTTGTACAACCCAAGTCTAAAAGATTACAAAGACGCCGATAAAACAAAAATACTTCGGATTCAATAGTTTGTGCTTTTGATTCCGGACCGTGCGGCCAGTCTGTGATTTTATTATATAACTTTAATCATATGGTGGTGGCAGTGTTATAGTATGACACAAGACGAAGTTTTGCATATGTACTGATTGGTTCATACTTTCAATGTATTTTGTCTCCTGGACGTTATTTGAAGTTTAGTAGATTGAACTATGGATTTGCTTGGCTGTATGAAACAAAACACTCTTAAATTGTTTTGTGACATAGCTTACCTTAACCGTGATATAACATTGTTTCTTAAACTGTTAGTAGTTACCAATGATTCTAAAATATACGTGTAACATGTTTACAGTTGTCAGTCACTGACGAAAGTATATGGCTAGTCACTGGTTAACAATTAAATCCAGATATATAGCCTTTCCAGGAACGGCGAGGGGTTGACCTGGGGTTTGGAATTTCAGGAATTTGCCTCTTGCTCTCGAACAAGTGAAATCTTAAAGTCAACTTGACCGGACTCTAAATCCACTTGTCCAGAAGTTCAATACTCTAAAAGAAATATTGTGAGCTATGATATACAATACTACAGGTTGTATTCTAGGTCATGCGTGTTTTTGTACTTTAAACAATGGACTTGCCCACAACGTAGGTGAAAAAGCTAATGCATGAACAGCATTTTAAGGATTTAAACATACCACTTTGATATTTAACCTTTATTTTAAGTAGTGAAAATGCACATTATAAATTCTACATATTGATGTGTTTATAAAATTAGTGTAAACTAACTAAACTATAAATCTGTAAAAATTATTCACCCCCAAATATTAGTGTGTAATGAAACCGGCAATGTTTGTATATTCATCATTGCTTAAATGTTTGTATACGCAGTGTTTACGTGGACGACCTATATTGTATTATAGTGCGTACAAAAAAACAAAACGTGTTTTGGTAAACATTAAAAATGAGACAATTCATTTCAGGGGTAAGCAGTAATGAAAATAAAATTCATTTTAACAAAACTAGCATGGTTGATAAACCACCACCACTTGGTAAATCATGCTTGTTATGGTAAAACGCTTTCCATTACACCAACAACTAAGACACAAGTAAAACATATCACAATTGTTTATTTTAAAGTCATCATGGGCATCCCTCGTCGTGGGTTAGTTCATTGTATTGTTATTATAAACAGTGTTTTGTTTTTTTATTCGAACTATACATTATGAAGCATTGCTTTGTCAGTTTACTTACAGAAAAAAAAACACATTACCATTGATAAGTAGGGTGGAAATATTGACATACATTTACGAGTCAGACTAGTCGGGCATAGGATCTCCTCATCCATGTTGACTGTTCGTCGAAATATGTTCAATACAATGTGTTGCCAAGGCATTAAATCCACCAAAAATGAAACTATCAACGGGCATTTTAATATTAGTTATACGGTCCTATAATTGTATTCTTGAGGTGGATACTGACGAAGCTTGTGTCTTGGAACATAGATAAAACAGGAAAAGGTTATATTTAATTGAAATAAAACTTTATATTCGAAAGTTTAAGACATTAAAAGAAAGAAAAACACCTATTTACTATGAAAAATGAACAAAATATCTGAACAGAAAAAGCGCCGCTGCCAATCATGCTTGCCAACTCTCAGACTATTTTTTAACAATATACTGTCCTAGTACATGTTACTTCCTTCATACGTCCATGCACAATATGAAGGCGGGTCTATCCTAGTGTCATACGTATTATTAATAAGATGTAAAATCCCTAATTCCCGAAACCTATCCACGCTGTATAATTCTAACGTATATAAGTTTTCAAGGAACTTATGTTAGGTCGGAAATGTTGGATATCCCTGTAAAATAAATATCCCCCCCCCTCTTTCTTTTTCTTAAAAAACACACAAAATCTTTGACATTTAGTACCATCCTTATCAGTTATCGCAGACGGTCGGTACGGTCCCAAATCAAAAACACATGTAATGCTTTTGATTCGGGACCGTGCCGGTCGCATTTGATCCTTATTAGTTTCAGTTCTGTTTTCACATCTTGTTATATACATTTCAACATTTAAGTTAATAATCGGAATTTTTCCACTTGAAACAGATGTTATCAAACAGTTGCTGAATTCGTCATTTCAGGAAATGAGTCACTTCATTTTGTAATTGGCCTAACACAACTAGATCATTGAGAGGTTTCCAAGTTTTGATCTAACCATCAACAACACATGAAGTTTGGAAAACCGCCTCTGAATAAGTCCTCTTGACGAAACGTAGTTTTGATGAATAGATACTTTAACTTGAATCATCTGTTGTTCACACCAGTTAATTTTAACTCAAGGATACCAAAGAAAATAGAAAGTTCTAGAAATCAAGTCGGTCAAAATTATCCTCCCTTGTTCACTCTTCAATCCGCGATTTTTGTGCTTAAGAAATAATCGATGCACGCATCAAAAGGGACAGTTTTTAGTTTTTTGGACGTTAAAATGTACAGTGGTTTGAATGTTTATTCGGTTAACGCCTTGTTGACGCAAGTTATGGGCATTTTATGGTGACTAGCTCACTTATCCTAGCTTCCTTAAACCTTGACTATAACCAGTACATATACCTACTCTTCCACAAGGCCAAATACTTCTCAATATGCAAACGTAATCAATAATCAACACAAATATAGTTTTCAATATATATCTAATACGATCCCGGATCCCGGGTCACGGTTATTATCTGCCTACGTCTGTATCAGGTTAGGTTTCAAGATCGTTTTTTCGGACGGTCAAATTCCGGATCAGAGTTGATGACATAAAATTGCATCTAAATAATGGTGTTTTGTTGGTCACTTGCAAGCATACAGGTAAAAGAGAAAATGTGCATAAATGTTAACTTATAACCTATGGACACTAAATGGTAAAATTGATATCTTTATCTTTTGGCTAGCAGGAGTCAAAGTCATCGGTTTTTTCTTTTAAGTAAAAAAATCAATTCTGTAAATTGTAACTTCGTAACCCAAACAAATTTATACAAGAATATATAATAAACTAGGGGTGTAACGGTTACCCGATATAAAATTTATATTGCAATCATGATGGATTCTGACGGGTTTTAAACCGGTTCATTTTTTCCTGAACCGGTTTTTAGAGTCATACTGATGGTTTTATCACAATAAATCTTCGAATAAATGTTAAAATTAGTTGAAACTTGAAATTATTTTATTGTGCTTTAAAATGTTAAATATTTGTTCAAATGAGAGGCTAATTATCTTCGAAAGTCCGTTTTAAAATATGCATTTTCTAACATATTATCCATTTTACACAAGTAATTCAAATATTTGGATAAGCAATCATTTGAAATTACACATATGCGTGAAACGAATGCAATGCATGAGCATTAATTAATGTTTCGCATGTCTACTAAAAACCGATACTTATTGCAATTATATTGCAATTCGGATTTTGCATATTATTGCAATATACCTGTATTGCAATACGGGTTTTACCGTATTGTTACATCCCTATTATATACCATTCGGAACTACCTCGGCGATCATCTACGAAGATACACCTCGGATATCAGACGTAGTAGGAATACAACAAAGTTATGAGGTCAGGCGATTAACCTCATAGGTTAAGTAGTGCCCATGTAAACAACCAACATGCCGGATCATTTTGCAGAAAGTATTGAGTACGCAAAAAATGTTTAAGGATCAACTTAGGGTATAAATGACATTACCTCTCCGTAAGGCTTTAACTGCCCATCATCTTCCGTCATTTTTGGTGTGTGACAGCGTTCTATTGAGTAAACGTCGGGAACGAGGCTATATTCTATGTTGGAACTACTTTCGCTCCTCGTGATATCCGAGGTGTATTTGCGTGGAAAATCGCCGAGGTAGTTCCGAATGATTATATACCTAACTCCTTGTTCTGTTGTAGAAGTTGGTTGCCCAGCACTTGATGACGTCAGAAATGGATGGATAGAACAAGATCACTCTAATACAATAAATACTGTTGCCAGGTACCATTGTAAAAGAGGATTCTTCCTAGCTGGTCGTCATGAAAGAAGATGTCTTAATAACAATAAATGGGAGGGTGTACCTCCAAGTTGTGAAGAAGGTATAGTCCAACATAATTAACCTGAGCTTGACCTTTATGCAAGAATATATCAAACTCAGTATTTATAGTCTATTTTTGTCTTTGTTTGTAAATCGCGCTTTATCGGAAGCTTTCGGCAAAATACACGTACTGAACAATGAATATTGTTTTCATAAGAATAAATACTTTGAAACTGTGCCATTATATTGCTGACTTACTTGTTTCCCAAAAAACTAATGTGTCCAATGTGTACGCACTATACATTAGTTTAATGACCCTTCTTTGTTCATACTTAGTTAGGCATGGCCTAATTGGAATTTTGTTAAGCGTCAACTCATGTTTGACATACCTAGGTACCTATTCACGAAAACAGACAAACCGAAAACGAAAACACATGTCCATTCTAGCTAGTATTTACACAAATACATGTAAGTACTTGGTATAGTGCGTACACATTGAACCCGACCTTACCTTTCTCATTTGCATCTAATTATCATTTGCACGTATCCCGGCGAAAATCAATACCACGCCTACTAAATGCTTCGGCTCGTTACGTATTTAAGATAAAATAAGACATGTATAAAGCATACACATCACGCATGTAAAACAACTCACGATTCAAATGCAATCAAACGGGAAACTCGTGTTCTTACATTTTTGAACATAATTGATAATAAAATGGATGGGGGATGGCGGTTGTGAGGCTAAAACCCACAACATTTTTATTGGTAGCTAGCCTCATAGTATAACCATCTGGTCCAGTCCATGCGTAATAAACACTCATTGTACGCTTTAAATGTGCTTTAAAATTAATCCCTGTGTTATAATTACATTCGAGCCTTGACGATATAATCCGAGCACTAATACTACATTCGTATTCAATGTAATGAATATTCTTGCATAAAGGTCAGGTCGGGGTCAACTTGTACGCACTATAGTACGTGAATGTTCATCACATGTAATGTGAGATTAAAGTAATTCCATAATTGGACAAACACACACTGACGTTTTAAAAAAATTGGAGAAACTCATCTTTCAATTTGTTAAAAAAAAATGCTACAATAACTTAAACCAGCATTTCTCCGTGCTCGTCAAGTTCAGGAAATCTAAAACATCGGCGGAGTTTTTTTAGGGTGATATGAATGTTGCAAGTTTTTTTGAACATTAAATGCATGTACATTCGTTGATAGAATTGTATATAGTAAAGTTTGACCCCGATCTGACCTTTCACATTAGCATCTAATTATTATCTACACATATCCCGACGAAAATCAGAACCACGCCTATTCTATACTTCGGCAGTGATTGTACAATTATAGAAGTATGTTTATAATTATGTTAAATTTCAACACATAATCCTCACGGCCACGGTGATGTCGAGCATTAATACTACATTCGTATTCAATATAATGAATATTCTTGCATAATGAACAGGTCGGGGTCAACTTTTACGCACAATACCAAATCTTGATGAGAGTTCATTTTGTCAATATTATAATGTTTATATTTGTATATTTCAGTGACATGTCCATCACCACCTAAAGTAGAGAACGCCCAACATGATGGAGATATAGAACAAGAACTCTATCCTTCAGGAAAACAATTATTATATACATGTTCAGATGGCTACACAGGGGATGGTTTACCACGTGCTATGTGTAGCGGAGATGGTAAATGGGTTGGCTTGACACTGTTGTGTTCAGGTAAACTCTTATATTGTCATATTTACCATAACATGTTTTTTTATAAGTTCGAACAAAAAAACAACACTGTTTATAAAAACAATACAATGAACTAACCCACGACGATGGATGCCCAGGATGACTTTAAAATAAACCGTGCCAATTTTTACTTGTGTCTTAGTTGTTGGTGTAATGGAAAGCGTTCTACCATAACAAGCATGATTTACCAAGTGGTGGTGGTTTATCAACGATGCTTATTTTGTTAAAATGAATTACACAAATTTTATTTTCAATACTGCCTATTTGTCCATTCAATACAACTTTTGACCTAGACAAAATTGCAACAGAAAATATTTTTATACTATGCAAAAGTCCACCAATACAATATCACACACAAAAAAGTTGCACTCCAAATAACGAAGGGAAAGTGATGAAAATTGAAAAATGAATTTAAAATGATGCATTTTCTACTTATATTAAAAGGCGCTGCAACGCTTCCGTACTTCTGTCCCGCAGTATATATAGCTGTTTGGGTCACAAAAAGTAATGGATGCCGGTAGTATTTTGATTTTGAGTTGACTTTCCGATGTGAACATATGTATCTTCATTTAATTAAATGTTTTGGTGACGACCTTGAAAAATAGAAATATTTTACTACGGTAGCGCGTTAGGACCAAAATTGATCATGTTTAGTGTTAAATTTCGTGTCACGATATTTTTGTTGTCTGAGCGCTGAGTACGAAACTTTAAACTCACCAAATTAATGTTATCTCTTAGAATTGTTTTTAAAACGAAATTATAACCAAGTTAAGCTTAATTCACTTGATATATCATTTGTTTTACAATGTAATAACAACATGAAAATAGCATCACACTATATATTTGAGCTTAAACGTCTTTAGATTTCTAACTTTCTTGTGTATGAGTTACATGTTGCAAATTTTCCTCCGTCATTATTTGAAAATTATAGACTTTTGTTGGTTTTGTTGTGCCACCGTACTAACCTGTTTGACCAAAACATTGTCTTCAGGTCTGACAAAGTAAGGAAAGTCGAGAACGGGACTTCGCTAAATTAAAAAAGTCCCAAGCTGTGTTTACTTCTCTCTCTCTCTCTTTCATGCAAACCTTAATTGGATGCAAAACAACTTTAACATCATTTAACGTTGTAAAATCAGTAATTTTAAAACTCCCCAGAACTTACACAAAGTTCGAAGAAGCCGTTCAGATATATGTAGACATCACAAAGGAAGTAGACATCAAACCTGGCGAGAGATCATAATGCTCCATTATTCATCATGAATTGGCCACACTAACAACCTCCCTTTGCACAAGTTTGTTACTAAAGTAGTCAGTGCAATATTGTGCGTGCAAGTTAAAAGCTTGTCTCAAACATATGACGCATCGTCATGTCGCATACGAAGAGTATGTATACAGACACAAATATGGAAGGACAACAAAGTCTTAAATCCATGTGAGTAGGGATGTGAGTCTGTTAAAGGAAATGTTCAGCCTGTAAAGACTAAGTTACGGTATGTCCCTGAAGATATGTTAAAGTGATTCTATGTAGCTGTCGACCGAATTGCATTTCAAGTTGCTGCTCCTGTAATAGCACGGACTTGAGTTATCAATCATTTGCATAGTGTCAAGATCTAGTTTAGCCTCTGATAGCGAAAATGCCGACAGTGACAATGATCAAAAGCTAAACCTCGGGTTATAAAAAACGGAACGTAAGTAAGTACATTCTGTAACAAATGTATACTGTTACAAAATTTCATGTGTAAAAACAGTAACAAAAGTAACAAATGACATTTTAAATACTTTTTTTTATGTAAAACATATTATTCATCTGTATTACATACGTGTAGTAGCATGAACTACAACACTTGTTTGGAAGCATATGTTGACTCTTAAATCTGTTTAGTAATCGATACTCGAGAAGCTGATTCCAGAAATTCATAGTTTCAGGTATTATGTTGGTACCTATATCACATTTGTTCATTATATGATAAATTCATAATCATATCAATGGCATTTAAACCCTTTTAAACACATTTGTTGTTTAAACTAAAAGTTGTTATCAACCATCATTTTTGAAAATTGTATGCAATCATATTCCAAAAATTCGCAGTTTTAGATATCATTTTAGTACTTTTATCCCAAAACTGAACAATAATGTCTCTTATTTATTAATGTTATACTAATTATAGTACAAGCACATGAAAGATGCGTGTAAAGCACATTCCAGATAAATGACTCGTTTACGGGTCATTTTTGACACATTTATCAAAAAAAAAATTCAAAAATGACCTTTTTGAATTTTGAATTTTTAAAGAATTTGAATAATAAGTTGTATTTTACAATTGTTTTCATTCGTAAATGATAAAAGATAGTTATAAAGGGAGCTAATCCACAATTGTTTTCATTTGTATATGTTAATAGATAGTTGTAAAGGGAGCTAATCCACATTTTTGTTCATGTTCAACGTTTTTGCCAAAAAAGGACTTTCCCCTCGAATTTTTGAGTGCAACTTGTTTTTGGATACCACTATGAATACGAACTTTCACATAGTACAAAAATAAATTCTGTTGCAATTTTGTCTAGGTTAGCTTATTTTTTGAGCTGTATTAAATGGACTATATACCTGAAATGAATTGTCTCATTTTTAATGTTTACCAACACACGTTTTGTTTTTTTGTACGCACTATAATGTAATGAGTTAGTTGTTTTAATTTTATTTTCAAGTTCAGGAAATCTAATACATACAATATGTCAAGTTAGTTGACAGGTTCTGATCTTAGTCTGATATTATATTGATGATTAACATTGTTAATTGATGTCGAACCTCGTGATTATATATGGGTATACAATATTTTGGGGTACTGTTTTATGCCGGCATCCAGTTAATCTTTTAACAAAAATGTTGTTAAATGGCACCCAGTCCATTACAATCGATGTATATATGTGTTTTCAGCAATAAGTTGTGGTTTTCCTGGTGATTTAGCAAATGGTTGGAGAACAGGCTACGTGTTTACATATCCAAATAAAGTAAATTTTTATTGCTTGGATGGATTTGAATTACAAGGTGTTGGATATCGAGCTTGTCAAGCCAATGGGGAATGGAGTGGTACATTACCAACCTGCGAACGTAAGTAACTAAGACTTTAAAACAAGATATGTCACGTTATCACAATTGTGCATTCTATTAGTATTGTTATGATACATGATTGTTAAATTATTTTTAAAATTTCTTTAATATGTTTGATGTTCAGTTACAAGTAACTTCTAATTATACTCAAAGCTCTGAGATTTGAGATGAAGGAGCAAAAACGTAGCTGGCCACAACTTTCAACTCACATGTAACTCTATCTATAACTATCAAGCTCTTCTTACTTTCCTTTATTCTTTATATTCTCTTTCTATTTTTTTTGGAAGCCGCCCGGCTAGCTCAGTTGGTAGCACGCAAGTCTACTGATCGAGGGGTCGTAGGTTCGATTCCCGGGCGGGGCATACTTTCGTGGAGCTTGGTCATGAAATTATTTCTACGGCCATTCTCCCTTCTACCAATGATCACTGACGAAAGTATGTGCTTAGTAGTTGGTTAACAGCTCAATCCAGAGATTTAGCCTTTCCAAGAGGAGTGAGTAGGTTGACTGACCACCGTTATATGACCTATACAATGTGTTACTATGGCGTTAAACCCAACAAACAAACAAACTAATTCTTTTGACCGGTGACCACCCGTCGCGTAATTTAGTCAAGTATGACTTCAAGGTCAGGTTAAAACTTAAAATATATATATGTAAATCATTGATTACTATGCTTATAGTGTTTTCTTGTATAATATTTTTTTCTAGAGATTTTAAATTATATAACACTTTGCAGTTTTAGTACAAATGGGATTGACATACCCGATTTAATGAAGTTTAATACATGTGTTTAATTACTGAATTCTCGAAATTTAAATGTCAGTTATATATTGCTGCATCAAATTTATCATACGTTTGTCAGGTTTGCCGCGCCTAAAATTCCGAAAATTTTTAAAAAATATCCTGCACTTTGCACTTTGCAAGGTATCAAACATTCTAAAAACGCCGATTTTTTTGGCATTCGATGAAGTTGTCGAACTAAAAAATGTCTAGACTCGTCAAATGTTCTAAGTATGCACCTTTTATCAAAAAGAAAAGTATGTAAAATTGTTTATTCATGTATTTTAGTGTTTTCCGCAACAATGTGTGCAGTCAATTGTTTATGTCATTGTTTCAGCGGTCACATGTCCACCATTATTTGCACCTGTTTATGGTCACATGTATGGAAGTGGTACTGGATATGGTACAGTGATCAGATTTGAATGTCAAGAAGGATACAAAGTGATTGGATCATCTGAACGTCGCTGTCAGTCTGACAGAACATGGACTGGGCAAAGCGCCAAATGTGAAGGTTACAAAGGTTTTGTAGTATTACTATACAGGATTTTAGAATGTTATTTGAAAGGCCACTTTAGCCTTCCTAAGTTTATCAAGTTAAGTTTCTAACTTAGGATCAGATTGGTCATGTCGACATGTGGTCAATTTCATTGCATGTGTAAGATGGGTGTATTTTAGACTGTTATTTGACAGGTCACTATAGCCTCTTAAGTTTGCCATGTTAAACTTATCAAGTTATGCTGCTAACTAACGATCAAATTGGCCATGTCGATACTTTTGGTCAAATTTATATGTGCTAGATGGATGTTCTAAATGAGAGAACTGTTATTGATTACACCTCCTTGGCCATGTCTTCATTTTAAAAGTCTCCTCAGTCAGTCCTTGGTTTTTTTTTAGAGAAAAAAAACTTTCTCATAAAACTACATGTATTTATATCAAATAATACAGTTAATTGCTCATAGTTACGTGAGCATTGTCTTTAGAACTAAATCTAGATTTACATATACCTCTAAATATCGTCGATGTTCTTCTAATATCTCGTGAGATGACTTGTACAACTTATCAGTAAAATAAAAAAAACCTTTATATTACAGTAAAGTTTCGCTAATAAAACCAGCAAAATCGATGGTCTTAATAGCGAAACTATATTATTATAGAGACCCGTTTGTTCACAAATTAAGCATTTGGATCTTAATACATGTAATTGTCAAAAATCACATGATTTTGAAATAACAAAAGTGGTCTTAATAGCGGAACTTTACTGTAACATAATTTTAAGGTGACACCGTGTTTAAAAATTCGTTCTGTTATGAAATTTAAAATTTTAATGTTTAAAGAGAGCACGAACAATACATATTGACTATACATGTATAAGTATTTAGTTGTTTCCTGTGATGGTTTGTATATCTATTACAGAGATAAACTGTGGTTGGCCTGGTCCATTCTATAATGGATATCTGATCGGACATCAAACTACAGTGGGAGGAACAATCTTTTTCAGGTAAATTACACGATAAAAAACAAATTGTGTTTTGGGTGGGTTCTTTTTGTTTGTGACATTTTTTTGGTTTGACACCATTTTTAAACACTTCAAATCTGTTATGATAATGAGCATCAAACCAGCTTAGTTGGACATTTTCCTGAAAAAAACTCACTAATTTTTCAGCAACTTCCCCTATGTGGAGGAAATCTATACATGTAATTAAAACAAATTTTAAAGGAATGGCTAAACCTGTCACGGCCGGGAATCGGACCAGGAACATCTGAATTAGACATTCTGCGATCTATCACCTTGACACGGTCGCGGCTTTACTACAATTGTGCTATGTTTGATAAACCCTTATAACGAGACCTTAAAACTAGAAACATAATGCTTTCATCTGACATATGTTATCACTTAAAACAATCTATTCAAACAACGTATCTTATATTACAGTAGATTTAATGTTCGCACATTTGGTATGTGCAAACCATACAAAATAATCTAAATATTCACTAAATCATCGTGGGAGAAAGAATTTTATTATTTTGTTTTTAGATAAGGAGTTCATTCGTCTATGAAGTGCTCACATGCCATCGATTTTAACATGTTAAAATGCTGCACTTCTTGCACCAATATGTTTTACTGCAACAATTCAATGTTACAAGTTTTTGTCATTCAATGAAAACTAATTTATTTCACACATTCGAATAACTTACGATTGTTTCCTGCTGGAAAAATACTTTTTCGCAGCCAAAAGTTTGTTCAAATATCAATTGATCAACTCGCGTGTGTTGATTAAAACATTTTAGATGTGGTATATTTATTCACATCTGTTTTTATTTCAATGTTAGACAATATTTTACTGATAGATTGAGTCATATAAACGTCAAATTTTATAAATCTGTATTGGTCTAACATTCTTAGAGTATTGACTAAAGCGAGAAGATTTTTGGTAAATTTAATTTATATCTTTGCGATTTAATAGACACGGTACAGTTTTGTGTGTTCATGTCTCTTTTTTAAGAAAGAAATATGAAAACTACGGAGGAATACGATATGGTAATGTAATGTAACGCCTCATTTCATGATATTTTAGTCATACTGGGAGGTTCAAACACCATTCTCACCGCTCATGGATAAACCATTAAACCTATACCTCAGGAACCAAGCTTTCAACCTTATACTAATCCCACACCCTTATTAGTGGTTGCAGCTCCTTTACTTAATACAGAGACAGGGGGTTTGGGGGGAGGGGAATTGAACGTAGACAAAATAAGATCCAACTCCACGAATTTATGCATACATACGAAAATTTGAAACCACTGTAGTCATGCGCGCTATTCGGACGGTTAAGGGCTTTAACTTATTAAAAGTTATGCTAATTCAATTTAACCAAGTTTAATCAATTTTACAGCTGTAATACAAGAACATCATTTGAGGGAGAAAAGTTTCAAACACAATGTTTAGAGACTGGTGAATGGTCAAACAAACCACCGATATGTTGGGGTAAGTTTAACATATTTGATCAACTTCAACCACGTGTGCCGTATTATCCATATAACCTCATGCTGGTTTGTAGATCTTTAACAACATGTGACACGTTTATCCATATAACCGTTTTTTGACAACTAGATCCTTCATTTGACAGACTGACGCAAAAAGTGAAAAAAATCAATTAAAATGAATCATAGGAATAATACTGAGCCTCTTTCCACGTAGAGTGCGTACAAATTGACTGCGTTCTAACCTTTATGCAAGAATATTTATTACTTAGAATACAAATGTAGTATTAAGTCTCGATTACACATTGACCGTGAGTATTATGAGTTAAAACACACAAACACACTTGTATACCTTTACGATTGCTGCCGAAGTGTAGAATAGGCGGGGTACTGACTTTCGCCGGGATATGTGTAGATAATTATTAGATGTAAATGTGAAATGTCAGGTCGGGGTCAATATGTACGCACTATACCATCTTATGAAAAGAGGCCTATATCTCAATTACCAAACTAAACACGTTTTATTGAAAACATTGTGTATTATAGTATAGTACAACATTATTAACCTGAGCTTGACCTTATGCAAGAATATATTAAACTCGGTATTATAGTACGTTTTTTTCTCAACTGTCAAAACATGAATAATTTCACGGTGACTTCATTCTCTTTGTCTAAGACTCGTGATATTGAGATAGTGTGTAATCATTCACCATGAAGTTATTCAAACTTTGACAGTTGAGAAAAAATGGACTTAGCACATAGCATTTTCCCCTCGTCCAATCAGCTGTCGAGGATTGTTGATAGTAGACATGTACTATATTGTATAGTATGGTGTTTAAAATGACCTACTTATTCTATGTTAAGTCACGTGACTGGTCATCGATATAATCCCTTTTACACTATCGATGAATCTTTTACAAAAACAAATGTGTGTGCGAAGTTAACAGTCACAGCAGTAATGACAGTAATACAGCTAGATTATATCTTGCTGCCAGCAGTAACAACAGAAAGGTCGTTTAAGACCGTTACCTGAATGAACTGGGTCATACATTTTTATTAGAACTAAAACAATAGAGTTTTTGAAATATATTTTATTCTTTCATGTAATAACAGTTTATGACAACTATTGATTAGTATTGATACATTATAAGTATATGACACAGATGCAATACATTTAGTACTAAATTACACAGCACAAGAAATCGTGAATTGGTCACGTGACTAATGAAATATTTATAGGCCAAATTATTACAGAGTGATCTACGTTTCTCAATTATATATTTGCATGCAAATAAAAGCACAACAAACAATTTGCTTTTATTTGAAAGGTTAGAAATTAGTTATTGCGTATTTGATATAATAGTAATGAATACAGAAATTACACATAATAATTATTATCATCATAAGACAATCGCTTTGTTCAAATGACCAAAAACATAGGAATTACTTTTTTGTTTGGCTTCTTCATTTTAGTGTACTTGTGTTTTCAATGCAAAACAAACAATACGCGTGAAGTGTGTTGAACTTGGGGAAAATGCTGTGCTAAGCCAGTTAGATTATGTTTTCATTTTACTATAAGGTTCAGTGCTCGGGGCTCCGCCCCTCGCACTAAACCTTATAGTAAAATGAAAACATAATCTAACTAATACTTACAGTTTATATTTGTCTTCGTTTGTAAATCGCGCTTTATCGGAAACTTTCAGCAAAATCCACGTACTGAACAATTAATTTTGTTTTCATTAGAATAAATACTTTAAAACTGTGCCACAATATACTTACGTGATACCCCAAAAACTGATGTGTTCAAAATTAAAAGTAAAATAATATGCTTTGTTTACAAAATTGATTTATAGTCACATAGGTTGTTATAAACACGTGTATAATCGTATACACGCATACGGAAACTTACGATTTAATGTAAGTGAAGTGTGCAATTATCATAAGTAGGTAGTTCAAGCTCAGGTTAATATTGATGCACTATATATTTACAGGACAATGTCAGGTACCTTCAATACCAAATGCCACACTTCAAGGTGGTAGAGAGATGGGTTATGTCAATCATAGAACAGTTATATCTTATGATTGTAAAGGAGGACTTATACCTAAAGGAGATGCAGAGATGAGATGTCATAATGGCACGTGGTCATCTACAGCAGAATGTGTTCCTGGTAGGTTTATATACTAGGCCCGGGAAAATATTCGAATATTCGGATCATCTCCAAGTAATCGAATATTAAAAAGGGAATACGAATATTCGGAAATTCTCAGTATAAAAATATGGCATTTTTTAATTTTTGTCCTAGAAAGTTGCAATTAGAATCATATTTTAAGAAGCCTGATTTAAGTTTGCATGTTTGTTTAACACATGTCAATTAATTTATGACTCCCAATTAACTGCCGGAACTTGGGTTATAAATGGTACCTTTCTTTACATTTTGCACATTAAGTGTCATTTTAAAACTTGTCTAGTGTAATTCGGTCGTAGTCGGTACTTTATTGTTTCGGAACGCAATTGATAATTGCCATTTATTATTGTAAAGAAAAGTAAATCTGAACATCAAACTCCAATTAGAAGAAATGACTAATCAAAATGTATCCATATTTTTATTGAAACTCCAGATTTTGTCAAGCCTAAAAATTATTTAAACCAAAGTGGCCTTGTACTCAGATAAACAAATTCGAACACGAAAATCGTAACTTGAGGCACTGACATACTTGAAATCATTTTAAGCTTTATAAAAACGAATAGTCGAATATCAAAAATGAATATTCGAACATCATGTTGTAAAATACTCCATATATACTTATATGTACATTGTATACGCAGTTTGCAATTTCAAGCTTACAGTTAAAACTAGTAAAATACCCGGTACTTAGAAGAAGAATGCATACTTTCGTGAAATTTGCTCAAGAAATTAATTTCTATGACCATTCTCAGAGGGCTCATACCACTGATTCTTAATCATAAAGGGCATTTGTCGGCCACTGATGTAAATATGTGCCTAGAAACTGGTTTACTGCTATATCCAGATATTTAGCCTTTCAAGGAACGGTTACATGATTGTAGTAGGTTGACTCACCACGTGATATGACCTATAAAACCAGTAAGATATCCATGTAGCATCATCTTACAGTTATAGCTTATGTAGGCCTTACATAAAAGAAACTGATTTTCTATATTTTATCATTTAATTATTTTCAGCACCGTGTCCATCGGCTCCACCTCATGTGCTGAATGGTATGAGAGTATACATGGGACGTGAACACGGGTTCAAGGCCAAGTATAAATGTTTTCCTGGTTATCGGCTTCATGGAATGAATGGTACATATTTAACATGTGAATTTGGTGACTGGATAGGTGGACGACCTAGGTGTGAAGAATGTAAGTAATGCAATATTTTTATATTAAGGCATAAATTGACGTCATCAGCTGTTAGTCAACATAACCTTTTCTATATTCACTGAATCATGAAATGACGTCATCAGTTGTTAGTCAATACAACATTATCTATATTCATTGAAGCATAAAATGACGTCATCAGTGGTTAGTCAATACAACTTTTTCTATATTCAAGCATAAAATGACGTCATCATTTGTTAGTCAATACAACATTTTCTTTTTAAAGCACAAAATGACGTCATCAGTTGTTAGTCAATACAACATTTTCTATATTGAAGCATAAATTGACGTCATCAGTTGCTAGTCAATACAACATTTCCTATTTTCAAGCATAAGATGACGTCATCCGTTGTTAGTCAATATAACATTTTCTATATTCAAGCATAAAATGACGTCATCAGTTGTTTGTCAATATAGCATTTTCTATATTCAAGCATAAAATGACGTCATCAGTTGTTTTTCAATATAGCATTTTCTATATTCAAGCATAAAATGACGTCATCAGTTGTTTTTCAATATAGCATTTTCTATATTCAAGCATAAAGCGACGTCATCAGTTGCTAGTTAATATAACATGTTCTATATTCAAGCATAAAATGACGTCATCAGTTGCTTTTCAATATAACATTTTCTATATTCAAGCATAAAATGACGTCATCAGTTGCTAGTCAATATAACATTTTCTATATTCAAGCATAAAATCACGTCATCAGTTGCTAGTCAATATAACATTTTCTGGATAAATTGCAGTTTACCGATACGAGTTAATTATATGTCAGGCTTAGTTACTCAAAAACACGACAATTTCGCGGAATATTTACGTACATGTACTGCTAAACTACAATTGTCCCGTCAGCCAAGTTATGGAAAGCGTCTCTGTGGTTCACTGTACTAATACATAATTGCTATATTTTGGTTTTGGATCTGTAAAATTATGTTCTTAAGAATAACTCCAAATGATGTTTCAGTCATCTGTAGCATGTCCGCCATTTTTGTTGACAAAACTGTAGTGTTTCATGACAGTGAATAGATAATTGTTTTATTTGCAGTTCATTGTCCAAATCCAGGAACGATAGAAAATGGACAAGTATTTAAGAAGGTAGAAAGTGGAACGTTTGATTTTAAACCCTATATGACACAAATAGTTCATGGATATCGACTATCATTTGAATGTAATCCAGGGTATCGTGTAGACGGTCCAGGTGGAGCCACTTGTGTCAACGGTCAATGGCAACCTGAACTCTCTAAAACAAAGTGTGTTGAAGCAAAACATCCTCCATTTAAAAAACTATGGAAGGCAAAACCAAACATTTTTTCATTGCTTTAAACCAAGTATTATTTTGAGTTATTGAGGATCTCACTTACATTCAAACCATATCTGGTATTACATGCATATTGTCGTTAAGTATTAAACTTGTACTTCATTAAGTTCCGTCTCAAATCATAATTGCAGCGTGTTCAGTAACGACTGTTAGCTAACGTTAAGGGTAGAGGAAAACTCAACCCAAAAACAAGTCAACCCGTGAATTACTCAACTCAAAGTTGGGACAACTCAACCCGTTAGTAGTGGATTGAGTAGTCTCGGGTTGAGTTGTCTTTGGGTTAAGTTGTTCCGAACCTAACGTTACGGAACGTTCCGGGGGTAATTGAACAGGCTATACTGATAATCAAAAATCTATTTCTGAGAGTTTGAGGATTTGAACTTGCTTTCAAAATATATTCCCTGGCGGCATAAAATAAAATTGATGCACAGTTTTAACGGCTGCGTTATGGCGGTGACATGTGTAATGTAGTTATTTGGAAATAAAATATCTTTTAATTGATAAGATACAGAACGTGAGTATTGTTTCATCTACGTTCATTTTCGAACATGCTTTGAGTGCAAGTTTAATAATTATCGACAAAACATGATGTTTTGTAAATAAACAATGATGTACAATGTATAAATGAACATATTGAAATCGATGTATTGTGTCTTGTGTCAGGCGTCATGGCGTCATGTGCACAAGAAAGTCGCAATCTAGTGATATTATAAGCGTTTTTTGTGTTTGCAAAATTCTATAAGTGTATAAGTTTTGTGCAACAGTTTGCTTCAAGGCCAAGATTGAGGTTCCGATAGTTAGTATTCAGCAAGTGAAAACATTTGGTAGCTAGCCCTACATTATAGCAAACCCTCTGCGTAAGAAACCGCCGCGAATGTATGTTCCGATGTTGGCACAGTTAATGAAGTATAAAAAGTAGCAACCATGAAGTCATGGCCTATTGGTTTCTAATTAACCAACGCTAACAACACATTGTATTCAGTGTACAATATTGGAACAAATTGTAACTGTTGTCATATATATCATATCAGTAGAACTAGTTTGTACATAATTTTAGTATATAGCATAGTATATGCATAGCACTCTCCAACACTGCCACGTGGTTGTGGTCATTTATACTGCAAACAAATAATGTCAACTGAACGGTTTGGCATTCACGTACCCAGCGGTTATCAAGATTCTAGCCTCCGTGGACGAGAATGACGGTTTAGTAGCTACCAATACTTACCTTTAAAAATATCATTCTGAAATTTTATATCCAATCATCCATACCTTTTAAATCCGTAAGCCAAATGTTTCCTTTTCGTAGCAGCTAACAGACCGGTTTGATATTCTTGTTTCTATACACGTTCACTATAATTGTTGAACATATTACTGGTTATCTAAGTAATTTAGAACCTTTGCACGTACAGAAGGGGAGTAAGATATTTTGACGGTCACGTGATTTATTATTTCTTTCCTGCTGATTCCGAAGGTGGTTATTGTGCTCATAGACAAGTCTATACGATACTTCGCTATGCATCTTGGGTAAAAATATTTATTTACGTGAAACCACGTGGCATTGTTTACATTGTAATAATTTTTCTATTCAATAACATGAATATGTTTTTGTAGCTACTCAACATAATATTGCAAGTCAATAAAGTATGCACGTAAAATAAAACTTTAAAATGGTAGTTTTACTTCCATGCTTATGTGTTTACATATTATGTCATTCTATACTCAGACATGGAAATTAAGGTAAACTAATTAGTATGATTATGGATAAATACCCATTGAGGATTTCAAGAATTTTGTATTCATGGATTGATATTCCTACAGGTATAGGCCACAAATGATTTTAGAGTGTTAGAATGTTTAATTATACCCCCGCTTCGAAGAAGAGGGGGGTATACTGTTTTACCCTTGTCCGTCCGTTCGTCCGTCTGTCCGTCCGTCCGTCCGTTACAAAACTTCCGTCGCATTTTTCTCAGCAACTATAACATGCAGCAGCCTAATACTTTGCATATTGCTTCATCCCATAGTCCAATGTGGTGTAAAGCGATTTCATGCTCCTTGCTCATCTACTTCCTGTTTGTCGCATATTTTTAGATTTTTGCGGGGGTATCACTAGTGAGCATTAGCTCACAGATTTACTTGTTCTTGTCAGATTTACATGCTACATGTACCTACGCGAAGATATACAAAAAGCTTGATATACTATTTGCTGCGTATCACATCTCCAACGCCAGTTTTATACTTTTTGCAAACACCCAGTAATACCTACCAACTTTGGTTGGAAAATGAATTTGATGTATATTGTACTGTTTATGGACATTTTGGAAAACATTTGAACTAAATAAAATAACATATATATCTTAGATGAACTAGTGTTTTAATTACAGCTGGTCAGGAAACGTCCCCGTAGGATAGATGATACAATTATCTCCATACAAGTAGCTTAAAGGTACTCATTCTGAGATTTTAACTCAAATATCAACTTTTTCTAAAACTATCAAAAATTGTATGGAAATATTTTAGGAAGCAGGAAAGAAGTGTTCTGAAAGTGACAATTTTAGAGCAAATTGACACACAACTACAAAGTATGGTGTTTCATGTAGTAAATATCTACCCCGTGTGTCACGGTATAGACTAAGACACTTATAGTGCATTTTTGTGACTTTTATTGTATATTTCTTGCAACATTTTAGGTAAGTTTGTCTTAAAATAATAAGAATTAATTTTTTGACACATTTATAGACACTGAATAGTATTTTGAAATTATAGAAAAAATAAACCAAATCTGTGAACTAGTACCTTTAAAATAACTACATGATTACTATTTGCTGCTTTTTCTGTGGCACTAACGGAACTTAACGCACGGACGAACTTCGGCATTTAATTTTTCTAAACTTTTCAAGTCTACTTCCAATACGTAACTCATAGATTTGTTCGTGGAACTTCAATAAAAATGAATTAAAACAGATATAATATAATATTTAAAGTCACTACCCTCTCTCACAATCGTCTGAGACCACTCATTTGATCACTCTCGCAAAATGTGCTAGACTACCGTTTGCTTTTTCCGTTGGCCTCCATTACGAAATAAAATCGAGGCAAGTTTCGGATAAAACCCAACTTGTACGATTTTATGTATGGCAAAACTTAACCCGAGACAACTCAGTCTGTGACAAATTAAATTTCTTTCAATTCATTAATGGAGGCCAACGGAAAACATACAGACTTTACAGTGTTAATATTAATTTTGTAGAATTGTGAAAATAGAGTGCACATTCCACTAAATAGGTATATGGTTTAGGCGGCCATCTTGAAAATAGCTGGAATTGCGATGGTCAACGAAACTTTCATAAAATAAACAATCTGTAAAACCTTCAACCAAATATAAGTGCTTGTTCTACAGAAGGCAATAATAAAAGTGATTTGTTACGTTAAGCACTTCTGCTATTAAGGTACCGGCTGGAAATAGACACCATGGTCTCTTGATTTGTAGTAAAAGGTGATACACACTAAACTGATCGGAGGTGCTCCAATTTCTCAGCCATCTTGCATTCTATAAATAACAAATAAATTTTACTAAAAAATAAACGAAATCTTTAGTACAAATACATTGGAAATGAAATGTATCATTGATGTTGACTTATAAATATAAAAAAACATAACAGTGTAATTGTTTATTCTTGAATCTATAAATTCTTGCATTAATTAGTCTATTAACAAATAAGATATTCGACAAACATAAATTTTATATATCGAAATAACTCATTAACTTAATGTGTTTCAGGAGAATTTAAATCACAATTGAATCCCCAATAAATGTGATTTGTTGTTAGACACCGAACCCGGGTCTATAGCGCAGTTGGTAGCGCGCCGGGATTTGGATACTCGTGCCCGAGGGGGTGCGGGTTCGAATCCCACCCGGGGAGGTTATACCCTGCCATGAAAATTTGACAATAATGTCGATTTTCCTCCATTGATTAGATAAAATGGAGAAGTTTCCGGCCTTGTGGAAGGGTAGGTGAGTACTGGTTATAGACAACGGTCCAGGAAAGCTAGGTTAGGTGCGCTGGACGCCGTGAAATGACCTAAATTGTGTTGATACGGCGTTAACTCCAATAAATAAATAAATATATAAGTTAGACAACGTTGGTTCTCTCAACCAATCAAATTGCTGATCGATTTCTCCAGATTTGAACCAGAGAAAGTCTTTGGTACACAAACACTTTAATAAGGGAGTTTTGATTTATCTTCCCTTATAAAATCTGAAACAATCCAATTGGTAAGTAGGTCCTTACAGTTGGAATCCTTGGTTTTTATCATTGAAATCCTATGTAAGGCTAACAAAGTATTTCATTTAATATCTTTCTTGTTAATGCAGATATTAACAAGAGTGATGAAATTTAGATAGTTCTTTACCCTAAAAATACTTAGCTTGAATTTCAAAGAAATTAAATAATTTCAAAAAAGTTATTTAGGATTAATTTTGGCAAATTGACATTGAAAAGTAAGGGTAAAATCCGAGTTATTTAAATATATACTTGACGAAACTTCTAAGTACACCAATTTCAATGTGGTCAGAAATTTTTATTTTTCAACATTTATGTCCGATCGTTAATGGAAATGTGTAAAGGACTATACTGTCGTCTGCATGCATGGTTTTAATGCTTCTTAATTGATGCAAAATTGGTTTTGTCGTGCATGTGCAGAAAAGCGGAAATGCGCACGTGTTTATCGTGCAAAAATTGCACGTTGTCAGTTTTAGTTAAAATCATTAGACAAAAGTGTGTTGATATGCACAACGAAAAATCAAGAAATGGCTCGAATGTCGCTTCAAGAACGAGAAATTGCCATAAGTATTTTGCCAGCCGGCGCGTCACCTGCAGAATAAGACTTCTATTTGCTTATTTTCTGTTCAACCAAAACAATTAGAAAATGTTCCCATATCAACGCATGCGCGACAAAAATGGTTTTGCATTGATAAAGTAGCATGAATACCATGAAAGCAAAGGTCAGTATGGACCAAAACACATTTCCATCATCGATCAGACTTTAATGTTGAAAAAAGAGACTTCCTACAATATTGCAATCGGAGTACTTAGAAGTTTCGTTAAGTATAATTCGACCTGCCTATTTGAAGACTATACAAGGGGAAATAACTGACTTAAGTCCCTGATTGGTGCTTAAAAGACACATCATACCAACTCGATACAATTGTTTTCATTACTTGTAATTCGTGATTCAGAACTACAAAAGAACAATTCCATTTGCAAATTAGATCATTTCAAAGAATACGTGATCATTAGGAAATGATTTTATTCACTCAATATGCTGAAAACCAGAACTGTTCGGTTGGAGAAATTTCATCTTCAAAAGAAAGTGAGTGTTGCCACATCTACTGGCTACACTTGAAGCTAGATGATGCCTTATAGGACTAAAACAAGCTGAGTATATTGTATCAAGTCTGGTGGGACTCTGTTGCACTTATGGTGAATAAATGTAACCCGGGTCGAAAGCGCAGTTGGTAGCGCGACGGGATTTGGAATCTCGTGTCCTAAAGGGGGGACGGGTTCGAATCCCAGGGAAGGTTATACCCTTCCATGAAAATTTGAAAATAATGTCAATTTTCCTCCATTGATTCGATAATATGGAGAAGTTTCCGGCCTTGTGCAAGGGTAGGTGAGTACTGGTTATAGACAAGGGTCCAGGAAAGCTAGATAAGGTGCACTGGACGCCGTAAAATGACATAAATTGTGTTGACACGGCGTTAAACCCAGTAAAAATACATAAATAAAATAAATAAAGGTGAATCAATGCTATCAGAGACCACTGATGTAATCAGTGACTAAGGTATTCCAATTAGGGACTTTTGTCAGTTATCTTTCCCTGATAAAAAATCTGAAGCAATCCAATTGGTAAGTAGGTCCTTACAGTTAGAATCCTCGTATTTTATCATTGAATTCCTATGTAAGGATAACAAAATATGTCATCTAATATCTTTCTTGTTAATTAAGATATTAACAGAAGTGGTGAAATTATATAGTTCTTTACTCTAAAATTACTTAGCTTGAATTTCAAACAAATTAAATGATTTACAAAAAAGTAATTTAAGATTAATTTTGACAAATTGACCGTGATTAAAAATAAGGGTATAATCCGAACAATCCAACTAATAGGACCTACCTATTTGAAGAGTATACAAGGGAAATAACTGACTAAAGTCCCTAATAAGAGTTAAATGGGATTGAAATCTCACAATAGTCTCTTGAGATTACCTTGACAAACAATGAATCAGACTCAAACTTAATTAGACTCGACTGTCACTTAATTAACAAACCTTGATGCTAAACGTCTCACTCGGTAGGAAGGGTTTAATATCGAACATTTACAACACACAAGTAACTCATAGGGCAAAATTAATATGACTTTAAACAAAGCAACCACACTTAGGCCCCTAGCAACCACCCTTAGGTACGTAGCAGCCTCTTTCACACTTTGTTACCGTCAAAGCATTCCATGTTCATTCTGTTTTGTAAGACCACCAGGGTGTGTTTCTACATATATCTAGATTCCTAGCTTGCTGTTTCATTTGGAAACGGTTGCTTTGTATAATGTAGTAAATGTTCATATCTTGATGTGACAAACAAAAAACAAGTCTAACTTTCAAAACAGAGATGATTGATAAAATTAGAATAAGGGGGGATTCAGGATTTTTTCTAGGGTGGGGTGTCGAACTTTTTCTAGGGGGTCTGAACTTTTTCTTCGGGGGATCCAAACTTTCGAACTACAACCACATTATATGTATACACTGTTTGCAGAATAACTAAATAGCCGTTAAATCGATGTTACCACCGAGAAAATTTGCTTCATGCTACTTAAAAATGACTAACATCCAAGAAATACACTTAAGGACTGAAACATTCCAGGGGGGTCCGGACCCCCTGAAACCCCCGCTAGATCCGCCTATGAGAATTGATCTATTATCATCTAAATCAAAATCAAGTTTCATACACAATGACAAGAGATAATATTTAGAGTAATAATGTAACTTGAACAATGGCATAAAATATAGAACAAGCATTAAATACATTGTCAAGCTTGTAAAAAACAAAAAGGATTTGTGTCATAAATACTCTAAACATGTTTGTGATATAATTTTTCCACAAAATTTTCATATCAGTGTCTCCAATTCTATTAATTTTCTAGAAATAAAATATAAATTGTGTTTGATGTGTTCTTGTATCGTCATTTTATGTAAAATAAAGGTAATTGTCTGTCACTTATTATTGTTGATAATAAAACAAAATGGCACCATACTTCAGACATAGTTATATTCACCCAGTATTTAATATGTTCTGATTACTGGCATTTATTTCAATATGTCGTCTTTAATATAGATTATTGTCTTTAAACAAAGAATTAGATTTTTGTATGATACAACCTACTTCTTTATATCTGAAAAAAAAACGAACGATGGATAAATCTGAACTAAAGAACAGGGATTCTACACCACACACATAACAAAGTGTACCTATACACTTAACAACTTTTCTAAGTATACACCTATATATTTGGGCATAACTGGGTTGATACGTAAGTATTGATATAAAATTTGTAGAAAATGTACATCAAACAGTATTTCATTTATTAGCAAAACGAAGAATAGATTGAAAAATAACTGACTTCTTATAAGCAGTAACAATATTGGCACCAACAAAGTACAAATTCACATCAATAACGCGTATGGCCACCTTCAGCTCGTATAAAGGCAAGACACCTTGCTAGCATTGAGATTATGTAGTTCTGAATGATATCCCAGGATAGCATAGCCCATTCTCGCCGTCTTGACATCTACTCAGCCTGAGCGGGACTTAAACACTTCCGGTTTGCTCCAACTTGCTTAAATGTTTTTTACAGCCAAAAGGTTATGCTTTGAAAGTTATGGCAAATTGAATCAAAGTACTGAAAGTACTGTTGGAAGGAATTTCTGAACGCCTTTAGGAGTTCAAAGTTACTTTATCGATATCCATCATCATAATTATCTCTTTATCATTCATAATCGAATGTGTTTCATATTACATTTTACATGCATATTATGCTACTGATCGAGAAGTTGTATGTTTTGATTCATGGACAGGGCATACTTTTGTGGAGCTATGCCATGAAATAATTTCTACGGTCATTCTCCCTCCTACCACTGATTCTAAATCATTTTAATGCGGCAGTGTTCAGTCACTGAATTGCATCTAGTAGTAATCCAGAGATTGAGTCTTTTGAGGAACAGTGATAGGTGGATTGCTGGTCACGATGTAACCTAAACAATGTGTTGCCATTGAGTTAAGGCCACAACAAATTGATCACATGTTCTATGTATTTTGTTCTAAAGAATGGAGCTAAAGAGCAAATAAATTCTTTTTCCATGTTTTGAATTTTGAGAAGCAAGCGCTAATTTGTGCGGTTTCTAAGACATTTATTTACCATAAGTTAACAAGAGCATAAAAAAGATTGGACTTTCTTATATAACATATAACCATATATCTATAGAAGTTCAGATAGGGGTGTAGACTGGCTCAAGATAATAAGTTGGAGTATTACTAAGAATAAAATACTTCATCGCCTGGAATCCAGGCTACGTTTTATGTATACATGTGCAGAGTAATTGGAGTTTGGTAACAGGCCCGGATTTACCGGGGGGCACAGGGGGCACGTGCCCCCCCACCTGGCCCCACAGATATTGACTTTCATACAAAGAAAAGGGCACAAAATCGGCACCATCAAAGCAATATCAACTCGACTTGTGGATTATTTTTAATATGAAATCGTCCATCCGAGCTATTAAAAAAGATAATGATCTAAATTGATACATTCAAGCATCTAAGGGTACCCAGATCGGACCTTATCAAGCGTTCAAATCATTGATCGTGTAAGTGTATGGTCCCTCTATACAGACACATAGATACCATTTGCTATGTTTATTGTCTATATTACACATACCTCAACAGTATATTTAAGACCGTCACCAGTGAAATTACCATGGTAACTAGCTTACGAGGCCTAAATTTGGTTATAGTGCACTCTCTAATCTGATTTACTAGTGGAAATCATCGGCGTTTTCATAGCAAGTTAGACAGAAAAAAGACGAGGACAGCTAGTCAAGTGCATTTTATACGTCACTACTATGACACTCAAACTTAGTTAATTTCGAAAACATGCACGATCGTCTGATGATATTTTATGGTATTAAAATTCCGAATAACTTTTAAATAGTGACCGAGCCTAAATATAAATAAAGTATTTATGGAGGACATCGGCGTCTTTCATATCAAGTAATAGACTGAGAGAAGCTGAGTATAGTCGAATGAATGTTTGTCATTAAAATAAGTTAAAATAAAAGTTAGTTAAAATCGGAAAAAAGCGAACGTTTTATGTCGTTGTTGTTGTTTTTTAGAAAATGTAGGTAAGTGAATTAAACTTTCAAGTAACTTTTCAGGAGTGACCTACCCTACAACAAGCTTTCTTACGAAAAACAAGGCAAAAATTAATCAGCGGTTAAACATTTTTTCATCCAATCATAAATTAATAGGCTTGTGTTTCGTTAATTTTAAATCGTTGCTTTTATCTTATATATCATTTTACGTATTTAAAATACTTTTATTCTAAATGATAATTTCCAAAGGAATCGAAAAAAGTGATTCTTCGGCGGATTTCCACGTTTTGGATCGTCCCAACAACCATTCTTGTAACTCCACTGAAACGTACGAAAAACTCACAACAACGCTGAATTTCAACACAATAAGCTAAGCCTCTTATTTAATCAAAGCACTGAAAGTACTGGGGTATTCATTGTGTTTAGATTTATTCAATTTTTGTTGGGTTTTATGCTGTAGCAACACCTTATAAAGGTTATATTACCGCGGTCAGTCCACCTACTCACTGTTCCTGGATTTAGCTGTTAACAAACTACTAGGTGCATACTTCGTCAGTGACTGATGACTGCCCTACATGATTTAGAATCAGAGGAAGGTGACAGAATGGCCGTAGAAATTATTAATGGTGTCGATTACATGTTTTTTTTTCATACTCTCTTCACAATAAAAATCTGCTTGAGTCATTTACAATATTGAACGATTGAATTTACGTATTACTATGATTACTGTTGTAATTAGTCAAAGCTATTAACGGTTACAATATGACTATCACATTGTTTAATTAGTCTGTGTGTAAAAAAAAACTCTAATATAGGAGAGATTTAAAACTATGTCATTGTTATCTGTTATGTGTGCTACGTAGAACACATTTTTGAGTAAAGTTGGACAAACACCCTGCTGCTATTCTATGATTTATATAGTAACTGAACAGAAAATAATGTATTTAAACCCCATTTCTGCTTATCATAAATGTCTTAGAAATTAATTTTACCTGCACTGATGGTGTTTAATGATGAAGGTTAAAATTTACAGATATAATTAAGAATTAATTAATAATAAATTATATTTCTTTTTTTTTTCATTTGATTACTTGATTTAACAAAGAGGTTAATGTAGTCAAGTGAATGGGATTAATTTTTGGAAAATAGTTGAAAGTGTTTTATATGCACAAATTATCTATATCTTGTAAGAAAATAAACAAATGTTAAGATTCAAAGTGTTATACTAAGATTTATCTAAATACCAGAGTTCATTATTACACACAAACTAGTTATTTTGAAGTAAAAGTGATATATGTTCCAAACATTAATTATGTTGATGACTTCAACAAGTACAAATAATATATTCAATACATTAATTGATAGTATAATAATTATCACTTATATCATTAATATACTTAAGTTAAATGCAGTTATTGTATTTTTAAATGAGTATGTTGTATTCACATTTTTATTCTGGAATTTTCCTTAATCTCTCCAGTTCTTGTCAGATTACGCATTGGTGAAATGAAACTTTTCCATCATAAGCCTTTATTCTTTATTGAATAGATTTTATAGATTTTATAATCCCTTAGCTCTCACTGTACTTCAAACTATACCTTCATAGGGAAAAAAAATCTACATCAATTTTTATTTTCTTGAAAGGGTTTGATACTCCAGTATCCAAGTCAGGGTGCTACTTAATGTATCATAGTCTACACTAATAGTGTGACTTTACCAATGATAGTTCACACTATTTTATTGCACAAGATTTTCAAAAGACTCCCCCCCCCCAAAAAAAAAAACACTTCAAAACAGAGGATTTTCCAAAATTACTGACTTGTAAGTATTTAAACCCGATATAGTCATGGATGGATTTTATTGCAAGTAGTTTATCCATTGTGGTACTCATTGACAAAATGTATTTTGATGATTTTATCCTTGTTAAATTTATTTCACTTAAGGACTTGCATCCAATGCGCCGTAAAATTCAGGTTTAATTGCACACGACCCGAACAGTTACAGTCCGGAAATAATTATCTTTAAAACAAACCCAATACGCGGGAATCAGCCCTTAAAATAATGTATACAGTACAAGTATTAGCATTTCCAAAAATGCTTGAAATCGTCGGTTAGCCATGTATGACATCTCCTTTAGTAAAGCATTCTTGAAAGCAACATATGTGTCAGAGTTTAACAATGTCGTCATGTTCCGACCGAGCACGTACAAACTCATTTTTATGGTATACTTTATAATTCACCTGTTCATTTGGCAAGAAATTATATTTATTGATAACCAATCCATATTATTCGATTCAAATACATGTTCTGTCCCATATTCCGACGGCTAATCGAACGTAGATTATATTTCTTTACAAGAAAATATTGACGCAAAACATCAAAGGTCCCCAAACAATTAATAGCACGAAATGCTGCTTACGCCTGTGATCTCTATAAGTGAGGGATTAAAATTCTTTAAAAAATGTTTATTAACCGTTAATTAAACCAATCATGTTCGATAATTTAATAAATAATTGTACAATATAAAAAAGGATCATTATCAGTGATGGTCTGATAATCCTTCGCTGATTATGGTGCCAGTCACAGTGTCTTCGTCAGTGGTTTAGACTGTGACTTTCTATAAATAGACCGCGAAGGCCGTCGAGTGTACATCTATCTCATAGTACTGCCACACACCTCTCACGAGTATTATGGGCAGTCTTATCTCTGTTACAAGTTATTCGCTTCAAGTATATTCTGTGACGTCATATTGAGCGTCTGGTTAATTTCTCGCGCAGAAATACATAAAGTACCAGTTTTAGTATGATGTTGCAAATCATGAACTACTTTGTCTCGGAATATTCTGGTTTGGGTGCTGTTAGGTATAGCCGATTAAAATTGGACTCCGATCGGAATACTACTATTAATCTTTTCATAACAGAGTATTCATGCGTTCATGTGCGAAAAATCAGCCGAACATAACGATTTATTTGTTGCGGTCTATTAAAAAAAACATTTATAAAACTCGCTTCGCGCTGTCACTAAACCTCTACGGACACCCATCCAAAGATTAACCTTACATTTCGTTGCTTAACTAGGATAAATGTCCAGCGCTCTACGCGCTTTACTCTCAAAGTAAACCCCTGCTGTGATAGCCGCTCGTAAAAATTGTATGTATATACAAGCGTGTGGTAGATACTACTGCGCAATAATACAAAAAAAATTCTCTCCGTGCACAGTTAGAAAGTTGTTTGATTAATGTGTAAAAAACATAAAATATCATAATTTTAAGTATTTGTTTAAATTACTTTTTCAACTTTTCTACTTTTGATAGTACGCATATTTTTCTGCTGCACTATTTCTTGATCGCATTGACTCATTGATTTCTATTGAGTTGAAGGTGTTGTTCGTTCTTTTTCAACTTTCCCAGAGCGCTGACATAGAAAGGAATTCTTTGAAAAAGAATTCCTTCCAAAAACAAATTTATTCTCATTTTTGGAACGATATTATTTAACATCGTTCCAATGGTAACAAGAAAGTATAAGATTACTCTTTTCACGCTTCAACAATTTTCAACATAGACAAAGAGGCGTAGTTCAAGCGTGAAACTCATTCACATCTCATTTAAATGTAATACAAAGCTGGCTTGTGTTGTCTTTCTTGAAACTTTTCAGGAAAAGGGAGGCTACTCTCAGGACATACAAATCTTGCAATGGAGACGGGACAACTCAACCCGTAGACAACCCAACCCGTGACACCTGCAATGATTACTTGTCGGTATTATGTCGCATTTTACGTAACACATTTGGTAAATTAATTTTGCACATTTGTTTATGTATCAATAAATTTGTCGTAGATCCGTTAAACTTTCCGTAGTGACATTGGAATGTTATTCGTAATTGGTTTATAACCAAATCCGAAATCGAAAGTAGGCTACGTTAAAAGTTAAAGTAAAAATGGCGAGTGGAGGAGGACAGTCTGGGGTCAAATCATCAGAAGAAGCGTTTGATTACATTTGTAGCGTTTGTGATCGTCAGAATAAAACAATAAAGGCTTTGAAGTATTGTGTGGAATGTAAAGATTATTGCTGCCTAGCATGCACGGATATACACAAAATGTTTTCTACGTTAACAAGTCACAGTTTACTCGACGTTGGACAAGGAACACAAAGCGGAAGTAAAACAACTCACTTCCCAACAGAAAGATGCTGCAAACATGAAGGGAAAATTCTCGACATGTATTGTAGCAATCATGACGAGGTCGTCTGCTATACTTGTGTAGCCATTGATCATAAGTAAGTATTTGTTTGTGTGTTTAGTTGTCTACTTGTATTGAAGGGGCGGTGTCTTGATTTTTCCAGAGGCGGAACCAATATTTAAGAGGTTGCTAGAGGGATTAAATATTGATATGGAACTGTTAGCAAAAAATTAGAACTCCCTATTTTTGTCTGGACATCTGTTTTCTTATAACTATTTAGTTTTATATTTTTGCTTCATAAATAATTTATCCAAAACATATAGACTCAAGTGTATATTGAAACCTCGCGTAAATATCACTCAGGCTAACTTAATAGAAATTAAACGAACTCCGTTCACAGTTTTCGTTTTAATACGGAACATGCACTGCTCAAAAGTTGAATCATGATATCGTTATGAAGCTAAGACACGATGATTACTGGGGAATGTTTGGGTACTCCCTCCTGGTGTTTATGCCATTTGAACTACTATAGAGGCTGTGGTGGCAATAATTCAATTGCCCTGCTTCTGCTACCACATGAAGTAATTTTGTTGGTATTTCTTGATAGTACTACTTAGCTGGTAATTCTAATCTTAAATTAAGCGAACAAATCCATTTTATTGTTTTTCATATCATTTATTTCCAATTAGACAACGGTGACCCCCTCTCAGCCAATCAAATTGCTTAAAAAGTGTTTGATAAATCCCATAACACACGGTAAAGTGTTTGATATTATCAGATCGTTTTCTCCGTGCGTTAAACTCGAGAAAACATTGACTGAAAGTATGGGATGGATCCAGACTTTTTTAAGTGGGGTGCACATTAAGAACAAAATGAAATGTTATAGTTCGTATATTGTTCGTTTTTTCTCAACTGTCAAAACATGAATAATTTCACGGTGACTACGTGCTCTATGTTTAACACTCGTGATATTGAGATAGTGTGTAATCATCCACCGTAAAATTATTCAAACTATGACAGTTGAGAAAAAACGAGCAATACAAGCGGCCACGAACATTGGAAAAGTCTAATTATGATCTTATTTGTTGACAAGCGTAAGTCATTAAATAGTACATGTACAACCCCTTGTTAAAAGTCTAGATCCGCCCCATAATCAGTTTAATACAATTAACCGAAATGCTTCAATAAGCTTATCTGTATTTAGTCTGGATTATTTGCCCCTTACCACTATCGTTATCAGGTCAGGCAAAGCACGATTATGGCTGCACTCCCAGTTTTTATTCAGATAACAAAATTATCGTATACATTTTCTTTATCTGCATGATCATTTGCTGACAATAGTAACTTTATTAAGAATTCGGTACTATATAAGAAATTCAAAGTCGATTTACTGATTGTTCGTATACTTAGCGAACAACTGAGCAAAAACCATGTCTCGAAGTAAACACAATTCAGACGTGAAATAGTCTCGTTAGAATTTCGGAAACTTTATCATAAATGTAACCGAACTACTAAAAAAGGTATCCACTGTAATTCTTGTACAGTGATCTTTAGATTTAAGCCCGTGTAGTGAGAAATGTTCATATGAAAACCTTATTATCCAATACCTAATTCATTAATAGGGCGCGGCCATTATCATGCTTTGCCTGACGTTCTTTTACCTGTCAAAGTACGACTGGGAACCGGACAAATCTATTCGAAAGCTAACCAAAGTTTTGAGAAATTAACTGTCCTTATTGCTTATTACCGGGAGACAAGGAAATATGACCTATATATAGGTTAAAAGTGACCCCCTCTCAGCCAATCAAAAAACCCGTATACGTGCATATAATAATTATTATCTAAATGTTCGACTTACTGGTCAAGTTCAATTTTATAAGAGACATTATTATGGTCACATTCAAGCTATATCGGTGTATATTATCTTGAATAGTGAATCTTTTTAAATCCACTTTTTTACAGGCACTCTAAACCTCCAGGAAGTCATGCTTACTTCCCCGTCATTTTCTTGACAAGTTTATTTATTTCTTATAGAATAGAGTTCAATGTTAAACTTATGTAGACGGAATTTCAGGAGAGGTCGATTAAGTTAAGCAGGATGAGTGTCCAGGCAGCAAAGTATTATTAGCCTTTTTATCAATATATTTGAAAATTCAAAAAT
Source organism: Mactra quadrangularis (assembly GCA_025267735.1). Lineage (NCBI taxonomy): Eukaryota > Metazoa > Mollusca > Bivalvia > Venerida > Mactridae > Mactra > Mactra quadrangularis. The sequence goes on from CM046311.1 coordinate 13,976,414, forward strand.
CCCGGTCCTTCGAAAGAATTTTTTATTACACGAAATCAGACGTGAATACCTATAAAGATAAAAAGCCTAATGTAGGTGTTTGTATTCTGTTGGTAAGGCGTATATCTCTGTGTGTTGCTCTAGATAATTATATTTACGATTTAAGCTACTACAGAACAATACTTTTACACAAATCAAAGCGGTTATATTGCTGTCGGATATGGGTTTGATAGAGTACGTGATTATGAACATTATACCACAAACGGAAGTGATACAATAGGAATTTCCGTTACATTTACTGATAATAAGATTAAAATCGGATTTAAACCGGATTAAATATACTTAACTCGTGCAATCTGTATCTTCTGCGTGCTAACGTGTATAGTGGATTATAAGTATCCATTTAATTGTGTATGTGCGACCTTGTGCGACAGTCAGCAAATGATTGTCATGACAATTTCCTGCAAGCCGCTACTTAACACTGAGAAACCCAACTCAAAAAAGGGTAAAAACATCATCTATGCTTCGTAAAAAAACATATTATGATATTCTGTTGTAAATCTCTATGTTTCAGATTCTGCCCAGACAGGAAGATTTATTCTGTACCAGACATGATATCTACATTATCAAAGTTTTCTGATAGTCGACGGACACAAAGGCATCTAAAACAAATGATAGATTCGATGACAAAATTGAGGGAAGCCAAAGTTGACAGACTGGAAACACTAAATGAAGCACGGAAGGAAGCTATGGATCAAGTCACCAAATTCCAAAATGCACTCGAAATCATGTTTAGGAAAGCAGCAGATGTGTCAAGAAATGAAATAGAAGAGGGATACAAGAGACTTAAAATTGAAATCCTTCAAGATAAAAGTAATATTGATGATACCAACAAGGTCCTTCAGGAAGATGATCACAAAATAAATAAGGCTGCAGCAAACAAAGCTCAACGTTTCGTTTGCTCTAAAATAGCTGAAAAGAATATCATGATGGCAAGAGCTGAAAAGATTAATCAGGAAAAGATTGAAAACACAGATGCTGTTTTGTCTTTTGTACCTAACGAACCATTGATGAAATATGTCCAGAGTTTACATGGTATTGGTGAAGTACAAGTTGATATGAAGAAGAAAGTACAAGTTGGTAAAAAGAAGAAGCAACATGGCTTGTATAAAGTGATCAACAGTAAAGATATCAATATAAAGGTCCCAGATGATATATCAACTTGCTCCAGTTATGGATGTTGTCTTATAAATGATCATCATCTTCTTGTTACCGACCGCAACAACATTAAACTAAAACGTTTTGATGTTAAGACATTAACACTAATTGATTCATGCACATTGATTGGTATGCCATTCGGTGTATGTTCTATCAGTATAGATACAGTAGCTGTAGCGTGTCAATTACCAAACAAAGTGCAGTTTGTTTCCATACGTGACAAGATGGTTTCAACAAAATCATTTGATATACATGTATCTCATTATGCTTATGGTATCGGCATGAAGGATAGAAAACTTTATCTTAGCAGTGACATCACAGTGAATGTGTATGATATGACTGGTAAATTGTTAAAGACTGTTTCAAATGACACTGCGGGGAATGGATTATTTCAAGAATCTTCGCATGTTTCATGTTATGAAAGCGGATACAAAATGTTTGTTTGCGACATTACAAAAGGAATTATCTGTTTGTTTGATGGGAAAGATAATCATCTGTCTACTATTACTGACGGTGATTTGAGTGGTGCAGATGGTGTATGTACTGATAAAGGAGGCAATGTTTTTGTTGTTGGTCGATACTCTAACACTGTGGTACAGTACACTGACGATGGAACAAAGATTGGTGTTGTATTGAAAGGAAAGGATGGTTTGCAGCAGCCATGTTCAGCGGTTTTTCATCATGGATTGAACAAATTGTTTGTCACAATGCTAGGCTCAGATGTACTGAAAGTGTATGAGTTAGAGTAACATGTTCGCTGGATTTTGTGTAAATATAAACATCTTTTCATCAGCGTACATTATTTCATTGTAAATGTATTAATTTGAGTGACATATTGTTAGACAGTGTGAAATATGAACTTTATTTGTTTACATTATTTTATTACAAGTGTATTAATTATGAACTATCGTTTAAATATTCATTCCAGTAGTACTTTCATTACTTTGATTTTAAAATGGCCTGACTCAGAACTATATATTAATCAAAGCACTGAAGTGCTGGAGGAACGATGTCTTGAACTTATTTTTTGATTAAAGAATATATTATTATGTATATTATCTATAAAATAATGTATTAAGTATCAATTAACAGAATTTAACAAAAGGATAGCACTAGACTTCACAAATGGTTTGCTCATGGCAAGGTTTATCTTACTTTATCAAACAAAATAAACTAGTCAAAGAATTAATTTTCATCAACACATTTTAGGGTCATGTACAGCAGCGATCTCACCGAACCAAAGATTATTCTGGACTATTTTCTTTAACCAAAAGAAGCTGACAACTTCCCATTTTTGTTCACAAATTTTAAGTCAAATTAACAAGTTGCACTTGCAATTTATTCACAATTAAAATTACTCTAAGAATCGTCTATTTCCTATAAATATTTGTTTAAAATTCCGTACACACTTATACATAATCATTCCAAATTATAACCAAACTCTGTAACTTAAAATCGCTCAAGTAAACTTTTAATGTGACACTTTGAAGACGACAACGTCATATCGCCGTATATTAAACATCCGGTAAGTGTATTAGTCATATCCAAAATGGCGGGTGAAATAAGTCACGTCGGTAAATATTTGTTTATTTCGAGTAATGATGAATTTAAACAAGTTTTTTGACGTTTAAAAGTTGAAACATACGCATGTTATTTGACTTCCGTAACTCTAGCCAACCCTCTCAAGGTAGTCTACAGTTACGGAACTTCCGTAACTATAGAACCTTGGTCTAGAGTTACGGTACCGTAACTCAAGCCACAACTTGATATAATACGATCATTTAATAATGTTTATTACTATCGAATGATGTAATTATGTTACGCATATAACAGGCATTGTCAAAAACATCGTAGGCCCTTTTTACTGCAACAAGTAATCATTGCAGTTGTCACGGGTTGAGTTGTCTGCGGGTTGAGTTGTCCCGTCTCCATTGCAAAATTTATATTTCCTGAGAGTAGCCTCCCTTTTCCTAAAGAGTTTCAAGAACGACAACACAAGCCAGCGTTGTATTACATTTAAATGAGATGTTAATGAGTTTCACGCTTGAACTACGCCTCTTTGTCTATGTTGAAAATTGTTGAAGCGTGAAAAGAGTAATCTTATACTTTCTTCTTACCATTGGAACGATGCTAAATTAGCATCGTTCCAAAAAGGGCTAAAACGTTGAAAGTGTGGTTTAAAGTCTGCTTCCATATACATGTTCCATATACATGTTCTGCCAACTTTACAACTTTTTTGTAATTATTTATTTATTCAAAATATATATGTATATATACATATATTACAATAAAAAGATGTTGTACTCTATGACATGGGTTTTATGTTTTACAAAATGTAGCATTATTACCAAGTAGTACCAAAAAGAGAGAAAAAAGATAAACATTGACTACAACAATATAATGAACAACTTATAATCTGAAATGCTTTAACTGCTGGTACACAACTTTATAACTTTGTACAATAACTCCTGATCATTTAAATTCCCTCCAGACAGTGACATCACTCTGTACCCATTTACACTTGGATAGAATGGAACAAATGTTGGTCAATTTCTGGCTGAAAATAGTTTTAGTGTAGCAGTGTCCCCAGTTAGGTTCGAACCTGGGACCTCTCAATTCCTAAGAGTGTCCTATCCTGTGATATTGTAAAAGTGTAATTGTTATGTAAGATGAGTAGACCTAGTAGATAAGCCTCATCCCTTAATTAGGAGTGCACATTGTACATCTTACAATAAAATTATGATTATCATTTTTATTATGAGTATTATTATTTTTTTATCATCATTATCCTTATTATCATAATCATTATCATCATCATCGTCATTAGCATCATTATCATCATCATTATTATCATCATCATTATTACTATCATCATTATCTCCATCATCATTATCATCATCATTATTATTATCATCATCACCACCATCATTATCATTACTATCATCATCACCATGATTATCATCATCATCATTATCTTCATCATCATTATCATCATCATCATCATCATTATTTTTATTACTATCATCATCATCTTCATCATTATTATCATCATTATCATTATTATTATCATCATCACAATCATAATCATCACCATTATCATCATCATCATCATCATTTTTATAATCAACATCATTTTCATCATTATCATCAGCATTTTCATTATCATCATCATCATTATCACCATCATCACCAACCATGTTTTTTCTTGATCAAGACACTTTATCCCTCTAGCTTCCTGCTTGACAACTACGAGGTTAAAACAAGTTATTCATATATTTTGAGAGACCTTATAGGCGGATCTAGCGAGGGGGTTTAGAGGTGTCCGGACCCCCCCCCCCTAGAATTTCCAAAATGTACCTGGCCATATGACTGTAAGTCAATTTTAAGTAGCATAAAACAATTTTTCTCAGTGCTTAACAGTTTCGACCCCCCAGGAAAAGTTCGGACCCCCCCCCCCCCCCCCCCGAAAAAAAATCTGGATCCGCCCCTGAACCAATCTTCGGTAACCCATGGTATTATTTACAACGTAAGAGTACCGTTGGTTTTTGACAATGTTTAAGAAATCTACTAAACTTTACTATTTCTACTCAATACTGGGGGACTAGGAAGCGGAATCATTTATGATTAATTTAAGCCGTAAGAACTTGTTTGACAATCCAGTTGCAATACATTGTTGTCAATGTTCATGAAGCTAAAGTTTCCATTAGTTGAAAATTTAAAAAACTGTCAAGCTTCTAATTGATATCCAGTCATAAGAGTTGTGCCCCAGGGATCTGTATTGGGTCCTGTGCTATTACTCCTAACTATAAATGACATGTTGCCCTTTTTTAAAAATCACAAAGATCTTACGATAAAAATCGTCAAAAGCAAAGGAATAATAATAATAATACGGATTTTTTATCAATCATTTCCAATTATTCTCGAATTATGTATTTTATTGTTCTCCTGTTAAATATCATATCATACTTATGTTCTATTATCCTTCTGAACTGCAAAATTTATTCATCTGCCTATTGGGCCAGTATAATTGATACACTTGAATCGTGGTTAGGATCCGATCGCCACTTGCTCAACGATCCACAGTTCTAATCACATGTCTCAATGTTTGATATGTACTGCGATGCGCTGTGCGTCTTAGTACAGTAATGATTTCTTCACATTCTGTCTTAAATAAAATGCCAAATATCTTTTTAAAAATAATTCTTGCTAATATTTGGCACTCAGTTTCACATTAAAATTTAAATGCTAAGAATCGTATACATGTGCGTGCGGTTGGCACCACCTTGAGTGGTTTAAAAAGTTTTTTTAATGCGAAGAAGTTGACTTAATATGAACTCACAGTATATAACTATGGTGGTATATTCTGCCACCAGAAAATTAACTAGTTAATGGAGAAGTTTACCAGTTATGCATCTATTAAGTCAAATAATTAACTATTTAATTAAGAAGACGACTAGTTAGGCAACTATTAAGCCAGAAAATTTAGTAGTTAATTAAGAAGTTAACTAGTTATGCAACTATTAAGCCAGAAAATTAACTAGTTAATAAAGAAGTTAACTTGTTATGCAACTATTAAGCCAGATAATTAACTAGTTAATTAATAAGTTAAATAGTTATGCAACTATTAAGCCAGATAATTAACTAGTTAATTAAGTGATTATCTTGTTACCGTAACTAGACTATCAATAACCGGTTGGAGATATTTTGTACCTGTGGTAAGTGATTAACCGGTTACGTAACTAGTTAACCAAATTATTAACTAGTAAATTGAGTGGTTTAACCTTTACGTAATTACTTAACCTGTTATCACTTATCTGTAAATAGCACCGTTTTACTCCATTGTATTGAAACACTATACTTTAGTCATCGCAGATTTTAGATATTACGCAATATCTATTTATAGATACATATTAAGTGGTTATCTTGTTGCGTTTACTACATAACTTGTTAATTAATTGATAAACAAGTTAATGTAACAAGTTAACCGCTTATATATGATATCGTTTACTGGTAAGTGGTTATCTTGCTTTATTAACTTGTTAATCATTTAATTTACTAGTTAAAGGTACTACATGTATTTCACAGATTGGGTTATTTATTCTGTAATTTCAACATTTCATTCAGTGTCTGTAATGGTGCCAAAACATTTATACTTAATATTATAAGACAAACTGATCTATAGGTTGCAAGAAATATACAATAAAAGTAAGTGCATTAAAATTGTCTATACAGTTACATGCCGAGTAGATTTGCTACATGAAACACTTTCATTTGAGGTTATATGTCAATTTGCACTAAAATTGCATGATCATTCTTCTCACTACTTTCCTGCTTCCAAAATTGTTTCCATACAATTTTGCTAGTTTTAGAAAATGTTTATATTTAAGTTGAAATCTGTGAATGAGTACCTTTAATTATCTGGTTATTTGATGGCAGAAACATGCCACCATAATTATATCAAAGTACTGAAAGTACTGTTGGAAGGAATTGTAGAACAATTTTAGGAGTTCAAGTTACTATTTCGATATCCTACATAATTTCTTTATCATTTATAACCAAATGTGTTTCATATTTCATTTTACATGCACATTATTCTACTGATCGAGAAGTTGTATGCTTTGATTCACGGGCAGGACATACTTTCGTGGAGCTATGTCATGGAATAATTTCTATGGTCATTCTCCCTCCTACCACTGATTCTAAATAATTTTAATATGGCAGTGTCCTGTCACTGAATTGCATCTAGTAGTAATCCAGAGATTGAGTCTTTTCAGGAACAGTGATAGGTGGATTGATGGTCACGATGTAACCTAAACAATGTGTTGCCATGGAGTTAAGGTCACAACAAATTGATCACATTTTCTATGTATTTTGTTCCCAAGAATGGAGCTTAAGAGCAAATTTTTTTTTCAATATTTTGAATTTTAAGAAGCGAGCAAGTACATATAGTGACCTGAGTACATATAGTACCCCAAGTACATATAGTGACCTGAGTACATATAGTGACCTGAGTACATATAGTACCCTGAGTACATATAGTACCCCAAGTACATATAGTGACCTAAGTACATATAGTACCCTGAGTACATATAGTGACCTGAGTACATATAGTGACCCCAAGTACATATAGTGACCTGAGTACATATAGTACCCTGATTTTATATAGTGCCCTGAGTACATATAGTGACCTAAGTACATATAGTACCCTGAGTACATATAGTACCCCAAGTACATATAGTGACCTGAGTACATATAGTACCCTGAGTACATATAGTGACCTAAGTACATATAGTACCCTGAGTACATATAGTGACCTAAGTACATATAGTACCCCAAGTACATATAGTGACCTGAGTACATATAGTACCCTGAGCACATATAGTACCCTAAGTACGTATAGTGCCCTGAGTACATATAGTGACCTAAGTACATATAGTACCCCGAGTACATATAGTGACCTGAGTACATATAGTACCCCAAGTACATATAGTGACCTAAGTACATATAGTGACCTAAGTACATATAGTACCCTGAGTACATTAGAGTATATTTAGTACCAAGAGTACAAAAAATACTAAGTATACCAAGAGTACATTTATTTTAGTACAGGCATAAAGTACCTTGAGTTTCTTGAGTTTTATATGTTCGAAGTTTAGTCTCACTTTTTTGTTGATTAACATACATTTTCATGCAACAATAATAGTTACTGGTACATGAACTTATACACTGATTCCAGGTGTTTAGACATTACAAGTATATTATACAGCCAGGCCTTAAACAGTAATCTTTTATAAAAATGTTATAATTGTTGAGGGTTCACCACCATAGAAAAATGCACATAGCAATAACTTTGTGTATCTTGATTTTCAGAAATGTGTAAAAAAACAACACGTTATATGCTTGCAATGTGATTCCAAGTCGTACGATGGGTAAAAGTAAGTTAGACAAAGCAGAATAATGGCGGTCACTGATGTATTGTTCAAGATAGAGGATAATTCTGTTTTGAATGAACATTTCTTACTATAGGCTTAAATCATAGGAATATAGGTAGAACAAGAATTACAGTAGATACCTAATTTTTAATTGTTGGGGGTTTTTTTTAATGTCGCATTCAACACATATATAGGTCATATACACAACGGCCAGCTCTTCCTACCTAGGGTTACATTAACTCTTAATGAAGTATCAAAATTTTTAACAAAAAAGAGTGAACACTGAATCATGTCTACTCTGCAGACATGGTTTTAAGTTAATAATATAATGGTTTGCTAAATTTTAGAACACAGAAAAATCGACTTTGAATGACCTATATTGTACTGAACTGCTTCAAAATTGACCATTGTCAGAAAATGTTCACACAAAGTAAAAGAAAATTTCAAAACCTAAAGTAGCTTTGCCTGGCCCAATAACGATAGTGGAAAGGGGCAGGTTATCCAGACTAGTAATATGCCAGTTCAGGTGAAATAAAACACTTTTTTCAGTTTATATTAATTTTATTAAATCCACAGGTGACAGTATAAAAAGGAAACGATCCTATAACAATCTAATAATACAATACTATAAATAAAGGTGAAATATAGCACTTTGTTTAGTAATCAAATATTGTACAACAAATATATGTCTGAATGATTCACATACTTGTTTGATGTTTTATTTCTGTAAAATAACTCAAATAATTACATATGTCACAATGATAAATGTGTAAAAAAAACTATAGGATTTAATCCGTATTTCATGCGTTTCAACAATTATAATGTGTAACAAACTTTGTTTGTACCTTCTACGCATGGGCAGAATAACTCAATAATAAATTTGAGTTCTCAATTAGACGTATTTATGACCTATTACATAATCTTAGATGGTGACATCACATGACTACCATGTTGCAGTTAACCATGTTAATTTCAGGGCTGTCATCGATAGAAAATTTTGTATCGATTTAAATTTTGTATCGATTTATCAAAGAGCAAGTATGATAGTATCAGTGATATATGGAGTCAGACAAGGAGTGTAATACAAGCCACTGGAACTCCAGGATATATATATTAGAGAAAGCTCTCATGATGATATGCATGATGTTAAAAGTTGTTTAAGACATCAAAACAAACTGTATTCTCTTGTTTTTGATACTAAAATGGATACATAAAAACTCAGAAATATGTAAAAGTCCTATAGTTATAGCTTCATGAAACACTAAATAGTATCGATATTCCAAATTGTGAATCGATATCAGATTTTCTGTCAAGAATCGGTGATACATCGGTATTGCAATTTTCCATGACGACCCTAGTTAATTTTGAATTAATTGTTTATGGAGGATATAAGTACTGCAGTCATTTAAAAACAATATATTTATTGTTATTTACATAAGCTCAAAATAAGCATAATGTCAAACTTACATATATCTAGAAGGTAAATTCTAAAAATGTCACTATAACTGTATACTGTAATCAGTCAATGAAAGAATCCAGTACTAAAGATCAATGATTTAAATACAGTTTATAGAAAAACAAAATTAGCACATTAAGTTGTGTATCATTAACTACAAATAAATACATGTATATATTTTATATTCATGTTGCAGGATCTTCTCTGTGATCTTTATAAGTAGCTTTAGGTGTTAATCCTAACTTGCCGACTGTATTCACAGCAAAATTCTCTACGGTACCCATTTTTTCATTGACAGGAATTTTCTGAAAAAAAATCATTAAATCTAAAATTAGCTCAACAAAAATACTCTTTCTATAGAAAAGCATCTTGATTTCATTGTTATCATTCATTTGTCCTAACTAGTGTAATATTGAAACTGTAAGTGACAGTAAGTCTGTAAGTTAAGTTCATGCTAGATTTTTTATATATTTTTTTACTGGGTTTAACGCCTTGCCAACACAATTTAAGGTTATTTTACAGCGTCCAGCGCACCAAACCTAGCTTTCCTTGACCCTTGTCTATAACCAGTACTCACCTACCCTTCCACAAGGCCGGAAACTTCTCTATCTAATCAATTGAGGAAAATTGACACTATTGTCAAATTTTCATGGAAAGGTATAACCTCACTGGGTGGGGTTCGAACCCGTTCCCCCTTCTGGACACAAGATTTCAAATCCTGGCACACTACCACCTGCGCTATCGACACGGGTCATGCTAGATCTATTTCATCATTATAGCTCCATAGCACAAGTTCTAACACTTCAGATATATCACTCTTCAATTCACTTCCTGGTCACTTAGGCCTAAACATTTAATTAAATAAAGTTGCTTGCTCAATGGAAACAATAGAATTGGGTATTGTTTGAGACATAAACGACTATTTGCCAAGATAACCTGTCCAACACTAGACAACAGCATCACTAGAAACATGAACCATTTAGAACATTAGTTTGAACCCTGGCTGAATTGTCACCTCAGAATCATTTAAAACATAAGAAATCTGTTCAATTGTGACGCTGGGGGACTGGCAATGCTTGTAGCAGAAATTATTAATAATTAACATCCCACCTTATATTTTGTGTACAAATGTATTGAATTGTGCATGCCACCTTATTTCATTATAAGGTAAAGTAACTACAGCTGTCAAACTTTTTCATAATTAATCTTCTACTTTCAATTCATGTATTCAGTGAATACAAACTGATAGGAGTTACAACCTTTATATAAATTGTAGTGTAGCAATTGAACAATTTCATTTGGTAGTACAAGTACAATAATACTTAACATTACTAAAAGTGATATTTTAACCAATAGTCATACATACCCTATCTACAATATGTTTAACAATTTTACCATCTTTATTTAAATATACAGTTGATATAAAATCCCATTCTCTGTAAAAAAATCAACAAGATATGTAAGTACTGTTCATTTTAAAAATGTTATTTTATATTCTTAAATCATCACCATTATTTTAGATAATGACTATACTGTACAAAACAAGTAAATCTGTGAGCTAATGCTCACTAGTGATACCCCCGCAAAAATCTAAAAATATGCGACAAACAGAAGGTAGATGAGCAAGGAGCATGATATCGCTTTACACCACATGGGACTATGGGATGAAGCAATATGCAAAGTATTAGGCTGCTGCATGTTATAGTTGCTGAGAAAACTGCTACGAAAATTTTGTAACGGACGGACGGACAGATGGACGGACGGACAAGGGTAAAACAGTATACCCCCCTCTTCTTCAAAGGGGGGGTATAATTATTAATGGAAAACCTCCTTGTTTCAAATTCTACAACTTTTTTTAACAAGTTCAGTCAACAGACAGTGCGTCAGGGGGCTCATGTAAACGAAATCATTGATATACAGTCCATTTGAGGTAAGTGAATTTAAAGTAGATATTTTCATTGGTTGAAGTTTTATCTACATGCAAAACTTCTGACAAAGAGCTTCTAAGTTTAAAAGGACCACACTTCAGTCTATAAGTATGCATAAATTATGCAACCTGGTATTTGACCTCACTTGTAACAACATAGAGATATGTGTAGTTTAAAGGGAATTCCTTCAACAGTTTTCAAGATAAAATGTTGCACCAAAATCTTTTCCAAGAAATTTCTAAGTAAAAGGGCCATATTTCAGTCCAAAATCATGCTAGAGTTATGCAACTTGGTATTTGACCTCTAATGGTAACTGAGTAAAAATAAAATGAAGTTTTATATGACAGCGTTACACCAATGTTGACATCTAGACACAACTAAGTAGGATAGCCCCACTATTCTTCAAATAGGGAAGATAATAAAACTTCAATTATTTTATTTCTGCAGACATTTTTTTGCTGTCTAGGCAAATCGTCAGTTTTGCTTGAGGAAATAAGTACCCAGATAACTTTTTATATACCATAAAGAAAGCCACTAAAATCCATAAATAAATACCAGGTAAATGTTTAATGTATAATAACATAACTAGGTTTTTTCATGTTTTCAACATATTATAATATGTTATATTATTATAACATTTATTCCAACATTTAAATTTCATATTCTGACAAAAACCATCAAAATGACACAGGCAACTACAAAAATCGGCTCAGGAAAAAATGAACCAGTAAAACATCATCAGAATATGTATTGCAATAATCACTGGTATATTGGTTAGCTGTTACACTTTATTTGACATAATGTTGTGTGTAGAGCTGCAACAATTAACCAGAAAGCGATTCAATGCGATTCAATATTTTTTCATTCGATTCATTTATTTATATAATTTACTCCAAATAAGTATTTATGCATATATTTGAGTTTAAAAGTAATTAATATTGATCAAATAAGAGTGTTACTTAAATTTGATCGCACGAAACCCTAAAAATCTGCTAAATTAAGATTGATTCTTCAAGTTCGAAATAAACTGGGTACTAATATAAAGATAGCGAAAATGTGTCATTAATGTAATATCGACTAAAACCGTAAATCAACATGAAACATAAATTGTATCAAAAGATTAAGCCCTTAATATACATATATAAAACTACACTGTGCTGGCTAAAATACTTAATTTTATATCAACTAACATTAAAACTTCACTTGCACGTGTTCAGAAAATGTAACAAGGTGAAACCCAATTTACTGTCTTTTAGGTGCACCTTTGCTTTTATCGTTATAACTTATGTAGACATGTTTGAAGGTCAATATCGAATCAAATATCGCAGGTCTCATATTGAAATCAAATCGTCGCCCTCACAATCGAGTTTCCATGTATGAAATCATTGCAGCCCTAGTTGTGTGTAGACATTCTTACAAAGCTATGACATCTATTGTAAATTTTGTCTGACTTACTTTCTATATCTTTTCTTTTCAGTGTCATTTGAACTCTTTGATACAGAAGAGAAAAATGAGAAGAATCTTGACCAAATTAAAATATCAGTTGTATAAAGTGCACACCAATGTATTCTAACATAACCATTCTCAGGGTGTATATTAATGTTCCTTATCTGTAAATAAAACAGTTATATATCTATTGAGTCTTAATTTTACACTGGCATGTCAAAGGCATTCTTATACATGTACCTAGAGATTATTAAGTTTCTAGATCGAGAATCTTAATAATAGAATAAAAGGCTGAGTATTATTCATAATTGTAATTTAGTTATATATGCTATGCTAATAAACATCAACTTGTTTAAACTTCTCTACAACCTGTTCCATGATATTTCTTGAGTAATGTTATACTGCACAATACTATGAAAACACTAAGCATGTACTTAAAATACTGATAAATTAAGAGTAGAGTACCAGGTAAAATGTGTGTAAAATACAAGAGCATCCTGAGGACCCTGGATTGCTCACCTGAGAGTAGAGTGCTAGGTAAAATGTGTGTAAAGTACTAGAGCATCCTGAGGACCCTGGATTGCTCACCTGAGAGTAGAGTACTAGGTAAAATGTGTGTAAAGTACTAGAGCATCCTGAGGACCCTGGATTGCTCACCTGAGAGTAGTGTACTAGGTAAAATGTGTGTAAAGTACTAGAGCATCCTGAGGACCCTGGATTGCTCACCTGAGAGTAGAGTACTAGGTAAAATGTGTGTAAAGTACTAGAGCATCCTGAGGACCCTGGATTGCTCACCTGAGAGTAGAGTACTAGGTAAAATGTGTGTAAAGTACTAGAGCATCCTGAGGACCCTGGATTGCTCACCTGAGAGTAGAGTACCAGGTAAAATGTGTGTAAAGTACTAGAGCATCCTGAGGACCCTGGATTGCTCACCTGAGAGCTAGATTCTAAGGACATCAGACACAAAATCTTGTAACACTTTCATTTTAGTTGCACGAAAACTGTGACATCAACAATCCAAATATGATTTGGAAAGCTCTTGGCCTTTCAGTATTTGAGAAAAAATTTTTTCAACATTTCTTTATAAAACTTAATGTAAAACTTACTTGTAACCCATGGAACGGGGCCAATTTTTATACTAGGGGCATAATATGAACAATCATTTACTGAATCATTATTTATTGAAAAGATTTTTTTTGGCATTTCCTTATTCAACTCTGTAGACCTCTAAGACAGGGTCAATATTGACCCCAGAGGCATAATTTGAACAGTCTTTGTATAGGACCAAGTGGTAATGCAACATGCCAAATTAGGTAATTGTAGGCTTATGGATTTTGACAAGAACAATTCTTAAGAAATTGTTGACGCACAATACATGGGCCCCACAGACAAATACTTAGTACTCAGGTGAGATAAAAAGTTGATATATTTACCCTTAGGCTACAACTTGGATACATTATTCCAACAATTATCCTTATCTTACTTAATTCTGCAAGATATCTTTTTATACCACTGAAATGTAACATAGATATAAACACATTATAAATATACTTATACATGAAAAACTCATAGTTGATGAAATGTTGGATTTAAATTGGATTTTCTGATCGGTTGTCATCAGTAACTGCATTTCAGACTTTCTGGTAACTGGGTATTAGCTATGGGGATTGGTGATAAATCTGTTATTTGTTGTTTTTTCAGTTTAGAACGGAACCGACAAACACCAATTAAACACCGACAGCTCCGATTAGCCGCTGATTTATCACTTATCACAAGCTATTAAGAGAGATGTGTTTCATCGGTGAAAACTAACCATCTTTTCCAATCTGTGATTCATAATTGTACATCGGTGGCTTATCAGAGGCATATCGGTGATATTGGTCATAGACAGCTAGTCAATTGGTAATTTGTTTGAAATTTTCATCAATTGAGAATTTTAAACATCCCAATCAGTTAGTTTTCACCGATTAAACTCATCTTTTCTCAATAGCTTGTAATAAGTGCTAAATTGGCAGCTAATCGGATACGTTGTTGCTAAATTGTTGATCATTGGTTCCATTCTTAACGGGGAAAAACAAACAACCAAACGATCACCGATCACCATGTGTAACTGGTCCCAAATCAAATCCATTACCTGGATACAGTAAAAACCCAATGTTAATTGCTACAATTTTGAATACATGTAGTTTAACTTATTAATTTATAATACCAGCATTAATTTCATTACCAATATAAAGATAGAACAGGAGGTACTTTAAACATGTGATCTGAATACAAAAGTTGACATAGAAGATTTTAAAAATCAAGTATCATGAAATCAAGATTATATTCAAGTTATTTAACAATAAAAATAACTTACACAGTAGTTTTGGATCTCTTTCTAAGATGATTCTCAAAGATTATATTAGGATCATGTCTACCTTCATTCATTGGTTCACCTCTTCTAAAAAAGTGTGGTGCCTATAACATAAATATAATGATTGAATCTAGAAACAATGACAAAATAATATAATTATAGGCACAGCCTATTGATGGAAAAGACATGCAAGGTTTGGAAACATAAATTAAGTTGTTTTTTTTTATTGGGTTTAACACCTTGTCAACGGCGCCTAGCACACCTAAGCTAGCTTTCCTGGACTCTTGTCTATAACCAGTACTCATCTACTCTTCCACAAGGTCGGAAACGTCTCAATATATCTATTAATGGAGGAAAACTGACATTATTGTCAAATTTTCATGGAAGGGTATAACCTCCACAGGTGGGATTTGAACCTGTATTGCAAGGTTTAAAAATATTAAGTCAGAGATACATGGTGAAACCAAAATTTAGTGATGTTGTTAATAGTTGGGCTTTATAATGTCCTACAATCCAAAAAATGGTAAGCACAGGAATCTGAAGCTTTCCAAACTTGCAAATTTAGTTCAAATAATTGAAGGTTTGTAATCTCCCAATTAGTTGATTCATAGAAGGACCAAAGAGAGATAACTAGAAAACAAACAACAAACACTCAATTCAGTACGTAAAGTATAATTATAGAAATTAATCCACATTTGGCAATACCTTTAAGTGAAAGATAATTAGTCTATTCCATATAACTTGGTTTAAAGACAGGGCTAAAAAGATGGATATCAGAACTCCAGTCTACAAAATCAGTGGGTGTCAGGTTGTCCGGGACAATCAAATTTTAGTTAGGGCAAACAAAAATTATTTTTGGGCAACCAAATTTCTACTAACAAGATATAGTGGTAGATTTTCTGTTCGGGCAACCACTTCCATATCCTAATTTCATAGACTGGGACTCAATTTCATAGTTTTTTTTATAGTTTAGATCCAGCATCTTGATAACCTCTTGGTATAAGAATGGGCTTCTTGCTATAGAGTATGGGATTTATTTTGACACGATACTGCCAATGTTAGAACATCGAGAGGTCCTGGGTTTGAATCCCACTAGGGGCACTGCAAATTTCCTTGAGCAAGAAATTTGCCTGCGATTGCTTCACTCCACCCAGGTGTAAATGGGTACCTGCGAGGGTGGTATAATTCCGTTGCGCCAATTTGTCGGCTGCACTAATAAGCGGAGTAGAAGACTCCCCAGGGAGATTGATAGATAGATACCAGTAGCCCAATGACCAGGGGTAATTGTTGTAAAGTCGGTGAACGTGCGTAAGCATGAAACTTAGACTATAAAATGACATTACTTTACTTTATCTTAAAAACTTGAATAATTGCAGCCTCAGATATGGGGGTATATAGATATTTGCAGTTAATAAAAAATTATGATACAATACTTACTGATCTGATATAAAAACGTTTAACTTCTTCAAGTTGTGCAATGGTTGGACCTTTCCTGTTTGAATCATCATCGTTCTCTTCATCATCAGGTTCCTTTGAAAACTCTGACACTGATTTAGTGCTGGTTTTAGCACTACGAGTCTGTATACAGTTTGATTGCATTGTATGTAGATCTTTATTGAAAGGTTCATCGAAAGAGCAAAATGTTGAAAATTTACTAACTTCATTTAAATCATTAGTAACATTCATTTCATTGTCTTTATCAACTGTCTTTGATACATGAATGGTTTCAATATTTTGTACAGGTTTTATCATTTTACGAAGACATGTTATTAGTTCTTGATTTCTCACACCAATTAATGGCCAACTCTTTGAAGAGACAAAATCTCTCTTGGCATTTTCATCTGAACAGTTAGGACTGCCATTCAATCTCTCAGTATTTAAAATAAGTTCATTGTGAGAGGACACTTGTTCTGTAGCACTTTGTAAGCAAGCAACATCTCCTGACAAGCCCTAAATAAGATAAAAATATACATTTGTATAAAATTAATAATTCAAGTTACAACATGCAATAAATTCGTTGATATATGTTCTTGAATTAGGTAACAGGAACAAAAGTCCAATTTTGATCTGATCCATGGTTAGCTTTGGGAATATTATCTATTACATTTAACAATAATCAATGTTAATACTAATAAATACATACAAAATTTGGTAGCATAAATCAAAGGTATCACTATCAGTGTTGGCACTTTATTGACCAGGGTGGTTTTAACCAGCGGTTTAAACTGATTTTAACCGTTAATCCAGGACTAACCTTGATTCGGGGTGTTAAGCAATCAAATTCAAAACACTAAAATGTCATTTAAAACATGTATGCCATGTAATTGTTAATTTACTTAATTTAGACTACAAATTTATTTTGCACAAATATAAATCAATAATCCTGTCTGAAGTGCAAAAATACAGTTAAAAACACATAAAAACAAACTTCAACTGTATTACTGCAGACATCTTAAGAGTTAACCCAGTAGAAAACGTCACATCAGTTTACAGCCTCATTTTTTGAAATCTCTTGAAAGTTCGAAGGTAAACAAAAATGGCTGCAAATCAAGGTTGGTCGTGACCTTAAGTACCAGTACGATAAACTCATTTGGATTGGTCAGTATCTTTTATATGTAAAAATTTTAACCGAGGTCCCCTACTGTTGGAAAATTAGTGCGCCATTTAAGCAGTGAAAATTTGTTGTATAAAATTGAAACTTTAGCATGACAGTGCCACAATAATTGTAGTGTTTTTATTATTATTTGAAGGAATGAAATTTAAGTTTTATGGTATAAAATTTGTTTAAGTTTAGTGGCGCCTTCAAATTAGGTCTTTTACTCTTTAGGTCTTGAATACAGGTCTTTAATATAATTAAGAAAACAAACAATACGTTTCACCAGATCTATTAAATCTCAGATTATATAACACATTAATCAACAAAACTGTCATCGTTGTAACGTATAACATTAGGTAAGTTAGTATCTAAACATTGACCTTCAACTTGCAGATTGCATTATGGTCGCGAAATCTAGTGACAAAGATATAAAAAACGATCAACTTACATTATTTCGTCCCAGCAAATGGTGTGAAAATGTGCTTAAAAAACGTGTATGAAAATTTGGTATTTGTTTCACCCAAAAACATAACCAGTTGTGCGTCATGATGACGAAAATGCAACAATTACGTAAATTTCTCGCCTAGCTTGCTTGCTTGATTTTACGAAGTTGTCTCCCTTCCTAATAATCGTTAATTTCAACTCTACGAGCCGTCCTTACCTGACATGGTTAAAACCTATGCCATATTTATACAACGTAAAATATTATCTGATATAAAACATGACTTGACATATATAACTTGTGAACATGTAGCATACATAAGTAGTACATGGAGCCTATAATTTGTTAACATGTATCCTATATAACTTGTTAACATGGATCCTATAATATAACTTGTTAACATGTATCCTATATAACTTGTTAACATGTATCCTATAATATAACTAGTTAACATGGAGCCTATATAACTTGTTAACATGTAGCATATATAACTTGTTAACATGTATCCTATAATATAACTTGTTAACATGTATCCTATAATATAACTTGTTAACATGTATCCTATAATATAACTTGTTAACATGTATCCTATAATATAACTTGTTAACATGTATCCTATATAACTTGTTAACATGTATCCTATAATATAACTTGTTAACATGGAGCCTACATACTGTAACTAGTTAACATGGAGCCTATATAACTAGTTAACATGGAGCCTCTATAACTTGTTAACATGGAGCCTATATAACGTGTTAACATATATCCTATAATATAACTTGTTAACACGTATCCTATAATATAACTTGTTAACATGTATCCTATAATATAACTTGTTAACATGTATCCTATATAACTTGTTAACATGTATCCTATAATATAACTTGTTAACATGTATCCTATATAACTTGTTAACATGTATCCTATATAACTTGTTAACATGTATCCTATATAACTTGTTAACATGTATCCTATATAACTTGTTAACATGTATCCTATATAACTTGTTAACATGTATCCTATAATATAACTTGTTAACACGTATCCTATAATATAACTTGTTAACATGGAGCCTATATAACTTGTTAACATGTATCCTATATAACTTGTTAACACGTATCCTATAATATAACTTGTTAACATGTCGCATATATAACTTGTTAACATGTATCCTATATAACTTGTTAACATGGAGCCTATATAACTTGTTAACACGTATCCTATAATATAACTTGTTAACACGGAGCCTATATAACTTGTTAACATGTATCCTATATAACTTGTTAACACGTATCCTATAATATAACTTGTTAACATGTCGCATATATAACTTGTTAACATGTATCATATATAACTTGTTAACATGGATCGTATATAACTTGTTAACATGGATCCTGTATAACTTGTTAACATGGATCCTATATAACTTGTTAACATGTAGCATATATAACTTGTTAACATGTATCATATATAACTTGTTAACATGGATCCTATATAACTTGTTAACATGTAGCATATATAACTTGTTAACATGGATCCTATATTACTTGTTAACATGTAGCATATATAACTTGTTAACATGTAGCCTATATAACTTGTTAACATGTAGCATATATAACTTGTTAACATGTAGCATATATAACTTGTTAACATGGAGCCTATATAACTTGTTAACACGTAGCATATCTTGTTAACATGTAGCATATATAACTTGTTAACATGTAGCCTATATAACTTGTTAACATGTAGCATATATAACTTGTTAACATGTAGCATATATAACTTGTTAACATGTAGCATATATAACTCGTTAACATGTAGCATATATAACTTGTTAACATGTAGCATATATAACTTGTAAACATGTAGTATATATAACTCGTTAACATGTAGTATATATAACTCGTTAACATGTAGCATATATAACTCGTAAACATGTAGTATATATAACTTGTTAACATGTAGCATATATAACTTGTAAACATGTAGTATATATAACTTGTAAACATGTAGTATATATAACTTGTTAACATGTAGTATATATAACTTGTTAACATGTAGCATATATAACTTGTAAACATGTAGTATATATAACTTGTAAACATGTAGTATATATAACTTGTAAACATGTAGTATATATAACTCGTTAACATGTAGCATATATAACTCGTTAACATGTAGCATATATAACTTGTTAACATGTAGCATATATAACTCGTTAACATGGATCCTATATAACTTGTTAACATGTAGCATATCTAACTTGTTAACATGTAGCATATATATAACTTGTTAACATGGAGCCTATATAACTTGTTAACATGTAGCATATATATAACTTGTTAACATGGATCCTATATAACTTGTTAACATGGATCCTATATAACTTGTTAACATGTATCCTATATAACTTGTTAACATGGAGCCTATATAACTTGTTAACATGGATCCTATATAACTTGTTAACATGGAGCCTATATAACTTGTTAACATGTAGCATATATATAACTTGTTTACATGTAGCATATATAACTTGTTTACATGTAGCATATATATAACTTGTTAACATGGATCCTATATAACTTGTTAACATGGATCCTATATAACTTGTTAACATGTAGCATATATATAACTTGTTAACATGTAGCATATATATAACTTGTTTATATGTAGCATATATAACTTGTTTACATGTAGCATATATATAACTTGTTAACATGGAGCCTATATAACTTGTTTACATGTAGCATATATATAACTTGTTAACATGTAGCATATATAACTTGTTAACATGTAGCATATATATAACTTGTTTACATGTAGCATATATATAACTTGTTAACATGGAGCCTATATAACTTGTTTACATGTAGCATATATATAACTTGTTTACATGTAGCATATATATAACTTAACATGTAGCATATATATAACTTGTTTACATGTAGCATATATATAACTTAACATGTAGCATATATATAACTTGTTAACATGTAGCATATATATAACTTGTTTACATGTAGCATATATATAACTTAACATGTAGCATATATATAACTTGTTAACATGTAGCATATATATAACTTGTTTACAAGTTACATAGACTGAATATAAACATAATTATATAATTTGTTAACATTGAGCCTTTACAACTTGATTTAGAACTCGCGTGAGCTATAGAAAAAAATATTTTTGAGTAAATGTGCCGACTCGTTGTTTGAATAAAACTTAATCATTAAATAAATTAATGATAAGTAATTAAAGATTTTTTTTATTTTAATACATTTCAATCGATTTAGTTGTACGAAGTGAAAATAATGCCTTCCATTTTAATTTACTTAGAAAGCTCTCCTACTAGTCCTAGTCATAGAGGCCTACCGTATAAATACAGGTAGGCGGAGCTCCCTCACGAGTTGGAATAATTAATTCTGTCAGCTATCGCGAAAGAGAAGGTCCAGTGGAAACAAGTCGCTCGCTGTGACGAAATGTTAAGCATTTAATGTCTATCCTGTGTAATGTTATAAATAGCCTTTTTACAGTTGAATTTCTTGTAAGTAATTTTACTAACGTGCTTAGCCATTTCTTAATGAAAATAGTTTTGGAATTTTATTGACAGTGTTTTCGTCCCCTGACTATTCGACCCCAGACTACACCATTCAAAAAATGATTCATGTTGGTACTTTCGTGTTAATTAAATGATGCAGTAAATCTGTATTGGGATGACAACAAGTTCAAGTGTCAAATAATAATTTGAGGGTATGAATCATTATTTTGAGTTAAAATAGTTTACAAAAATCAAACGAAAGACCCAATAATAGGCCAATTATTTTTCAATTAGTTCAAACACAGTTGGCATATTCAACTGGACTTGTTTAAACTGCGGCGCCAGGGTTTTCAGCCTATCTCACGGGGCCGAATATTGGCCCCGTTCCCAATGCCAAATAAGGACCATTTTTCCCAATTTCAAGATAAAAATTCCCAATCTTAAAAAAAAAGTTAAAGCGCGGTTTAAAGTCTGCTTCCATATGCATGTTCAGCCAACTTTACAATCTTGTACGATAAATCCTGATCACTGAAATCACCCTCAGGCAGGCGATCCCTCACAGTACCCATTTACACCTGGGTGGAGTGGAACAATTATAGGTTAATTTCTTGCTCAAGGAAATTAGCAGTGCCCCTAGTGGGGATTGAACCCGGGACCTCACGATCCCTAAGCGCGCGTCCTACCACTGGACCACTGCTCCCTTTCCCAAAACCCCTGAAAAAGCCCTGGGTGCCTATTGTGCAACGCTCATAAAGAAAAAGAGTGATAAGTGCCGAGCTCCTATAGAAATAGAGTAAAAAGTGTGGCACTCATATAAATATACAGTAGTGAAGGAATGTGCTTCGCCCATATGGATAATGAACAAAACTTTGAGGCTCTCATAAAGATATAGAGTTGGAAAGTGTGGCACTAGATAAGATTAATATAAGTACAAATATCATATAGTACTTTGACT
Source organism: Mactra quadrangularis (assembly GCA_025267735.1). Classification (NCBI taxonomy): domain Eukaryota; kingdom Metazoa; phylum Mollusca; class Bivalvia; order Venerida; family Mactridae; genus Mactra; species Mactra quadrangularis. Next base: position 13,999,266 of record CM046311.1, read on the forward strand.
GACTTCACAAAACTCAAATGTCTAGCTTAAAATTAAACTAGCTGTCCCCACCAAATAGTATTAATACATCAATTGATAAGCCTACTGTTGCTTTACAAAATAAGGTATTTCTTCAGAAATATTAGATAGTCCACCTGCTCTGGAGCTAAACTGTGTAGTAACTTCTAGGGCTGCAACAGTTGATGTGATTCAATTTATTTCTTTCAATTATTTGATTCATTGAGCTATTCCAAATGTACATTTAAGTATTCATTTGATCTTACAATTTACTAATATTGATAAAATAAAAGTGTTATTTAAAGTTTCAACATTAATTCAGAACAAGACCTATGAAGCTAATTAATTTTCAATTCTATTCATTTTTCACTTTTATATACAAGTTTAAAGGCAGGTATTGAATTGAAAACCTCAGGTATTAAATTTAATTTGAATCAGCACCTTTGATTTTAATGTTTATAATGTTTACTATCTTTAGCTATGGTAAACCATTGTTTTGCGCAATATTAACATCCATATCCTATTTAACTCATATATGTGTAGTTAAATAGAATATCTATTTGGATATATTGCTAGAACTACCATAAGTTAACCATATGTAACTTTGTTATGTCACACAGGCAGTAGTTGTAGCAGAAGTATAATATGGCACTTGTAGGACTCCCTTGCCTTCAAGCTAGCTTTTATGACAACCTGGTATAGGGCTGTAACGATTCACCGATGCATCGTGAGATCGTATTCGTGACTGTCCGATACGGGTGTATCGAATCGCGTCCTAAAAAATCGCGATTCAGAGGGCCTTTTAGTTTACTAGAAATCAGTTAAAACGAAATATAATATATACATTTGTATCTATAGCATTTAACGTGCAATTGCAATCTTTACTCAATGTTCAATCTGGAGCGCGCAATTGGCCCTTATGAACGCAAATGGCGCAATATCAATCGTCTATTGGGCCCGTCGGTCGCACTCGCCGAAAATATGGCTATATTGCGAATTTGACAACTTTTCGTATATTCTATGCCATTTGGTTTCGTTACATCTTTTTTGATAAATTAAACGGGTACCTCAGTCTTCGAATCTAGCTACCGGGCCGAAGACCGAGTCCGTCTTAAATGCCGACGGTTCGTTAAAAAGATACGGATCGCAAGACCGAATGCCTGGTAGCAATTTCAATAGCAATACATGTATTACTAAAAATGGATAATTGAACATAAAAATTGCAGTTACAAGCAATTTATCATTTGGACGCTAAAAATCCAGCCGAGAGCCCGCAATACGCATTAGATTTTTATCCACGCTTGTAACAATCATAGACATTATGACTTATGTGTAAGGCGTCCTCTAAAAAATCAATAGTGCTACATATATGAGGGCTCGATAAAATTGATTACGTAATCAAACGGTTGCAATTAACAAACACGTGACAAACTTTGGTGAACATTGATTGAGAAAGATAACACTTTCTTTTATGTTTGCCGATAAGCTGATAATTGTTATTAATTATTAGCGTGTTGTGTGGCAGTTTAAATAGACGTAATTAGTTAATTTTTTATGAACTAATTCGTTAAATTCCACTAGAAACAAACAACTTTGTCATTATTTTACAACAAATAAAGTTATTTGTATTTTATTATTCATAATGTGGTATATTCCATTTCGTAAAAATAAAATTCCTTCAATCATTATTTCGTTATGTCATACATTTTCGCGACCCACACTATCGCTGTTTTTAATTTTATGATTGTTTGATAATAATATCATAAATTGTCTATGCATTCATACCAAATTTACAATTTACATCGTATCGCGATTAATATCGTAATCGCGAGGCATATATCGCGGTACGTATCGTATCGCGACCTTCGCCCCGATACGCAGCCCTAACCTGGTAGTGTGTTCGCTTACAACTCGAAAAGTTGTGGGTTCGAATCTCAGTTAGGACCATGGATTTTTAATGGGTTACATTTGGCATCCAATATGAATAACCAACTTAGGAATTGTGTGATTGCACCCTTAGATAGTCCTACAATCAAGCTCCAAGAATTTGAGGATGTATTCTGTTTAAGAGGGTGTGTGTGTAGCAGAGGTTTAATACGGCACTTGTACTCCCTTACATAATTTAAGCTGGCTTTTATGGATTGGAGATGTGGTAGAGTTTCAGCTTAGGACTCGAGAAGTTGTGGGTTCAAATCTCAGTTTGGACCATGGATTTTTATCGGGTTACACAGTTACCTCCCATTAATTTATGTCTGACTGGATTCTAATGAAAGGAAGAAAAAACTCTCTGATATTGTAATATATTTAATCTTTTCTTTGTATATTTCAGGAACTACAAATATGGTTGTAAGGTTTACTCCACCCACTAGAAAATCTAAGATAAGGTTAAAGCTACCAAGAACATTGAATGATACCCTGGGTGTACTATGTGTTTTATTTGGTGGTCTATTGTTAATTTGGTACGAAGTGTTTCACATATTACCCACTTACTATCCTCCTGATGACCTTGACCCTGCTGGACAAGAAAAGAGATGGAGAGAATTATGTTTACTTTATAGTGTAGCAATTTACTTTGCTGTAAACATATATGGAAATTGGTATAAAGTAATGACAACAGACACCTCCAGAGAGAAGTTTATATTTACATCAAGTTCATTGTTGCCAGATGGATGGAGATATTGTTCTGAATGTGACCTTAACCTTCCATCAAGGTCACATCATTGTAAAGTTTGTGATGTTTGTATAATTAAAAGAGATCATCATTGCTGGTTTACTGGATGTTGTATAGGATATTACAATCATAGATATTACGTTGCTATGGTTACAAACATGGTTGCTGCTGCATTATTTTGTAATATATTTAATCTAACATTTGTTGTATCAGTGAAAGGACATCTGACACTCTATACATTTCTATCATATATAGGACCTCATGTTGGATGGTTGCTAGGTTACTATGATTTTTATGTGTTTGCTATAACACTTCAAACGACTATTGGAACAGTCCTGCTTGGATTATTTTCTTGGTTACTTTACATACAGATATATCAGATTATAAAAGGCCAAACAAAGTATGAAGTTAAAAGACGGATTAAAAAATATAACATGGGAGTGATTCATAATTTGGAAGAAATTCTAGGAAAAAGATGGTATTTAGTTGTACTGTTTCCATGGATACCTTCACCATTACCTGGTAATGGTATATACTTTAAAATAAAAGGAGAATAAATGAAGTAAACTCATAACATTTTGTATTATAATTAACAATTGCTATGTTAAAGTGATTTACATTGTGTAATGTTTATTAATGTATATTTTAGAATCATCATGTATTGATGTACAAAAATTAATACATTATACAGTTCTTACACATTTGGTTTTAGTGGCACAAAGATTGTCTATAACTTTTGAGTGGTCGTAACTTTGAGTGGTCTTAACTATAGAGTGGTCATAACTTTGAGTGATCACAACTTTGAGTTATCACAACGTTGAGTGATCACCTCTTTCAATAGGTCATAGTTAGTTAAAGAACTTAGAGTTTTACATCATGTTTAGTTTTCAATGTTTATTGATGATACTTGGCTGTGAAGCTGCAAGAATTTAGATGAGTTGGTGCATAATAAACAGTTAATTTTTTATTGATGGGACTTAAATATCTCTGAGTCATTAGACATTAATGTTAGTGGATACTTGTTTTGGACTGTCTCATCTTTCTATAATGTAGGATATTTGTTTTCGGCAACATGTGAATTTCTGCAAAACAGGCAATTGGAGCGAGTGCTTTTTGAGCCAGCAGCAATTGAAAGTGAATATATGTACGAGGGGTGATTGGAAAGTTCGAGGAATTTATTTATAAATGGTACACGGGATAACATAGGAAAAAACAAAATACATCATTCTGTACGTTTACCAAAGACTGATATAAGACCCAAATATTTTCTTGATACATTGGATAATAAAGTTTTCACGAAACATTTTACTACACTAGTATATGGTACTTGAAGCACGCCGACGTCATCATTGAGTTACTTAAACGTCGAAGTCAAGTTTCCTATTTACTTTCTGCACATAATCACCACCTATTTCCATACACTTTCTATGGCTATGTAACCACAGATTAAATGTAACCTTAAAGTATTCCTCACTGAATGAATAAAAAATTCTCTTGTGCAATACAGCACATTGTAAGCCATCAATCCTTATCTAGAAGCTTCTCCACTCACGTTACCTTTCCAACAGTGACTGTCAGTGTCAGTTGACATGGTCTTTCTTCATCAAATACCCATGCTCTACCTTCCCTGAACCTCTGTTGCCATTGGTAGACAATGGTTCTTTTCACATGCTTGTAATGTATCAGCAGTTTTAATTTGTTTAAGCGTATCTGCAGGTGACAAATAGAGTCAAACACAACAATTTATGACTGCATCCAACTCAAAATCATTTGTTGACGTCATTCGCTGTTTCGAAGCCATGACTCTAAAATCTATGCTGTGCAATAACCATTCGAAAGAATTTCATGAAACTTTCAGGAAATGATTTCCAGACCTTACACTAGTGTAATTAATGTTGGCGCATAATTCGCAACAAAATTGAGTGCGTAATACCATGTTGATTGTTTTAAAAATAGGTGAAAAATAGTGTGCTTCAAGTGACCAAACAGTGGTTGCTATGGATACCATTTATTCTTTCTACATATTGATAATCTGTTCACCAATATGATTTTTAAAACACAAATGAATTGTTTTACACTTATTTAAGTTTTAATGTGATTTGACAAAAGGGTAAATATTTTAGAAAGGAATTCCGCGAATTTATCAATCACCCCTCGTATTTTTATATTGTCACAGTTACTTACTTACTTACGTCACACTTTGCTACACTGCCAACATGTAAATCACGTGACGCTAGTTATACCATGTGATACCAATGTGTTGCGTGTGAAAAGTAATTGTGTTATTTGTACAAATTATTAATTAAAACCATTATTGTTATCTTTAAGTAAGTTGAACATCATAATTTACTACAAGAAGACTCAATTCATTGAAAATATTAAAATGTAAAAAGAAAAGATGAAAATAATATTCGGCTCTCTGAGGGCCAAATTTACTTGTGGTGGCAGTGGTTATTGATTTAATGATTTTTCATAATTATATGGTCAATTTATCTATATTTGTGATAATAAATCGAATTATAAGTTGATACGAGTTTTTTGTTTTGAATAAATTTAACTATTCAGTAATCTTGTTATGTTCTAAATATAATTTTTAATATAAGCATATTTGTACTGGCATTAATTGATAAATTTCAGTCGTTATATTTGTTTAAAGGATGACATTGCTGCGGACAACACAGGCTGTTGTCATGCAAATGGCCGTCATATGTGAGTTGATGGGTTTGTAGCATTATTGTTGAACAAATTAACTTTATTTATGATAGATTTAAGTGATATTAACAGGGGACTGGAAAGTGCATGAAACTATTTATAATACATACTTGAACTAATGATATGGAAAGGATGATGTAAGGAAACACACTGGATGAAGGGATATGTCATTGTTTTTTCCGAAAATGGAGAAGAAGGTTGATGATGACCAGTTTCATTATATACATACATGTGTAATCTATGCTTTGCTTGGCTTGGGTAAAACACTAGTCAACCTTAGTATGTATTGTATAATGGCTGGATATTCTTCAAATAAAACACAGAATGGAATTCAACATAGCTTAGGTAATGTCTAGCAAGGTGACTTAGTTCAGTTTTCCAAATCATTGCTCAATTTGAATGGTAAAGTAAGTGATTCAAAGATTTGTATTGAAGTTATTTGTAAAATCATGTAAAAGACTTTTATGTATTATTTCATTGTTAACTTTTTGTTAAAATAACAAAATGTTGCTGCTTTTCCCTTCATGATACAGGAAAGTTGTCGCCCAACTGACAGATAATGCAGCATTGACAAATTAATCTAGGTTTATCCAATCATTATGTATTCTTTCTAAAGGTGCAGTTTCTGGTAGGATAAATTCCAATGCAAGTATATTAACCCTTTACTGGTGACGTCTAAGGTGCCAGGTCTTCATAAACTGTAAACATTCTTTTATCAGCATTTGACGCCATTTCTCTGCACTCAATGACCCTGATTTTGTTTCTGGTGATGAGGGCTGCTGCGCCCCCTTCAAACCCCAGCAACAAAGTAGGGCACATGCCCCCTTCGGAATCCCCCTGAGAAATCTCTTGATTGTGTAGGCGCGTGAAAAAAGCTCATTTCTTGGGACAACTTTCCAAAAGTGAAAGTCATTAAATCCAGTCTAAAAAAAAGATTTCAATGCTGTGGCGGCCATTTTGAAGGGGGGGGGTCCAGACACGTAAAAATGCGAGATTGACCAGTTCAGGGTTAATTTTATCATTATGAGCTTATTTATGGTTATACTCTGACATGCTTCTTTCAGGTCATGGTCTGACAACAGGGTTTTAAGTAATGTTCAGTTTTTTGTGTAAAACATTTTCTGGCTTAAAGATTAAGATATTAATACCGGTAGTAATAATACCTCAGAAAATATGACAAGTCAGGCCATTATATACAAAGTGTTTTACTTCCATTAAACATGTAAACAAATATACATGTATTTGACCTTTCTATGATAACATAATCTACATGTCAGACTCTACCATTGTAAATTTTTTGTTCTAGGATAAACATTATATTGTACATCATCTTTCAGTATGAGTAATTACATATGTCAAAGTATATGAAAGTTGAGTTTGATAGATTTGACCAGTTGTATTTTACCTAGAATATGTTTGTTTGTTCACCATATTAGGACTTCAAATACTATATCAGTGTTAAATAATAGCATTAATACTGTAATAAATATTTTTGAGATTTTACTTTTTGTAACATAACAAAAAGTTGTAAGATTTAGTTATTTTGACAATAAATACACGTATAATATAATTGATAATTTCAGAAGGAGTAAATATTGAATGTGCTTTATTTCCAGTAGTTGAACTGTTCTGTCCTGTAGTAGTTGTATATAATTATATTCATGTAAAATAACGATGATTTTATTTTATTTAGTTGGTACATTAATTGTATACAATTTAGATGTGACGTATGGCTTGAGAAAATGTAAGTACTATGTGATATTATTTTATATATTTACAAAATATTATTTCCTTTTTATGCAATGATATTTTGTAAATACAAAATAATTATTAAAAGAAAACAATAACTATATCAAAAAAACATAATATCTCGTTAATACTATATTATTAATTCGAAAAAAACGTGATAATTTAATTATTTCGAAAAAAAGAAATAACTTTATTTCGTTTAAACGTAATTTTAATTTATTATATGAACGATTTTGTAAAAATGAAATCATGTCACTTTTAAACCAAATAATTGTGAAATTAAGTAAAGAATTTCAAAATGTCACTTTAGGGCTTCTGAATAACTCGGTGGTTATTTTAAAGCGTTAGGTGTTTAGCCAGAACTAGCCAATGTCTACCAGGATGGCTGCAAAAGTTATCTTACCAGTACTCATGACATCCTATGGAAAGTTTGTGTACATGTTCATAGAATAAAAACTGCCAGGCTAGCTCAGTTGATAGCACGCAAGTCTACTGATCGAGGGGTCGTGGGTTCATTTCCCGGTCGGGGCACACTTTCGTGGAGCTTGGTCATGAAATTATTCCTACGGCCATTCTCCCTCCTACCAATGTTTTTAATTATGTAGGCTAGTTGTCAGTCACTGACGAAAGTATGCGCTTAGTAGTTGGTTAACAGCTTAATCCAGAGATTTAGCCTTTCCAGGAGGAGAGAGTAGGTTGACTGACCACTGTTATATGACCTATACAATGAGTTGCTACAGCGTTAAACCAAACAAACATAGAATAAAAGGCAATGAAGTTATTATTTCACAACTAATATAATTAAGTTTAACATGCCCTATCGATTATGTTTTTATTTATGACAAATATAAAATAAATTACTTAACAAATTGTGTCTGCAATAATTTTTCAATAAAACAAAAGAGAAAGTATGAAAATATTACAAGCCACAGTTTGGACCACATGCATGGAAACTATCGAGAGGATGTACATTGTACATACGCATTACTTATATCATTTATATGCCTGTTATCTTATACAATGTTTTCAACAGAATACACATTAAACCAAACTTTTGGTCCCAAGTGTATGTTTATATATAACTATGTAACCCGAGTCAGTGGCACAGTTGGTAGCGCGCCGGGATTTGGAATATCCTCTCCCGAGGGGGGGGACGGGTTCAAATCCCACCCGGGGAGGTTATACCCTTCCATGAAAATTTGACAATAACGCCACTTTTCCTCCATTAATAAGATATATGGAGAAATTAAGTAAAGAATTTCAAAATGTCACTTTAGGGCTTCTGAATAACTCGGTGGTTATTTTAAAGCGTTAGGTGTTTAGCCAGAACTAGCCAATGTCTACCAGGATGGCTGCAAAAGTTATCTTACCAGTACTCATGACATCCTATGGAAAGTTTGTGTACATGTTCATAGAATAAAAACTGCCAGGCTAGCTCAGTTGATAGCACGCAAGTCTACTGATCGAGGGGTCGTGTGTTCATTTCCCGGTCGGGGCACACTTTCGTGGAGCTTGGTCATGAAATTATTCCTACGGCCATTCTCCCTCCTACCAATGTTTTTAATTATGTAGGCTAGTTGTCAGTCACTGACGAAAGTATGCGCTTAGTAGTTGGTTAACAGCTTAATCCAGAGATTTAGCCTTTCCAGGAGGAGAGAGTAGGTTGACTGACCACTGTTATATGACCTATACAATGAGTTGCTACAGCGTTAAACCAAACAAACATAGAATAAAAGGCAATGAAGTTATTATTTCACAACTAATATAATTAAGTTTAACATGCCCTATCGATTATGTTTTTATTTATGACAAATATAAAATAAATTACTTAACAAATTGTGTCTGCAATAATTTTTCAATAAAACAAAAGAGAAAGTATGAAAATATTACAAGCCACAGTTTGGACCACATGCATGGAAACTATCGAGAGGATGTACATTGTACATACGCATTACTTATATCATTTATATGCCTGTTATCTTATACAATGTTTTCAACAGAATACACATTAAACCAAACTTTTGGTCCCAAGTGTATGTTTATATATAACTATGTAACCCGAGTCAGTGGCACAGTTGGTAGCGCGCCGGGATTTGGAATATCCTCTCCCGAGGGGGGGGGGGGGGACGGGTTCAAATCCCACCCGGGGAGGTTATACCCTTCCATGAAAATTTGACAATAACGCCACTTTTCCTCCATTAATAAGATATATGGAGAAGTTCCAGCCTTGTGGAAGGGTATGTGAGTACTGGTTATTGACAAGGCTCCGGGAAAGCTAATTTAGGTGAGCTGGACACTGTAAACTGACATAAATTGTGTTGACACGGCATTAAATCCAATAAATAATATTCTATGTTTACTGTAGTTTATCTAGAAGATGACTGTAATGGAACAATCAACATGGAAGCTAATGCCATAAGTGCTGGTAGATTAACTGTTACAAGACGTTCTAAATATAGAAGTAAACTTAACTGTCATGTGACCATAGTTGCTCCATTAGATAGACGGATCACTGTTGTTTTCAGGTATAAAATATTGTACTATGATTTTTTTGTCCTAAGTTAAAACACTTCCTACCCTTCTTAGCTCAACTGTTTGGATTACTATCTCAGTTAACACAAATACAACTACTGTAAAGTTTTGCTATTAAAACCAGCAATATCGATGGTCTTAATAGCGGAACAATCTTATTATAGGAATCCTTTTGTTCACAAATTAAGCATTTGAGTCTTAATAATTGTCGAAAATCACTTGATTTTGAAATAACAGAAGTGGTCTTAATAGCGCAACTTCACTGTATTTACTGCTGAATTAAGCTTTGTTTATACGACTACACTTTCCTACACTGACTGTGACATCGACATGATTTACTTTAAATCGGGATTCATAACTAAAAATAACAGAATTCCATTGCCGCTACATATAACGCAGATGACGTGCCTTGTGCAATCGGCGGTTCTATAAAATCGTGTAAAATTTGATCATTATGAGGTCATAGGGTGCGAATCAGGACCTGTTTTACGGCAATTCTCAATACGAATGTCCATTTGGGAATGTGAATATGTGAAAAATCAACTTCAAATAAAACAGATTTAAATGATTTTTTCACTATTATGCATGTATCAGGGATGTAAATCTAATTTTCTGGATGCATAACTATCTTATTGCCAGTGCTATGGTCATATAAAGAGGGTAAGGTGTAAACATTTTACTATTCGCTTTAAACATCCGAGTTTGTACCCTCATGGCAGACAGTAAAGGCGTACACACAAATATCTTCTTCCGTACAAAATAAAATGGTTTGGTTTTCTACAACTATACATGTCTTTGTCTAAAAATAAAAAGATCGACTACAATGACTTCTTAATTAAGTCATTACATCCCACTGAACTTTAGGTACACTTTTTAATACTAAGAGTAAAATCAAGACTGTAATCATTGGTGACAATTCAATTGTTTTCTATTATTTGTGGACGTCACAATGATAGCCTGCTGTTTCTTATACTTCACTTTGATCATTGCCGATACAAAAAATGTACATATTACCTTAGAGAAGCCGCATACTTAAAAGGCACGTATATGTATAAAGAACAGGTGCAATGGTAACGGAAATTTTAAATTGATTATATAAGGTTAAAACATAGTCAAATCCACCAAGTCTTTAACTGAACCAACAAATGTGTTACTTTATTGTTGCATTTTATTTCTAAGTCAAATAGCTTACACGAATACAACATATTTTTTTCATATCATATGTTCTATATACATAATCAAAAAATAAGTATATAGTATAACAAACGCATTATTGATTAGAAAACTTGAATGCTTTTGTTCAAACAGATGACGTGGTTCAGTTGAAACATAAAACTAAGACACTGATTAAGAATGACAAGGTCATAACTCGGTAAAACAACGCTTATCCGCAAAAGCAACATAGTAACGGAAATTTTGTTCACAGAGATATCTGCCACCTGACATTATTTGATCTCTGCAATAATATTTAACAAAATGACGAGTACGTGATTTAAATATGTTCGTATCTTTTCAATTCATTAAACTGATATACATGTTTATATGATATAAAGAGGATATTGAGTGGGTCCTGAGGAGTCATGGCCACTTACATGAGAAATAGATTGTAAGGGCATCTGACACAAAATCTATTGATACATTTATCTGTATAAAAGTGTGACCTTGAGTTGGCAATGCAAACAATAAAGCTCTAGGCCATATAATTTACGAATTTGTTTTCAATATTTCGTTATATAATTCCATGTTTAGTCCTGAGTCCCTTTTAGCGGGCCAATATTCAAATATGTTGACCCCTGAGGCGGTGTCAATATTGAACCCATAGCAGGGGCTTAATTTGAAAAAAAGGTGGCTGACCTTTATTAAATGCATCGTGCAAAGTTGAAGACTTATGGCTTTAAATTTTTGTCAATACAATTTTAAGAGACTTTTGACAGACGACGGACAAACATCAATCAGAATAGATCACATTGAACAGATCGTGCTCTGGCTCTGGTGAGCTATAATATAAAAATCTGCTAAACACTATTGTCTTATGGTACTTGGTCTACTTGTTCAGGACTAATACGTGTATTTTATTAACCTTTGGTAAAAATAGTATTGACTTGAAGTCATTTTCAAACTTACAATGCTGTTTTATTACGGACAAAAGACATAAAATATCCGTTACCACATAGTAACGGAAATTTGGAACACTTATATTCTCTGTCTGTCGTATTTTAATAATTTCTTGAAGTTAATCAATATTTGAATTTAAAGCAATATTTGTGCTCGTAATTCATAATACACAACGACTTAATTTCAATTCAACATATAACTTATATCGCAATTAATAAAAGAGCTATCAACTTCATAATTCATAATTAAACTATTTCTTAATTTATCTAACAAACTCAAAAATGTGTTATTTTACCATGAAGTGTTACTGAAGTCATTAGTGACATAAATATATGATGCACTGACTGGCGCAATGTCCACACGAAACGTATATGACTGATATTACAAACATGGTAACGGAAATTTAAATCACGGAAATTTTAAATTCGTATTGAAATTACGTGGTTTGAGCTCTACAAAGTTACAAACGAAGAATTATTCGACCATCTATAAACAGTTATAGTCAATTGATGTATTTATCGTCATTATACCGTTTCAATATAGCTGGTATTTTCAGCAGCACCGGTAACGGAAATTTTGCTTTTTTACTTTTTATTGACCCCTTTTACATTTGTCTTTCATGTACTTTCATATATCATTCATACCAAAGGTTTTTGTTAATTTATTTAATAATCAATGAAACTAAGATAACTTTTAGGCGTTTTTTATAACTCTGTGTTGATATTTTGCTTTCCAATCCAGCTGTGGCAGATACGGTATCGGAAATTTTATGAAAAGTATAAAGTCTGGCGACATGCACTCTGCATTAGATATTTCAAAAATGTCTGAGATACTGTTTTACAGAGCCTTTTAAGTAAAAATTTCAATTGTTTACCAATGCATATGCATGCAAATTTAACTCTTTCAGTGGCCGTGTTTGCTGCAATTTTATTGCAAACAACACAGGGGTGGACTGGCGACAGTAACGGAAATTTAAAATAAGGGTCTAAAATGGCGGTTACGATTTTATCAACAGTCCGATTTTTGTAATTTTTTTACACAATCATTGGACATCTACTATAGGTAATGGACGAAACACTAAAATTCATTTTCTTACTTACTAGCAGGGAGTTATGTAACATTTGTCAAATGGACCTTCGTATAGAGAATGACCGTTTAACGGTAGTTTATTTTCCTAGTTGATGAATACTGTCATAATCACAAATGACAATTGGTGAGTTTCCATAGCATATCGCTTGCTAGCGATTTGTCCACTAGTACCCTTAATATGACAACTCGCCTAATATTTCTGTCCTTAGACATTTTTCAGCACAAAAATAAAATATCAGAATTGCGATCAATATGGTACATGTAAGTATTATAGTCTAATGTCTATGTATTTTAAATATATGAAATGTATTTTAGGGAGATGGATATTGAATGGGAAGTTAATTGTGATGATGATTTTGTTAGTTTACGTGATGGTCATACACCTTCATCACCACTTGTATATGGTATGTAATTTACACTAAGTCTAAAAATAGAAATTACGAAATCAATATGTTATTAATAGTGTTTCGTCTAGATGAAAGCTACGCGTTGATTTGTCGACATAAAGGTCATCTGGACGTGACCCTACATTTAGATAGTAGAGATCCTGTACGATAATGCTCTACAGGATATCTGTTTACGGAGATTGATATAAGTATAATATCACATTTCAAGTTCAAAGTCTCTATAATATCCTGTATGTACACTATATAACAACATCTGCGGCTATTATTTATTTTTTGTCCAGAGCTGTTCTTTGCATTTTTTGATAGAATGATGTCCTCAAGCACCCTCACCCCACGCATATACACATGTAGTCGACTTAACGTCTAGTTCCAATATCAAAAAAAAATTCAAGCATCTTCACATAATCAATTACTTCCTAGCAAACAAACGATCCTTTTATTTCAAGCATTTTATCTTTATTTTAAATAAAAGATGTTTTTGAGTTTTACATATAATGATATAACATATACACATTTTATAGATTAGTAAAATAGTATTAATTGTGTAATATATAATAAGCTTTTGAGAGTAATTAACACTGTGCCATTAATGCCAATTTTAATCAAGTAAGCATCATAGCCCATCAATATATAAAGCCAAATGTTCTGAATATTTATAGTCAGCATTGATCAGTCATCTTAACTAAGGGTCTTACTTCCATCATATCAATTCAAACATCTTCACTGGATTGCCAAAACTCATGGTAACAAACAATCTGTTTAGTTCTTGATCAAAACATACTGAAGTTGGACGATCCAATTCATGTTGTATTACAACACCAATCTTCTTACCATTCTCATCAAACTGTACAACATTATGTGAATGGACTCCAGAGGCAAATACATTTCCTTTACCATCAACACATACACCACATGCACCTTCCAACTCACTATCATTGATGGTAAACAGATAATTTCTCTCACTATCCAAACATACAATACCTTTATACCTGTCACTAACATACATTTTGTCACCATTCTTAGTGAAAGTTACTTGTCTACTACCACTAAATAGTTGATTTCCAGCACTGACATGTGATATATTTTTCAGCAATTTCCCTGAGACAGTATAAATATGAAGTGAAGAAAATCCGTTTGTTACATATAACTTATCATCTGTTGCGGTGATACCATAACAACCATGATGTGTTTTAATTTGTCTTGTAGTTTTCATCTTCTTTCCATGAATAGAAACAAACTGGATCCTGCGGTCATCACACGCAACAGCGGCTTCATGGTCATTAGTTATACATACACCATAAGGTGTACTACCTAGTTTACAACTTTTTACTATTGTCAGTGTTTGTGTATCAATCAGCTTTAGTTTGTAATTCTTGTAATCTGTAACTAACAGTTGATTATCAAGGGTAAGACAGCATCCATTAGAACCGCAATCATATAATTCATCAGACATCTTTAGGGGGATATCATTATTTTCTGTTATCTTATATGTTAAACTTGTTTTAACTTCAATCCTACCAATACCATTTAGCCCATGGAGATGTTTCACCAATGACTGGTTGGATGTGAATGATAAAAGCAAATCACCATTTTTGTGTTTTGACATATGGCTTGCAGCTTCCAATATTTTTTTCTCGACAATCTTGCTCCACACAAAGTGCTCTGCTCTGTTTCCCTCTACTTTTACCAATTTATCCTCAGATTCTTTCATGCTATCCTCAGTCCTTTCAACATCTCGTTTCTCATCAAGAATTTCTTTTTCCAAATCATGGCACACATTTTCAATTTCACCTATAGAAGATTCTCTGGCTTTTTTAATGAAGGACTCCAGAGCTTTCTGACAATCGACAATCTTCTTTATTTCGTTTTTCTTCATATCTTTCAAAGCTTCGAGTTTATCATCCTTAGATTTTCCAATTGTGCCAAAGGAATTTATCATATCTCTAAGACGATTTTGTATTTGTTTGCAATCACCACGTTTAAACAACTTGTTAATCATATCAGGTATAGACAGTATTCCATTCTTTGGACATGATCTATAAATATAAAGAATAGACAAACTATTCATTCAAAATTAATCATTTTTATCATATCCTTGTAATAGAGTATTTGGCACTATTTGCATTTTTGTGAAATAAAATAATATTCTACTGTTTTGAAACAGTGAAAACAATTATGATATAAATATGATCTTATATTTTCATTGACAAAATGACGTCATCTTGTAAGGTAAATGACATCATCGTGGAGAAGAAATGCCGTGAAATTACATTTGTTTGTAATAATGTTTCTTTGTCTGTTTATGTCACATTTGGGGTAAATATTAACAGGAAATTCTTTATCAAGATGTAAGATCGACGAGTATATCAATTCATGAGCTCTTGAATTCCAATGAGGATCAACTTCCGATATACAGCCAGGAAAAGGAAGTAGCTCGTTCTGAAAATTTAATACCAGATATATAAGGCGTTATTAAATCCTGTTTTCACCGAAATAATTTCCTGTAGGTTTATTGATTGTATTATACAAGATGAGATACCATCGCTCAATAGCAGTCTAACTTTGTGTGAATACATTCTCTTCAAATTTAAATGTATACTATGAAATGAATTTTGACCCACTTCAGAATGCCCCACGCAACATTTTTACCAATTGAGAATTGTAAATGCACACAGGACGTAATAGTAGACTAGATATTCCCACAAATGAACGTCTTTACATCGGGCTTCCCGATGATTGGTAGCGGACTACAGCAAATTATCATCCGCTGTGAACGATTACATTAAGCCGCGTGTGTAATTTAAGGACTAATTACCTTTGCAATCAAAATAGTCCTTAACAAGCA
This sequence comes from Mactra quadrangularis, assembly GCA_025267735.1. Classification (NCBI taxonomy): domain Eukaryota; kingdom Metazoa; phylum Mollusca; class Bivalvia; order Venerida; family Mactridae; genus Mactra; species Mactra quadrangularis. The sequence continues at coordinate 14,015,383 of CM046311.1, forward strand.
GACAATGCAGTTTTAGAAGATAGAAGATAAAAATAACTCTTCGTATTTGACCATGCTATAGTAATTCACGCATATACATGTAAATATTATAGATCCGATTTACGTACGACATAAAACCTTCGGAAATCGGGTCTGTTGCGCAGTTAGTGGCGCGCCGAAACATCGAACCTAGGGTCCAGAAAGGGGTACGGGTTAGAAAACCATCATGGAGTAGTTATAACCTTCCATGCAAATCTGAAAATATTTTTATCACACAATCGGGTATACGGAGAAGTTACCAGCCTTGTGAAAGTGAAAGAGAGTCCTCGTTATTAACACAGAACCAGGAGAGTAAGGTTTTGTGAGCAGATCGACGTAAAATGACCACAATTTGTGTAAACAATGGCGCCCAACCAAATAAATAATTAACTATGTTAATAGGTAAAAAAAGAATAAAACTTACTTATGAAGTGTAGCTATACATTCACAACAACAGACTTCATTATGTTCCTCACAGAACTTGTCAAGCACTTCCTCTTTATGTAGGTAACACCTCTCTATTGGGAATTCCGGTAAACTTGCTTGATTACTGGCTTGGTTTCCTTGACCAGCTCCAAGCAGTTGGTGATCCTTCATTAGCAGGAATGTTGCGTGTAGATCCGTACATGTTTGACAACAATAACCTTTGCATTGTAAACAATAACGTACAGCTTCTACTACCTTTCCTTTAGCATCGCAATTAGTACAGATGAAATCAAACGTTTCATCGGACGAAATATCCTTAGATTGTCCTTTTTCAGCCATTCTTGAGAAGTTTTTGTGAAAAATGTTAACCCACTTTCGATTTCCGGGTTTATACGGAAATTAATTGTTCAGACTGGTATAATACTTTGTCATACGGAAAATCGCCGGCGATCTTCTACGAATATATTCATCGGATATCACTCATATCAGTCGTAGTAGGAATACAACTAGCTAGGTTATAAGGCCCGGAAAATAACGTGTTGGCAAGTAGTCCTATGATTGTTAATACATGGACGTGTAAAGTCAATTTTATCTATCAATTTGCATAGGCGGATCTAGCGGAGGGTCAGGGTGGTCCGGACCCCCCCCCCCCTAGAATTTCCAAAATGTACCTGTCCGAAGCAAATTTTCTCGGTGCTTAACATAGATTTAATGGTTAAGAAGTTTGAATTATTCAGCAGAATGCGTATAATGTGATAGTTGTGCGAAAGTTTGGACCCCACTCCCTAGAAAGATTTCGGACCCCCCAGAAAAATCCTGGATCCGCCCCTGATTTGCCTGTTATTCTACTAATTAGCTATAAAACAACATTCAGATGTCTTAACCATTACAAATGGCCATGTATAAAATTTATATTTAAACACGACCACCAGACATTTTCATGCATAGTTACACGCTGTATAAAAACGTTTCATCAGTTCAATAACTTACACGTCGTATTTCTATGTAGTACAGACTAAATTACCACAGAAACCAAATTCCACTTAATTCACTTTACTACGGAAACTATGTGAGAGCTATTTCCTCACTGGCCTTATAATGTCCGAAGCATATGTGCGTAGAAGATCTTCGAGGTTGTTCTGAGTGGTACTTTGATAAATACAATGTAGTTTGAAGTAACAGCAACAGTGTGAAGTTTACTGTACCCCTCATGGCAATAATCTTCCGTTAATTAAATTCATCCGGGACCTTTTTTTTGGAGGGGTCCGAACTTTTCTAGAGGGGGTCCGAACCTTCAACCACAACTACATTATACACACTCTTCATCCGGGACCATTTGTGTACATGTACATATGTATGACTACCGTAACATATACTTGAGGGAAATCTTATTGTCAAATCATTATACTAGTACTAGTACATGTACACGCTTGTGTTGATATGGGAAATGTTTAACCGATGTAATCAAGATTAAAGTTTATCACATTGATACAATAGTTACTGTGACACCTTATTTTAATTATCATATAAAACTTTGCATAACAACATTCTACGAATACCAAACCCACGATTCCTAAATTCAGCTATTTTTGAAATCCATTATAAATGATTGCAAAATATGTATTTCATTCATTACATTATGTTAATCATATCAGTTTTTTAAAACAATTTTCTGTTGCAAAATCATTAAAGGGATATACAGGCAAATGACTGTGCAAAACGTATAGAACTAAGTTTAGTCTTTAAAACAGTATTAAGAACGTAAGAAATCACTTACTAATAACATTTGTCACTTAAAACATTCAACTGAACGAATTAAAACATGTGGCATACACATTGTTGAAATCGAAAGTAGGATACTGAGGGAATCACCAAGCTATTTATAGATTTGTTACATGTCGTACTTGCTAAAATTAAACATTTTCATTGGTCGATTCTTGTCTTTTCAACATTGTTAGGCGGTAAGGATATCTTTTAATAGAATTATTCTAATGTTACACAATAACAAACTCTATTATCTTCTCAGTAAATGCATATTTTAACACTAATCTATTTTAGCTAACATGACCCACGTGGGTATAGTTATGAAACACCCAAAATATAAAGAGAAAATATTGATATATTTAATTTTATTACATTTAACCCTAAATGTTAATTCACTGTCTTTTAAAGAGTATCTAGTTTGATTAATTCGATGTATTTGATGGTGCATTGTTATAAACTAACATGAACTAAGATTTGGTTTGATTCAGACTCATGGGAAGCCACAGTTGCCTTTATATGTATTTTTAAACCAGATTATAATGCACGTTTTCTCCATTGTCCAGGAAAGCTGTATTTGGGTTTAGTCAGACGTCAAAATAACATAATAATGTATTGATAATTGGTGTAAAATTCTAACAGTTTATTATATGCTTTCCAGATTAATACCTGGATTTATCTGTGAAATAAAAATCGATATTCCACTGTTTTGAAACAATGAAAATAAATTTGTAATTTTTCACTGTTTGGATGCGCCGTTCTGATGACGTATTATACTTAAACTTAAAAAAAAGCCATATTAAAGGATAAAATAAACTGAAAATTTGTTTATTTCAGTGTAAAATCTATTTATTTCACTCGTGAGCTAATGATACTATATTTTCACTCGTAACTAGTGAAAATATTGCACATTTAGCTCACTCGTGTAATAAATATCGATCTCACACCGAAATAAACAAATATCCTCTTTTTACTATAACATCAGACGTCTTACATCTATAAAATTTCAGGTTTAATGAGTCGTGTATGTGGACATAAAGTACCACCAGGAAACTACGTCACCACAGGGAATGCTCTAACTGTTATATTCCAAAGTGATCTCTACAAACAAAATGATGGATTTGAAATAGTATTCACTTCTTTTCATATTGGTATGTCTTTTCCATTAAGTTTGACTTGATCCATTAATGTCACACTGAATTTTATGTCAGATATTACACTTCTAGCTTGTCCTTACTTTTAATAATTATGAGGATTGTTTCATTGTGAATTGTATGATATCTTAAGCAAATTTGACTTAAATAATGAAATAACATTATATTCATTCAAATTTGTCTCCTCTGTTTGAAATACATAATCGCCAATCTCTTAATTCATTTATGAACTGTGTCTCGGTTCGCTGATTTTTGTAGAACATTGTGCCACTGACTGACAGCTGAGACAAGACCGTCGTTTCTTATAATGCTTCAATACTTTTCAGCTCAATCATGTCACTGTATTTACAGCTAAATTATGATGCTGTATTTTCAGCTAAATCACGCCACTGTATTTTCAGCTAAACCACGTCACTCTATTTCCAGCTAAAACACGTCACTGTATTCTCAGCTTAATCATATCATGATATTTTCAGCTAATTCATGGCAATGTATTTGCAGCTAAATCATGTCACTGTATTTTCAGCTTAATCATGTCACTGTATTTTCAGCTAAATCATGTCACTGTTTTTTCAGCTAAATCATGTCCAATAGATGAACTAAGATGTGATAATGGTAGATGTATATCAGCTTCATTACAATGTAACAACTTCAATAATTGTGGTGACAATTCCGATGAATGTCAGGTTAGTGAATACTGATTTTTGTGATACTTTAAATAAACTTGTCCTATCGAAGTTTTGCGTAGTTCAAGCGTACATTTTGAAACCAGAGGTCCCAGGTTTGATTCAAAGACACAGCAGGTTATACCCTTTCTTGAAAATTTGAAATTGACCTTCCTCTGTAGATGGAAGTTTTTGTCTTAGTAAGCGAGTTCTGGTATGTAATTTTTTGTCCAGTAGTTGATGCCATTCATGAATAGCCTTGTTGAATGTGCCAATAAATGGCGTTAAATATTGAATTCAACGAAAAGGACTTTGTATGGCACATGATATAAAATGGAACGTTCACAAAAACAGACTAATATTGGTAGTAAACTGGATTATAAAATTGCATTATACACACTCACCAGCTACTGGTCTAAGATACATGTATTTAATTACAATTTTTCGCAAAGAAATTTCATTTTGCCAAGACGAGTTTCAAGCAACACCAGACATGTTTTCACAGATAATGTGGAAACAACTATGTAGTCCATCCTAATATTCTGTTTTATCATATTTTATCAATTTCTAGTGTTTCCTTTAGATATTAAAACGATTTTTGGATAAAGAGCGGACCCCTGTTTCACAAAAAACCAACTCTAATCAACTTTGTTGTAAAACTCATATTTTTATTTGGATCATTATTTTTGCTAACTTAAACAATGTTACAACAAAAATTAAAATCATTAGGTACTACAAAAGTTGTTTAAATGTCATATTCTACAAAATGAAGACGACAAACATGTTTGCATAAAGTTTAATTTCAACAATTGCATTGATTGAAGTCTGTAAATAAACTGTTGAGTATAGTCTCAAACAAAATCTTAGTTCGTGGCTTTAAGTTTATAATAAAGGTCATGATATATCATCTATGATGAAACAATCTACATTGCATATTTGTTTTAATATTACGCTTACTTTATCACAGCCGTTCTAACTGCATTGACAAGCTATTTAGAGACAAAACACAAATTATTGGATCTGTTGGCTGAGTTTGTACTTATGTATGTGTATGAAACTGCGGCAAGTTCTTATCCACGAATCTTGATGTAAAATAATAGAAGTTTACAAAATTATAGAGATTACTGAATTTAACGAATTTTAGGTGAACTGTCTGTCAAAAATATGTATATATATTCTTGAACCCAACTTATGAAAACTGTGGTATTAGTTTACTGGTCAATCAATTATTTATTATAGGTTAATGTTGAAGTTGCTATAGCAATAACTTTAAGTGTATTTCTTATCACAATAATTGGTGTAGGATCTGTTTTATTGTACAAGAAAAAAGCAAGACGTAATCATACAAAGGTATGTACTCATGTATTATAAATTCATAAAATATCTGGAAGCAAGGCGCTCTAAATCGTGCAAAATCCATCTGGTTTTTTTCTCACCATATTCTCGCCAATATACATGTATACTGGACTTTAAGTTTAAGTTTAAGACGTTTAAGTTGTTTGATATTAACTATGAAAGAGTTCTCATGTGAATTATTCTGACTGACTGACAATATCGTCTTCTTTTTCACAATCAGTCTGACTGTATCCTAATGTATTACTACCTCTGAACTAAAATTGAAATCTACTGTCGTGATTAAATCATAGTCATTATTGTTTCATTATCGTACTATCGTTATTGCAGTTATTGTTGAAATTGGTTGCTTGCAACTTTTGAAATGTATCCCAAAAATGTCGCGGACAATTACATTCGGTCATGCGCAGACAAATTAGGCCCAACAATATGAGGTTAGGTTAACACTTATCCGTGAAAAAAAATAAAAGTAGTCCCATTGTAAACAATGTTGGGCCATATAAAGCAGTCTTGTTTTGTCCTGTTGGACCCATGGCCAAGCAGCACTATCAGCGCTTTGATTTTATAAGTGTAGAATGTAAATGTAATTTTGATGACAGTGTATGCTCATATTTCAGAGACAAAAACAACTGAAGATGGCAATCATGTCAGGAGCTAAGATTGGAATTGGAATTGGTGCAATAGAAATTCAACCATGTGATGCTTGTTTACGAAAGATCAAAGAAAAAGAATGGAGCAATAGATGTTCAGCTCGGGCTAAAAGAACCTGGCAAACTGAACCAACTGAACCAACTGATCAAGTTTTAAACGACAAAATACCCGAAAAATGTGTTGAGAATGGAGAAGATAATAAAGGATTTGATATTTCTTGTGATAAACCTACAAATATTCCACATAGAGCTTCAATATAAATATATACGTCTGTCTTCATATTACACTACACATCTATATAAACATATATGTCTGCCTTCATATTACACATCTATATAAACATATGTGTCTGTCTTCATATTACACATCTATATAAACATATGTGTCTGTCTTCATATTACACATCTATATCAACATATATGTCTGTCTTCTGTTACACATCTACATAAATATATATTAGTGTCCTCATATTACACATCTATATAAACATATATGTCTGTCTTCATATTACACATCTATATAAACATATATGTCTGTCTTCATATTACACATCTATATAAACATATATGTCTGTCTTCATATTACACATCTATATAAACATATATTAGTGTCCTCATATTACACATCTATATAAACATATATGTCTGTCTTCATATTACACATCTATATAAACATATATGTCTGTCTTCATATTACACATCTATATAAACATATATGTCTGTCTTCATATTACACATCTATATAAACATATATGTCTGTCTTCATATTACACATCTATATAAACATATATGTCTGTCTTCATATTACACATCTATATAAACATATATGTCTGTCTTCATATTATAATAATAATAATGTGTTATTATTTCCTGTAGGAAACTTAACCAATGTATTTGAAAGAGATATTGAAAAAAAACATTCAGATTTTATCTAATATATAGGACCAGCTAAAGGCACTATATAAAGTTTATTACTTATCATCGATCAATAACCAAAGTTTCATGTTCTGGAAATCCTAGTTTTCTCCAACATTTTATAATATTCAAGATTTAATGAAAATGACTCTATAAATCATTATTATTAATATGAAACTGAAGCCTGTAGGAAACTTAATCAATGTATTTGAAAGAGATATTGAAAAAAAACATTCAGATTTTATCTAATATATAGGACCAGCTAAAGGCACTATATAAAGTTTATTACTTTACATCGAATAACCAAAGTTTCATGTTCTGGAACTCCTAGTTTTCTCCAACATTTTGTAATATTCAAGATTTAATGAAAATGCATTGGCGTTAAGTTCTTCGAACAAACACAGTATCACCTTGGTTCTTTTATAACTTCTAAATAAAATCTAGTATGAACAATTTTTTTAATTATAAGATTACATAAATATATATTAGTGTCCTCATATTACACATCTATATAAATATATATTGCTGTCTTTGTTACACATCTTTATAAATATACATTTCTGTCTTCATGGTTCACATCTATATAAATGTTTATGTCTGTCTTCATACTACACATCTATATAAATACATGTATCTAATTATTAACCTTTAAGTGTACGTTTTCATTAAAAAGGAACCCATGCACATACAATAATGGTGGCTAACATGGCAATCCTTCGTTTGGCTTTCCAACTACACAAATTTTATCTGGTCATGTGATTTTTAGCTCGACTATACGAAGTAAATGAAGAGCTCTCCCACTCGCCCTAGCGTCGGCGTCCATATTTCTGATTAAAGTTTTGAGCAGTAAAACAATTAGTCTGATTTAAGATTCTTAATGAAGATAAAATGGCGGACGTACTTAATGCATAAACTCATTAGTTGCGCACTTAATCCATAAAGTTTTTGATTATTCGTCCCCAGACTTTTTCGTACCCAGGTTATACCAGGAATACGAAAGTATCCATAAAATAATTTATTTGACAATAAATGTTTATTTATGTATATCTTTCTCGACAAGAAGTTTTCTCTGTTTGATAATAAAAGGAACAGAATCAACAAACAACATGGATTTGAATTGAAAATGGTCATTTTTATTAAATGACATCAAACAAATATATACATAATATATACATATAATTTATCCATGAATCATGAATAAAATTATCAAAATATGAAACTGTTTTTTAGTATCAAAGATTGAGGGGTATAACATTTTACTATAACTTTTTTATTATTATCTCCCCTTGAACTTGAAGCAAATATGTTTTGCTCATGTCCATGGCAAAGCTTGGACAGTATATATAAATGTTGATATCTTTTTTTAGTACAGCTGGTATATCTTTACTTTGCTTGACCCGGAACAAACATACATTCGGTTAAGTCTAGGGTGAATACACACTGACCATGGGCACACTTCACTCTCTGCTGTATTGACAATAATACCCATTTTATGTCCATCTTTATCACACTGAACTATAGATTGTAAACCTTGGTTTGCAATAATAATGTTACCAGAACCGTCAACACAAACACCTGTAGGTTCTACATCAAAATGTTTAATAGTCTTAATATGATCGAGTTTTTTGTTGAAACACACCAAACCTTTTTCAGCATCAGCAACATATACTCTATCATAATAGTCACTGAACGTAATATGTCTACTATAGCCAAAAAGATTTTGTCCATTGTCATCTTTGGTAACAGTCTTTAATAAATTACCTACCATATCATACATATATAGAGACTTTCTTTCATCGGTTATATAAAGTTTATTATTATTGAATGCAATACCAAAACTTTGGTGATTCATTTTGAACAGACGAGATAACGATAACCTATTAAAGTTAATTGTTACAAACTGGACAACATTCTGACATGCTACTGCCACATGTGTATTGTCTACAATACATATACCTTGTGGTCCGTCAGGTGCCTTACAATAATTTAACAATGATGATGATGATATTTCATACCATTTCAGCTTGGAGTTGTAAAAGTCTGTAAAAAGAACTGTATCATTCAAGATACATGATCCAAATATACAACACTCTTTTCTATCATCCCTAAGTTTGACATTAATGTTGCATATTTTTTCAATTTTATGCAGCTTACTTTGTCTTGGTAACTTGGAAGTTGTAACTCCTAAGCTTGTCATTCTCTCAAAGCGTGTTTTCAAATCTTCAATCGGTCGGAATATCACTTCCGCAGGATGAAAGGTTCCTGCAGAATATATTTCGCTCGCTTCTATCGTCTTGATATTTTTCTGTGCCAGTTTAGAACAGACGAACTGCTGAGCTACATTTACTGAGGCTTGACTCAATTGTTGTTTAAGTTTCTTCAAATCCTCAGTGTAATCTTCGTATATCTTCTTTTCATCAAGGAGTTGTGCTTCCATTATCTCATATTCATTATTAATCTCATTTATTGACGCTTCTTCTAATTCCTTGATCCGTTTTTCAATTTCCAATCTAAAATCCTTAGCAGCTTTGATTGCAGCTTCTTTAGAATCTCGTAGACGTTGAAGATTGACGTCAGCGCCTCTTCGTCTTCTATTTATTTCATGTAACATTCTAGAAATATCTGAGGTAGTTTTAGTTATATCAGTTTTATTGTAGAGTTCATCAATATTGTCAAAAACAGAGATCATTTTATTACATCTGAAATGACACAAAACGATTCAAGTATATTGAGTTATATGATTTCTTTAATTAGGATTGTTTTTTGGTTTCTAAATAATCTGACACGTAGTTTTTATTTAGGCAACATCAATGTTCATTTTAAATAAACTACTTAAAACAGTTGTACAGTTTTACAAGAATACATACTGCTTCTTTTATAGCCGCCCGGCTAGCTCAGTTGATAGTACACAAGTCTACTGATCGAGGTGTCGTGGGTTCGATTCCCGGGCGGGACATACATTCGTAGAGCTTGGTCATGAAATTATTTCTACGGCCGAGAATGGCCTACCAATGATTTTTTATTATGTCGGACAGTTGTCAGTTACTGACGAAAGTATGCGCTTAGTGGTTGGTTAACAGCTTAATCTAGAGTTTTAGCCTTTCCATGAGGAGTGAGTAGATTGATTGACTGCCGTTATATGACCTAAACAATGTGTTGTAACGGCGTTGAATACAACAAAACAAACAAACAACATTGCTTCTTTTATGCTTTCTGTATTCTTAGACTCCAATTTGACGTGTAATTTCTATTAAGTAAAACACACGATTATACTTTTTTGTATGCTCACTATAAGTTTTATTAAACACCATCATATGTCACCCTTCAAACATAAGCGATAAAGCATTTTATATTAAGGACTGGTCTCTTTTGAAGACACTTAATTATAAACAATGAACATTCGGTGGTATTTTATTATGTTTACAGCGCAAAGAATAAAATAACTGCGATCGTTTTAACCGATTGTAGGTCTTTTCAAACACTGCATGACATGTTACAAGATATATCTTTAAAAAGATTTCGGCGCTGTTAAGGATTCATTTTGTTTGAAGTATATATGTATATGGTATTATCTTAATTTATTTTTATACCCAAATAAGTTAATAATTTTTTCGAGATCCACATATTGAAATTTTGGGACCTTAAACTTTTTCTAAGCCCGCATATTGAAAATTTTCAACCGTACACTAAACGTTCTTTTCGGGTCTGCATATTGAAAATTTGGACCCGTGCACTAAACTTTCTTAATGGGACCTGCATATAGAAAACGTTTAACCTATATTTTTATTTGGGCCCGCATATTGAAATATAAATGAGATGCGGATTTATTGAATTTTTCACAATGTTGTCGCGACCAAAATGCGACAAAGCAAGGTAACTAAGGAACCAAACAATCATATATAATACTAATTCGAAGAATAAGTTGATTTTTGCCCTTGGTGACCTTTTGACCCAAATGCCGGTCTCAGTGTGACCGAAAACTGTGCAAACACATTTCATATGGATTTTGACTATTAACATAAATATTTCTCATATCATTTGCAATGATAAGTGGATAAATTAAAGTCTTTACATGTATTGCGACTTCAATGTCCCAAAGGGAAGTAATCGTGCAATAAACAAACGTTTAATTCGAGACCGCATATTGAACATTTGGGATCCCTATTACTAAACTTTACTTCGGAACAGCGAATAGTATCACATATTTTATTCACTTCTCCCTACCGAGAAGAATTTCATTGGACAAACAGGAATAGTAGAGCAATTTCAATTGCATTGGTTTAAAATATAGGTCAAAAGTTGGCTTAGACAGCTGCACCGAAAAATGGGACATACACTAGGACCAAACATTTGATATATGTTGCGTTTTGTTTTTAGCTTGGTCTAAAAGTAGAACAATCAATAATTTTTACTCACCTATGATCTTCTTTAGCACAAACATAACAACCGACATCATTATGGTACCCACAGTACATGTTCATGATCTTTCCAGCGTGTTTACTACATTGTTTCGTAGGAAATGCCGGTAAAGACCGTGTTAGTCCTTGAGGTTTAACAGCAGCGATATCCACAAAGGAATGCCCTTTAGTTACCGGAATCCTTCTATGTGATACTAAACAATCCTTACAACAATATCGCTGGCAATCTAAACAATATTTCAAAGCCTCTTTTATGAAATGATCTTCGGCACAAGACGTACAAATGTATTCATAAGTCTCCTCCGATTTGTACTGTATTTTTCCTCCAGTCGCCATTTTATAAACTTTGTCCATGTCGATATTTAGCCTACAGGTGTGTATATTGACTTGAATATTTTATGTATCTAGACTGCATCTTCTTTCGAATTGGTTTTGTCACTTAATAATATTTCATTGTTTCTAGATTTTTGTATTTAAAACAAATTTTATTTCACAAAAATATATATTTACAAACTAAATCGTCCTTCCTTGCAACGTACTTCCTTGTACATTAAATTCTACAAACTTTACATACGGGTATGTTGTATTTATACAATGATCTAGATTGATTTCATAGATAATCTATTTTTAAAACATAATTGTGAGATACAGGTCGTCCACATAAACATTGCGTATATAAACATAGCCAGTTTCATTACACACCCATATTTAGGGGTGTATTTTTTCAGTTTTATAGATTAGTTATTTGACACTTATTGTATAAACATACCTCTATAGGAAATTAGCATTTGCTTACACAGAATTTAAAATAAATGTTAAATATCAAAGTTGTATGTTTTAATACGTAAAATGCTGTTCATACATGAGCTTATTCAATGGGCGAGACGATTATTTAAAGTACAAAAACGCGCATGACCTAGAATACGACCTGTAAATGCTCAGTATCAAATTCTGAAAACGTGATCACGCTTGTTTGAATGTTATTAACTAGTTTAAAAGTATAAACATGTATAATAATGGAATAAAGAATTAACTTGATATTGGTACTTAGACAACGGTGACCCCCTCTCAGCCAATCAAATTGCTTAAAAAGTGTTTGATAAATCCCATAACACACGGTAAAGTGTTTGATATAATCAGATCGTTTTGTCCGTGCGTTAAACTCGAGAAAACATTGACTGAAAGTATGGGGTGGATCCAGACTTTTTTTAAGTGGGGTGCACACTAAGAACAAAATGAAATGTTATATTTCGTATACAAGCGGCCACGAACATTGGAAATGTCTAATTATGATCTTATTTGTTGACAAGCGTAAGTCATTAAATAGTACAACCCCTTGTTAAAAGTCTAGATCCGCCCCATAATCAGTTTAATACAATTAACTGAAATGCTTCAATAAGCTTATCTGTATTTAGTCTGGATTACCTGCCCCTTACCATTATCGTTATCAGGTCAGGCAAAGCACGATCATGGCTGCACTCCCAGTTTTTATTCAGATAACAAAATTATCGTATACGTTTTCTTTATCTGCATGATCATTTGCTGACAATAGTAACTTTAGTAGGAATTCGGTACTATATAAGAAATTCAAAGCCGATTTACTGATTGCTCGTATACTTAGCGAACAATTTAGCAAAACCCATGTCTCGAAGTGAACACAATTCAGACGTGAAATAGTCTCGTTAGAATTTCGGAAACTTTGTTTATCATAAATGTAACCGAACTACTAAAAAAGGTATCCACTGTAATTCTTGTACAATGATCTTTAGATTTAAGCCCGTGTAGTGAGAAATGTTTATATGAAAACCTTATTATCCAATACCTAATTCATTAATATGGTGCGGCCATTATCATGCTTTGCCTGACGTTCTTTTACCTGTCAAAGTACGACTGGGAACCGGACAAATCTATTTGAAAGCTAACCGAAGTTTTGAGAAATTAACTGTCCTTATTGCTTATTACCGGGAGACAAGGAAGCGCATTTTTTATAAGTTTAAAACTACTGCAAACGAATGATTTTATTGAATTCATCCGATCAAGTTAATACAACATATTATGCTATTTTAAAGAAAACCAAGATCTATATGTAAGACAAAAAGCTTTTCGATCAATTGTATTTTGGATAGTTCATACTCTCAACAAAACAAATGTTTAGGCGTCATCATTCACAAATGTTTATAAAACATAATGTATTTAACAATGTAATCGAGATTTTCTACCATTTTTGTTCAGGACAATCGTCTTGATGGTTTTAAGCAGGTGAAAAAAATATTGGTAGGTGTTGATTCAAAGGTCCACTTGTTCCTACATAATAGAACGACCAGTATTATGTAACACAATGCAATTCACATCTATCCACTCCCTCGATTACATATCAAACCGACTATATATGAGAAGTCTTGTCTAAATTGAATATTCGCATGTTTATTAGGTATAACAATGCAGAAAATGATGAAATTCATAAAACAATAACATGTACTTACAGCCTAATAACACTCTTGGTTAGCCAAAACATTCTTTAGTTCTGCGATAAAGAATTATTCCTATATTATAAGACGACTCACCACTGTGATTATTTATCAAAAATGATTTTTTATTCATTGTTTAACTGCCGATATGTACATGGGCACAAATATTTATATCCATGAATAACACAATCTAAATGTTGTTCATGAGTTTTAATTATATAGCTTTCGCACGAAATTCACGACACAAATATCGTACGCTTTAGATTAAGGCCAACCATATTTCTCTGCGTTTTATATGGCTTTAAGGTGACAGTAGTATAAATACGTGACAAAATAAATGAAAATGGACATTATAAACATATAATTTCCTACCCGTTGTCTAAGTCGGATAGAGTACTCGTAGCAGTTTGATATGAGATTTATCAACTCGCTTCGCTCGTTGATAAATCCCATATCAAACCGCTACTCATGCTCTATCCTATACATGCATCTATAAAAAGTTTATTTTTGTGTAGATCTAGTTTCATTACTAAATTATGTGTCCGTTATGTTTAAATATGTTTGCAAACTTTAGCATACTTTAACATACATTAGGGTATAAAAAAGTTTCAACATCTTCCTTAAACATGTTTGTCATAGAGATTTGTAGTTAATGTAGTATTGCGTTCACATATGTACAATGTATATATTGTTTAAAACCATTAAATGTAATTAAAACTTTTATACATTTATAATGTTAAAAAGAAACATTTTAACGTCGCATTCAACACATATATAGGCCATATACACGACGTCCAGCTCTTCCTACTATAGGTTTCCTGGACACTTATCTATCACCAGTACTAACTTACCCTACTACGAGGCCGACAACTCATGTATAGGGTATGACCTGCCGCGACCGGGTTTCGAACCCGCGATCTCCGGATGCGAAGTCAGACATGCTAACCACTACACCAGTGCCTCGGCTATGTTAAAAATATACAATATACTTTAATTCTGTACTTTAGGCACTTAATTTACTTAGTCATACTGATTTGCATGTTTGTGATACTTTAATATGATTATAGGCACGGCCTATTGATGGAAAAGACATGCAATATTTGCTTCCAAATAAAATTGTGAGGAGAAATACAAGTAATAGGCCCTGCACGACTGGCAATTTGGAATACACTCAGGCTAAGAGTTCTACCTTAAATTCACTCTAAGCTTCAAATGAAACTTTTATAATGATAGACACAACGTTTCTTGCCTGTATTTTATCCATTTATGTGGTTTTTTTCTGCTTCAATAACATTTGGTCACAATGGTGTCTGGATACAACCAAAAATTCTGTATCTACCATTTCATACCATTCTCATACACAGGAGAAGCTATCAAGATTCTCGATACTTGCTTCTTATTCTTGATAGTCTCTTGGACCTTGGTACGAGAATTATTCATACATGTAGGTTCTAATACTTCATAATTAATAAGTTAATACATAGAATCTCTGTATAAACTTAAAGCTTCTACTTAATGTTAAACATATAAATTTCTTTCTAAATGTATTTTAGTAGAACCTCAGTCATATAGTCACATAAATGAGCATGCTAAATCTTGATTGTCTTGTGTGCAGAATTCTACTCTGAAATAAAACCTAATATAACAATAGTGGAAAGTAAGGGAAGTAACAACGTTGTAAACTTTGATTTATTTGTTATTGCTCATAACTGCAGCATTAAATACATGTATATTACAACAAATAGAAGACATAGCACATAACTCGTCATAATTCACAGCGTCTTGGGCATCACCTGAAATATACAAAACAAATGCTTGAGATAGGATACAAAATATTTAAGTGTAGAAAACGAACATAGATTACATGTACTTACTTCTACTTGCTTGAATCAGGGCACTTGATGAAAACTTGGATAAATCATTCAAATAATGATTTTATTCTGAAGTAGTCTATATAGAGTGCTATACAAATAGTCTATAAAGGTGCTATACAAATATGGTATATAACTGATGATTCAAAGGTAATTATAACAACATAAATTTACAGCAACTAGACCAGTATTTCATTTGGTGCAGAATACACATTTTTACTACAAATAAGTTTAAACAACAGCAACATATCTCATCATTATTCAATACCATTGCCATTTCATCAAGTTTTTCCTCCATACAAATATTCTTCATTCTCCAACACAAATAACCTGCAAATATAAAATAAGACATACATGTGTATATATTTGAAAAACTGATTTAACAATACATACATATAGCTATATAGATTCTATAATAACGAGTTTTGTGCAGCAAACTTATGATAATACAGTTTAACTAAGGACGTTCTGGTCCAAAAGGTCATTTCCGGATTCGTCCCTAATTACGAAACGTAAAGTGTACGAATGTCATAAATAAATTTTTGTTCGTTTTCATTGATTACGAAACACATCTTTTGCTGCAAATTTGAGACTACAACATTATTACAATTTGTTTTTATTTCATCAATACTAATAAGTAAGCAATAAAGCTGTGTTTTACAGAAAAATCAAGAATATGAAATGAAATGTCAACAGACGATGTTTTATGACGATGACTAGTTTGTTATTTATTACGTTCAAAATTGCATTTACGGTGAATATCTGCAGTGAATATACAACACAGAATGAAAGAAAACTTACCTTGTACGGGGATTGGTAGATTAAATCCAGCATTTCAGATAATTTCTGTATTTCAAGAACGTTCGTTGTCAACATCACGCTCTCACTCAGTCTCTGTGCAATATTTCACGAGGTCGAGGGATTACGTTATTCTAAGCTGAGTCGTCTACCGGAAAAGTAGTATCGGTTACTTACCTTTCGTAAATTTAACCGTTGTTATTCTGATTTTAGGCCCCTAACAATATTAGACTGCTTTATTTGTAAAAGTCATTTATGGTGGACAGACGGGTTCTCGCACCTCTAAGGACTCAATGAACCATTTCTCATTAATGCAACAATACTTTCAGAAAAATACATTAAAAACGAACCTTTTAATCTATATTCCATTTGTTTATCATATACTTGCTGATATTTTATATTTAAAACAAATCCAAATTCTTCCAAAAAAAACACGACCATTTTCTGAGAACTGTCATGGCGGCTAAAAATGGATGACCTAATTTCGTACTTCTACCGTATTTGGCTCTTTGTGACGTCATAATTAGCTGCCACGTGACTGTCACGTGATTTTATGAGCAAGGGCTACCTGCCATGTGCTTTTTTCATAATAACATACTTTTAAACAATATTTAATGGATTGTACTGACAGAGCAGAAAAAGGTAATAAGGATTTTCTGAAAAATATTCACCATCACAAAATTTTCATTCTAAAAACCTGTTTCTTGCGCATTATTCTCGTTTGTCAGTTGTAGTTGCGTTGATTGTTTACTTGACATTGTGCACACGAATTGATGACGTCATACGCAATAAAATTGCAAAGTAAACAACTTTTTTACGAAAGGACCGAAATCGGGTGAGGAACGAGATCAGGTGTTTGTACGATATATCGAGAGCAAGAGCCGCCATTTTGTTTAAAAATATTCTGTCCCACAAATAAATAAATATTTATCCGGGGAATAAACTTCACCGTCCCACAATGCAACACCGGAACCAGAAGCGTTCCGAACGTTCAAATTTAGTTAAAAAACGACGGTATGTTATTGTTCCTGCATATGAGTTTTTGAGTGGAGCAAAGGGAGGTAATAAAAACCGGAAGTGATCGACACAAAATTTAGTTTGGTTAGTATATTGAAATTAATCCGCCAAAATATCTCGCAATACCTTAAGTGGATAAGACTTTCGTCTTTTCCATATTTGTAAATTAAGTAGCGTAAATAATGACAAAATGCAGATAAAATATGTTGTGCGTGATTATAAAATAATGTGATATTTATCATAAAACTGCAAGATAGAATCTCGAAGTACAAACGGCGTGTGTATATTTCTGTCTTCACACTACACATCTATATAGAATATATTTATGTCTTCATGCTAAACATCTAATACAAATATATATTTCTCTTTCCGAATTACAAATCTAATATGAATATATATTTTTGTCAACGTATATTGAACATCTATATAAATATAGGCAGTGGTTAGAGTTACGGTACCGTAACTCTAGACCAAGGTTCTAGAGTTACGGAAATTCCGTAACTGTAGACAATCCTGCTAGGGTTGGCTAGAGTTACGGAAGTCAAATAACATGCGTATGTTTCAACTATTTAACATCGAAAAAATTCTTTATATTCATTATTATTCGAAATAAACAAATATTTACCGACGTGACTTATTTTACACGCGCCATTTTGGATATGACTAATAAACTTACCGGATGTTTAATATACGGCGATATGACGTTGTCGTCTTCTAAGTGTCACATACTTAATGATTATATAGTTTACTTGAGCGATAAGTCATATAGAGTTGGATTTTAATTTGGATTAATTATGTCTAATTTGGACAGAATTAATATCTCTTTATTTAATTGACGATTTCTTCAGTATTTTTCAATAGAAAAACTTAATTGTCCTGTAAGAAAAAACGGCGATTTTCGAATGCAAAGTCGACCATATTTTTTGTTAGAATCAAAAGAAAAATGTCGTCAATTTTAATTTGATTTTCTCCAGATTTGCATACTAAAGAATACATTGTACGATAAGTATACTGAGAATTTTTGGTGGAATAAGCGAATTTAATTGAAAAGAAAAAAAAGGCGATTTTTCTACTAGATAACTGCCGATTTTAGTAGTTTTTAGCTGACGTTTGGTTATAAATGGGTATTTTTTTAACGAGATCGTTAATATTTTCGTTAAGATTTAATGTGGAATGACAAGCTGGATTCGTTTCACAAAAACATCGACTTTCTAACAATCAGTCATTTAACGTTTTAAATACCCCAAGTACTAAGCTCTTTTTATCAAGCTAAATTTCCATTTTTGTTCACGAAATTTAAGTCAATTTAACGTTCGAAAATCGCCGACTTTCTTACTAGACACTTGCAAATTATTCACAATTAATATTACTCTAAGAATCGTCTATTTCCTATATATATTTGCTTTCAATTCCGTACAAAATTATACATATTCAATCCAAATTATAATCACACTAGATATAACTTATCGCTCAAGTAAACTTAGTATGTGACACTTAGAAGACGACAACGTCATATTGCCGTATATTAAACATCCGGTAAGTTTATAGTCACATCAAACATGGCGCGTGTAAAAACAATTGAATAAGTCACGTCGGTATATTTTTTTATTTCGAGTAATATTGAATATAAACAAGTTTCCCAATGTTAAAAAGTTGACACAGACGCATGTTTTTTTACTTCCGTAACTCTAGCCAACCCTGACAGGGTTGTCTACAGTTACGGAACTTCCGTAACTCTAGAACCTTGGTCTAGAGTTACGGTACCGTAACTCTAGCCACTGCCATAAATATAAATGTTTATGTCTGTCTTCATATATATACATCTTTATTGCCTCCAAGATAGTTGAAGATTTACAGTTTATAGTATAATAGAACATAGAAAATTCAAATAATAATGATAATATAATAATAAATATGTACAAACATTGACTTACATGAGTAGTTTATTACAGAGACATAGATAACATCTAATTCCCTGATTATTACAGTAAGTGAAAATGAACATTATATGTACATGTACAACAGTATAAAGAATGTTAATGATCTTGAAACAATTACCTATTAAGATATGTATTAGACATCTTGTAAGTTTTAGATACATCTTTATATTATATAATGAATATTTTTGTCATTGTTTTAGCATAGTAAGTCGAAAGCGAAATATATTACTATGCTTTAATGACGAAAATATCCTTTTGTCCTGAAAGAATATCAAGTGTCATAGTTCAATGCATGAATTATGTATCTAGTTGAAAATTGACTTCAAGAAGTTAGCACATATAATTAGAAAGTTCGAATAATGGTCAATTGAAGCACTTCAAAAAATGTGTTCTGTTTAATGTCACTAGGAAATTACGCAGCGGTTTATTACACTGATTTTCTACAATATCAAGAAATAGTTGCGTTTTGGTAGTTGATAGATTGTAATTACATTCAAATAGTAAGTGATTGAGTTCGTCAGAGGTATTTCGGAGACATTAATGGCATGTAAGATCTTGACCATATGTAGTTTTGAATAGTATCGAGGCTACAAATTTCAAAACACCAACAGAATCCGGTCTCTCTGCGGCCGCTTTCCAAATATTAGATAATCTTAGGTTGACGTGAATTGTTCTGAACATTTTAAAGTCATCACTGGTTTGCATTCGAAAACGCCATTTGTTCTTTAGTTAAAATTGCATTTCTTACATATCTTTTCCATACATATTTACTTGGAAATGTACCATTTGACATAAAAGTATCTAAATAATCAATAAGTTTGTAGTTGTCAAGGACACGTATAACATCGGGTATGAAACCTAACGATGCCGAGCTTAATGTCGTTCTGTAGTTAAAAAGTCGAGCAATGAAAACTTTACTTGTTAGTTCATTTATTTATTTATTGGAGTTAACGCCGTATCAACACAATTTAGGTCATTTCACGGCGTCCAGCGCACCTAACATAGCTTTCCTGGACCATTGTCTATAACCAGTACTCACCTACCCTTCCACAAGGCCGGAAATTTCTCCATATTATCTAATCAATGGAGGAAAATCGACATTATTGTCAAATTTTCATGGAAGGGTATAACCTCCCCGGGTGGGATTCGAACCCGCACCCCCTCGGGCACGAGTATCGAAATCCCGGCGCGCTACTAACTGCGCTATCGACCCGGGTTTTGTTAGTTCATTCGATGTAAGTCTACACAAAGTACCTAGGAATAAAAGTTTCTGTAGATTAATGTAAGCTTCGATTGACGTGAGGCCTAGCATGCCAGTAAAAAGTATCTGTGCAACTTTTTACTTGATATATTGCAGCTGTTTTATTACGAAGTATTATCAATTACAAGTGGAAAAAACACGATTTTGTGTTTTTAAATCATGATTTGTTTCTGATCAATTACATTAAGAACGAACACATCTGACTCATTCATTGCCGTACGGATCATCTATAATCAAAGCGCAGTAGTGCTAAAGAAACGATTTCCTGAACTTTGAAGTAGAATTATGTTGGAGCACCTATACCCAAGGAGTTGAATTGTGATTATTATAAAACAATATCCTAGAAACCTGATTATGAACAAAATTCTCTATTTGTCCCATCCCCGATCCCAAATCTTTTGATGAAAAACATGGTATTATAACGTACTTGTAGTCGTAATTCCGTCACCGTACCATCGTGGTTTCATCATCATTATGTTTATGCCACAAATCAATATGGAAGTTCAATGCCTTTTTTCCAAAGAAGATAATTTAAACAATTTCTTTGAAATCTCTATTTACACGCTGGGCCATATCAATCTCTCTAGAAGACATTTAGTTGATGCTGTACGCAATACTTGGATATTCGTTGCCTTACAAATCCAGTGTTCAACATATGTTGCCATGTAAAATTGATGTTTTACATAAGTACACTTTCACAGACACATTACTCAAATGGTAATTTATACAGATATTTATATGTAAAACATCATTTTTCATGATGAGCAGAGCTTCCATAGTTCTGCATGAAATGCATTTGCTTTAATAACTTTGAAAATGCTTCTTGTCAGCATTCTCGTTCCCAGAGTCTAGTACTTAGGATTCTCAATACTAGCTATTATTGAGAATCCTACTAGACTCGGAACGAGATTGTTGCATTTTGTAATATCTTCGCATTCTATAAATAGAAGGTGAAGTCAGACCGTTTGTGTACGGAATATCTTCGCCGTCAATAGACTGAGACCGTTTGTGTACAAAATGGGGGTACCGGGACAAAACGGACCATGAGACGAAACGGACCATGCCAAAACGGACCAAAGTAGGGACGAAACGGATCATATTTGTGGGACAAAACGGACCATAGTCAAGACAAAACGGACCATTGTCGGGACAAAACGGACCATAAGAAGAAATGTAATCATTATTATTATAAATTATTAATTGTGTGATTAATAACATTATACATATCTTTTATGTCTTAGTATAATTAAATTGTGTGTAAATAGTAATAAAAATAGCCTCAATAGTGAGTAACAGTTTTCGTGTTGTTTGTGCGTTGTTTTTAAGCTATACTGTGTCCTCCTCGGGACAAAACGGACCATTGTCGGGACAAAACGGACCATAAGAAAAAATATAACCATTATTATTATAAATTATTATGTGTGTGATTAATAACATCATATATATAGTTTATGTCTTAGTGTAATTTAATTGTGTGTAAATAGTAATTAAAATAGCCTCAATTGTGATTAACAGTTTACGTGTTGTTTGTGCGTTGTTTTTAAGCTATTCTTAAGCTATTTTAAGCCGTTTCCTTGAGCTAATTAGCTAATACATCAGAGTGATTTAATTTGAAGTTGCTTTTATATTGTCCAGCACAGGTTCTTTCCTATGTACTGCACGCCACTTATAACTATGGGAAATGATTATATGATGACAAACTTGTTCCAGATAAATTATAATTACTTATACGCACAGTTACATAGATCATTCTCGTACCCAGAGGTTGTCATGATTATAGATAGTTTTTAAAATTCTTATAGCAGCTGGGAACGATAATGACTCGTGATAAGAATAAAAAAAGGAGAAAAAATGTTACAATTATATACTTTATTATAAATTCATCATCAATAATATAACAAAACATACTTATACTTATAATAATATCATTAATTATCAAATGTAAGGATATCACTTTGAAGTCAATAATTGTCATAAGTTTGATGTTATTGAAAAAAAAAACAATGAAATAAACTAACAAAACATATTTTTCAATTAATATTAGATCTAGTCAACAATTGTCATCAGTTTGGTGTTATTTAAGATAAGAAGTTTTCCATGAAAATAAATGAAAAAAAAAAAATAACACAATTACTCAATAGCTATTATTGTAATTGTTTGCAAGGGTGAAATAAAGATATGTTGTGTTTTGTTATGAAAAAATATCAACATTTTTACTCTTTACTACTTCAACTTTTATTTCATTAAATCAATATATTTATTGTCTAGTAATATAATCTATTTTTTCTTATGGTCCGTTTTGTCCCGACAATGGTCCGTTTTGTCCCGACTATGGTCCGTTTTGTCCCACAAATATGGTCCGTTTCGTCCCTACTTTGGTCCGTTTTGGCATGGTCCGTTTCGTCTCATGGTCCGTTTTGTCCCTAATTCAAAATGGGGCGGAGCCATATTCCTATGCGCATGTCAATGGTTGATATTTAGATAAACTAAGAGTTTGGTATTTGGACCGTATTTCCCGTACTTGATGAAAGGTAAATAGATATTTAGGTCTTCAGCGAACCTGTTAATGAACGCGTACTTGGCCTTACTAAAAAGTAATTTGCAATTTATAATTCAATGTGTTACAATTTAATATCCATTTTTATAAAAGAAATACCGGAATTCTGTGTTTTTCTTCGCGAGACATTGGTGAATAGTTTACAGTATTCAGTATCCGTTCGTCCCAAAGCCATTTCGTAATCTTTGCGCAAACAGTGTTTTTAGTAATAATTACTTTTTTGCGGAAGATAGTGTCAGATTGTTTGCTATCAATGATTCTGAAGTTAATTTAAGCTGATAATAATCATATTGAAAGAAATAGTAAGCATGCAGGGGGTTGACACTTACTGAAGTTAATGATTAATCATTAATGATAATCATAATGAGTTATTCAGATATTCCTCCTTAACATCAGGGATTCCTTTAATAAATCAGGTTTGTAGTCGCAAATTGTGATAAATATTACAAGGAAATTCACTTTCGGGTAATCCCGGGACAATTTTTCAGGAAATCCTGACAGAATCCTCAGCTAAAATCCTAGGGGTTTGTCCCAAGTTTTTGGGATCCCGGGACACTGTTGGTGTTTAATTAACACTGTGAGGTGTAAAAGGTATTTACATGATACTTGATCCTGTCAGTAATTGACAATTATATCTCAGTGCGCTAATTAAAATAAAGATATATCCTGTGTTCTCGTATTCTCGTGGGGTTAAGACTATACTTGGGTATCAGGCACAAATATGAGGAATGTCTTAATTCTAAAATTGCTAATATAATTCACTTATTCACTCATAATTAGGGTTTCAAGCGGTCTTTTGTCGTTTTTTGTACTTTGGGCGAGTTTGATATTGATCAGAGTAAAAAGTTGACGTATTTTCGGAAATTACCAATCGTCGCGTGCGTCGGTTCGGACCATTTTTATTACGCCACGAGAATATGAGAAACCACGAGAATACGAGAAACAGGTATAGGGAGGTTATTTTAACATTTAAACAAAACTATAACTATAATTTAACTATAAAAACCAGCTTAATGGAAAAGAATCGGTGAAAACTGTCCAAAGATCATGTAGCAACATTACCCAGTAAACTGGTTATATGATACACCAGTGATGCTAATTTTAGACAGTAATTTCAGTAAGCAAACAAAGTACTCCTTAACTTAAGAAGTACCAGTTCAATGTAAATTAAATAAAACCAGAAAAAAAACATACAAAAAGTAAAAAAACCCAAGTGTTTGTATGGTCATTTACCATATAAGATGGTAAACAACAAGTCAAGTCAACTACAAGCATGTTATACTTAGTGATTTATCTTTTAAAAATATTGCAATTTTTCAGTTTACGATAATATTGACAGAATAAGTTTGACTGATATCATTTTGTATCAGTAGTGGATGCTGCTGTCTTAGTTCCCTACTACCATTTCACCAAGGGTTATTGGTGTCAAGGTACTATGGTGCAACCTGGTCATGAAATTATTTCTACAGCCATTCTCCCTCCTACTAATGATTCTTAATTACGATGGACAGTTGTCGGTCACTGATGAAAGTTTGCGCTTAGTAGTTGGTATACAGCGAAATCCAGAGTTTTAGCCTTCCCATGGTCAGTATGTTGATTGACCATCCTTATGGGCTAGTTAAAAAAAAATGGCAAGTAAAATGAAAAAAATGTTCAAAAAATAAAGTTCATAAATGTGTACATGGGTCATAATTTTATGTTGTACAGTCATTCAAGTTTTCAAAATCATTGATGTGCCAATCATTCATAACATATTACCATTTTTTTCACAGCTTTATTGTTCAATAACAAGCAAAAAAAGTGAAACTGACAGGCAGATCTATTTACCCTCTTACAAACACTTGTATGGTATTTTAGTGATTTATTAGTTATTTTTTGTTAGAATACATGTTAAAGCATTCAAAATAAGTGCTTAAAGCTTTAAATTTATTACTAAATTGGAAAATTTCAAATATTTACTGTTTTTTACTACAAGATTTCACTTCTAGAGTGGTTTAAATTCATTTAATGGATACAACAGTACATAAAAAATGATAAGAAATACATATTATGGTAGTTTAAAGGATGTTGATTAACAACAAAGCAAACTTTTTTTGTAAATCCTAACATGAAACCATGATGGAACGAAATCCAAAAGTGCCCCCAAATTTCATGAAAATGTCACACTCCTGACACAAATAATATCCTGTCTTAAATCAAAAATGAATATTAATTAACAATCAAAATCAAGTTAACAATCTGACCACTGTCAACAACATGTAACACATTTTTAACAACTTTTTATCTTCATAACAACATTGGCTATTTAACTCGGCACAGTAAGGAAAATGGATTTTATTTATATCTGCTGTATCTTGACATAAGATTAATGTGTTATATATTTTTTTAGTTTTTTTAGCTTTGTTCTAAGCCTTTTCTTGAATTCTAAATCCCAATTCTGTTGTTCCTATAAAAGTTCCAACTGGTAAAAACTACAAAGCTACTCTGAATAAGTAATACGTGTCACACTCCTGACTTCACAATGAATAAGTTATTTAAGCAATTCTGATGTAAGTTCCAACTGCTCTTTTACAAAATTCATTTTCAGTCCACATCCAGAAAGTAGGATAGGGGTGGATAACTTCCGATGAATATCATTTCGAGACTGCCAGGGTCTTTAAAATTGTCACACTTTTATGTCACACTCCTGACATTTAAGGGCCATCTTTTTAGTGTATTTTTTTAAACTGATGGTTCAATTATGATAAAACTTCACAAAACATTTGAAAACACTATGCATAATGTAAATTTTATGTATGTTTCCGATATATATACCATATAAACCTGAAGACAGTAAGTTTTCAAGAAAATTTAGAACAAACATTGCAGAAATTATTTAAATATCACTGGAAATTAGAATAGCATTACCTGTAACAATAAGATATACTGAGAAAAAGAATGAATAATGAAACATGCTTTGTAAACGGAGTGAATAAGACACATGTCGAAATGCCAAAATTTGTGTTTCACTCCTGACATCACTTTTTATCATATATGTTATGAAGACATGATACATGAGTTAGAGATTCCTCTCACTTTAGATCACTAAAAGACATGCTTTCCAGAAAAATAAAACAAGAGGTTGTAATATGTATATTTATAATAAAGAATGTTCCTTAAATGTAGATTGTTTCACTTCTGACATTTTTTAGTCATTGCAAAGTCTAGTTTTTTTCATGCTCTTATAATAGTTCTAATTGATTTTTCCATTTTAAAAAAGAGTACTACCTTAAAAACAATCATATGCACACAAAACAACATGTTTATAATGCATATGTCAGGATTGCAACTTTTTTACTTGATAAATAGTACAAAAAGGATTATCTGCTGTTTCTTTTATTGAGATGAGAGACAACTGAAACTTCTTGCTTGCTCTTAATAGACATTAATTAGACATAAATAGACTGCTTAATTACATGAATTCATTTTACTTTTATGCTGATATTCTGCATCTTTTAGAAAAACTTTTTGGTAAGGGTTCAGAAATTCAAAAAGCAACCTATTTTTGTACAGAAAGGCTATTTTTTAAATGTCAAAATAATATTATGACCCATTCATCATTCTTTTATTTAACAGACACAACTTACACAAACCATAAAAGAAAACAATAGTGTTCACATTTAAGAAATTATCTTTTTTGGTTTTAAATGTGTATTCCTCTATTTTTTTCTGCCAAAAAGGTTAATTCAAACATCAATAACATGAAGTAGGATCAATTACAGAAGGAACAAATACACAAACTAAAAATGCAATCATAAGAGAAAGTTTCTGGTACAAATTTAAAGGAAACTGACTAGATTAAATTTTGACCTCCGTGTCATGCTTTGGGGTCATTATTTTTGCTCCTATCCTCATATGAATGCCTTATTAAATCTGCTTTTTCTATTCCAATCATTATTTAAGCTCAAACAATATGTAATGGTGTAGAAAAAATATTAATTCAATGATGTTACAGTAAAACTGAAAATCGTGTCACACTCCTGACATTCACATATATGCCATGTGCTCATAAACAGTTCATTTGTGCCACTGATGATCATCACTCTTGATCAAAACATGACATATGCTTCCAGGAAAAGACATAGTGGATTATACATGTATGATGAAATTGACAGCCTTTTGCTATCAACACCAGATGTCACACTCCTGACCAAATTAAGTGACTTTATTTCAAAGGGTGTGGAAAAAAATATATTCACAATAAAGATGATCTTTATGTTATTACTGAGACTAGAAACATAACACATAATAATAGTAGTAGTATTTCCTTTAATAGCTAAATGTTTAAGGTACCATAAACTTTTATATAAAAAAATATACATTTTCAGTCAGCTTTTTTCTTGACGACCATGTATTAACTTTTTACATAAAATGTGATGAGTTTAAGCACTAGGTGCTAAATTTTAGCATTTGGTGAAGCCCAAGAGATACAGCTTTCACTGAAATAACATAACATTGTGCCTGTCATTCAGCATTAATAGATAACATTGTCTGAACAAACAAGATCTTTAAAATTGTCACACTTTTTTGTCACACTCCTGACATTTTTGGCCCATTATTTTGGAATATTTTTTAAACTGATGGTTCAATTTT
The DNA here is from genome assembly GCA_025267735.1 of Mactra quadrangularis. Taxonomy (NCBI): domain Eukaryota; kingdom Metazoa; phylum Mollusca; class Bivalvia; order Venerida; family Mactridae; genus Mactra; species Mactra quadrangularis. Next base: position 14,043,287 of record CM046311.1, read on the forward strand.
GATGAAACTTTACAAAACATTAGAAAACACTAGGCGACACCTCTGAAAAACAAAAAGAAGATCCTAAACTCTGTTGCATATGTTTTATTCATAAAAAACTGAAACTAGCCATTTTTTTTAACTAGCCCTTATATGACCAATACAAAGTGTTGCTACAGCGTTCAACCCAACAAAAGCAAAAGCACTTTAGAACCACATTATACGCATTTTTCATAAAAATGCCCCATAAAACTACATAATCATTAAATCTATGTTAAGCACTGAGAAAAATGCTACATGCTACTTAAAAATGAATTACAGTCAAGAAATACTCTTATGGACAGGTACATTATGGAAATTCCAGGGGGGGGTCCAGACCCCCCTGACCCCCCCCCCAGATCCGCCTGTACTTTGTCATCACTGATATATCAGAGTCACTGATAATTAGTGTACAGATTATATATCTAACAGTTACACACCTATTACAGGTACACTGTAACACAACATGTGTAAATCAGATCAAGCAGATGCACATACCAGGTGTTGATAAATGGCTGGTTTGTTAAACCTCTGTGACAGCAATGACATGCTCTAGATCTGAACCCCCACTGCATCCACCTGGGCAGTGGCTGGCATGCTCCAGAATCTAGCAAACTGGGGTATTTCACAGTATTGGTCTAGAAATTAGTCTGTGAAGCCTATAAAAAGTTATATTGTTTTTATTTCAGATGGAAATTGACAGAAAGTTTGTTATATTATATGGTAGTCAAACAGGAACATCACAAGATACAGCAGAGAAGATATCCCGTGAAGCTAGAAGAAGACATTTTCTTACTAAAGTCTCATCCCTAGATTCATATGATATTGTATGTAAATATAGTTTATTTGTATCTAGTCTAGATTTTTAGCTCAACTTTTTGAATAAAACCAGAGCTTATGCTATCACTTTTGTGTCGGCATTGGCTTTACTTTTGAGGTTAAAGTGTTTTAAACTCTTATATTTTCAACACTATCCAAGATATTTTGAAGTCGTCTGGCGAGCTCAGTTGATAGCACGTAAGTCTACTGATCAAGGGGTTGTGGGTTGGATTCCCGGGCGGGGCACACTTTCATGGAGCTTTGTCATGAAATTATTTCTACAGTCATTCTCCCTCCTACCAATGATTCTTAATTATGTAGGGCACTTCTCAGTCACTGATGAAAGTATGTGCTTAGTAGTTGGATAACAGCTAAATCCAGAGATTTAGCCTTTCCAGGAGCAGTGAGTAGGTTGACAGACGGCCGTTATATGACCTATACAATGTGTTGCTATTGGGTTAAACCCAAGTAAACAAAACAAACAAACAAGATATTTTATTAAAAGTTGGTATACTTGTTTTGTGGGATTATATCAACCGTACTGGAAAAGAACATGACTCTAGATGTTTTAAAATACGCCTGAGATGGTTTCTAAGTGATTGTTTAAAGACATTCGCTTGATGGAGGTGATTGCTTAATTTTTATTACTATTGACTAAACAATTTTTAGTTTATTCGACTTGATAATTATTGAGATATTCTATGTTTTAAGGTATCCAAGGTCAAAGCAAATTACTTTTAATTGTTATTTTCCAGAATAATTTGATCAGTGAGAATGTTGTTGTATTTTTACTTGTTATTTTCCAAAATAATTTGATCAGTGAGAATGTTGTTGTATTTTTACTTGTTATTTTCCAAAATAATTTGATCAGTGAGAATGTTGTTGTATTTTTACTTGTTATTTTCCAAAATAATTTGATCAGTGAGAATGTTGTTGTATTTTTACTTGTTATTTTCCAAAATAATTTGATCAGTGAGAATGTTGTTGTATTTTTACTTGTTATTTTCCAAAATAATTTGATCAGTGAGAATGTTGTTGTATTTTTACTTGTTGTTATTTTTTCTAGAATAATTTGATCAATGAGAATGTTGTTGTATTTTTACTTGTTGTTATTTTTTCTAGAATAATTTGATCAATGAGAATGTTGTTGTATTTGTTTGTTCTACGACTGGACAAGGTGATCCACCAGATAACATGAATGTAAGTGGGAGATATTTGTATTATATTTAAAAAAACTAAGAGTATTTAAGTTAAAGATATTTATATTATTGACAATTATAACACAAATATAGGTCATTAGAGACAATACAGCTACGTTTTAATGTTGAGCCGTGAATATGTTTTGTTTTGATTTCATTTAAAGACTTATCTATCCAGACATATGAAAACAAACTTGTGTCATTAATGTCACTATGTATATTGAGGACTAGGACAAACACATATTATATGTTTTTAAACTATCAATCTGATTAAAACCGGATCAAAATTTTCCGCTCGCTTACTTGCTAATTTAGAGTTGGCCAAATTCTTACAAGGGTCATGTTCAGGTGACCTTTTCTCATTTCGATATTCATGACAAAATCTTTATGTTTAGTAACTTGTTTATGTCGTCTACGTCACGTAATTTGAAATGTACCATCCAAATGCAGACTGTGAATAATACCGCTGTCAAATTAGCTTGCAAACCTTGGGTCTAAAAATAGAAATTACGAAATCAAAATGCTATTTATATATTATACTAATAGTGTTTTGTCTAGATGAAAGCTACGCATTGATTGGTCAACATAAAGGTGACCCTCCATTGGAACCTTAGAGATCCTGTACGACAACGCTTTACAGGATATTTGTTTACGGAGATTGTTAAACTATTGGATAGTTTGTACAGTCTGTCTCAGTCAGTTAAATACATACACAATGTAGAAATAAAAAAAAAGTATTTAGATGCAAATTGATACACATTGATACTAAGTGAATGTGAAACACTAATATGTTTGTATTTATTGTTTATTTAACAGAAATTTTGGCGTTTTATAATGCGACGTAATTTACCAGTGGATTCATTGTCTGATTTATCTCATGCTGTACTGGGTTTGGGAGATTCTTCTTATCCTAAGTAAGTTCAGTATAACTTCTCTTCCGAATGAAATATTGTGACTGACTAATCCAATGTCTGTGCCTGCCTGTGTCCATCCTTGATGATTCCTTAAAGTCTTCTTGTGAAAAAACCATGAGGTCTAGAGCTTCATATATTCTCTACAAAGATTGTTCAAATTAAGTCCTTGGGTCCGACTTTACCTCACCCAAGTGAAGAATTATAACATAGAGTTATGTAGTATTGTGCGTAAAGTTTGACCCCGACCTGACCTTTATGCAAGAATATTCATTACATTGAATACAAATGTAGTATTAATGCTCGTCACACCGTGAGGATTATGAGTTAAAACTTAACACACAAACATATTTCTATAATTTTACGATCGCTGCCAAAGTGTAGAAATAGGAATGGTACTGACTTTCGTCGGGATATGTGTAGATAATTATTAGATGCAAATGTGAAATGTCAGGTCGGGGTCAATATTTATGCACTATAAAATATTGAAATAATTTCTTCTCCAAAACTATACTGCCTTTGAAGGTCCTATGAATGTTTTAATAGTCATAAATAAGCTGCTAATAAAGAACAATTTTTAAACTAAAAAATATATACATTGCATATAAATGTGTAATTATGGCTTTTAAAGATTTTGTTTTGTGCTTAACTTCTATGGATAATAAAGAAATGATGTTGATTGTTAAATGATGACAAAATCAGTATACCCTGTTCTTTAAGTCAAGCTTGTTGCATTGACTTGTCCACTAAGCAAAGGCTAGTTATCAGGTCTGTGAGGGTAATTACACTGTTTGATAAACCATATGACACTTAGCAGCATACAATATATAGGAAAGACATATACATAAACTTCAACATTGACCATTTTAAAGTTATTTGCTTTAATTGAATTGAAAAGCGATGTTTTTTTTTATGGAATTTTAAAGATAGTTCTTGGACTGACAGTCCATCGGTCCACCATGTTTCGCGGTGACTGTGGACTGATTTGTTTACCAAATTTTAATCCTCAGTTGGTCAATAAAAGATAAACAGATGATTGTTTAGTCCTTGCTAGAAGTGTGTATGATTAGTGTACTCAGAATTCAAAATAACAAAATCATTGGGTCTGCACAAAACTAGTTTTAACATGGACATGTTATCTATGTCACTGGTCTTAACATCTTTCTATATTACATAAAGTGATACTAGTTCTGCAATGACTCATAACAATGTTATAATTTTGCTTTGTGAAAAGTTACTATTAATTGTGTTGTTGTTTTATAGATTTAATTTTGTTGCTAAGAAACTACATAGAAGATTAATACAACTTGGTAGTACGAGTATAGTAAATGTAGGATTAGCTGACGACCAACATGATTTAGGGTAGGTATATAACCCTTAACCGCTAAATCCCGCATTTTTACATGTCTAGACCCCCCCCTCCAAAATGGCCCCACGCCTTGAAAATGGAGTTTTTCAACTGAATTTAGTAAATTTCACTAAAGGATAGTTGTCCCTAAAAATGAGCTTTTTTTTTCGCGCGCCTCCCCCCTCATGGCCAGGAAAAAAATTGGGGTCATTGAGTGCAGAGAAATGGTGCCAAATGATGATAAGAAAACATGTTTTTCAGTATCTAAAAAAGACCTGACACTTGAGACCTCAATTTTGGAAAATATTACTGTTTGAAGTGCAAATGTGGGGTGGAAAAAAAAGGGAAAATTGCATTTTTTGCCATTTTGCTCCACCCCAGCATTGCCATGGTAACGGGGATCGGGGCTCAACTTGGTTTTTCTGAAAGACATTCACCCAGGGAATAACTTGGCCAAGTTGCATATCTGTATGATAACTAGTAATGAAATTAGAGCATCTTGAAATAGCCCAAGCGCGTAATGGTGAAAAAATGGCTACTTTTCACACATGTCGCAACCAGTAAAGGGATAATATACATGTATAAATATTAGTGTTGGTGCTATATTCAAGATACACACAGTCACTCTAGTAAACAGAAGGTATAACATTCATGACAATTATACATCTATTTTGAGTTTATGACAACATAAATAGTTTGTATAGTACTGCAGTGAAGGTATCGATTTATAAACGTATCTGTGTATTGTCAATATTTATTCTCTATATATCGATCTAGTCAAAATGCTTCAAGCCCAATCAATGACAGCTCTACCAATGCACCAGCTATCAGTGTTTTACTGTACCTGTTGCTAGTTTTAGTATCTATATAAGTCTTTGTGGTCTGTTCTGTATTCTTGGACCAATATACAATGTAGTCTATGACTGACTGGCCTGACATGTTTTCTTGATATAATGACTGTTTGTTATTTTAGTGCTGATGCAGTTATCTACTCTTGGACCGACTGGCCTTACATGTTTTCTTGATATAATGACTATTTGTTATTTTAGTGCTGATGCAGTTATCTACCCTTGAACTGACTGGCCTTACATGTTTTCTTGATATAATGACCATTTGTTATTTTAGTGCTGATGCAGTTATCTACCCTTGGACCGACTGGCCTTACATGTTTTCTTGATATAATGACCATTTGTTATTTTAGTGCTGATGCAGTTATCTACCCTTGGACTGACTGGCCTTACATGTTTTCTTGATATAATGACCAATTGTTATTTTAGTGCTGATGCAGTTACCTACCCTTGGACCGACTGGCCTTACATGTTTTCTTGATATAATGACCATTTGTTATTTTAGTGCTGATGCAGTTATCTACCCTTGGACTGACTGGCCTTACATGTTTTCTTGATATAATGACTATTTGTTATTTTAGTGCTGATGCAGTTATCTACCCTTGGATGGAGGATTTATGGGAAAAGTTAATGTCTATATATCCATTACCTCCAGGTTTAGATATAATACCATCAAACATTAGGTAAATATGTCTATATATCCATTACCTCCAGGTTTAGATATTTACGGCTACTAATCGTTAATAAGTGGTCTCCCTTAGATAGCGGGTAATATTACCATGTGATCGAACAAAATATCACCTGCTCCGGTATAGGGCTTTAGCATCGGGGAATTCCAGTGAGGTATAATAAAACATATTATGTAGCAATATATGCTTATTATTGATTTTTTAGGAGTCTGCAAGCGGGTAGATTACGTGACGAATACTATGACAATTTTCATAAATTCAATTGAACCAACCGGTGTTTATTCTTGAAATCGAAAAATTGAGGGAATTTCCCCGTTACTTATTGCTTAATTAAGAAGAACTTATAATCAATATAATAAGGTTATTAAATTACTAACGTAGATTTAACCTTGCTTCATTTGATTGACGAAAGCGTGGGTCTCGAAAACATACGCAATCATTGGCAAACTGCTAATTACGTTTTACGTCCAACTGCCTCACAACTCGCTCATAATTTAATACAATTATCAATTTAACGGCAAGCATCCAAAAAGCTTTATCTACCTTTAATATTGTAGTATCACAGTTAGACACGTGTTTGTTAATTTCAATCGTTTAATTACGATATCATTCTTATCGACCGACATATAGCACTATTGATTTTTAAGCGGACACTGGTTGATCTTAAAGGTGACAAAATACACAGGGGGCATCAATAAAGAAACGAGTCACTAATTATCGGCTTTTGAAGCGTGTATACTAACAGCACAACTCCCGCATAGTTGATAGGTCGATTACATAAGCAATGCGGATGTAACATACCTTCCATCCGTCGTTAAATCGAGGTCTCGAAGGCTGTCATAATTGGGTCATAAATTGTTTCATTGATTTTCCGAAAATGTCGGTGACTTCGTTTTCGCTTTGATGTGCTAATAGAGCGAAGTTTTAACGGGAAGGGCGACTTCTTCGCCCGGATCGCCCTCTCGGCTCATCCCTGGCTTCAGAACATCTATTTTTGGAATGGACGCGAGTTTGAATCTACTGATGCCTTTTTATTTTTTTATTCTTTTTATTGTTAGCATTTCAATTTTCTGAATATTTTGTTTAATTTTATTCAGTATCTTTTTGAAATACAAAAAACACTACAAACCAAACAATGTCAAATAGAATTTAGTTTCACTGGCAGTGTCGTTTGAGCTACTGGGCATTCTCTTTTACAGTGTCTATTTTGGCCATAAAAACTAACAAAGACAAAATGATTTTCATGATGCACTAAGGCATTGTGTTTAAAAAAATCCGTCCACGATTTGAATAAGAAAAATAGATAAAAATAAGTATCTATTGGGATTCGAACCCACAACTAAAAGATTGACAGACTGACCGTCTTACCACTAGGCCACACAAACTTTGATACACATTGCATATAAGATATAATACATAAGTGTTATGTTCTAACAATACATTCCACGTGAACTGCCGGAGTTAATCCGAGCATTAAATATTCCGTGTTATGTGACGTTTTAATTTATGCAATCGGACAGTTCAATATAATCGTACAATAAATTGCTTCTTCTTTACATATATAAACACAGGGGGCCGTTATAATATGATAGTGCTCGCTGATATGATAGTGGCCCTCTGACGTCATATTTAGTAGATATCATTAAATGCTTCTTTTGTGGTGTGTAACCCAAGTTGTAATTTTAAGGAGCAAAAAAAAAATATTTGGCCCTGTGTAAACAAAAAAGCAAGTGCAGAAAATGTGTGGTAGGCCCTCAGTGGTGTGTACTGTTTCTTATATAGTGACTTTAACATTCACCAATTCTTGTTTGCATTGTTATATTTCAGACCTCCATCCAGATATAATGTAATTTATGATAATTCAGTATTTACCAATAAAGATAACATACCAGATGTACCTTCATGGTTCACAGTAAAACCATATCGTGCCAAGTTGATCTCTAATGAAAGAGTTACTGCTGATGATCATTTCCAAGATACAAGATTGATACACATTGATATATCTCATTGTGATCTAAAGTAAGTATATATCATTATATATAATTGAGCTTGGACTGGAGTCTATATGCTCTTTATTGAGTTGGTTTGAAATTTTATTATTTTTATAAGAATGAACAAATATTTTCTCATGGTATTAAAAGTTGACGTTGCTTGTGTTTAACCTAGCCACACTTTATATGAATGTTTATTTTTCAAAATGCTGAACTGTATTCCTTTAACAAATACACTACATTACAGCTTTACATTTCACTGTGTGCGTCTAGAAACCTATATATAGGTGATTTTCATGTATAATTAGTAGCGTGCCAGGAATTTGTGTCCCGAAGGGGGTACGAGTTCGAATCCCACCCAGGGTGGTTGTACCCTTCCATAAAAATTTGACAATAATGTTGATTTTCTTCCATTGATTAGATAATATGGAGAAGTTTTTGGCCTTGTGGATGGGTAGGTGAGTACTGGTTATAGACAAGGGTCCAGGAAAGCTAGGTTAGGTGCGCTGGACACTGTAAAATTACCTAAATTGTGTTGACAAGGCGTTAAACCCTGTAAAAAAATGTATAATTATTGGATATGTTACAATAAATAGTAACAAAATTGTCACAATAATTAGTACCAAAATTGTCATTAAAGTGTGCTGATATATCCTCAATGTAGGCAATATATTGAAGTGTGCCTAAATATGATATTAGCTCACTTTCTAGTCTGTCTAAAAATCCATATTGAGGCAACTTTGGGTCATTTTGCATCAGTAGTCCAACAATGTCGGATTAATATCTGCTTTAAGGCACACTTGCCCTGTTTAATAGCCTGTAGTTTTTATATGTAGAGATAGATTTTTAACCAAATATATAGGATAAGATCTAGGGATGAGAAGATATGGCGATTTATCGATACAATATTAATATGTTGGTCCAAGATAGGTATCGTGACCCAGCACGATATATCGCAATCAGACCATGACATTCATAACCAGGGGAAGTCACTGTATTTTCAGTATTCTACAGGTTTGCCATATTCTTCTAGAAATTTCAATTTTGTAAAACGGTTTCGGCACAACTCAACCTGGGGACAACTCGACCTGTGGACGTCTCAACCTGACGTTTGCCTACCTCAATCCACAGATAGAGACAACTCAACCCATGAACAATGCAAGATCATAAAGAAAAGAATGTTAATATTTGTTATGATACAATAACTACCTGTATCGTATTGTATCGAACATTATTATATCATCTCCTTTTGTATCGATACGTATCCTGTCGTATGATGACTGTATCGTCTCATCCGTAATAAGAACATTATATTTTACAGATATAATCCAGGTGATGTGTGTGTTGTATATCCACAAAATATGTCTGATACAGTAGAAGATTTTATATCATATATGAATCTAGATCCTTATAAACAAATTGTTCTCACTTGTAATGATACAGGTATGTATGCTGTATGCATTTTGAGTATAGTTAGAACAATATCGCATTAAATAACCTGTCATTTAGGGCCCTAGATGCTTAAACTGGCAACATTTAGGGTGATAATCTTTTTCTCATTGATTAAATGTTTAACTCACTGAAGCACAATAAGATCATTTCAAGTTTACAAAAACAACATTTATCCTTACTGTGAATTTGCCGATTCTGGGGAGCACGTTATAAAAAATCTTACGACAATTTAACATAACTGTATGGAAGGATTTAGGACTAAGTTCAGTCGTAAGATACTTGATAATACGGGCCCTGCTGATGTATAACAATCAGTATGGAAATTCACTGCAAGGAAACAAGTAGACTTAGCTTTTTGAGCTAATATCTATTTATTCAAGCACATTTTTGGGTGTCAACTGAAATGATTTTAATTGCTTAAAAAGTTTGGTGACTTATCTTTTGGTTTAGATGTCATCTGAAATAACTCTAATTTCTTATTTCTAGCATCTGCTGAACTGTTTCTTTTTTGCTGTGGCTACTTGAAACAATTGATTTTAGGTCGACTTTACGAAGTAAATGGCGAGCTCTCCTACTCGCCCTAGCGTCGGCGTCCACATTTCTGATTAAAGTTTTTGTGCAGTAAAATATTTTTTACTATAACTTTTTTATTTCTTGAGATATCAACTTCAAACTTTAAATGCATGTTCCTTATTATCAACCACATCTCATGTGACAAAGTTCATAACTCCAAATACATTTTTTTTTCAAAATTGTCTCTGGTGAACTTAAAATTTTCTTAAAAAAGACCTTTTTTTTTACTTTAAAGGACAAGGTTCACGAAGGGCAAAAATCGGCCCCATCTTGAATTTGTATCAAATGTCTTTTTAATAAACCAGGTCATATGTGGAAACATAAAAAACGCAATTTGAGCTGAAAATCTATTATAGTTCCGTTGCCATGGCAACATTTAATATGCATGAAAAATACACAATATGGCAATGTTTTCTGAATTAAAATCAATTTATGAGCAAATGTTAGCTTCTTTTTAAGGTGAAATAATTGTATGTAGTTTGAAATATGAACAGAATTAATAAACAAAGATTTACATGTCAGGTTGCCATGGTAACGCTAAATAAATATCAATATTTTAACCATTTGATTTTTTTTTCCTTTATTCGTGTAAAATTCTATAAATTGATAGCTTTGATGCACTAAATATTTTATACAAATAGTTTATTATAAATAGATTGCTCGAAATTAATAATTCTGGCAATTTTGGTTGCTATAGCAACATTAACAGTGTCAAAATTCCATCAGGTTCATTATTTTAGAGTGAAGTTTGTAGACAATGTATTTGTTTGGTCGAATGTAACACAAATGTTTTGGACGATATATATATATTCAAAACATGCATGGGAAAATCTAGATACATGTACTCTTGGTTTCCATGGCAACAATGAACAACAATGTACATAATGGAAGCTTCCGTTTTGGTATCACATAAGTTCTTACAATGCATTGAGTAAACTCATTTTGTTCAATCAACTTATACATAATCTTACATAGTTTTAAAATACAACTATTTAACACAGATTATCTATACAGATTATTGATATGTATAAACCATGCAAACACTGTATAGTTACATTGTAATAACACCACAATTCAGTAACAAGTGCTAATAGCACTAGGACTGTGAAAAATTGGACCGAATAGGTAAAAAGCACACTTTCAGTTCTTTACATTATTTAAAAGGTCTTAGCTTAGAAGAATATTTTGTGAAAATATGTTTGTTGACAAAGGATTTGTTAATGAGTTAAAGGCTTTTATGTGGAAAAGGGTATATTATGCCAATTAACATTTGAAAAAAAAATAATGAAATCCAGTGCTATATGTAAATGCATGTTTTTTCCACAAAACTGAAAAAAGCTTGTCAGATGTTATGATTACAGATCTTAATTTGCAGTATTAATTTTAACACCTTTAACCAAGTCATTTAATAGACATTTAAGGTATCATTACCATAGCAACAATCACATATTCATCATGAAAATATGAAGCAAGTATAGCATTATCTTTACTATTTTTTCTGTTGCATATTTCAATTTTCCAATGTCTAAGAATGATTATGCATGTCATAATTATGGACTAGATCAAATAACAACTGCAGCTAGTACCAAGTAGTCCACATTGCAGATAAACTTTACCAAGTCCTGCTGAATTGCATGGAACAGGTACACAAATAATTTCTGCAGAATTGTTAAATACGATTACTTTTTTTCTGATGTCAGTTGATATTAATTCCATTTAAATACAATTGAATGTCTGTAACTAATGCCAGTCACCAATTATGATCTTGCTCAATGTCTTTAAAGATACAATCTTCAGACTTTCACCATGGAAACTTGTAATAACACATTCAAGAAATTTACCACAATGCAGGCTCAAGGAAATGTTTTGGTCAAAAAGACAGGAAGACCTTTAGCACCATCAATCAGCTTATCACAGGTCACACATAGTTGAACGGTCACTGTACAAAACTAGATACCACTACAGACCCAAATTGCAGTTCATGTAACTTACCAGAAACTGTCTATCACTACCTCTTTGACTGTATCAAATATGAGACAGAAAGATCAGTTCTAGTGAGAGCGGTGGAGGATATTATATCTAAGTACCAACAAGACTGTCCAGTTATATCTATATCTGTCTTGGTAGGAGAAGTTGAAGATGTATGTGATGAAGCAAAGCAAGGCTTTATTCTAGCTCTGCAGTCATACATTAAACAAACCAATAGATTTTATTATTCCTACAGTGCTTTGATTTTGTATGTGTATATAATGATTATTTATGTATAAGTTTATTTTTATATTTTTCAAAACTCTCATGATCAAAATGTTTTTTCTACATTTTGTAAACAAGATTTCTGTAAATGTCGTTAATCCCGCAGTATAGTTCTATTTTATTAACCTGTTACACTTAAATAATTACACGGTCAATGAATCTGTTATTTTTAACCCCTTTCGAACTTGTTATAACCCCGATATTCAAAATCGCTGCATACATTGTTAGATTATCAATGATTAATATGGATTGGTGGCTCAATGTTTTAAAAGAGGTTAAATAATAACACATTCAGTGAGTGTGTAATTATTCAAGTTGTGACAGGTTAATGTAATAGAACTATAGCAAGGGTTTAAAAGTACATAGTGAGTAAGTACAAATTGTGACGACAACGATGCACATAGAGACTATCAGCTACTTCGATAGCGTATTAGAATTACAACAACAACACAACTTATAAAAATAAAGATAATCCACAAGCTAAATAATATATTTATTCATTTTTATTATTTTATACAGTAATTTTTGTAGCACAATAAGATAGAAAAAAACAATTGTTACAATGGTAAGTTGATGTTTCTAAAGCAATTTAATTATGTTTGCATTAATCAAACAATAGTCTTGAATATATATGAGAAGCAAGATACAATTACAGTTAATTAATATGAACCCATGTTCAATCCAAAACTCATGTAGCTTATTTTATAAAATATGTATACAGAACATAACTACCATTTTCATTTAACAAATCTACATTCATATTACATTTGAAGATTTAATATAATAATTTTACTTGTTGTCATAGATAAAAATGAAAATCTATTTCAAGGCAATATCACCTACCATATACATGAATAAATGAACTACACATGAAACGTGAAACTGGTAAACACTTAGACTTTTCTATAGAACATCAGCTTAACACATTAAATTGTCTTAAGAATATCAGCTTGACACATTAAATTGTGTAAAGAATTTCAGGTTGTTACATAGAATTGTCTTGAGCAAATCAGATTGATATACAGAGATCTACAACTGTTTCAGCATAGCTGTTCTTCAACCTGAAAAGATAAAATAAAAGTTTTTGGACTGAAAAATCAAACTAACTTTGTTGTAAGATGGCTATGCAAATTACACATTTCAAAGATTTTACTACTATCATTGCCAAGTTGAACTTATGATTTAGTAACAATACTATATTTGCTGATGATAAAAAATCAGCTGAAGATTGGCAGTCCTGCACTTACATAGTTCTCAGCACCATTGGCAATGTTGCTATTACTTTCAATGTGTCATATAAAATTGTGTTATCAACATATTCAAACATACACAAAAACACATTAGATTATATTTTTCACTAAGTGTTTGCAAATGCATTTTTAAAACAAAAATGTCTGAGATATTATCTTAAACTGCAGCATTTGATATAAAATAATGTAATCATATAAAGTCTATTTTTTATAATTAATTGTACCTTTTTCCAATGGCCAAAATTGCCAGTACATGTAAGTTGTCAGTTTGCCACACTTAGTGTGATATGGGACCATCTCGGTCAACAGCTTCATGAAGTTCTAGACCTGGAATAAGATACAACAACACAGATCTAGCTAACTAAGACTTTGTAACAAATTAATCAGACACTATACTTTCTTTTACCAAATAACATTTATTTCATATTTAATTCATTGATTACTTCATCAATTATCAGAAGTGTGAATCAAATGGGTAAAATATAAATTACACCATGCACTGCCTACAATTTAAAAAAAAATGATTGCAGTGGCAATGACTTGTTCTTATTTTGTCAGTAGCAAGTATCTAATGTATTGAGCAGAGTTTTACCACGGGCATGGTATTGTGTGAATTATAAACATTGGCCATTGATATCTGTGTACAGCATAGAGCTAGCATCGCTAAGAACTATTTTCTTGTTAGTTTATATACATATTCATGGTAGCAGACAACAATTTTGTCAGTTGACAGTTTCTCTAAACACAGTTACCGTCCATTGATTTCCGGTTGACTTGCTATCAACTTTCGGTTAACAATAAAGGAGTAAAATCACATTTTAAAATGAAATAATCAATAACAAGTTTTTAAACGCATAAAACACAGAATCTACTTACCAGCAACACCATTTGAAGTAATCCCTATGGTAAAGAACTTCCATAATAACGTAATTTACTGAAGTTTTGCACACCATGATTGTGCATCGGTTCAGCTAAAAAGGGGAAATCACTCCCGCGATTAGATACCTGTTATTCGTACCCGATTTAAATCGAACCAATATCAACTCGTGTCGAAAGTTTAAGTTTTTCTCTTCATTAGTCATATGTTGGAAGGATACTGTATACATATATTTAATAAACAGTACAGATAATTAAGGTGCAATCATATCAAAATATTCTGTAGCGAATGACGTCAAAAGTCTGTTAAACGCGCATTGGAGAATAAGGCTAAAAATAGACCAAATATTTTCGTTTTTTTTTTTATTTTTCGATGTGGCGGCATTCGTCGCCAGCGATTAAATTTTAGTATGTTATTAGTAATAACTATTACTATCATCTGTCAAAATATAAAAACTGGCGAAGATTGCCGCCAATGCGAATTTTGGCAAAAACGGGTGAAATTTTATCAAAAAATGCCGTATTTGACGAAAATAGGCTATATTAAAGATCGTTTTTATACACAATGAGACACATTTGACAAAAGATGATGACCAATCTTTGTTTAGCAACTCTTTCTCTTTATTGTGATTGCAAAAATCGATAGTATTCCCATGTTTTAATATTTGCCATTTTTACCCTTGAAACGGGGCCGATTTCAGCCTTAGTGAACCTTGTCCTTTGTTACGGTATCATTTTCAAATTTTAAAATATGTATGTTCCTTATCATCATCCACATCTCATGTGACAAATACTTACTTAGTCGAGCGTGCTGTCTCCTCTGACAGCTCTTGATTACAATTTTTTTACCATATATGTTTGTTTACAGATATACAAGTACCATGTTTACGTACACCATGTAGTATCAGGTATCTGGTAGAGAATTATTTTGATATAAATATTGTACCAAGACGTTCATTCTTTGAAATGTTATTATATTTTGCCAATGATGAGAGAGAAAGAGAAAAACTGGAAGAGTTTATATCACCAGAAGGTCAGGTACAATACTGTTTGCAACAATTATTTTTCTGTTATCTGTTATAAACATCCTTTATGCTCATTGTTTGTTCATAGGAGTGGCCGTGGCGTAGTGGTTAGCATGTCTGACTTCGAATCCGAAGATTGTGGGTTCGAGCCCGGTCGCCGTAGGTCATATCCTATACATGAGTTGTCGGCCTCGTGGTAGGGTAAGTTAGTGGTGATAGAAAAGTATCCAGGAAACCTATAGTTGGAAGAGCCGGCCGTCATATATATAACCTAAATATGTGTTGAATACTATGTAAAATAATAATAATAATAATTGTTCATAGGATCCCTTTTAAAACACCAGAGAACTAAGTGATCATGGTGAGCTATTGTAGTTAGTCTATCCAGTGTCTGCATGCTTCCATTAAATGTAAAGAAAAAAACTTGAAAAATCTTTTGGTAAAATACATATGGCTTATGCTTACCATTTTTTGCTTGTAGCATAACTTTATAATCCTCTACAAAGCTTGTTTAAATTATGGCCCAAGTGTCAATATATGTATTCTCCTTGGTGTTGTTTGTTAGTGGTTTGTAAGAATAGTGCGACAATATTAACCTGAGCTTGAACTACCTAATTATAATGTGTGTATATGTATACATGTATACGTATATGCGTGTATACGATTACACATGTGTTTATAACAACTTATGTGATTATAGGTCAATTTCATAAACATGGCATATTACTGTACTTATAATTTTGGACTCATTAGTTTGGGGGAAACATGTGATTCCGCAATATTGTGGCACAGTTTCAAAGTATTCATTCTTATGAAAACAAAATAAATTGTTCTATGCGTTTATTTTGCCGAAAGTCTCCGATAAGGCGCGATTTAAAAACAAAGTCAAAAATAGGCTGTAAATTCTGTGTTTAATATATTCTTGCATTAAAGATCAAGCTCAATAATGTCGGACTATATTCTCCATGGAGTTGGAAACTTGTTTATTCATGTCAATGTCCCCAAGCTATATAAATGTTTCTATATGATGTTTATTTCAGGATGATTTGTTTACATACTGTAACAGAGTAAGAAGAACATTGTTAGAAGTGAGTGGATTATCTTCTCTTCCTTTAGACTTAATCATTTTGGAAATGGTTGATTTCAAGTCAAATAGAATCAAAATAGAACTCAGACATGAAAAATCTTAACATATGGTGACTATAAGGCATTTCCACATCATATTTTGTCATACCATATATTCTGTATTAAATGCTAATGCCTAAACTAAAAAAATACTTTGTTATACCCCTGCTTCGAAGAAGAGGGGGGTATACTGTTTTACCCTTGTCTGTGCGTGCGTGCGTCTGTTACAAAATTTTTGTCGCAGTTTTCTCAGCAACTAAAACAGGCAGCAGCCTAATACTTTGCATATTGCTTCATCCCATAGTCCCAGGTGGTGTAAAGCGATTTCATGCTCCTTGCTCATCTACTTCCTGTTTGTCGCATATTTTTAGATTTTTGCGGGGGTATCACTAGTGAGCATTAGCTCACAGATTTACTTGTTTGTCCTTTACCAATCCTGAATTTTTGGGTTGGGTCAGAAGGTAGGAAAATTAATTTTTTTCCAAGAATTATCCCTTAATTAGGTAGATCCGACAAAACAACTTGTTTGTTCATGTATATAAATGAATTATATTTATCTAATATTCTATGATTTTAATATGTCCCTAAAGCTGAGTTATTAGTGTTAAGAAACTACTGTAAAGTAATCGATAAATGGTCGTGACCAATAAAAAAAACCCACATATTTTTAGAATAAAATTTATTGAGTCGGGGGCATTTTTTCATGCTGGTCGGTGTAGGGAAAACAAAATCAAATTTAATTTAGGCCTTATTCGGGTGTTACAAATTCCTTAAATTACTAGTGATGACATCAGAAGTCCAGATATTCGAACGTTCAAATCACGAATCAGTGTCTGAGTTCAATTCTGTATATTTGTATGAAATATTTCAGTTGTTTTTAAAAGACTAGAACAATAAGCTGAAACAAGTCATAATTATGTATCATATACTTGCGCTGAGATAACTGATTTCGGCATTGTGATGACACCTTTATAGTGTACCTAAGTATGACAATACTCATTATATTATCTACTGACCATAAAAATCAGTTATAATGTGAAGAAAAAGTATATCCCAGGGGCACTTTCTTAAGTATGAAATATTTATTTATATTTGTTTCATTTGTTTTTACTGATTGTGGCAAACAATTACTTACTCAGTATCTACATTTGTCCAACATAGAAAGTTTTTTACATCAAAATCACAGTACAATATTTAAGATAACTGCTTTATTAACCTTCAGTCGTAGATTTTTTAGGAAAAATGATTGTTGCCGTCCCTAGATGTTTCAAGCTATCAAAACCAAATGTCTTAACCAATTTTTTTCTTATAGGTACTTCATGATTTCCCAAATACTAGTGCTAATATACCATTTGAGTATCTGTTTGATATGATACCTGTGTTACAACCTAGATATTTCTCTATAGCATCATCATTAAAGGTAAGTGTATATGTAATAGACCTAATTCTGAATTCAAATTGGTAGTGTTTTCTGTCTGTGAGCAGGCGGTACAAAACAAAGTTTATTACTCGTAATTGCTTAACACTATAAATATGGATTAAATCCTATTGTTCTTTGTACACATATTTCATTGTGACGGTAAACCTAGGTCGATGGCTCAGTTGGTAGCGCGCCGAGATTTGGAACCTCATGTCCCGATGCGAGTACAGGTTCAATCCCACCTGGGGAGGTTATATCCTTCTATAGAAATTTGACAATAATGTCAATTTTCCTCCATTTATAAGATATATGGAAAAGTTTTCCAGCCTTGTGGAAGGGTAGGTGAGTACTGGTTATAGACAAGAAAGCCAGGAAAGCTAGGTTAGGTGCACTGGACGCCGTTAAATGACCTTAATTGTGTTGACAGGGCATTAAACCCAGTTGTAAAAAAAGTGTTGTTAGTACCGCAGGGGAAACCCAAGTATTTGAATTCAGTCTCTCATAATTACCTAAGGCAGGCTTTACAGCAATTCTCAAACTTGAGGCTTGGTAAATTATCATGCAAACTTGTCAAGCCACCTACATTGCATGTTTTGTAAAAATGCTTAAAATTTTCTAAAAGTATGACATTTATTTGTGGGTTTTATTAGTCAGATTTTTCAACGAAAAAAAATTAGCTAATAGTTTGGCGAAACATGGTTGGGTGTCCGGTGGTGTTAACAATTGTGTTAAAGTTTTCAATTTTGCATATATTTCTGGCATTTATTGTCAGATCTTTACAAAATACAAAGATAACATACTATGTGATGAACAGAATCAGGAAGTAACTGTAACTCTATCTGGCTTTATTATGGATTATTTCCCTTTGAAATTTTAGAGTTAAAGTTTTTAAATCTGGCTTTAATGTGGTTTCCACATTACATTTCTTGTTTCTAGTACTATATATTATTTTATGTGCCAATTAATGTTATGAAAATATGTAGTAATTTCAGAAATAGCAGATGTTCATTTGTTTTAAGGTTATTGATAAATTCACAAATATTTGTAATTGTAGGTTATTATACATTTTACTGTACAATACGGACATACATTTGGACAAGTACACAACTTGAAAAGTCATATTAGACAAGTCGATAGGCGAGTCCCATATGACTTTTCAAGCTGTCTACGAGTCCAAAAATATTCTGTATTGTACTGTAAAATGTATAATAACCTTTTTATTATATATCTTTTGTTTACTTCATGCATGTATGGTTCCCGGTCTTTAAAATTAAAATCAGAAACCAGCCTAGCATCGTTTACCCAACCCACATGTACCTAACTGCCCAATGCAAAAATAATTATTTTTTTTATCCTATGCGGGAATATATTGGACAGTCACGTGGTACAAATGCAGATTGTCGATTTGTAAGATTTATTAGATGTATAATAATACATTGTATTAACTACATTTCAGGCTCATCCTAACGAGATACAATTACTAGTGGCTGTTGTAAAGTATAAAACACGTATCCACTCACCAAGACGAGGAGTATGTTCTACATGGTTATCAACATTAACGTCAGGATCATGTATACCTATATCTATCAAGAAAGGAACATTAGTATTTCCAGCTAATGAAAATACACCTGTGATAATGGTTGGACCAGGTAGTTTTATATTGGTGATTTTACTCTACATCAACAGTTTTTTATATGGTTCTGTTAAAAGAATAAGTCATCCTACCAACCTTAATGGAAAATTTTCTTATACCAGCACTGGGTTATTTTTAGCCTTTTTTTTAACGAAAAAAATCGACTTATAGTTTGGCAAAAACCAGGGAGGGCAGGGGGATGGGAGTCTGGTGCTGTCAACAATTGCATTAAAGTTTTTTCTTTTCTTTTTCATATATTTCTGCCATTTATTGTCAGATCTTTATGAAACTTCATACAATTATAACATACCATGTAATGAACAGACCTAGAAAGTAACCACAACTCTACCTGCCTTTATTATGGATTATTTCCCCTAGTAATAGTTGCGTTAAAGTTTTCAATATATTGGGGTTTTTTAGTCTTGTTACATAGTATTTATTTGTTGAAATTACAGGTACTGGAGTGGCCCCTTTCAGAAGTTATTTAGAAGAAAGGGTTACATTAAATATAAAAGGTAAAACATACTATGTGAATACTTATATTTTAAAGTAGTGTTGTTTAAAAGTCTTTTTAACTTAAAGAAAAGTGTAAGAAAATGTTACCTTTGATTATTTATCCTTATATCACCCGAGAGAATCCACCGAAACAGATAATTTATCTTTCTGATTTAAATGTGAGGCCAAATACCAAGTTCCTTAAAGAAAACAAATTTAGTTAATAATGAAAATAGTACAGTTGTGTATGAGTTGATTCTAGATGAGTTACAATAATAGAGGATCCCTGTGTAATGTTACCAGATGTAAGCAAGATCAAACTAGAATGAATCTGGAGATCTAGGTTTATTTCTTCCAATGGCAGGTCAAGCCCTATTATGACAAGTTGACAACTTGACAATTACATTGCTTTTCTCAGTGTATGGAGGAGTTGTGTGTACTAATGAAATAATATTTGGGTTTTTTTGTATTTTATTGGGTTAAATGCCGTGTCAACACAATTTAGGTCATTTTAAAGTGTCCAGCACACCTAACCTAGCTTTCCTGGACCCTTATCTAGAATCAGTACTCACCTACCCTTCCACAAGGCCAAAAACTTCTCCATACTGTATATCTTATTAATGGAGGAAAATCAAAATTATTGTCAAATTTTCATAAAAGGGTATAACCTCTCCGGGTGGGATTCGAACCTGTACCCCTTCGGGACACAAGATTCCAAATCCCGGCGCACTACCAACTGTGCCAGCAAGCCAGTGTATGAAAGAATACAGTAATGGAAAGCTATTTATGTGAGCTTCCACCATAAATAAAAAAATAAGAAAGATTTGATATATCATGTGAAACTCATATTAAGATACCAATTTGTTTTTAGGTTCTATATTAATATTTGGATGTAGATTTAAAGATAAAGATTTCTACTTTAACAAACAATGGATGGAATATCAGAAACTTGAATATATGACATTACTGACAGCTTTTTCAAGAGAAAATCAGGTTTGTGTTTTATAGTTGATCTCATCACTTTAGGCTTGCATTCCATAGCTTCGTGCTCTGTCATCCCTGTACATGGCCGCATCTGTATTGTTTACGTTTGTGAGGGTATTCCATATTTTCATTAAAGTCATGTGCATTTAAAGCATAAAAGCTTATTATTTGAAGCAATCCAATTGGTAAGTAGGTCCTTACAGTTGGAATCCTCTGATTTTATCATCATCCTATGTAAGGATAACAAAATATTTCATCTAATATCTTACTTGTTAATGAAGATATTAACAGAAGTGGTAAAATTTAGATAGTTCATTACCCTAAAAATACTTAGCTTGAATTTCAAACAAATTAAATGATTTACAAAAATGTTATTTAAGATTAATTTTGGCAAATTGACATTGAAAAGTAAGGGTAATATTCGTGTGACCCAACTAATTGGACCTACCTATTTAAGAGTATAAAAGGGGAATAACTGACTAAGGTCCCTTATTAATGAACAAGCAGGCAATGTTCTATCCTGCCCATGTTCTGTCTGATAGTGAACAGTCTATTTATTTTCTCGCTATTATTGTGTTACTTGTTGTTGTTCATGTAGTTAAAATAATTTAGATTTGTTTTATTTCAGAAATTGATTAATTATACTTTAGTTCTAATATCAGATATTTATACCCCCGCTTCGAAGAAGAGGGGGGTATACTGTTTTACCCTTGTCTGTCTGTGCATCCGTCTGTCCGTCCGTCACGAAATTTCCGTCGCAGTTTTTTCAGCAACTATATCATGCAGCAGCCTAATACTTTGCATATTGATTCATCCCATAGTCCCATGTGGTTTAAAGCGATTTCATCCTCCTTGCTCATCTACTTCCTGTTAGTCGCATATTTTTAGATTTTGGCGGGGGTATCACTAGTGAGCATTAGCTCACAGATTTACTTGTTTATATTTTGACAGGATGGTGATAGATATTATGTACAACATGTTATCAATAAGAATGGGGCATCTATATGGAAATTATTACAACAAGATGCTTCTATATATATTGCTGGGTATGACATTGTATATCTGTAATGATAAAATATAATATCCATCTTTATTAATGAATCTTGATAGTTACTTCAGGTCCTGGTTTTACCAATATATGTTTCAATGTTAAAAGCTAAATCAATCTTGGCTCGAATTTAAGCTTGCATATTTGCAAAATGCAGTGGATTTTGAAAATTGCAAGTAACTGCAATTTTAACTCGCAATTTTTCGCGAGTTGAAATCGCCGAAAAATATTTCCGTCCAAACTAATGAGGCTCAAATCAGCATTGAAACAACTTGATAATATTAATAAAATATTCACAGTAAAACATGTTTGATATTCTTTGTTTATCCCTCAGTTACGCCCTTGTTCTTTCAATGGCAGAATATAGTACTATGTTGTTTGTATATTGTTTATTTGAAAAGTTATTATGTATGTTATTAAATTTGGAGAAGAAAATGTGAGTGATTTTTCTCATTTTGTGAGTTGAAATAAAATCAACTTGCAACAATTTGCAAGTCCAATGTTTTGTTAAATTCGACCCCTGTAATAATTAGCACTTACATAAAGGTACATTTCAACATAATATTAAGATTTCATTGACTTGTTTCAGAGGAACTTAAACTTTGTTATCATTGCAAACCTGCATATTGTTTGTATTAATTGTCAATAAAACATTCATAACTTGGGTTCTAAAGAGCTATTTTTCTCAGGTCCCTCCATGCAAGATTGTTGATTTGGAGAAATGAAATCTGGATCAGTTGTTAGAATTGTTTTTATATATAGTAGATCACTATATCGTATCATTGAAACGCATTGAAAGAACTTTTGTCATGTAAAAAACTGATATGTTTTAATTTTTTCAGAAATGCCAAAAATATGCCTGATGCAGTGAAAGATGCATTCAAGAATATAGTTATAAAGTATGGACAGTTTTCAGATGAGGAAGCCACTACTTTTATACACAATTTAGAAAAAGTCAAACGGTACCAAACAGAGACTTGGTCGTAATTTTTTCATGTGATACAGATTTTAAAATAAAAATAGAAAAAGAATGAAATAGTTTGTCGATTTTTATGTGATATTCTGAACATTATTCTATATGCTTATGTTTAAATGAAGTATATTATCTAACAGCCATGTCTGTCTGAACTTCTTTTATTGTATTACTACAAATAGCAGTTATTGTTATGAAAGTATAAATATTAAGGATAGTGTTCTATTGTCTGTTTTTCCTCAACTGTCAAAGGTTGAATAATTTCATGGTGACTGAATGCATTGATTTTGTACTGGTGGACTAATTGTTATTAAAAATATATTGACTTAAACATATCATACGGCATAAACAGCTTTACTCGATCATAATACACACTTTCGGAAACTCATGGATGTATTACGACGATAATTTGAACAAATTCATACACCGTGAAATTATTCATGTTTTGACAGTTGAGAAAAAACGAACAATACAAGGATGTCAATTATCATCTTCCTCATAAGCAAAGAACTTTAATCTAATTTTATAAAACACCATGGAAACATAATTGGTATTACAATGGACTTTTCCATGACTTGACCTATTAGCATATTAGACCCCTACCAGTGTTTACACCAAAAGGGACTTTAGGTTTGCACTCCCTCCCTCAGTCTGTCGGCTTAAATCTTGATGGCATGATTTTGAAAAAAGTATCCAAGCTATTTTGCTGAAACTTCTATCCAAGCTATATCGATGAAAATTGGTATGTAAATACGTGGCAATTAGTAGGTTATGCACTAAATTGCATTTCTTTTTCTGGTCAAAAATGTATTGGTTGTAATCATGTGATGAACAGAATTAGAAAGTAACCACAACTCTACCTTGCTTTATTATGGGTTATTTCCCTTTGTAATTTTCGCGTTAAAGTTTTTAAATCCAGCTTTAATGTGATTTCCACATTACATTTCTTGTCATACTTAATTTTGGTGTTGCCTAACTGTAAATGTTTTGAAAGTATCAGCTTGAAACTTCTTTGCTGAATAGATCTCATTGTGGAGATATCCAGTGCCCAAGAACCATTACTGTCCTTTGCAAAATTTTGAAGTTATTGCCCTTTGTAATTTCTAAAACTTGTCTGCCCAATAACGTAAAAGGTATTGTCCTATTTTGCTTGTCTGAGGTATAACCCCATTCCCTAAAGATTCCCCATTCTTCAGATAAAAAAGGTTAATTACTGGTATGCAATTGTCAAGCGACACATCTGACTTGCAGAGTTCTAGTATTCATTTAGTATTCATATATTTACAGAGAATGGTCTAATGATGGAGGGGTCATGGGTTTCAATGGTGGGGCAAACTTTCCTGAAGCTTGGTCATGAAATTATTTCTACGGCCATTCTCCGTAATAATGCGTTAATTAGGAGGTTACCTAGTTACTTTTACTGGAAAATCACTAACCACGTATCTATAAACAGTAATTGCGCAATATCTGGAATACTGCACCATTGTCATGCTTAACACAATTAAGCCAGTATGGCAATGAACTGGAAGGGTAGGTTTACCTTACTCTCGGATTTTACAAAGCAGCACCCGAGGACAAAACCCACTTACCTGCTGAAATCTCAGAGATGCAGAGACTCCAACCCGCTTTGAAAGGGCTTGTCCATTAGCCATTGAAGGGAAAACCTTAGCCACAAATGGAGGGAAACTAACATGAATAAATAGCAATTGATATTTAGAAATGCTCAGTTCCACCACCAGTTTGAATGGCTTTGTCCGCCAAATGACTATTGCATAATTATATACTGAAAGGATAAAGAAACGCAGGGTAACATTTCTTCCGATATTTTGAAAACGCGTTCTCCAAATGAAGTGAAATTTTGTGGATTGAGTAATTGTGTCATATTACACCTTGCCATGTATCGAAAATTTAGTCACGGTTCAGTGCGCAGTTCTGGTAAATGGAGGAAGGAAAAAACAAAAATATCGTGCACCGTGTTGTTCTGGTCTCATGCAGCGTTGGTCAAGTCACTCTGCGTTAGTCTTTAAATGGACCAACTGCTTTCCCAAAATTAATTGAGAATTTGATTCGTTTTAATAATGGCACGACCCACAGAAGTTCAAAGGGGTCAGGCCATTCAGATGCTGATGCAAGGACAACAACAAAATTAGGTTGCTAGGCATTTTGATGTTAATGTTTCCACCATATATCGTCTTGTAAGAAGTCTGCGGGAAACTGGGCGATTGGCAAATCGACCTAGGTCAGGACGTCCGCGCGTAACGTCACGACGCCAAGATCTCTATAACGTCGTCTTTCATGTGTGTAATCGGCGCCTTACTGTCGTTGAGAGTGCACTTAACGTTCGTGGAAGTCATGGGTGTCCTATAAGTTCACAAAACTGTAAGGAATCGATTTCGAGAAGTTGGTGTAAGAGCACCTCGCCCCTACGTAGATCCATAATTTACCCCTACTCTACGCCAGCGTCGTAAGACCTGGGTCGCTGCACATGCTCCACGACGGTTTCCACTGAGGCAGATTTGCCAAGTCTTTCTGGCCAATAATAACATTCAACCACTAGATTGGCCGCCATATAGCCCTCTTTGGGGCCAGTTGGATTATCAGGTTCGGAAGCGCCAGCTCCCCTGCTACTCGAGAGCAGTTGACCAGAGCTCTGATAAAAAAGTGGGACAACATCCCCATAACATCCCCATAAGACGGATTAAGGCTCTCATGAACTCTATTAGTAGAAGAATAAGGACCGTGACCACGGCAAACGGTGGACACACAAAATATTTATGACTCAGATCAATTTCAATTTCAAAATCCTAGGGGTCCATTCAATTTAATCGTCAATACCACTAAACCAATTGACAGATGCAATATACAGACTTTGGAAATTTTTAAGCATTAATTTATCTGTAAGTATACAAAATTTTGTTTAAATAAAGCCCGATATCATACTTAATTTCTGGTTTATATTTCATTCTGCGTTTCTTTATCTTCTCAGTATAGTTTTATGTTTAACTTAAAACAAACAAGTTTAAAGTAAAAAGTCACATCAAATCAAGTTTATAAATTATTATACTGACGGATATGAAAACCAAATTAGACTCAACCCGTATAACATTGTAATATAAAATACCGGAACTGCTCTAACTTGCTTTTGACTAATATTGATTTTATCTTACATAAATACCGGAGCTGCAAGTATTGTATTTACGGCATTTTACAAATCTCAGAAGCTGAACTATGAACCTCCGGCATTTTTAATAGTTTAAAAAACTCATACTTCTTATTGGCTAATGGGAATGAAAGTATGACAGAACGACGCGGGAAGACATGTAGTTTTGGAAATTACAAAAAAAGAAAAATCAAAATTTTGTAGTTCCGGCATTTTCAAGTGACCATGACGATATTTATGTTTTGGATGTCATGAAGTAATACTTATAACTACAATAGATTTCATACTACAGCCGTTCTCCAGAAATCGTTACCATTTTGAAAAGTGAAATGTCGAAAAATGAACTTACTGTAAACCTTTATTTTTTAACATAATTGCAAAAGTCAAACCTTCATGGTCTCGAAACAAAAATATAACGCACACCATTCTAAGACTGAGAAAGATGTACGAGTTCAAAAAGTATTCGTCAACTCCTACGTTACGGAGCATAGAATCACGAGCTCAAGTAGTAGATACCTAGTTATAAAATGCAAGTCTGCATTTCTGTCCATGTAAGTATGGAATATCATTCAATGGTGAGTAGTGAAACAAATTTAAGCAAACTACTTCGTAATATATACATGATTGTCAGAATAGCGCATGAAGAAGTCATCATAATTTTTTGTTGTTAAGATAAGATAACGTAACACAATTATGTCAACATGTGTATTTGTCACATACAGACATGTGGACCATTCTTTTCCAAATTGATGAAAACTACAACATATAAGGCACAAAATAAAATGTAAATTAGTTTGAAACATGACACTGTTTGCTCATACATAATGACAAATTTGATGTGCCATGGAGTTACGGAACATAGTAAAAATTAGAAGGTCTTGCCAACTCGAACAAAACTGCATTTTAATATCGATTAAACAATACAAAAGTATGATTTATTAACAGCACAGAGTATTTCTTTATGTTTTTAACAAAATTTAAGTTTAAGTGTTGCCATATTACAAAATTACAATAAAACTGAGCTTTGAATATAACAAATGAGACATATGAAGTAAGTATGATGGTATTAACCTAACTAAAATGCACTTTTACTGATATGTTCTAGTGTGTATACCATGTAGATATATGAAATATACGACACTGATCGTGGTGAACATTATAAATAGTCAATAAATTTTCTATTTGCGAAAAATTACTACGCTAAGCGGCGTTACGGAACATATGCTAAGCACCACGATGGGAAATGATTATATTAACAACCCATTCGTTTGGGTTTGACATAATAATTTTTGGTGACCGTGTAGGCCAAATAACTATTATGCAGTAAAATGGGTAATTTTAAATCCGGGCGAATTAAAACTCAAGGACGCGATCGGACTAAAACTAGTGAGAAACATTTCTATATCAACAATCACATTTTGGTATGAAATCAAATCCAGAAACATTTTTTTTAAATTTTATGCATAGTTTAGCTTAAATTTAACTTTGGTCAAACATTGCATTTGATATATACCTAAAATGAAAGGAAACTGTTTTGTCATATGTGTATACATATTTACAAAGTATTTTTGAAAATTGAACTGGCAAACACTTTGGTATTGCTAAATTTATTTTGTAATATATTTTATTTTCATTAAAATACTGTATTACTTATTAAAGTAATTACTTGTTTTTTACCCCATGATAAAAGTTAATAAAGTAAGAAAATCATTAAATAATAATAAATAGTATGGTATCTAAGGTTAGCTTAGTAGATGTGGTCTTTAAAGAAATTTGATGAGATATTCCATCATATTTTATGCGTTTCGAAATTCCTAGCTGTTGAATACGGATTTTGAATATATGTGTCGTAGGTGCAAGAGACGTTTAAAATTGTCTTTGTGTAACGTCTCTGATGGGTGCTCATGTTGATATTGGTCATCAGTGGTGAAGACATTTTTTCGAAGCAATAACTGGAAATTTCAACTGATAACGCACATGATAAAATGAAACTTTTGAATGATATTAACATTCTCAAATCTTTAGACATGCTGATTTTTTAGGTCATTGTTTAAATGTTTAAGAATCATTGTTAATTCGATTTAGACATTGCCAATTTGTAAAATATTCTTTATTGATGTTATGACCATAGTTTTGAATAAATTAGTTACACAAATATTGTTTTGTTACAAATTTGAAACGCATACAGGTGTGTCAAATATGAAAATCTCCACGGACGCAACTATTTTCATCAATTTTCATCATATAAGACTGGAAAACGTTCAGTTAGTCTGTTTACGTAGTAAAAGTACTGTGATAATGTTAAATGCATTCAATTTAATTCAATGATCGCACAAATCGTTATTATTACAATCTATGTTCCGTAACAAGCCCTCTATACTCCGTAACGAAATGAATTTTCATTCTCAATTAAAGAGACATAAACATTTTTTCTTTCCACTTAAAGAAATATGTCAACGAATGTATTAATAATTGTAATATTAATACTATGACAGTCATCCATTACACAGATTTCAAATTTATCCTTCATCCTGTACCTGCACTAAAATATGTTTTCTTACACATAAACCGTAATTGTTAGTGCTAAGGCATAATTTTGCTTTTAACATGATCAAATGATCAAAAGAGGAATATCGAAAACAAAAACAGCTTGTTTCTTCCATAAATTATATCATATAGCATGTCAAATACTTGTTACGGAGAATAGTCGTTACGGAATCCCTGTGTTCCGTTTAAGTTTCCCTCAATAAAAATAGAAGTAACCATACATGTACGCGTTACTTGCACTTGATCACACCAATGTACAGTGGCAAACAACAATTCAATGTAAAAACACCTATATTGTCGCTAGCAACTGTGCTACGCTCGTTATGGAAGCATAGTTTCTTAAATGCGACATTTAAAAATTTGAGTTTGGGGTTAATTTGTTCATTCTCCTTAGGACAGATAAGATTCAAACTTTGTTTCTCACGATATTTGACTCATTTTAGTATTAGTAAACGGTTTAACAATTAAGAACAACACCTTTTGGAAAGTAATTTAACCATGCAAAAATAGTTACGGTAACATAGTACTGTTTTGGAGACAACCCTAAAAAGTAGAAAATCTTAGAATTTCATATTCGTATCAGTAGAATATCTTTAAAAATCATACAATTCACTACCCATACATGGAAAATAAATACATATTACAAGCAATAACAAACCTTAGATTTATTATTTTTCAAAGCAAATATTAAAAATAGAGCTGGAGACACGGCCTTTTTCTTCTTATTGAAGTTTTTGCTTAGCAAACTTTTGCCAAAAGGTGCAAGTTTTCAACGTTTCTTTTGTATCACTTTAGCAACAACAATCTAAGTTAACATTTCCAAATGATTAAAACCATAAGTGTTGCTTCACGTTGTGTATATAGTCGTATATAACCTGGAGACACGTATTTTTCAAAATGGTAACGATTTCTGGAGAACGGCTGACTAACCACTTGTTTTGTATGTAATCAAGTAATACATTACTACACTATATTTCATACTCACCACGTATTTTTGTAAGTAATCAAGTTATGCATAATTACAAAAGATTTCATACTAACCACTTGTTTTGTATGTAATTAAGTAATACATTACTACACTAGATTTCATACTCACCACGTATTTTGGATGTAATCAAGTTATACATTACTACACTAAATTTCATACTCACCACGTATTTTGGATGATATCAAGTAATTCATAATTACTCAAGATATCTTACTCATCACGTATTTTGAATGTAATCAAGTAATACATTACAACACTTATTATCATTCTCACTACGTATTTTGGATGTTATCAAGTAATGCATTAGTACACAAGATTTCATGCTCACCACGTATTTTTGATGTAATCAAGTAATACATTTCTACAATAGATTTCATACTCACCACATATTTTGGATGTAATCAAGTAATACATTACTACACTTGATTTCATACTCACCACATATTTTGGATGTAATCAAGTAATGAATTACTAAGCTAGATTTCATACTCGCCACATGTCTTGTATGTAATCAAGTAATACATTACTACACTAGATTTCATAATCACCACATGCTTTGGATGTAATCAAGTAATGCATTACTACACTAGATTTCATAATCACCATTTGCTTTGGATGTAATCAAGTAATGCATTTCTACTCTAGATTTCATACTCACCACGTATTTTGGATGTAATCAAGTTATACATTACTACACTAGATTTCATACTCACCACGTATTTTGGATGACATCAAGTAATGCATAATTACTATAGATATCTTACTCTCCACGTATTTTAGATGTTATCAAGTAATACATTACTACAATAGATTTCATACTCACCACTTGCTTTGGATGTAATCACGGAATACATTACTACACTAGATTTCATACTAACCATGTATTTTGTATGTAATCAAGTAATACATTACGGCAATAGATTTCATACTCACCACTTGCTTTGTATGTAATCAAGTAATACATTACTACACTAGATTTCATTCTCACTACGTATTTTGGATGTAATCAAGTAATACATTACTACAATAGATTTCCTACTCACCACTTGCTTTGGATGTAATCAAGTAATACATTACTACACTAGATTTCATACTCACCACGTATTTTGTATGAAATCAAGTAATACATTACTACAATAGATTTCATACTCACCACGTGTTTTGTATGTAATCAAGTAATGCATTACTACAAAAGATTTCATACTCCCCACTTGTTTTGTATTTAAACAAGTAATACATACCTACACTAGTTTTCATACTCACCACGTGTTTTTGGATGTAATCAAGTAATGCATTACTACACTAGATTTCATACTCACCACGTAATTTAGATGTAATCAAGTAATGCATTACTACACTAGATTTCATACTCACCACGTAATTTAGATGTAATCAAGTAATACATTACTACACTAGATTTCATAATCACCACGTAATTTAGATGTAATCAAGTAATGCATTACTACACTAGATTTCATACTCACCACGTAATTTAGATGTAATCAAGTAATACATTACTACACTAGATTTCATACTCACCACGTAATTTAGATGTAATCAAGTAATGCATTACTACACTAGATTTCATAATCACCACGTAATTTAGATGTAATCAAGTAATGCATTACTACAACAGATTTCATAGTCACCATGTGTTTTGGATGGTATCAAGTAATGTATAATTAGTCTAGATATCTTACTCACCACGTATTTTGGATGTAATCAAGTAATACATTTCTACAATAGATTTCATACTCACCACGTATTTTGGATGGTATCAAGTAATGTATACTTAGTCTAGATATCTTACCACGTATTTTGAATGTAATCAAGTAATACATTACTACACTAGATTTCATTCTCACTACGTGTTTTGCATGTAATCAAGTAATACATTACTACTCTAGATTTCATATTCACCAAGTGTTATGGATGTAATCAAGTAATACATTACTACAATAGATTTCATACTAACCACGTATTTTGTATGTAATCAAGTAATACATTACTACTCTAGATTTCATACTAACCACGTGTTTTGTATGTAATCAAGTAATACATTACTGCACTAGATTTTATACTCACCATTTGTTTTGTATGTAATGGAGGTTGAGCCCACTGTAGCTTCGTTTGTCGGCATAACTAATAAATACATTGTAAGTGTAGGACAAACGTCTGGCTAACGTCTCTTCTGCTATCTGAGATTTTCTACGGTATCAAGTGTTAAACGAACCCATGAAATGATGACAATTTTAAATTGAAATTTGTTTTATATGTTGATTTTAAAAAATATTGTAGAAATTGTGTAAATCAGTACTATTTTTGTAATATTGCTCGAGGTGGTTAATTTCAACTGTCTCGTGTTCCATCGTAGCGTCAATTAAAAACTATTTTTACAATGAATATATATATATATAATATATATATAGAATAGAAATATATTAATATATTACAGTTGTCAATGTTTTGTCGTATGATAAAATATATAGGCACTCGTTAAAACGTATAAATATGTGCTAATTAAATCGCTAATGCAACACACTCGCAGTTTAATTATTACGTGCATCAAAGCTCTTTCCTACACATTGTATTTTAGTACACGAAAAAACCATCGACAACTATAAGTTGTTTCTTAAATTTATATCCTGAAAATTCCTGATACCTTATTACTAATTCATTACAAAACGGATTGTTATATACCTCTGTTGCAATCATTCACCGCATCCGTCTAAAAAAAGTAAAATGAACTTGCTAATAAAAATCACCATACTTGATTTTTTTCTCGCTACATTTATATTACGTAAGAACGCGGTTGCCGTGTTTGTTTCCAACAAGTAAATTATAATTGACCGATTTGTTTAGAAATCGCGTGCATGTCATCTATAAAAACGTTTTGATGGCTAGGACCTCTTAAAACAAAAAATCTAAACGTTAATAATTAACAAGATCTGATCATAAAACTAGTCAGTTTTAAAAGATTAAGAATGAAAACACATGTAAAACAGTAATTATTTTACCGATTTTACTTCAGATACTAAAGTTTTATCGAATTATTTAGTTTTCTTAATAGAGCAAAAGAAAATACAATTGCTATTCGCATTATTTCAGCAAAGTATTCTTAAAATTGCCACGTACTTGTAATGAAAGTTTCTTGTATGCATCCATTTACTAATAGGATAATTTAGTGATCCGTGATTGCCATGCGCATATGATTTGCGCTTTAGATGCGCGCGCAGAAAAGCAAAACTAAATGATTCCACGATTAACAGTCAAGTTATAACAGTACAATACTTAAATGGTTCCTTTCTGATAATCGGATTATCGTTTCCAAGGATTAAATAAAAGGATTAACTTTTAATTCTTTATTACAATACTTATCAATAGTTTGTAGTGGATTTGTCAACCAAACCAGGTTAACTAGGTCATAATAGTGTGTGCTCTTACTTCATTAATCCTGGTATGGCCAAGTAAAATATTTAAATACATTTAAATATCATAATATATAGTTAAATACCTTTTTAGGCGTAATACGTATGTATTTTATTTTCGGATGATTGTAAATATGTCAAAGTGTATACCACACTGAGATATCTTTCCTTGAATCAAAGTAGTATACTTAGTGTCTTGGACATGTCGTGTTTTAATTAGTGTATTTCAGTATAGTGATACAATGAAATATTGGATTCAAATAACTTCTAAACTTCTGGTGAGTAAAATGTTATTAAAGTATTCATATGTTATACATACCTGTTATATATACCTTGTAGATAGATAAGATAGATAATACTTTATTATAGTGACATGTGCATATACATGTAAATACAATCATACAGTGAACTATAAGATAACAACCCACCCGGCCACAACGGGCCTATATGTCACCTTGTAAATACATGTATATTCAATCTTCAAAACATATTAAAGACCGTCCATTCTATTACATAGGAAGATACATAGGTTTAGATCTCCACGATTTATGTGAATTCTTTCCTATTTTCTTGTATAGTACAACCTCTCGTAAATAACACACATTGGGAGGGACTAAATGGGTTGTTGTTCAGAGGGTGTTGCTCTGCAGAGGTTAAATTCAATTAGAATGATTACGCCTTTGGGAAGTCTTGAAAGCTGTTGGTATATAGAGGATTTGTTCTGTAGAGAGACGCTGTACTTTGTTTTTGTTGGGTTTAACGCTGTAGCAACACATTGTATATGTCATATAACAGCGGTCAGTCGACCTACTCACTCCTGGAAAAAGACTAAATCTCTGGATTTAGCTGTTAACCAACTACTAAGCGTATAATTTCGTCAGAGACTGACAACTGCCCTACATAATTAAAAAAATATTGGTAGGAGGGAGAATGGCCGTAGAAATAATTTCAAGACAGAGCTCCACGAAAGTATTTCCCGGCCGGGAATCGAACCCACGACCCTTCGATCAGTAGACTACCACTGTGCTACTAACTGAGCTAGCCGGTTGGCTACTCCAGTACGTACTTTGAAGTTAAGTATAATATTAGCAAATCAAATGTATACCAACATTATTGTCAAAATAATAGAATTAAATTTATACTTATTTGTATTTTAGGTACTTACACACATTTGAAAAAAGTGTACAGCTGTATATAGTCAATCAACATCACATCACTACATCATACAAAATGTCATTAT
This sequence comes from Mactra quadrangularis, assembly GCA_025267735.1. NCBI lineage: Eukaryota > Metazoa > Mollusca > Bivalvia > Venerida > Mactridae > Mactra > Mactra quadrangularis. Next base: position 14,077,580 of record CM046311.1, read on the forward strand.
TCTGTCTTAAGACTCATGACTTGTCATGGCAAGATCGTACGATTAATGTGGAATTAATGATTGCTCCTGCTAGATCACAACTTCTCTTCAATAAACATAAAGGACTTAAAACCAAATATGAACAAGTTTCACAAAATCTTGACAGAGAGAAAGATTCCTTTATGAGATCTTATAAAACAGATCAACGACTTATGGAGATGAAAAAACAGAAATACTCTAAGCGCCGAAATGATATCATACAAAAGCGCGCCAATACTGACTATCTTGGTAGAAGGCGCTCAAGTCTTCCTGTCAATTTATTTTCTGATAATAAAAACAATAGTACATTTATTACGGAAATTCCAACTAGAGAATCCAAATCAGCTGGCGCGAGATTACTCTGCAAATCTCAAACTCCAACGCTTTTAGATAAAGCTCCGGAATGCCCTAGACCTTTATTACTTCCGGTGACTCCTGACATGCGCATTGTGTCTGCTTGTTCGACGGCAAGATCTGCAACACCCGGTAAACCTTTTTTTCAACGTGAGAAATCAGTACGTTTTGATCCCATTGTCACAAATGAAGATGAAAAACTCAAATGTGAACACATTAAAAGTCGTATTGTTTTTAACGTTCCTATTGAAGAAAGAATTAAAAACTTTTTAGACCAGCAAAATCATTTTAACACAAGTCCAGCCTCGATGATGTTACCTCGATTACCCGGTGAAAAGAAATACGACGCTAAACAATTTCTGGTGAAAAGACCTTCTGCTGTAAAATTAAATTTAGTGAAATTAGAAAGTGCTTTTGATGATTTTTGTTCTGAAAATAATACAGATAGTTTTCAGAAACTTGTGAAATATGCATCAAAGATGAAAGCGTCCGTGAGAAATGCTAGGAATTCCATCATTGAACCTTGCTCATAAACATTTATTTCAAAGGTTAAACTACATTTTATCTTATCTTTAACAAAAATGGCGGCCTGCTTTCGAAATCGCATTTATACGAAAGACTGTCATCAAACAATCCTCTGGTCGTTGTTCACAGATCTAAACTGGCCGCGGTGATGGTTTTTTGACTGACCAATGGTCGCATTCGACAGGTTGCCGTTATTCGCGGCTTTTTAAGCGCTTTTATGGTCGGCGGGAAATTGGAATGGCCGCTGTCCGCAGGTGCCCGATATTCGGAGGTGGCCGTTAGCGCAAGTTGGAATGTATAAACAGAGGTTTGACTATTTGACTGCCTGAGCATTGTTCTGAATCTACTTGTCATATACAGATAGATGACTTGAATTCCATATGAGATAGAATGATCGATGCATCACAAGTAGGTTACTCTACAGTGGAAAGTAAGTCATGCAAAATACAGATCTCTAGTGTTGGTCTTGAAGTCATTGGATTACAAGTAGGGACTTTTGTCAGTTATCTTTCTCTGATAAAATCTGAAGCAATCCAATTGGTAAGTAGGTCCTAACAGTTGGAATCCTCGGATGTCATTGAAGTCCTATGTTAGGATAACAAAATATTTCATCTAATGCCTTTCCTGTTGATGAAAATATTAACAGAAGTTAATTTAGATAGTTCTTTACCCTAAAAATACCTAAGCTTGACTTTCAAACAAATTAAATGATTTACAAAAAAGTTATTTAAGATTAATTTTGGCAAATTGGCATTGACCAGTAAGGGTAAAATCCGAGTAATCCAACTAATTGGACCTTCCTATTTGAAGAGTATAGATCTACAAGGGGAAATAACTGACTAAGGTCTTTTATTTCTGTATTGGTTCAAATCTCATCTAAATTTCGACTCATTGTGTCCTTGAAGATGAAATATTGTCTTATGAGAATTGTTAGGAAAGAAGCAGATTAAGCAAGCCTTCATATGAGATAAAGTCTATAATGTAAAACAAAACTGGGGGAAATTAACGTTCACTATATGCATGTACTCGTATACGTATATAAAACATTAGAGCTTGGCGATGTACAGTTGCCTTTTTGCTTAGTGACATGGGTCACTTAAACATTGTCAATAGTTTTTTATGTTAAATTTACTAACTGTTAATATTTAGATAAGTGTTATAACGGCACATTCTTCATAATTTACATTGATAATTTATCCATTATTGGTGACATTATTGTAATATGCTAAATAAAGTTGCTAACATTAATGTTTTGTCCTGATATAATACTTATTTTAATTAAACTATCGTACCAGTTCTAATAGTGTATCAGTTAACCGCTTTACATCGTTGGACTTTTCTATTTTGAATCCATACAAATGTACTTACGACCTAATGGTTATTGAATGTTCTGGCGTAAATTGATCTTATATATACGGTATTCTTTCAAGGGTATAGTCTCATAAACAAATTACGGCCATTTTATATTCTAAATATGTAAGCAATACCTTGACATTTCCCAGGAAGTCAACTTGCTTCTCTTGATATTGGTTAATTCTCAACATTTACTCAATGATATTTGCTGATTCTCAATATTATAACATTTACTTTATGATATTTGTTGATTCTCAACATTTACTTTATGATATTTGTTGATTCTCAATATTATAACATTTACTTTATAATATTTGTTGATTCTCAATATTTACTTTATGATATTTGTTGATTCTCAATATTTACTTTATGATATTTGTTGATTCTCAATATTTACTTTATGATATTTGTTGATTCTCAATATTTACTTTATGATATTTGTTGATTCTCAATATTTACTTTATGATATTTGTTGATTCTCAATATTTACTTTATGATATTTGTTGATTCTCAATATTTACTTTATGATATTTGTTGATTCTCAATATTTACTTTATGATATTTGTTGATTCTCAATATTATAACATTTACTTTATGATATTTGTTGATTCTCAATATTATAACATTTACTTTATGATATTTGTTGATTCTCAATATTATAACATTTACTTTATGATATTTGTTGATTCTCAATATTATAACATTTACTTTATGATATTTGTTGATTCTCAATATTTACTTTATGATATTGGTTGATTCTCAATATTAACTTTATGATATTGGTTGATTCTCGATATCTACTTTATGATATTGGTTGATTCTCAATATTATAACATCTACTTTATGTTATTTGTTGATTCTCAATATTATAACATTTACTTTATGATATTGGTTGATTCTCAATATTTACTTTATGATATTGGTTGATCTACTCTGTTTTATTACTGATATTATTTAATCGATAACATGACTCTGTAAGACATTTGTATTGTAATTTAGACTTGAATTCTTAAAATATTTTTAATGACGAGATAATTTATCCTAGATATAGTTTGTTTATTCTTTACCTTTCGTTGATTAATTCTATATGATATCCCGTTATTACTTACTGTCATCGTATATACGGCAATAATAAATCAATTTTGTAAAATTATTACGAGTTTTATGTTTTATGTACATTTTCCTACTTTTCTTTATATTGTGCCATCCAAAATTATCAATATAATTTTGTAAGATAGATTGTAACATCAGTAGTTTAATAACGCCGAAATGTCCGTTACGTTTCGTAACGTTAGAGTCGGAACAACTTAACTCAAAGACAACTCAACCCGAGGCAACTCAATCCCCAACTGTCGGGTTGAGTTGTCACAACTTTGAGTTGAGCTTTCCACGGGATGAGTTGTTTTCGGGTTGAGTTTTCTCGTAACCGTAACGTTAGCTAACAGTAGTTACTGAACACGCTGCTGAATGGAGAGTAATGACACAGTTTTACTTGTTTTAATGTTTCCAGTAAAGGTAACATGTTTATGACAACATTCACTATTTACAAAAGTGTAAAGGTAATTATGGATGGCACTGTATACACTTTATGTTCATGTTTGTAATGCATGTAGATTCATAGACCAAAAGCCGCCCGGCTAGCTCAGTTTGTCGCACGCAAGTCTACTGATCGAGGGGTCGTGAGTTCGATTCCCGGGCGGGGCATACTTTCATGGAGCTTGGTCGTGAAATTATTTCTGCGGCCATTCACCCTCCTACCAATGATTCTTAATTATGTAGGGCAGTTGTCAGTCACTGACGAAAGTATGCGCTTAGTAATTGGTAAACAGCTTAATCCAGAGATTTAGCCTTTCCAGGAGGAGTGAGTAGGTTGACTGACCGCCGTTATATGACCTATACAATGTGTTGCTACGGCGTTAAACCAAACAAACAAACAAACATAGATCAAACTGTATGAAAAACTACATTTAGCTTTATATACATTAGCAGCGAGTTTACGTAGTTTTCACACCAAGTTGACAATCAGTTTATTTTGAATCAAGTTCAGGTACAATGTATAGATCAATTTTGTAAATTTTGGCATACACTGTATTTTAGAACTTTTAATTTTGGACTCATTCTTCATGGGAAACAAAAAGTCCAGGATATAGTGACACAGATTCGAAGTAAATAATTCTAATATATACTTCGTTTATATACTATATTTAATCGTTCAGTACTATTCATCGCTATATATATCATTTAATAATATGAGTTTGTTTTTAAATTATAAAAATAAATTAATAAAGAAAGTATCCAAAAATATTCATTAACCCCAGTTTTGACAGAAAGACTCTTTTTTGTAAGACTAACACGTCAAGTTAAACAAATGTACCAATAATGGATATATATTTGATAGTCAGTGTAAATATTGAAACATGTTTTTATATATTAACCTAAAAGATTTGAGTATAATGTTTAAAGGTAGTTTTTGATTGACCTCAGTAAATTCGAGTTCCATGTTAATTATTAAAATAATGTTTTTATTAAATGATATTAGATTATAAACTTTCAATGAGGTTATAATAATAGTTATAAAGGCAAATATCAGAACAAATAAGAAACATAACACGGTCTGGATCATAGTACTTATAGTAGTCTGGATTACCTGCCCCTTTCCACTATCGTTATAGGGTCAGACAAACCGCGATAATGGCTGCCCCTCAGTAATTATTCAGGTAACACAATTTTGGTTTACGTTTTCTTAATCTTGTATGAGTATTTGCTGACGATAGTAACTTTAGTAAGAGTTCGGTTCTATATAGGTCATTTGATTTCGATTTTTCTGATTGCACGTATATTTAGCGAACGATGAACACAAAAAACACGTCTCGAAGTGAAACCATTTCAGACGTGGATAAGTCTCGTAAGAATTTCGGATACTTTTTAAGCATAAATGTAACCGAACAACCAATAAAGGTATCCATTGTATTTCTTGTACAATAATCCTTCGATTAAAGCCTGTGTAGTGAGAAATGTTCATTTGAAAACATAATTATCCAATACCTAATTCATTACATTGGGCGCGGCCATTATCATGCTTTGCCTGACGTACTTTTTTCTGTTCGACTGGGAACCAGACAACACATCGAGTTACACTGTCGCGTTCATGATTACTTATTTACCATTTTTACTCTCACCAGTTTATATAGGAACAGTGACTTAGAATTTACACACGCTTATGGATCGAGAGCAGAGACATAGATATGTATCTAATTCCCTGATCGAGAGGCCATTTTGTCGAATTCCTCAAGAACCATTGCTAATGCCAATAAACGACTAATGTCCGTGCTATTTATTCAATCCATCAAGGGGTGAATGAGTACATGCGATGACTGTGGTTTTTTTTAACTGGGTTTAACGTCATGTCAACACAATTTAGGTCATTTTACGGCGTCCAGCACACCTAACCTAGCTTTCCTGGACCCTTGTCTATAAAACAGTACTTACCTAGGCCAAGACCGGAAACTTCTCCATATTGTCTAATCAATGGAGAAACATTGACTTTATTGTCAAATATTCATGGAAGACTGTGCTATTGTAGCCATGTTAAAAACTTCCATAGAGATTGAATATATACAGAAAATAGTCCAGTGATCAGGCGAAATAACTGTTACAAGGTGAAACTGTATGGTTCTAAACAAGACTATCATTGTTTTTATTGAAAATCTAACAGAGAAAATATCAGTGTATTGAATTATGCCAATGGTATAAATTAGGTCGGCTGAGTTATTTTCACTTTACTTAAATAAAATACTTAAAACAGTTTGTACTCTTCAAACCCTGTTAAATGCAGCGTTCTTAAATCGATAGGATTAAATTTTGAACGATTTTCAGAGTTTGAAAATCCAATCTCCTAGGGCGAATCTGATTTGAATTAATCTGCTTACTCGAGAGTAAATTCAGTGTACTCCCAGAGTACTACATACGGACATGAGAATTAAATGAAATAGAGTCAAAACATGGATACTTCCATGAAATAGTTCCATAGTTCTCTGTCTATGCACAGGGGAGATCAGAGTGTGCGGAAGTTTACGGCTCTGTCTTAAACATCAATAGTCTATCTATATACATTATCTTTCAGGGATAATTCTTTGAGGTAAAAATTTTAATTTTCAAGCCGCCATCTTTAATATCTAAGCGAAACACCTCGCGAGCGCGAGCGAGCACTCGCGCGGGTGCCCACGTTCAGAAAGAGAACGCTCGATGTCGCCCCCAGCGCTCGCATTATTGAACGCACCTCAGGTGAACTAGGCCCGTATTGTAAAGAAGCAAGATCCAAAATGAAAGAAATCGCAAGCAGATAATTTCAGACCGGGTTTTAATCAGACTGACTAAAGTAATGCTCTAGACGACCTCTTTTAAGTAATTTTCTTGGTCACTCGCCCACTATGCCTAAACTTCTGAAACACATATCTCTATATTTGGCAACAGCACACTTTGAATGGTATGTCCAAGTGTTGAAGTTTTACAGGATTAAAACACTAGAAGGATTAAGAAATTTATCCAATCTCAATGTATAATACAAATGAGCCCTTGGATTCGTCAAGGCTTTTACAAACAAAGGATCAACTTAAGTCTGTTGAAGGAAATAATATTTATTCCCCACTGTCTTTTTACCAACATAAATATTTTAATTATTTTACATAATAAATATGCTTACAAAGACATTCAGTCTGAAAAAGGTCAGCAGATTTGTTTCAATATAATTATAGAGTGCTGATAACGACTGGTATAATTCTGAAAGTGCTTCCTAGTGTTTTAAAGTGTTTAAAGATTAACAAAGAAATATGACAGTTACATACATGAAATTGTATACCCCTTGATAGTCTGGATTATCTGCCCGTTACCATTATCGTTATCAGGTCAGGCAAACCATAATCATGGCTGCCCCCTAAGTTATTATTCAGGTAACACAATGTTTGTTTACGTTTTCTTAATGTTGCATGATCATTTGCTGACGATGGTAACTTAAGTAGCAGTTCGGTACTATATAGGTTTTTCGATTTCGATTTTTTTATTACATGTATATTTATAGCGAATGTTTAACAAAAACCTCGTCTTGAAGTGAACACAATTCGGACGTGGATTAGCCTCGTTAGAATTTCGGATACTTTATTTAGCATTATTGTAACCGAACAACTTAGGCCGTGAGCCAGATACACTTTTGCTCCCCCCCAGGGGGAATTTTCAAGACCCATATTTTTTTATTCCCCTATCTGTCCTGAGTACAACAGTACAAAGTTTGCAAGTTTCCAGTGGGGCATTGCTGAGAAAATCAACTTTTAATTGTATAGGTAAATAGCAATTTTTGTTCCATTTTTATCGATTAATTTTTGCAAAAACCATTAAATCATGATTGCAACACCAAGCTCTCATTATATTGTTTGTCAATTAAAAAGAAAATGTGGCTTTTGTGCTTTATAAAGGAAATTGCTGTTGATACTGATCTCATAAGTACCTCAAAATGTAACATACGTTACTGTGCCTTTGCGCGCAGACTATGAAACATAGCCACATAAAGTAGTCATAATACACTTGCTTTTTAAGATATACAATGTTGCTGTATGTAAGAATAAGATTTTTATCTTGCTCCTCAGAAATATTAACTTACACACAGCTCTTAAACTTTGTCGCCAAGAGTGTTGAAACATACATGACCATAAAAAATCCATTTTTTTCAAATTGGAAAAGATATTATATTTGTAAAATATTTTAAAACATAAGAACAAATATGAATATATATGAAATAAAAACAATTGCCATTAAGTATTCAACGACATTTCATTAAATTTCACATTTTACCAAAATGTTTTGGTAGACATTTAAGAATGAAACATACGTGACCATGGTTTTTCAACTAATGTTAAATATCTTAGTTCACGTTTACTAATTAGTCTCTCTAGTGAACTCTTCATTTTATGATTACTACTTTTGCCATTCCTCAGGATCGTCTAGCGATAATGCTGTCTAAAGTATCAAATGTAACATACGTGATGTAACATACGTTACCGTTAAAATGATATACCGATCTTACAATGCGGCGAAGGGTTCAACGATGACATATTGAAAATTGGTTTACACCAAAAAAGTAATCCACAATAAATAAAGTCGTTATTATCTCATTGAAAAATATATGACATCTTCAACCAGACTGAAAAAAAACAACATGAAACTTTGTGCGTCTCAATGGCTTTGATAAATTAAACTATGAAGACTTTTTAACCATTGCTTGCAATGTAAGCATAGAATCCTTCATGGCAATACTCAAATCGATATTTTTGCAATTCATTTGTTACTTCAATTCTTACTAGATGTAACCAAATCTCAAATGTAACCAAAGCGTCCTTTGTTCGCTTCTTATTCAATAAAACATGGTTTTATGAATTGAAACATACGTTACGTTTGGTAAGGTATGTTTCATATGAAATGTATCATAGTTGATGCTTGTTTGTTTGCTTGTTTCACAATGTTTCGCTTTTTTGGAAACTTGAAACGTTTAAGTTCTGAATGTTTCTTTTATATCATGTCTTTGAGTGTAAAGGAACACAACATGTCTGTTGAATTTAACAGCAGCGAAATAATGTAGTTGGACTTTTATTAACACACGTTACCACAGGTTGTTGTAATTCCTGACAACACAAACAGCATAATTTATATCGGAATTTATTTTTTGTCGTAGATAAACTATAATACGTTGCGGAAGATTTTTTGCAGAAATATTTAAGGGAATATGGTACATAAGCATGGTACAACAAATCGATAATGATAAGGAAGCAAACACATCCTTCATGCAACAACACCGATCTCTTATCCAATGGCAAACCCTTGAGTATGTAAAATTGGGTGACAAATGACTTTTTATATGAAATAAGTGTGCCAGTACCTCATGGAATATCTAGGAGAATGTTTTCATTTTTACTTCAAAGTGAATTACTACATGAACTTTGAACACAATTGATCTTCTATGCTTTTCTGAGACTTATTCGTAACCTTTTTAACTCTTTATTTTAACATGTTTTCACTTAATTTCGAAGGCAATCATTATTGATATAATTAACAGTATTTAGATATGACATAGTACATAGAAAATAGTTTGTGCTACCATTAAATGTTTTAAACTGTTGCACTGGGTGTGACTAATAAAATTTGGATGTGATAGTTTAAACAGTGTTGCTGTAACATACGTTACTACCTATTTATTTCTTTAGGCATTCATAATTATGAACTTTTCAGTGAGTTAAGTATATAAACTTAAAAAATGTATTCATTGATTTTGACTGCTCACGGCTATGGTACTTAAGTTTCTTTCGATTTTCCAAGTTTGAAAGTCATTGTGTCAAGGTTTATAAATGTATTTCTGTAATTTTCCGTAAGTTGATCTAAAATTTAAGTCATATTTGAGCGAAGGGGCGTTTTGAATTTATCATTTTGTGGTATGTATTTCCAGTATCAACCCTTTGCCTTGCTAAAGTGCTTAAATCATAGACCAGCATACAAATACAGACAAAAAAGTATTAGTGTTATCCGTATAGAAAAATACGTTACCATAGAAAATTGGTGCTTGTATTCAAATATGTGTAAAATTTATTTAGTCTGACTAACAAATGACCCTTCCTGTAAATACTTTATTCATTTGTCCATCTTGTATAACTTGTATTAATAACTGAAAGTTATCATTAAAATCAAGAAATAAAAATATGTCTAGTGGAGATTTCCTGTATGGCTGACATAAGAGAAAAGAGAAACGATGCATTTGATTTGTTTCTATTTTGAATCTTGCCAAAACGAAAGTACTCTACCTGTCACGTGACTCTCTTGAAAAAGCAAGAAATAAGGGACGCCAATCTGTCTGTTATATTTATTGTTTTAGAAAAAACGACATTTTCAAAACTAAACTAAGAACGTAATAGGAAAAAGCACCATTTTTCAGTGTTGAAAAGAGGTATGAAAAGAGTCCCTAAAAATCCCTGACTCTTCACATATTGGTGTTAAGAAATCACCATACTGCTTACTATCGGAAATGCACACGAATGACTTTACAGGGTAACCCAAAATCCAAATCATTGTCAAAAACAAAATGGCTCCGTAATTAAGATGGGTCGAAATAAAGTACCGGAGGACAGTAATACGAACTTTTTGGCATAGAAAATGGCCATAGGGGGTCATGAAGTTCAAAGTCCCAGAACTCTGTAAAGCCCCAACAGAACTTAGCAAACTTTTATGAGTGAATTGCAACTACCATGTGGGTTTAATAATCATACCATCGATAATTACTCCCAGGAGGAGCGATGTCATATATTGGCTTTAAAAGCACTTATGGTTTTTACCGGAAAGTGAGAATGAGCGATATTTCAAAGTCCCATAACTCTGTAAAACCCCTACAGAACTTTGCAAACTTTTTATCAGTGAACTGTTACTTTCATGTGGGTTTAAAAATATACCAAAGATAATTACTCCCAGGAAGGAGCAATGTCTTAAACTTGCTTTAAAAGCACTTATGGTTTAAACGGAAAATGAGAATGGGCGATATTGCAAAGTCCCATAACTCTGTAAAGCCCCAACAGATCTTTTTTTTTGTAATTTTCTTTATTTTACAAATAAGCATATTTCCATGTGCACATACAAATTATTACAAAACATGTAACATACATTTGTTATACTATACAATTTGTTATTGATATTTAATTTGCTAAATCTTAATACTATTTTTTACTGCAATTTTCGCTGATTAGAATAGAATACAAACAAACTTTACAGCCAATAAACAGATTGTATAGCTTGAATATATCTAACAAGTCTAAGATAAAACAATTTTCAAAGATGGGATTTAGAAATATACAAATATTATAGCAAAAAGGAACAAATAATTCAAGGTCCTAGGTTTTTGTCAGGTAAATGCTTTTTGTCTAAAAAAAAATAAAAAAAAATAAAAAATTAAGGAATAAAGAAGCAGAAAAAAGAAAATTAAGCTATAAAAGCACTAATAGATCTTAATAGTGCTAGGGTTTGGAAGCAAGTGTAATATTAGGTATAAATACTTATATATGGTTAACATATCTACATGTCAGGCTGGAGTGGGGGCCAGAATGCTGAAAAATTATGCCAGATAGTCAGGAATTTTGTAGTTTTATCCGTATTTTGAGCATAGTAACGTTCACTTAAGATGTAGGTTTTGAGTTTTAAAATAAACAAGTCTAGGTTTGGTAGACATTTTTTTGTTTTACATTTAAATAGATATTCTTTCGCTAAGACACATATTGTGTTTAGGACTATTGGTTTTTTAACATTACCGAAAAGAATTTCACATTTTAACCATGCCAACGAAAGGTTGTGGTTGTTTTGGAGCCAAATGTTTAAGTTGTTCCAGAACAGTTGTGTATAACAACAGTCAAAAAATAGGTGGGATATAGTTTCTGGAAACTGACTACAGAATGTACAATTCTCGTTTTCACTAATACCTATTTTAAAAAGTAAGTGGTTTGTACCAAGGATTCTATGAAAAATTCTGTATTGAAGCCAATGAAGTTTGGATTCTTTTGTGACTTTATAAATATTCTTGTATAAAGGGTTCCAATTAAAATCTTGGGCCAGGTTAAGATCTTCAGTCCATTTAATTTGATTTTTTAATACAAAATCATATATCGTTCTACAGCCCTGACATGGCAAGTTGTACTTGTATAAGTTAATATGCATAAACATTCGCATTTGTGGTATGATGTACTTTATGCACGGGTAGATATACTCGTATTGTTTTGCTTAATATTTATAGACATTTGCATCTGTTGGTATGACAAGTTAATCCCGTTCTATATAGTATATATATATATAGGAATTTTACATTACTTTGTATGGCATACACTTTAAAGCCCCTTTACTAAACAGAACGCTGATAATTGTCAAGTATCATGCTTTTGCGTAAAACTCATGCAAACAGTCAATGAATATATAAAACGCATATAAGATACAAAAAACACAAGTATTTGCTCCAGAATTTATACTAATATTATTTTGAAATTAGCGATAAAACCCAACGTAATGACTGTACGGAAAATCACGGAACTCAACGAACTAGATCGGAACATCCCGTCGTGGCAAAAAATAACTACAACTTCAAATCTTAAGTCAACAAATTTTCTGCTTTGATAAATACACGTTTTGTACAGTGAATTTCGTGCTAAAGCCAATTAAAACTCACGAAATCATGTAAATAGTTTTATACATGAACATATACTGACGGGAAAAAGAAAAGAACCCATTAAGTATTACGTTATACAAAAATGTTTCCTTATATATTCTTAATGACGAAAATTATGTACCTAGTAGAAATGAGGCGTTTCTTTTTAGCATCAGTTTAGATGTTTGCGTACTCAAAATTAGCATGCACTGATTTCTCGAGTAAATCACTGGAAAAACGATATAACCTATCCAACACTTTACAATTTTGTGTAAATTTTATCAAACACCTTTTAAGCAACTTGATTGGCTGAGAGGATATCTCCGTAATCTAATTTGCATGTTATAAAAGTACCCTACTTTTATAAGAAATTGATATTTTGAATAACTTGACCCCTAAAATGGAACCCGCTAGAGAGAGTTATTATAATCCAAAGGCAGTTATATTCTAATGTCTTTTTGATGGTTTTACTTGTTTTTAAATAGACGATAAAGATTTTGGCTTCGTTTAGTGGCTTTAATGTGGCTAGATACACTTGTATTGTTTGGTAAACATGTACATGCACTTTGACATGGCAAGTTGTACGTGTATTAGTTGGTTAATATGCATGAACATTTGCATTTGTGGTATGATGTACTTTTTTGCATGGGTAGATATACTCGTATTGCTTGCTAAATATTTATAGACATTTGCATCTGTTGGTATGTCAAGTTAATCCCGTTCTATATAGTATATATATATATATATATAGGAATTTTACATTACTTTGTATGGCATACACTTTAATGTGGCTAGATACACTTGTATTGTTTGGTAAATATGTGCGAATGATTGCATGTGTTGGTATGATGTACTCTTTTACAAAACACGACATACTTGTATTGTTTGTTAAATATGTATGAACAGTTGCCTTTGTTGGTATGACATAATCTTTTATATGTAAAAAATACTTGTATTGTTTATAAATATGTAGGAAGGTTTGCTTTATTTGGTATGAGATATTGTGACACATGATACGAATACTGTAATGTTTAATATATAATATCATATGCATTTGTTTGATAGGTGGTACATGACGAGATTTATTTCTAGGTTTAGTGGATATTTATAAATAACCACAATTTTTGGTTAAATCATTATCCTCTTTTTTTTCTTTGTCCAGCCATAAAAGATTTTTTCATTGTTTACAAACTTTTTTCAAAATTCCTCAAAACTCAAGGGCAAGCCCTCTTTCATTTTTATGTTTAGTTTTTTAATTTTAAATTATTTTTCTACAATATTATTTAAGCAGAAAATTGGAAGCAAATTAGATGTGTATAAAATTAAGAATGTTATCAAAATTCTATGTTCAGGTTGGTGTGGGGTCAAGTGGTGTAAATACTCATCTAATAGTAAAATGATATTATGATGTCTGGTAAACTATCGATTGCTTCCATGAATGTACAGGGACTAGGTGACATACAAAAAAGAAGAGATGTATTAAACTTCCTGAAAAACAAAAACTTTAACTTAATCTGCGTACAAGATACTCACTTTACTAAAAATGATGAACTTATTACTAGAGCCATGTGGGGCTATGAATGTTACTATAGTAATGGCAACTCACAATCTAGAGGTGTCGCAATCCTCATTAATAACAATTTTGATTTTACTCTGGATGGTATAGAAAGAGACGAAAAGGGCAATTTAATAATTTTACATTTTACCTCTTACGAAACCAAATTGTCTCTATTTTGTCTGTATGGTACAAACAGAGATGACCCAGCTTTCTATGACTATATTGGTGCAAAACTTTCAAATATTGATAACAATTGTATTTTAGTAGGAGACTTTAATTTAGTAATGTGTCCGGAAAAAGACTATTTTAATTATATACATGTTAACAATCCTAATTCCAGGGAAAAGGTTTTACAAATAATGTTAGATTATGACCTTATAGACTGTTGGAGAGATGAAAATTTAGAGATAAAAAAATTTACATGGTTTAAAAAAAATCCTATTAAACAGGCAAGATTGGACTTCTTTTTAATCTCAAATATGTTATTAAACAATATAAACAAAACAGAAATTCTCTCGGGATACAGGACAGATCATGCCATGATAACTTTAAGTTTAACCTTAGATAAATTGAATACTGGTTCTACTTATTGGAAATTTAACGATTCTTTACTTAAGGATATAACTTATGTTAGGAAAATTAAAGAGACTATAAAGAGAGTAAAACTGCAATATGCAGATAATGCCCAATTCGATAACCATCGCCTAGAAACCATTGATAATAAAGATATACCTTTTGTTATAAATGATAGACTGTTCTATGAAACTCTCTTGTTAGAACTAAGAGGTGAAACAATCTCTTATGCATCATATAAAAAATCATTGGAAACTAATAAACAACTTAATTTAATACAAGAAATTGAAACTCTTAACAACCAAAACGACAATAATAATAGAGACTTAATAGAGAATAAGCAGAAAGAACTTTTGGAACTTAGACAAAAATATTTGCACGGTAAAATGATAAGATCTAGAGCCAAGTGGGTTCACGAAGGTGAGAAACCTACGAATTACTTTTGTAACCTTGAGAATAGAAATTTTGTTTCTAAAACTATGAATAAGCTGTATTCAAAATCAGGGGATTTATTAACCAACCATGATGATATTATAAAAGAAACCAGAAACCACTACAGAAAACTGTACTCCGATGTCCTTGTTGAACACTTTGATCCCGATGATTTTTTATCTAATTCTAATATTCCTAAACTGTCTACTGAAGATAAACTCTCTTTAGAAGGTAAAATGACAAATCAAGAAATGTTAAGTAGTCTTAAAAGAATGAAAAATAGTACAGCCCCTGGTAACTCTGGCTTCACAACTAGTTTTTTCAAATTTTTCTGGATCGATATTGGAGATTGTTTAGTTAGGTCCATAAATGAAGCTTTTGAACAAGAAGAACTATCTATTTCCTTTAAGCAAGGCGTAATCACATGCATACCTAAGGGAGACAAGGACAAGTTACACTTAAAAAACTGGAGACCAATATCCCTTCTTAATGTCTCGTACAAAATTGCCTCGGCGGCAATCTCTGCTAGACTAAAACCGGTTTTAAATAGTATAATCAGTGAAGATCAGACTGGATTTTTACCTGGTAGATTTATAGGTGATAATATAAGATTAGTATATGATGTTCTCTTCTTTGCTGAAAAATACAATATCCCTGGTATGTTGCTACTCATTGACTTTGCTGCAGCATTCGACTCTGTCTCTTGGGTATACATGTTTAAAGTTTTAAAGTTTTTTAATTTTGGAGAAAACTTTATTAAGTGGATTAAGCTTTTTTATAAAAATATTGAGTCTTGCGTCATAGTTAATGGACATTTGTCTGACTGGTTCCCTGTACAGCGTGGTTGCCGACAAGGTGATCCACTTTCTCCGTACCTTTTCATAATCTGTGCCGAAATTATGTCACTTTTACTTAAAAATAACCCAGACATTCATGGTATCAACATCAATAATACAGAATTTTTAATATCTCAGTATGCAGACGACACATCTATTCTTCTAGATGGTTCTGAAAAGTCACTTAGAGAAACCATGCAAGTTTTAAAATTCTATGCTAGAGTATCTGGTTTGTGCCTTAATGTGGACAAAACTAAGGTAGTATGGATAGGCAGTAATAAAAACAGTCAAGTTTCATTATGTCAAGACTTAGGTCTCATATGGGAACAAAATACATTTAACTTACTTGGTGTTAATTTTTCTACAAATCTTGAAGACATTATTAAGTCTAATTATAACAAGGCTATCAATGACTTTAGAAATGTTTTGCAACACTATTCAAAAAGGATTTTAACCCCCATTGGAAAAATAGTAGTTTTAAAAACATTAGCTCTGCCTAAAATTAACCATTTAATTATTAGTCTACCCTCCCCCACTGAAAATATACTTAACCATTTACAAAATCTATGCTTTAAATTTATTTGGAATAATGGGCCTGATAAGATAAAAAGAACTCAAATCACACAAAATTATGAATATGGTGGTTTAAGAATGGTAGATATAAAAAAATTTGTCACATCCCTAAAATGTACATGGTTAAGAAGAATACTCACAAAACAATCAAAATACCTAGATTTTGTGTTGTCCGAGTACCCCTGCATTAGTAAGATTCCCTCTTTTGGTGGAGATTTTATTAGAAATAATTTGAAAGATATATCTAACCCATTTTGGAATGATTTTCTTCTAAACCTATTAGCAATCCATGAGAAATTGCCTGTTGAAAACAGTACAATTCAGTCACTTCAAATCTGGCACAATAGTACATTTAAAATTGGAGGCAAAAGTATCTTTTACAAAAATTTCTATGATAAAGGAGTCATCTTTATCAATGACTTATTTAATGAAAATGGTCAACTTATGTCATTTGAAGACTTCAGAAATAAATGGAAAGTAAAAACTAACTTCTTACAGTATAATAGTGTTATTAGATGCGTAAAACATGTTCTTAATATAAATAACATTGATCTGCCATTATACAGTTTGACCCAACCTGTACAGCCGTTCATTATTAAGTTAATAAATGGCCCCAACAGATCTTTGTAAACTTTAATCAGTGAATGCCTACCATTATATGGGTTAAGAAAATCATACCATTGAAAATTCCCCGCAATGTCATATACTGGCTCAAGGTCTGTTATGAATTTGACCAGAAATTGAGAATGGGTGATATTTCAAAGTCCCATAACTCTGTAAAGCCCCAACAGAACTTTGCAAACTTTCATCAGTGAATGCCCACCACCATATGGGTTAAGAAAATCATACCCTTGAAAATTCCCCCTGGGGGGGAGCAATGTCATATACTGGCTCAAGGTCTAACTAAAAACAAGTATTCATAATAATTTTTGTACAATGATCCTTTGATTTCAGCATGAGTAGTGAGAAATGTTTATTTGAAAACATGATTATCCAATAACTAATTCATTACATCATGGTTTGCCTGCGGTCCTTTTACCTGTCAAAGTACGACTAGGAACCAGAAAAACCCTTAACATTTACCCTTTTTAAATTCAATTGACTTTTAATCTGAATTAACTGTTATATTGCTATATTTTTCATAAAGCTACTAAATATATGATTACACCAAATTTAGAGTCAAAATTAGAACAAAAACATAATCATATTAAACAAGATCTCAGCCGCCCGGCTATCTCAGTTGTAGCACGCAAGTCTACGAGGGGTCGTGGGTTCGATTCCCGGGAGGAGCATACTATCGTGAAGTTTGGTCATGAAATAATTTTACGGCCATTCTCCCTCCTACCACTGATTGTAAATCATGTAGGACAGTTGTCATTCACTGACGAAAGTATGCGCCCAGTAGTTGGTTAACAGCTATATCCAGAGATTTGGCCTTTCCCGGAATAGTGACTGACCGCCTTGATATAACCTGTACAACGTATTGCTACGGCGTTAAATCCAACAAAACAAACAAACAAAAAACAAAAAGTCATGAATGTTTTGAGGACAAAATGCTGTTATTTCTCACAAAATCTAACTGTTCTTGATCAGAGCTATACTGAATGCTCAGGACCACCATTATACAACACTATCAGAAAAGACTTCCATGATCCGAGGCTTTAGTTAGAGTAAGCGAACTTAGTAGTTCTTTGCTAACGACATAAGTCATTATTGAGAAAGATAGTAAGGAATGGAATAATTTATGATAGTAACACATTAAATGTAGATTTTATATATAAATATTCGTCATAAAAATGCATCAATATAATATAAGTGACAAATTTGACCAATCAACACTACAGTCAAGGGACATAAATGAGTTCCCGCAACAAATGACTTATGTTTTTTAAAGTGCATAATCTCACTTTTTGCGACGTTGTTATTCTTTCTAATTAAATTTAAAATGCAAGAGAGAATAATGTGATGTTCGTTAGATCGATCTTAAACATAGTACATGTAGTAATTAATTATCATTCCCTTGTTTACGTCTGCAAAAAGTTTACATGGCACGACACGGTAAACATTGACCCCTAATGGTAAAATTCAATATTCAACCATATATGTACATGTACATAAATCACCGTAAGGTGGAATTAAAGAGTATAAATATAAATTAATCAGAACAAGAATTATCGAGCAGAAAATTTCAAGAAATATCAGTTTCTAACATTCTGAAGAGATTTGCTGATCGCTTAAATATTGAAAATCTTCCTTGAAGTGGTCAAGGACCGAAAACAACTAAATGATGGACAGTGTGTTATTTCGGATGATATAACTATGTAGTCGACAAACTTTGGCAGAATTAAAGTCGGACATAATACTTTTGCAGGATAGTCCTTATCTTCGAGAACTTTGAAACTACTTTGATTTTGAGTTTAAATGTCAAGGTTAAATGTCAACAATATTGTCAAAATAGATAATAACATAATCTAGAGTGGAAACTCATTTATGTCCCTGGACTGGATATAAAGTATTTCATAATTCACACTAAATGTTTTTCTATACGAAAGTCAATATTACCTATTCCTTATTTTTGCTCTTGGTAAATAAATGTGTAGGAAAGCGTACGAATCAATTCGTTGAGGCATAAATCTTCTATAGTTTTAATGATAAAAACACTAAACTTGTTTTGTCATTTTCTTTACCATAGCACAGTGTATTAAGTTTTACTTTCCGTTCAATATCAGAGAAGTTTATTGAGTAGGGGCACGTTCTGCAAGGCGATCGCTAGCTAACGCTATGTAGCGATTTCCTATTAAACGGTCTGCTATTGATCGAGCAAATTGAATTGCTAGCTAGCGATAGGTAGCAATTTTTTTCTTGCTAGCCGTATCATAGGGACACTACTGCTTATTTCATAAAGATTGCCCCCCTGTGGGAACGTGTTTCTTTTTCAAGAATACTGATATATATTTTATTTTAATGCATACATTTCGTCAAAGTGGCAAAAAATAGAATAATCATGGTAATAAATAATTTAAATATTTTTCATTTGTTACAATACTGAATTTTTTGTTTTAGAAAGTCGCCATCTTGGATTTGCTAGCTTGAAGCAAACCGTTTCATACACCTGTTATGCTACAACAAAATCGCTTACAAAAAGCGCTAGCTAGCGATCGCCTTATAAAACGATCCGTATAACTAGTTTACTACCACAAAGAAGTGTATAAAATATAAAACTTCGGACATCAGACAGCACAGTATAAACTAAAGTTATCCTATAAATTATACAGCTGTGTATAAAGTATTGTCATCCGGTCTCAACTTAGCGTTACAACCATCAGTTGTACAACAAAATGTACAGGAGAAATCTAATGTGACAACATTATTCTCATCATAACTTCTACATTTATCATTATCTGATGATCCTAGAAACCAATCTGTGTAACACATATTAAAATCACCACATCTGAAATAAATACAAATGTCACGATATAAATTTATCACAACAAAACAAATATAGATGTCACATTATAAAAGTTACCACATCTGAAATAAATATTGATATCAAATTATAAAAGTGCCACATCTTAAATAAATACAGATGTCAAATAGTAAAATTATCACATATGAAATAAAAACAGATGTCGCATTATAAAATCATCAAATCTGAAATGAATATAGATGTCACATTATAAAAGTTACCACATCTGAAATAAATATTGATATCAAATGATAAAATTGCCACATCTTAAAAAATAAATATAGATGTCAAATAGTAAAATTATCACATATGAAATAAAAACAGATGTCGCATTATAAAATCATCAAATCTGAAATGAATATAGATGTCACAATATAAAAGTTACCACATCTGAAATAAATATTGATATCAAATGATAAAATTGCCACATCTTAAAAAATAAATATAGATGTCAAATAGTAAAATTATCACATATGAAATAAATAGAGATGTCACATTATAAAAGTATCACAACAAAATAAATATAGATGTCACACTATGAAATTTCCTCATCTGAAATAAATAGAGATGTCACAAAGTTACAACATCTGAAATAAATATTGATATCAATGATAAAATTACCACATATGAAATAAATATAAATGTCACAAGTGACATAATAAATAATCATTTCAAAATTATTTTTTATTGGTTTTAACGTCGTATTCAACACAAAATTATTTAGGTCGTATATATACGACGGCAAGCTCTTCGTACTATGGGTTTCCTGGACACTTTTCTATCACCAGTACTAACTTACCCAACCACGAGGCCGACAACTCATGTATAGGGTATGACCTACCGCGACCGGGCTCGAACCCGCGATCTGCCGATTCGAAGTCAGACATGCTAACCACTACGCCACGGTCGCTGCTAATAGAAATTTATATAGATGTCACAGGATAAAAACACGATATGTGACGTTGATAGACATCTCATTATGATATTCTCATGTGGTATGGTTTGCTGTGATATATAACCTGGCAATTATTAATAGTGAAATGAACAAACATCTGATTATATCATAACATGTGAAAAATATAACGCATTATATAATCTAAATTATGTAACACTGTTCACAAAACAACACTAAATACGATGATTGGTCAATAAATTTACATTGACATCATAATTAATTACAATGCCAAAAATTTCAAAAAAAAAGTTTTAATTAAACATTTTTTATCGTAAAATGCGTAATAATATATATAGAACTTTGCAAAATTATTTGCGTAGTATGTCACAGATAGTCTGTGATAAAAGGATATTATTTACTCTCAAAAATGACGTATTCACCCCTAGAAAATTGTGAGCATTCTGAGTCCGCAGGGCTAGAATTTAACAACATAGAACTATTATAAAATTATTTAACTATGCATGGAACAAGGGCGTTATTGTGGAATAAACAAAGAGTATCGAACATGCCTTTTAGGTGAATCTTTAATTGATACTATCGATCTATCTGGCCGTTTCTAAGCTGATTAGAGCGTCATTAGTTAAGACAGTAATATTTTTGCGTTGATTTCAATTCGCGAAAATTTGTGTTATAATTAAAGTTACTCGCAATTATTACTCTCAAAACCCGCTCGCAATTTGCGAGTATGCAAGCGTAAATTCGAGCCCTGATTCTGAGGACGATGAAATATTATACTTACAATCTATTGACATCTCTATCACCATTTCTTTTATTGACTATCTTGTTTATGCAATAATTATTAGGTGGTTCACAGTTAGTTGGTTCATGTAAAATTTCACACAAAGCTTCACCATGTGAACATGTGTCACAAATAGCTGAAATAAATAACATGATGTAAATGTACTTTTTCGTTGTTGTTTTTCATATTAAAAAAGTGTTGGTATTTAATGAGTTCGGTCAAAGAGCGACCTTGTAGAGAAATAAAAAGACCAATAAGAGCGACCTTGTAGAGAAATAAAAAGAGCAATCAAAGTACAGCGCGCTCAACTTCTCGGGGTGCTCGTAAACACAATCAATCATGCACATGAAATCCAATTGAGATCGTAGTGAAATTTACATAATTAATTTCAAATTTTCATGCAAAACTTCTAAGTATAAAAGGGCCATAATTCAGTCGAAAATCATTCAAGAGTTGTTCTACTTAAGTATTTGACGTCCAAATTCACGTCCATTGGTAACCCCAAATAGACAAGTGTGAAGTTTCAAGTGAATAACTTTAGAAGTTGTAAAGATAAATTGTTGCACTAAAAATCTTAACCAAGATATTTCTTTCTAAATATAAAGGGACCATAATACAGTCAAAATTAACATTAAGCTATTCAACTGATCTCTGAATAGTCGACTTAAAAGTGAAGACAATTTGGACAAAACAGCAAGCATCATCAAAATAACTTTCTCCAAGGAACACTAAACATACGCAAGGTAATATATAAACCAAAAAGTAGACTAAAGGCTAAACACCTTTTAACTAGACTACAAGTAGCATCTGGAGATCAAATGCATCTCAAAGAAAAACATATATCAGGTAAATATTCAATTAAAACGAATTCGGAAATCTAAAATATTCAGAATAACACTGTGTGACAAGCACGTTAGCTCATGAATGATTTGAATCGATAAACGTTGACAGAATTGATATTCATCAATTTATTTGAAAATTCAACAATAATTACAATGTATTGACAAACATGTACAACTTAATAGACCAAAAAAAGAATTTATTTGGCATTGCGTAAACAAAGTAAAATACATAGAATCACAACTATCACAATAAATAATCATTATAAATAAGTGCATGGTAAATATTTGTCTTTCTCAATTCAAACATATGAATCTATTTTTTATAATTAACTTACTTATTTTTGGACTGAGAGTTAATGGTTGCTTCTTAGTTGTTGTCTTTATAACAGTTGATGTCAAACGAGGGGTCGTCGTATTCTTAGGAGATGGTGTAAACAGAATATTTAAGCCTGTGGAGGGTTTACTTGTAGATGAAGTGAAGAGGTCAGCTGTTGACGGTGTCTCTAAATCACTAGACGTAGTAAGATCAGAATCTGATGTTGAATCCAATGATGTAAAGGTAGAGGAATCAGAACTTATTGGAGTGGATATTGTCGTTGTTGGTTCAACAGTTGAAAAGGTATCTAATGTTTGTGTGGTTGGGTTAGATGTAGCAGAGAAAATCAAACCAGATGTGTCCATTGTCGAAGCCACTGTAGATGAACTCTCAGACACATAGTTGTCGGTTGACGTTAGTTCTGTTGTTGTTGACGATGTCAACTCTGTGACTGACTTGGTAGTTAGCTCAGTAGGTTGTGACGTTGTTGATGAAGGTGACAGTGTAGTTGAAACCACTGTTGTCTCCGCTGTAGTAGTGAATGAAGTTCTTGATATAGTAGATGTTGTGGGTGATGTAGATGTTGACTCTGTAGTGCTTACTGTAGATGTGGTATCTGATAATGTGAATAATATAAAATAGTTTAACTCAAAGGCAATGATTACCTCAATCAACTAGACAGTAATAATGTTGAAATACAACAAAAGGTATCTAACGTTGAAAAAAGTTAAAACTTCATGATACTATTTTTTAAAATTCTTTTAATGTATACAACATTTCATTGAACATTTACAGTTCATGGATTCTTCATTCAACTCTTTGGCGACGTCTTGTTTCACGTGAAATCGGCGTCGAATAAAGTCGCGGAAAACGCATCAGTTTTACACTTCATAGAAACAGCTCTTAATATACATTGTATATTTATACTAACAATCTCCGTAAACATATATCCTACAGATCGTTGTCGTACAGGATCTCTAAGGTCTTATTTGAGGGTCACGTCGAGATAACCTTTATGTCGACCAATCAATGCAAAGCTTTCATCTAGACGAAACACTATAAATAGCATTTTGATTTCGTAATTTCTATTTTTAGACCAAGGTTTGCGAGCTAATTAAACAGCGGTTTAATTCACAGTTTACGATTGGACGGCTCATTTCAAATTGTGTGACGTAGACGATGTAAAGAAGTTACTAAACATAACAATTTCGTCATGAATATTATAATGAGAAGTCACCTGAACGTGACCCTCGTAAGAAAACGACCAGATTTAAATTAGCGAGTAGGCTAGAGGACAATTTTAGATCGGGGTTTTATCAGATTGATGTACTAAATACGTGTATTTACAATGTACTCACCACCAAACAACTCTATATTAGTGGGTTTTGCATTCTTGTTACATGGTTCTGAGTTATTGGTAGCTTTACAACACAACTCACAAGTTTGATAACCACTAGCCTTGCCATCAGAATAGATACATCCTTGACTTGAATGATCAAATTTACATTCTAAATAGTTGGCACATCTGGAACAAGAATACTTTAAGTATATAACACTTTATATGGTGATATACAACATGAAAATTCGAATTATGATACGAATAATTTTATATGGCATTATAAATATAAATACAACTTCAGAGGTACTCAATCGCAGATTTCAACTAATCAGCTATTGCCCAGGGTGAACTTTTACGAACATTGAATGTCCGGCGTCCGTCGTCTGTCCACAATTGTTTGTGAACACTGTAGTGATTACATTTTATGCCCAATTCTTTTCAAACTTTGTGAGGATGTTTGACTAGGTGATTGCTCGGATGAGTTCGAACATGAGTCATCTCGGATGAAAAACTAAGTCACAGGAGCTGAAAATAGAAAAACCTTGTCAACACTGTAGTGGCTACTGTTTTAATCGAAATATCATGAAAATTGGTTTGAAAGATTGTTTTGATAATTTTTAGGTCAACTATGAATATGGGTCACCTGGGGTCAAAAACTAGGTCACATAGTCCAAATATGGAAAAAACCTGTGAACACTCTAGTTGTCATAATTTTAACTCATTTGTCATCAAACTTGGTCAAGATGCTCGTCTAGGTAATAGCTTGGATGAGTTCGAACATGGGCCATCTTGGATACTCAGGTGAGCGATAAAGGGCCACCATGGCCCTCTTGTATAATATTTGAAGACACCCAAGGCAAGTTTTGTTTTAATGAAACAATGTGGCGAATCACGTGACCTATATGGTTCCTAACACGGCTAAAATGACGACCAGATCAACAACTTTATATGAAAAAGACAAGGTAAATGACATATATGCGTAACCGATTTTTATCAGACCAAGTGCAGTCTAAGCAGCACAAAATTCTCTTCCTAGCAGTAGTTCTCTCAACCCCACAACGGTTCTAGTTTTCTAGATTCACCTCGAGGTTTTGAACTAGTCGAGAGATTTTTGGAAGAACTTCCAGGTAATAAGGTTTTAAGAACCATATAGACCTCGTGATTCCCCAAACTGATGAAAAGTAATGAAACACGTTACCCTTTTTTAAGTACCGTCACACTGCCGTTCTTATCAATTTCTATAAAATTTATACAATATGATTCATCTTTCGAACATGTTTTCGTCACACACGTTTCGCTGACGTCACATGATTCGCACGTCACTTGCGTTTGATCTGTAGTGGGATTAGATGTTTGTAATGCCGTTGTCGTTGATTCAGTGTAGTGTTGTGTTGTTGTCATGGAAACTGTGGTTGATGGTGGCGATGATGATGAGGATTGAAGATTCACTTGAAAATCTGGAATGAGAATGGGAAGATTGTTTAATTTCACTGACACGCAATATGATAATTCGTCTGAAAGGTACTAGTTCACAGATTTATTTTATTTTTTCTGTAATTTCAAAATACCATTCAGTGTCTGTAATTGTGTCGAAAAATTAATTCTTATGATTTTAAGACAAACTGATCTATTATGTTGCAAGAAATATACAATAAAAGTCATAAAAATGCACTAAAAGTGTCTATACCGTAACATACAGGGTAGCTATTTACTACATGTAACACCATCACTTCTAATTGTATGTCAATTTGCACTAAAACTGTCATTATCAGAACACAACTTACCTGCTTCCAAAAATGTTTCCATATGGTTTGATAGTTTGAGAAAAAGTTGATATTTAAGTTGAAATTTGTGAATGAGTACCTTTAACAAACTTAATGTTTAATCAATCAAATTCTGTTAGTTTTTCTGTTAGCGTGGAAAGATTCTCAAAATTCCATATACTGAGTGTGTGTTATAACATGGTTAATAGGTAGTTCATGAACAAAGTGCACTCGACTTGATTCTTGAAGCTAGACAAATCCGATTTCACAAATCTGTAGACATTAAATTGTTAAAGTGATGGAATTATCATGTATGAGTACATTGTATATCAACACATTTGTCAAAATATAAGGTATATGGAACTCTGAATAAATTTGCAATATAAATATAAAAAACAGATGCTTTATTTTAATACCGAACCTGTTTTTAACAAATAAAAATCATTTCTTGAGAAGGTTCTATTTTCCACACACAGTAGATGCTCTTGACTTTGTTTTCTTCTTCGACAACAATAGATACATGAGTCACCATCAGATAACTGGTTTCTTTGAAGTCCATCACAACCATTTATAGAATTAAACGTGGGTTCACTCTCTCTTATACACGTACTTATGTTACCACAACTACAACAAATATATTTTTATATAAGCAGATACGATATTTGAATTATGGAATAAAGTTTTTCATAGCCGCAAAACTAGATCAGTTGGGAGCTCGCACGTCTACTGATCGAGATGTCGTGGGTTCGATTCCCGGGTGGGGCATACTTCCGAAGAGTTTGGTCATTCTCCCTTCTACTACTTATTCTTAATCATGTTAGCACTTGTCAGTATCTATAGGAAGAGATTTAGCTTTTCCAGGAACGGTGAGTAAGTTGACTAACCGCCTTAATATGGCCTACACAACGTGTTAGCCCCACCCCTAAAAAACTTTCATCTTTACTGCCTAGAGACGGTTATTTATGAAGTTGTCATTCGTTGATTCCATCAGACGGTACATGTTGATGCCATTGTAAACCTACCACAAATCGAGGGTCTTTGAAAAATCATCGGACGAGACCAACACATCTTCTTGGAGTTTGTCGTGATATATCTTTTACAGTTATACCATCTATTGCTGTATTCAAAGTCTATAGTCACGTGGTCACTTGTAAAATTAATTTGTGTAGAGAATTAAAAGTGGTTTCAAAATTAATGCGTTTTGAGCAAAACAGACAAAATAAATAATTTTAAGTTCAATACCATTAATTGTTTACAATCATTTACGTTCTTGTCGTCGTTTATCCTACGATACAGTACTCCGCTTATGCTGCGTTATGTACCGTGGGCCATTTGGTTAGGAAAATATCGTAAGCATGACTAATTAATGAGGCAGTTTTATTGGTTCCGCAAGGAAACCACTGCGGAAAACTAGACAATGAAATTACGTTTTATATCTAATGTTTGGTTTACCATTCAAAACTTTTCAAAAGCGGGTGGTGTATGACGTTGATCTATGACGCCATGGTTATTGAAGTATTTAATTGTAACAAGCGATTTCATTGGAAGGAGATTGGTCTGCCCTGCCTCATGCAAATTCATGAAAACAAGATTTTGCCAGTCAAATTGCCCACGGTATATATGAAGTGTAACGGAAGAAAGTACTGAGGTTGCCGACGATGGTACGTTGTTGGAGCTACAAATGTATATACATATTAGACTTCGGCCGGTACAAAACACTACGGTGCTTCTCTGTATCTATACTACCTTACTCTGTTTATGAAATATACATTATAACGAATAGTTCACTGATGATACTTTAGAGGTTAAAGATCATAGCATCACTAGTGCCAAATCACATGCCAAATCCTTTTATGGTTACACAATTCGGACAGGTTAGATACATTACAAACTCATCCAGCCTCGTTTTGAAAAATACATTCCAAGAAGCCCGCACGAGCAAATTCCAGATTCAATTCTTCTTGGGCTCTAAATCTAACAAGACGTATTTTTATTTTCGCTATTTTCCAAAGGTTTGAACTTTAAAACTTAGAGCTATCTATAGGATCTTTCAGTGAACTATTTATGAATAGTTTGTACGTTGGATATTAGTTGTAAATTTTGAAATAAAATACCCATTATGTGAAAAGTGGACTTTGGCTTAATTATTCATTTATATTATTTGACTTGTGTGAATGTGTCCTGACTTGGATTCGATCCTAAGATTATGGACCTCTCATTGCCAGCAGCTTAAGTTCAAGCTGCATAACTACCACCAATATTAGTCAGGTTACAGCTACATGTACCTATCATATGTGTCTTTCTTTCTCCCCCCTCTGTAACCAAATTCAATTGACCCTTGCTACATAATACATATTAGCAAATTTACCTTGTTTTCTCGTATAGTTGACCATTCAATATTTGAAATGTAGTCGAGCATATATCTGGTAGAATACAAGCAACGTGTTCATTTGTACAAATATCTGAACATTTTCTGTCCGTTGTAAAATCATCACATTGGCAACATACTATAAAGACAAAAACACTTGAATAAGGGACATTTGTCAGTTATTTCCTCTTGTATACTCTACAAATAGGTAGGTCCAATCAGTTGGATTACTCGGATTTTACCCTTACTTTTTATTCATGTCAATTTGCCACAATTAACCTTAAATAACAGTTTTGTAAATAATTTAAGTTGTTTGAAAATCAAGCTAAGTATTGTTAGGGTAAAGAACTATCTAAATTTTTATCACTCCTGTTGATATCTTAATTAACAAGAAAGATATTATTAATAAATGCAATATTTTATTATCTTTACATTGGACTTCAATGTAAAATCCGAGGATTCCAACTAATAGGACCTACTTACCAATTGGATTGCTTCAGATTTATATGCCACACAATTATACTAATTTAGTGCTTACTAATTAAAAAAATCATAACATGTATTTTGTATGAATCTATCGAAGATATCCATTATAGACCATTTATGTAAACTGTATATTTAGCATATTTGGAAATCATGTTGTATGATACAACAAGGGATTGGATCCGGATCATCAACAGTCTAGAATATAAACTACCGAGCAACGGTTATAACTTTGATTGTAAAATACTTGGTCAAGCTGGTTTAAGATATCATTATATAATGATCAGTTGAAATATACTGTTGTAGCAGTTTCATTTATTTATTTATTGTAGTTAACGCCGTATCAACACAATTAATGTCATTTCACGGCGTCCAGCGCACCTAACCTAGCTTTCCTGGACCATTGTCTATAACCAGTACTCACCTACCCTTTCACAAGGCCGGAAACTTCTCCATATTATCTAATCAATGGAGGAAAATCGACATATTTTGTCAAATTTTCATGGAAGGGTATAACCTCCCCGGGTGGGATTCGAACCCGCACCCCCTCGGGCATGAGTATCCAAATCCCGGCGCGCTACCAACTGCGCTATCGACCCGGGTTTTGTAGCAGTTTCATGCTGGCAATACCATGTGAATAAGCAGTAAAAATGTTGTGGTTACAAGAAGAAAAAGGTTAACGATCGGCCTCGACTCAAACATTTAAAGAGCTGTTAATATTTTAAACCTTGTCAGATTCCCGTGATATCAATGCGAGGCGAATAGGGCTGTGGATCGTTGAGCAAGTGGCGATCCGATCTCGACCACGAATTGTGTAGCGATTCACGAATCGAACCGCGAATCACATGTTAATGGAAAAGCATACAGGAATTCATAAAATTACAAACTAAGTGAAAAAATACATAAGCTTTTACAATATAGAAACCATGTACTCCAAACATTTAATGGGCATTTTCAGTGATAACATTTTTGTTCAAATGTTTATCAATCAAACTTTTGACACAAGATAATACGGTCCCTACATAAATTAAAGTTCTCACCAGTAGTGCGACTCGTTTTCAGTGGTAATTAAGCAAAAAAATGTTCTTCTTAAGCTAAATCGCGATCCGACGATTTCCGGCGTGACGAATATTCGTACTCGATTTTCTGGTCGAGATTGCGATTATCCGAGTACTCGGATATTTGCCACAACCTTAGAGGCGAAGCAGATAAATGGTATCTATTTGCTGCGCAACCCATCTCTTTCAAGCACCCTGAAAAATCAACGATTATGTTCCAAGAGCCATCTATAAGAAGAAAATAACGACGACTTGCAATTGTAGCGGGTAGGTTTTCCAGATTGTTTGTAAAATGTATATAACTGACGCTGGAGATATGAAGCGCACCAAGTAGTACACAGTTTTCTGCTTAGCCTTGCGTAGGTATCATGGACATCTGACTCAAATTATAACATTTACAGCACTTTAAAGCCACTAAACGAAGCCAAAATCTTTATCGTCTATTTAAAAACAAGTAAAACCATCAAAAAGACATTAGAATATAACTGCCTTTGGATTATAATAACTCTCTCTAGCGGGTTCCATTTTAGGGGTCAAGTTATTCAAAATATCAATTTCTTATAAAAGTAGGGTACTTTTATAACATGCAAATTAGATTACGGAGATATCCTCTCAGCCAATCAAGTTGCTTAAAAGGTGTTTGATAAAATTTACACAAAATTGTAAAGTGTTGGATAGGTTATATCGTTTTTCCAGTGATTTACTCGAGAAATCAGTGCATGCTAATTTTGAGTACGCAAACATCTAAACTGATGCTAAAAAGAAACGCCTCATTTCTACTAGGTACATAATTTTCGTCATTAAGAATATATAAGGAAACATTTTTGTATAACGTAATACTTAATGGGTTCTTTTCTTTTTCCCGTCAGTATATGTTCATGTATAAAACTATTTACATGATTTCGTGAGTTTTAATTGGCTTTAGCACGAAATTCACTGTACAAAACGTGTATTTATCAAAGCAGAAAATTTGTTGACTTAAGATTTGAAGTTGTAGTTATTTTTTGCCACGACGGGATGTTCCGATCTAGTTCGTTGAGTTCCGTGATTTTCCGTACAGTCATTACGTTGGGTTTTATCGCTAATTTCAAAATAATATTAGTATAAATTCTGGAGCAAATACTTGTGTTTTTTGTATCTTATATGCGTTTTATATATTCATTGACTGTTTGCATGAGTTTTACGCAAAAGCATGATACTTGACAATTATCAGCGTTCTGTTTAGTAAAGGGGCTTTAAATGTCCGAGTCGAGGCGGTTTGTTTACATGTGTTCTGCTAATAAAATGTTCTGTTCTGTTCTCTTTACTGTTTTGTTCTTGTCACCATAGCATTTGTTACGTCATAATCTCATGGACTTGCTGTCGTAGTTTGCTGTACTATCACAGTCGTTACTATTTCATTGTAACTACTTTAATTAGTACTATGTGTTTTCCCCAAGTTCAACACGCTTCACGCGTATTGTTTGTTTTGCATTGAAAACACAAGTACACTAAAATGAAGAAGCCAAACAAAAAAAGTAATTCCTATGTTTTTGGTCATTTGAACAAAGCGATTGTCTTATGATGATAATAATTATTATGTGTAATTTCTGTATTCATTACTATTATATCAAATACGCAATAACTAATTTCTAACCTTTCAAATAAAAGCAAATTGTTTGTCGTGCTTTTATTTGCACGCAAATATAAACTCAGCAAAATAAAAAAACTTTACATGGTGTTTAAGTGGGCATAATTTGAGTTTCCGTCGGAATATCTAAAAAAAATTAATGCATTTTATTCCTTGAAGACAAATGCATCACTTTAGTTACATTTTTGTTGATATAACTTGTACGAACCATGAGTACGACGTAAGAGTTTAACCTAGGGGTCAGAATGAAAAATACAGGAATTAAAGGTGATGGTGAACAAAAGTTTGGATGCGTTGATTATTTTTATTTGAGTCCTTAATGTTGTTTAGAACACCTCAGTAACGTGTGTGCCCCCCATATCTGGCAATACACGCTCTAACTCTCCGCCTCATGGAGCGTACGTAACGTCTAATTAGGACGTTAGGCAACGCCTGCCATTCCACCTCCAGTGCATTAGTGAGGTCGTTCACGCTGTTTATATGGTGGTTAGCCCTTACTATTCGTCCAAGTTCATCCCAGATATGTTCAATGGGATTCATATCTGGGGAAAGAGCGGGCCATGGCAAGACGTTGACGTTGTTACGCGCCAGAAAATTGGTTGTCAAACGGGCAGTATGTGGCCTTGCATTGTCATGCTGGAAGGTTAGTCCAGGACCATAAGCCTGCATGAAAGGTACTAGAGTATTCGTGAGAATATTCACGTAACCTTGTGCATTCAGATTACCGGGACTACCACAAGTTGTGTCCTTTGATCCCCCATAATTCCACCCCATACCAACACACTTCCCCCACCAAACCTGTCCCTTTCCCTGATGCAACATTGTGCGAATCTTTCATTTCTGCGACGATAAATTCGCACTGGCTAATTCTGAAGCGAGATTCGTCACTGAAAATAACTCTTCCCCACTGGTTACGTGTCCAGCGTTCGTGACGTTGTGCCCATTCCAACCTGGCGACCCTATGGCGGGGTCTCATTATCTGCCCAGTATAAGGCCTGCGGGCACGAATTGGAACATGAGATTGCCTTAGGCGGTTCCGTATGGTTTGGGCACTCACACCAAATTGACGAGCAGTAGCTGTAGCTGGCAAAAACCTATTACGTAGATGATTTAAGCCGATGACGCGGTCGTCTCTACGTAACGTCAGACGTGGTGCACCGGGTCTCGGGCGGTCATGTACGGACCCAGTATTACCGAACCGGGTGCTAAGGTTATGAATGGTTTGCCGAGAGCAACCAAAGTGCTGCCCAACGTCCATAATCCAGGCACCCGCTTGGAGCATCCCAATAGCCTGATTTCTTTGATTTTTAGAGAGCCGTGGCATTGCTTCTGAAAGTCGTAAGACTAAACAAAAGTGCCTTTTCTTGGTTTTAAAAACAAGCAAACGTTTCTGTGAGAAAAGTTTTACTCCACATGACTTGAGATTGTCTGTGGCGTGGTCGGTGTAAGAAACCGGAAATGGCGGATTAAGTCGCTTGTGGAGCATATAACTGCACGAAATTTTCGGATTTGTGTAGTACATCAAAATGCCAATAAGATTAGATAGTTTTGTTTATTACACATACATGTAATGATTTAGCAACGAAATTCAGGTTTACACAATGTAAAGTTTCTATTTTTGCTGAGTATATAATTGAGAAACGTAGATCACTCTGTAATAATTTGGCCTATAAATATTTCATCAGTCACGTGACCAATTCACGATTTCTCGTGCTGTGTAATTTAGTACTAAATAAGTAGACAAAATATACATGCTACAATAAATTATATATGAGTAAGACTGAGTGAAGCATGGCAGAAAGTGAAGATACCGATTTTTGTTTTGGAGATTTAAACATCACCGAGAAAGATGTCAGTGATGAAAATGATATTTTGGACATAAGTACACACTGTTCTTCAACCGTGTTCATGGCAACGGAAACGCCCGTTTCGAAAATCCATTGAGTGATGAGGAATTCCAGGAGCGGTTCAGAACTAGAATCCCTGTCAAAACTCAACAGGCAACGGAATGGACTATGAGAGTGTTACAGGTTTGATATGGTTTTTTTTGCATTCCATATCCATTAGCCGCCCGGCTAGCTCAATTGGTTAGACGCAAGTATGTCTTGCGAGGGGTCTGTGTTCGATTCCTGGGTAAGGTAGACTTTCGTGGAGTTTAGTCATGAAATAATTTCTACGGATATTATTCCTCCTACTACTGATTCTAAATCATGAATGAATGAATGAATGAATAATGCATTTATATAGCGCAAAAATTATGTAGACATATTCTATTGCGCTTTACAAAAGTCCTTCCAATGTCAAATAGTATTAAAACACAGCACTATGTACAGAGTGAAAAAAAATACAGTTTCTAAACACGGTGAGACTTGGAATGTCACAATTAACAGATTAATTATGGAACTGGTGGAACAGGTGTGTTTTGAGTTGAGCTCTAAATAATGCTTCACATTGAATGTTTTTGAGAGAACTTGGAAGATCATTCCATAACTTTGCACCAACTACAGCTAATGACCGGTTTGCAAGTTTTGTTCGTCGTCTGGGAATAGAGAAGTTGATATCGCTTTGTGATCGCAATCTATAACGACATTTAATCTCATTAAACATTTCCTTTATATACATTGGAGCTGTTCCTGTGATGACACGAAAGACCATAATCAGGATTTTAAACATAACTCTGGCTTTAACTGGGAGCCAGTGAAGTTGTTTCAATAGTTCAGCACTGGGATGGTGGTATGACACATTAAACACAACCCTTGCAGCATGGTTTTGCACTCGCTGTAGTTTGTTAATCTGGTATGCTGGAATGTCAGAGTAGAGACTGTTACAAAAATCTATGTGAGAGTGCACTAATCCATGTACCAAGGTTTCAGTAGATTCTTTGGTAAGATATTTTCGTAGTGTTCTTAGATTGCGTAGCTGAATATTGGCTATTTGACATTTTTTCTGAATATGTTTGTCAAGGCTCAAAGTATTAGTCATGGTTACCCCAAGGTCTCTGACTTGATCGACACACTTCACATTAAATCCACCAACATTAATACTCTCTATATTTAATTTTTTCAATTGCTGTTTGGTTCCATACAATATTATTTCAGTTTTTGATTCATTCATTTTAAGTTTATAAGTTGTCATCCATGTAATAACATCATTAAGGCAATGGTCAAGCTGGGCAAGCACCGAGGACACATCAATTGGATTACCCGCCTGAATGGAAAAACCAAGCTTGTGGTCATCTGCATAACCATACAGCTTTGCAGAGTATTTTTGAACAACCTTGCTTAGGGCTGAGATGTACATGGTAAAAATAACAGGTCCTGCACAAGAACCCTGAGGGACTCCGAATCTCAAAGGTTCACTTTCTGACTTGGACTGATCTACTATGACTGACATTGTACGGTTGGTTAAATATGATTCAATCCATTTTAGCGGCGTACCATGTATACCAAAGTCATTTTGTAGAAGCTCTAGCAATATTGGAACGTCAATAGTATCGAAAGCAGCACTCATATCTACCATGACCACAATTGTCACTTTATTGCTGTCAATGTTTTCCAGTAAATCATGATACATTTTCACCATCGCCGTTTCGACACCATGATACTTTCTGTATGCACTTTGGTACGCTGGCAGAAGGTTGTTGTTCTCAATATATTCATTTATTTGGTTCAATGCTGCCTTCTCTAAAATCTTGGAGAGAAATGTCAGATTTGAGACTGGTCGATAATTTGGAAGTTCAAGTGGAAGACCTCTCTTCTTGAGTAAAGGTTTGATTATGGCACGTTTCCATTCATCAGGGAAAACACCAGTAAGTAGTGATCGATTCACAATTTCAGTGACAATCGGATTGAAATGAGAAAAATATTCTTTAAGTTGAATGGTTGGGATAACATCAAGTTCACAAGTTGCAGATTTGGATGCAAATACCAGCTTTTTAATATCACTTTCTGACAGAGGTTTGAATTCCGAAAATTTACAATCCAACATAGGTGTGCTGGTATGTTCAGTTGTATGGGTTGGTAAATTGTCAAGGTCATTTCTTAACTTTAGAATCTTATCTGCAAAGTATCGTAAAAAATCATTTGCCAAAGAAACTGCACTGCTACATACAGGAAGAGGATTGTCCTTGGACCTTCCCAATAGGTCCGAAGTTACGGCATACAATTTCCTGACATCACCAGTTGCCTGTCCAACCTTGTTCTGGTAATAATTGTGCTTTGCCCTAGAGAGTGCCACGATGTAATTATTCCTTACATGGTTATAGATTTTCTTAGTTAAGTCTGATTTGTTTCTCATAAATATAGTTTCTATAGATCGCCTAAAGTTCTTCAAATGTTTTAGGTATCCTGAGTACCAAGGAACTGATGGTCTACAAAGTACAGTCCTGGATGTGACAGGGGCATGTTTATCAATAATGTCTGATGTTGATTTGGTGAATTGAGAAACAAGATCATTTACATTGGAATTCACCCCAATGATGTCATTCAATACACATAAATCCTTTTGCAAAGCATCTTTTGATACACGTTTCCAATTGCGTGACTCCTGTACTTTTCGGACCAGAGGGGGCCGAGGCTGGTCAATATTGCAACTGACAAAGCAGTGATCTGAGATGTAGTAGTCTGACATTGGTTCTGAGAGGATTAGACGCTTGTCCTCTGTCTTGGAGATAATCAGGTCTAGTATATGACCACTTATATGGGTAGGAGTACACACATGCTGAGTTAGACCGAAAGTTCTTAAACATTCTTGAAACTGCTTGGAATAACAATCTTTGTCATTATCAACATGAATATTAAAGTCACCAATGAACACTTGTGATTCTGACCTGGTTGTTACTTGATCAAGAAATTCAACAAATTCTGACATGAATGTAGCCAAAGTCACGGGATTTCTTTCTGAATATGGAGGTCTATAAATACCAAAGATAAGCAAAATAAACGATTGACAACAGACTTTCCACTCAACACATTCAAATGATTTGAATATTCTTGATGTACATCTGGAAACTTTAAGATTGTTTCTATATAAAAGACCAAGTCCTCCTCCTTTGCGGTCAGGCCGTGGGACATCATCGAAACAGTACCCTTCCTGAGACAATTCCCCTCTGACAACATCATCACCATCAGCCCGCAGCCAAGTTTCAGTAATCACACATAGGTCAATATCAACCTCAAAGATATGTTGGAGAAAATCTGCAGTTTTTCCACGCACAGATCTTATATTAACAGTACAAAGTTTTAGCTGTTTCTTCCTTTGGGCATTTAGTAACAATGTGTGATCAAGTTTAATATGTATCAGGTTCTGATGGTGAACACCTGAATTTGATTTAGTCCTTGGGCAACCACCTCGCTTCCCTCTATATTTCAATAGTCCAAGTTTTTTTTTTAAATCATGTAAGGCAGTTGTCAGTCACTGACTAAAATATGCGCCTTAGAAACTGGATAACAGCTAAATCCAGAGATTTGGCCTTTCCAGTAACGGCGAAAAGGTTGACTGACCGCCGTGATAAGACTGAAATACTGTTAAAAGCGGTGTAAAACACAACAAAACAAACTAACAAACAAAGAAATCGAAATCCACTGATTAAGTAATACATGTATATAATTATTAGCCTCACTACTGATGATTACAACTAATTAAGACTAGTTTTAAAATCGTTAATTGTGAGTATCGATGCATTACTGTTGATTACTAAGTCGCACTATTTTCTAATATAAGTAAGAATAAATCATACAAACTTCACACAAAACGTATCATTTTTTCATATATGTAATGTGTTATTTCTGATCACCGCATCTGATATTTTCAGGAATGGGTTACGTCCAAGCAGCAGCAGCCAGAGACTCTACTTGCCCCTTTTCCGGTTCCAGAGAACCTGCTAGCAGCCCCAGATGATCAATTAAACTATTGGTTCAGTCGATTTGTACAGGAGGTTGGTAGTTATTTTTAACATCAACACTATAAACAGTCTTTTGTTTACATACTTTAATATTGTAATAATGACCATCAGCGGATATTTCAATAAATTAATTTCTTTTTGATATCTTAATTCTCATACAAAATGGCATGATTTAATGCGTACTTTTGTGTTCATTGTAATAAATGAAATGATATCATTTGATATAATTATTTTAAAATTATAAAATATAAAATAAAATGATACATGTATGACATTGATTTTGACATAATTATCAAGTTAAATGTCATGACATGATATATAATGACATATGATATAAAATGACATTATAAATTATATGCCATATTATGATATGTTATAATATTACATGTTATGATATAATATGATATTACATGTTATGATATTACATGATATGATATAATATGATATTACATGTTATGATATTACATGATATGATATAATATGATATTACATGTTATGATATTACATGATATGATATAATATGATATTACATGTTATGATATTACATGATATGATATAATATGATATTACATGTTATGATATTACATGATATGATATGATATGATATTACATGATATGATATTACATGATATGATATTACATGTTATGATATTACATGATATGATATAATATGATATTACATGTTATGATATTACATGATATGATATAATATGATATTACATGTTATGATATTACATGATATGATATAATATGATATTACATGTTATGATATTACATGATATGATATGATATGATATTACATGATATGATATTACATGATATGATATTACATGTTATGATATTACATGATATGATATAATATGATATTACATGTTATGATATTACATGATATGATATAATATGATATTACATGTTATGATATTACATGATATGATATAATATGATATTACATGTTATGATATTACATGATATGATATAATATGATATTACATGTTATGATATTACATGTTATGATATAATATGATATTACATGTTATGATATTACATGATATGATATAATATGATATTACATGTTATGATATTACATGATATGATATAATATGATATTACATGTTATGATATTACATCATATGATATAATATGATATTACATGTTATGATATTACATCATATGATATAATATGATATTACATGTCATGATATTACATCATATGATATTACATGTTATGATATTACATCATATGATATTACATGTTATGATATTACATGATATGATATTACATGTTATGATATTACATGATATGATATTACATGTTATGATATTACATGTTATGATATTACATGATATGATATAATTATGATATTACATGTTATGATATTACATGATATGATATAATATGATATTACATGTTATGATATTACATGATATGATAATACATACTATGATATAAAATAACATTATATACAATGACATAATACTATATAAAATGATGTAATATAAAACGATTGTTATTCTGAGATTTAACAAAATTTCAGGCTCGAAGACAAGACGGCAAAGCATATCCACCAAGAACAATTTACAACATCATGGCTGGCCTGCAAAGGTACTGTAGAGAGCATGGAAAATGTATAAAAATCTTTAAAAAGGAAGATCCAACATTCTTATTAACGCGCCAGAGTCTAGACAGTCGGATGAAAGAACTGACGGCTGCCGGTATAGGCATCGTTACCAAAAGGGCGGAGCCTGTGTCTGCTGTTGATGAAGACATCCTTTGGAATAAGGTGTTTAGTCAAAATTCTGCTCTTTGTTTATCATATGCAATGTTCTTTTACAATTGCAAACTTTTCGGCTTGAGGGGTATGGATAAGCACAGGGAGCTTAAAATAGAGCAATTTACCATTTCAACTGACAGCAACGGAAAGTTCATCCTGTTTCGTGGTCGCGTTAGCAAAAACAATCAGGGAGGGCTAAATCAAAGGAACTTAGAGCCTAAAACAATTAAGCATTACGCAGACCCAAATCATCCCAGGTGCGTTGTTAACATTAATCAAACATACAATGCTATCTTGCAAAATGGGGATTTTTACAGACGACCTTTGCCAACAAAACCTGGTGATAAGCCACGTTTTCCTCAGCAGGCTGTAGGGGTGGGTCAGCTATCAAAATACATGAAACAAATGTTTGAAAAAGCAAACATCAACATGTCTGGAAGGAATATATCTAACCACTCGGGAAAAGTCACATGTTGTACTACACTGTTCAATGCTGGGTTTAGTGAAAAGGCCGTGAAGTTAAGGAGTGGGCATCGGAGCAGTGCCGTCCAGCTTTATCAGAGGGCAAACGCTTCAACGATACAAAAATTGAGCAATGCCTTGCAGCCCCCCAAATCCACAGTTAAAGATGACGATGACAAAGAAAACTTGCAACAAAACGTCATGCTAGAGCAAGAAAAAGCTAAACCGATCTCTACAGAACAGAATGTACTTGAACCAGCGTCAGATTCAGTCATGAGAATCTCTATTCCTGATTGTATTAAAGTTATCGAAATAGAAAAAGGCGGTAAAAAGATAAAATTGGAAATTTGAAAACGCTATGGGGTGGAATTATTGTTCATATTTTGTTGCATCTGTGTTATATACTTACAATGTATCAATACTAATCAATAGTTGTCATAAACTGTTATTACATGAAAGAATAAAATATATTTCAAAAACTCTATTGTTTTAGTTCTAATAAAAATGTATGACCCAGTTCATTCAGGTAACGGTCTTAAACGACCTTTCTGTTGTTACTGCTGGCAGCAAGATATAATCTAGCTGTATTACTGTCATTACTGCTGTGACTGTTAACTTCGCACACACATTTGTTTTTGTAAAAGATTCATCGATAGTGTAAAAGGGATTATATCGATGACCAGTCACAGGACTTAACATATAATATGTAGGTCATTTTAAACGCCATACTATACAATATAGTACATGTCTACTATCAACAATCCTCGACAGCTGATTGGACGAGGGGAAAATGCTATGTGCTAAGTACGCCCACTGTCTAGATCGTGAAACGGTGGCGATTTTCCGTGTCACGGTGTAGCCACATCAAGATGGCGGAAAAACAACCATCCAAAAGGTACGTGTCGTTTTTTGTATGATATTTTGAGAAATATTCGGCCCCAAACGCGTTATATAGTTTCATTTGATCCGAAAATGTATAAACTAAAGGCGGGTATATTCACCTGACATGTCACGAAGGATTTATGTAAATAAAAGCCACCAAAGTTGACGAACGACCGTCAGTCAAATTTGAACCGAGAAAAGTGTATGACTTTTGATAAAATCGCCGTTAGTACGGCACTTACCGTGTTATAAATACGTTTGTGAGATAATGTAAATGCATGCAATTATACCTTTCAATTGTACAAGTTCTAATTTATTTTGTTTTGTCAAAACATGCCTACTTTCGGTTTTGTCTTAGCAACGGTTGAGATTTTAGCTCCGGTGAAGATTTTCCGTAAGAAATGACTCGGTGTTGCCATAAAAAGTGGACACGGTGTATACATTTGCGTGAAAGTGAACACGGTTCGGACACCCATCCAAAGGCTAAACGCAACCATATCATTTGAAGTAAATCACATTGGCATTATCCTTCGTATTTTGCTATACAGAAAAGCCCAATGTGTGCAATACGTAAATATTTGTAGAAACAACGCCTAATTATAAATCAGTTAGTATTATTTTATTCCCACTATTCCCACTATTCCAGATCGTCACCTTTCGTATTGATACTTAAAAATAATGTAGTATAGAAATACCAAACTGATACTTATAAAAGCCCTTTTGTGATAAGACTAAAATTATATATTTCATAATTTTGTTCTCCCAAGTGTCAAAATGGAAAAAGTCTATCAATGCTACCACTGTAAGTTTTCGAAATCCGATCTCCTAGCATGCATTCATCATTCAGTAGAAAAGCATGCCAAATTGCAGATAAAATGACGGATGAGATGGTTTTAAAAGTATCAACCGGCCGATATGGCCGTCCGACGAAAGACTAAAGACTAACACCAAATTTAGAACTGCAAACTGGGGAATATTTCAAAGTGAATCAACACATATGTACATCCTTTCTAGAAAATAAGAAGTGTCTCTATGTAAAAGAGCTAGAAAATATACAAGAATCTAAACAAGATATTTCTGTTGATACTGATTTAATTACTTCCCAGTCCAGATGTGAAAAACGTACAAAACGTCAGCACCAATAAGAGCACTCGGCAGTGTAACTTTAGCAGGTCCCTCTCAGCAAACGTTTATTCCATGTACGAGGAACTTGATAAACAGTTAGAAGATTTAAATTTGTTTACGATTTGACCAAACCCGTATCTGTGTTTTAACAAATACTGCTTCGTTTTGCCTTGCCTACAATTCGACAGTATTCCAAATGGTCTGGTCGCATTTCAAGCGTTTGAATGAGTGTCCTAACCGTGTTCTCTTTAACGCAAATGTATACACCGTATCCACTTTTATGGCAACACCGAGTCATTTCTTACGGAAAATCTTCACCGGGGCTAATATCTCAACCGTTGCTTAGACAAAACCGAAAGTAGGCATGTTTTGATATAACAAAACAAATTAGAACTTGTACAATTTGTAAGTATAATTTCATGCTTATACACTATCTCACAATCGTATTTACAACCCGCTAAGTGTCGTACTTACGGCGATTTTATCAAAAGAATACACTCTCTCGGTTCAAATTTGTCAAACAGTCATTCGTCAACTTTGGTGGCTTTAACTCACATAAATCCTGTGTGACATGTCAGATGAGTACACCCGCCCTTTAGTTTATATATTTACGGATCAAATGAAACTTTATAACGCGTTTAGGCCAGAATATTTCTCAAAATATCATGCAAAAAACGACATGTACATTTTGGATGGTTGTTTTTCCGCCATCTTGGTGTGGCTACACCGTGACACGGAAAATCGCAACCGTTTCACGATCTAGACAGTGAGTACGCCTACCTTTCATTGTACGTAAAAATATTCCCATTTAAAACTTACAAATGACCTAATCCGGAATTCAAATTTATGAGGTTTTCCGTCCGTGCACAGCTGGTACAAACAAAGTTTTCTACACATTATAGCTAAATAGCACGAACTATGGATTAAATCCTATTGATAGTTGTACATATGTTTTCATTGTAAAGGAGAAAGTTTGTTTGTATCGGATGGGAAAACCCATATATTTTAATTCCGGATATTGTCTGATATGCCGAAGTGATTCATAAGAAAATATAAATTACTTACAAGTGGCGTTCACATTTTGATCGGAGAGTAGAAATCTCTTGTAACGATACAACTTGTCCATTAAAGCTCCGCCTACTGAAACATGGATGACTGTAAAAAATATAAAATAATACTGAATATAGTGCGTACAAAAAACAAAACGTGTTTTGGTAAACATTAAAATTGAGACAATTCATTTCAGGGGTAGGCAGTAATGAAAATAAGATTTGTGTAATTCATTTTAACAAAATTAGCATGGTT
Organism: Mactra quadrangularis; assembly: GCA_025267735.1. Classification (NCBI taxonomy): domain Eukaryota; kingdom Metazoa; phylum Mollusca; class Bivalvia; order Venerida; family Mactridae; genus Mactra; species Mactra quadrangularis. Next base: position 14,120,425 of record CM046311.1, read on the forward strand.
GATAAACCACCACCACTGTAAATCATGCTTGTTATGATAGAACGCTTTCCATTACACCAACAGCTAAGTCACAAGTACTTAATACATATCACAGTTGTTTATTTTAAAGTCATCCTGGGCATCCCTCGTCGTGGGTTAGTTCATTGTATTGTTATTATAAACAGTGTTTTGTTTTTTTGTTCGAACTATTGTAGGCTAGGCATAAACATATATACTGTTGATTCATTTATGATAATTCAATGTGAATTGAGTACAGTCATGTATTACCTCTGAAGGGTGACCCCCATACACTTATCTGCTTGGCCCCGCATTAGTTTCGTGGGAATCTTGCAATATTCAAAATACTTACAGCTCTTTAAATGTTTGAGTTGAGGCCTATTGTTAACAACCGTAGCATGCTTTACTTCATACGTGGTATTGTTACCGTGGTACGAAACAATTGTACGTTCAGACAGTGAAGTGTGTTACAGTAGGGAGTTCAGTTACCGCGAACGTTACAGGACGTTCCGTAACGATACATTCGGAACTCCTCGGCCATTTGCTGCGAATAATCTTGTATTATCCGTTTTTTCTTAACTGTCAAAGCTTGAATTATTTCACGGTGACTGAATGCATTGTTTTTGTACTGGCGGCCTAATTTTTATTAAAAATATCTTGACTAAAACTTATCATACGGCATAAGAAGCTTTACTCAATCATAATACACTCTTTCGGAAACTCATGGGTGTATTACAACAATGGTTTTAACAAACGCATTCACCGTGAAATTATTTATGTTTTGACAGTTGAGAAAAAACGAACAATACATATTTAGACGCTATTTTGAAACTACCGGTGTTGAAGTAAACAAATGTAATATGGTCGTGTAGGCATTAAGTGATGTTTCGTTTTTAATTCGTAAATTTTGACACATCACTTATTGCCTTAACGATCGCATATTTGAGTATTAGATTAGATTATTAATGGCCGAGGAGTTCCGAATGTATCGTTATGTAACGTTCTGTAACACTTGTGTAATTGAACACGCTACAGGTCGTCCACGTAAATATTTCGTTTACAAACATTGACGGTTTCATTACACACTGATTTTTAGGGGTGAATTACTTGTACAAATTTATAGTTTAGTTAGTTTACACTTATTTTACAAACACATCATTATATGGAATTTATAATGTGCATAAACACTACTTAAAATAATGGTTTAATATCAAAGTGGAATATTTAAATCATCAAAATGCTGTTCATGCATTAGCTCATTCACCCATGTAGTGGACAAATCCATTGTTTAAAGTTCAAAAACACGCATGACCTAGAATACGACCTGTACATTCACAAAGTTGATTTGTTAAGTTTAACGCCGTGCAGGTCGTATTCTAGTTCATGCGTGATTTTGTACTTTAAACAATGGGCGTGCCTACTAAATAGGTTAATAAGCTAATGCATGAACAGCAATTTAATGATTTAAACATACCACATTGATATTTAACATATATTTTGAATAGTGCATGTGCACAGCATTAATTTTATATAACGATGTGTTTTTAAATAAGTGTAAACTAAATAAACTATAAATTTGTAGCAGTAAATCCCCTCTAAATTTTAGTGTGTAATAAAACCAGCTATGTTTATATACGTAATGTTTACGTGGATGACCTGTAGTAACACATTGTATTGGCCATATAACGGCGGTCAGTCAACCTACTCACTGTTCCTGGAAAGTCTAAATCTCTAGATTTAGCTGTTAACCAACTACTAAGCGCCTACTTTCGTCAATGTCTGACAACTGCTCTACATAACTAAGAATCAATGGTATGAGGGAGAATGGCCGTAGAAATATTTTCATGGCCTAGCTCCACGAAAGTATGCCCCACCCGGGAATCGAACCCACAACCCCTCGATCATTAGACATGTGTGCTACCAACTGAGCTAGCCGGGCGGCTTTTCACAAAGTTGAAATGGTAACAATGAAATTAATTAATTATAATTGTAATTGCAAAATGAAAAAAAAGCTTACCTAATATAATTATTATTAATTTGATATTCATGAAGTAATGTGTCCATCCTTTCTTGACTTCCATATTGAGAGTATGACTTGACTTACACTAGTATACTCGTACGTACACTTGTTGTTATTACTACTCAATGACTTAATTCAGCATGTATACATGTTTACTAATGTAAGATTATAACGTTTTAGTTTAATATATCTTTGATAAAGTTATCTCTGGACATTAGATTAAACATATTTCATTAATACGTTGAGTACATGTTACATACTGAGCCGGTCTGTATGGTGGCTGATTAACGCCATGTCGTATTTTCGTTTCTTCGCCGCGAAGATAAGAAAACACGAAGGGAAGACAAATCCACAGTTTGTCGTATTTTCGCATATTCGTTTTTTTTTTGTAATCTTTGAGGCGAAGGAACCAAAATACGACGGAATAAATGCAACATTACGACAAATTAAATGCGTCGTGTTTTCGCCTTACATCTGTCGTATCTTCGTTTTTTCGTTTCTTCGCTACAAAGATTAGAAAAAACGACGGGACGCCAAATTCACAGTTTGTCGTATCTTCGCATTGTCGTTTGTTCTAATCTTCGCAGCGAAGAAACGAAAATACGACATGGCGTAAATCAGCCACCATAGTTATGTGCTTAACTATTATACATGTCTAAATACATCAAATATATATATTGTATTAACTGAGTGCAAGGGTTTTTTTAGTTAGATCAACTTAGCCGCGGACTTCTCGTGAAAATCTGAAAACGCGGAGCGTTTGAGTATTTTGAGAAGTCCAAGGCAAGATTGTTTTAACACAGAAAATCCTTAGCACGAGGTTTACATCCCACTTACACAACGATTCGATTGGTTAGTTACACAAGCACATCGATTGAGCATGGACTACATTTTTGCAAACGAATCTGCTGCGTGTTCAGTAAGAACTGTTAGCTAACGTTACTGGTACAGGACAACTCAACCCGAAGGCAACTCAACCCGTGCATAACTCAACTCAAAGTTGAGACAACAAATTCGTTAATAGGGGATTGAGTTGTCTCGGGTTGAGTTTCTTTGGGTTGAGTTGTTCCGAGATTTCCGTTACGGAAATTTATGCAACGTTCAGGATAACTGAACACTCTGGTGATGTGAATGCATCGTTTTCTCTCACGAGTGTTTAGCAAATCTGCAACTATATTAATTAAGGTACAATTTCTATAATAGCCGCTGTTAAACTTCGGGTGATATCGGGTCATGTAGACAAATTATTGTAAAACTTAGATATTGCATTTATGGTACATATTAAGAAGCTGCGTGTTTTTAGCGATGCTATATTGGATACTTCTTCTCGATTATATTAAACTTGGCCGTAATGCTGCATGTTAAATCAAAGCACTGGAGTGCTGGAGAAACATGACCTGACCTTATTTTTTCGGCGTAGCTGTCTAAGCTGACTTTCGGAATACCCAAATCTATTTATAAAATCTCATTCTATCAGACAAATGCAAAATTTCAATGGCGACACAGGTGAACACTTCCTAATATCGATGGTGTTTTCGTAATCTTTATGAATGAAGTAATGCACCGCCGAGATAATTTTATTCGAACATGGGATATTTGATTGTTTAATGTAACGGACGTGTGACAGATTAAAGAAAATATTTGTTCACCTACCGCAAGATTTTTATGAATGGCCTTTATGTATAAATCGTGAGTCTCCGTATAAGTGAATACGATTATACACGTGTTTATAACAACCGATGTGACTATAAATCAATTTATTAAAAGTGGCATGTTATTGTACTTTTAATTTTGAACACATTAGTTGTAGGGAAAACAAGTAAGTCAGCAATATTATGGCACAGTTTCAAAGTATTTATTCTTATGAAAACAACATTAATTGTCAATACGTATATTTTACCGAAAGCCTCCGATAAAGCGCGATTTACGAACGAAGACAAAATGGATTGCAAATATTAAGTTTAATATATTCTGCATAAAGGCCAAGCTCAGGTTAATGGACCTTTCCGAGTGCGACCTTTTTATTTGAATAACAATAAATATATGCATGTGCTCTTTTGTTAACACATTTTTTGTGGGACAAAAAGTAACTGTAAACCTTTGTTGCATATTCTAATAGGTAAGGCCATGGTAAGGTCCATTCTGTTGGACTATAACTGTAAGCAAAAAGTTAATTGCCATTAAACTACGTCACATTGCGTAAATTGAGTAAACTAGAGTCTCTAGACGATGAAAGGTGAAAGGGTCAAATTTAGGTGAACAGACTAAAGTAGCGCTGAAATGTTATTTCCTGCAAAAAAATGATCGGCTCTCGAATCTGTGAGTTACTAGTTAGGCATAGTGTTTCATTTCATGGGAGCAAGATTAGACGTTAAGGCACGAATCGAAGTGAACTGCCATTTTTGTAATTTGCTCGTCTTTAGTAAATAATCTTCCGAATTGCTTACTAATACTTGTCATATAACTCTACGCAGTTTGTCTTTTTTAAAGACATTTCTTGTTTAGATAAAGATAATAATTATATTAAAATGTCGAAATTGTATAGCACTGGTTTTAGGGGTCCACCAACACAAGACACATTCGTTGGATCGACCAGTACAAGTCTAGTTTGTGGGATCCACTAGTACAAGTCCCGTTGGTAAAGTCCATCGGCACAAGACTTGTTAAAAGTGTCCATCAATTCAAGACTTATTCGTGAGGTCTACAAGTACAAGACCCGCTTGTAGGGTCCACCAGTACAAGAATTGTTCGTGAGGTCTACCAGTACAAGACCCGCTTGTAGGGTCCACCAGTACAAGACTTGTTCGTGAGGTCTACCAGTACAAGAATTGTTTGTGGGGTCTACCAGTACAAGACTTGTTTGTGGGGTCTACCAGTACAAGACTTGTTTGTGGGGTCTACCAGTACAAGACTTGTTTGTGGGGTCTACCAGTACAAGACTTGTTTGTGGGGTCTACCAGTACAAGACTTGTTTGTGGGGTCTACCAGTACAAGACCCGCTTGTAGGGTCTACCAGTACAAGACTTGTTTGTGGGGTCTACCAGTACAAGACTTGTTTGTGGGGTCTACCAGTACAAGACCCGCTTGTAGGGTCTACCAGTACAAGACTTGTTTGTGGGGTCTACCAGTACAAGACTTGTTTGTGGGGTCTACCAGTACAAGACTTGTTCGTGAGGTCTACCAGTACAAGACTTGTTTGTGGGGTCTACCAGTACAAGACTTGTTTGTGGGGTCTACCAGTACAAGACTTGTTTGTGGGGTCTACCAGTACAAGACTTGTTTGTGGGGTCTACCAGTACAAGACCCGCTTGTAGGGTCTACCAGTACAAGACTTGTTCGTAGGGTCTACAAGTACAAGACTTGTTTGTGAGGTCTACCAGTACAAGACTTGTTCGTGGGGTCTACCAGTACAAGACTTGTGCGTGAGGTCTACCAGTACAAGACTTGTTCGTGGGGTCTTCCAGTACAAGACTTGTTTGTGAGGTCTACCAGTAGAAGACTTGTTTGTGAGGTCTACCAGTACAAGACTTGTTTGTGAGGTCTATCAGTACAAGACTTGTTTGAAAGGTCCACTAGTACAAGACTTGTTTGTGAGGTCTACCAGTACAAGACTTGTTTGTTAGGTCTTCCAGTACAAGACTTGTTTGTGATGTCTACCAGTACAAGACTCATTTTTGGAGTCTACAAGTACAACCCTCGTAAGTGAGGTCTACCAGTACAAAACTTGTTCGTGAGATCTTAAAGTACAAGACTCGTAAGTGAGGTCCATCAGTTCAAGCCTTGTTGGTGGGGTACATTTGTTCAGTACTCGTTCGTTGGGTCGACCAATACAAGGCTTCAAATGGGGACTACACGTACAAATCTCGTTCGGAGGGCCTGTCTCATATGCCTACGTAATGTGTTTAACTTGGAACCTTGCTAGCGCCTATAATAATGATAAGTTTTATTAATATCAAAATGCTCGGTGCAGTCCTATAAAAAGAATTTTAGCTTACTGAACATATTCACAGTGGGCAAAACATTTTCCTTCTCCGAGGTAATAAAATTGCCAGTGTAAGCGAGACAACTCCAAAAACAAAACGAAAATATATTAATTTCGCCCCTTTGTTTAGTAAACCATCGTTATGTAAAAATTGTACTGGTCTCAGTTTTACCATTTTAACTGATTTTCATATCAGTTTAATTCTAAACATACCAATATATTAAAATATACGAGCTCGTGCCTATATTTTAATAAACATTAAAATATAAACAAATGTAGGATATTTCTTATATAATTTTGTCACCATGCTTTACAACATTCAAAATACAGTTTGAATGTCCACTGGTTTAATAATAACCACTCTTTCTCCACTAGTTAATGTTCCTTTTTACAGACGTACTTTCTTTGTCAATTAACAGGAATCAAATTATCCAAAAAATATTTGATAAACAATTAAAATACGTTCTAAATAAAGCTATTGTAAACAGAAGTTGAGAGATATAGTTTATAGTTTATTTTCCAAAACATATAAAATGTATGTGGACATTACATAGTATAATATGCGTATAAAGATCATATATAACTTATACAAATCATATAAAGTAACATGTATATAAATTATAATTATGACTATATAATCAAAAAGACCGAAAATTTTAGACATTTTGTTAACTGCATAGAAATTTTAGTCATTTTACAAAATGCCTAAAATGGCCTGGCAATTTACAAAATGCCTAAAAATTTCAGGCATTTTACTAATTGCCTAAATTTACAAATTGCCTGCAACATATACAGTACTCACCAAAAGTTTTGAGACAAAAGCAATTTACTACAATACCTGAATTTTAATGATTATTTTTGTAGAAACATTATTTTTAATATATTTAAGTTATGGTTTGTGATAAAATGTAACCAAATTTAGTTAATGCATCACATTTACAATATTCAGCATCTGACCTCCTAAAGCCTCCAACACTATGTTTATTGTAATTATTTTCCATAACATAGTTTTTATGCTATTTTTGTAGTCTCAGTTATAAGTATAATGATAATTAAAAGATAATGCAAAACTAAAAAGTATTTCAGTAATGAACAGTTATCAAATTTTATATAAAAGCTATTCAGTAGGCCTACAAAGTGAAAATGTCTCCAAACTTTTGGTGGGTACTGTACATGTAGAAAAAATACAGTGTAAGACATATTAGACAATATTTGAACAAAAATAAACACTAGTGTCTCAACAAAATAAAATTCATCAAAACATTTATTGATAAAATGCCAAGATTTCTTATACATTTTGTTTTTGTTTTCTGAATTGATAAGATCAACAAATGTATGCATGATTGGTCTTAACCAATAAAATTAAGGTATGTATTGCTTTCTTAGATTGCTATTTAAAGAACATTCTAAAACAAAATGACATTCGTCGTCTAATGAATCACAAACTCACAATTACAAAATTTTCTATCTGTATATGGAATTTTATTTGGATTCACCCATCTAACGGATTTAATAGCTAAATTTTGAGAAGAGACTCTAAAACGACTTCATGATTGACATTTGTTTTCAATTGAGAAATATTCTAAGTATGGTTGGAATTTAAATGAACATATTTCTGTAAAATGTTGCTCTATCTGAGATATTAAATCTAGCATTCCAATATTGTATAAATTGGTCATTAAATCTTTGTTTAATCATGCTTAAAATATACATAATATCATTTCTACCCTTGGTTATACCATGCCTCAGAAAAAACTCAAGAAAAAAGAACATCTCTTAATTATTGAGAAAACCAGTTAGACTTATTAGGGTATATAATGTAAATCATGATATAGTAACTTCTTTATAATGTGAACATACTTATTCTTCTTTTGGAGAATGAAATACATTGTACAGTATCTAATAATTCTAAACAAATGAATTGTTTTAAAAGAGAATCTACCTGTGTTAAAAAATATATATAATGTATTGCTTAAGTTTTTATCATACATATATTATATACTTTTACTAATTTTATTTATTTTTATTTAATAATTATATATATGAATATATGATAATAACTTAAATAATACATCTGAAAAATAAAGAAATCATTACTTAAAAGAAATATTGTTCAGAGAAAAATAACATCTTGAAAGAGTGACATAAAGTTCACTTAACTTATAGCGCATAATATACATGTATAGGTCGTTTGCGTTATTGCTGGACCCCCATTTGCTGTAAATATCTTTTAAACTATAACAGCGATTTTGCTAAAAAAATTAATACAATCTTATTTCAATTTTTCCTTCTAGTATTTAAATTTTCAGAATTTTTAATACATAAATAAAAAAGTTTTCCATAAGGTATAATGCAAAATATTTGGATTTTTTTATCAAAAATTCGGCGGGAGGTAAAAAAGCTGTTCTGATTATAAAATTGTCATACTTCCAGTGTATTTATACAAAGTCCCGTGCGTTTACTGTAAATTTGTCGCTTAAATAAACACTCGACGGTCTACAGAATTGTAAAGCAGAGGCCCGTCTTTAAAATCGTACGTGTAGAATATGTATAGATTTTGACGATACAGACGACAGTGATGATGATATTTGAGTTTGTATATACTGTTATACTTAGTTATGAAATAAAATTTCTAACCGGGCCTCATATTTAGCTATTATTTTGTATCTACTGTTATGTGGCTGTTCTGATTATGGAACATACCCATTTAACAAAAGTCTCTTTTTGGCTTCAAAATTTGCATTGCATGTCAATGGGAAGTATGTTTTGTAATTAAAGAAAAATTCTGAAGTTTTGGATTTGAGAAGGAAAATGCTAGTTATGATAACATACAAAATTTGAGTTAATTCCATCCGATAGTTATTGAGATATTTCATGATTTTAGGGGTCCAGCTTTAACGCAAACGACCTATACATACGTAATCATAATAATTAAACCTACATTATGTACACTACGCTTAACCAATGTTCTAACTATACACTGATGCTAATATTTGCATTTTCTCTAGAACTATAAAAGCTATCGTTTTACAGCTTTGAACACACTAGGAAACCTAAATTTCCATCGTTTCGAAAGGTACTTTGTTTATGAAAATGCACATCAGCATATCAAGAAAATGTGAGTTTCCGAAATAAGGGGGGGGGGGGGGTAATCAAAAGTCACAAAATATCAATATAATGTAGTGAGTATAACCCCCATTTGCTCACATGTCGCTTGCTTCCGTTGTCTTAGAAATATAAAAAGTTTTGAGAAAAAAAAACAACAGAGGCATTCTTCCCATTCGTAGACAATTTTGTGCCGTAATAATGTTTAAGATTAGCTGATGGATTACGTTAAACCATTCTCACTATTACTGTTCATACGCTCTCGATAGGCTTGATGCCCAAAAACTTGGACGGCCAATACATCAACCCTCATCTGTCGAAGGAAATCGTGTGTGGATCGGACAGAATAAACAGGAGCACAGTCCTGCATGAGTATTATGTTGCGACCCACTTTCTGCACATATGCGGCGTCCATGACGTCTAACTGTGGCCTTCGCTGTTTCCACCACAGTGCGCCTCCTATTTCGTGTCTAGAAATCATAAGTCGGCCGTGACGTTGCGTGGTGACCTGTGTACAAAGTCGACTTCTGGTGACTTATTAACTTCCGGTTCTGTTTATCTTAGCCATCACGTTTAGGATAGGACGCGTCTAAACATTCATAATTTTAGCTACATGGGAGTCAATAGTGAATATAAATTTATCGACACGACAATTGCGTATCATACGGTTTGATAAATCGTGTGATAACAAAAACATGTATTTTTACAACAAAATACTGTTCACACCCGACTACTGGAATGCCGTTTTGAACAAAGCCTTCACCTCGATACGTTTCTTTAATAGACATGCGAACCACTTAATGTTTTTTACTTAGTACATATAGTGCGGACACATTGATCCCGACCTGACCTTTATGCAAGAATATTCATTACATTGAATACGAATGTAGTATTAATGCTCGATAACAATCGGATTTTATCGACAAGGCTCGAATTTAATTTTAACACAGGGATTAATTCTAAAGTACATTTAAAGCGTTCAACGAGTGTTTATTGCACATAGGCCGGACTAGAGGATTGTACGATGAGGCTAGCTACCAATTCAAAGGTTGTTGGTTTTAGCCCCACAATCACTATCCCCACACCCATTTATTATTAATTGTTATCAAAAATGTAAAAACACGAGTTTCCCGTTTGAATGCATTTGAAGTTGTTATACATGCGGGATGTGTATACTCTATACCATTCTGTACACAAACGGTCTGACTGACCTCTGTACGGAGACGCCGCGCATCACGGGTAAAACTGTTTATTTACCTGAAAACACGTGGCAATGTTTACATTCTATCAATTTCCCCCCTTCAAGTATACTGAACAAAAATAGAATGAATTTTGTGTCTACTCAATAAAATTTGACTATCCAACCAACTAACCTCATTAAATTAAACTTTTATACCGGTTGTTAAACCTTCGTCATAACGTGTTTACATCTGTCATTCTTTACACAGTAATTTGAATTCGAAACTAGGTTACACGGTTTAACTATGCACCTATACCTACAGAGGTTTAAAAGTACTTTGTATTGATAGATTTATGATCCTGTAGCTATGAGTGATCATTTATTTTACATTTCAACAACGAGTCTGTCAAAAAACGAAAAAATGCAACGATTTTGTCTTCATCCGCCGCACTTTATTCTGTTGCGTACCAAACGCCGAATTTTGAGACGGTTGCGCGTCTTAGTATAGAGGTGATATCTTCACCGTCTATTTATAGAATGTACTCTATACATGTTTAATTATATCTTAAATACGTAACGAGTCGAAGTGTAGAGTAGGCGTGGTATTGATTTTCACCGGGATATGTGTAGGTGATAATTAGATGCAAATGTGAAAGGTGAGGTCGGGGTCAAATTGTACGCACTATACGACAGGCTGTAAATTTAACAAGTGGCATTGATATCCAGCCAAAAAATGCTTTGCACGAGTACAAAAACCGGTTTTGTACTCATGTGCCCTTTGATACTAAACACGTCCGATTTAATGGTAAAAACACATAAGACATGTAGCTTACGCTTTAACCCCGAGTATAACATATTATGCAATACGGACCATTTGTTTAAACATTATACGCATTTAAAATCGGTGTAGTTAGAACATTGGTTAAGTGTATGAGATTTTTTAAAAGCTAATTATAAAACACATGTATATGATTTAACAGTGGTGTTGAAATGAAATTAAGTCACTAGTTTACAATTAAACAAGCTATGTACAATCAATGTAAACTCATTTGCTAAAGTACGTTTAACAAAGATACAGTTCTTACAAATTTTGTCAATGGGTATGAATGACAATGGATAAAATATTTGCAGTACAAATCCATACATGATTATGTATCATAATATTAAATTTGAGAAATCCTCTGGTTTGATTTTTTCAGTCCTTAGAATATTTTGTGCAATAAAACAATATGAACAATCCTTGGTAAAACCACACCTTTAGGGTCGACTATGGTACATAAATAAACACCCTGACTTTGAATCTGGAATCTCATACACATTCAAGAAAATAAAAATAATGTAAATAGAAAATAAAAATAATGTTAATACCTCTAAAGTAAAAATTCTTGAATAGAAACTATTAATACAACATATACATTCACAGAAAAGAAACAAAGGTAACATTGCATATGTACATGTACATGTATGTATCTCAGCACACTGTGCCTACTAAAATGTCTTTAATATTCACGCCATTTTCTGTCATACTGTTCATTGTTTTACACATTATATATGTAAAATATATTGTGTACATTTACTGGATTTAAAAAGAAATACTATCATTGCAATTAACTTAATTATATTATATGAATGATATTTTTTACATTAACTTATTAATACTATCATTTGTACATTCAGTCATAAACATACAATTTAATAAATGTTTGGAACAAGTTATCATCTTGATCATGAAGTTACAAGTTTGTGTGTTATATTAATGTTTATGTATTTATATTTATTTATTGGAGTTAACGCCGTGTCAACACAATTTAGGTCATTTTACGGCGCCCAGCGCACCTATCTTAGCTTACCTGGACCATTGTCTATAACCAGTACTCACATACCCTTCCACAAGGCAGGGAACATCTCCATATCAAATCAACGGAGGAAAATCGACATTATTGTCAACTTTTCATGGAAGGGTATAAACTCCCCGGGTGGGATTCGAACCCGCACCCCCTGGGGCACGCGATTCCGAATCCCGGCGCGCTGTATATTAATGTACTCTAGTGTTTTTACAAGATATAGATAAACAGTACCATACGAATTACTTTTAACACATTCTCCTTTATATAATCTTATTTACTACATATACTTCATTGTTAAATCAGGTAATCTAATAATAAAAGAGAAATATAGTTTATCAAACAATTTATCCTTAATTTTAAACTGTCAGTTTTAACCTTTATTATTGTAAACCATCTGTACAGTAAAAATTGATCTATTCGACATTTCTAATTACAAACAAAATCTGTTTTAATACACTGTTTTGTGTTCAGTTACTATATGTAAATCATAGCATAGCATCAATACGTTTGTCCGACCTTGCTCAAAATGTACATGCGTAGTTTTAAATCTCTCCTATAAGAGTTTTTTTTCAAATTTTGGAATGGAATTCCACGCTACAGTTAAAAAGTTTTGTAATGTTTACAGTAGGAATTGTCTGTAAATAATCATATATATAACAATACGACTTATCTTGAGACATTTTTTTCAGGTCAGCTCGTGTAATGAAACAACTCCAAAACGAAGCTTCTTGTATTTTTGATACACGTGTTACACGTGTATTATCAACCAATGATTTAAAGCATGAATCACTCAGAGTCACAAGCCATAACACAATATCTAATTCTGTTACATCAGGATGTAGAGTTAAATGCATATTGTCCGGTATTTCTATATTAATCAATTCAAGGTATTTTATAGAAGGAAAGAGTGGAATACAAGATATCAAACGTTTTACAGTATCACTATGCATCATATTATATCCATCTATCATAAGACATGAAAGTGTTGATGCATGTTGAAGACGATCAAATATACCATCATAACACGCAGCAATATTTTGAGATAGAGGAGACAAATTAATTTTCTTCAATCTAGAAACATTCACGTTTGAACATGAAATATATGAGCATGTTAAATCTAAACTTTCCAGCTTATTACAATCACTAAACTCACCTGATATTATGCAATCAGATGCAATCTGATGATCGTAACAAAGCACAGCAGAGATGATAACACGTTCCATGAGAATATTATTAGACAGAAAGTTGACAGTATTTTGTAAACATTGGTGAGATATGTCAAGATCTACTAGACATATCGATGTAAGATGTTTAAGTGAGTTAATAGGCAAAAGTGATGTGATTTTTACACTTTCACCACCTCCAATGCGCACTGCGTGTAATGAGGATTTGTTTCGTAACATTAACTCGTTATACTTTACATGGTAATTTTTAGTTGTATGCCAGGTTATTGATAACCATTGTAGATTTGTTATTTCCTCAAATTCACCATGACACATATCCCCGCCAGCATTGAGGTATTTGGCATTTGATCCATTCAACAACAACAGCTGTTTTAAAATAATGATCCTTCTTCTCGTGTCATAGGTATAAATTCTCTCTCGAAAAGACAAGTCAAAGAAGAAAAAATCCTGCAAAAGGATCGGATTTCCCTCTCGACAAGATCCATCAACGAAACATATTAATATCATGTCTGTAAACTCTTCTACTTCAACACAATCAGGATACAATCTATCAACTATAATTGACTCAGTTATTTTTGATATTAAATCGTCTGATATAAGAGAGTAAATTCTAGAAATCAACGACTTTATACCTTCAGGTGACAATCCTGCATAGAATATTAGAAAAAGTTTGAATTTCAACACGTCATTTATGGTGGTACATGTATTGAATAGATCTAAGACTTTACTTGTCTCGAGTGAAGAAACGTACACAGCCGCAAAAAACTCCAAATAGCTTTTATGCAAGAAACCTACTTTAAGTTCTTGTTTTCCAAATTTTCTGAATACTTGACTTTTAGACAAAATTCCAATTTGACAAAATAAGTTTGTCTCCGCTTCGGACAAATTATACGGTTCAGAAGCTAATTTATCTGTAGTGAACACAAGACTTGATTTATTTATATCATTCTCAAACAATAACCTGTATGATAACAAGCATAATTTTCTAACTAATGAAAAATTATTTTTCAGATATTTTAGATCAGACAAAGCGTCAGGAAGACGTACATTAGAGTTTGTTTGGATCGGGATAACAATGTTTCTTTGATGAGCTTTCTTGAAAAGCATGTCTATGATGTTTCCATATATCATAGACCTAGACATTGAGGTCAATGGACGATCGATCCATAACATAACCAGATGAGACGTAATCATTGGAATGTGCAACAGAAAGGAAAGTCCTGCATTTTTAACTTCATCCAGGAAATCTTTACAGTCAATGCTTTCTTTATATTTAGTCTTTATATGATGAATTAAAGCAGCAATATAGGTCCTTTTTGCTTTTTCATCAAAACCAATTATATTAACCTGATGGTCTATACCCTGCACTATTTCAAACATGTTATTCGATTGTATGGTTTATTCCAACATATTATCATCAGTAACCACCATCATCACAATAAATATTCTTGTATGTTATAGATTGTTTAGAATGTCGTGTTTGTTCTGGTGTTGAATCATTAGATCTTTGTACTGAGACAAAACAATGTTTATCAAATGAGGTAGGTCATACCGCTTACTTAAAAACAGACTGTCTGGTTTGCTCAGACTGTAGCGCCTTGCTATAATAACAGGGGCCGTAAAATATTTTATGTCGCCATTAACAAGTATTTTTATTAGATCTCACGATGTTTATTCGACAGGTAACGGTGAGTTGAAGTTACAATGTGTGTATTATATATAAGAGAATTTTATGTGGGCTATCGTTACCGTTCATCAAAATAACTAAGCAATGCGACCGATTCATTATAAATGTTCTGTTGTCAATTATTAGCATCCAAATATTATATAAAAGGGTTCCGAGTGGAGTCCTACAAAGGTCTTATTTTGAAACTGAAGGTATATAGTTAAAAAAGTCAAATTATCCACGGTACGTAAAGAGTGTAACGGAAGAAAATACTGTGGTTGCCGACGATGTGTGAAGACAAACAATGACTTTAAACAAATAATGCGGACATTTAGCTTCAACATATTTTTTCACGTTTGACATTACCTTGTTACGGGCATTCCAATGACTTCGAATATAATATAATGTATCTTCATACTTCAGGCATGCTACATGGAGGAAATCATCACGTTATCTGGTAAAATAGAATACCAAGGAGGTTGTCGTTTAAACGATGTAAGTCAGTGCCACATTGATAATTTCTTTAATACTTTATAGTCGTATATTTACGATTAAACTAACATACGTATATATATAAATGCCGCATTGAATGGTTCTCTTTCGAAAATGCCTGTGATTACCTAAAAGATCGACCATTCTTTTACAATGGCCATAACATCTGAAAAGCTATTCTGTGATACCCTCGGAATATAATACTTATTATTATATATCTAATAAATCTAACCAATCGACAAGCAGCATTTGTACCACGTGACCGTCCAATGTATTCCCGTAATGGATCCAAAAAAAATATATTATTTTCGTATTGGACGATTGAGTTCAAGTGCACTGAACGATTCTAGTCAGGTTTCCGATTTTAATTACGAACGCATTAAAGACCGGGTACCGTGCATACATGCATAAAGACGCTTGTTAGTATTTGTTTACGAATGCGCGTAGAGCGTCTCGATGATCAGCAAGCGTTGTTTTGATTAGCACTACCGTCAAAATGTTGACGAAGAAATTACCGATTTTGTAGACGCACAAAAAGCAAAAAATACGGTTAGCAAGACAAAATCAGATGAAGGCATATTTACAAGATGGTTGGCTGATTCCCTCTCTTCTGAATCCCACAACTTGGAAGAACTTAACTCTTTCTTAAAAAGTTTCTACTTGAGAGTGAGGAAGAAAAACGGGGAAGAGTACGAACCAGAAACTCTCATTTCTATCAAGAACAGCATTGACAGATATTTATGCGAGAAGTCTTATGGATTTAGTGTGTGTCGTGGGGATGAGTTTAAATCCAGTCGAGATGTGCTTAGTGCCAAGGGAAAACAACTGAAGGAAGCCCAATAAAGCAGAAGAGGTGACAGCCGATGAAGAAAAGTATATACTCTTTGCTGGTATTCTCGCGTTAATTTTAATGTCGCAGTAAATCAGTTTTCGGGTAGGAACAACTTGCAGCGTCTGCTTTAAAATTGAAAATATGACCTTATTTAACTGCAAGTGACTGTATCAAAGCACAGGAGCTTGACATTTTATACCATACTACGAAAATCGATACTACGATCAATCGATGTTTCGTTGCTTTTTGAGGGTGAATTTGACTAGTAGGTGAGAAGTTGGAGATTGGACGCGTTGCATTCCTGGTGTTTTTATTATATGTAAGAGGGGAATTTTCGTAGTATGATATAAAATGTCAAGCTCCTGTGATCAAAGTAAAATAGACGTAAATATTAATGACAAATATGTTAATGAATTGACAAGCCCAGTTTATTTATAGTGATCACGTGACCTGTTAGTAACGCGAAAATTGCAACAAACAGTATACTTGAGTGACCTTAGTTTGTAAGCTTTTATTATAATGAGTTATGTTGTATCGGTTGCCTCCCCTGATGTGTGACATTTGTCAGCGGATTAGGCGAGGAAGACCGAATGACTTGGTACGCTTCCTGTCTCTACCAGTTCGGTTCTTTTGTTGAGATTCTGTGAGGTTTTTTTTATTTAAGATAGTTATCAGCCTGCATCGGGCTAAATATACATAGTTAAACTGTGAAATAGTGTTGCATCTAATTTTCAAGTGAAGTAATTCGATATAATAATTTAAAACCAATCATGTAGTGATTGGATTTATAAACAAGGGAAGAATCGGTTCGAAACCACGAAGTTCATATCCTTGATAAAAGGACTATAATGTCAATTTACTTCAGTAATAAAAAAATATAAGGTATATTGAAAAATTTTCAGCCCTATGGATGGGTTGGTGAGTACTGGTTATTAACAAGGGTCCAGGAGGGCTAGGTTAGGTTAGCAGGACCCCGTAAAATTACCTAAATTGTGTTGACGGGGCATTACAAAGCAAATAAATTAATTAGTTATGTATATTTGTTATATGTCGATACGTCTTAAATTTGAGATATTTGGCAACTGATATCAACAATTATTATCTTTTATTTTACATGCTAACAGTGATACTTACTTTTTTCTTCACAGAAATTGTGGGACCTAGGAATCATGGGAAGTCACAATCCAACTGCTTTGACTAGAGCTGTATGGTGGAGAAATAACTTCTTTGGATTTAGGGGAGAGATGAACACAGGAAACTTCGATGGGGGACATTACCATTCGAGAAGAAGTTGATGGAACAAGGTACTTAATTGATAAATTTAAAGTTTTATTTTGGCTTTTTGTCTTAAGAGACTTAATGAGGGACTTTAGTCAGTTATCCTTGATAAAATCTGAAGCAATACAATAAGTATGTAGGTCTCATCAGTTAGAATCCTCATATTCTATCATTGAAGACCTAGGTAATTATAGTATATCTTTCATCAAATATCTTTCTTGTTGATTAAGATATAAACAGGGAAAATATTATGTGAATAATATCCCTTATCATGTTTTGTTGTTGTTATTTGAGTTCAAAATTCTTACTGCAAAAGATGAGAGCTTGGACTTATCACATCACATATATTTTTTCAATTGACTACATGCTTAACTATCTATGTTGATCTTTTGATATCTTTTGAAACAACTTGTTGGTACCATTTTTAACGCACTTGTTAACTAATAATGTCTGTTTATTCTAAAAAAATACAATGTATTATTTAATGCTTTTAATACGTTATAGGTATATGATGTTCGAAGAAAGAGATACAAAAACCCGGAAAAACCCATCAGACATGCGGACGATAAATCCTCGCCTTTATGAAACAAAAGACAAGCCTGGAACATGTCCTGTACATGTACTTTTGGAGTACACGCATAGGTATGTGTTTATAATATTTAGTTAGCAAACAATTTATAACATAAATAAGTTATTATTTAATGATCACATCAGAGTATTTTACTTGAACATATCCTTGGCAAAATATGTATAGATGTCTTTAAGACTTTGCCATATCATTAGTAATAATAATAATATAGAAGCCCGGCTAACTCAGTTGGTAACATGCAAGTCTACTGATTGAGGGGTCGTTGATTCGATTTCTGGGCGGGGCATACTTTCTTAGAGCTTGGACATGAAATTATTACTATGGCCATTCTCTCTCCTACCAATAATTTTTAATAACATAGGGCAGTTGTCAGTCACTGACAAAAGTATGTGCTTTGTTGTTGGTTAACAACTAAATCCTGAGATTTAGCCTTCCAGGATCAATGAGTTGTTCAGCGAACTGCCGTTGTATGACCTATACAATGTGTTGCTACGATGTTAACCCCCAAGAAAACCAACAAAACAAGTAATTAAATAACAATATCAAATTTGAATTGTTTTGTTTTATTTTATTATATATTATAATGAAGAAAACTACATCTTGTAAACATTGGGAGGGTTTTTGAAATCATTGTTGCATAAAGGTATTGATACAAATAACATTTATGACAAGTTAACAAAACAGTATTGAAAAATGCTTATTTTAATTTATTCATAGTAAAAAATTGTGAAAAGGCACTGAAGATAAAATCAAATATAATAATAGAAGTTCATCCTGTCTTTTTCAGGCGACCAGTTGCCATGTGCCAACCAGACGCACCTTTTTACCTACAAACTCACCAGTTCTGGAACAAAAGTGACCAGCCATTACAAACATGGTTCTAATGTCAGCCATTAGGTGAACACAGCCTTGGGAATATAATGAAAGAGATGGCCTGCCAGGCCAATTTACCTGGCAGAAAAACCAACCATTCTGGTCGTAAGACTACTGTAAAAAGGCTTAAAGACGCAAATTTTGAAAATACTGACATCATTCAAGTCACTGGTCACAAAAGTGTACAAAGTTTGAACTCGCACTGTTCTGTGCCTAATAAAATCATGAAAAAAATGTCAAAAACTCTAACAGCCTGCCAGGGGGAGGCCTCAGAAAACGAGGAAAATGTTGAATTTTCAAGCCATGAAATAGAACAAATACCTAAGTCCACAGAAGTTATTGATCAGCAACAACAAAAAGGAACTGAGCATCAGCAACAAATTCCTTTGGCCACCAACAATAGTCTGAGTAATAAAGCATTCGGCCTTGGTACTGCTATGTTGTCTGGGGCCCAGATCAGTGGGGACAGTTTGTGTTTAAAATTGACTTTAATTCACAGTAACCAAGTTTACACATTGCATTGTTGTACATTTCATGAAGTTCATGCATTTAATGACTATTTTCAGCATTGGTTTGAGTATTTTGTTACAGTATTGTTAATGTGATAATTGAAATAGGATATTAATGTTATTTTGTGCTGGTTTAGAGTTACATGTACTTATTTGTGATACTGTTTTTATTGTATTTTGATTATTTAGAATTGGTTGTCTTAGTGACATTTCTCTGATGTGATATTTGTACTTTAGGTAGGGTTTAAGTGTGATATTTTTTCTGTTTTATAGTTATGTTTTTGTGATACATGTAGAATTGTCAATGTGATAATTGAGGTATTAGTGAAAATGTGATATTTTAAGGACTGTTACATATTTATGATTTTAATTCAACAGATATTGAACGAAAAATGTACATTGTTGCTATGTATAAATTTTAGCTTGCCTTTACGAAGGAAATGGAGAGCTCTACTACTTGCCCTTGCATCAGTGTCCTTGTTTATATTTCTGATTAAAGTTGTTGTGCTGTAAAATATTTTTGCTATAACTTCTTTATATCTAAAGGTACATACTTCATACTTAAAATATTATCAACCACATCTCATGTGACAAGGTTCATAACTCCAAATACATTTCTTTTAAATTATCTCCCCTTGAACTTAGATTTTTCTTTAAAAATGTTTGTTTCTACTGCAACTATTTTATTTCTTTTGGTATTGACCTTAATCTATTGACCACATCTCATGTGACAAGGTTCATAACTCCAAATACATTTTTTTTCAAAATTGTCCCCCATGAACTTAAAATTTTCTTAAATGTTTTCATATATTTTTTTTTAATTTAAATTTGTTAAGGTTATATTTTCAAATTTAAAATATGTAAGTTCCTTTTCATCAACCACATCGCCTGTGACAAATACTTACTAAATCGAGCATGCTGTCTCCTCTGACAGCTTTTGTTTATGACATTGTTAATTGTTATTTTCTAGCACATTAAAAAATGATGAAAAAATAGATAATGTCAATAAGTTTCCGTTGTGTATTTCAAATACAAAAACCACTAATGTATGTATCGGCAAAACCATTCTTGAATTAATAAGACAGAGCTTTTATAGAAAATGGTGGTTGTGAAAGTTGGTGGTTATGTTGATTGTTGTGGTGACAAGAATGGCTGTGATTGCTTTGTAGGGGATGATGGTGATGACCTTAAAATGTATTTTGTTTTTGCACTAAACGATGATAGTCTGGTTTCCAATATAATTAAAAGGTCATTATACATTATAATGTATAGTACGGAATATATTTGACCGGCTAAACAACTGTTTTATTTATTTGTTGCGTTTAACGCCGTAGCAACACATTGTAAAGGTCATAAAACCTTAGTCAGTCAACATACTAACTCCTCCTGGAAACGCTTAATCTCTGTATTTAGTTGTTAACCAACTATTAAGTGCATACTTTAGTCAGTGACTGACAACTTCCCTATGGAGGGAGAATGCCCAGACCAGGAATCGAATCAATGACCCATCGCTCAGTAGTCTTGCATTCTACCAACTTAGCCTGCTGGGTGACTTTTAACAGCTTGAAAATACATAAATAGTGACCAATAGTGATGTCCAAATATATATATTTTTTTCTTACAGGACGCGTGGGTATTAGTGCACAAAACGTTGCTAGTCGGGTTTCCGATTTATTAGATGTATAATAAAAAGGTTAATAAACATTTTACTGTACAATACGGAATATATTTGGACTCATACACAGCTTGAAAAGTCATATTGGACTCGCCTATAGTGACCAATAGTCATGTCCAAATATATATATTATTTTCTTACAGGACGCTTGGGTATTAGTGCACAAAACGATGCAAGTCGTGTTTCCGATTTATTAGATATATAATAAAAAGGTAATTATACATTTTACTGTCCAATACGGAATATATTTGGACTCGTACACAGCTTGAAAAGTCATATTGGACGAGCCTATCGGCTCGTCCAATATGACTTTTCAAGCTGTGTACGAGTCCAAATATATTCCGTATTGGACAGTAAAATGTATAATAACCTATAAATATGTTCTTGAACTTATATTTGAATTCGATTTAACTCTGAAATATGGTTTAAAGTGTGTGATAGCTTGGGGCCTATGCAACTACCTTTGATGCGTTATACCAAACCAAACATATCCAAACTTTAAAATATTAACATGTTCAATTGTGATGACCTCTCAGAAATATATTTTGATGGTTTTAAGTTGTGGGCTACCAACTGAGCTAGCTGAGCGGGCTTGAGCACAATATAATATGTATAATTTCGTCGCATAATGAAATTAAGATTAACCAATTGAATATTTGTGTATTGTGTTTAACTCTAAAATAAGCTGAACACCTTTCTTACGAAAGAGAGCAGAGTTCATTTTGAGTTGTTTGAAAGTCCCAAAAACTAGATCTAAAAGACATGTAATACCATTACCTATTAACGTAAATACTTACGGCAATATAAAACCATCTATTCTACGTCCTATACTAAAGTATGTGGGTAGTCATAGGCGTCCATAAGTGTGTCAAGTTGTGTGTCTCAGTAGAGCTATATACATAATCGTGTGTAATAGAATAGTATTTCGATCATATTCTGGGCAGTAAAACCCATGACCAGAGTTGATGACTCTGAATTGCATCTTGAAACAGTGATGTTTTTTTTTTTATTTCTCTTTTATTTTTCACAAATTATCCTTTTACTTTACGTACTATGTATAGTCATGTGACATATTTCAGTTATGTAGTGTAACATTAAGTGGTGGAAGAAAACGTCAATCAGATGGTTCACTTATAGCATGTTCAAGATGTTGTGACACATCAGAAATAAAAAATACAACTGATTCAAGTAAGCACATATATTGACTTTGTTGGCACTGACGATCAAAGTATTAAGAACATTACTAGACAAACGTATCTGATTTTTTTTTGGTTATATTCAATAATCGTTGAATTTGTAGACCTAACTAAACGCTTAAAATGTTTGTTTGTTTGGGTTTTACGGTGCACCAACTCAAAAAGGTCATATTGCACCAAAACACTTAAAATTGTTCAAGTTACTACGTATGAATTTTTATAAGAACGTCGAGTGATTAAAACCGTAATTTATAAATATAGGATTAAAGGCATTATATGATGCAATTTTCTTAGGAAACAATTTCAGACAGTTTTGCTCCTCGTTTATTTATCCTTGAATTTCAGGGGCTGACTTAAGGATAATTAATTGAAAATACTACGGCTTAAATTAAGTTCATTTCCAATCTAGATTAACTGCATGCCATAATTTGATGCATGATTATGAGCATTGTTTGTTAAATATGAAATTTCAGTTGTATAAATAACTTTTAAGACATCTATTCTCTCTACCTCCAGATTTCTACGAAACGGGTTTTCCTAATTATTATTCGTGTATAATTTAGTTAAACGTTTAGCCACAAATGCTTCATTAATTGTTTAATTTACAGTTGGAAAGGAATTGTGCAATGATTTGTTATGTGGACTTCGAAGACGAGCTGGTACGTACTATATTAAATAACTTAAGACAGCCTCTTTTATTGCGTGGTCGACCTTAAATGTTCTTGATGTCTTTAGTTTTCCTTTTTATAAAGTTTGCGTCAAGCGATCAAAATTTTTCAATTAACAGAGAGTATTGAGTAGGTCAGCTGATCGGCGTGATATGACTGAAACAAACGTCGAAAAAGTCGTTAAGCATGGTACAAAGTGTATACAACGTCAATTACGTAGTTGACGGCAGTATGATCACTCTACCAAACTACATTCATATGTTACAATCTGGAACTTCTATTTTCCCAACTATCTGACACATCATGTCAGCAGAGACGGGTCAAACCTATAAAATATCATAAAACAAAACACAAAACTATTCACAATAATACTGCTGAATGTTCATACATATCTAGTTTCCATTATCATAATAAATACGTTTAAAATGTGTAGATCTGTTTTTAACTTAAATTTGTTCTAATTGTAATGACGTCACAATGATGCTTCTTCATTGTTAATATTAACAGGCAAGCACGAATGGTACAGTTGTCAGGGCGTCATATTTACATTTCTTCATTGTTTATATTTATAGGTATACATGAATGTTACAGTTGTTATGACGTCATATTTATATTTCTTCATTGTTTATATTTACAGGTACACATGAATGTTACAGTTGTAATGACGTCATATGGGTGAATGTTACAGTTGTAATGACGTCATATTTATATTTCTTCATTGTTTATATTTACAGGTACACATGAATGTTACAGTTGTAATGACGTCATATTTATATTTCTTCATTGTCTATATTTACAGGTACACATGAATGTTACAGTTGTAATGGCGTCACAGACACGGATGTAAATTCATGCAATCTAATTACGTCATGTGGGCCAGATGAGGTGAGAATGCACATAATATTAATCATAATAAAATATTATTTATTACAATGCTCTGAAATGTTATGTGACGTCACTCGTTTTTAAATCTTTATTAACAATCTATTTTTAAAGTGTTTTTTTTTCAAATGATAATAATAATTAATTAATAAAAATAATAATTATAATTTGCATTTACTATGTTTTAAAATTACGCGAAATCAAAATTAGCCTTAACATTTATCTGAGTATTCAGTCTTCTGATTAGAGACTTCACCGTCGTCTCACATGTAGTTTTTGAAGACGGCTATATGTCGCTCTTTTCATGTACTAAAGGTCATGTTTTATTAGGTAAATACATAAAGCTTGAAAAATATACAAGTTTATTGACATTAGCATACAGTCAACAAAATACTGGAGTCACAATAGTGTGTATTACATTAATCTCTCATAAGTCAGACCCAATTTCGAACTAAAAAGTATGTGTTTTAATGTCCGTGTGCAGTGAGTACAAATATAGATTGTTTCACATAATTACTGAAAAGCGCGAAAAACGGATTCTATTTTTATTGTTCTTTGCACATATTATGATTGTGGCGGTAAACGCTTTTACCGCAGGTGTGAACCTCAATATTTGAATTCCGGATAAAGGTTTTTGCACCATGAATATTTAATATCACATATTCATATGAAGTCATAATCTAGAGGCTAGCACAGTCAACTATTTTAGGTGAAACTCATAAGCATACGTGAATACGAAAAAGTTCCTTTACGTATATCAATTAACTCATATTAACGTTAATTTTTAGAAACTTAGATTTACAGAGCCAAATTCAATATTTGTTATGAGTGCGATATTTTGATTGCACTGATAATAGCGTAATTAAATTTATATATTGTCAGTATTATTAATAGAACTAATTGACTGTTTCTAGACATATTCACCATGATTAATAAAAGATATATGGATGAATATCAATATAGTTAATTTTGTTACAGATAATTAGAATGTCTGTTTAAAATATTCCCATGTTTTATTGTCAGGTATGTGGAGTAGATGCATTCAATAACAATGGACATGTTACTTATAATATGGGATGTCGACCAAAAGCAGTAAGTTAATTTGTGTACAACTTGACAAAAGTTTCCTTACGTCAGACATCTATAAACATTATGTGTGTCCAAGAACCTAAATGACCTTAAGCACATTTAGTAAACCTCACACTTACGCAGTTTTTAAATAGTTCTTATTAAGAATCTGAATGTACAGTCTAAATTTGACTTTTATAACAATTTCACAAGGTGAATAATGTCATTCGTTGAATACATTCTCACTTTTATTTGATTTTTTTTCACGTTTTTATGACCAATAGACAAAAAGCTAAACATTAGGAATAACAAATTATTTCACGTTAAGTTTTAATATGGCTTTACTAACAAAAGACCATCTAAAAATGAACTTGCTATGCATATGCACTCGGTAAACCACACGTACACCGTCTTTCACGAAACGAGACGTACTTGAAATTTTTAAGAAACATTATATCCCCCTACCTTAAAGCCACTATATGAAGATATATTCATCAACAGTAGACAAGAAAACTGTTTTACAAACATGAATGTTTTCAGAATATAACATGCAGAGACACAATAAACAGTTCAAAACATTCTGCTGTACACATTTGAATTTGACAGTGTCCATTTCTAAAGATTTTGTTTTTTAACGTCGTATTCAACGCATATAAAGGTCATATGTACGACGACCTACTTCCTACTATAGGTTTCCTGGACACTTTTTCTATCACCAGTACTAACTTACCCTACCACGAGGCCGATAACTCATGTATAGGGTATGACCTGCGGCGACCAGGTTTCGAACCCGCGATCTCCAGACATGCTAACCACTACGCCACGGCCGCAGCTCCATTTCTAAAGAAAGTGGGCTATTTTTATAGAAGCGCTCTATATTTAGTTATACGCTAATGTTCAATGTACCTGATCAAAAATAGTTTCGGAGCTTACTTATGTACTTTTTTCTATAACAATACATATTACACTTACACTTATTGTGACAGGTAATGACAGTAAAATTCTACTTTCGATTACGAACTACTTTCCCTTTGAAATGCAACGACTTACACACTTATTTCAGCAATATTTGCATTTAATGAAGAAATCTTGTTCTTTAGGGGTGTTTGAAATAGATAAATGTCTATTTTCTTTGCCGTTCAAAACACTGTTATTTTAGATAAAGGGGCTTTAATAAAGAGCTATAACATTTCTATCCGTAGTGTGATTTACGAATATTTGATGACAAATATAAAATATAAATGTTTGAATTAACGATGTATAAATGAATGTACCAGTATCATGTTCAAATCGACCACAGAAATAAGTTTGTAGTAAAGTCATACGTTTGATTTTCAATAGATAAATCAACTATATCAACTGTATTGTTGTTTGTACTTTCAGGGTTGTTTGTTTGTTACGAAATATTTAATACAATCTCATCCACAAGGTATTGTAGGTAAAAGGTCATCAGTAAGTTCAAGGGCATCTACAAGAGTATGTAACGTTTGCTGTGGAGATCAATTATGTAACACGGGATTGTGCGTTCCATTACTCAGTTAGTATTTTCTCTAACATTATTATGTAGTTTTCTTTAATCTTTCTTTCGTACACTTAACTTCATCTAGTCCAACACGATCACCCTCATATGGATCACGGAATGGGATCGAGCATGAAGTTATTGTTCATGAAGTTTTCTAAAATTTGATTTTTCAAATACGTATGTCATTATTTTAATATCTAAAGTAAGGGTAGACTTGTATCGAAAGATTTGTCCTTATTCATCCGAGTGGAAGAAAGATCATATACATATTTAGTACAAAACTCTTTATTAATTTACGGCTCAAGGGCCGTCAATAGAATGTTTTGAAATGAGAAGTAAGACGCTCACATTATGCGTTATTCTAAACACCGCCAAACTTAACTTGTTCCCAAATTCTGATGAAAGATTTGTGTTTTATCCCTTTTTATGAGAAGTGGGCTTTCTGAGCCAATTTTCATTTTCCTTCATATAAAATGAACTACATATTGTAGTCTGGGTTTTTAGAAGTATGGTTAGTAAGAACTGGTTAATAAAAATTCGAGTCCAGGACAGATGACCACAGTAAATATAAGAGAAGTGTTGATAAGCAGTGAACAATGTTAATAAAAAACAGATTTGAACAAAGAAAATGGCTTTGCTGAAGTAACTTTTACTGACTTTTAAGCCCATGTATAAATCCTTTAAATCTGTAGTTCAAACTTGTTCCCAACAAGACAACCACAAGCGTAGAGAATGGTTTTGAAAAAGAAAAAGTCATAATAAACACATCTGAACAGACTCAATATCTATGTATTTCAGATAAGTTAATAAGATTAAATAATGCTCACAACCTAGATCTAGATACATTAACCTATATAAGACCATGACATGGCTGATCTGTTTGTGTATAAAACAAAATAAAGAATTGGAATATATTTATAGAATGCTTGTTTTATTTTGTTAAAACCACAATTAATGAATAATGACCTTCTCTTCTTTTGTCATCGCACGCACATAGAGGAAATGGTCATACATGAATAGCAGTTGCTCACTTAGTGACAATTTGCATTTAACTTGCATCCCCGGCCATCCCTAAGAAAAGTTCTCATCTGACGGATTTCCTCTTTGATTCTCCCATCCTCATCTAGTTCGCTATCAGACATTTCCTGTTCTGATCTCTGTTTCAGCATGTAGTTTCTCGTACAATCTCCGTAAAACGGTATAAACAGATATCTTTTAGAACATTGTCATAAATTAGCGAGTATGCGAGCGGAAAATTTTAGATCGGGTTTTAATCAGATTGTTTCTCGCTCAGCCGTCAACTACATCATTAATTTTCATTAGCCCTGTCTGTTCTGTCTTTTATCGGTCAGAAGCGTCTTCTCACACGTCAGTATAATTTTGGGAAACATAGATGCGTTCAGCGGTGTGCTCCCTAAGTTGTCAAAGAATACACTGTAATTCCTGAAAGAATTCAGAAAAAATGTTTCATTTCTTAAAATTTTTAACATTAATAACGGTTTTAATTCTGAACACACATATCAAATAACTAGGTGAGTTATATATTGGTTTACAGTTAACTGTATATCAATTGCCTTAGCAATAGCATATAGGGGGAATCGAACACATATACGATATTTTTTTCAACAGTAATACGTAAGTCTGACGAATCACCAAACATTTCAAATGAACAATCAAGTCAATCATCTTTCCCACGCTTTCTCGTAGTAGAAGCGTTGGGAGATGAAAAATTAGCTCAGCTGAACCCGTTTGTCATTGAAAAGTCAATTTCTACACTCATAGGAACTCCAAAATCGGCCAGGAAGCTCCGTGGTGGAGAACTCACGATCGAGGCGCAAAGAAAACAACAATTTGATAATTTGCTTAAATTAAGATCCTTTTTCAATATCAAATATTTTTGCACTGCACACAATACCCTCAATTCATCCAAAGGAATCATTCGCTGCCCTGACCTTGCAGAAATGTCAGAGGCAGACATAGTAAATGAGCTAAGCTCTCAATGTGTTCAAATGCCAAACGTGTTCTATCCACCAGAGACGGTAAACGTGTTCCCACACACACATACATTTAACTTTTGATACCCCAAATCTTCCATCCTCACTTCGAGTAGGTTATCTCAACGTTCGCGTTGAGATGTACATACCAAACCTGATGCAGTGAACATTACAAATGCTTTAAATATGGACATCATGAAACTAAATGCACTAAAGAGAACATATGCCGTAAATGTAGTACTTCTAATGCAGGTCCGCTTGAAAACTGTTCTAATGATGTCAAATGTTCAAACTGTGGGGGTAATCATTTTGCAGTTTCTCCGTGTTAAATTTACACAGCATTTATCTTTTCCTGATGCACGTAAGCTTGTAGAAAGTTCCAAGAATAATTTTTTTTTCAGCTGTTGTATCAAAACCATTTAAGATGGTTGATTCTGCTGTGCAGGTCAACTTATGTAAGTGTTCTACTCTTGAAATCACCCCAGTGCAAAAACCGTCTCCTATTATTTAACGTAATACGTCCAAAGCAAGAACAAGTTCACAGACAACATCTACAAGTTCCTCATCTGTACCTCAGAGGCGGGTCTCACAGGCTTCTCCGTCTCCTGAGCGGGTAAATCAAAGGCAATCACCCAAAAAGAAGGTCGTCCTAACCGACCGAGTTAGAAAAGCGGAGAGGGACCCTGTCCCGTCCTCCAACCGATTCGAGGCTCTTATGAGTGACATCGAGTCGATGGAGGACGAGGACATGGGTGTCCACAGCTCTCCTCCCCGGACTTCGGCCCGAAGTCCTGTTAAGTTTCCGAAGTTAGTTTTTTTACTTTTCGTTAAACCATGAATCAAACTATACTTCAATGGAATTGTCGTGGTCATAAATCAAATTACAACGATTTACTTCTCTTATCATCGAAATACTCCCCGAAAGTTGTATGTCTTCAAGAAACATTCCTATCTACAAATGATTAAACATCAATAAAGGACTATACGCTTTATAATAAAATTTGCACAGACACAATAAGAGCATCTGGTGGCTCAACAATTGCGGTTTCAAACTGTATCGTTCCCTCAACGACAAATTCAGATACGAACGAATCTGCAAGCCGTAGCCGTTGAAGTAACTTTGCACAGACCTATAAGTAGGTACAAATGGGGGGGGGTACAAAATAGGTGCACAGAATACCTTTGTGCACAGAATAACATTTTTAGTTATTGATCCAAGGGAGAGATGGGGGTACAAAATGGGTGCACAGAATAACTTTGTGCACAGAATAACATTTTTAGTTTTTTGATCCAAAGGAGAGATGGGGGTGCGGATTGGACGCACCAAATAACTTTGTGCACAAAATAACATTTTTAGTTTTTTTATTAAAGGGACGCTTATGTTGCGTTTAACTATCACAGAAATGTCTTTCTTTCCATAATATATCCGATTTTAAGATTTTAACATGAACGACGGCGGTTGAACCATTAAGTAGATATTAAAAGTGGGTGGTCAACGCGTGACGTTTGTTTAAAGCAGCACATTTAATGAGAAAGTATGTTATGAAAGTGTAATGTACAATTTTCCAGTCTCTTGTATGTGTTCACGCTAAAATGTGTCGTTGAAGCATGATTTGTGAACTACATCCTGCAAACTTATGTCTGTTTTTATACATTGTAAATAAACGTATGACACTTTGTAAACTTTGATCTAGGTGAACTAATACTCCAGAAGCATTCATACTTTCTAGAACATAGTGAGTTAGTCAAAAGTACCACCTACTTACGATATAGTTCACAAATCATGCTTCAACGACATTGGAAATAGAGATTAACATGAAAACATATACAGCATTTGGCACAAAAAGATATTAATGATATAACAGATATAGAATGATATGTAAAAACAAAACACAACATTCACAAAAACAAAATCAAAATATATACAGCATTTGGCACTAAAGATATTAATGATATAACAGATAAAGAATGATATGTAATAACAAAACACACCATTCACGAAAACAAAATCATAATACATACAGCATTTGGCACAAAAAGATTTTAATGATATGAAGGATAAAAGTATAATATGTAAACACTCAGTCTTCATGACTTTATATTATAATTAGAAACTATTTTAAGATTAGATATTTTCAATATGCTTTGCTGCAAAATAGTCACTAAGATGATAGACATATGATTGTATGAATGTATTACAATGTAATCAAGTAATCACACATCAAAGTGTTAAAATAAAAATAGTCATTGAACAGATCATGTGGTCTATAAAACAAAGTATACCATGAACAAAAACAAAACTTGACTGTTCAATTAAAATTTAATCTCTTTTTCGTTTGTGATCTTGTCAGAGGAGGAGTTCTCGTCTTAGGCACAGGCGATGGTGCAGACAATTCAATTAATGCAGGTGATGTAATTGTCTTAGATGTTGTTGATGAAGGCAAATCAATAAATGATGATGGTGTACTAGACATAAGCGGTATACTAGGCATAGGTGATGCGCTAGACATCGGTGAGGATGTGCTTGGAGTAGGGGTTGTGGCAAAAGAGATCTCAATAAAAGTTGAGTCCGTAAGGTTTGGATGTGGAGAAGATGCAAATTCTACAGATAAATTTCCATAACTAAATATTTTTAGTTTAATGATTTTCATCCTATGAAGGATGATTAATGCAAAAATCACAATAAAAATGTTATTGAAGTCACACTCAGAGCAATGGCTAAAAAAACCCCAAAAAAAACCATATCATTGTAGGTATATGTAGTAAATTGGATGAATGAAAACAGAGTTAAAGATTTGTACTCTCCAGAGCGTTGACAGAAGCATATGATTCATTGATATTCATAGTCGTTGAGTCATTGTTCATGCATTTCATTTCAATTGAATTATTAGCAATATAAGAACTACAGTCTTCAGCAGAGCTATTCATAGACATTGAAGAGCTTTGCGAGACATGACTATAGTTATGGCGTTGAGGTGTAAGATACAAGTCATCACTAGACATGGATGATTGCAGGGAGAGACGATTGTGATTGTCATTATGAGAGGACAATGGTTCTTCAGGAACAAATACAGGAAAACTGTTAGCTTTTCTCTTTAAAACTTTTCTTACATATAAAATAGATAAAATAAATGCAACAAATACTATTATGTTCAAGCCATATAAAGCTATGATATGAGGTAATGTGTTATTATCATGAAAAAGAGATGGAGTAATAGGTAAAAATGATATATACATACTGCTTGTCTTGTATGAACTCTCATCATGAGTCAAAATTCCTTGTGGTGTTATAGACTTTGGAAGCTAAAACATCATTGAAAGAATGAAAGCATGATTACAAAGCAAGAAACATATGAGTTAATATGAATGCATGTGACATTAATAGAGAGCAATTCTCATCAAGAGACTTTGTATCTTTGCTCACACAGAGATGTTATATCACAGTCTTATCATGTTTTGATTAACGAAGCACTATGAATGCAGTGACTCATGTATGATAATGAAGGAAAACACATGCATTAATATGAAGTCACACTGTTTGTCATTTAAATGATTTAGGTATTAACATGTTCACACAAGGAAAGCAATTTAGTTCAAGGGAAGTAAATCCTGCACTTCATTATATACTTATATTGGAACAGTTTATCTCCCCTGGAATGAAAGCTATAACAGGATATAAGTTTGATTTCAATTTCTTAGTAGAAACATTACTCACTTCAGCAGTACTATGTTAAGTCCTTGAAGAAGCGGCACAGGTCTGGACTTATATAGTACTACCTGTGCGGCAAGTGCTACACAGTAGCAGAGCGACAACAAACGTCGCGAAAACGCGACGGCGCTACAAATATTGCATCACAGACTGCTACGCCGTCGCGCTAACGGTCCCATAATGCATCAGCACTGCTCTCTATAAAGCATACTAAGTAAAAAGTCAAATACAGCCTATTAAACAACAAAATATACTACAAATACATATCATAATAACCTTGTATGGATGTTTTCTAACGTTTTTACACTTATACATGGTAGTAACCAATAAAAACAGTAAAAGTCCGTTTATTATAGGATGTAGCTCCGTCTAATAGAACAAGCGTCGTTAACGGCAACGAACCGGAAACAGATTATTTGGTGAAATGGACGGTAGCTCAACATGTGACAATTCTCGCTTTAAAATAGTTAATATCACGGTAAATAGATTTGTTTGTTTGGGTTTTACGGCGCACCAACACAGAAAGGTCATATCGCGCCGAAAACAAATAATGACACTATTAATTCAATTGATATAAGTGATCCTTAGCCCTATATTTTATCATATACATTTATCTCTTTCAAAAAGTTAAGTATCACATGTGACGGTATATTCTCAAAAAGTTCTCTTAGTGAGCCAACCTTAAAATATTTATCACGGATGTTTTTGAGATCCTGACAATTAATGAGAACGTGTTTGACATTGAAATGCTCGTTACACGGTAAACATTCAGGTGCTTCCTCTCTCTTGAGAAGGTATGAATGTGTTAATCTAGTATGACCTATTCTACATCGCGTAATCACAATTTGATCTCGGCGATTAGAAAATTTTATTGATGGAGATGAATCAAGGGTTGGCTTTATTTCATGTAACTTATTAAAAATAGCGTTGTTCCATACTGTTTGCCATTTCGACTTAATTAACGAATTGATCGAACACTTGAAGTCACTGCTTGGTAATTTTAGATCAAATGGTTGAAGGTTTAAAGATTCTTTAGCGAGGATGTCAACTTTTTCATTTCCATGTATACCAATATGGCTTGGTATCCAGCAGAGGTATACTATTTTAGATTTTAAAATGTCATGTAATTTTAACTCGATACTTTTAATAAGATTATTTTCTGAACTGCGATTTTTAATCGATAGTAAAACAGATAGAGAATCTGAGAAAATAATAAACTTGTTATTTATACTATTTGATATGTATGTTAAAGACAGATCAATTGCTTTTGTTTCGGCAGTAAATATAGATGCTTTGTCAGGCAGTCGCATTCTTGCAACGAAAGAGTTTCCGTATGCGGCGCAACCAACTTTGTTTCCATCTTTGGAACCGTCGGTAAATAAATGAGTAAAATCTTTGTATTATTCCAAGATGTTTAAAAATTCAGACTTAAAAGCTTCAGGACTAGTGAAAGATTTACGAAAAGTTGATAAGTCAATATTGACGTCTGGAATGTTGTAGGTCCAAGAGGGGGATATTTTCATCTAAGTTTTGTATCACAGACGAAGTGTTTATATTTAGCATTTCTAAGTCGTTTTTTACGCGTAGGCCAAAAGGTTTGATTTCATTTGGTTTATTTTCAAATTTGTCGGTGTAATCAGGTTTAAAAAAAACATTTCGCGCCGGGTTTCTTTTGTTAGAAGATATACGAGTTGCGTATTGTAATGAAAGTTTTTGACGACGTAATTTTAGTGATGGCTCGTTAGCTTCAACATAGACTTTTAATAGGTGAAGTTTTAAAAGCACCAAGGGCAATACGTAAGCCCTGGTTGTGTATAGTATCTAGCATTTGTAA
Organism: Mactra quadrangularis; assembly: GCA_025267735.1. Lineage (NCBI taxonomy): Eukaryota > Metazoa > Mollusca > Bivalvia > Venerida > Mactridae > Mactra > Mactra quadrangularis. Next base: position 14,154,527 of record CM046311.1, read on the forward strand.
GTATGATTTGCGAGCTGATCCGTACACTATTGATCCGTAATCGAGTTTTGAACGAACAAGACTTCTGTATAATTTTAGTAAAGTTTGGGTATCAGATCCCCAATCAGTATGTGAAAGTACTTTAAGTAGATTCAAAGCTTTTATACATTTTGTTTTTAGCGACTTTAAGTATGGTATAAAAGATAGTTTTTTATCGAATGTAAAAATGCCTAAAAATTTAGCTTCATTTACTACTGGGATTTTAGAGCCAGAAATGTAAAGTTCGGGATCATTATGATGTTTTCTTAAGCGACAAAAATGTACACATTGAGTTTTTGACTTGGAAAATTTAAAACCATTTTCTGTTGCCCAGTTATTGCCTGGACAAGTGTTTCATTGTTTGCCATTTTGACTTTATTAACATATTGATTGAACATTTGAAGTCACAGCTTGGTAATTTGATATCTTCTGGTTGAAGGTTTAAACTTGACCTGTTTCCTCAAAACTGATAAGGTATATCCTTGACACATGGGCTACTCTCACATGAAATTTGGTGAACCTAGGTACACTCATTGTTGAGTTATTACCCGGACAATGTTTTTCAATATGATGCCACTGTGACCTTGACCTTTGACCCAGGGGCCCCAAAATCAATAGGGCATATCCTTGACACATGGGCTACTCTCAGATAAACTTTGGTGAACCTAGGTACATTGGTGGTTCAGTTATTGTCCAGACAAAGTTTTTCCATATTATGCCACTGTGACCTTGACCTTTGAACCTGGGGCCCCATAAACCTATAGGGCACATCCTTGACACATGGGCTACCTTCACATGAAATTTGGTGAACCTAGGTACAGTCGTTGATGAGTCATTGTCCGAACAAGGTTTTTCAATATGATGCCCCTGTGACCTTGACCTTTGACCTAGGAGCCCCAAAACCAATAGGGCATACCCTTAACACAAGGGCTACCCTCACATAAAATTTGGTGAAACTAGGTACATTGGTGGTTCAGTTATTGCCTGGACAAGTGTTTCATTGTTTGCCATTTTGACTTTATCAACATATTGATTGAACATTTGAAGTCACAGCTTGGTAATTTGATATCTTCTGGTTGAAGGTTTAAACTCAACCTGTTTCCTCAAAACTGATAAGGTATATCCCTGACACATGGGCTACTCTCACATGAAATTTGGTGAACCTAGGTACACTCATTGTTGAGTTATTACCCGGACAATGTTTTTCAATATGATGCCACTGTGACCTTGACCTTTGACCCAGGGGCCCCAAAATCAAAAGGGCATATCCTTGACACATGGGCTACTCTCAGATAAAATTTGGTGAACCTAGGTACATTGGTGGTTCAGTTATTGCCCGGACAAAGTTTTTCCATATTATGCCACTGTGACCTTGACCTTTGAACCTGGGGCCCCATAAACCTATAGGGCACATCCTTGACACATGGGCTACCTTCACATAAAATTTGGTGAACCTAGGTACAGTCGTTGTTGAGTTATGGTCCGGACAAGGTTTTTCAATATGATGTCCCTGTGACCTTGACCTTTGACCCAGGGGCCCCAAAACCGATCGGGGACATCCTTGACACATGGGCTACTCTCACATAAAATTTGGTGAACCTAGGTAGATTGGTTGTTAAGTTATTGTCAGGACAAGTTTTTTTCCCATATGATGCCACTGTGACCTTGACCTTTGACCCAGGGGCCCCAAAACCAATAGGGAACATCTTTGACACATGGGCTACTTTTACATTAAATTTGGTGAACCTAGGTACATTGGTGGTTCAGTTATTGTCCGGACAAGTTTTACCTATTTTAAGTCCCAGTGACCTTGACCTTTAACCCTGGGGTCTCAAAATCAATAGGGAACCTCCTCCACCCAAGGGCTATCCACACATAAAATTTGAGGAACCTAGGTATATCCTTTCTTAAGTTATCATCCGGACAAGCAATTGTTCACGGACGGACAGACGGACAGACGGACAACAGCATAACATAATACGACCGTTTTTTCAAAACGGGCGTATAAAAAGTTTGGGAAGCAGTTCGTAAAATAAACGGTAAGCATAAAAAAGTTCCTACTGCTCATCTGAAACGTAAAGATTCGAGTGTAGCAAAAACGACTAAAGATATAGCCAACACGCTGGCGCAAACTTTTGCACAAAATTCTTCCTCAGCACACTACACTGAAGAATTTAAAAAGGTCAAATCTAACTCTGAAAAACAAAATATTAATTTTCATTCTAACAACGAAGAAGAGTATAACACCCTCTTTACAATTGACGATTTAACCGACTCTATCAAGCATGCCAAAGATACAGCTGCTGGCCCTGATGAAATTTATTATCAATTTTTAAAACACCTCCCATTGGTATCTCAACATTTATTGCTCGATATTTTTAATGATATATGGATATCTGGTAAAATTCCAGATTCCTGGAAGCAAGCTTTGATAATACCAATACCGAAACCGGGTAAAGACAATACTGACCCCCTTAACTACCGACCAATATCTCTAACTAGTTGTATTTGTAAAACATTTGAACGCATGGTGAATAAAAGACTCATCTGGTATTTAGAATCAAACGGTGTTATAACTAATTTCCAATCTGGTTTTCGAAAACAACGAAGTAAAATGATCATTTAGTACGCCTCGAAACATTCATAAGAGAGGCTTGTGTCAATAAACAACATGTAGTTTCAATTTTCTTCGATCTTGAAAAAGCTTATGATACAACATGGAAATATGGTATTCTCAAGGATTTAAAAGATGCTGGTCTAAATGGTAGATTACCAAAGTTCATTTCTAGTTTTTTATCAGACAGAAATTTTCAAGTTAAAAGTTGGATCAACGTTATCAGACAGCCACAAACAAGAACAAGGCGTGCCGCAAGGCAGTATTTTATCAGTTACCCTCTTTGGACAAAAAATTAATAATATCGTAAAGGCTATAAACCCTGGTACAGATTGCTCATTATATGTTGATGATTTTTTAATCTGTTATCGATCTAAAAATATTCGAAGTATCGAACGTCAATTACAACAGAACTTGGATAAAATTCAAAAATGGGCAACAGAAAATGGTTTTAAATTTTCCAAGTCAAAAACTCAATGTGTACATTTTTGTCGCTTAAGAAAACATCATAATGATCCCGAACTTTACATTTCTGGCTCTAAAATCCCAGTAGTAAATGAAGCTAAATTTTTAGGCATTTTTACATTCGATAAAAAACTATCTTTTATACCATACTTAAAGTCGCTAAAAACAAAATGTATAAAAGCTTTGAATCTACTTAAAGTACTTTCACATACTGATTGGGGATCTGATACCCAAACTTTACTAAAATTATACAGAAGTCTTGTTCGTTCAAAACTCGATTACGGATCAATAGTGTACGGATCAGCTCGCAAATCATACTTACAAATGCTAGATACTATACACAACCAGGGCTTACGTATTGCCCTTGGTGCTTTTAAAACTTCACCTATTAAAAGTCTATGTTGAAGCTAACGAGCCATCACTAAAATTACGTCGTCAAAAACTTTCATTACAATACGCAACTCGTATATCTTCTAACAAAAGAAACCCGGCGCGAAATGTTTTTTTTTAAACCTGATTACACCGACAAATTTGAAAATAAACCAAATGAAATCAAACCTTTTGGCCTACGCGTAAAAAACGACTTAGAAATGCTAAATATAAACACTTCGTCTGTGATACAAAACTTAGATGAAAATATCCCCCTCTTGGACCTACAACATTCCAGACGTCAATATTGACTTATCAACTTTTCGTAAATCTTTCACTAGTCCTGAAGCTTTTAAGTCTGAATTTTTAAACATCTTGGAATAATACAAAGATTTTACTCATTTATTTACCGACGGTTCCAAAGATGGAAACAAAGTTGGTTGCGCCGCATACGGAAACTCTTTCGTTGCAAGAATGCGACTGCCTGACAAAGCATCTATATTTACTGCCGAAACAAAAGCAATTGATCTGTCTTTAACATACATATCAAATAGTATAAATAACAAGTTTATTATTTTCTCAGATTCTCTATCTGTTTTACTATCGATTAAAAATCGCAGTTCAGAAAATAATCTTATTAAAAGTATCGAGTTAAAATTACATGACATTTTAAAATCTAAAATAGTATACCTCTGCTGGATACCAAGCCATATTGGTATACATGGAAATGAAAAAGTTGACATCCTCGCTAAAGAATCTTTAAACCTTCAACCATTTGATCTAAAATTACCAAGCAGTGACTTCAAGTGTTCGATCAATTCGTTAATTAAGTCGAAATGGCAAACAGTATGGAACAACGCTATTTTTAATAAGTTACATGAAATAAAGCCAACCCTTGATTCATCTCCATCAATAAAATTTTCTAATCGCCGAGATCAAATTGTGATTACGCGATGTAGAATAGGTCATACTAGATTAACACATTCATACCTTCTCAAGGGAGAGGAAGCACCTGAATGTTTACCGTGTAACGAGCATTTCAATGTCAAACACGTTCTCATTAATTGTCAGGATCTCAAAAACATCCGTGATAAATATTTTAAGGTTGGCTCACTAAGAGAACTTTTTGAGAATATACCGTCACATGTGATACTTAACTTTTTGAAAGAGATAAATGTATATGATAAAATATAGGGCTAAGGATCACTTATATCAATTGAATTAATAGTGTCATTATTTGTTTTCGGCGCGATATGACCTTTCTGTGTTGGTGCGCCGTAAAACCCAAACAAACAAACAAACAAATCTATTTACCGTGATATTAACTATTTTAAAGCGAGAATTGTCACATGTTGAGCTACCGTCCATTTCACCAAATAATCTGTTTCCGGTTCGTTGCCGTTAACGACGCTTGTTCTATTAGACGGAGCTACATCCTATAATAAACGGACTTTTACTGTTTTTATTGGTTACTACCATGTATAAGTGTAAAAACGTTAGAAAACATCCATACAAGGTTATTATGATATGTATTTGTAGTATATTTTGTTGTTTAATAGGCTGTATTTGACTTTTTACTTAGTATGCTTTATAGAGAGCAGTGCTGATGCATTATGGGACCGTTAGCGCGACGGCGTAGCAGTCTGTGATGCAATATTTGTAGCGCCGTCGCGTTTTCGCGACGTTTGTTGTCGCTCTGCTACTGTGTAGCACTTGCCGCACAGGTAGTACTATATAAGTCCAGACCTGTGCCGCTTCTTCAAGGACTTAACATAGTACTGCTGAAGTGAGTAATGTTTCTACTAAGAAATTGAAATCAAACTTATATCCTGTTATAGCTTTCATTCCAGGGGAGATAAACTGTTCCAATATAAGTATATAATGAAGTGCAGGATTTACTTCCCTTGAACTAAATTGCTTTCCTTGTGTGAACATGTTAATACCTAAATCATTTAAATGACAAACAGTGTGACTTCATATTAATGCATGTGTTTTCCTTCATTATCATACATGAGTCACTGCATTCATAGTGCTTCGTTAATCAAAACATGATAAGACTGTGATATAACATCTCTGTGTGAGCAAAGATACAAAGTCTCTTGATGAGAATTGCTCTCTATTAATGTCACATGCATTCATATTAACTCATATGTTTCTTGCTTTGTAATCATGCTTTCATTCTTTCAATGATGTTTTAGCTTCCAAAGTCTATAACACCACAAGGAATTTTGACTCATGATGAGAGTTCATACAAGACAAGCAGTATGTATATATCATTTTTACCTATTACTCCCATCTCTTTTTCATGATAATAACACATTACCTCATATCATAGCTTTATATGGCTTGAACATAATAGTATTTGTTGCATTTATTTTATCTATTTTATATGTAAGAAAAGTTTTAAAGAGAAAAGCTAACAGTTTTCCTGTATTTGTTCCTGAAGAACCATTGTCCTCTCATAATGACAATCACAATCGTCTCTCCCTGCAATCATCCATGTCTAGTGATGACTTGTATCTTACACCTCAACGCCATAACTATAGTCATGTCTCGCAAAGCTCTTCAATGTCTATGAATAGCTCTGCTGAAGACTGTAGTTCTTATATTGCTAATAATTCAATTGAAATGAAATGCATGAACAATGACTCAACGACTATGAATATCAATGAATCATATGCTTCTGTCAACGCTCTGGAGAGTACAAATCTTTAACTCTGTTTTCATTCATCCAATTTACTACATATACCTACAATGATATGGTTTTTTTGGGGTTTTTTTAGCCATTGCTCTGAGTGTGACTTCAATAACATTTTTATTGTGATTTTTGCATTAATCATCCTTCATAGGATGAAAATCATTAAACTAAAAATATTTAGTTATGGAAATTTATCTGTAGAATTTGCATCTTCTCCACATCCAAACCTTACGGACTCAACTTTTATTGAGATCTCTTTTGCCACAACCCCTACTCCAAGCACATCCTCACCGATGTCTAGCGCATCACCTATGCCTAGTATACCGCTTATGTCTAGTACACCATCATCATTTATTGATTTGCCTTCATCAACAACATCTAAGACAATTACATCACCTGCATTAATTGAATTGTCTGCACCATCGCCTGTGCCTAAGACGAGAACTCCTCCTCTGACAAGATCACAAACGAAAAAGAGATTAAATTTTAATTGAACAGTCAAGTTTTGTTTTTGTTCATGGTATACTTTGTTTTATAGACCACATGATCTGTTCAATGACTATTTTTATTTTAACACTTTGATGTGTGATTACTTGATTACATTGTAATACATTCATACAATCATATGTCTATCATCTTAGTGACTATTTTGCAGCAAAGCATATTGAAAATATCTAATCTTAAAATAGTTTCTAATTATAATATAAAGTCATGAAGACTGAGTGTTTACATATTATACTTTTATCCTTCATATCATTAAAATCTTTTTGTGCCAAATGCTGTATGTATTATGATTTTGTTTTCGTGAATGGTGTGTTTTGTTATTACATATCATTCTTTATCTGTTATATCATTAATATCTTTAGTGCCAAATGCTGTATATATTTTGATTTTGTTTTTGTGAATGTTGTGTTTTGTTTTTACATATCATTCTATATCTGTTATATCATTAATATCTTTTTGTGCCAAATGCTGTATATGTTTTCATGTTAATCTCTATTTCCAATGTCGTTGAAGCATGATTTGTGAACTATATCGTAAGTAGGTGGTACTTTTGACTAACTCACTATGTTCTAGAAAGTATGAATGCTTCTGGAGTATTAGTTCACCTAGATCAAAGTTTACAAAGTGTCATACGTTTATTTACAATGTATAAAAACAGACATAAGTTTGCAGGATGTAGTTCACAAATCATGCTTCAACGACACATTTTAGCGTGAACACATACAAGAGACTGGAAAATTGTACATTACACTTTCATAACATACTTTCTCATTAAATGTGCTGCTTTAAACAAACGTCACGCGTTGACCACCCACTTTTAATATCTACTTAATGGTTCAACCGCCGTCGTTCATGTTAAAATCTTAAAATCGGATATATTATGGAAAGAAAGACATTTCTGTGATAGTTAAACGCAACATAAGCGTCCCTTTAATAAAAAAACTAAAAATGTTATTTTGTGCACAAAGTTATTTGGTGCGTCCAATCCGCACCCCCATCTCTCCTTTGGATCAAAAAACTAAAAATGTTATTCTGTGCACAAAGTTATTCTGTGCACCCATTTTGTACCCCCATCTCTCCCTTGGATCAATAACTAA